>CM075069.1:36143590-37393590 GCA_037428765.1 Rubia yunnanensis | reverse complement strand
TTGCATTTGAATAACATTATCAGATATATCCCTACCTTTTATAAATGCACTCTGTTCAGGGGATATTAGTAATGTCATTAGAGGTTTAATCATTTCCATTATCATTTTTGAGAAAACTTTATTAACAAAATTAGATAGGCTGATAGGTCTAAAGTCAGAGAAGGTTATGGGAATTTGTTTTTTGGGGATTAAAGCTAGTCAGGTGCTAGAGATGGCCTTGGGGATATTACCATTTTAAAAAAAATCATTTGTTGCATCTAGAAGGCCATCCTTAATACAATCCCAAAAAGAAGTGAAAAGGGCACCAGAAAAGCCATCCGGACCTGGAGCACTGGATTTATTGAGATCAAATACTGCAAACTTTAGTTCTTGAATATTAAAAGGTAAAAGAAGGCTGAGATTATGTTGATCAGTGATGACTTTAGGGATTTCTTTTAGGAAGTGCTGTAGATAAGTTCCCATTTTTTTAGGGCCTCTTCATTAAGTAATTCCCTATAAAATCTCACTCCTTCCTCTTTAATCAAATGTGGTTATGATATCCAATTACCACTACCATTCTTGATTTTACTGATTCTTGATCTTGCTCTCTTTTCCCTAATGGAGTGGTGAAAGTAACTAGTGTTTGCATCTCCATGTTTTAACCAATTTAATCTAGCCTTTTGCTGCAAAAAAATACTTTTCCCTTTTGGGCTGTCATTAGTAAGTCCTTTGCTCTAATTAGGTTAGCCAGAACCAAATCATCTTGTGTTTGCTGGAAAGCAATTTCCAGGTCATTGACAGAGTTCTCAGATTCCAGTAGATTTTTATTGACATTACCAAATTGAGATTTGTTCCATTGTTTAATATCCATCTTTAGCCTCTTTAATTTATAAACTAGCTTTTGCATTCCACAGAATGGAGAGACTAGATTCCAGTTAGAGACTACTAAGGCCTTAAAATCTTCTCTATTAGACCACATATCTTGATATCTAAAAGGCCTAGGAGCTTGTTCTTCAGCTGATTGAACTGATAAAAATAGAGGGGAATGGTCTGAGGTCATTCTGTTTAAGACTTGAATAGAACTATTAGGAAAAAGTTCCAACCAATCTAAAGTAGCAATGCCCCTATCTAATCTCTGAAAAGTTAAGTCCTTACATTTGTCTCTGAATCTATTATTGCTCCAGGTGAAGGAGTTGCCTACTGTAGGGATTTCATGCAGATCCATATTGTTAATAAAACCATTGAATTGTTTCATGCTCATTTTTGGTGTGGTTTTCCTACCTTTATACTCAGTTACTGATGCAACAGTGTTAAAATCACCAATATAAATGGAAGGGTCATGTACTGGAATCTGCAGATCATGCCATAATGCCTCCCTAGTTAGTCTACATACACTAGCATAAATAAAAAAACAATTCCAGCTTACAGAGGTGGCAGTATCTGAAATTCTGACATGTATGAATTGATCAGACTCCCGTAGCCTAGTTATATTAAAAACATGGTTCCATAAAATCCAGATCTTAGCATTCTGCGCAGGAAGGGCATATTTGTAACCAAGGACATGCATCAAGGTATTTAAACATAATATGTCTATGTTATGTTTTGATTTTAAAGCCTTTAGTCTATCCATTGAAGTTCCATAACCTCTAACATTCCAGACTAATATGTTCCCTATTATGGTGTGTTTTATCATTTTAAAATAGTAGGGGTTGCTTTTTGTGATGATCTTAGGTTCCTAACTGTTGTGACAGAGTTTTTGCTTCTGTTTCCAGACTTGTCCCTAATTTCCTCCATGTTATCCGAGGTAGATTTCTGATCAATGTCTCTAACCCTAACCTGAGGGGTTTGTTCTACTTCTGAAGTCAGTTCTGATATTTTAGATTCACTAACCTGATCATCTCTACTGAGCTCATTACAGTGGGATGGAGGCTTGATTGTTGAGGTGGTATTCTGCTCTGTGGAGCCAGGGTGTGTATCCTCAGAGACAGGGTGGGTATCCTCAGTGCCAGGGTGTGGATCCTCAGAGACAGGCTTCCTTGTTATAGGTAGAGGTAACTTCTCTTCAGAAGTGGAGAGCACATTAATTTCCTGTGATTCCAGAGACTCGTGGAAAATCTCAACAACTTCTTCTTCATGATCATCCTGTAAGTCATCCAAAGATTGAAATGCATTTGATATAGTGATCATGTTCTTGTTTGTTAAAACTTCTTTGATAGGTGGGAGGTTAGATAGTTGACACTTTTTTCTCCAGAAACTTGTGGTTATTGGTTTGGAGATGTCATCCAAAGAGTAGAAAAGAACATTTCTCTTCTTTTGACTAGAAGTAGCAGAGTTAAAGTTATTCTTGTGTAGAGAACCTGAAGTCATTTTTTGAGTTTGAAGATCCTTTTCTTTTTGTGAGATAGAAAGAGTTAAGCATCCCTCTACATTAAATGTATCTTTTGGAGGAGATTCTATGCCTTTCTGAGTGAGAACATGTACTGGTCTGTCCTTATGTTCATTGACTTCAGGACTATTAGTCTTCTTTTTCCTCAGGTCTGGGTGTAAAAAATTACAATTTGCTTGGTTATGTCCGATTATCTTACAATGTGTGCAGTATGTTGGCAGTTCATCATATTCAATTGGGTACTCAGCTACCTTATTACCAATTCCTACAACAATGGAAGATGGGAGCTATGATAAAAGATCAACTTCTACGCAAACTTTAATGGCAGAGGGTCTGGTTAAAGCACTAGTGGCTGCATCCATCTTAAGGTATCTACCTATCTGGCTACTGATACCAATAATTGCAGAAATATTATAAAAGTGAATTGGCAATTTGTGTACTATTACCCAGGCCGGAACAATGGATGATTCCACAGTTGGTGAAAAATTAGGAGACCATTTCTGGACCTTCATAGCTGCTCCTTGGATCATCCATTGGCCTTTCATCCAGCAACGTTGATAATCCTCGCTTTCATGAAAATGAATAAGAACGTGTCGATAGTCAATAGAGCCTAGTTGGAATTTGGATTTGAAACCAATAGATTTGAAAGCCGAGATTAGAGTTTCCATTGAGGGTTTTCCTCGGTTAAATTTTCCAACAAGAGCATTCTGGTAATGCGATGCTAGAATGTCTCCTTCCTCCGGAGGAAGGATGTAGGCAATTTTGCCTTTGAATTCCGTAATCGGGTGGAGATTAGGCGTATCAGGGAGGGATGAGAAGAGCGGGGAAGGTTTTGAGCGGAGAGCTTGCAGGAAGCTTTTGTTAGCGGGGATCTCAGGCGGAGGATTTGGCGGTGGAACCGCCATGGTCGGCGGCCGGAGTAGAAATTTAACCGTTATCAGTGAAGAAGAAGAAGGCGGATGAATAGATGTTTTGTTTTGGTGTGTGTTTCGCACACAAATCGCACATAGACTACAGTAACTTTAATTCGGCAACCTGGTTTAAATTTTAAACGTTCCGTTTATTAAATGGGTCATAATGAGTTGGATTATAAATGGGTTGGGTCATTAAATGGATAACCCATTGGATAACCCATGAGATATTCATATGACCCAATGGGTTAAAATATATTATCAAATAAGTCATTATCCAATAAATCATTATATAATTAACCCAATAAGTTATCATTAAATATTTTCTATCGATTTGCGTTACAAGTTATCCAATGGGATCAGGTGTTAAATGCTCATTATTTTTTAGGATTTGGGATGAGAATAATTATGCTAATAGGAAATTTTGATCTCAATGGGTCCCATATTATGTTAACTCAATGGGAACATAATAAATACCCAATAAATATCCAAAATTACCCAATTAAATGCATATGTAATATTTAACATAAATATTCACAATAATTCACAAATTATACAAATTATAATTCACAAATTATTCAAGTTCAATCTCATACAATATTCAAGTTCGTACAGTATTCGAGCTCGTACAGTATTTGAATTCAATCCCGTACAGTATTCGAGTTCGTACAAAATTCACATTCAATCTCGTACAGGATTTGAGTTCGTACAATATTCGAGTTCAATCTCGTACAGTATTCGAGCTCAATGTCGTACAGTATTCGAGTTCATACAATATTCGAGTTCAATCTCGTACAGTATTCGAGTTCGTACAATATTCGAGCTCAATCTCGTACAGTATTCGAGCTCAATATTGTACAGTATTCGAGTTCATACAATATCCGAGTTCAATCTCGTACAGTATTCGAGTTCGTACAATATTCGATCTCAATCTCGTACAGTATTCAAGTTCGTATAGTATTCGAGTTCAATCTCGTACAGTATTTGAGTTCGTACAGTATTTGAGTTCGTACAGTATTCGAGTTCGTACAATATTCGAGTTCAATCTCGTACAACATTCGAGTTCGTGCAATATTCGAGCTCAATCTCGTACAACATTCGAGTTCGTGCAATATTCGAGCTCAATCTCGTACAGTATTTGAGTTCGTACAGTATTCGAGTTCAATCTCGTACAGTATTCAAGTTCGTACAGTATTCGAGCTCAATCTTGTACAGTATTCGAGTTCGTACAATATTCGAGTTCAATCTCGTACAGTATTCGAGTTCGTACAATATTCGAGCTCAATCTCGTACAGTATTCAAGTTCGTACAGTATTCGAGTTCAATCTCGTACAGTATTTGAGTTCGTACAGCATTCGAGTTCAATCTCGTACAGTATTCGAGTTTGTACAATATTCGAGCTCAATCTCGTACAGTATTCGAGTTCGTACAGTATTTGAGATCGAGCTCGATCCCAAGTAATATTGTTCGTTAGTTTCGTCGAGTTTACAAAGCCAACATATTATATATTTTTTTATTATTAAATATAATATAATATAATACATAATATTATATTGCATAATATAATATTATGAACTCGAATATGAACAAAACGCTGACCGATTGATGAATAAAATGCAGACCGATTGATGAACAAAACACAGACCGATTGATGAACAAAATGCAGACCGGTTGATGAACAAAACGCAGACCGATTGATGAACAAAACACGGACTGATGAAACAAAACGCAGACTGAGAAGTGAGAAATGAGAACTGATAACTGAGAAAGAACACAGACTTGATGGGTAATTCACTCTTCACCCAAATAAATGACCTATACACAATGGGTCTTTTAGTTCGACCCAATGGATAATTAGTATAGACCCAATGGATAATTCAGTATATACTTAATGGATAATTGGTGTTTTCAACCATTTAAACTTTAAATAGATAAGTCACGTAACATTTTACTTGGAGTGAAAAATTACGATTAACCATAATCACTTTTTGATATAGACTGAATCGTGTACATAACTACAAAAGAGGAAATATTTATTCGAGTGGCTAAATGTGGGGATTTCATTTATTATTTTCTTATGTTCAATAAAAGAAATATTTTTAAAAATCTTGATATTTGATGAAGGAGATTTTTCAAATTTAGTAAAAGTTTCTTAAATACTACTTCTACTTCTTTTGTCAACATCTTTTGTCAATTTTTAATTGGTTCAAATTAAAACTGATTAAGACATGAACCAAAATCAATAAATATGATGAATCGAGAATTTGATCGTTCCTAAAATGATCATATGTGTTAGGGAAAAATTAAATCATTCGTAATCAAACTTGTGAAAATTTTGTTATCTTATGATATGAAATTATCCACGGGTCACCCGTTATCCAACCCAACTCGACCCACCCAAAATTATCCAATGGATAATCCATTATCCAACCCAACTAAACCCAATAACTATAACTCAATTATTTCCATTAACCCAATGGGTCATTATCCAATAAGTCTTATGCAATAAGTGAAAATAGTATATGGGTAACGGTTATCCAACAGGTCACCCGACCCATTTGACGGGCCTATTAGTTACCATGGCTGTTATGTTAGGAATGTTCAAGTCCCTTTTTGCATTGACTGATATTCATGTTAAGCACCATGTTTCCTTGAATCGTTTTCTTCTGCAAATCTCAAACATTGCAAAATCTCCACACTTTAAATCATTTTCTTCTGCCAATCTTACTGCACTTATCTTAATGGAAGCATTAGTTAGAGGGCACGAAGAGCAACAGTATAATAGAGAGCAACCAATAGATCAGAGAAAAATAAAACTTCATCCCAAACAAGGCTTACACATCAACTTGAAAGTTGAGATCATACAAGCTAAAGAGACTTCCAGCTAACAAATCCTTGATCTAGCTAGTTCAGCCTGGAATCAACGCTTCAAAGAGCCATGGATCACAGTGAAACGCACAATGGGCACCGCCTCATTTTCGACTATTTCAAACTTGAAGGCGTCTCCTTCTTTAGTACCACTTTCATCTATAAAATTTCTCCAGCCTCTGGTGATGCTTAAATGAAACCCGTCAGACACCAGCTTCACTTGCCATGTTCTTCCCCTCTTGTCCTCTAGAATCATCTTACTTTTTTCACAAAGCCCATTTGACCGTGCAAACTTAAATCGTATGTGAAAGAAGTAATATTTTAAGCAGTAAGGCTTGATTGTGGAGGTAAAACATGGGCGGCCATTGTTTTCATTTCCAGACTCAGAATCAGAGATGTCGATCACTTTTGACTACATTACCTGTGTCTTGGGTGCCCACCTTCTTCCATGGAAGGATTCTCACCACCAGTGTTTCGTCTCGAAGTCCAGCAGCTTCAACGTCCAATTTGTAGGAGTCTCCTTTTTTGAAGCCATTTGCTCTGAAAAAGTTAGCCAATTCAGATCTCCCATAAATGCGAGTGTCATCGCGAGCGTTAGCTGAACTCAATTCACAGTACCACGATCTTTCTTGCTCATCTTTCACGATGATTTTGCATTTTCGACCCACAAGACCATTTGATCTTGCAAATTCCCTAGGAACACTCAAGTAATGCCAATCTATGCTGTATTGCCTGATAGTTCCAATGAAATGAGGATTATGAGTACGAACATCTGGTACCTCTTCCTCTTCCCCAAGATCCGTAGGAATTTTCTCTTGCTCTTCTTTTGGAGTTGTCGATTCAAACCTAGATTTCTTTGACGGCCTTCGTTCAGGTTGGGTAAGGTGTTCCTTTCTGCACTGAGTGATGCCGTCATATATTATAACATCAAACACCCAGTTTCCTCGGTGCTTAAATTCGACAAAATCTCCTGGTAACAAGTTGTTTTCTTCTGCAAATCTTCTCCAACCGTCACCAACGAAGTACCTGTTCGTAACGTTAACCCTCCATTCTCGGCCCTTCTTCTTCAGCAGTGCAGCATCAGAATGTCCTTTTTCGGTGCCTAGGATGTATTTGGAGAAATATTTGGGGATTTTGAGGCCATTCTCGAAGCCTGGAAGAATGTGTTTGAAGAAGTGAGGTTTTGAAGGTGAATTTTTCATGGTTTCCAATAGTAAACTATGAACAGGCCTTATTTGAAATATCTATATATATATATATATAGATATATATATATATATCTATATATATATATATAGATATATATATATATATATCTATATATATATATATATATATCTATATATATATAGTAAGTTAGATGGCCAGCTATGGAGAGGCCATTCCGTCTTCCCCGCTCTCTTTTTTTTGAAATCATCTTCCCTGCTCTTTTCATCATAACGATGTTGATATTTTCACATCTTCAAAAAAATGCTTAGCGATTCGTATTCCAAGAGTAATTGGCCATTATTATGAGCATCGGCAGCTAGAGTACGTTTTAGACTTATACTTCAGCTCATTATTATAAGCATGGTGTTGTTATTTGCACCTCTTCACATTTTAATAGGTGGTGTAATAAGCCATACTATTTTTTAAAAATATTTACATTTTCACAATAGCTAGAGTTATAGCTCATTAGGTCGTAGGGCTCCAGCCCTACTTGAGATTCCGACGCCCTAGTAGTAGTGGTGAGTTGCGCTTTTCCAGTGGCGAGGGCTCTGTTTTTCAATGATTAGTGTCGGAGAAGAAGGCTGCTCGCGGCCTTATTTTTTTGGCCCAAACATTACCGAAACGATGTTGTTTTAGTACAATTCAAGCGTCGTCGTATTGGTTAGTACTAACGAAAAAAATAAAAATGAAAAATCAAATTTTAAGTATTAGTGTTAAGGAATTAGAATTAGAATTAGAATTGTATTCTTACCATAATTGTAGATGTAATTGTATTCTATTACATTTTTCTAGCTTGTATAGGTATCATGTACTACTATATAATGTGTCCTGAATTCATGAATACAAACACACATTATTACCCTTATTTTCTACATGGTATCAGAGCCTAAAATTCTGAAACCTTAAATAAAAAATTTTCTGTTGCATTAAATCTTTCCAAACTGCCGCCGTCTCGCTGCCATGCGCCGCTGCTCTCGATGCCACGCGCCGTCCGCCGCTGCCACGCGTCTGCCGCCTTCCGACGTCCGCTTCACGCGTCGCCGCTTCTTTTTGCACCGGTGTGTCCTGTTGATCCGATCTGTCGCTGGTTATTGTACCTGCTCCTAATCTGTCCTTGATTTTACAACATGTCTGGTCCTGAAAAACAAACTAGTTTTGATGCTCCAGAGGCTTCGAAACTTCAGGATATGAGTGGTTATGATGTGATTGCATCTTTACTTCAGCAGCTGCAGTTGCAATCTGGCCCTCAGACTACTTTGCCGATGGTCGTGTGTCGACTGATCCTTACTTCATTGGTTATGGCGATGGTCCAGGTTTACAACTTATACCGACCATGCTGAAATGTCAAGAAAATTATATTGAATGGTCCGATGCTATTTGTCGCACATTCCTGGCCAAGCACAAGATTGGGTTCATTGATAGATCCATTACCAAACCCCATGATGATCATCCTGATGCTGTCGATTGGCCTGGGGTTAATGCTACTCTTGTTTGCTGGATATTGCAAACCCTGGATCCGGTGTTGAGATCTTCTACAAGTTCGTTTGCCACAGTCAAGGATCTGTGGGATGACCTGAAAGCACAATTTATTCTCGCCTATGGTATGAAGCTTTTGCAGATGCAAGAAGCCATTAAAAGTTACAGGCAAAACGGTCAGCCCATCGACACCTACTTTGCCAAACTGAAGAAGTTGTTTGCAGATTATCACTGCATGCGACCTTCCCCAGGTTGTACCTGTGAAGATTGCAAGGCATTATGCCAGTGCAATCTTGCTGTGAAAGTTTTCCAAGAGAGAGAGAGAGGGATTTGATCTACCAATTCATCTCTGGCCTCGACGAAGGTTTTCACACCTTGTGATCACACATCATGAGCATGGATCCAATGCCATCTGTCATGAAGGTGTCTGCCCTTGTTGCTCAGGAGGAGAATCATAGAGCTATCATTTGAGCTTGTGAGCCTTATTCTAACTCCATGGCATATGCTGCCTGATGTTCACCACCTGCAAGTTCTTCGCCAGTTGTTCTTTCTGCAACCGACCGCAAGAATCTTGTTTGTACCCATTGTCGTCGCAAAGGTCATGATAAAGTTACCTGTTTCCAGATACATTGTGTCCCAGACTGGTTCAAGAAAAGCAAGAAATTAGCGCCGCCTTCTCGGCCATCAGGCACCGCCACAGGTTCCGGAGGCTCCGCCGATCTCCCGCTCCCGCCACCGTTTGCCGGAGCTGCCACGTCGCCGCCAAGTCTGGTGGCAGCAGCTTCCTCTTCCGACGGTGTCCCTGCCCATTCCGAGTTTGGCCCTGCTTTTTCTGATTGCCAATGGAGCTCTACCCTGAACCTGTTTAATCAGTTTAATTCTCTTACTGGCGATGCGTCTGGTTAGCCTACTTTACCATGGATACTTGATTCGGGAGCTTCATATCACATGACTGGTGACAAAGGTTCTCCTACTAATCTTACTACAACTATTGATTCTGTGAATATTGTTCTGCCTGATGGCTCGGCATTATCAACTTTGCAATATGAATCTCTTTGCTTTGGTGGCTTTATTCTGCCGCATGTTTTATAGATACCTACATTGCGATGCAACTTACTGGCATGCTCTAGATTGTTATCTACCCTGAATTGTCTAGCTTTGTTTACTGAAAATTATTGCATTTTACAGACAATAAGTACGAGGAGAGTGATTGATGTGGGTGAACAAAAGGGGGTGTTTTGGTTTCATCTGCTGGATGCTCGTGTTCACTATCCTGTCCTGCAGTCTCTTCCTACAGTTGTTTCAGTATCTTCTTCCAATTTATGGCATCAACGTTTTAGTCATCCATCTTCCACTGTGTTGTCTTCTATTTCTTATAGCATTAATAAACATTATGTACCCTTCTCTATATGTTATAGAGCAAAACAAACTAGACATAGTTTTCAATTAAGTTCTACAAATGCTACTGCATTGTTTCAATGGATTCATTGTGATGTTTGGGGACCTTATAGAACACCATCTTCTAGTGGTGCATTTTATTTTTTGACTATAGTAGATGATTATTCCCGAGATGTTTGGGTTTATTTGTTAGTAGCTAAATCTGAAGCAGCTTCTAGATTTTTAGAATTTAGTGCCTTAGTGAAGAACCAGTGGGGAAGAACAATTCAACGAGTTCGGGCTGATAACGGCACTGAATTTTTACCTCTGCGATCTCACTTTACTACATCTGGGATCATTTTTGAGACATCTATGGTTGATACTCCACAAAAGAATGGTCGAGTTGATAGAAAGCATCGTCACGGTTCCAAGCCAGTCTTCCTATTAAATTTTGGGGAGAATGTGTTCTTACTGCTGCTTACCTGATCAACCGAACACCGACTCAGCATCTCAACGGTCGTACTCCCTTTGAGTTTCTTTATGGGCAAGCTCTAAATCATTCATCCTTAAGGGTTTTTGGATGCTTGTGTTTTGCTGATCATGTTCCCAGATATCGTGACAAGTTTGCACCACGATGTTGGCGGTGTCTGTTCCTTGGTTACCCTACCGGAAAGAAAGGCTATCGCCTTTTTGACTTGGAGTCCCGAGTGATCTTTAACAGTCAGGATGCTGATTTCTTTGAAGACCAGTTCCCGTACTCTGCAACTCTGGCATCTGCTTTATCTGATAAACCTGGCGATGCTACCACACCACCGCCAGATTCCTCTTCCTTCTCACTGAAGCTGCACAAAGTTTTGGTTCTGCCTTCCGATGCCGATCCACTGCTGTCGGTTGCCATTAGCCTACCGCTGGTGGCTAGCTGCTGCCGTCCGTTGTCTCACCGGTCACCGCCAGTCAACACCGGTAATTCATCGCTGGTCAACGCTGGTCAGTCGATGCCGACCGTCACCAGCCAGTCAACACCGATCGTCGCCGACCGGTCAACGCTGGTCAATGCTAGCAAGTCAACGCAGGTGAGTAATCTGTCGCCCGAAGCAGGTACCCCCATGCCGGCCGCCACCGGCCTACCTTTGCCGTCCGCTGCCGATACTTCTCTGCCAGTTGCCATCGATGCTACATCCTCGGTCTCTATTTTACAAGCTTCTCTTGTACCGGATGGTTCTGCTACTGAGTTACAACCTGCAAGACAGAGTGTTCGATCTCGTCGTCCTCCATCATACTTGGCAGATTACGATTGTGATGATCATGCCTGTGCTCTTACTACTGAAGACCCTCCCCCCTTCGACTACGTTCCCTCATGCGTCGTCTCTTTCCTCAGGTGTTCTCTATCCTCTTACTCATTATGTAAATTGTGATAATTTTTCTAGTATGCATTCTAGATTTTTGGGTGCTGTAACATCTAGTGCAGATCCCACTACTTATTCTAAGGCTTCCCGTCATTCTCATTGGCGGGATGCTATTGCTGAAGAAATTACTGCGCTAGAGCGAAATCAGACATGGACTTTGTCTCCTTTCCCTGCGCATAAGAAGGCAATTGGGTGCAAATGGGTATACCGGACAAAGTTTCATTCAGATGGTACTATTGAATGCCATAAGGCCCACCTCGTGGTTCTTGGTAATCACCAGGTTGAAGGAATTGATTACACTGAGACTTTTGCTCCGGTTGCAAAGATGAGTTATGTTCGATTGTTTTTGTCTATTGCAGTTATCCGTGGTTGGGAACTGCATCAGATGGATGTTTATAATGCCTTCCTGCACGGTGATTTGCATGAAGAAGTGTTCATGCATCCTCTGCCTGGCTACACTGTTCCACCTGGTCAGGTTTGTCGCCTTCAGAAATCTCTTTATGGTCTTCGTCAGGATCCTAGAAATTGGTTTGCCAAACTGTCTCAGGTTTTACGAGCATTTGGTTTTTGTTCAGAGTAAGGCCGATTACTCTTTATTTTTCTATTCCCGTGGATCAGTTTCTTTACATATTCTGGTTCATGTGGATGATTTGGTTATTGCTGGAAGTTCTTCTTCGCTTATCTCTGAGTTCAAGAAATACTTGGGTTCTTGTTTTCACATGAAGGACCTTGGTTTGCTTAAGTATTTTTTGGGCATAGAGATTGCTAGAAGACCGGAGGGGATATTCTCTCGCAAAGGAAATATGCTCTGGACATCTTTTCTGATACAGGCTTATCTGCTTCTAAACTAATTGATTTCCCGATAGAGTAACAACATGATTTGGCACGTGTTAAAGGTCCAGCCTACCATGACCCGGAGCAGTATCGACGCTTGGTTGGGCATCTGATATACTTGACTATCACTCGTCCTGAACTTAGTTATTCGGTTCATACTCTTGCACAATTCATGAAGTCTCCTTGTGTTCCTCATTGGCAAGCTGCGGTTCATGTGTTGCATTGCCTAAAGAGTCATCCAGGTCAAAGTTTATTTCTCTCTTCACGTAGTTCTTTACAATTGACTGCTTATTGTGATTCAGATTGGGCTGCCTGTTCGATTTTTAGGCGTTCTCTATCTGGTTACTTTGTTATGGTCGGTGATTCTCCAGTTTCCAGGAAAACCAAAAAGCAACCTACTGTTTCTCGGTCTTCTGCTGAAGCGGAGTATCCTGCTATGGCAGTTACCTGCTGTGAGTTGTTATGGCTTAAGTATTTACTGAAGGACTTGGGGGTTTCGCACTCCTCTCCTATGCGATTGTTTTGTGACAGTCAATCCGCTCTTCACATAGCAGAAAATTCGGCTTTTCATGAACGCACCAAGCACATTGAAGTTGATTGTCACTTTGTCTGGGATCTTGTTCAATCTGGTGCACTAATTACTCAACATATTCGTACTACAGATCAGCCTGCGGATTTGTTCACTAAGGCTCTCGGACGTAACCAGTTTCATTCTTTACTTGGCAAGTTGGGCATTTCCGATCCCCATGCTCCAACTTAAGGAGGAGTGTTAAGGAATTAGAATTAGAATTGTATTCTTACCATAATTGTAGATGTGATTGTATTCTATTACTTTTTCCTAGCTTGTATAGGTATCCTGTACTACTATATAATGTATCATGAATACAAACACACATTATTACCCCTATTTTCTACAATTAGGTTTGTTTGGATTGGGCAAGAATGACCCAATCCACAATAAAAAATTGACGCTGCCCTAGAATAGAAGTGACGCGTCTCCACTGCTCCAGTCTCCAGCCCTGCTCTGCTCTGTGTCAGCCCCACCTGAAGAAAAAAAAAATCTGATTTTACCATTAAGCATGATGTTGTTATTTGCACCTCTTCACCTTTTACCAGGTGGTGTAATAAGCAATGATTCTTTTTATTTACAGTTATATCACTGGAAATGGGAGAAGATGAAGAAGCAGAGGTAGCAGAACAGCAAATCAAGGGAGAAGCCATTAAGGCTACGGTATGCAAGTTAGACTCGATTGGTCATACTCCCCCGTTCCACTAGTGAGTAGTGACACACTTTTTAATTTAATATTTTTATCTTATATTATCACTTTCTAAATATGACAAGCTTGGAGAAATTTTCTTGGAGTAAATAAGGAAGGAGATTTTCTTTGCCACTGCATGGCAACAATATCAAGGAACACTAATTTATCCTTTTGCTTTGTTTTCTTTTCACCAATTAAATATCTTCCATAATTTATTAGCATGAAATAGCTTCCAAAATGGGCGCTGTTGGTATATTCGTGGCGTGTAAATAGATACACCTATTAAATATGTGAATCGTTATATCACGCAACGTATTTTATTTAATTACGCTATGTATTTAAACTATTTAATACATAGGGAGATGTTCCATTAACACCCTTATATTTACACAATTTCATACATAAATTATAGACCATTGAATTTAATCTCATCTAATCAAGAAATATTTTCCAAGTTTACTCCATATTCACGGCTCAGAGGCGAGCCGTCTTCCATTTTCACGGATTTTACTCTATTCACAGTACACGCATCCTCCTTTAACATCCCCTTTCTCCACGACTGCACAACAAACCAGATTGCTCGTTTTCCTCTTGTTCTCTAGCAATACCTGCATCCATAAACATCGTCCTTCTCTTTTTCTCGAGGATCATGTCAGGTATTTCCTATATGTTCTCTTAATTGGGCAAGCAAAAAAATGTAGGGATCGTAAACTCTATTGTAATTTCATATTGATTAAATTAGTGTATTGTTTTCTGATTGATCAAGTTTTTTTCCATAGGGACTTCAGACACTATGGAATCAAAAACTTTGGATGTAAGTAATATACGAAGTGATACCGAAGTAACTCCTGGCACTGAGGTAGACGGTACGCCTACCAAGATTGTAGGAGATATGGTAGAAAAGCCTTATGTGGGAAAAGCTTTTTGTTCGGCTAAATCTGCTAGAGAGTATTACGGGAAGTATGGTTTTTATAAAGGTTTTCAGATTGTCAACAGAACTTCTCAAAATACGAGGAATAAATATGATGGACCCACATCGTTTCTTTTTGTTTGTGCTCATTATGGATCTCATGAAAAGAAAATTGATGAAAATGTCCCGGTACAAAAGCATCGTCCAAATACATCAACTATGAGAGGAGGTTGCAAAGCTTAGATGCGGATACTCCTTGATGTTAAAACTAATGAATGGATGGTTCGAAAGTTTGAGGATGACCACAATCATGTCTTTGTTCCATCACCCAACAAAATTCTTTTGAAAACAAGTCATGCCAAAATCCTGGAATGAGCAAAAGTCGTGGTGGAATTGTTCAGTAAAGAGAATCTACAAATAAACAAAGTAAATTCTATTATGGGAGGAGATGTACTTGGTTTTAATGATCGTGCTTGCTGGAATCATCTTCGTGATGTTCGTCAAAAGCTGGATGTTCGAGATGCTCAATGGATGTATTTGAATTTTCAGAAAAGGCATGCCGAGAACCCTCAGTTTTACCATGCCATTTAGTGTGATGGAGAAGGAAGAGCGGTTAATTTCTTTTGGGTCGATGCAAGGTCAAGACTATCATATCAGCAATTTGGAGATGTGGTTACATTTGACACCACTTACAAAACAAACCAATATTGTTTTCCATTTGCTCCATTTACAGGTGTGAATCAACACTTTCAGACTATTCACTTTGGATGTGGATCGCTACAAGATGAAACTGAAGCAAGCTTTTTCTGGTTGTTTGAAACCTAGAAAGAAGCAATGGGTGGGGTTCATCCAACATCTATGATCACTGACTCAGATCTAGCAATAAGAGCGGTGATTCCCAAAGTGTTTCCAAATACACGTCATAGGCTATGCTATTGGCATATAAAGATGAAGTTTGGAGAGAAGTTGGGACATTTGTACTTTAAGAAGTCATCTTTTAAAAAGGAGATGAAACAATGTCTCAAGTATACATACAGAATTGTAGATTTTTAGAAAATGTGGAAGGAGTTGATGGTAAAATATGAATTAGAGGATAATTCTTAGCTTACAGAACTATATGATGATCGTGAAATGTGGTTTCATGTGTATAATAGCACTACGTTCTTTGCTGGTATGCACACTACGGGCAGAGGGGGTTAATACTTTTTTCAAAGATTATGTTAATATCAAAACAAGTCTCAAGGAATTTTTTGAGAAGTTTGAACAGGCTTTGAAAAGGATAGAGATCAGGGAGAGAGAAGAGGATCATAACTCTGAACAGAAGTATCGTTTAGCGCCGGATAAGAGTTTTATATTGAAGCATGCTAAGGATTTATACACGAGAAATATTTTTAACAAGTTTAAGTCAATATGGATTAATATTGACTTGTATAGGGCTGATGTTGGTGATTCTGATTCCAACACACATACCGTGAGGTTCAAGCATGGAACGAGTACTGATCAATGGGTGGTGAAGTTAAATTCCAGCACTTTTGAAGGGGTGTGTGAATCCACTATTTTGAGTTTGTTGAAATTCCGTGTGTTCATGTCATGAAGGTGTTTTCTAAACTTGATCTTGATGAAATCCCTGAATACTTTATTAACAGAAGGTGGCTGAAAGGAGAAAACAGGTTCAGAGTGGATGACAAAGTTAAGAAAAATTTGGGAAAACAAAATAGTACCATGAGGTTTAGCCACTTGTGTCGAGAAGCCACTCAATGGGAATGCTTTGTTATGAAACAGAAGAAGGTTACAACTTATTTCTAGAGGGTATTAGAGAACTTGGAGGAAAAATTACTAAGCTTTCCATTTCTAAAGGAGAGGATGGAGAATCTCAACCGCTTCAATATGAAGAGATGTCTGATCAGTCTCCTATTCTTTTGGATACTAATGTGTCGCAGACGAAAGAAAGAAGCAAAGAGTCCAAGAAAAATGATAAGTTCAAAGAAAATGTGAGGTACAAACGTCCTATAGAATTGGCATATGAGAATAAAGGAAGAAGATGTTCTCACAAATTAATCAACCTCATGACAAACGCAATTGTCCAAGAAAGAAGAAATTAGAACTTGAAGAGAGCAACATCGATACATATGACATATGTTCAATGTTTTTTCTTGATTTTGTTTTTGAATATTTCTCCATATATGTATAAGATTCTCATTTGATTCGTGAATCTGGATTATTTTTCCTTGTCAGACACATCAAATGCCAGCGGTTGGTGAATGCATACATTGTATTGCAAAAATGGCACATTTAGGGATCAATAGCTTAGATGTCTCTGAACCGATTTAGATTAGAGTTTACAGATTGTTATTTCCACGTGTGAAGAACAGTTTTGTTTATTCTCTTGTTATGTTTCTTTTTCCCTTTGAGGGTTTGAAAAAGTTTACTAGGTAATAGTGTTGTTTCTGGGTTGAGAATTGAGATTTTTATGTGTAATAAAAGTGAATCAGTTGGTACTCTTTGATTATATTGAGACTTGAGTTTATGAATATTGTTTAATCAGTCAGTATAGTTTGTTATTCTCTTACATTGTTTGTTTTTTCATTATACTGAAAATTCTGATAAAATTCTATTATCTTATATGAATTGGCACATGAGAATATAATTCTTGTTGCCCTTATTCTGTTCTCTGATATGAAGGGATTTTGATGCTTATTTTGTTCTCTAAGATGATGGAATTTGATGGCTTAATATTGTTCTCATAGATGAATGAATTATTGTTCATTTCACCACTGCAAGGCCAACCTTTTGATGCAGTTCATCAGCCTTACTCATGATATACAAATGAGAAGCCTTAGCTACCATCAAGAGCATAGTATTTTCATTTTAAAATAAATAAACAAAAATCATGCCGCTAAAAGACCAGATACACATATTTCAAGACTCAGACACACTTGTCCCTAATATGTAGTATGGCAGAAATTGAAATGGATATCATACCTATTTTTATCTCATCAAGTAGGCATACTGGTCCGCGGGAATTTGCTCCCTTGTCAGAATGTAGTTGCACCAGATATGTCTAACTAACACAAATATACATCATCATGCTCATTGTCTTTCAGCTATAAAATGTGAGCTGGGAACTGCAATGGTGAGAGTGATTCAACTAAATAAGGAAAGTAAACAATATCAAAGAGAGAAAAACACAGCTATAAAATGTGAGTTGGGAGCTGCAATGGCGAGAGTGATTCAACTAAATAAGGAAAGTAAACAATATCAAAGAGAGAAAAGCATAAATTGACATGCATTACTCATGGTTTGTTGTAAAACGAAACAATATCAAACAGTAGTTAGGTAATTTTTCCATGCATTACTCATGGCCTTCATTTGCAGGGAAGCAGATTAATATTCTATTTTGGTTTTTACCATATTACTTATGGTCCTCAGAGACTTAGGCTGTGCAGGTGGAGTGCAATCAGCACAGCACATGCAGTAAACTTGAGATATTTTGTGATGTAGCTTTCTTGGATGGTTCTGTTGCTACTGTGATATTCTGGACATTAATTTACTCCGCTTTTCATCTCATTTCATTAGCTAGTCAATATTTCTAATTCTTTAAACGGAAGCAGAAATTATATTAGAAGTTGAAGTTTATAATGGGACTTGGACAATGATAATTAGGATATGAAACATCATGACATTCTTGTATTCTATAACTATCTCCACAGACACCATGATGTCATGGTGTGATACGCATATTTCTAGACTCAGACACACTTGTCCCTAATATGTAGTATGGAAGAGATTGAAATGGATATCATACCTGTTTTTATCTCATTAAGTAGGCACACTGGTCCGCGAGAACGTGCTCCCTTGTCAGAATGTAGTTGCATTGCACCAGATATGTCTAATTAACACAAATATACATCATCATGCTCAGTGTCTTTCAGCTACAAAATGTGAGCTGGGAGCTGCAATGGCGAGAGTGATTAAACTAAATAAGGAAAGTAAACAATATCAAAGAGAGAAAAACATAGATTGACAGCCCATGAGGGATTCGAACCCAAATCCTTGTGTAAATGCATAATGCTCTACCTTTTAAGCTAATCGGCTTTCCAATTTCACAATCCAAAGATCTATACAATTAAAGAATGTAGTGAGCATTATAGTAAAATTGTAAAACAAAAGCAATCAAAGAGATAAGAAGAAATACAATCACCTCTGTAGACTAAAATTCATGAGAGAAAACAATTGAATCTGCTATTGAAACTCAATTATAGAAAGGTCAAAAAAAATGTCAATAAAAAACAATAAAGAAAATTTGGGACAAGACTGACCAACGCTTCTTGGAACCGAGTCCACGTGACAGTGGCAGAGGCAGTGTCAAGGTTGAAGGACGGGTACCGTCTATTCGGGTTCGGGCAATATTTCTCGAATTAGATCATATTTTGGGTTGATTCTATCATATCAGTCCAGGTCGGATTTTGATTCAGGTCAGAGATTGACATCTCTAATTATTAGTTAGCTTTCCTTTATTCATATTATTTCCTTAGGAGAAGTCAAATCGGCTGCATGCTTGGATTTTATAATATCCTGCAATAATACTTTGGTACATCAGGGTACAGCGGCATTGCATAACTTCCGGTTTGAATTTCGCTTTTCATTCGTTTCTATGTTTTATGATTATATTATTTGTTTGTTTAGTTTAATCGGCATGACTAGCTAATTTGTTAATCGACAGAGAATAAAAAATGTTAGTTTATAAATCGTGAAGTCTAATTGCATTATAATTGATTTACATGTTCTTGGTTGATTTTATTTTTAAGATGTTTAAACCTAATCAACTTGAATGTTTTTAGAATGCTGCTATCTAATTTCCACCAATACGTAATTGTTGGATGGGATTAGTAAGTAGCACAATATTGTAAAAAAAAAGCTAACTAGGTAACACTGTAATAGCAAGATAGAGAATAATTGAGTGTGCATTGCTATTTTCTTTTACTTTGGCAACTGCTATACCGGGTTCTTTTAATTCTTAATGCTATCCAAATATGTTCTAGTTTAGCGAATACTTTCTGGGGAAATTTCGGTAACGGATACAGTTAATTAATCATAATTGATTGACTGTCGATAAAGTAAGAAAAATTGAGGGGTTAAGCATACCTGCTTCCCTATAATGATAGATGTGCAAGAATTGATTCATTATTGCGTCTGTGATCGATAATAAGTTGCATGAGTTATTCTTATCCGATATCATTCATCTATAGATTTATATCTCATTTTTTAGTATCATCATTTGCATTTTTACTGTTAGAAATCATTGAATTGAAAATTTGGTGGCATCACCAAGAGGTTTTCTAAATTAGTTGGAAGAATAATTATTAATTATTGTTTTTGCTCCTCGTGGGATCGACCTTGCTTACCGGTGTACTAATTGGTATTAATCTAGGTTTGCAGGTTATTTGGCGAGTAGAATGGCGCTCACCAAGGGAATTCCAGAAGATTTTCCCGAAGAGGAAGTTGAAGAGGAACCAACAGGTGACAGCGAGGACAAGCCTTGTTGGGATCCGAAGAATGGTGACCTTACAAAAACAGGCGGGCGTAATGGGAAGGCTTTTGACAAATTCGAGATATGAAACTATTTTAGGGAACGTGGGACGGCTACGTACCAATCAATTATGTTGGCCAAGGAGAAGAACCCCATCCCCATCGCATTCGAGGAGATTAATGGTTTGTTGATTTGTACCAAGAATTGGAGCGCATGGACCGCATATACCAATTACGCTTTTAGAAGGCGCATCAAATTTGGTACGTGGATACACTGGCCTAACATGCCAAAGGATGTTAAAGAGGAAGCGTGGAAGGACATTAGGGTAATGATAAAATTTACAATACACAGTTCATCAATCCATACTTGTCAATATTCATACATTTTGCTCATGTGCCTGATATTTAATTCTCGCAATCTTCCATCGCATATGAGTTTTAAGTTCGAAACAGATTGACTGAAGAACAAATGAAGAGTTTGAGCAGAACTGTGCAGATTAAGGTTGGCGATGCACACCGCAATTGGAATAGCAAGGTAGCAAACAAGTACATCTGACTACTCCCTGACGACAAAGTTCCTAAATACAATCCACTTGGAAAAATACAAGTGGATGGACGAGGAGGAGTGGAAGAAATTCGAGGAACACCGGAGAACAGAGGAAATGCTAGTGATTACAATTCAGACATTCTATTTATGAAAAATATATCAATATCTTGTTGTCAAATTTACTGAGATGTTAATTTTTTTTATTATTAAATACTCCCTCTATCCCAAAATAAACTTCCTACTTTCCTTTTTGGGATGTCCCACTATAAAATTCCTAATTCTAAACTTTTTACATTTAGCCATAAATATGTGGTCATAACTCTTCCTTTCATTTAATTTATGTATGCCCACTCTCATCACCCATTAAAAAGATGCCACAAAAATTTGTCTTAAATAATTAGGAACTTTAAAGTGGAACGGAGGGAGTATATATCATTTGTAGAAGGGGGGGGGGGGTAGCAAGAACTTAAGGGAAATGAAGTATGTCCACCACACTGGACCACAGGGGAACATGGCGACAAAAAAAGAGAGGAAAATACTTAGGGACCTTGGATACACGGAGGAGGGGGTCGAGGAAGAAATAAAGGCAAAGAAATTCAAATTGAACAGATCCCTGGTGTACTTAGAGTCAAACAGGGGAAAAATCAAGAACTACACAACCCCAGAAATGAAGTCCATAGCGGACAACATTGTAAGTATACGATTGCGTCATTTTTCTATTTTTCTATTTCATGTCACCTGTAACTTTCTATAGTAACACATGAAATGAACCACAATCGAAGATAAATGAGGAAAAAGAGAAGGGAACTCTAACCTTGGGTCTAGGGGAGGACATCTTAATAAGAGCGACAGGGAAGAAGGATAACCTGGGATGGTATAGAGGTATCCAATCTCGACTTTCGATAGTTGTTGCTATCCCCAGATTATCACGTAGCAGGTGGCAGCAGCTCCTTGTCCCAGAAAAATCCCGCCAAGAAACCCTTCGTTGATCAGCCAGTTTTGAATGCAATGGTCTCGTACCTTGAGTAGTTCGTAAAGAGTATAGCTGCAGTTGTGAGGTAGATATTCCTGAGGGCCTAGCGGACCTGAAGAGCTTCATAGATAATGTATTGTTCAGTGGTATATCCACCGGTCTCAGCGGCTCTGGCCAAGACCCCCTCAGCGACGGAGACGCAGGTGAGGAGGTAAAAATCCCTTACACCATAAAAGTTCATAGTATTTGGATTTTTCCAATTTAATTTCTAGCTAACTATTAAAAAGGCTAACAAAACTCTCATGTCCTGTGTAACAAGATATTAAGTTGGCCACTCTGTACATTAAGGTCATTAAGGGACAGAGGATAAAGGTTGCACAAGCTTGGCTCCAAAAATCAAGGCGTCCAGATCAAGTACATGGACCATTAGCTTGCGTTCAGGTGACCGAGCTAGTCTACCATCCAAGAGCTAGGTTGTCATATGCCAATAACCAATTCAGTGATGTGGGAGATGCTCTAGGAGTGTGATAGACTGGCCGCTGACTTTGGTCATGTTCAGGGTTGATGCTCAAACAGAAGATATTGAGGAGGGCAAACCACAGACGAATGAGTTTTACTGTGTGAATGTCAGCAAAAAATGAGGTAATCAAATCTATTAATATATCACTATTATTATCAACTTTTTTTGGATAATTATTGAAATTGTTTAAATTTCCTACATAGGAATCCACCCCTAAAAATTCTGGATCAACCAATTCCTTCCTTCCTTATGAGCAGCAATTTTTACATGAGAGGCCTCTGAAACAGGTATTTCTCGGTAATAAAAGTCACATGTACTTTATATCTTACATTATGAAGTTGCCTAATTTTGTTGCAATTACTTAAGAGCATGCAACAGTTGGGGTTGGTGGGTTTATTTCCAGAGTAGAGACCGAGCTTATTTTCCCGACTGCATAAATCATGATTACTTATTGATAGCTTAGTGGAGTTCGGGACCAAGCTTGGAAACCTAAGAGGAATGTCATGGCTATCAAACTCTTAGATAGATGTCTGGATGAGGTGAGATTGACTTGTTCACAATTTTTTTACTGAATTTGTACACTTATATGTTTCAAATATTAATCATTTTTATTTTGAAGTCACCTCTGGGATCAAGTCTTCGAAACCAACAATGGACGCATCCAATTTGTACCGTGTTGTACGGGAGGATACTCCACGGAAATAAAGGATGCGAAGGTCGAAGTTCGTGCTCAACCCATTCTCTCAACCATGCTCGCTGCTGAAGTCTTGGTTTATGTGCTGCCATTTATTAAGGTGTAAGTGGAACTTTATAATATTTCACATTCTTCATAGGACTAAATTTTCATTCTTGACATAAGCTCTTTTGAAAACAGCGATCATTGGTACGTAATACTCATCCGTCCTGGTACGGAGGAAGTTTTGACCCTTGACTCGATGATTGGAGGGATAAAGCCAAAGAACATTAATAAAAACAAAATAATTGCTAGGTATGTACATTCATTTCATCGATTTTAATTTAAACAACTTAAACTATAAGTTCAACTGCCATTTATAAGTCCAACATTACCAGGATTGCATGTGAATATCAAAGGCGGAAGTTGAAGGTGGACCTCCAGACTACACATGGAGTATCACAAACATCGATGTAAGTCATACAATCCAAAAGCCCCTTCGTATCCACACTTAATTTGTTGTATGTCATACAATTACGTTTAACGTGATATTTCCATTGAAGTACCGAAGGTAATTCAATGGTTGGGAATGCGGATACTACGTCATTCTCTTCATAGAAGAGCTTGTGCTCAAGCACACCTCCACAGACATTCTACAAGTTTGTCGACAAATTTCAAATTAACCATTTCTTCTTCTTACTTACTAAATTCTTTCATGTATTAACTTATTTCCTTGTTTTTGACGCAACAGTTGTTTCCCTCTAAACAGGGAGCATACAGTGAGAAGGAGATATTATCTATAGCTGAGAAATGGTGTGAGGTTTGGGTGGACACATATTCCAAAGATTGCAAGACTTCAATGGACATTGACAAGTTTCTTGAAGTGTAGAAATTCAATGTTTTTCATTGAATTTGTTTGTGGATTGATTATGTTGCTTCACAATCATATTTAGTTTCTCATTCCTTCTTTACTCCATTCAAAATTTTATTTTTGTCTGTGGATTGTTGTTGGTTGTTATGAAATATTTCAATTATCATGGCCGAGTTTTGATCCAGTTGGGGAAGAAAAAAATATAAAACAGTATTGAAAAATAAAAATAAGACTAGCACCGGTCAAAATAATTTATATCGGTGCTAGAAAATAGTAACCAATATCAAATTAATATCACCAGTTTCTGAAAGTACATGGCGGTGCTGGAAATTTAAAACTTTTTATCGCCAGCACCATTTTTGTATTTGAACCGATGCTGAAAATATTGGGAAACATTTCGAAAAAACCTAGCACCGGTGTTGTAAGACGCTGCTGTCACAAAATATACAGCAGCGATTTGACATTATCGATGATTGTTATGAGAGCAAAGCACCACTACACAAATCCTAGCATCGATATTGATAACCGGTGCTTATAGAAAAGTAACCAGTACTGTTTCTTAGATATATCAACATCGGTTTTAAATACTGGTGCCATACTAACTACATTTCAGCACCACCCTACTTAGGCACCGGTTGATTGGGTATCAAAATACTGATACCCAGTGCTACATGGGGGTGCCCGCAGTAGTGTGCCTTTTTTTATTCTCTCTTATTGACACTCATGCCTTGGAGTTGAATTGTAATATTTAGCTCGCGTTTAGTGTGAATGAGTTTATACCATATCATCATTTCCTTGTAATTAATCGCACGTTGTGTAAAATGAACCTTAATAGAAAATGGGTGGGAACCCTATAAACCCAATTTATTTATTTTTTTTAAAGTGTATAAAAATAAGTGCTGATATAACCATTAAATTTTAAAACTAAGTGTTATATAACCCTCAGTTTTTAAAATAAATGCTGATATAACACTATAATTCTTGTTTATATTCTAACGATTGGGCCCACTTCAGGGGGTAAAATTGTCCAAAATTATATTGAAAATAGAATAGGGATATTTTGGTCATTTTCTATCTGATGAACGCTGAAGTTTGACTGGTAACGCCAGTCTTCATCTATAGGGGTACAAATTTTTTAGTCACTGCCGGTCAAAGGGTATATGTGCACTTTCAAAATATTAGAGACATATGTACACTAAGCAAAGAGCTAGGGGCATGAAAGTATTTTGCCCATAAATTTATATACACAAAAATTGTTTGACCTTCAAACTATTGGGAATTTATGTTGTAGGTCCTTCAAGACGAAGGTAATCATACATAACCCCATTAAACGGAGATCCCCCTATTCTCTGTGTTAGAAATATTGAATTGATACCAGTTACAAGCTTATTGCCCGGGATGCCAAACTCGAATGCCCAATACATTCCATGAACTCCATGTCTTGGAATTGCATTATCCGTCCCTATTCGTGTTGTGGAAAAGTCTGGAAAACCTCTTGATGGATCATTAATTCTAACCTGTAAGTAGTAGCTCAGATGAATTTGCTTAGTTTTCATCAAATTAAATATAATTCAACGACGAAAAACTATATGATCTTTTGAATCACTTTACTAAATAAGAAAACTTTAATATAATTGGGTATATTATTTTAAGTAGAAGTTTTCTTTAGAGTATTAGGCACGTAACTAGAAAGGATTTTCAATGTAAATGGTAGTTAAGGAGCAATTTTTTATTTACCTGTACATCGGCTAACGAGGCAGAGGCAAGAGCCAGTCGCAAAGTATAAGTGGCTGACGGAATGAGATTTTTCAGATCGAATGAAATCTGCCAAGTAGCAGGTACGTAGGTGGCATTTGAAGTTCGCCTATAATTTTATATGACTTTAAAGTTGGTATTGTATCACATTTGTTAATTGTTTAGAAAACTATCATCTAATAAACATTAATAAATGGAAAGGAATCGAAAAGCCTGGATGAAATACCTGGTAACATGAGCAAAGAACCAATCCTTACGATAATCACTAACACCAATAGTAAAGTTCAGGTCTTGATTAGGGTATAAATCTGTGTAACGATCCCACAGTCCGTACTGCCTATACCTGAGATAAGGTACAAAATACAAGCTATATATTAATTTAATTAACATGTCAAGAACGATAAATTAAAGGAAAATAGTGAGTGGAGACTTGAGAATAGAAGTATGCCTATTTTTTCCAGTTATCATCATAAATTATTGGTGACAAAAGTGTTTAAGAATTGAAATCGATTATATTTATTTTTAGTTGAGTTAATTTCAGCTATACTCCTTACCTGTCAGCTGGTTTGTTGAGGAATAAAGGGTTAACGAATTTAGGGGATGGATCGGGCACATAAAACTCGGCCGCCGAGCGGTCTGGAATGCCAATTTCCCAGATGGTTGGACCATTTCTTGGAGGATTGAACACAACAACTCCCAAGTTAATTACATTTCCTGCAACAAATACAACACGTTTAAGTGCAACGTCTGGTTATTAAGCGTTTGGATTACAATTGAATTGATAAAACATTCTTTTGAAAAACACGATGAATATACCATTGCCATTATTTTTCAATGCTACTTTAATAGAAATGGTGATTTGGACAGCGGGTTTTACCTGGTAATACAACGATGTGAGTCTCGTATTTGTAGTCGCCAAAAATGCCAGGAATCCATGCATACAAACTGTAGCTGCCAGGTCGAACATTTCTTATGCTAAAAGAACCCATACCATCGGTTTTAGCCCAAAATTGATATCCCTGCCAACATTCATATCAATACACATGTTTCACAAAACTTACGTCCCTAAATTCACACACTCGAAGATTGTTGATACATATATGAAATCTCCACAACCAAATATATTAAAAAATAGAATTTTCAATCAAATTATATATTTTTTCTTGAAATGAGACAATCACTGACAGCAGATACATTTTTTGTCATTTATAAATTAGTGTTTCAAAATTACCTTAGCATCCCATTGCCATGATCCTGGATTTCCTGGAGCAGCCAATCCTACGTTAGCAGATCTGGCTAGGAAGTTTCCATCTTGTAAGAGCCTGAAGTATTTGGGAAAAAAATGAAATAAAATATATTTTTATTAGTGATTAAAAAAATAATTCATATTAAAATAACATTGATAACATGTATACCTGTCACTGACTAGTAGATTTCCAGTGACCGTGCCCCTTTGTTTAGCAGGGACGAAATCGGGAGACATCAGAAAATTGTGTGGCCATTTTTGAATTTCTTTGGTGGACTGCAAAGATGAACTCACTCAGTAAATGTTCATTTATTGAAATTCTTAAACGCTTCGGTTTCGTAAGTTAAAAGAGGAAGAAGAAACCTGGAGTTTGGCATCATTCCAAAGCGAGAGGGGTTGAGCATTTTTGGCCCCATAATTTAGATATATGAACACTGGCCCAAACACTTTTTTCCAGGGCTCCCCATTTTCAAAATTTAGACCTTTTAGAGTTACACCGGCATAATGCCGGGTGTGGAACGTCTACGCCATAAATCAATAAATCAGCTCAAAATAGTACAAATTATAAATAAAGAAACACTCATATGAAATCGTCTCATCATAATTTATTGTGAGACAATGAACAAAATAAAATTTTAAAAATTACAAAATGTATCTCATGTCCTCTCTCATTTTCAAACAATTGTATTTAGACCCTTCGTCTCATCATAAGATTAGGTGAGGCCGTGTCACACAAGTATTTGTATTTTAAATATAGTATGAGAAGTAGAAGGCAAAGTGTTGGGAAATATGGAAAGATGGAGTTTGAATTAAAATTATATAAAGATAAAATAGTTTAGTTGTAATTTTTAAAAAATTCATATGCAATGTGCAGTAATTATAAGTTTATAATCTAATATTTCAACGTGACCGGATTAATGCAATCTGAAAATTCTATCTTGATTTCTTCTAATATACAGTTAAACATTATTCATTCCATAATTTATGAAAAGTATGTCTTTCAAGATACGAACTCTAAGTAGAGACGTGTATAAGGGCAAACAGTATATTTTTTTTATTAATTGTACTTCCTCTGTCTCATCATAATGATGCTAAAACATTGTTGCATGGACATTTATACACGCTTATTTGATAGAAAAAGTGAAAAATTGGAGTAACTTGTCATATTTCAACTGTAAATTTTCATTAAAATAAGAAAAATAAAATTTTTATTGGAACAAGCAATAATGAGAAGTAAGACCTTGTGGGCCAAATTACTGTGGTCCTTTCCAAAGTCCCACAAGAACTCCAAAACATGGAAGAGAATCTGTGAGGTTAACCCTATTGCAGAGAAAAATTCACTGATTATTCATGGTCAAGGAAAATGTGATTTCTGGGCTGCTAACTGGTGCCCAAATGGCCCGTTGATAAACTGTGTCCCATCCTACATCACTTCCATGGTTTCCCCCTGCTCAGTAGCTGATTTCATAAATAACAAAGTGCCAATTTTACCTAAGATCGTTCCTTTCCTAGAAAATGATACTCTTATATTTTTGCAGGGTGCAGAAATTGTACATGATAGAGAGGACAGGATGATCTGGAAACCTGAAGAGACTGGTAGATTCTCTTTCAAGTCATCTTATAAAATTCTAACATTTATACCAGGTAACTTCCTAGTTTCTAAGCTCATATGGAAGACTAGGTTTTACAGGAAATTGCTCAATTCATTCTTACCTTTTGATGATGTCCTCATTAAATGTGGTTTTAGCTTGGCTTCAAAATGCCCTATGTGCAATCAATCTGACTCTCTGGAACATTTTTTCATTAACTGCCTGCTTGCTAAATCTGTTTGGATTCAAAGTGCTCGTTTAGTTCATTTCAACCTGCAAAATGTCCACAGTGTTATAGACACTTTCTTCATCTTCTGGAATTGTAGTGACCTTTCTGGGTTTCAGAAAATAATATGTCATCTGTTGCCCCCTTTGATCTGCTGGGCTTTATGGAAGGCTAGAAATGCCTACCTTTTCGAGGACAAACCCTTTTCGTTTACCCATATAAGTAGGGAAGTTATAGATACTCTGAAACTTTCCATTTCAGCCTCTTCCTACCTCATTGATATACACCATAACTCATGCAATCAATTCCATTCTCTGATACCTTACTCAGACCACCACCAAAGCCAACCATCTCCACAGTATACTGGGAATTTTCAGGTCCCAATTCCATCAAGGTTAATGTGGATGCCTCATGGTCTGCTACATCTGTTTCTATCGGACTAATTGCTCGTGATAACCAGGGTTTCCCACTCCTAATCAAGTCAGAGTCCATATCAGCCACTTCCCAACTGGAAGCTGAAATAAAGGCGGTCCTTCTAGCTTGTAACATCTGTATTCCTAGATATCCAAACTTAATTCTCGAATCCGATTCTTTACAGGCAGTTCATATGATCAATGACCCATCATGCTCCAAATGGGTATATCCATTGGTTTTCCAAGTTCACACACAACTATCCTAGTTTTCTCTTAAGCACATATACAGAGAATGCAATGCAGTGGCTGATGCTATTGTTAAACACCACTCAACCTCCCGGATGGCCTCTTCACTGAATTTGAATAACATTCCGGCGCATATTAAAGGGCTAATTTATATGGATAGCATTCATACACCGTATGTTCCATAGGCAAGCCTCTAAAGATGATTGATACTGCTGATTCCTCTTTCCTGTTTGCCGCAGGTGTGCTCGAGGGGAAATTCGTGTGCTCGAGGGGGCATCCGTGTGCTCGAGGGGGCACCCGTGTGCTCGAGGGGATAGTGGTGTGCTCGAGGGGATTTTTTTTCTCCTAGAGGGGTCACCCGTCTGCTCGAGGGGACATATATGCACGAGGGGACAAATATATGCACGAGGGGACAATTTGTGCTCGAGGGGACATCCTGTGCTCGTGGGGACTTTTGTGTGCACGAGAGGACTACCGACTGCTAGAGGGACTTTCGTGTGCTCGATGAGACACTCGTATGCTCGAAGGGACTCCCGACTGCTCGATGTGACATTCGCGTGCTCCGGACGACATTCGGGTGCTCGAGGGGACTATGGTGTGCTCGAAGGGACTTTCGTGTGCTCAAGGGGATTTTCGTATCCACGAGGGGACTCCAGACTGCTCGACGGGACATTCGTGTGCTCAACAGGATATCCATGTGCTCGAGGGGATTTTCAATTGCTCGAAGGGACTTCCGATTGCTTGAATGGGCTTCCGAATACTCGACAGGACATTCGTGTGCTCGAGAGGACATCCGTGTGCTCGAGAGGACATCCGTGTGCTCGAGGGGGCATTCGTGTGCTGGAGGGAAGTTTCGACTGCTCGACGGGTCGGTCGTATACCCGAAGGGACATTCGTGTACTTGAGCGGACATTCGTGTGCTCGAGAGGACATCCGTGTACTCGAGGGGACTTTCAACTGCTCAAAGGGACATTCATGTGCTCGAATGGACTTTCGACTACTCGGCGGGACATTCGTGTGCTCGAGAGGATATTCGTGTACTCGAGGGGGCATTAGTGTGCTGGAGGGAAGTCTCGACTGCTCGAATGGGCCGTTCGTACACTCGATGGGACATCCGTGTACTTGAGGGGACTTTCAACTGATCAAAGTGACATTTGGGTGCTCGAATGGACTACCGACTGCTCGACGAGATATTCGAGTTCTCGAGAGGACATCTGTGTGCTCGAGGGGACATCCGTGTGTTTCCTGGGGTCTCTCGAATGTTCGAGGGGAATTTTGACTACTCGAGGGGACATTCGTGTGCTCAACTAGTCTTTCTACTGCGCAACGGGATTTTCGTGTGCTCAATGGGACACGGGCTAGAGGGACTTTTGTGTGCGCGAGGGACTCTCGACTGCTCAAAGACTGACTAGCTCAATCCCTCCATCCGTTTTACTGACCGACTTCCTGAATGGTAGTTGTTTGGCCAAAGTAATGAATTAACACTAGGTGTGGAGGTTCGTTACTTTGGAATCACAACTACTTTTCCTCTAGTTCTTGCATATATATAGACTCATAGATAATATTTTCTGACCATTCTTTTGGAGGCAATGATGTTGCCTTTTTTATAAACTACTATGATGACTCAGGCTCGCTCTTTATGGCTTGGGGTACCAATATATCAACCCCCACCTTCGGGTGTTTTCACTTAAAAAAAACCTTGTAAAGGAGGAAGTATAAAAAAATAAAGAAAAGATAGGGTAAATTACCGCTAATGAAGTTGGGCCAACATGTGAGGTAAGCTCTCTTTTAAGTGGGCCCCCAGTTCTGAACTCATAGCTGGGCGTAATTACCCAAAACCCAACACGCTGAGCTGGGCTAACCCAACCATGTACTCGACTGTCTTCATTGTTCATTGAATATTGATACTTATCATCAACCTGTATTTGTTTTCATTTTATTTAGTAAAAGAATATAATATAAATATAGGTAGAGGAAGACCGACTAATAGTTAAACCAATTATAAATAGTCTTGTTTCAAAAACTTTAAGGGCCAGTTATTAATGGACTACAATATGCTTGAAAAGTTTTCCGAAAGTTATAGGAATCTCGTTAGAATAAAAAGAAACAAATATTAGTTCAATCAATAATAAAATGATTCCGACTATCGGATTAATTGGCCTAAAAGAAGACTAGTGGTGCCGGTTTCTATTCCGTCTCTCCCAGTTTTAATACTAATACAATTGGATGTATTAGTTGGATAATTATTTATGTATGGCATAATATAACATTTAACCGATGATGAAGAATAAAAAAGAGAAAAGTGTACCTGTCCAGTAGAATTATTTAGGGGTGAATCAAAAGAAACGGCTTCTGGAAATGCCAGACTCTGACCTTGAATCCGATCCCTGGCCGAAGGCATGATCCGTTGTTTATCATCCGCTACGGCCATGTAACGGAACCTAGTACGTTATACAATTCATATGTTAGTGTATGGTTTTATTTTACTCCCTCCGTCCCAGGGGAATTTGCACAGAATCTTTTTCACGGTCTCCAAAAAACATGTTTGACTGTAAATATATGTAACTACGGACAATAACGACACATATAAAATTGATATTTAGAAACTACATGTTATGACGAATCTAACAATATATCATACGATAATATTATTTTTCATATATCTACTCAAATATGTGGTCAAATTTTAACAACTTTGACCTCCAAATAGTAAGTGTGCAGATTTGGCTGGGACAGAGGGAGTAGTTCACAACCAATTACTCTTTTTATTTGTGACATATTTTCTAAGTGCTTGATCAGAATTTTTTTTCAAACTGGTACTTTCCAAAACAGAATCATCAATTATATAAGTGCCAGTTTCTAGTTTTGTTACTTAACTTTAAAATTAAGAACGAGTGTGCAATTCAATTAATGTAGAGTTTCATTAAGTATATAGAATAATAAAAACTGCGATAATGTTAAGATTATGATAATAACATAACTTTATAGAGTCTGTCTCTTGAAAGACGGTCTTTCCATAAGTTATGGAAAGACCAAGGTTTAAAGGGTAAATTAGAAGAAATTAAGATAAAATTTTTGGGTTGCATGAACCGGGTTATAAATTTTATAACTACTACATGTTTCATACTAAAACTTTAATATTGCAACTAAGACCTTTTACCTTTTATTATTCTAATCAAACCCCATCTTTCCATAAGCCTATGGAAAGACAGTCTTTCCCAAGACTTTGCCAACTTTATAAAATGAAAATTTACGCATTGAAAATGTCTAAGTTTCTTTTACCCCAAAGTCAAAGTAAGCGTATAAAAGTGAAAATAGTTGACCACGTTCTCTGTTCGGCTTACAGATTTTGGTCAAGCTTGAATGCAATTCTGGTTTGGGCGATGTCCGTGGCGGGCCAACCCGCCATCCTTTCATAGATGGCATACGTGTAGAATCCTGATTGGCCAGGTAGCATAACAAACCTGATAATCAAATCAAGTTCATGAATATCATTTAGCATTAATTTACAAATTAATCATCTACAAAACGCGATATATTAATTAAACCTCTTGTCGACGTTTAGGGGTAAAGTAGCATTTCCAGAGGAGGGGGAATACGTTAGCTTAAAGGAAAGCTCTATTTTATCCTTTTGTTGGGCTACAACTTTGAAGCTTTTTCCTTCAATCCTGCATACAAACTCAGCGATCAAAATCTCATTTAAGTCATTATGAGATAATGTTAATAATTGAAATAATATTCCCTCCGTCCTACCGATAACTTTAGTTACATATATTAACGGCGTATAAAAATTTAATATTTAAAAAATGCTTGATATTGGAGCCTATATTTTAATAAAATTTATAGTCAAACGTGGTTTAAGAAAATTGATAAAAAAAAAGTGTAGAAATGGCTGAGATAAACAGCGTAATAAAAATAAAATAAACTAAAATGTAGATAACTCGATAAGATTGTGAATCTTTAGTTTCTGTGATTTATTTTTTCATAATAGTATTTTTATTTTACATTCATCTTTTACGAGATCCACTTACAGATAGTAAATTCCATCATCAAGAATTGACTTGCTCCACACGATATCCCAATACCTACAACAAACTTCGAAAATTACTTCCTTAAAGAAGAATAAAAAAAACTTAAAGTGTAAATAATTAGGAGGCAAATAGATTATTTACCCTCTTTGAGATTCCTTTTGGGTGACGTCCAGCAAGTTAGAAATTCCCTTGTATTTAATATGTGTAACCATACCACCGGGGTTTGATAAACTGACTCTCACTAAACCATTATCCATTGTGACCTATTAATTGAAGCATTTATTAGTTAATTAATTTAAATATATTTAATTAATTAAATGAATGTGTTTGATGTAACGGTCCCATGCATTCATAGGAATAGGCTTGCCAGTTTCTGCTGTATGGTCAGTTTTAGTGGAGAAGAGCTCGCCAACTTCCGGGTCGGATTATCTTGTACCTCTCTGAAATTTGAAAGGAGCACATTGAATATCTTGGTTTGATTTTGATTATAATATTTGTGTGGTCTTCAAATTTTTAGGAGGACAGAAAAAAAAAAGCAGGTAAATGTAAAAAAAGCATGTGAATGATGATAAGAGTGAATAATTCTTTCTGTGATACATAGTGTACGGCATCCCAGTAAATAACCAAAAGAATAATGATTAATTATTTAAAGATTAATCTAATCCCCAGTATTGGTAAATTGTGGGATAGCCATGAGCACCGTACTTTCGGAGATATTTTGTATATTTTAAATTATAAAATTGTGCATTCTTTTATGTGAGATTGTGCATTGTCATAATTTAATCGTAACTACTATGTAAATATCATATGCACAAATAATGCTATTAAAATGCACATTTTATATGCACCTCTACGGTACCCTGGCTGGGGTACTCTATAATAATTGCCCAGTAAATATAACTATCAAGTTTTTATCTTACTAATATATGCGGGGATAACTCGAACAGAACCTACCTTCCATGTGCCACCACAAGCTGGAATAACAACACCACCAGTGGTAAGCTCCATTGTCTCCTCTGAAACGCCTTGGCCATCACTTCCCCACCGGAAAGTCAAACCCTAGCCGCACAGAAATTAGTATGAATGGAAAAGGCATGAGATTTGTCTTATGTTGTTTGAAAGAACACGAATAAGAAAGGAAATGTTTATTTTTAACTTTACAATGCTTCCATTACATGCATAAAATTGAAGAGTTATTCAGTTATCTCACCGGTGATCAATTGCAGGATATTCTTGAAGGCAGCACACTATATGGAATGTTTTTACCTTCTCTCTTTTCTCTTTTCTCATGTACCAGATCTTCCGTATTGTCCTAACCTATCTATAAGGGTGCATAAATTATACTAGTCAACTTGTTTGATGAATGTATAACCTAAACATGAGAATTAAAGGCACATGTGGGCCCATATACATTTATAGACTTAAATCTGTATTTTACGGAAACATTAAGAAAGGTAGTAATCAAGCTCAGCAGTTTGCACGATTCTTGATATTCTTAGTTTAGAGTATAGTTTATCAAATTGTAAAACTGTTTTTATATGAATCAATTGTTTAAAAAAACTGTTTACAAAAGAAAGTGACGTATAAACTCTTTTTAATTATAGTGTTACGTAAAAATGACCAAGTAAAATTTGTGTGTGTGTGTGTGTGGGGTGGGGGGTTGTTCAAGGAGCATATGATAATATGAACGAGTTGATTTTTTCGCTTTGGAATTCATTTAAAATCCACAGGAGAAATTGTAGTCAGTTACCGAATTCGATGGTGGTGTCAATTTTCATGAGAGTCGTTAGTGGATTGTTCAATCTTTGTTCTGGTGGTTGGACCCAATTTTGGTGACCTCCACTTTCACTCGCTAATTTTCTACGACGCTTCCTATAGTGCTGTAGCCTATACACAAGCCTTCTAATGCCTTCCATGGAACAATTACTTCATTCTTTCTTTCTTTTTTCTACAATTAAAGTGGCATCATTTTTTCTTTCCTTCTAAAACATTTCTTTTTACCTTATCTGAACTAAAATAAATTTAAAAAACTTAATTTAGTCATTTTTATTTAAATAAGATAAATTTTATGGAATTGAATTAAATTGGAATTAAATGTAAATAACATGAACTTTGTCATTTCAAAACATTGGATATCAAATAAACTATGGTAAACTTAACCAACATTATATATAAATATATGTAAGATGATTTGTAGGTGGCAAAGTTTTGGTAAAAATCGTCTTTTCATAAATCTATGTAAAAATGAGTTTTAATTAAAATAATAAAAGGTAAAAGGTGTTAGTTGCAATATTAAAAATTTATTATGCAATATGTAGTAGTTATAAAGTTTATATCCCGATACATGTAACCCAAAAATTTTATCTTCATTTCTTCTAATTTGCGCTTTAAACTTTAGTCTTTACATGACTTACGGAAAAACCATTTTTAAAGAGACGAACTCTTTATAGGTAAACGAATTTAACATCAAATACTTAATTTATGAATTAACTTCTTCTTCTTTTGGTTATGAATAAACTTCTACTCACTGAATCCTCGTTAAACATTTTCCAAAGATTAAAATTAAGTACAAAAACTGAAAGTAAAAAGTATATTTTTTATTTTATTCTTTTCCTTATTTTGATACTCACTCTATTTTCTTAAGTTTGACACACTTACTATATTTGTATGTTTTTTAATTTTGTCATCTTTCCTTTTAGACAAAGTCTTGTGCGAGACGGTCTCGCGGCTAGACTAGGGATTAAATTGTTAAGAATGTAGTATGGGGTTTTAAATTGAAGCTTTAAAAATTCAGGGACTGGATGTGTAATTTTATTAATTTGCATTTAAGTCCAGGTATAAATAACAATATATCCCCTTATTCTCCCATTATTTTCACACATTCTCTCTTCTCTCCTTTCTTCTCTCTTGCGCAACTGCCTACTTCTTTTCCTCCTCTCCATTTCTCTTTCATTTTCTTCAATCCGAGCTTCTTTTCTTCGATTCAATTGCTCATCATTTCCATTTTTATTCCTCTTTCTTGCGCGCAGTGATTCGTTGCAATTTTTGGAGTTTTTTGGCAAATTTTCCGGTGAATTTTTTGGCGGCCGAACACAATAGAGCTTTGTTTTGTATTAATCTTCGAAGGTGATGTGTTTTCTCTGAGTTTTTATGCATACTTTATTTTTTTTATTTTTGTTTACTTTTTTTTTGTTCATGTGATTTTCTAGGGTTTATGTTGTTCAATGTGTTAATATTTGGGAATTTCTCTATTTTGTGTTTTGTGAGTTGATCTTACGGATTTGTGCTAATATTTGTGTTGTTGCTGGTGTTTATTAGATTTTTTAGGAGATTTGTATCACTGTTGCTGCAATCGAGGAGGAAGAATCGTTTGTATTTTTTTTGAAGTTTCGGCCGTGATGTTTTAGGTACAGGTATTGATCTTTCAGGTTTTCAGTGTGATGTTTCAGGTTTCAGGCTTTATGTACTATTATCAGTGTTGTTGTGATGTTTTAATTTCAACGCTTGATATTTGTGGTGTTTTCATGCTTAAGCGGACAATTGATGTTTAGTTTTGATTATGTGTGATATCTTAGGGTTTTGTTATGATTTGTGCTAATTTGTTGTTGTTGTTGATGTTCCTTAGATGTCTAAGAATGCTTTTGCCACTGTTGTTGCAATCGAAAAGGAAAGATGATCTGTAAATTTTATTATTTTGCATATGTGACTTTTTAAATACTGTTGTTGACCTTTCAGGTTTTATGTTTTATCTTCCATGTTTAGGTTTAAAGTACTATTTATCCGTGTTGGTGTGATGATTTAACTTCAGTATATAATTTTTGTAGTGTTTTAAGTGTGCAATTGATGTTGAATTTTGTTTTTTTGATTTTGTGTGAGATATCTTAGGGTTTTGTTATGATTTGTGTTAGTTTTTGTGTTGTTATTTCTTAGATGTGTAAGAATGCATATTCACTGTTGCTGCAATCGAGAAGGAAAGAGGATATGTAAATTTTGTTAATTTGCATATGTGACTTTTTAAATAATGTTGTTGACCTTTCAGGTTTTATGTTTAATCTTTCATGTTCAAGGTTTAAAGTACTGTTTATCTGTGTTGGTGTGATGATTTAATTTTAGTATTTGATGCTTGTAGTGTTTTAAGTGTGAAATTGATGTTTTGTTTTGTTTTTTTTGTTTGTGTGTGTGATATCTTAGGGTTTTGTTATGATTTGTGCTAGTTTTTGTGTTATTGTTGTTGTTGTTCTTAGATGTGTAAGAATGCATGTCCACTGCTATTGCAATCGAGAACGAAAGTGGATCTGTAAATTTTGTCATTTTGCAGATGTGACTTTTTAATACTATTGTTGACCTTTCAGGTTTTATGTTTGATCTTTCATGTTTAGGTTTTAAGTACTGTTTATCCGTGTTGGTGTGATGATTTAATTTCAGTATTTGATGCTTGTAGTGTTTTAAGTGTAGAATTGATGTTGAGTTTTTTTTAGTGTGAGGGTGATATGTTAGGGTTTTGTTAAGATTTGTGCTAATTTTGTTATTGTTGTTGATGTTCCTTAGATGTCTAATAATGCTTTTACCACTGTTGCTGCAGTCGAGAAGGAAATAGGATCAGTAAATTTTGTTATTTTGCATATATGACTTTCTAAATATTGTTGTTGATCATTCAGGTTATGTGTTTAATCTTTCATGTTTAAGCTCTAAGTACTGTTTATCTGTGTTGGTGTGATGCTTTTGATATTTTAGTGTGTACTGCTTGGTGTTTTTAAATTTTGAGATTGGTATTTTAAATAGTATATTTGACTTTTCCTCAATGTAGTTGACAATGATGTAATTTGTGCTACTGTGATTTTTTAATTACAGATATTGACGTTTTAATTACTGTATGTGATGTTTTATATTATTTCACAGGAATATTTTTCCAAGGTAGAGCTTTACGATTCCACTGATGAGTTAATAAAAAATGGTATGAGAAACCATGCTCTGAAGGTGTTCCCTTGAACAGAGAACCATAGTCGACCTTTGATCTCTCTGTTGATGCAACAAGAGAGTCATCCTCTTCAAAACCAGCAGGAGAAGGAAAGTCTGTGAAAAAGTCAGCGGCGAGGGGATAGGGGGGGGGGGTGGATAGAATTTGATGGTTTAGGATGTATTGTTTGACATTGATTTTTTCAGTTAGAATGTTTTATTGTTAGTGTTGAGGCGCTTGATTATTATTGATGTTTTAGCTTGATTTGATTTTTTTTCCAATTTTATGTTAGTGACTTATTAGGGCATTTCAACCTTTTTGTAATGAATGATGTTTAACAAGTTACTTCAATGCAACAACAGTGGAATATATTAGTGCAGTGGAGCATATGAATTTCTTATTTATCTCAACATTTTTATCTGTACATATGTAAACCATCAAACATAAAAACTGAACCATCACAATATAGTTATGTAACATCTTAGCATAACAGTAAATAATTACAAAGTCTCAACAAGCTGATTTTAGATGATTTGAGCATTATGTGTATTTAGATTTGCATTGGATGTTAATTTATTATTTTTTGAAGGTTTAACTAATTCTATTTGATGTTTAACTATTTTTAGTTAATTACACTTCGTTAGTGTATTTACTTGATATTTAACTATCTTTATTTGATGTATTTCTTTAGAAATTGTTATGATGTTTTAACTATAATTTAGTTTATTTGTAGTATTTTTATTTGATATTTAACTATTTTAGTTTGATGTGTATTTTAGTATATTATATGATTTGATAATTTAGAGTTTTCATCTGATGTTTAAGTATTTTAGTTTGATATCTATTTTAATATATTATTTGATGATATAGAATTTTAATTTGATGTTATTTATTTTTCATTTGATGTGTATTTAGTTAGGTGTGATTTTTACAGCCCAAAACATAGCAGCCCCAATTTTTTAAGTTTACAGCCCATGACCTGAATTTGGCCCATTTCCTTCCCACAGAAACGGGTATCCGACGAAAATCTGACACATCGATGCGTTTAAACCTTAGCTACTGGAATTCAACTTTGACGTTTCCGACGACAGCGCCACCCGCCGGAAACCGTTTGCGACGTTGTTATTGACGATGCTACCCACCAAAAATCGATCTGAACCCTATCAACGAAGTTTCAAATCCTCACCGGAAGCTCGCAAATCTGACGCTGGCGCTCTGCGTTTCCGACGACTATAATCGTCACCGAGAATCCGCTCCCTTCCAAAATGACATCGACGCTAGCGCAAAATCTAGCCTAATCGAACCCTGACGATGACAACATTACAAAAACCCTCACGATTCTGAATCTGTGGACGATGCCTGCGAACTGATTTGACATTGACGCCAAATCTCAAAACCCTCGCGGCTATGGGAGATGACTTTGACACTGGTGTCCAGGAGGTAGTGTGATGGCGGAATGGTGGAGAAACAGCATAGGTGCGGAGACTATCGACGGTGACGGCGGAGAACGCAAGGTGGCGATGGCCGTTGAGATGCGAGGCGGCGGCGGAGATAGCGAAGGAGGAGGTGACCTGTTTTGCGTCATTTTTTGTTTATTTGCAAGATATCCCTCCATCATTTTTGTGTTTTTTATTTTGGCCCCAAAAAAATAATTGTAGTTTAACCCCGAATTTCATTTGCTCTTATCTATTGTCACTCTAGTCCCTGGTCTTACGGTTAATTGGTCTCGCAGGAGATGAACTCTTCCTTTTATGGCAAAAAGCACACCATTATCAACCACACATTAAACTTTTTACTCTCCTCACTCAAATTTCTCCGCACATTTCAACTTATATAAAAAAAATAACACCTAAACCTATGGTGCCAAACATAGTGAAACGGAGGGAGTACCATTCTTCTTGGGATAGAATTGAATTACTTTAAACGGAACTGAAATTAAGTAAACTAAAATTAATATTACGATACTAAAATTAAATAAATTGAACTAAAATAAATTAAATTAAATTAAAGTAACATACTAACACTAATAATAATAGTATAATATAACATAACTAAATTAAATTTGAATAAGATGAACTAAAAGTAAACGAACTAGTAAAATAAAGTTGAATTATATTTTTATAATAAAAAAATAATGAAAGAAAAAGCCGCCTAATTAGGCTTAGATATTTTATATCGGAAATAGGCAGATAAAAACGGGAATGAGATTTCTTAATTGTTAATTTTGTACACACTAAAAAATCAAAAGTTTTTGGAAGCACGTGTAATCTAGATTATAATTACTTTCGAACTTTTTAAATGGGAGAAGTAAAATTAGGAATAAATATAGTATAAAATGATCAATGAAGTCTATCTTAAAGAAGAGTTATGCGTTTGAAATCTTTATGATCACCAACTTCATTAAAAAAGTTAAGAACTTTTATGTTTTTCTTCTCCTGTGTTGGTGAATAGTTTTTCATGAGTTCAATGGACTTCTAGCTCTTCCCTCTAGATTTAATGGACTTCCGTTTCATCTATATGAGTTATGGTCAGTGTATTGTTTAATGAAAGAGTTTCAACATATATAATAAAGAATAAAAAAAAAATTTGGTCCCCCTAAATAGTATCTTAAAATTTGTTTGGTCCACAAGGCCAATACTGTGTTTGTTCAGCAACCAACAAATGCAAAATAATTTGTTTGGTCCTCAAAGGAGGTTTTCAGGTAAAGTCAATGGTAAATTGGTCAAAACATGTAAAATGACCATTATACCCCTAATTTTTTTTTTAAAAAAAGGAGAAAACCACAGCCGGGCTCTGACTCCACTGCCGTCGCGGGCTCTGACCCCACCGTCGTCTTCGGGCGACTCCACCGTCGGGCCCTGACTCCATCGTCGGGCTCTGTTCTATTGTTCCACCTCCGGCCCTCCACCCCGCTCATGAAGATCAAAGCCCTCCACCTCACTCTGACTCCACCTCTAGCCCTCTGCCATGCTCTATCTGACGGCCTCATCGGAGGGGATTTCGACGGCGGAAACCCTAAACCAAATGGAGGAATTGAACGTCGACGAATGTGACGAGGAGGCCAACGTGAGATCAAATCGAGCACTCTAGTCGATCAAATCGGCTTGTGGCACTCTAGTTGATCACTCCAAGTAGAGGCCACCACCATGAGTTAGCGTTGGTGAGGGATAGGGACGAGGAAGAAGACGCACGTGAGATGCACATGCGCGGCAAAGAAGACGTGCATGGCTTCATGCGCGTTCAGAAGTTAATTTTTTTTGCACGTGTGTGATGCACGCGCACAATGTTTTTTAAAATACAAAACATTATTTTTCTGGTTTTTAATTAGTAAATTTATAAAAATACCCCTAGTCATATCAAAACTTAAGTCCGGTTAACCTGAAAACTGCTCGGAAACCGCTTTGGAAACTAAACAAATCATTTTGTATTGTTGGTTGCTGAATAAATACGGTATTGATCTTGAAGATCAAATAATGATATTGCATTATATTTCGGGGACCAAAAATACAATTAAATTTTAACATATATTTAGAATAAAGCTATGGTACTTCTTTTGTAAAATTCATTGGGAGGGATATTCGCCATGGTACCTAAATATAAAGGCACCGAGAGAATAATGACAAGAGAATCTCTAGCGGTGTTCATATAAACTATGAACAGTTGATATTGATTTTTATCTTAAATATTGTAATTTTTTTTATAAAATTTAAATAATATAATTTAGAAGTTGAAATAAGTAATAATATTTATTTGAATGTTTACCACTGCATTTGAATATGCATTTAGATAAAGCTATGGTACTTCTTTAAAATTCATTAAGAGGGATATTGGCCAGGGTACTTAAATATAAAGGCACCGATAGAGTAATAATAAGAGAGTATCAGGAAATGCGGTCTTCCTATAAGTTTATGACCAGTTTACAATGATTTTTACATTAAATATTATAATTTTTAAAAATTTAAATATTATATTTTAAAAGTTAAAACAAGTAATAATATGCATGTGAATGTTTGCTAGATGCAGTTAGATAAAGCTATGGTACCTCTTTTTTGAAATTCATTGGGTGGGATATTGGCCATGGTACTTAAATATAAAGGCACCGAGAGAATAATGATAAGAGAGTATCAGGAAATGAAGTATTCCTATAAGCTTATGACCAGTTTACAATGATTTTTTTATTAAATATTTTTTTTAAATTTAAATATTGTATTTTAGAAGTTAAAATAAGTAATAATATGTATTTGAATGGGAAAATAATAAAACTATATAATATAAAAAATATTTACAAAATTTCTAAATTTAGTATGTAATTTAATAAATACAATGTATAAGGTAAAAAATAAGTGACTTGTCATAAGTTTATGGATAGACTGTCTGTCAGGGAAGTAGTAAAATTTTAAAAATGAAGAGCATAGAATGAAATAAACTCAATGCATGCATGTTACACTAATAAATATAGAGAAAGTATCTAGTTGTACTGACTAACTGTTAGATCAATAATTAAAAATCTCGTTTCAATAAGTTTTCTGGTCAAACTGTAATTATTTTTATATTGCAATATAATTTTTAATTTTTTTTATTGTTTGCTGCCTAAGAGTTACTCGGTTTAAAATAAATCTTTTGGATAAATATATAGCATTCCTTCCATTTAGCGTAGAAAGTCACCAAAATTTTATCTTGTTTTATAGTTAGAGCTATTATGGAAGCATACTAGTTTAAATATGAAACGGAGCAATTAGCATCAAAATAATTAAAAAGTTAATTTACCTGTGTCTCCTTTGTTCTTCAACATGCAATGTGCAAGCAGTGAACGTTCAATTTCCGGCGACCCAGAAAGAGAGTTGACGGGGGCTCAATTTATGTGTTTTTAGTGTTCCAAGCTGACAACTCATCAACGCTCACCTATTTTTCAAAAACCGATGAAACTAATTAACCGGTGAAACGGTCTCTTTATTCTTGCTGTGGAACTGTACCAAAACCAAAAAACCGGTGAAAGTGCCTTTGCTCTCTGGTTGTGGAACTATACAAAAATGCATGGCAGGTTGCTTTGGTGCGCATTACCGATTTGGGTTCGGAGTTTATAAAGCCTTCGACCAACAACATTTTGCACAAATGATGCAGTTGGTGAATAGTTTATCAGTTTTTATGCACAACTGTTCGTTAGTTATGATCAATTATCTTGATTCCTGAGGTATGATTATCTTGAGCTCATGCCACTCTTTCAGAGAGGTGGATTATACAAACATGCATGAGAGCTAAAAAAACATTGACGAGAATAACTGTTTGTAGTTTAAAAACGGCAAGTTTAGTTTTATATTTAGAAGTGCATATATAACCCTACATAATTCACGAAAGTACACATGTAATAATTGAAAGTGTAAATATAACCCCACATAGTTAGTCTATGTGCAAATATAACCTTTTCCGAAAGTTTGATACCGGATTATATTAAAAAGATAGATTTACCCCTCTACCAAAAATAAAATAAAAGAAGCACTGAAATAACATTCATAGCCTTGAAACCCAAACTCCTCCGTTTTCTTCTTCATTATTTGCGAATCGCCAAAGGGAGATTTGGAGTGGTGGCGCTACTTCATTACTTCCACCCGCAACCTTTGAATTCGAATAGCCACCTAACCTTTGAATCAAATCTTCATCCTCTTTGTGAGGGGCCCCTCCAAAACCCATTGGAAAGTTATCGTTGACGGCGGATTTGAGTTGGTGTGCGCAAGCGGTGGTGGTGGTGGAAGAGTCGAGCAGGGCTTCGGAGTCGGAGTCGACGTCGAGGAAGGTTGACAGCGTCAGAGTTAAGATCTTCTATTTCGAGGAAGTTTAACGGAGGAAGAGTCGCATCTGCGTCAGAGTCAAGATGGTGGTAGAGCCGAGTGGCGGCATACCCGGTTCAGTTCGACGTTGGAGTCAAGATTCGCATCGGCGGTGGAAGAGTCGAGCATAGCTCCACCAGATCTTGACTCGCAGCGCCATTTTGGAGTTGGGGGAAGATTGAGATGGTGATATTGTGGAGCAGAGGGGATGGATTTTTAGGGAGAGGGAGCCGGGTGGTGGCAAGGTTGGCTAGTGGTGGTGGCGGGGTGGGGCAGTGGTAATAGAGGTTGAAAGGCGGTGGAGGGTTGGATGGGCAGTGGTGGCAAGATGACTGGTGGTGGTGATGAGGGTGGAAGGTGGTGAAGGGGCGGGGCTGGCTGGGTGGTGGTGGTGGTGGGGCCGCGGCTTAGCTCGCTGGTGGTCAATGGTGGAGCTCGTTGGTGCCTAGTTGCTTGGCTTAGCTCGCCGGCAGGAGTGGTATGGTGGGGGGTTGCTCCTCCAGTGCATGGTTGCTCGGCTTGACTCGCCGGTGGGAGTGGTATGGGTGGGGGGGGGGGGGTGACATTGGTGGCAGAGCAGTAGCAGGCAAAGGGCATTTTTATCTTTCAAAGTTTTGCATTAGGTTGAAAGGGTATTTTGATCATTTCTGGTTGGTCAATGGTCAGAAATGGCCAGTAAATACCAGAATATAGCCTGTAGGGTTATATTTGCACGTATGTAAATTAGTTAGGGTTGTTTTTGAACTAAAAATTATCTTACGGTTATGTCTGCACTTTCTCAAATATACAGGGTATATTTGTATATTCCCCATTTCCTTTTTTTAGAAAAAACATAATATTGCTGGAAGAGTAGGTCTCCTGACAGGCAGCTTGTTCATAAGATTATGAACATACCACTTATTTTTTACATACTAAATTTACAAATTTTGGAAATATTTTTTTATATTATATATTTATATATTTTTCACATTCAGATACATATTATTTCTTGTTTTAACTTTTAAAATATAATATTTAAATTTTATAAAAAAAATCAACATTTAATGTAAAAGCCACTGTAGACTGTCCATAAGCTTATGGAAATGCCACATTTTCTAAGATTTTCTCTTGCTGGAAAGTCAGTCTCTTGAAAGATGGTCTTTCCATAAGCCGTGGAAAGACCAATGTTTAAACTGTAAATTAGAATAAATGAAGATAAAATTTTTGGATTGAATTAATCGGATGATAGATTTTATAACAACTGCACATTGCATAGTAATTTTTTAATATTGCAACTAAAACCTTTTACCTTTTATTATTCGAATTAAACCTCGTCTTTCCATAAACCTATAGAAAGATGGTATTTTCCAAGACTTTGCCCTAAAATAATCGCCATATGAATATAAGTAAATTAATTGTGCTAGAATCAGCCAGATATCTGATTAGATATGAATAGAGTTTGATGACTGTAGAGTTATTATAGTACTAGTTTTCCTTATCTATTTTGTACTCTATTTATTCTTTCCAGTATTACAAAAATCATTACGGAAAATCATTCTTTCATGGTATCAGAGCAAGTTCTGATCCTAAATCCTGAACCTTAATTTTTTTTCCTCTTCCCCCTCTCTCTTTCTTCTTCTTTCCCGGTCAGCCTTCCCGCAATGTCTCTTCTCGGTGAATTTCCGGTCAACTTCCGACAAAGTTTTGTCAACCTCCGGCCGGGTTCCCATATGCACTAACTTCCATGTATTTGGTTGTCGTGTGTATCCTTATATTCGTCCATATGCAGCTCACAAACTTGGTCCTCGCAGTTTGCCCTGTGTTTTTCTTGGGTAGAACTCCTAGTAAAAGGGATATCGATGTTTGGATCCCACAATGGAAAGATATATGCCACCAGACATGCTCAGTTTGACGACCATTCTTTCCCTTATACTGATGGTTCTACTTCAGTATATTCGCTCTCTCTTAATGTCTCTACTTTTTTGGATCCCACTGATGGATCAGCTGATATTCCTGCTTCTTCCACGGTTGCTAGCCCTCATGGTTCATTGATGCTATCGTCCTCACCAACTGTGACACCATTTAATGTCTGCTCTATAGATTCAGACCATTTAATGGCCGCTCCGATACATCCTGCTCCCATCTCGCCGTCAACCAGCTCACATGGTTCACCGACCAGCCCAACCAATTTGCCGGCCACCTCACTGGCCCCTTCGCCATCCACTTTGCCAGCCGTGACTGCTCCTTCGGTCTCTCCACTTTGGCTTTGCACTTATTGGATGGCTACTCGATCGGCGACTGGGGCTATTCAGCGTAGAGATTATTCTAATATCGTTGCTCACGGTCTTACTACTGTCTTACTTGCTTAGTCTGAGCCCACAGATAATTACGCTGCTCTTCAGGATTCATCTTGGGGTTCTGCTATAGATGATGAGCTAGCAGCTCTTTGTGGACAGCGCACCTAGGATTTGGTTCCACGCCCATCAACTGTCAACATTGTTGGTTACAAATGGGTTTATCGACTAAAGTATCATCCAGATGACACTGTTGAGCATCATAAGGTTAGGCTTGTTGCGCAGGGTTTTTTGCAGATTCAGGGATTTTACTTTGATCAAGGGTTTTTTGCAGATTCAGGGATTTGACTTTGATCAAGGGTTTTTTGCAGATTCAGGGATTTGACTTTGATCAAGGGTTTTTTGAGATTCAGGGATTTGACTTTGATCACACTTTCAGTCTGGTGGTCAAAGCCTCTACAGTTCGAACTGTTCTGGCTATTGCTATGATGCGCTCCTGGCCTCTTTATCAACTGGATGTCAAGAACGCCTTCCTCAACGGAGTTCTTGATACTCCAGTCCATATGGCACATCCCGTTGGTTACAAGGACCTGCTTCATCTGGATTATGTTTTTCGCTTGTGTAAGGTCATTTGTGGTATTAAGGAAGCTCTGCGGGCCTGGTTTCAGCAATTCAGCACCTATTTGATTCAGCTTGGGTTTCTATGCAGTTCAGTTGACACTTCCATTTTTTTTGTCTTGGGGCTTGTCGTTACTAAACATGTTACTTTATTTTAACGACATCATTCTTACAGGTAATGACTCGACTCTTCTTCGGCAGTTCATTGATAGGAAGCATCAGGAGTTTGCTATCAAGGATTTGGGCACTCTTCAAAACTCTCTTGGTTTGGAAGTTACACCCACTTCATCGGGTTTACTTCTCAGCCAAGCAAAGTATGCTATGGATATTCTCACTCGTGTCGAGGTGTATGATGCTGCCCCAGTCTCTACACTTTTTGTGCCAGGCTCACAACTTCACCAACCATGCATTTTGGAATCCGACTCTTTGTCACTCTCTTATTGGGGCTCTTCAGTACCTGGCGATTACTCGTCCTGACTTGGAATCCGACTCTTTGTCACTCTCTTATTGAGGTCAACATAGTCACTCTTGATGATCATTTTGCTGCGGTCACTCAGATTCTTCGATACGTTCTAGGTACTTTGCATTTTGGCCTTGCTTTTCGATCTGCCAGTTCTCCTAAGGTGATGGGTTATTCTGATGCTGATTGGGCCCGTTGTCTTGAGATCCGCCGGTCTTCATATGGTTATGGTGTTTTTCTTCGTGGCAACCTTGTTTCCTCGAGTGCCAAGAAACAACCCACTGTATCTCGTTCGAGCACGGAGTCTGAGTATCGGGCTCTCGCCAACATCGCCTCTAAGGATGTTTGGCCGACTCATCTTCTTCGTGATCTTTGTGTCCCACTTTCTGTTTCTCTGCCTTTGTTATGCAACAATAGTAGTGCCATCTTCTTTCCTCAGAATCCAGTTGCTCACAAGCGGCGAAGCACATCGACATTGACTATCACTTTGTTCGAGAGTTGGTTGCTTTTTGCAAGTTGTGTGTTGCTCATGTTCCTACTGCTCTTCAGATTGCAGACACATTCACCAAAGGGCTCTTTCGTCCGCTGTTCGAGTTCTTCAGATCCAAGTTTTGCATCGGTGAGCATCCGACGCTTCACTTGATTGGAGGTGTTAGAATCAGCCAGATATCTGATTAGATATGAATATATTTTAATGACTAGACTAGAGTTATTATAGTACTAGTATTTCTTATATATTTTGTACTCTATTTATTCTTTCTTGTATTACATAAATCATTACAGAAAATCATTTTTTCAAATTGTCTAACAAAGTGATACTAAGTTATTCAGTGCGGGCGTGTCAATTAAATCAACACGTCCTAAATTGCGATTTACTATTCATAGGTGCGATTATAGTGCGATACTGTGTGAGAATTTTCTTCTTCTTCCTAATCCCCCTTCCTCCTGTCTGTTATTTTTCCGGTAACGGCTACTGAGCCGGTTTCGGCGTCTGACCGCTACGCCATTGGCTGAGCCTAGCTCGTTGGCCGATATGACAGCTAACATTGTCAATCAACCAAATCCCCCAAAATCCTTTGCCGCAACACTTCAAACCAAATCTCCCCCTCTTTCAAAACAGCTACCTAATAACCCAGAGCTTATTCCAAAATCAACTCATTTAGGAGATCCTGCCTGCCTATATTCGGATGAGCAAATTGCAACGCTATCGGCTCACTATTCCAATGCTCTGGTCGGTAAGTTTACCAAAGGAAGGTTCTCTATGGAGCAGATGGAGTTAGCTCTTAAAACAATCGATTTCGAAGGTAAGTATCAGTTAGGATCCCTGGATTATAAACACGTACTCATTAGATTTGAGCAGGTCAATGACTATCAGAGATGTTGGATGAAGGGCACCTGGAACTTCAATGGCATACTTCTTAAGATGCTCAAGTGGACTCCTGAGTTTTCAACACAAAAAGAATTTCCTATCGTTCCCATTTGGTGTACTATCAGGGAAGTGCCTTTGTACTATTATAATTCTGCTTCCATCAAGGCAATTGGCAATAGTATAGGCAACTTTTAAAAAAACTATTTAGCTACTGAAATGCTTACTATGCCCCCTGCAATCAAATTCTGTGTTGAAATAGATCTACAAAAACCTCTGTGTCATCATATCAGGCTTGGTTCAGTTTCGAACAATAGGAAGTATCGAATTGAGTTTGAAGATATTCCTCTTTATTGTGATCACTGTGCTAAACTAGGTCACTCCTTAGTCCAATGTAGAGCTATTTCTCAATCTACTAATGATAGAATGGATGATACTAACCTAGTTTAGACTCACCCCCCAGTGGCAGGCAACTGGCAAAAAATTTATCATACCACCTTTGATCACCGATTCCCTTAATGATCTTTCTACCTCTGTCTGATATGGCCTTTAGAAATTCAGATCCTCATGTTCAGTTTAATTCTCCACTGGAGGGCCACAGAGCTCCTGATAATGGCAGATCCCTATCACCAGGAAACCTTTCTATAGATAGCCAGGATAATTCTATCTCTAGGTTACTGAAGGAAACTGAAATATCCAAACCTGCTTTGATAACTTATGCTAAAGATGATATTCAGATTGGTTTACTACGGTTACCACTGAAGGACTCTATTAACAACCCTACACTTTCCCTTGATGGAAAGATGTCAAACAGATTCTCTGTTTTGCAGGATGATGATAACTGATTGCTAAGTCAGGAAGGAATTTGTGAGCCATCTTCGGAGGATCCGGGCACTTCTGAGGATCTGGACTCTACTGAACAACACAATCTCAATGCATCCCCTGCCTTGGACCCCTTAGGTAAGTATCATCACCAAGGTAAGGCAAAAAGTAAAAAGACTACCTATCTTAGTCAACTGAATAAGATGTTACTTAGATCGGCTACAAAAAGTAATAAATCAGGTGAACTATGACATCTACAATCAATGTTAATTTCTTGGTTTGGAACCTACGTGGTATGGAAACTTCTATGCTTAGATTGATTAATTTACTCAAACTTAAGAAAATCCAGTTGTTATGCATAATTGAACCAATGCATGACAATACAAAAATTCAATCCTATATGAATGTGCTTAATTTCTCCAATAATATGTTCCTCCAAAATGGGAAAATCTGGCTACTCTGGTCTAATCTCCTATCTGTTTCACTTCTTTCTTCTCATGAACAGTTTATGCATGTAGATATATCCCATCAATCTTTAAATCTTTGCATGCAAGTTGTCTTTATTTATGCATTAAGAAATAGAGAAGGTAGAAAGGCACTATGGAATGACCTGCAGCCGATTTCTAAGGGTGATACTGTATTTATGGGTGATTTTAATACAATTACTTTTGTGTCTGAATATAGAGGTCCCTCCTCTCCTGCTCTAGGAAGTATTAGAGATTTTAACACCTGGATTAACACCAATGGAATACAAGAAATTAATTCTGTGGGTAATCTTTTTACTTGGTGTAACTCTAGACTGAGAAACCCTACCTCCAAAAGATTAGACAGAGGACTTTGTACCCTATCATGGAGCTCTAAATTCCCTTCATCCTCAATTCAGATTCTTAATAGGCAAACTTCTGATCACTCACCTCTCCTCCTCCAACTGTCCAACTTAGTACCTTCATACCCAAAGCCTTTTAGATTTATCAATGCATGGTTCCAAAGGCCTGGATTTTTAGTTTTAATTCAGGATAATTGGGGGAAACCTATTCCGGATAAAGGCTGATCAGATTCTACTTAAAATTGATTAAACTTAAGAAAGTGATAAAAACCTGGAATAGAGAGTGTTTTGGTAATATTGATTCAAATGTGACATTAGCTGAGGAAGCTTTAAGAATCCAGGAACAAGTTTTTGACTTGAATCCAACTTTGCCTGAACGTATTAAACTAAATCAGAAAAAAGCATTACTTCTTAGGACTCTTAAGGAGAAAGATAAGTTTTGGAAGCAGAAAGCGAGACTTAAATGGCATAAGTTGTGGGATAACAATACTCAAATTTACCATAAGGTAGTGCAGGAAAAGAACTGTAAATTGCAAATCAGCAAAATTAAAAATCAGGCAGGTCAGTGGTTAAATACACAAACGGAAATACAGAAGGAAGCAATTGCTTATTTTTCAGGTTTGTTAACTGAGCCAAATCATACTACAGCTGAAACCTACTGCTCTCACTTCCTTAGTCAAATCCCCACAATTATTAATGAAATGGATAATCAAGCTTTAGCCGCTCCAGTTTTAGAATCTGAGTTAGAAGCATTGATTAAAGGACTAAATAAAAACAGCAGTTCAGGACCAGATGGTTACACAACAAAATTTTATAGCAAATGCTGGTCTTTTATTAAACAAGATCTAATGGAGGCTGTTAATGACTTTATCTCAGGATCTGAAATCCCAAAAGGAATATCTAGTACTTGGATTACCCTAATTCCGAAAAAAGCAACACCATCTTCTTTTGGTGATTTTAGGCCTATTAGCTTATCAAATGTCCTAAATAAAATTTGTTCTAAGGTTTTAATGGAAAGGCTGAGACCTATATCCTGATCTCTCCAAACCAATCTTCTTTCATGAAAAAGAGAGATATTTCTGATAACATCATGTATTTACAGGAAATGATCAGGTTTCTAGATAAAAAGAACAGATCTCCTAACTGTATACTGAAATTAGACCTAATGAAAGCATTTGATAGAGTAAACTATGAGTTTCTTAGGAAGATACTAATTAGATTTGGATTTAATGGGAATTTTTTAACTGCGGTTATGAGTAATCTATCACAGGCTTACTTCTCTGTTCTTGTAAATGGAAATCCAGTAGGCTTTTTTAAAGCTACTAGAGGTATTAAACAAGGTGATCCACTCTCTCCTTTTCTTTTTAATATTTTCTCGGAAGCTTTTTCTAGGAGTTTATCCTTTATATTCTCTAATAATAGTCTTTCTCGTTTTCAACTACCTGCCTCAATCCCTGCAGTATCCCACTTAATGTATGCAGATGATACGATTATCTTTATGAATGCATCCAAGTCTAACCTTATGAGAATTAAATCATTCTTAGATATCTTTGAAGTTTCCTCGGGACAGAAGTTCAATTTTGATAAATCTGAGTTTTATCTGAGTAAAAGGGCCTCGAATTTAAAGTTTAATCAGGTTAGGGCAATCCTAAAAATGAAAAAAGGCTCCTTCCCATTTAAATACTTTGGTTGTCCCATTTTTCAGGGTAGAACACTTAAAAGATACTTCCAACCATTGATGGCAAATCTTGATAATAAATTACAAAGCTGGAAGAATAAGTGGCTTAGTACTGGGGGCAAGATGATCCTAATTAAACACTGCTTATATTCGCTGCCTCAACATTTATGGGCTATTACTAACCCCCCCAAAATAATAATTCAATCATTTGAGAAAAGATTAGCAAGGTTCTTTTGGGGAGAATCAGATGGGAAAAAGAATAGAATATGGAAAAGATGGTCTGATATTTCGATCTCAACCGATCTAAATGGACTTGGTTTTAGATCTATTAAGGCCATTATTGATACCTGTTCAGCTAAACTTTGGTGGAAGAGCTAAATAGGAACCACTCTTTGGTCTAAATTGCTATGGTGTCTTCCTTTAACTCATAGGAAATCAGTAACCTGGAAAAGAATTCTTTTCATTAACCCCTTTGCAGAAAACAACTCTTTTATTATTCATGGCAAAGGTACCTGCAGTTTTTGGTCTGCTAATTGGTGTCCTAGGGGTCCCCTGATTAACTATATCCCAGTGCACATAGTTGATGCTATGCCATATTTGTCTGTGGCAGATTTCATTTGGAATAAACCCACTATTTTAGCTCAGATTGATTCTTTTCTGGAACATGATACTCGCTCTTTTCTTCATAAATCTGAGCTTACTATAGACAGGGAGGATAGACTGATATGGAAAGCTGAAGCCTTTGGTAATTTCTCATCTAAATCAACATATAAGGCTCTAACTCATGGGCCAGGTAATTTCCCTGCTTGTAAATTTATTTGGAATAATGCTTTACAAAAGAAGATCTCAATCTTTACCTGGAAATTGTTGCAATCCTTTCTCCCCTTCGATGATGTGCTGATTACATGTGGTTTCAGTCTAGCTTCTAAGTGTCCTGCCTGTTGTAGGACAGATTCTATTCAGCATTTCTTTATATCGTGCCCTATTGCTCAGGCTGTCTGGAATAACATGGCATCTATAGTTCAGTTTCACCTAGGTAATAACCACTCCATTGCTGAAAGATTTTTTATCTTCTGGAATAGTTATGACCTATCTAGCTGGAAGCACTTCATCTGTAAAATCCTGCCATCTCTCACATGTTGGTCGCTTTGGAAAGCTAGGAATAGGTTTCTTTTTGATAATATGCCTTTCTCTTCTGATTGAATTAGTAACGAAGTTCAGGAGCTAATCAAACTAACTTTATTTGCTACTCCTCGGATACATTTCTCCCATTCTGCTATTGCATCTCCTCTCAGGCATTTGATTCCGTTCATTAGACCACCTCCGAGGCCAAATATAACCACTGTTTATTGGGAAAGGCCTCTATTTGGATCAGTCAAAATTAATATAGATGCGTCATGGCTTCCGAATAAGGCAGTTGCTGGCATGATAGCTAGGGATAGTTCTGGTGTTCCGATTAAAATTGTCTCTGAAACTATTTCTGCAGCCTCACCACTGGAGGCCGAAATTAAGGCTGTGTTACTTGCTTGCCATAATTTCCTGGGTTCAGGTCAAAATTGCATTCTTGAAACAGACTGTAAGCTGGCTGTACTCATGAGCAATGATCCCTACTCTGCACATTGGAATCTTTTTGATTTGGCTTACAAAGTTAAAGCTCTATTAGGTTGTTCCCTTCTTAAACATGTTTTCAGAGAAGGGAATTCTATGGCACATGAAATTTCTAAACATCATGCTAGCTATAACCAGAGCCTTAACCTTCACAATATCCCTCAGCACATTAGGGGACTGATCTCCTTAGACAGGAGACATACTCCGCAAATTAGAATGCATAAACGTGCTTTGGCTAAGGATTGATACTGCTAATCAAAATTTTTATTGCAGGTTCATACTCTGCCCTAACGGTAACTATCAATCGGTCACTGCAAGCTCTTGGAGGCTCAGGCACATAGCTCCTAGTCTCTTCATCAATCTGAAAACATTCTTCTTGGATATCGGATGTAGCATTCACCGAAGTGTTCACTGCAGCGGTCTGTGGCTGCTGATCTTTTCTAACGAATTTTGTGTGATACTCCCAGCTCCTGGCTTTACTCCTCAGTTCAGGGAGTGGATGAGGTGTCAGAGCTTATTCTCAATTCAGGAACATTCCCAAGGAATCCCTCAACTCAAGTTTTGCTCATTTTCTTATCTGGAACTGATAATTGTAATTCAGTTTCCGAAACTCTTTAGTTTAAGATATTACTTTTTGTGATTGAAGTTGCCTGGCCGAAGGCGAGAATTAACACAAGGGGTGGAGATTCTCTCTTTCGGATCGCAACTTCATCATCTATACCGGTTTTTGCTTGGATAGTTGTTTCACAAATACTAGATATAGAATCGGTAGGACTTTTGGAGGCAACAATGTTGCTTCATCTCGTATTAGGATCAAACTGCACTCTATGTATATTCTATTCACCATTGAAGAAGGCTTGGGGGAACCTCTAATATATTTTCCCTCACCCTCGGGTGTTCTCATTAAAAAAAAGTTATTCAGTGCGGGGGAATTACTTATGTGTTTAAGCTAATGAGAGGACGAACGGACGATGTAATTGTGACAAATTGGTATATTTAATTGGGGAAAGTCTCAGGAAAGACGGCATTTCCATAAGTTTATGGACAGTACTCAGGGGCATTTGACTTAAATGTTGTAATTTTTTTATAAAATTTAAACATTGCATTTTATAAGTTAAAACAAGTAATAATATGTATTTGAAGGTGAAAATATAAAAATATATGATATAAAAAATATTTTCAAAAATTTAAAATTTTATATGTAATTTAAGAAATGCAGTGTATAAGGTAAGAAATAAGTGGCATGCCCATAAGTTTATGGACAGGCCGCCTATCACGAGAACAACTCATTTAATTGATCAGTGCCACTGTTTTTGGTATTGGTTGGAAGGTTTGGCAATATAATTTGACTTTTGGTGATCATATATATTCTTACATATGGCCTTAAGTATTTATTGACTGACTTTTTTTTTTTTTGAATGAAACCATCCAAAGATGGGGGAAATTTTATTAGGCCTTCCCAAGCCGTAAAATAAACAAAGTAAAAGGAAACTTAGTAAGGTAGCGTTATACAATGTTGAGCACTAGGCTCTTGAAGCAACACTCGATTGCTTCCAAAAGAAAGATAAAAACTATCGACAGTTTTGAGAGGGTTTCAAAAGCTCTTTGTCTAGATGGGAGACAGTCAGAACTTATTAGTGAATCACATAGAAACACAAGGCAGTTCCAGCCCTCCCATCTAGGTAGAAAACATTCTCTCAAGTAATAGTAATAGATGACACCAAAGATGTTGCAGTTGATCCGAAATAGGATTATTCCGGAAAATGGATTATGTATTGTCTGGAGATCAGGTTGTTCGCAACCTGATGCATGTTGCTCGCAGAAACCTAGAAGAAAGTCCAAAGCAGCATGAATGGATCAGCAAGAGTCTGCATATTCCTTCCTTGAGCATGAAGCATCAGCAACAAGGTGTGCCCTTCCAAGTTGCCAAAACCTGAAGTCAAGAATGAAAAATGAGTAGCATCTGAACTAGCTTGTAAACCGAAGAGAAGGAGTTCCAATTTGATCAAGTCTAACTAAGCCTTGTACATTATTGGAAAGCTCAGAAAAGTTTAGAAAGGATGAATCACATTGAAGTCGCAAACAATTTCTAGCTAGCGTATGAGCAACAAGGTTTGCCTGTCTATATACATGACCAAGTTTTATCTCACCCAGAGAATGATAAATGTCATCAGCTATGCAGAAATAGTTCCAATGAGAACGAGGTGGATCATTAGCAAACAGGACTGCTGAAAGGCAGTCAGATTCAATATACAGTGGTGAAGGCAAATCATATGACATTTGTATAGCAAACTTTATAGCCCTCAATTCAGCTTCTAAAGGGGAGGATGCATTAGTAAATAGAGTGGAAGCTTTCCTGAAAGCACCCCTACTGTCCCTAATGATCACTCCAATACCACACATATTAGTATTTCCGGACCATGATGCATCAACATTAAGCTTTAGACCAGATGTAGGCCTATTCCAAGCAATCTTCCATATTTTAGGCTTAGGTGGTCGCTTCAGGAGTGGTAGAAAGGAGTGATTCGATATGCTAACATCCAAGGGAGATTCAATATAAACCGGTTTTGCACTGAAGGATGTAAAGATCTGGTCTCTAATCAATTGGAGCACTGAAGTAGAGGATGGCTTAATAGAATCAAATAAATATCTATTCCTCATCTTCCAAAGATTCCAGAAAGTAAATATGGCAGAGGATCGGATCATGACTGAATGTAAAGCAGATAAGGTAGTCATAGTTAAGTAATATGAGATTCTTTCCCACACTGATGGGAAAACCCTATCAGAAATTCCCATGAACTGGTGGATTGTTTTCCATACAGATAATGAGAAATCACATGAGTTAAAGAAATGCTCTAAAGAATCATCATGTTTGTTGCACATACAACATTTAGAGGCCAAAGAAAACCTCAGTTTCCTGAGGATGTTATCAAAAGGCAACAGAGAATTTGTAACTTTCCACATGAACACTGATATCTTTTTTTCCATTCTGGAATTCCAAAGATGTTTGGAAGAAGATATTGTACCTGAATGGGTGCAGAGCAGATTATATGTAAGTTTGAAAGAGAAACTCCCAGAAATACCTGGTTTCCATATTAATCTGTCAGGCCTGTGAGGGAATAATTTGGATTCCTGCAGTAAAGTAAGGATGTGAGTTGGCAAGAATGGTTCTATTTGGGTGATGTAAAGATCTTTGTTAGCAATAAATTCAGAGACAGTACATTCATTATCTATATCCACACTATTCTGATCACATGCATCTGCAAGAAATCCTACATCAAGCCAGTTTGAATTCCAGAATTTACAGTCACCCTTTCCTATAATTACTTTAGAGTTATTCTCAGCCCACAGAGTTACTGAGCATATTCTCTTCCAGTTTGGGGAGGTTCTGTGAGATGGAGGTAAGGCTGCCAATAGCTGAGTCCATAGGGCATCACCCATTTGGAATTTCCACCACAATTTAACCGAGCATGTTTTAATTATGGTATGTATAGATCTGAAACCTAATCCATTTTGATCAGTGGGAAGGCACAAATCAGACCACTTTTTCCATGATCTCTTAGGCTTTAAATCCTCTCCCCAAAAAAATCTGCTCAGTTTTTTTTCAATAGTAAGTATGATGAGTTTTTTTGGTTTGATCACCTGCCAAATGTGTTGGGGGATAGCATATATACAAGAATTGATCAGAGTTATCTTACCCCCCATAGATATCCATCTATTTTTCCAGTTCCCAATCTTATTATCAATTAGTTCAAGGAGTGGCTGGAAATGAATTTTTTTTTGAGCTCCAGTGAAGATAGGAACTCCTAAGTAGGAGAAAGGAAAGGATCCAAGTTTCATTCCTAAAATCCTTTAAATATGATTCACTCTTTGTTCTGTTGCATGCTTACCTATGAAGATGTCACACTTATTATAATTGATAGACTGGCCAGTGACTTCCTCAAAGATGGACAGAAAAGCTTTCAATCTAATTAATGTTAGTTTTGTTGCTTTGCAAAAAATAACAGTATCATCCGCATAAGATAAGTGAGAGATTCTTGGAGGATTACCTGGGAGATCAAAGAAGGATAACTTACCATTTTCAAAGATGTAAGTCAGACTTCTTGAAAAAGATTCAGAGAAAATATTGAACAAGAAAGGAGATAGGGGGTCTCCCTGTTTAATACCTCTAGAGGATTGAAAAAATCCAACTGGCTTACCATTAATGAGAATAGAGAACCAAGCCTGTGACAGATTTTTAATAACAGTATAGATAAATTTTGCATGGAAACCAAATTTTGCCAAGACTTTGTATAGAAAAGACCATCTAACCCTATCAAAAGCTTTTTTGAGATCTAGTTTAACTATGCAATTTGGATCTCTTCTCTTCCTGTTAAGAAATCTAAACATTTCCTGTAGGTAAATGACATTATCAGAAATATCTCTACCATGAAGGAATGCAGTCTGGTTAGGAGAAATAATTTTTGGCATAATAGACTTAAGTCTTTCCATTAGAACTTTAGAACAGATCTTATTTATTACATTGGATAGACTAATAGGTCTATAATCATCAAAGGAGGCTGGGGTTTTCTTCTTTGGAATTATGGTGATCCATGTACTACTGATTCCCCTAGGCAGATTTGCTGAAGATTGAAAATCATGAACAGCTAGAAGGAGATCATTTGCTATGATATCCCAGGATTTAATGTAGAATTTTGCAGTAAAACCATCAGGACCTGGAGTGCTTGCTTTATTAAGACTGTAGACTATTAACTTAAGCTCATCTAGTGTGACTGGTTTCAAAAGATTGACATTATCTTCCTGAGTAACCAACTTTGGGATATGATTTAGAAAATGAGATAGAAAAGGAGAGCTATCATTGGGAACATCCTCAGTTAAAAGATCCTGATAATATTCGATAGCTTCCCTTTCCACCTCCTGAATATTTTCCAACCATTGTCCATTCCTGCCCTTAATTTTAGTGATCCTCAGTCTACTGTTCTTATCCTGAACAGATTTATGGAAGAAAGCAGTATTATTATCTCCATCTTGAGTCCATTTTATCTTAGCTTTGTATTTCCCGAAATTTTTTTGTTCAGCCATGGCCTGTACTAGCCTAGCTCTAGCCTTCCTAAGATTAACCTGATTAATAACAGAATTGTTCTGATCCGATATGGCTTCCTGAGCCTGCAGGGCTAATTCAGCTTGAGTGACATTATCATGGATGTTTCCAAATGTTTCCTTATTCCAGATTTTTAAGGCCTTCTTAAGTCTAACCAGTTTTAGGTAAAAAGCCAGCAATCCTGAGTTATGCATAGGGGTGTCCCAATCTTTCTTAATGATATCTTGAAAATCCTTTCTCTTATACCATGTATTAAGGAACCTAAAAGGTCTAGGATTTGATGCTATTTCACTACCTACAGTCAACAGCAAGGGGTTGTGATCTGAACTTACTCTATTCAAAATCTGAATTGTGGAGGAAGGGAATGAAAGAGACCATGATGCAGTACACAGTCCTCTATCAAGTCTCTTAACTGTAGGAGATCTTAACCGATTATTAGTCCAAGTAAACAGGTTCCCAACAGTGTTAATTTCTTCCAAAGCCATTCCATTAATGAAGTCATTAAAATCTCTCATACTTCCTAAATTTGGAGTGGATGGTCCTCTATATTCAGATATTGAAGTAATGCAATTAAAATCACCAATAAACACAGAATCTGAATGGCTGAAAGACCTTAGATCAGACCAGAGATCAATTCTCTCTGATCTGGTCCTAAGTCCATAAATAAAAAAGGCATCCATAGGCTTGTTTAAGATTGAGCTAGTCAGGTTAACTCCAAGAAACTGAAGGTTATCACATTTAACTGTAAGAGTAATATTTGAAGACCAAAAAATCCAAATCTGACCATTAGTTGCGGAGAAACAATTATCAAACTTCAGTTTTTGTCTATATGAATCACATTGTGAATTGTCATGTTTAGGCTCAATTAAACAAATGAGTTCAAATCTATGCCTGTTGATGAGATTAGATAGTCTTAACAAAGATGTATCCATCCCTCTGATGTTCCAAACCAGCATTTTAATATTAACAGATGTATTATTCATAGTGAAACATTAGAGGAGCTTTTTGATCTAGTCATTATGGTGTTTTTCTGTGAGAAGAAAGTGTCATTAGAAGATTTGCTATTTATAACAACCGACTTACCTTTCTTCAACTTACCAGGCTCAGTAGATGAGGTACTGTTTTCCTGCACTTGACCATAAACCTCTTCAGGGAGGATGACACCTACTTCAGTATTAGGATCTTCAATTTGAGTGACTTCTTCACCAGATGTATCTTCCACAGCAAGGGGTAAAAATCTATTTGACCTATTTTTCTGCTGAGAAAAAATGAAATTTTTTGCAGCAATAATAGAGCTTAACGGAGAAAAAGACTTCCCTCGTTTACTGGGGAGGTCATCTTTAGCCAAAATTGTCCTAATGATAGGAGGGGCAGATTGAAATTGCCTATCCTGATTTTCAGATGACCTAGGTACTGGGGAGGGAGTAAGATTTAGACTTTCAGGTTCAGGTGGCAGAGATATAAGTTCCTTTTCAGCATCACTTTTACTGCTGACCTCAGTGCAGGGCTCAACCACAGTGCTAAGAGGAATTTGTTGTAACTCCTCAGCTACGAAGGAACATTTTACAGGTGAAAGTGTTATAACTTCCTTTTCAGGTTCACCATTACTCCTATTTTCAGTACTAAGGTCAACCTCAAGGATAGGAGGAGTTGGTTGTGACTCCTCAGGGACATTTCCAGTGAAGGTGGACTTAGTAGGTTCCTTTGCTTGATCTTGTACCATCTGTTTCTTAGGGACATAAATAAATTTTTGAGCCTGATAAGTTTTTTGTTTATCTATAATAGATACCCCAGAGCTCTCAGCAACTAAGTTTCCATTCCTGCTTATGTTCTGTTTTCCATTTACCTGTCCCAAAGAGTTTTCCACTTGTGAGTCAGATTCAGTTTTCTTAGGCCAAGTTCTTTTAAGCTCTGGATGCAGGTAAATGCAGTAACTATCTTCATGCCCTATGCATTTACAATGGAAACAATATGGAGGAATGTCTTCAAATTCTAAGGGGAGTTTTACAACATTGAATTCATTTCCATCCTCTTCGATTCCAACCCTAATGTAGGATGGTAATTTCTTTTTTAAGTCTATTTCAACACACAATTTCACACAAGAAGGCCTAGACAGGGCCTCAGTGGCAGCATCTACTTTAATAAAGTTTCCGATTTGATTACCCATGATTTCTAACATTGCAGAGTTATAGAAATAGACTGGGACGTGAGGAATTGATACCCATACCGGAACTATGGACGATTCTGCGTCTGGAGAAAAATCGGAAGTCCATTTCAACACCTTCATCTGGGCGTTATTGAAACTCCAAGAACCTTTGAGCCAGAACCTCTGGTAATCCTCCTTCTCTTGGAACCGTATAAGGATATGCCGGTAGTCAATCGATCCGATTTGAAATTTCCCTTTGAAGCCTACAGAATTAAAAGAATCATTCAGTTGAGCCATAGATGGTTTTCCCCTTGCAAACTTACCAATCAGGGCATTCCGGTAGTGGGAGGATAGGGTTTCGGCATCTTTGCGACTGACAAGGCAGGCAATTTCCCCTTTGTACTGAGTTTTGGGGATGATCTCCGGGTTCGACGGAAGGGAATCCTGGAGAGGCGGAGGACGGTTTGCGAGAGCTTGGAGGAAGGATTTGGATCCCCCTTGGCTTCTGTTGGCCGACGGGAGAGCCGCCATGGCGGCGGCGGGAAGGAGCAACGGTAATAAAGAAGACCGTTATCAGAAAAGACGTTGAAGGAGGAAGAAGAGAAAGGATGAAAACGACAATGAAATTTTCGTTTTGGCGAAATCGTACCAAAATTCACACTTAGCAACAGTGACCGCGAGAGCAACTTTCAATGATGATTTATTGACTGACTTAAGTTGTCCTAGTAATCATTGCACAGAGGCTATTATACAGTTAATAATTGCGTATTTGATTTAATTAACCAATTAGAAACAAATAATTTTATACTTTAGTTTGACTAACTGAATTCCAGGCCGCTTTAATGTCCAGCCTAATTTTGGCCAATCATGGATAGAAACCGTGCTCCATTGTTCTATGTAATGGACAGTAGTGGTACTCTGAGCCGACCTGTCCTGGTAGAAAGTCGGAAGGGATCAAAACAACGAAAAATGACAAATAATTCAATTTTTGTTTTTCACAAGACTAATATTGGAAGTTGAATTTTAGTATTTTAACAAAAAAACATTTAGGTAACAATGGTGTGCGGAGAGCTGCATTACGAATTGCATAAATAATGTCACACATAATAGAAATTATAAGATTATACAATTCACTATTCACAATTGTGTGCGAACCGAAGAGTAGCTTGGGGTTAAGCGGAAAAACTGTGTGCGAACCGAAGTGCAAAAAATACACTCAATTCACTATTCACAATTTCAGTTACTGTTCTTCTTCTCTCTTTTTTCTGCCTAACGGCTCTTTCTGCCGTTACTGGTTGAAGGTCATGGCGTCTCCGACGCCAAACCTACCACCTGATCACAACTCATCCACAAGCAAAAGCTTCCTTCAAGCCTTGAATACAAATCCTTCATCACTTACAACCACCCTTCCAGATACGCCTAATCTACACCCAAATACGGAATATAAGGGCAAACTGGCTTTCATCCTTCCCCCGGAGGAAGGCGACATTCTGGCATCTCATTATCAGAACGCCTTGGTCGGAAAATTCAATCGGGGGAAACCGTCTATGGAGAAACTTGTTTATGCTTTTAAATCAAATGGGTTTAAGGCTAAGTGCCAATTGGGATCAATTGATTATCGACATATTCTCATTCGATTTCAGGATAGCGAGGATTATCAACGGTGCTGGATGAAGGGCCAATGGATGGTTCAAGGAGCTCCAATGAAGGTCCAGAAGTGGACTCCAGATTTCTCACCTACAGCAGAATCTTCAATAGTTCCAGCACGGGTAACCATTCACCAATTGCCTTTACACTTTTACAATACCTCGGCTATTATAGGCATTAGTAGTCAGATAGGTAAATTTCTGAAAATGGATGCTGCAACTCATGCTCTAACTAGACCTTCTGCAATTAAAGTTTGTGTGGAAGTGGATCTTATGGCTCAACTCCCAAATTCAATAGTTGTAGGAATTGGCAATAAAGTAGCAGACTATCGTATTGAATATGATCAGTTACCTCTGTATTGCAATCACTGTAAGATCATTGGCCACAGTCAGGTAAACTGTAATTTCTTGCATCCAGAATTGAGAAAAAATAACATGAACTTAGCTAAAGCAAATTTGACAAAGGTTAGACTAGATACTGGTAAAGAGGATAACCATCCTGCTATGGTTCAGAAAAAACCTAGGCCAAGACTCTAATGTACCATTGGAACTGGAAGGACCATCTAACCTATCAGTCTCCCAAAAGGAATTGGAATTCCAGATTCAGAACCTGAAATCTGACTATAATTTGGGAAGAAATAGTTATAGGAAAGAAAATCATGATTCACATGTGAAAAGAAATAAACCTTTTTACTCACTGGATGATATCTCCAAACCTATCACTAACTTCTTTTGGAGAAAAAAGACCCAACAGTCTGAACTCCTTCCTACTCAGGAAGAGTTAGTTAAGAGGAACATGGTTTCCATATCAAATGCTTTCTATACCTTAACTGACTTACAGGATGAAGATACTGATGCTCAAGAGGAAGATGCAGTAGACATTTTCCACGAATCTTTGGAAACACATGAAGTACAGATATCTCAGATAGATGCTGAAAAAGACAAGATGGTGGCTCTATCCACTTTACAACCGGTTCAGAGTTTTCAAGAAAATCAAACTCCAGGTGTAGTGCAGAGTTTATCAGAAGACAAAGCTCCTGTTGCAGTGCAGAGTATCCCTGTAGTGCAAGACCAATGCACTGTAACTCAAGATCCAAACACATTAGGTGAACACAGCTCTGCTGCAAAGCATACTGCACAACTGCAGGTTAGTATATCTCCATCAGATAATTTGAAGAAAGGTGTAGACAAACGGGGCAAAAATACAAATGTTTCAGTAAATAATTTAAGGAAACTAAGATCTTCTCAAAAAGCTTCCCCCCTAGTTTTAAATGATACAATACACCAAAATAGGGAAAATTCTTGTTTGGAATGTTAGGGGTTATGGCACTTCACGGGATAGATTAAAATCTTTAAACAGGAGACACAAGATTGACATTCTATGTCTAATTGAACCATGGCATGAAAATCAGAATTTAAATCTATTGAAACATGATCTTGGTTATAATAATGCTCTTTATGCTCACACTGCTAAGATTTGGCTTCTATGGAATCAGATTTCCAGTTTGACAATTTTAAGTGAATCTGATCAGTTCATACAAACTAGAGTAACAGATAATGCCACTTCAGTCTATTGGAATGTCAATTTCATTTATGCTAGTGTCCATAAACAATTGAGAGAGAAATTGTGGTTAGATCTACAAACTTCAACACCTGATCCATCAATTTTTATTGGTGATTTCAATACTGTAGCATCTGTCAATGAATATAAAGGTTGGAAATCCACCCCAAGGAAAAGCATGAAACAATTTAATGATTTCCTAACTAAGATGGACTTACATGATATACCTACGGTTGGTAACTCTTTCACTTGGAGCAACAATAGATATAAAGACAAAGGAAAGGATCTACAGTTTCAAAGGCTAGATAGGGGAATATGTAACTTAGAATGGTTAGAACTTTTCCCTAATAGCTCTATACAGGTTCTAAACAGAATGACATCTGATCATTCTCCTCTTCTTTTATCTATTCAATCTACTGTAGAACTAGTTCCAAGACCTTTCAGATACCAGGAAATGTGGTCTACTAGAGAAGAATTTCATGATGTAGTTGTATCTAATTGGAATTTACCATCCTCCCTGTTTGGGATGAAAAAATTTGTTCACAAGTTAAAGAGGCTTAAGATAGTAATAAAAGATTGGAACAAAACTGTGTTTGGGGATATAAATAACAATCTGTCACAATCTGATTTAAGAGTCAATGAACTGGAAATTCAATACCATCAATTTCATGATGAATCAGTTTTAAATGAGCTTTTGAAATCTAAAGCCTTGCTCATGAGATCTCAGAAGGAATACAACATTTTTCTGCAGCAAAAAGCTAGGGTAAACTGGTTTAAACAAGGTGATGCAAACACAAGATATTTTCACCACACAATTAAGGAAAAGAAAATAAGATCTAGAATAGCTAGAATTAAAGATGGTGATGGAAACTGGATATCTGACCCAAGTTTGATAAAAGAAGAAGGTGTGAGATTTTTTCAGAATCTACTGAATGAGGAGACATCTCAAAAAGAAGGGAGATATCTAAAACACTTTCTGCAGGAGATCCCAAGGGTAATAACTGACCAACATAATTCTATTTTGCTTACCCCCATTGACTCACAAGAACTGAAATCAGCTGTCTTTGACCTTAATAGAACTAGTTCATCTGGCTCTGATGGATTCTCTGGAGATTCTTACATAACTTTCTGGGATATTATTAATCATGATCTGTTGGAAGCAGCTAATGATTTTTTAAATACTGGTGACATTCCAAAAGCTATTTCTAGTACTTGGCTCACCTTAATACCCAAAAAAGCCATTCCAAACACATTTGCAGATTTTAGGCCAATAAGTCTATCAAACTTTGTTAATAAAGTCTTTTCTAAATTGTTAATGATGAGGATTAAACCGCTAATGCACCTAATGATTTCCCCTGAGCAAAGTGCTTTTTTTAAAGGTAGGGATATTTCAGATAATGTGATCCTTATGCATGAAATGACCAGATTACTTCTAGAAAGTCTAAGATATCAAATTTGATTATCAAGCTAGATATGCAAAAGGCCTTTGATAGGGTCTCTTGGTCTTTTCTTAACTCCATTCTACTCCAGTTTGGATTCCATGGCAAATTTGTTAGACTTATCATGCAAAACATTGCCTCTGCAAACTTTTCAGTTTTAATAAATGGTGTTATATCTGGTTATTTCTCCTCCTCTAGGGGAATTAAACAAGGAGATCCCCTCTTGCCTTTCTTGTACAATATTTTATCTGAGGCTTTTTCTAGGGGTTTGAAGAAATTATTTTCTAATGGATATTTACAGTACTTTGATCTTCCCAAATCATGTTCTCCTCTTTCTCATCTTATGTATGCAGATGACACGGCTGTTTTTCTCAATACTAAGCCCAATAACTTGAGACATTTTAAACATTTTTTGAAGGCTTACGAGATCACTTCAGGTCAAAGTACACTTTGCTAAATCAGAATTTTTTGTTTCACATAACACTTCTCTTCAGCAAGTCCAAACTGTTAAAAGGATATTAGGAATGGAGAAAGGATCATTTCCTTTTAAATACCTTGGAGTTCCTATTTTCTCTGGTAGGAATTTAAAGGTGCACTATTTGCTAGTTATTGAGAGAATGGAAAGAATGATAAAAAATTGGAAGAATAAATGGTTAAGCTCTGCTGGTAAAATCATTTTGATCAATCATTGTTTCCTCTCAATTCCAACACTTATATTTGCAGTCCTAAAACCCCCTAGGATAGTTCTTAAAACAATGGAAAAGATGGCATCTAGTCTAATTTGGGGAAAATCAGATATGGAAGAAAGGAAATGTTGGAGATCATGGAAAAGAATGAGTTATCCAGTAAATGAAAATGGTCTAGGGTTAAGGGATTTGAAAGCCATAGTGGATGCATTCTCATGTAAATTATGGTGGAAGCTACAAATCAATGAGACTCAATGGTCCTCACTTTTATGGACACTACCTGTCACTTACAAAAAATCCCATATTTGGAGTAGAATAAGTGTTGTAACTTCTAGGGCAAACAGTCTAACCAGGATCATCTTTGGCAAGGGGGATTGCTCTTTTTGGAATGCAAATTGGATGGGAAATGGTGCCCTATGTTATATCTGGCCTGAGGATAGGGACATCCCTTTTGAAGATCTAACTCTGAGCTCTTTCATTAATAACAAATCTGCTCTCTTACCAAGTCTGGAGCCTTATTTGGCTACCAATATTACACATATATTGTAGGAGGTAAAGTTGGAGCACCCTCATGAGGATCAGCTAGTATGGACTCAAACAACAGATGGGAAATTCACAATCAGATCTGCATACAACATTTTCAGACAAAGGAATCCTGAAATCAAACATTTTCAAAAGGTCTGGTCTTCTTACATTCCTAGAAAAATGTCACTACTTACTTGGAGAGCATTAAACTGCATCCTCCCCTTTGATAATATTTTAAGAAGGATGGGTTTTTCTTTAGCTTCGAGGTGCCCCTTTTGTTTGTGCAATAAGGATAATCTTGATCATTTCTTCAACTCATGTCCTAGCTCCCTTTCAGTTTGGAATAGTATTCACTCTCTACTAAAGCTGCCACAAATAAGTTTTTCGAATCTAAAGAGTAGGGTTGAATATTATTTATCTTTCAAGGCTGACTCAAAAATACACTCAAGCCTGATAAATGCTGCCTTTGTAACTACAATTTGGTCACTTTGGACTGGTAGAAACAAATATATTTTTGAGAAAAGACCTCTCTCATGTGAGAATTGTGTCCATGACATTAAACAGAATATATACACAATTTTCACAGCTCACAAATTGAATGGGAATAGGGATAGGCATAAACATTGGATTCAGGCCAACATCATTCCACAAATTTTTCAAAAACATAGACCTGCAATTACAGTAGCTATCTAGGAAAAACCACTTATTGGCTTTAAAATTAACACAGATGCTTCATGGATGATTACTGGATCTTCCTTTGCTGCAGTAATTATAAGGGACTGGAAAGGAGATGTAGTCAAACTGAGAGTTAAAAATTTTCATAGTCCATCTCCTCTGCATGCTGAATTATTTGCTATCAAAATGGGATATGATATTTGTTCAGAACTAGCCTTAGGAATATGTGTTCTTGAATCGGATTGCTTAACTGCGGTCAGTAGTATACAAAACCTTAGGAGATGTCCCTGGAGAGTATTATCTATTTGTAATGCACTTCATGTACAACATTCCTCTCATCCAATTCAACACATACCTAGACAAGCTAACATGGCTGCGGACTTCTTAGCAAAATGTGCAAGGGTAAACAATTTACAAGGTGATATAGACATCAAGTCAATTCCTATTTTCCTTAGGGGATTGTTATTTTTAGATTCAATTGGTTTCCCGGCAATAAGAGTTGGATCTCACTTGGATATCAACAGGATATAGAATTGGTCTCTGTGATTTTAACTTCCTCTTTTGTTACTGCTTGTTAGCACGGATACTGCTGTTTGCTTCTACAATTTCAGGTACTATGCCAGCAAGTACGGATAGAGAAGGAAACTGACTATGTGAACTGAATGATCTCTCTCATGACTGATCTCCTATGTTACATACCTGATGATACTCACCAGATCATAATTGCTGAAAGGATTAAAAGCTTCAGATTATTATCTGCGGCCTCACCAAATTTTGAACAACAAAGGTACATTTCGTCTTCATGACGCACACATCACTGGAGCCTCCTTATGGCTTAAACTCCGTTGACAAATTGGGGTCTTGAATTCTCAATTCCCCATCCTGTTCGCGGTATTTGGCTACAGGCTCTCCAGTGGGTGCATATTTTTGCACAGGGATAGACTAAGTACATAATAGGAGGTTATAGTGCCTCGGTTTTATGCAGTAGATATTCCACTTCTCGGATCACCTTTTGATGATCATCCTGTAATACTATTCAAACTTTTCGCGCCAATGGCCAAGTTATATGGCCTGGGGAGCCTAATAAACACCCCCCCATCCTTGGATGGTTTTTTTTTTAAAAAAATTATACAAAACATCATCTTAAAAATTTAAGCGGCAAATGTGTTAAGTTTGCATGTCATTCGAATACTTAATAGGTTATTAAAACGAGAAAGAGAGATAATTTGAGAATAATGATCTGGTTGATATGAATGAATGAGAATATATACCTAAATGTACAGGTTGTAGGTTGTGACTAAGGAAACTACGTAACCGATTATAGCACAAACAGTGTAACTCTATTACGTTCCCTCAAGTTGGAGCATAAAGGTCGAGAATGCCCAACTTGGAACTAAGATGAGTAAAAATTATTCGTCCTATTGCCTTCGTGAACATGTCCGCCGGCTGTTTCAAAGTGGAAATGTGATGGGCAAAGATAGTACGCGAAGACACTAGATAAAAAAATGAGATAACAGTCAATCTCGATATGCATGATGCGCTCATGAAAGACCGGGTTTGCTGCAATGTGGAGAATAGCCTGACTGTCGCAATAAAGGCAAACCAGATCAAAGTGACGAACACCGAGAGAGCAGAGAAGCGAACGAATCCAAAGAATGCGATAATAGTCAATTTCGATATGCTTGGTGCGCTCATGAAAGACTGGGTTTGCTACAATGTGGAGAGCAGCCTGATTGTTGCAATAAAGGCAATCCAGATCAGAGTGACAAACACCGAGAGAGCGGAGAAGCGAGAAAAGCCAAAAGAATCTCACAACATGCATTCGACATGGCCATGTACTCGGTATCTACTGACGAGCGTGACACTGTGTGTTTCTTCTTAGTCTTCCAAGAGATCGGCGACACACCCAGAGTGATAAAGTAGCAATGACAGAACAACAAGTGATAGGGTCGGTAGCCCGATTGGAATCTCAATAAACTGTCAGAGACAAAATACTATCTCTAGAAAGAAATAGACCTTGACCAGGTTACCCTTGACATAGTGAAGAACATGCGGGGCTATAGTCCAATGTTCTAACTTTTACTACTGCATGAATTGAGATAGAGTGTGAACCGCAAAACTGAGCTCAAGTCGAATGATTTTTAGATGCACTAACTTCCCAATGAGACAACGATATTGATCAGGATGAACATAATCTGGATCAGAGGCCTTGGCAAGGTTGTGCGTGGGATCCATCGGCAAAGCAACAGGTTTTGAACCAAGGAGACCTGCTTCGACAACCACCTCAAAAGCATATTTGCACTGGGAAACAAAAATAACTGACATATTGCACACGACTTCGAGGCCCATAAAATACTTTAGAATGTTGAGGTCCTTTATATGAAAGCAATAAGACAAGTATTGCTTAAAAGTAGAGATGGCAGTGGGGTTATCACTTGCAATAATCAAGTCATCGACATACACTAAGACATGAAGAGTGTGACCAGCTCAGCTGAGGCTGAACAAATAATAGTTTGCATAGCTTTACATGAAACCATGCTGAAGAAGAGCCAGTGCAAGCTTAGAAAATCAATTGCACGGAGCCTGTCTGAGACCATAAAGAGACTTGTGTAGGCGACATACCTGACCAGGCAGTGCCTTTGAGTAAACTGGGGTGGCGTCTTAAACACAAGCTCATCAAAGTCTCTGTGTAGAAAGGCGTTGCGTACGTTCATTTGATGCAGTTCCCATCCTTGAAAAGCAGCAACTGATAAGAATGTATGAAATGTAACCATCTTTGCAACCGAAGCGAACGTCTCGGTGAAATCAATGCCTTCAACCTGATGATTTTCCAACACAACAAGACACGCCTTATAGCGTTCAGTGTCACCATTCAACTTGTACTTGATGTGATATACCCATTTGGAACCAATCATTTTCTTGCAAGGAGGAAGAGACGTGAGGGACGAAGTTCCATTTCTCTCGACGGCTTGAAGTTTGGCGTGCATAGCATCTCGCCAACAAGCTTGTTGTATGGCCTCAGAGAAATGAACTGGCTCATGGCCAGAGGTGACGACTGCCAAAGAAGTGAGCATGAGATGGAGCAAACCGTGCCAAAGAAACAAACTCAGTGATGGGGTACGGAGTGAATGAGACAGTCGGCTTTAGATCATCACAAACCATGGAGCCACAAACAAAATCCTTGAGCAGAACACTTAGCTATCATTGGCGAGAGATGCACCAAACCTCAACCTGAGCGGGTTCATCCAAGCAAGTGGCTACGGCTAGTGAGTTAGGAGATGTCGTTGACCCAACAACAACAGTAGAAAGGGGCTCAGCCACGAAGGTTGGCGGCGTAGGGGATGCTAAAAAGGATGAACCGAAATTCTCTGATGAAGTGCTCCCCCTTGCTTTGGAGGAGGGAATATCCAGTCTATTAAATACAGCCGGATGAGGTAGAACAGCTGGTAATGTAGAGGATGGTGAAGAGGACTGAACCCAAAATGGAAATTGATCTTCAGAGAACACCACATCTTGAGAGAAGAAGAACTTTTCAGATTCAATATCATACAAACGCCAACCTTGCTTTCCACAAGGGTATCCCATAAAGATACACTTACGACCACCAGCTACGAACTTATCTGTGAGCCGCAGAAGAGTTAGGGTAAAACAAAGACAACAGAATACATGAAGATCTGAGTATTTTGGATATTTTTTGAAGAGAAAATGAAATGGTGTCTGATTATGAAGAACCAACGTAGGATTTTGGTTGCTCAGAAAGAAGCTGTAAGCACACATTCTCCCCAAATTTTGATTGGAAGAGTAGCCTGAAACCGCAAAGCATGCGCCACATTTAAGAGATGGTGATGCTTACTTTCCACCCTTCCATTATGCTGAGAGGGTGTAGGCGCATGAAGTCTCATGAAGAATACCATGTGCAGTAAAATAATCCTTAAGATCGAAAAACTTTGTACCATTTTCCAAACGAAAGCGACGAACTGAGGTATGAAACAAAGTAACAGTCAGGGTACATAAATCCATGACTAATCACGAACTTCAGACTTAGATTTAACTAAATAAACCCAGGTAGCACAAGAGTAATCATAAACAATAGTAACAAAATAAGTAGCACCACAAGAAGCAAGGATTATGTACGGACCCCAAATATCGCAATGCACAAGTTCAAATAAGTTTTGTGGGTTTATTACAAATTAACTTAAAAACAACTCTTATTTGTTTTGAATGAAAAAAAAATGTCACAAGAATAGTAATCCATACATAATCACAAGAAAAGGGTAAAGATGCTAAAACTGCAAATGAAGGATTCCCTAGCCTTCTGTGCCACAACTCGGTCAAGGTAAATTGCTCGGACTTGGATTCATGGCTAGCATGTGTGGCTGCTAAGAAATGCTGCAACCACTGAACACCCTACCTCTGCTCACCCACACCAATCACTGTCTTCATAACACTTTCCTGAAGGACACATAACTTATTAGTTAAGAAAGCAAAACACGTGGCATTAAGAAGCAACCTAGCAAAGGAGAGGATATTGCATTCCAAATTCGAAAAATATAGAACATGATCAATCCTGGAATACTGAGATAAAACCGAAGAACCTTCATGAACTACTATAGCAACACGATTGTCCAAAAGCTTAATAGGAACAGGTGTAAGATAAATAATATCACGAAGCAAGGCCTGAGTACCCATCATATGAAAAGAGGTACCAGTATAAAGAATTCATAAATAATGCTTACCAGTAGCATCAACAGAAGGAGTGTTCATGGAGTTGTACATCTGCAAGACATCCTACCACTGATCATGACTAAGATTGGAACCACAAACTGCCGACTCCGGAATGGAGATAGCATCGAAAGCTGCGGTCTGGGTTTTCTGTTGGGCCAAGGGGGAAACATCGCTGCCCGGAGCTTTACGGCCATGACCAGATCCTCGCCAGGCCGAGTGGTGGATGAAGCCTGCGGGGATGCCGTGAATCTTCCAGCAGCAAGAAACGTCGTGGTCGAGCTTTCCGTGGTGAGTGCATGATAGCCAGTTGACGACAGATTTTCCGGCACCGATAGAACTGATTGGGGTGGTGGAAAATGGGCTTAGCCTGAGCAGCGAACGCCATACCATCAGACTTGGTGTCGCGTTCGTGCATCAGGGTCTTGTGACGTTCCTCTTGAACAACCAAAGTATAAACCTTATTGAGAGAGGGCAATGGTTCTTGCGCTATGATACTGGAACGAAGAGTGCCAAACGTGTCATTGAGACCTAGAAGAAATTGATGGAGATGCTTGACATCACGTTCAGTTCGAAACTTGGCCGTGATGATACAGGAACAGTTACTGCAGAGATAGTCTTGAAGAGGAACATAGGTTGTGACTTTGTCCCAAATCTTCTTGAGAGCACCATAATAAGAGGCAACAAAATTTCACCTTGGCGACAAATTGCCAAATCTACGGGAAGCTGGAGAAGATGAGGGCCATTGCCGATAGAAAAACGATGGCGTAACTCCTCCCAGAGCTCAAAAACAGTTTCAGGATAAGTTAAAGAAGATCACAACGATGGGTCAATAGATTGAACAACCCATCCAACCAACATTGAGTTAACACTGTACCACTCATCCAAATCAATAGGGGCAATATTAGCCAGAGAAATTCGACCATCGATAAAACCTAACCTACGCTTAGCCTTAAGTGCGTTCTTTATCGATGTGGTCAATTCCTGATAATTATCGCCCTTGAGAAAAACTTGACAGGGAGACAAGCTCGGATGATATGAAGGGTGAATGTAGAATGGAGAAGAGTGATCAAGAGAACGAAGAAGCGCCTGAGAACCAAGATCTATGTCGGCCGGAGGTGGAGGAGGCGTTGGCGGTGGTGGTGTGTCATTGCCGGTGGGAGTCTGACGGGGAGGGGGTTCATTGTGCTTTCCGTGTCACTCATGTTGAGTTAGTGGCGGTGGAAATACACTGCTGTAGGGTAGGGTTTTGGTCAGAAAATTTTCTAATTCAGAGAGTAGGCTCTGATACCATGAAACGTGGAAGAGAGATAATTTGGGAATAATGTTCTGATTGATATCGACAGAATGAATGAGAATATATACCTAAATGTACATGATTTGACAAAGTTATCTACGTAGCATATTACAACACAAACACAGTAACTCTATTAGTTATTCTAAACTATAAACATATGCATGTTAAATAAATGGTCTTTAGCGATTCACAAGTTTGCAAAAGAGATGTTCAAAACAAATGAGTATTGCCTAAACTTAACTAAAAATATTACAACCGACATTTCTTACGTTTAGATATCATTTGCAGCAATAGGTAAAAACTATTTACACATAAACTAGATTATTTTTTTGGTCCCTAACATGTGTCGATATACCATCTTTTGGTCCCCAATACCAATACTATGTATGTTCAGTAAATACATTTTTTGATTTTTTTGGTCCCCAAAGGTGGTTTTCAGGTGGATAGGAATTATTTTCCAATATGGCTAGGGGTATTTTAGTAATTTACTAATTGAAAAACAATTTCAATTAAAAATTCCTAATTTTGAATTATTTTGTTTTTCCTTTCTTTTTCTTTGATTTTCTTTTCCTTTTAATTTTTTTTCTTTGAGGGTTTCCTTTGAAACCCTTATCCGCTGGTCCCTTATTCCCAGCCACCGCCGCCGCCGACCACCGCCGCCACTTCCACGGCTGCTGTCAGTACTCCTCTTCAACTACATGCCGCATTGGTTCACCGTGAGGCTTGTCGGAGGAGTCACCGGATTCAAGGGCTGGGAGCAAGCAGCGTCGCTCTACCGACTCACCTCGCTAGGATCTTCAGCTTCCGATGGAAGTTCTTCGTCTACTAAAGAATCCGATCACCATAAAATTGGGTTTCGACAGAAGACCTCGTCTACTGTATAATACTCCAATGAGTTCTCTCCCCGCCCTTCTGTGTTTGTTAAGAAACCCTTGATTCCGATAGAGGTCTGGAGAGGTCGGGGATCGATCAGTGATGGATTAGAGGTGTACGATTCGATGCCGTTAATTTTGGTCAGGGAATTGGGTGGATTCGATGGCATCAATTTTAGACAGGGTGGGTGGAGAAGAGGATAACGCAACTTTGTGTCAGGGAAGTGGCAAAATTGGTAGCGGGCAATGGTCTGAGAGAGAGCTCACCGGTAGTGGGCAAGGTTCTGGGAAGAGGGTCTGGTAGTTGGCAAGGTTCTTTTCTTTTTTTCAAATGCTTTTTAAACCCACGGGTATAATGGTCATTTTATAGATTTTTGACTAATTTTACTATTGACTTTACCTGAAAACCACCTTTGGGGATCAAAAAATTTACTTTGTATTTGTTGGTTACTAAACATATGAGGTATTGGCCTTGACGACTGAAAGATGGTATAACGACAATTTAGTCTTACATATACACAGCTTGTGTTGAAACTCAGCCTTAACTTTGGTTTCTTTACCTTTCCCTTTGATAGCTAAAAGCTCCCTAGTTTCAACCTGGGAAAGAAGATTCCTTTTCGCCTTTGATCGAGGTGGCCGAGAAGCTATAGAGTCTCTCATTCAAGGAGTATGATTATAATTTCATTTAGAAGTGAGGAAAAGTTTTATAGTGAGAGGAACAATATGTGAGATTTAATCTAACTATACCTTGAATAATCAGTTGGTGTAGGAGGTTTTTGAATATCCAACTAAGGCGAGCTTTTCACGACGGGGTTCAGGAACTTTTTGGGAGGAACATCACACAACAGAGTATGGTCATCCATAGCTGATTGATCATTACCTTTTGATGAATGTCATTTCATTCCCCAAAATAATCTGCAAACTCTAAAAATGATATTAGCACAATAGTAAGCAGATTCAATCCCATGAGGAACAAAGCAATAACTATAAATAATACGTACTAATATAAAATCTTTTTAGTGTAGCCACGATGCCTTAATTTTTCAAGATTTCTTATTACTAATGATGCAACTAACAAAATATCAAATACGATCTAAATGCAAACTTACAAATATAAAAATGCAGATAATATATGAAGAATGCAATCGGCTCGGAATAACTCACAATAATTTTGAAATTAGCTCTAAATGTGAGCACAATACCTCACTTTAAAAAGGCCAGCGTGAAAAAGAGTACAATGTTAAGCTCATAAAAATCATGGAACAAAATAAAATAAAATAAAACTAAGAAAACAGTAATAAATGATATTCTAATACTCATATCAATGAGTCTGAGGTAGGAGATGAACACGGGGTTGAGTCTGATCGAGTGGATGATGAGGAATTATAAGAGTGTGATAGTGAAGATGGGATTGAGACAATGATAAGAGATAAGTTTCCTGATGAGGCTTTTTTTTTAAATACATACAGATCAAACTTAAGAGCCTAATGAGGAAGCTAAAAAATTCTACAGAGTTTTAGAAGAATTTCAGGAACCATCATATCTAGGATCTGAACATCTTCATTGTCTGTAAATTTGGACCTGCTTCACATAAAAAGTTTAGGTAGGTGGAGGAATGAGTCATTACTATGTTGCCATTGTATTTGAAAGGTGAATTATTTCCAAAAGACTCATCCCTACCAGATTCTTATTACGAGGCTAAGAAGACTTTTAAAGATCTTGGTTTATGATTGAGGTTAGGCTCAAGAAGGCCATTAGATCACAGGTATGAAAGCCTGGTTAGGGGAATATTTAATACTCTAATTTAATTACCGCATTCATGGGTAATTAAGGGCGATAATTAAGGAGTACATTATTTAGGACACGGAGTATAAATACAAGGTACACATTTACTTATCATTCATTATGTCTTAATCATATAAAACGCTTGGACTTACTTCAGAATCGGAGTGCTGACCCCTGGAACCACAGGAATAGTTTGATTGCAAGTTAATTCGAGAAGAACCCAAGCCCACGAACCGTTTAGTGGTCGAACACACATCAAGTGGCACTGACTGTGGGGATGACTAAGCCAGATCAAGGGTTTGGAGAGTTTATGTCCATGGTAGTTCGAAGGAGTGAAAGATTGTGGTTAATAGGTACGGGGGCTGGATCTCCACCAAGGTTAACATTGGAGAATCCGGAAGGAGGAAATGATGTTCGCATTGAGGACAACAACATGGCTAATACCCAAACGACGGGAGCAGAGTTGCGAGTAGAACTTAGTACGGGCGTAGGCCACGAGGGGGGACAAACCTTAGTGGCGATTGGTGCAAACACCCTTGTACCAATACAACATGATGTGCCGGGGACCTCGAGGACCCTGGAAGTAATGGGAGAGCAAAGATGGGGAAATACCGATTCCCTGCTCGAGAGGGTGGTCGATTCGAGAGATAGAAGGTTTACAAAGGTTTCAGGAGACTTTTATATGGAACCATATGGTCAACATATGCAAGGAAATCAGAAAGCGAAGAGGGAAACCCCAAGTCAAGAGGTGGAACAAGCAGCTCAGGTCCTAGCTGCGGCCGGTTACCGGATCACCCCTCATCCGAGGGATGATAGAGTCACGATGGGGGCAGTACTGCCCTTACCTTTGGGAATAACTACAAGTTAGGCCTCTTAACCGCAACCCCTAATAGCCTATCCTTATTAGAAATATGTTGAAGAGCCACTACAGGCTAGGCCCCAGCCTTCCATTCCTGGTTATTCCCAAGGTCCTGTATATGCGCTACCTCTGCTAGTCCCATCTGCTCATACCCTCGACTTGGTTGGTCTAAGAGCTCCATATGGAATGATTACTTCTTCTGGCATGCAAGGATATGGGAGTATGGGAATCAGCCAGGGGCTGTACAATCCTTATGTTCAACTGCTACCACCACCAGCATACCCAAACCTTGAGCCGCACTGGATGAACCTAGGATACAGAGGAATAAAACCTCTCTATATGCCACAGTTGGGTGGTCACGATAGGGGGGTTGAACCTGCCAATGGGTCAGCACAAACCACCCTCGGACGCAAGTAAATCGTTAAGAAAGGAATTGGATAGGTTTATCGGCCCCTTGGGCCAGGCAACAGTGTGTCCTTATAGCTTGGTGATCACAAGGGTTCGATGGCCGATAGAAGTGAAACCCCTAAATAACTTCCCACATACAGTGGTGAAACTGACCCTCGAGAGTTCATACAGACATTCCTGGGCTTGATGAGTTTGAGGGACTTTGATGAGAAATTGACATGCAAGCTGGTAGGCAGCTACTTTCGGGGAAAGACACAAGAGTTGTTTAATAAGTTTCCAAGGGGCTCGCTCTAATTGTATCGGGACTTCAATGGAGAGTTGTTGAGCCAGTACTCAAAGAAGAATAAGTTTACCAAAACTTAGTTAGAACTCTACCAGACGAAGCAAAAGCCATGGGAAAGCACGGAAACCTTCTATCACCGATATGTGGATGAGAGTTAGGAGTGATAGAAACGATGGAGAATGAGGTAATCCAGGGGTACCTGTTGGGGATTCAGGACCTGGAACTAAACAAGAAGCTGAGTACTAATACTCCTAAGACACAGTAAAAACTCCAGGAGGTCGTGGAGCAATATTCGAGAGTAGAGGAGACAAATAGAAGGAAAAGAGATAGCCTTGCAGAGAAAGCAGGAAGAATTGTAGACCATAGAGGGAAGAGGCCGGTCGAACCCATAAGGACACCATTTGAGAGTTATAATTCGCTGTCCCCAATGCTTGGAGGAAGAACCCCTGCACAGATTTTAAGCATACATAGAGGTTTGTTTCGGACACCTCCACCCTTGCTGAGTTTGCAAAACTTGGTTGCAGCTCAGAGAGCAACGAATCGGTACTGTGATCATCATAGGGATTTTGGTCATGACACACACGATTACATGCAGTTAAGGAAGGAGATTGATAGGTGTGAGCGGGAAGGACGGTTTCGAGGACAAGGACACAGGAACCAGGCTGCCCCATCGAGGCCTCTGATGAATCAATAGCAGCCTTACAGAAGAAACAATCAAACAATGGAGGTAGAGGAGATAGAAGTCTGATGTGTCCATTTTATATGCTTTATTTAGTAGTATTTAGGATCACTTTTGTGCTCTTTTATTATTGAGAGCTTGTGTTTTACCTTGAAATTCTCTTAGGAGAGGTAAAAGCAACTTTATGCTCTTTTACCTCTTCTAAGTGGATTTTGTGTGACAAGGGAAGAACACGGAAGCAACGAAGACCGGAAGACATTGAAGACTATACTTTCGAAGACTTTTGGATACTCACTTCGAAGACATGAAGACCGGAGGCCGTTGAAGACCATTTTTGGAGCCGTTGAAGACTTGGAGATTGAGAGGGATGGCTATGAAGAAGACAAAGAAACAATGCAAAACTCTGGCTCCCGTCGCGACCCCGTCGCGACACCATCGCGACCATCGGGGCACCGTCGCGAGTCGCGACCAACGGGCGGCCAGAAATCAACTTTATCTTCTTTGCACTATAAATACTACTCTCTTTCCTCCTCTTCTCCAGTTTTGCTCAGCCCGTTTTCTCTCTGGTTTTTGGGCGAAAACTCTAGGTTTTTCTCTTCTTTCTTTTCTTTGTTTTTTCTTAGTTTAATTATGTCTTTTGTTGTTCTAGAGTAGTTCTTGTACTTGGGAGCTATGGATTGAAGCTTCCACTTCTATGTATTGAGAACCATTTCTATCTATCTATTTGGTGTTTTTGCTATTGTGCATTTATTGTGCTTTGAATGTTAATTGTTGATTCCATTGATGTTGTTGGGAGCTTGAGGATATGAATGCTTGTATGAATTGCTAGCTAGGGTTTGGGGGATTTGGGTTAATTTCTCCCCTGTTCTTGTTAGGAATGTATGAGTGTGAATTAGAGCTTTTGATTGTGTTAGTGTGTTGACAATGTGCAAGACGAATGTGATTGATGTCGAACTTTTCGTCACGTTCGTTATGTGTAGCAAACGAGAGAGTCATATGCTCGTGGGTGAATGTGCTTGCACGTTCATCCAATCTCGTGTAATTGCATGAATCAGTTAAATGCTTAGTCACGGTGTAGTGATCATAGGCGTTGCCGAGCTTGTTGGTCCTTCGTGCTAAATGCCACCAATGGTACCTCGAGTCGTGGTCGCGACTCGGGAGTCATTGGTGAGGTTTGACAAGCGATGTCGAACTCACACTTGCAAACTACTAACTAAGAAGGATAGGCGTTTAGTCTCCACGACAAGTAGTTGAAATATTGAATAGATGATTTAAATTCATTCTTGAAGCATTTGTTATTTGGCGTTTATGTATTCTTGACGGTGTGTTTTACTGCATGTGTGCCATGAGTTGTTTGAGCATAGGTAGTGTTTGTGTGGTTGAATTGTTTAGGTGTAGGAATGTGACGAATTCCGTAGCGCCTCTGCATGAAGATCTATGAGCATGAACTTAGAACTCCTTGTGATGTGTGTGTTGTGGTACTTGCTAGATGGGTATGTGAGTGTTAGGTCCTGAATGCTATATGATGGAATGTGTGAATGATTCGATGAACTACATTAGATTTGGAAGTGGATATCCATTGCCCCCAAGGCTTTATCTTTGTAGTTTTAAAACCCCTTTTCTTTAGTTTTGTTTGATGATTAGCATAGTCACTTGACCTTGCTAGTTATCTTGTCTTTTTATCTTTGTTAACTTAGGAAACCAACCAACCAACCCCCCCCCCCCCTTTTACTTGCTTTTAAGTGTGTGTAAATATAGTTACTCCTAGCCTAGTATCAACCATTTGTGCTTGATTGCTTAGGAAGATCCCTCTTCTCATTGGACGACCCCGATTTGCCGCTATCTACCTAGTTGTAGAAAGTAAGCAAAAAGGGCTTATAAATTATCTTTTGCACGGCGGGCGCGACAACCGCCCGCCTGTCAAAATGGCACCGTTAGCGGGGAAGAGGCGTTTATTCTTAAGTATTTAGGTGTATTTGGTTGTGTATTAGCTAGTTGTTTTTATTTTCCACTACTTGGTGGTTGTTTTTGTTCGGAGTAGGTATTGCTTGAGTTCTTGGTGATTTATTTTATCGAGAATCCTTGCACTATGATTCCGAACTTTTGAAGAAATTTTTTTTTTAATGGAGCGTCTCACTTGAGGGAACTCATGATGAGAAGAGAGGCTCAACAAGCAAGGTTTTGTAGGATGTGTCGTTCCGACCATCCTACCGAATCTTGCCCTTTGTTGTGGGAACAGCACGATGACCGAGAAAGAACCCTTGGTTTCCAAAACCATGGGTACTATGAAGAGTGCTATCAAGAGGTAGGAGATATTGGTTTTCAAGGGCAAGAAGCTCATGAATGCTATCCATACCACAACTCTTACAATCCGGAATGGAGTGGTAGTCCGGATTTGTGGTATGAGAATGAGCCGGAAAACCAATATTACGAGCAACCTAGTTGGCCATCACCACCCTATACCATACCCCAAAACCAAGCCCAACAAGGAAGTTCAAGTTTGACATGTGAGGATGTCTTAAATAGGATAGCAAACTTGAACTCCTTTACTAGTGAGGAGCCGGATACCCAGCTCTCCTCTAGTGTTGAGGCCATTGAGGGGCATGTGAGGAACATATTAGAGGTATTGGCCCGCATGGAAGCTCGTGATTCCGAAAACACACCATCCCAACTTGAACTCGATGACTCGGTGAATGGGGTCACCAATAAAAATGATTTTGAGTTTGAAAGGGATGAGGAGTTGGTTGTAAAGGATAGAAAAATGGAGGAAGAGGTGATAGTGCTACATCCGTTAGCATCGTCACCCCTTCTCCCACCTAGTGAACCAACTCCACCATTTTTGGAAGTTTTGAGGGAAACGAGAGAGGAGCCGAAAGATTATCCCAAGCTCCCTAACCACTCAATTCCCTTAGAACCATCTCCACCTCCACAAGACTTTCCTCTTGAAAGTTTTGTGCCCCCACCTCTCTTATTTTGGAAGCTCATGGTGAAGGGGTTCAAGCCTTCACCATACGGATAACATTAGGGTCGTGCCGATGACCTTAAAAATACGGAGCTTCGTCGTGCCGACGACGTTAAATAAATTCGGCATTTCTTTTAGTTTTTGTTTCTTAGTTTGTGTTTCTTAGTTTGTTTTTGTTGTTGTTTTGTTTTGTTCTTTTTATGGCTTGTTTTTCTGTGATTTTGTAGCAAAGTGAAGTGCATTGCAATGAAGGAGATGAAGGAACGAGATCAATGAACGAGGGAAGAAAGCTTGGACAGTTGGTAAGCAAAAGAAAAATTTTAAGCCTGGGATACCCTGCCGTCACGAGTCGCGATGGGCTTCGTCGCGAGTCACGACGAACAGGGGAGAAAAATCACTCCCAGCGCCAACTTTCCGCGAGTCGCGATGACATCGCGAGGCATCGTCGCGATGAACACCGTCGCGAGTCGCGACGTGCTCAGAAATTTTTGAGCTTCCGGACTCAACTTTCCGCGAGCCGCGATGACATCGCGAGGCTCCGTCGCGAGTCGCGACGTGATCAGAGCTTTTTGAGCTTCCGGACTCAACTTTCCGCGAGTCGCGATAACTTCGCGAAGCTCGTCGCGAGTCGCGACACACGCCGTCGCGAGTCGCGACGAGCTCAGAAAATTTTGAGCTCTCAGACTCACCTTTCCACGAGTCGCGATGACTTCGCGAGGCTCGTCTCGAGTCGCGACGAACCTCGTCGCGAGTCACTACATGCTCAGTAACTGTTGAAAATTTTTTGAGCCCGGATTTCAAATTTCCAAGCTTCCCAGTTTCCAAATGATTTTAAACATTGCATGATCCTACCTTCTTCTCCACCCAACACTCCTAAGATCCACCACATACCCACTCATTCCTCCACCATTCTACATATGTTGACATATGAACATTCTTGCATCTTTATAGTACATTTGTTGATTGTAGTATGCCGACTACATCATTGTGATCGTAAGTGCATATCCTATAATGATGCTTGTATACATGTCAATATATGTTGGATATTTTTCATGATTATTCTTATAGTGTTGGTTGAGTGTGATTTGGTTGTTCTTTGAAAATACTATGGTTATTAACTCTTGATGCTTAACCTAGTATTACATATCCTTATGTACTTGTGAGTTTAATGTGTTCTTCGTGGTGTTAGTCTTGATCAAACGGCGCCATGGAGACAATGCTTTTCTCGAGGGGTGAGTTCTTCTACGGCATCTTTGCTCCCCCTTCCAGTTCCGAAACCAATTTCGGGACCATACAAGTGCTTGGATTGCGCCATATCACCGGCGAATTGCGGAGACACGGGTGTCACTCTATCCCCTTACCTTGATTTTTATTGTTCTTGCCTTACATGTTTACATTGAGTGCAATGTAATGTTTTAAGTGTGGGGAGGGGTTAGAGGACTCATATGCATGCTAGATTGTTTTGGAATGCTTTTTGCTACTTTTCATTGGAAAAACATGAGAAAAAAAAAGAAAAACAGAAAGAAAAAAAATTTAGAAAAAGAAAAAGAAAAAAAGAAAACCCGCTAAGTTGAAAACCCGAGAGGGCAACTTAGGCAACATTGGGGGCCCGGATAGGTCGAAAACCCTTAAAGGGCGGCCTAGGCAAAAATGAGAGGCTAAAATGTGCGGAAAAAGGTGAGATGTGAGCTAAAGAAACATGATGTGTGGCTAGGATGAAAACTCGAAAGAGCTCCTAGGCAAAATGAGAGAAATTGAGAGAAATTGAAAAATGCTATGATTTCACTCACTTGCCGGCGTTGGAGTCATAAGGTTGCGGTTGTCACATGGATGGATCGGGTAGCTCAATATCTATAGACCTCTTGGGATTGGGTAGCTTAGTGGGTTAGGAAACGAAGTGTGGTTATGAAATTCCTTATCTCTTTCTACTTCGTTTTTGGTTGATATATTGGCATTAGGTGAAGCATGTGTTTAAAACTTCCTCTATGGTTTTAGCTTCATTTTGTGTCATTGGATTATGGGAATATCAATTCTGGGCTGTGAAATATTTTTATGGGTAGTGAATTGATAAGTGGTAGGTTTGGTTAGATTTAGGATTGGGGATGTGTGTGTGCAAAATTCTCATGTGAGCTTTAATTTTGGGATTTATGATATTGAGAGTTTTTGTGAGATTTTGATTGGGGGATTAGTTTAGGACATGGCCATATGAATTCCTCCGTCTGCTTGGGTCTTTTCTTACTCGAGGGCGAGTAAGGTTCAAGTGTGGGGAGGTTTGATGTGGCCATTTTATGCGGGTATTTTAGGGTTTTTAGGATGTGGATATGTCATTTCCTCCGTGTGCTTGAATCATAGGCGTTGCCGAGCTTGTTGGTCCTTCGTGCTAAATGCCACCAATGGTACCTCGAGTCGTGGTCGCGACTCGGGAGTCATTGGTGAGGTTTGACAAGCGATGTCGAACTCACACTTGCAAACTACTAACTAAGAAGGATAGGCGTTTAGTCTCCACGATAAGTAGTTGAAATATTGAATAGATGATTTAAATTCATTCTTGAAGCATTTGTTATTTGGCGTTTATGTATTCTTGACGGTGTGTTTTACTGCATGTGTGCCATGAGTTGTTTGAGCATAGGTAGTGTTTGTGTGGTTGAATTGTTTAGGTGTAGGAATGTGACGAATTCCGTAGCGCCTCTGCATGAAGATCTATGAGCATGAACTTAGAACTCCTTGTGATGTGTGTGTTGTGGTACTTGCTAGATGGGTATGTGAGTGTTAGGTCCTGAATGCTATATGATGGAATGTGTGAATGATTCGATGAACTACATTAGATTTGGAAGTGGATATCCATTGCCCCCAAGGCTTTATCTTTGTAGTTTTAAAACCCCTTTTCTTTAGTTTTGTTTGATGATTAGCATAGTCACTTGACCTTGCTAGTTATCTTGTCTTTTTATCTTTGTTAACTTAGGAAACCAACCAACCAACCCCCCCCCCTTTTACTTGCTTTTAAGTGTGTGTAAATATAGTTACTCCTAGCCTAGTATCAACCATTTGTGCTTGATTGCTTAGGAAGATCCCTCTTCTCATTAGACGACCCCGATTTGCCGCTATCTACCTAGTTGTAGAAAGTAAGCAAAAAGGGCTTATAAATTATCTTTTGCACGGCGGGCGCGACGACCGCCCGCCTGTCAAAGTCCTCGAGAACAAGTGGTGCGAGACAGGGGCAGGAAGGAAGGCAGGATAGACCCAGGAACAACATGGGGAAATCAGGGAAACCAAAGTGGAGAAAACCCACTCGTCCAAAGGGTAATTAATGTCATCAATGGCATGTTGGCCGGATGAGACCGTCACTTTCTCGAAAGCAGATGTTGTGCTAGACCAAATGCCCCTATGCAGACCCTATGGTAATTTCAGCGATTATTGGGATATCATTGATCAGAAGGGTGTTTGTTGATGATGGAGTGGGGTAGAAGTGATGTTTGCTGAGTGTTTTGACGATTTAGACATCGGGCGTGAGAACTTGAAAAAATCCACTTCCCCTTTATCGGGATTCACGGGAAACTCGATATTTCCCATAGGAGAAATAACACTTCCTGTTTAAGTGGCAGATGGAAACAAGGGAGTGACTATCAAGTGTAATTTCGTTGTTGTGGATACACCTTCCCCTTATAATGTGATATTAGGAAGGCCATGGATGTACCAGCCTCGAGCAATCTGGTCACCTTACCCCCCCCCCCCCCCCCCCCCCCGATGATGAAGTTCCCAAATGAAAAGAGGGTGTCATCCATTCGAGGGGATCAGACTGTGGTACGAAAATGTAACCTACCGGCAGTGCGAGAGGTAAGGAAATAGATTGATGTAGCTGCAGTACACGTAGAAGCGGGACTAGCTGATACAATACATATGCCCATTCGGGATAAAGGGTCAGTAGTTGTTGGGAAGCTGATTCCTGAAGACGTGAAAAGAGGATTGCGAGACTTTCTAGGAAGGTATGGAGATGTGTTCTCATGGGATACATCTGACCTGAGGGGGGTCCATTCGAGTCTCGCATTGTATAGGCTAAACATCAACCCTTCGATTAAGCCAGTGAAGCAAAAGAGAAGAGTGTTCGCTCCCGAACGAGTTGAGGAAATTAAAGAGGAGGTGGAAAAATGATTGAAGGTGGATGTCAACGAGGAGGTATTATGTCCTGATTGGATTGCCAACCCAGTTATGGTTCCAAAGCATGATGGAGCATGGAGGATGTGTATATATTTTACGGACCTAAATAAATGTTGCCCCAAAGATAGTTACCTATTGCCATCAATCGATAAGTTGGTGGAAGCTATCACTGGATACCAAATTTTGTCATTCTTTGACGCAAATAAGGGGTATCACCAAATTCTCATGGCAAAGGAAGATAGGGAAAAGACATCGTTCATCACATATTTGGGCACGTACTGCTTTAAGAAGATGCCCTTTGGGTTGAAGAATGCTGGGGCTACTTATCAGTGGTTGGTCGATAGACTGTTCAGGGAATAGATAGGGAAAACATGGAGATATATGTGGATGACATGGTGGTCAAAAGAAAGAGTTATGAAGATTTTTTTAAAAGACCTAGAAGAAACATTCAGTAAGCTTTGGTAAGCCAATTTGAAGCTGAACCCGTCTAAGTTTGTCATTGGTGTAAGAGCAAGGAAGTTTCTCAGATTCATGGTCTCAAAGAGGGGGATCAATGTAAACCCAGAAAAGGTCGAAGCTCTGAGAACAATGAAAATCCCACAATCGATAAAGGATGTGCAGAAGCTTACAAGATCTTTGGTAGCATTGAGAAAGTTCTTATCGAAGGGGACACTCTGGTTGATGTTCAAGTGGTTGGCTCTAAAGCAGCACTCTAGATGATGTTCGAGTGGTTGTCTCTAAAGCAGCACTCGAAAGCCAAATTGTATTCTTGAAATGATAAGCTAGTAGGCGACATTGGCAGGATGTAAGTGGAAACACCGAACCTGGGTAAAATGCTTGTCTCCAAATTGCTTAATTTCTATGTAACAACATGCACAGGGTGCCCCTGTTTGAGGGGTAAAATATCAGAGATGGAAAGAATATTAATTATTCATTCAAATTTCAACAAATACTAAGGATACAATATTTACTCTAACAATTATCCAAGTTAATCCATCTACGTATATTCATTCACTGGGAGGAAATCCCATTTGAAACAATTCTTCAGTGGACTTAGGCTTTCCTAGCTTCTTCACATTTGCCTCTATTTCTTCGAGTTCTTCCAACTTTATACCAGCCGCCCTTTGTATATATTTCATTTGCTCCTCTACAGGATATTCTAAGGGAGTGACGGCGGCGGTCCTACACCATTTCTTCGTGGAAGGTTTGAATGCGGCCTTTGAGGGTGACCCAACACTTTTACGGCGTTTTGATGAAGACCCTTGGTTGGTTTTTCTTAAAGGGACAAGGTTTCATTCAACATCTTTCATGGCAGACTTCTGTGACCAAGGGGCAGAGCAAAAACTTGAGGGGGTAAATCCCTTTACCTTCAGTTCCGCTAGCCAATCGAGAATGAGGTCAAAAGCCTTCTTTTGCTATGGAGTCCCAGTCTCATAAATGTTGACCTCTTCTAACCAGTACTGGGCAGATTTTTATAGAAACTTTGGAAGATGATTGTTACTGATTAAGTAGGAGGAAGGAATGTAGTGAGAAAGCATGTGGGCACGAAGGCTTACTTCGTGTGCGGCAATTTTTTCTTCATACGCAGTGAAACGATGCTCCATTTCTGTAGCTTGTACCTCCCAAGCCTCGATCTCCCCAGTGAGTTTTGTGTTTTCTAATAAAAAGGATTCCACCAAAGAGCTATCTTCAACTGGGTTGCTCTCTCGAGGGGGTTGAGGGGCCGAAAGGGGTTCATCTGCCAAAGAGGGGTCCTCGTTAGATGCCATCTTCTAGGAAAATAAGTCCTCTTCCAGGCTAGCCATTCTGCATTGAGCTAACATATGTTGTTTGGTAATTAATTCCCTTTGGGCTACCAGTCTGTGATTTTCGCCCATGCAGCCGATTAAGCGCCCTTCCACTATTGAAAGCCTAGTTGCAGAGGTAAGGCAGGACTTCAGAGAACCAAACTTCAAATAAATTTGCTGCATCATTTCTTCTAGTTCTTTATCAGTGGAATCGTGACCCTTGACTAGTTCTAAAGAATAGGTACCATTAAATTCCTTGGTAAGGAAATCCTCGACAAACCCCTTGAACGTAGGATGATCTTTAGATTGCCACAGCTTCATCTCGGCATCAAGGTTGTGGAGCTTATCCTTCAATGAGTCTTTCTCTTGGTTGCATTTAGAAAGATTCGAAGGGCAATCAGTAACTGTTTATTTGTCTCATTCAGTTCTTTTTAGGCACTGGAAAGCTCCTCACATGCGCCTTCTAGCACCGTTTTCAATGAGCTATACAACGAAAAGAAACAAAGGTAAAATCAATAAGTCATAGCAAAAATAAAAAAATATGTGTATTTTCATTGATTCTCAAAAAGAAAAACAGGGTTACAATTGATAAACCCTAAGTAAAAAAAGAAAACAAAAAAGAGGAAAATTTTACAATCAGGGACCAACCCTAGAATCCTCCTCCTTTGATGTGGAAGCAATCATTTCTTCCACATGATTGATGGGGGGATCTTGCCTAGGAGATATGCCTGTAACCTCTGGAAGATGGATCGCTCGAATTCCCTCGGTAGTAAATAACTCCCATTTAACCTTGATGAAATCCAACAGAGAAAAGCGAAGGCCGTTGTTTTTTATAGCCTTATCCCATTTTGCATCCATAGTGACTTCAAGCTCTTGATTAACCAGTTCATCCACATGTTTGGCCAAATCTTCAGAAAGAGAGGTGGACACTTGTGGCTTTAAAAATTCCTTGGCTAATTCGCTACAGCCGATCTCCTAAGCCACCCTTAGAAGATCCAGGAAAAAATTAGAAAGCTCTAGGCTATTTAATAGCTTTTGTTTGAAGGCCTCGAGAAGTCGCACCTGTGTGGCTAGATCTTCTGCAGGTTGAACCTTCTCTTCTATAGTTTGAACCCTCTTAGTGAAGGTATCCCTCTCTAGCAACCATTGGCGCCTCTCGGCATTCACACCTTGCTTCTCATTGTCCCAAAGCTTTTGCTTTTCTTGAAGAGTCCCCGCGACATATTCAAGCACCTTGTCCTTCTCCTCGACCATTTTGTTTTTCCCTTCGAGAGCCTGCAAGTGATCTTCGAGAGATTCTCTTACCCGCAAAATCTCAGCATTTATTTTGATGAGCTCCTCACAAAGGTTATCCTCACCAACAGAGCCAAGGAAATAAAGGGCTGCTATACTCGCGGTGGCCTCATGATATATTTTAGAAACTTGATCAGACAATTTAGCTCAGATTGACGTTAACAAAAAAAAGAGGAAGAGAGAAAAGAGAATGGAAAAGAACCTTATGATTGAAGCCAATCTTTGAATGGTGATGCTCGAACCCAAATGCGGGCACCACATCATTCGAAGGGGGCAGTGATTGTTGTTGAACATCTTCACCGCCATGTGTTCCCATAAGCGGCCTTGGTGAGGAGGAGTTGATAGTCTTATTATTCGCCCTTGTCTTCTGGCGAATAATAAGACCTCGAGGGGAGGGCAATCTCTGGGGCCCTCACGTTCTCTTTGCCTTTTTCTTGTATCTTTCTGAAGTGTGTTATACACATTTTCTTCGTAGATTCTGAGCGGGAATGCAAAGCCGCCAATCCGGGGGTTAGGGTTGTTGAAGAGGCTGTAGTTGAGGGAGATGGACAACAGTTTTTGTCTATCCATCTCAAGGGCATCTGGGCAGATGTATTCCCCAGGTTTGGGAGATTCAAATTTCATGGCCCAATTCCATGGAGTGACTCAAAACCTCCTGCTATCGAATGAGATACCTTTTTTCAGCTTTTCCAATCACCCAAATTTCCAGGAACGCCAAAAATTTTTTGATGTACTTCTCGATGGGCAAACATGACGATCATATCGGTTGAATGCCCACTATATGACATGAAGTATAGTGGGCGAAGTAGCTTATAGCTAGGTTTAATTCCAAATTCATCACATCTGGTCGAGAACATCATGATGATCACCAGAACGTTGGGGTGGAATTGCGCAGGGCTCACCTAAAATTGCCTAAGAAGTTTGGAAAAAAGGGGCGGACAGGGAAAAGTGGCCCGCAACAAAAGTGTCGGAGAGAGATAGACGATCTTCCCTGGAGAAGGTTATGGGGGGATTCACCCTCTCAAAAGGGTTGAAAATCGGCATCTGAAGCTACTCATTGGCCAGGAGGGATCGAGTCCAAAATTTTGGAAATGGCGGTTCCCGCTAATGGAACTGGGGCTCCCTCCCTAAGTCCTTTAGCCTTAACCTTCGGCGAGTCCCTTTTTTCTTCACATGAAAGGTCTCAGCCAGAGAAGATTCTCGAGTTCCACTCGAGGGTGCTTCCCCCCCCCCCCCCCGAGGATTGCCTTCTCCCTCAAAGGAAGTACTTCTTCCTCCTCCATTATGGCTTCGAGCTCTGGATTTGGGGGAGGGTAAAATCCAATCTTGCTTCTCGTGGGGGACCTCCGTATGTAGGGTTTGTGACAGGCGGGCGGTCGTCGCGCCCTCCGTGCAAAAGATAATTTATAAGCCCTTTTTGCTTACTTTCTACAACTAGGTAGATAGCGGCAAATCGGGGTCGTCCAAGGAGAAGAGGGATCTTCCTAAGCGTCTAAGCACAAAATGGTTAATATTAGGCTAGGATAAAATATATACACACACATAAAAGCAAGTAAAATGGGGGGGTTGGTTGGTTGGTTTTCCTAAGTTACGAAAGTAAAAAGACAAGATAACTAGCAAGGTCAAGTGACTATGCTAATCATCAAACAAAACTAAGAAAAAGGGTTTTAAACTACAAAGATAAAAAGCCTTGGGGGCAAGGGATATCCACTTCCAAATCTAATGTAGGTCATTGAATCATTCACTCATTCTATCATATAGCATTACATGACTCAACATCAACATACCCATCTAGCAAGAGTCACAACACGTTATGCACAAGAAGTTCTAAGTTCACGCTCATAGATTTTCATGCAAAGGAGCTACGGAATTCGTCACGTTCCTAACACCTAACCAATTCAATCATACAAGCACTCCCCATGCTCAAACAACTCATGGCACAAGTGAAGTGAAACACACCATTAAGAATACACAAATGCTAAATAACAAATGCTTCAAGGATGAGTTAAAATCATCTATTCAATACTTCAACTACTCGTTGTGGAGACTAAACTCCTATCCTTCTTAGTTCGTAGTTTGCAAGAGTGAGTTCGACATCTCTCGTCAAACCTCACCAATGACTCCCGTTGTCGCGACCACGACTCAAGGTATCATTGGTGGCATTTAATCACGAAGAACCAACAAGCTTGGCAATGCTTATGACCACTACACCGTGACTAAGCATTTAACCAATTCATGCAATTACACGAGATTGGATGAACGTGCAACGCACATTCATCCAAGAGCATATAACTCTCTCGTTTGCTACACAAACGAACATGACGAAGAGTTCGACATCAATCACATTCGTCTAGCACATTATCAATCCATCAACACAATCAAAAGCCCTAAATCATACTCATACATTCCTAACAAGAAAAGGGGGGAAATTAACCCAAATCACCCAAACCCTAGCTAGCAATTCATACAAGTATTTCATTCAAGCTTTCAACAATATCAATGGCATCAACAATTAACATTCAAAGCACAATAAAAGCACAATAGCAAAAACACCAAATAGATAGATATAAATGCTCCTTACTACATAGAAATGGAAGCTTCAATCCTTGCTCCCAAGTACAAAAACTACTCTAGAACAACAAAAGACATAGAAACTAAGAAAACAAGAAGAGAAAAGCTAGGGTTTTGCCCAAAACAGGGGCCAAAAGCTGTGGAGAAGAAGGGGTGAAGAGGTATTTATAGTGGAAGAAAAGGGGAGAAAAAATGCTGCTGCAGAGCCGGATTCGTGCTGTCGTCGCGACTCGCGACCAGTTCCATCGCGAGTCGCGACCAGCAGTGAAATCCAGCCCTGTTTTGTTTTGCTTCCTCCGGGTGAACCGTTGATCCGTTTCGGGAGTTCTTGTAGTCGATTTTATAGTGCTCGAGAAGAGGAATCCAATGGTGCCACTCTTGAGGGCTGATTCTTCTCGGAAAATTCTGAGAACCCTGGATCATCATTCATCCGTTGCTTTGCTCTCCTTTCTTCATCTCTTCACTTCTTCAAATCTTCACAAAGCTCAAATGTAAAGGTCTTCAAATCTTCAAATATAAATCTTCAAAGTCTTCAAATCTTCAAAGTCTTCAAACAAATCACCTTGTCACACAAAATCATCTAAAAAGTGATAAAAACGTCAAAGCCGCCTTTATCCCTCCTTAGATGATTTCAAGGCAAAATTCCACATGTAGAGCACAAAATTGCACAAAACCTAATCCTAAAAAGCCTAAAATAACCATCTAAAATGGACACATCAGTTTGCCCATGCCCAGCGGCCAATTTTCAACAATTTCTTGAGAAGGCATATCAGTTATAGGAAATATCCGCTCTTCCCCAGGACTATTAGATTTGCCCTCGCTGGACTATTAAATATCCACGCAGGAGTTCTTCGGAGGGGGTACACTCTGGGTCGCTACCATTTTTCTCTGGCAAACTAACCCCTGACTCACGTACCCTAATTTCACTGGAAAGTTTCTCAGAGGCGGAACCCTCATCAGAGCGGGCCATGATGGAAAAGGGGGAAACGAGAAGATTAGAAAGAGAATAAGGATGAAAGAACTTACTTATTCCTGGAAAATGTTATTGAGTTTGGATCACTCGTGAGAGAAATATAGAAAAAAAAATATCTTGTAAGAAGACCCCTGCAAACGAGAAAAATAAATAAGGAAGCGCAGATGAGGGGTAAATATGGGGGCTGAATTGACAGGTAATTATTTAGGCATTGGAAATATAAAAATTTATAGAAAGGCGTGATCACCTCTTCCTCTTCTAACGGCACAGTGTTTAGGGGGCAGTGACACGCGTGATTGTACAGCACGTGCGTGACCTTTCAGAATCTTAAACAATGAAGTTGATTAGAAAACCAAGTTCTCATCCTAGAAGGTAGGAATGCAACATGCAAGGTTCATTTTGACCCTTCCAAGTTCTTGAATTGTTCCATGCATTCGAGACCTCGAAGACCTTCGTAACGTTCCAGCTTTCTAAGGTCGAGAATCTACTTTTCTGGGGCTCTTAATAGAGGTTAGGCCCAAGAAGGCCATTGAGCTGCATGTATGGCAGCCCGGTTAGGGGAATATTTAATACTCTAACTTAATTACCACATTCGTGGGTAATTAAGGGCGATAATTAAGTAGTGTGTTATTTAGGACACATAGTATAAATACAAGGTACACATTTACTTATCATTTATTCTGTCTTAATCATATAAAACGCTTGGACTAACTTAAGCATCAGAGTGCTGACCCATGGAACCCTATGGATAGTTTGATTGTATGTTAATTCGAGAAGAACCCAAGCCCACAAATTGATCGGTGGTCGAAGATGCATCAGTTTATCATTTAAAAATATTGACGTGTGTGTAAATGACTGCATGTTATTTTGGCACATAGATAAGGATGAAGATATTTGTAAATTTTGCAGGTTTTCTCGGTGGAAACACGGTAACCATAGTGGGGGAAAATAGTATTAATAAGAATGGGAAAAGAGCTGCTAAGAAGACACTTAGATATTTTCTCTTGAGTGGGTGTCTTAACAGGTGGCATGTCCATAAGGTTTTCTCAGTGGAAACACGGTAACCATAGTGGGGGAAAATAGTATTAATAAGAATGGGAAAAGAGCTGCTAAGAAGACACTTAGATATTTTCTCTTGAGTGGGTCTCCTGACAGGCGGCCTGTCCATAAGCTTATAGACAGGCCAGGGACCAATTTGCAAATCAGGGAAAATTGAAAAATTTTGCAGACGGGTCATAATATAAAAAATGGATCCCCAGATTTCAATTACTTCCTTTGTGTCTCTACGCCGCTTACCGTCTCGCTCAGAGCTCTAGCATAAGAAATTCACCGCTTGTGGATGATGATTTTCGTGATTTTTATGTGCCTATTGGAGTTTTTTATATGCATACAATGAGTGGATTGATCAATTCGATACGATTGGTTGGCTCTAATGAGTTTTGTTGCGACGAGGTTAGGAGTTTTTCTGCATTTGGAATGTTCATGTTTTGTTTTTTGTACTAATGTTTTGATGAAATGTTATTTTTTATGATGTTGGATATTAATTTCTTGATGGAAAACTATGAAGTTTTCTTGTCTTTAAAATATGGTTTCTGATTTGCATTTTGTTTGGAGCAAATTTGTGTAAAATGCTTGGGGGTTCTTGTCTAAAATTTTGGTTGCAAAAAATTGTGCGAATCTGATCGGTAAGAAAGTGTGTTGTTATGATGTAGGATGTATTGTTGAAAAAAAGGTTTTGCTTCTGCGCATGATTGAGTTGTCGAGTTGATTGTTCAGACATTTTTGGTTTTGATAGCTCTATGTAGTTTAGTGGATTGAGGAGCCGACGCTTCTGGTTACGTATTTTGAGTATTCAAACCTCTTTCACACTTTCATGGATTGGTATAGTGCGTATGTGGCTTCGCTATTTACTGGATTGCCAAGGGAGAGTGATTGTTCAGAAACTTGCTTGGTTGCGAGGCCTATGTTAATTTAATTCCCACTTTTTTTTACTTTTTTTTGTTCATTTGTTCATTTGGTGATTAATTTGATTTTGGAGAGGGGATTTTGTGGCTCTGTGTTGAGAAAGGTCTGTAGGTTTACTGTTAATGTGTGTGGAGAGTTGTTGCCTCGTGAAGTGATGATTTTGGCTGCTACGGAATGTGTTTTACTGTACAGTTGATGAGGTTTTACTTAGATTTTTCCGCTTGCTTTAGGATGAGATCATATGGCTTGATGTTACTAAAAGCCTCTGCTCCGGTCAGTCGTGGGTACCATTCTAGGTCTCTTGGATTATTTTAAAACTAGGGTTCAGAGATTATATCTTTCTCTCATGCTGATTTCTCGTTCTAAGGGGTTTGATAGGCGTATCAATGCACTGAAGCTTGGAGATTTTGGATTGGCAAGGGCATTTGGTATTCTTGTCAGGACATTTACTCATGAGGTAAAGTCAACATTCTTGACTGTTTAGCTGCTTTTATAATGTTTTAGAGGAATGTTGTTACAGTTTCCTTACAAACAGTAGGCTTTGAATGATGTATTTAAGTTGAACGTTGGATTTTTGCATGTTTAGATTGTAACACTTTGGTACAGAGCACCGAAAATACTTTTTGGGTTGCGACACTATTCAACTCTGGTTGATATATGGTTAGTTGGTTGATATTTGTTGAGATGGTACATAGAGAACACATGGTATGGAATGGAGCAGTGTGTGGAAATGAGATTGTGTATGTCTATTGGTGTCGGTTAAACAATTAGAAACACTATGATTTATGAATTTCATAATTCTATAAGGTTTTCAGAGTCTCACCCGAGTTAAAACTCAGTATTTCTAACTTTCTATCTCAAACCTGTAAAATTTTTGACACCTAGAACAGTCGTATTTATAGCAACAATGTATACAAGTGCATAGTTGTGCTCTTCCCACGACAATGTATAGAGAGCAAGAAGTTATCTCGGGTTTAGTATACTGAATCAAAAAATAAGTTTGACATAAATGACAACATAGGTTTAGTATATCGAACTGATATCGAGCATGAAAGGGTGAGTTCCGAGTAGTTGTTTGCAGCTTGAAAATTGTTATCCTCTGAATTGTACTCTGCTTGGTTGATAATGCACCTTGGGACAAACATGAGTTTGGTAATTGTTGGTGTGGATTCATAGCTGAATCTAGAGGATGCAGCAGAGATTCAAGCAATGACTGATATGCTCGGAGTTGGTGGGCTGAACTAAGCATTTAATACTTGGAAGATAGTAGCTTATCTAACTAGTTTAGGGTATTGTTAGTGACTGAATTTGATGATTTTGACTTTAGAAGACTTGCGCTTTAAGTATGAACATCTTGATTGTTTTCTTGAATTAATGTTATTTCTAGGTTGACTTTTGATGCAGTTTCTAAGTGGATAAGTGTATGTTATGATGCAGTTTTTCTGCTTCCTCCAATATTTCTGAGGAGTCGATTTCTATGCCTATTTTAGAGTATCAAAATGGGAGCTGAAACACCAGATGTCACACAAAATTAAGTAATTGAAAAGTATACTAGTATAGAAAGAGAAAATAAAGAAAACCAAAACCACATCCAGTGTCCTAATATGAACCACTAACACCACCTCAATTATGAATTTTGTTTAAAAAAATGGCTGGCAATGCCCACCAGTATAGTGAATGATTCTACTAGAGACCACATTCTCATCATCGTGTTTTTTCAGCTAGTGTCTGATTCCCCACATGTTCTGTTAATTTGTGCACATTGTTCGTGTTCCACCAAGTTCTGTTATAATCCATAAGCATAGTATCAATCTTTTTTGCAGCAGCATCTCTTCTCTCTGACTGAACCTCTTGAACATCAGGAGTTATTCTTAGTTGTAACTCTTTACAAAATTTAGATGCTCATTAAGGAGATTTTTGAAAGAGCAGGCATTTCTCACTTCCTGATTACATGAGTGGCCAGAACGCAAGTGAATAACTGAATCATTCTTCACCGGACTCTCAGCTGACAATAGTTCAAGAAAATTATTCATTAGGTCAGATCTTTAGAGAATCAAATCCAGAGTCCAGATATCATTTTTCTCTAAAACTACAAGCAGTTGCAAGGCATGTAGCTAGAAATTAATCAGTCCAAATAATATAGCTAGGAAGCAGAACACGATCATAAAAAAACACAATCCAACCATAAAACAATAAATGATCCATTAAAGGTTTCAATATTGAACAACGTTCAGCAAAGAAAGAAGAAAAAAAAGGTCATTCATAGTACAACTAACAGATACACGTTGAATAATAACAATTGCAACATATAAGCAAACTAATGCACCTCGTAATAAAATTAACAAGTACATACTTGATTCTAACATATGCAATATATAAGTAAACAGATGCAATTCCTAATTTAAAATGAACAACCAACAACAATTTAAAAACAAAAGTCATACAGAACACAACTAACAAGTACACACGAGATACTAATAGATGCAACATATAAGTAAAAAAAAAACTCATTATTCAAAACGTACAACTACAACAAATGAAAACAAAAGGTCATAGAAAGTACAACTAACAAGTACACATTAAATAATAACATATGCAACATATAAGTAAACAGATCTAGCTCGTAATTCAAAATGAACGATCAGAAAAAAGAAGAAGAAAAAAAGGTCATTCATAGTATAACTAACATGTACACGTTGAATAATAGTTGTTGCAACATATAAGCAAACAAATGCAGCTCAGAATCTAAAACGAACAATCAGTAAAAAAGAGAAGAAAAAAAAGGGCCATTCACGGTACAACTAATAGGTACACGTTGGATAATAACAAATGCAATTCATAAGTAAAGAGATGCAACTCTTAATTCAAAATGAACAACCAACAACAGTGGTTTTCTCAAAAAAAAAATTTGTCATGCACAACACAACTAACAAATACATACAAGATACTGACAGATGCAACATATAATTAAAAAAAATGCAACTTGTTATTCAAAATGTACAACTAACAAGTGAAAACAAAACGTCATAGACGGTACTACTAACAAGTACACATTGAATACTAACAAGTGCAACATATAAGTGAACAGATGCAACTCAGAATTCAAAACGAACAATCAGCAAAAAAGAGAAGAAAAAAAGGGTCATTCACAGTACAACCAACAGGTACACGTTGGATAATAACAGATGTTATATATAAGTAAACAGGTGCAGTTCTTAATTCAAAATGAACAACCATCAAAAACTTTTTTTAAAAAAAATAGTCATACACAACACAACTAACAAGTACACACGAGATACTAACAGATGCAAGTAACGAGTTGCGTCTATTTACATCAACAAATACTTTTTTAGTGTGTGGCAGCTGTAGGCCTTGCGTCCCAACTTCAACTTTAACGGAGGCTAATGAATGGTAACCAGACACATCTTCCAGAGTATGAGTATTACGAGAGGCATGATCCCAGGATCATGAGCTAAGGTTACAAGTAGAAGCACTAGCACTTGATGCAAACCCCAACACCAACATCAGGGAGCAATAATCAATTTACTAGCAAATAATCACAAGCCAAAAAAGTAATTAAGCAGTAGTTTGGTAAAAAGAAACTAATGGGAATATAAATGAAGTGAGATTAATTACTTGGGCAGTGAATAAGATTGCCACCCAAAAAATTGTATAGCCAGCCATCTGAGTTGGGAATTCATGGAGGAGATTGGTTGCAACAAATGTACAGAAAATGACAACAGGAACAAGGATAAGCATTATGGTAATAATCAACAAACTCGCATCAGGACCAAAAACCAGTCTCCCTTTCAGCAGAAATTTCTGCAAAGAAGAAAAATAATTACCATATAATCTTCAACTTATAGTACAACTACTGAGAAAACAAGAAAGAAATTACGTTAGTGAGTGCTGGAAGAATTCAGTAACAAGAGAAACAATGATAGTTCAAAATACCTCAACAAGACAATCTATTAGTATTGCTCGCATACCGGGATTTATATCTTTTTGGAATGTTTCCATAAAGTCAGTAGAGGGCCTTTTCTGGATCTACAAACCAGATGGAAAATTTGTCTCAAGCTTGATCAAAAGAGAACAAATTAAATGATAAGCATAACTAAACCTCAAATCTCACATTCAATGCCATGCAAGATTCTCTCCTATGTAAGTAAACTAGCAACATAACGTCAGTTAAAATAAACCAAAGGATCACATTGATAATATTAATCACGACCTGTCATTATGTATCCTCCTATCATCTTAACTCATCAACCTTAATCCCGCAACTAATCATCGCCACTTTTCTATTGCACTTTTGCAAACAACCAGATCAACTCCATTGTTATGCCATTAACAATAAAAGAGCTACCACATTTCAGCTTCGTAAAACATATAGGAATATGGAAAATACCGACGAAATCCATCATCTAATTCAAGCCACAAAGACGAACATCTAGTACCACAGTTCCTAACCAAAATTAAAAATTAACGAATTCAAGCATGAGTTTACCTTGTGATATAGCGCCTTCCATGCATTGTCATCATTGGAAGCTTTCCGCATCAGCGAGTTCATCATCGAAAGCCAGTAAAGGTTGGGGTAATCTAGGTAGCACAAGGCGTGAGTCCCGACCTCCGGCATCAGCTGCTCCATCATCGACACACCGGTCTGCTTCTCCGGCGGCACCACCGCGTCCACTTTCTCCACCATTTCCTCCCTGCCGCTCCACTGCCGCCTCTGGACCTCACAAATAGAGTCGCAAAGAAGCAGATGAGCATGGTGACTACAAAGGCAAGAAAGAGCAGAATCGGAGACGAGAAATCGTTCGACGAGAATTTAGGGAAAACTCTCTATTCACAAGTCATGAAATTGGTGTGGCGGTTACTCATCCACAAGTTAAAATAAACCACTTTCGTAGGAGGATACATAATGACAGGTTGTGATTTCCCTTTTCTAATTAATTGCAAGCAGGTCCTGGCCTGTCCATAAGCTTATGGACAGGCCGTCTTTCCTGAGATTTATCCTTTTTTCTTAATACCGAGACTGTAGCTTGTTTATATGCTCCAAGACCGCATCTGACATGGTATGGCATCATAGAAAATGAATGAAAGATGAGGTAAGGAGACATTCAGCCGATTCTGAATCGTAAAAACAATTTGATAATATTCACGAACATTTTTCTTCAAAGCCTCGGAATGTTAGACTTAGTCTTGTGAGTGACAGATTCCAGCCTTTCTCAAAGTCATCTACCTCATACAGCATCTGGCCTGTGATGTAGATTCCTTACAATTTGCCTCTGTGGATTTGTATGATGCAATCAAAATTTTGTTATCTATGCTTATTCCTGGCCGGAATTGTCCAGGTGATGTCATTGATGTGTACTTACAACCGCTAATAAAAGAGGAAAGAGCTTTGGGAAAATGGTATTCAGACTTATGATGCATCAAGGAAGCAGAATTTTAATTTGCATGATGCTTGGTTATCAACAAATAATGATTTTCTTACGCGAATTTGTTGGGATTGTGTACGAAAGGTAAACTAGCATGTCCTTGATGCCATTAGAAGACTCATTCCTTGGGATTGCGCAACTGTGCAAAGCAAGTTCATATCTGCAGCTGGCGTTTTCTTCCAATTAAGCATCCATTAAGGAAGAAAAAGGATTCGTTTGGCGAAAAAAGAGAGGTCTGCCGCCAAAGCCCTTATCTGGGAATGAAGTACTTGAAGAAGTGAGAGATCTTGAAGGGATGTGTTTGAGTAAGGATCCTAATGAACGGAGTAAAATATCACATGATCAAAGAAGGGATAACTGGAATAAAAGAAGTATACTTTAGATTTGCCCTACTGGAGTACATTATTATTGAGGCACAATTTAGATGTTATGCATGTTGAATAAAAACGTTTGTGATATTTTGCTAGGAACTATTATGAATGCAAAGGGTAAGACTAAAGGCACACTTAATGGTCGGTTGGATATGCGGGAAACAGGTATCATGCCAAAGTTATATCCCGTTCAAAAGGGTTAAAGCTTGTTGTGTAAAAAGTTAATCCATAAACACTAACACCAGTTCAAAAAGAGTTTCTGTGCAAGTGTTTAAGGGATGTAAAGGTTTTCAGATGGATGTTCTTCAAATATATCTTGATGGGTTAATTTGAAGGAGGGCTAGATTTCAGGTTTGAAAAGTCATGATTGCCATATACTTTTACAGCGATTACTTCCTCTTGCTCTACGAGATCGCCTGGTTAAGCATAAATGTGAACCATTGATTGAAATCTAGTGTTGCTACCATGAGATCATGGGTTCAATTCCTATCGAGGGCAAGGGGAGAGGAGGGATTTTATTGGGGGGCTCATTTGAGTTATTACCCAATCAAAAAAAATTGAATTAGCCATGATTTAAAAATTTTGTGTGCTAAGTCTTTGAAGATTGAGGATTTAGAACAGTTTAAAGTTGAGATTCCTTTAACTCATTACAAGTTGGAATTATGGCTTCCTCCTTCATGTTTCGATGTCATGTTACATGTGGTAGTACACTGATGCATATAAATTAGAAGTTTATTTTATGGGGTTTATTGCAATTTTATGAGATTAATTTACATTTTAGGTGTATTATTTGTCACATATTACAGGCTGTGGGTTTGAGAGGAATTTGGAGGAATTTGAGGAGAATTTGGCAAATGATATGAATCTACTTGCGAAAACTCTGGATTGAGGAATTTAAATCTTTGACCGAATTAAGGAATTCACAAACCTTAACGTGGCCGCAAGAAATTGATCACAACTAGCCCTCGAGATTGCTCTCAATCTCAAAAATTTTCTCACTAACTAGCCTACAGGTTTAGTTAAAAAATAAGGGCATTGATAGTTAATTAACCCACAGGATTAATCAACAATGAAAACACTCGCAAGCAAAGAGTATGAACTCAAAAATATAATTATTTTATTGATAATAATGTGAATAATCTCGGTCAAAGCCTCCCCTATTTATAGGGTTAAATTCGGCCATAAACTCTAAACAGAAACAGAAAAGACTTATGGCAGGTTTAAGACGTTAAATCCATATCTAACTAGAATACCTAAAATAAGAGAAATATATGGCCGAATTCATCAAGATGAGTCTTGAATGAATATTGCATTATCTAGTCATACCAAATCTAATTATAGTCAGAACAAAACTGAATATTTTAAACCCTAATGGTCTTATTTTTTAAATTACTCTTCAAAGGCCACATGGCCTAGTTTAATGACTAAAATTCAAAATGAAATAATTTACAATGAACACACTAGCTCATTAAAAAATTCACTGGGAAAAAGAGTATAGTGCTATCCTCCTAAAACCTTAATCTAATAAATAAATGAAGAAACCCTAATTCGTCTCAGCAAATATGGCAGAAAGAAGACTATCAATCTTGCACAGAAATGTTCCAGCCATGTGCATCGCGTAGATAGCATGGAAATAAGTATTAATGCTGATTTGGAGTTGATTTTATGGAGATATGGATTATATTTTATGAAAATATGGTCATATTTGATAGGAGATTTTGTAGCGATTTGATTGGATATTGATCATTTTCTCTTATTTAGTTAAGGATAAGATTATAATTTAAAGTTGAAATATATTTGCATGACATTTTGGGCTGAGCCTCATCTCTATATAAGAGGCATCAATTTAGACATTCATTTTACCTATTTTTTAGTCTAGAATTAGTTCATATATTTGCAAGCATATTTTTCTAATTATTTCCATATTTTGGTCCACCGTAGAGGGTCCAATTTCCCAAATGGAACCAATTTTCCGGGAATAATTTATTTTCTTAGTTTAATTCAACATCATGCTTTTAGATATTTTCTTTTGCAATTTTTATTTTCATATCATGAGTATCTAATTCGTTTATCGGTAACGAGTCTTTTTTTTATTATAAATAGTGAGGTCTAATTGTTTTATAATTGATTTTTGAATGTTCTTGATTTTCATCGATTAATTAATTTCTAATTTGTTTTAAGCATGATCAACTTGAATATTGTTATAATATTGCTATTTAATTCCACCAATACGTAATTGTCAGAAGGAGTTAGTAAGTAGTGCAATCTTGTGAAAACCAACTAACTAGCTAAGACTGTAATAGCAAGATAGGAACAATTGAGTGTGCATTGCTATTTGTTTTTAATTTGGTAAGTGCTATATCAGGTTCTTTATTTCTTAATGCTATCAAAATGTGTACCGATTCAGCGAACGACCATTTTGGTAAGGAAAACAATTAGTTAATGAATAATTGCTTAACTGTCGATAAAGTAAGAAAGAATTGGAGAGGTTAAACGTGCCTACTTTCTTAAAACTGATACATATGCAAGGATTGATTCATCACTGGACCTATTATCGATATTAACTACATGAGTTATTCTTAGCCGATATCATTTTTATACATATTTATTCCTCATTTTTAGTGTTAGAAAAATTCTTGAATTTAAGGCGTGGTGGATACACCAATTTTTTTTAAAAAATAGTTGGGAAAAAAATATAATTATTGCTTTGCTTCTCATTGGATTAACTATGCTAGTAGTATACTAATTAATATTTTTTCTGAGTTGGCAGGTAATTTGACAGAGTAAAACAACGCTCATGCACCTTAATGATGAGGCAAGTCTGAACGGACCAGTTCAATTTCGATGGATGTTCCCTTCAAAGCGCTATCTTTTTACGCTAAAGTCTTATATACGTAATAAAGCACGTCCAGAAGGATCCACAACAGAGGGTTATACTGCAACTAAATGCTTGACTCTATGTTCAAGATACTTTGACAACATAGAAACTAAATTCAATAGACTTGAACAAAATTATGATGGTAGTTACAGGCCTGTCAAGATATTGTCCATATTTTGTCATCCTGGAAAACATTTGGGATCAACTAAACCTTGTGATTTTAGCATGCATGAACGAGAACAAATTCATATTTATGCTTTGAAGGACTGTAAAGAAGTAGCTCCCTTCTTTGAGTAAGTTTTATTCCGATTGACCATCTTTATATATATTTATTTCTAATTTAACTCTTTAACTTTTCGAGACGTGGCATGCCCAGTGAGACCGATTTAGTCACGTTTGAATTCCTTGGTTTATGTCCACCTCCACAAATACTCGGAGAAGCGAGAGGTTAAAGTTGAAAGGAACTGGTGCTACCGAAGAAGTACAATCTCCTTATCGAGGAAGAAAAAGGGGAATGGTAAACCCTTCGGTATCCCAGGAAGTGGAGCGAGAAGCGGTACAAGTTTCAGTTGGAGATCTGGGAGGAGGGCTAGGCTCCATTAGACAGATTCCAGTGATACTCGAGGGCCCTCGAGATGTAGCTGGACCTCGGGGCCCGCTGTGAGTAATGCAGGCCGAGGAGCAGAGCTTGCAAATCCTACGCCAGATGTATACATCGGGGAATATGATGAAAGAGATGGCCGTTTCACGGAGGCTTTTGGTGAGTCACAAATGGAAGCTTACGAACAAGCCTTACGAGCGAATCGAGCAATATGTGTGAATACCTCACAATCTGACTTAGCCAGGCCAGTTCAGATGTTATTGGAGGTGGGATTTCAGGTCATGCATGCCTCGGTCCCGATAGCCCCCTCTCGAGGCATGGAAGCCCCGATCATCCCTTCAACGGTCATGAAAGCCCCGACAAGCAATACCGCTCAACCCATGGTAGTGTTTCCCTACTTTCGATATCCTTGAGAGGGGTACCAGGCACAACCTCAACCTTTATTCCCTGAACCCCTTGATGTGTCCATTTTATATGCATAATTTAGTACTATTTTGGGGCACTTTTGTGCTATTTTATTATCGGGAGCTTGTGTTTTACCTTGAAATTCTCTTAGGAGGGGTAAGAGCAACTTTGCGCTCTTTGACCTCTTCTAAGTGGATTTTGTGTGACAAGGGAAGAACACGAAGTTGAGCATCCGAGAGAGGAACCTCACCATCCTCCTCTCCACCAAAAAGAGGTCCACTTGGGGCAACCCTTGTTGAGAGACGTCATGGCTCCCAACCTCGATCAACAACCGATCTGTATCAAGTACCCCGTGGTTGGACCAAATGGGCATTTTGAGCTAAAGACCGGGTTCATCAACATGCTACCCACCTTTCTTGGTAGGCAAGAGGAGAATGCTAACAAGCACCTCACCGAGTTTCACTTCTTGTGTGGTGGTATGGTCCCCCATAGAGTGGATGAAGATTTTTATAAATTGAAGGCATTCCCGTTCACACTGAGGGATGGTGCAAGAGATTAGCTCCACTAGAGCATCAAGAGTTGGCTTGATATAAAAACAAAGTTTCTAGCCAAGTACTTCCCGGCCTCGAGGTCCGCCGCCTTGAAGAAGGACATAAGCAACATCCTTCAGTGGCATGAAGAGTCTCTCTTCGACTATTGGGAGAGGTTCAAGAAGCTTCTTGCAAGTTGCCCCTACCATGGTTATTCGGAGGGGGATTTGGTGTATTACTTCTATAATGGCCTTCTTGATGAGGACTAGAGGTTGGTTAGAAGTTCTTGTGGTGGCACCCTTGGCAACAAAACTTCCTCCGAGGCTATGCAATTGTATAAAGAGCTAGTGGAAGAGTCGAGAGACTTTAGATCAAGGGCCAATTTGAGAAGGAGAAGTCCAATGCCCACAAGTGACTCTTTAAATAGCGGAAAGCTCGAGGATCAAGTCTCGGCCCTCACATCCATGGTGAAAACTTTGATGATAAAGCCCGAAGGAAATGCGCCACATGTTAAATCATGTGAAATTTGCTACTTGGCGCATCCTACGCACACTTGCCCCACTTTGCAAGAAGACTACGTCGAAGAGGTGAGTGTCATGGGGTATCACGGGAATCAAGGATACCAAGGCAACCAAGGGTATCAAGGTGGTCAAGGCTACCAAGGTCACCAAGGCTACCAAGGGTATCAAAACTGGCCATACAATTCTGGAAATCGTGATAACCCGAACCTCCGGTATGGAAACCCTCAAGGAAGCCAAAACCCTCAACCATACCGGCCTCCTCAACAACAATATAGGCCACCTCAACAACAATTCCAAAGTCTCCAAGACAAACCCCGAGACCAAGGGGGGAGCTCGGGGCTATCCAAGGATGAGGTGTTGCAAGCCATTCACCGGTTAGGCATGAGCGCGGAAAAATGTGAGAAATTCCAAGATGAAGCCAAATCAAGTATCAAGAACTTGGAAACCCAAGTGAGCCAAATAGCTCAAATGGTGAACTGGATGGAAGCCCGGGAAAAGGGTAAACTACCCTCCCAACCGGAGATCAACCCCTACCAAAATATGAGCGCAATTTCATTGAGAAGTGGACGGGAGGTAAAGGAGCCCCAAGCAAGGGTTGTTGTTGAGCGTAAGATTGAGAAAGAAGAAAGCCATGAAAAGAAGGCCGAGGAGTTGACCAAGGGAAGCAAGGAAGAAGAAGTCGAGGTGGAGGCATTTGTGCCAAGACCGGGATCAAATCCTGAAACCTCATCCCCACCTCACAAGAAATCAAGAGGAGCAGAAATCCCTACCTATGTGCCAGGACCACCATTTCCGGAGGCATTGAAGGACAGAAGGACCAAGGAGGACACCAAAGATATCTACAAAGTCTTTCGCAGATGCGAGGTAAATATTCCACTCTTAACTGCTCTGAATAAAGTTCCTAGGTATGCCAAATTCCTTAAAGAATTGTGTACCATCAATAGGAAACAACAATTTTAAAATTAAAAAAAAAGAGTGTGAAGAGTGAATATGTTTCCGCCGTGTTCAATGATGAGATGCCCCCTAAATGTGATGATCCAGGAATGTTTACAATCCCTTGTGAGATAGGAGGCAAATGTGTTGACAAAGCCATGTTAGACTTAGGTGCGTCAATCAATGTGATCCCATATTCCTTGTATGAAAATCTAAATCTAGGCACTTTGCACAAAACTAGGGTTGTTATCCAACTAGCCGATCACTCCAGCACATACCCGAAAGGTATTGTGAAGGATGTACTGGTGAAAGTGGGTTCTTTAACATTCCTCTCGGACTTTTATGTTCTTGAGATGGGAGGTGACCATAGCTCTAAACTTATTCTTTTAGGAAGGCCATTTCTAAAGACTTCAAGGACTATAATTGACGTGCATAAAGGAACATTGACCATGGAATTTAATGGGTGGAAGATAGAATTTGACACTAATAATTCTATTGGTCACCCTAGTAGATACCATTCTTGCCAAGCTATCCATGTTATCGATGATAAAGAGCAAGATGTGATTGAGCCCAAAAATGGTAAATTCCCTAAATGCTGCCCTAAATGATGTGTTGAGTGATGATTTGATTTCAAATGTTGCTAGTACTAACTTGAAGGAAAGCAAAACTGGCGAATACACTCTTGGGAATGCAACATCCAACACTTTGTGTGTGTCTGCGGGTAAGCCATTGAGGATGTTTCCTCCTCTTTCTCATGGGAAGACTTTGGTGGAAGAGTGCAAACCACCACCGAAAGCTCTTGAATGCCCACCTCTTAGAGAAGGAGAGAAACACCTAAGTGCTCACATGCTTGAGATCACCACAGATTAAAAAGATAAGTTGTTGGAGATGATAAGGGAACATGAAGCAACCCTAGGCTACTTGAAGAAGGTCTTGTTGGGGGATGATGATGCAAATCCCAATTCTTTTGACCCGGATCGAGGAGAAGAAACCGATTATCTCGATCCAGTTTGTGAATAGGCTCCAAGGAGGGAAGTGAGTCATGCCGACGACATTAAATAAACTTGGTTTTGATCATCTGGATCGTCATTCGTGACTTTCTGTTGATGTTGTTTAGTTTTGAGCTTCTATCCTTAAGCATCATTGTTTTGCTTTATGCTTTTCACAGGTTGTTTTCTCCATGATTTTGTAGCAATTTTGAAGCCAAGATATTGGACTTTGGAGGGGGGAAATACTTGGATTCGAGAAGGAAGGACTTGGACAAGAGAAGGAAACAGAAAAATTTTCTAAGTACCAGGTAAGTGGCCCGTCGCGAGTCGCGACCATACCGTCATGAGTCGCGACGGGCTCAGAAACTTTTTGTCAAATTATTGGTTTTGGATCCAACTTTCCACGAGTTACGATGACCTCGCGAGGCCTCGTCGTGAGTCGTGACCACATAGTCACGATGGGCTCAGAAATTTTGGGCAAAAATTCGGCCCCCGGATCCAACTTTATGTGAGTCGCGATGACCTCATAAGGCCTCGTCGTGAGTCGCAATGGGCTCAGAAATTTGGGCAAAAATTCAGCCCTCGGATCCCACTTTCCGCGAGTCGCGATGCCACATCGCGAGTCGCGACGATTACGTCGTGAGTCGAGACGACCCAGAGGACTCGTCGCGATGAACACGTCGCGAGTCGTAACAGTCGTGTAAAACAATTTTAAAAAGTGGGCCAAACCCATTTTGCCACATAAACTCTGCCCCTTTGTTTTTTTTCTCCTCTGTTCTTCCGTCTTCCCCCATCATCTGTCGCCGCCGCTCATCCGCCGCCGTCGCTTTCTTATACCCCTTTCCTTTCATCCTAATCTCCACCCACAAATCACCATAACCACTTTGAAGAACACAAACCCTAGAATTTGGGGGTTTTGTGACCTTGGCAATTCAAACTCGAATTGATTGTGGACTTCCGTTTTTCTTCTTCCTAAGCATCTTAGTGGTACACTTCTTCACTCTATTGAGCCTCAATTGTGATTATGAATGTATATTCTAGTTATTGGATATTGTGTAGATTGTGTGTTATGCCTTAGGAAATTAAATCGTTGGACCTTGGTTGATTGTGGTGAATATTTTGTGCTTGCAATTTAATTTGATGGGTATTGTGTGCATATTTTGCAATTGCGGTGTGGACGGTATGTTTTCTAGTTGTGGTTTGGACTTATTATACCTGCTTGATTCTGGAATTTGTGCATTCGTGTTACTTTAGCTGAGAATATATGGCTAAACTAGTTGAGCATAACTGTGATTTTGAAATATAACATATTAATTTCAACTATGTGGGAACTTCGTGGATTTGATGATATGGGCTTGTTGGACATAATGTGGATTGTATATGCAATCGCGATTAGGACTTGAACTAGTTGAGTTGATTTTGATTTGGCCTGTGATGATGAACTAGTTTAAGATTGGTTATAGATTTTCGATATTGCATATGCATATATTCCTTTGTATTTGACTTGTTTGCTGTGATTGATAGATATGGCCCCCAAGAAGAGATCTAGGGCTCCCCCACGAGACGAATGCACCGCCGCTCCACCTCCACCTCCTTCACCGGCTCCGGAATCAAGCCCTATACCTCCCCCTACGGATAGGTACATGGGTTTGACCCGGATCACCAGGTCCTATGCGGAGAGATGGGAGGCCCTAGAGAAGCGCCAGTTTAAAGAGACTAGTTTTGTCGATATGCCTACATTGGATGTCCTCGGCCTCACTCAGCCTGTGAGATGCCTCCTCGCCAAAGGGGGAATGGAAGGGTTCATGAGTAGGAGCACGCCCTCCTACCGGAGGTACACGTTGGAGTTCTTGTCCACGGTCCGTATAAGCAGCATGAGGGACGATTAACCCTGCGAGAGGTACATTTCCTTTCACTTAGATGCCATATCTTGGCAACTGACCATCTCACAGATTGAGGAGGCCTTTGGTTTTGACACCGCCGAGATACGGACTAGACTGGACCCACAGGCCCAAGAGCGGTCAATTAAGGATGGAATGCAGTTTTGGAATGTCATCAATATGAGGCCGAAGAGCTCCCACGACAAGAGTAGCGTCATTATCCACCCTGTACTCCGTTATGTGCATCGACTCTTGGATGGCACAGTACTTTGCTCCGCGGAGCCGATGAATGTGCCAGACAATGACATTCACTTTCTATGGCACTTAACGAGTAAGGGGCCAGGATATGGGCTGTGGGTAGAGCTATAGATGAAGAGAATTGTAGAGGTGGTAGGAAAGCCCAAGGGGAAGATCATGGTTGGAGGGATGATAGGCCTTTTAGCAGAGTACTTGGGATTAGTCCCTCCGACCGACTTTCCATGCTTAGGGAGGCGGACGTCTTATCTGATCACCGTTGAGCGGCTAGTTCAATTTGAGATGCTCAGTGTCACACGGACCATGGGGCTCTTCCATTGGTTATACAGTGTGAGAAAGGTCACATTCATGGCACTTCCTTAGCAGAGCAAGACGAAGCTGGAGTTCGACACACCTCTGGGAGATTTGGCGATCTCACCAGACTCCTCATGTATAGATGAGTTCCAGCATGAGCTCTGCGACCTCGGGCCAGTCTTATCCAGCGTGACGATAGCACCCTACCTTCCTCTGAGCAGCAGCAGCAGCAACACTCTACACAGCCTCCACCAGAGACGGAGCCCATGCAGGAGGATGATGCTCCACTTCACTATTCCCAGCCTCCGCCAGACTTCTATGAGTGTATGATACAGGCCATGCATGATGGTTTGCACCGACAGGACAACATGATTTTGGAGCACAATGTATTTGTCTCCCAAGCTTTGATTGATATGGACGAGGAGATTGACCACTTGTCAGCTTGCATCCATGAATTGCAGTCCCAGTCAGGCGGTGTTTCAAGCCCTGATCCGAGAGCGGCGAGGTAGAGAGCAAGGAGGTAGAGGAGCATAGAGTGGCTGGCACAGTATCAGCAGCCCTACATCAGCGGTGACCCTTCTTCATTACAGCATTGATTGTGTGAGCACCACATCTATACCCTTTCCATATTTTGCTTTGTACGATTTTTCCCTATTGTCTACATTGAGGACAATGTAGTGTTTTAAGTACGGGGAGGGGTATCTGCTATTCTGAGGTGATTGGGATTGGAAACACTTTTGCACAAACTCTTTTGATTTGTTTTGGATATTTTCTCCCTTTAGTTTTGGGGATGTTTTCTTTTTGATGTACTTGGATGATGTTGGTTTTGATACCTTTCTTAACCATAACATTTGGAAAGCAATTTGCTACTTTTTGGATTGGAGACACGTAAAAAAAAGAAAAAAGAATCCCGCTAAGTTGAAAACCCAAGAGGGCAACTTAGGCAACATTGGGGGCTCGGATAGGCCGAAAACCCGAAAGGGCGACCTAGGTAAAAATGAGAGGCTAAATGTGCGGAAAAAGGTGAGATGCGAGTCAAAGAAACATGATGTGTGACTAGGATGAAAACCCGAAAGGGCTCCTAGGCAAAATGAGAGAAAACGAGAGAAAACGAGAGAAATTGAAAAACGTTAAGTGTTTACTCATTTTCCGGCGTTGGAGTCATAAGGTTGCGGTGACAACACGGATGGATCGGGTAGCTCGACATTTTGATAACCTTTTAGGAATCGAAAATTTTAGTGGGAAAAGACGGAGTAAGTTATAAAATTCTTGATCATTAATATGCTTCGTTTTTAGGTTGATATATTGATGTAAAGTGGAGCATGTGTTTTGAACCTTATACATACTTTTGGCTTCATCTTTTATCATTGGATTGGGGATTATCAATTCCAGATTTGGAGATGTCTTAGGGAAATCAATGAATTGATGGGATGATATGGTTTGGGTAGATTTAGGAATAGGGATTGTGGGAAACTTCTCATTTGACTTTAACATTGTGATGTGTGATATTGAGAGTTTTGTGAGGTATTGATTTAGGGGATTTGTAGTTAGGATGTGGATATATCATTTCCTTTGTATGCTTGGATCTTTTCTTACTCGAGGGCGAGTAAGGTTCAAGTGTGGGGAGGCTTGATGTGTCTATTTTATATGCATAATTTAGTACTATTTTGGGTTACTTTTGTGCTCTTTTATTATCGGAAGCTTGTTTTTTACCTTGAAATTCTCTTAGGAGGGGTAAGAGCAACTTTACGCTCTTTTACCTCTTCTAAGTGGATGTTGTGTGACAAGGGAAGAACACGGAGGCAATGAAGACCGGAGGCCATTGAAGATCACACTTTCGAAGACTTTTGAAGACTTGCTTTGAAGACATGAATACCGGAGGCCATTGAAGACCATTTTTGGAGCCATTAAAGACTTGGAGATTGAGAGGAATGACTATAAAGATGACTACATGCCACAAGAAGAAGAAAAAGACACGATGCAAAATTCTGGCACCCGTTGCGAGTCGCAATGGCCTCGTCGCGACGAGCCGTCGCGAGTCGCGACCAATGGGTGGCCAGAATATCACCTTATCTTCTTTGTACTATAAATAACACTCTCTTTCCTCTCATTCACAACCTTCTGCATCTACGATTTCAGTACTGTTCCAAACCCCTTTTCTTCCATTTTTCATCTTTGAATTCTCTTTTTTTTTATGATTAGTTGTTTAGCATTGATTAGCATGAACTCTTGTAGCTAATCTATCTCTTGGGGGCAATTGACTAAGGCTTCCAAGCCCATGTCTTAAGAACAATTTGTAGCTTATTTATTGCTCTTACTATTGTGCATTTATAGAGCATTGAATGTGTTTGTTGGTATCCTTAATGTTGTTGAAAGCTTGAGTATATGAAATACTTGTATGAATTGCTTGCTAGGGTTTGGGGGAAGTGGGTTGATTTCCCCCCTTTCTTGATAGGAATCTATGAGTATGATTTAGAGCTTTTGATTGTGTTGATGGATCAATAATTGCTAGGTGAATATCATAATGTTGAACTCTTTGTCATGTTTGTCGCTTGTAGCAAATGAGAGAAGTCTATGAATGTTGATCGTTCTTGACCAATCTTGTGTAAATGCATAAATCAGTTAAATACTTAGACACGGTGTAGTGTTTATAAGTGTTGCCGAGCTTGTTGATTCTTCGTGCTAAATGCCATCAATGGGATACCTTGAGTCGTGTTTCGACTACGGGAGTCATTGGTGAGGCTTGACAAGAGATGTCAAATTCACTCTTGCAAACTACTATCTAAGAAGGATAGAAGTTTAGTCTTCACAACAAGTAGTGAAAGTAGTAAAAAAGTTGCATGTTCAATGGAGGATAAGAGGTTTGGAAGTGGAAGTCAATTGCGCCCAAGGTTCCGTAAATTGTTATTTTCACCCTATCTTTAGTTGTATTGCATGATTAGCATCGTTCTCTTGCATTGCTATTTGTTGTACTTTAATTTTTTAACTTAGGATCAAACCAACCAAACCCCCCCCCCTTGTTTACATGTTTTTATATGTATCTATGTATGTAAGTGCTTAGTATATTTTCTCCTATATATGTTTAAAACACTTGAAAAGATCCTCTTCTCATGGACGACTCCGACTTGCCATTATCTACTTAATTGTAGATAGGAAGCATTTAGGGCTTAAAAGTATTAACTTTGAGAGGTACGGCGACGACCTCCCAACCCCTGGGGTTGGCAGGTCCTAGACCCCCGGCAATTCCGACAACCTTGATGGGAGGATATCCCAGAACCGAGATGGGGTATGGGTCTCAGGGATATAAAAGCATATGATGCCAAACCATTAGCAGGTTATGGCTTGTACGACCCTTATGGGTTATATAATGGAAGTTCAGGGATCATAACGGCCCGGCTAAATCTTGGGCATATAATTCAACTTCCTTAGCATCAGATGACTTATGGCGAGCCCCATAGGGGATTACCGATCCATGGAGAGCAAAGAGGAGATGATGGAGACGCTCTCAAGAGAGAGTTAGTCAGGATGATTAGGCCACTTGGTCAGGTGGCAGGGTCCCCAATTTTATCACTGATAACCTCAGAGTGATGGCCTGCAGATACCAAACCCCTGACGTATAGTGGAGAATCTGATCCCATGGAGCTCATCTAGACATTCCTCAGTCTCATGAACTCAAGGGATTTTGATGAAAAGTTGACATGAAAACTAGAAAGGAATGAAAGAGAGGGGCGACTTCAGGGCCCCGAACCTAGACAAGGAAATCAAGGAGAACTTTCTCGGCCCAAGGGGGACCGTCCACCATACAAGAGATAACCTCAAATTAACGGGGGTAGAAGAGATAGAAGAAATCAAGGACAAGAACGTCGAGGTAGAGATTAGGCGATAAGAGATGAAGGTCCACGAGAGCAACCCACTGGAAATAAAGACAATAGGAATGGGGAAAATTTTCCTATTCGGAGAGTGATTCTCAAAGGTTGATTCTCAAAGGGTTCTCTTAGAAGAGCCAAATCACAAGAGATTCCGGTCGGAAGAGACAATCATATTTTCAGAAGTGGATGCTGTCCCAAACCAAACCCCACATGCAGATCTGATGGTGGTAACGGCGGTAATTTGAACAACCTTAGTGAAAAAGTCTTTATTGATAATAGAAGTGGGGTCTAGATAATGTTCGTTGAATGTTTCGATCAGTTAGGTATTCGAAGGAATAATTTGAAGAAGTCAGCTACCCCCCTCTCAGGATTTACGGGAAACCCGATATATCTCATAGGATAAGTCACCTTGCTAGTATATATATATCTAAAATGGATAAGGGGGTAACAATCGAGTGCACCTTCATAGTGGTTGATGCTTATTCTCCGTACAATGTGATTTTTGGGAAGGCCTTGGATGTGCCAGGCTCAAGCAGTGTGGTCCCCGTATCATCTAATGATGAAATTTCAAATGAGTAGAGGGGTAGCTTCCATCCGAGGGGATCAGGCCGTGGCTAAGAGCTGTAACCTCACAGCGGTAAGAGAAGTAAGGAGGGTGAGAGATGTAGCTTCGGTTTATGGGGGAGCTGGATTTTCTAAAACTGAACAAATATCAATCTTGGATAAGGGGATAGTGGTTGTAGGGAAACTTACCCCCGATATGAAGGAAAAGCTGAACAAGTTAATGGATGAATACGAAGACGTGTTTTCATGGGATACCTCAGATCTTACAGGGGTTCCCCGGGAATTAGCAATCCATAGGTTAAACATTAATTCAAGAGTCAGCCCATCAAGAAAAAATGGAGAGTGTTCGCGCCAAAAAGGGAAGATTCCATCAAGGTTGAGGTAGACAAATTGTTGAAGGCTGATGTAATCGAGGAAGTGTTCTACTCTGAATGGCTAGCTAACCCAGTTATGGTTCCAAAGCATGGTGGTACTTGGCGGATGTGTATAGATTTTATGGACTTGAACAAATGCTGCCCAAAGGATAGTTACCCCTTATCCCCCATCGATAACTTGGTGGAGGCAATTACAGGATATCAAGTATTGGCTTTCTTCGATGCCCACAAGGGTTATCACCAGATATTAATGGCTGATGAGGACAAAGAAAAGACTTTGTTTATCATGGATATGGGCACGTACGGATATTAGAATATGCCTTTTGGCTTGAAAAATGCAGGGACAACATACCAGAGGCTAGTGGACAAGTTTTTCATAAAGCAGATTGGTAGGAACGTGGAGATATATGTGGAAGATATGGTGATAAAAAGCAAGAGTTATGAGGAATTCTTGATGGATCTGAAGGAGCTTTTCGAGATACTCAGGAATGCAAATTTAAAGTTGAACCCTTCTAAATGCGTTATAGGAGTGGGGGTAGGAAAATTCCTGGGGTTTATGGTATCGGAGAGGGAATTAACGTTAACCCAGAGAAGGTCGAGACCTTGATAAGTATGAAGATCCCCTTGAACATCAAGGGCGTACAGAAGATCATTGGATGCCTGGTGGTTTTGAGCAAATTTTTGTCAAAGGGGGCTGAGAAACAGTTGCCTTTCTTCGACGTGCTCTGAAAAGCGAAGAAGTTTGAATGGACCGATATGTGTGAACAAGCTTTTCAACAACTTAAGGATCATCAATCTTTTCAAAAATGAAGTAGAAACGCACGGGACTTTCAAACAGAAGGAAGCTTACACTTATATCCTTCAATGGATAAAGAAGTTACCCATCCATCTTCGTAAGAATCGAAGGTTACCGATGCTCATGAAACCCAAGAAAGGGGACGTCCTATTTCTGTACATTTTTTCTTTGCCCCTGGCAATTAGTGTAATACTTGTGAATGAAAAAGGTAAAGTGTAGCACCCTATATACTTTGTAAGATGAGCCCTACAGGGACCAGAGACGAGATATACCACCCTCGAGAAAATCATACTAGCTCTGGTACATGCTGCTCGAAGAATGCGACCTTATTTTCAAGGGCAAATGATCATCTTACTCACTAATTATCCTATCAGGCAAGTCCTCTTGAAACCTGAAGCGTTGGGGAGGATGATGAAGTGGGCAGCAGAATTGGGAGAACACGACATAAAATTTTAGCCTAGGGCAGCGATTAAAGGTCAAGCCTTAGTGGACTTTATAGTCAAAACCACAGAGACTATCGAGCCTATTAAGATAAAGAAGGAAGAGGGATCTCAAAAGAAAGACGTATAAAGGCTATACGTTGATAGTTCCTCACATTCAGGAAGAAGCGAAGCAGGAATCTTCCTTACTAGCCCTGATGGAAAAGACTACTCGTACATGCTGCACTTTTCCTTCAAGGCAACAAATAATGAGACTGAATATGAAGCCCTGGTAAATGGTTTGTAGTTAGATGCAGAACTAAATGTGGAGGATTTGGAGATCTATAGTGACTCCCAGATAGTGGTGCAGCAGGTAAAGGGGGAACACGAAGCTAGGGAGCATAACTTAAAAAAATATCTAGAGTTTGTGAAGCCTCTACTCAGGAAGTTTAAAAGCTATACCTTGGAGCAAGTACCAAGAGAACACAACCATAAAGCTGATGCCTTGAGTAAATTAGCTTTGTCGAATATAGGAGCGGAGTCTCAAGGGCAGTTGCTCATGGAGACCCTTAATAATCAAATTTTTCAGGAGCACAATGTAATGGTCGTGGAGGAAGAAATTTGCTGGATGATGCCCATTGTTAAGTATCTTCGATATGCATCACTTCCGGAGGATTCTAATGAAGCTAGAAAAGTCAGGCTTAAAGCGTCAAAATATGTGATGCAAGAGGGAATTCTGTATAAAGGAGGGCATTTACAACTGCTGCTCAGATGTGTGAGCCCCCTCGAAGCTGATTATTTGATAAGGGAGGCCAACAAGGGTATATGTGAGAGTCATCAAGGAGCTAGATCAGTATCGAGGAAGCTTATCTAAGCCGGGTATTATTGGCCCATGATGTTCGAAAATGCAAACCAGTATATACAGACTTTCCACCAATGCCAAAAACACGTGCCATTGAAACACATTCCCCAAGAGGAGATGATGAGTATCACGGTTCATTGCCATTTAATAAATGGGGTATCGACCTAGTTGGGACATTTCCTGAAGCCCCGGGAAAGTTTAAATATTTGATCGTGGCAGTGGATTATTTCACGAAATAGGTGGAAGCTGAACCATTGACCAATATTGCAGGTAAGACAGTCATTGCCTTTTGCTGGAAAAACATTGTGTACAAGTTTGGGATCCAAAGGATGATCATAATGGACAATGGGAAGCAGTTTGCCAATGATCCATTTAAGAGGTGGTGCAAGGAATATAAGATCTAGCGAAAGTTGAAGGTTGTTCATCATCTACAGGCAAATGGCCAAGTAGAAGTTACCAACTGCACCCTTGTTAATGAAATTAGAGCTAGGATCGAGGGGGCAGCTGGAAATTAGATATGGGAATTGCCTAGCATTTTATAGGCATACAAAACTAAGGAATATTCGGCCACAGGGAAACACCTTATAGCCTAGTGTATGGTTCTGAGGTTGTGATTCCATTTGAAATAGGGCTGCCAAGCCCAAGGATGATGGCTATGGCCGAGAAAGATGTTAACTGTGAAAATCGGCGTATGGACCTTGATATGGTCGATGGAGCATGAGATTTAGCCTCGATACAGGAGGCTAAAGTGAAAGAAAAGGTGAAACATTACTACAATCGACAGGTTAAGAAAGTGCAATTTACACCCGGCGATCTAGTTATGAGAAAGAATGAGAAAAGTAGGCAGGAGCCGAAAGGGAAGCTCACGCTAACAAGGAAGGGCTATATCGAGTGATAGAGGCATACCCCGGAGGAAGCTCAGATCCCAAGGAGATGGAACGTCACCAATACCCGGAGATATCACCATGTGTGATGGAGGCAAATAGCACCGATAAATCTTGTTCTAAGCGCTAAGATTGAGCTCAAACGCTCTTGAAAATTCTTGCTAAGACTGAAGGCTCGAGCTTTAATGCTCCTACAAAGAATTCCAGCTAAGACTGAAGGCTTGAGCTTAAACGCTCCTGCAAAGTATTCTAACTAAGGCTATAGAATAGAGCCACGAGCTCCTAAATTATATTCTAGCTAAGACTGTAGAATAGAGCCACGAGCTCCTAAATTGTATTCCAGCTAAGGCTGTAGAATAGAGCCACGGGCTCCTAGATTGTATTCCAACTAAGGCTATAGAATAGATTCACGAGCTCATAAATTGAGTTCCAGCTAAGGCTGTAGAATATAGCCATGAGCTCATAAATTGTATTCCAGCTAAGGATAAAGACCAGAGCCATGAGCTCTTAAGGTCAAAGAAAGGGGGAGAAGTGTTAAAGTAATATCCTCAATACCCCTATTGATTATAGATGTTGCCCGATGATCTAGTGGAAAAATTGTTGCAGGACATAGGTGGAAAACACCAAACCTGGGTAAAATCATTATTTGTTTTTACTTTCCAGTTGATTATTAAATGCATGCAATTACTTAGTCAAAAGTTTGGCATATCACGATCTAAGGTATTAAGGCTCATAAATCCACGATCATGAAGGAAAATATAGGAGAGAAATCTACACAAAGGAAAAAAATAGTAAAAAGTGCTAGCGATATATAGAATGCAGTTACAATATTCAGGAAATCAAGAGGATAATTCTTTAACTCCTTTTCCACTCTTGCTACTTCTTCTTGTATCCTCGTTATCTCTTCCGCCTTGATACCAGTGGTATGTTGAAAGTTCTTTCGTTGTTCCTCTTCAGGATAGTCATCAGCATTTATTGCTGAAGTGGATCGAGGACCACGGGGGTGGGTACGCTTCCTCGTAGACCTCCCAAAGGGGTGCTTCAAAGAACTACCACCCCTAGCTACTTCCTCTCCTTCTAACCTCGATAACCTTTGATTCTTAAGAGGAGGGATGCGTAACTTCTTTATCCATTCAATGATAGCAGTGTAAGCTTCCTTCTGCTTGAAAGTCCCGTGCGTTTCTACTACATTTTTTTAAGCCAGTGATAGGAAGCTTCTAGAATAAATTTGGGTAAAACTTGTCTAAGATAATCTTGGGGTTAGCAACACCATGAAATAAGCTATGAGTCTGAAGGCTTTGATAGCAAAGAAGAGATTTCTTCTCCAACCTGACATTTTCCTTCTCCAGTGTCTGGTTCTCTGAAAGCAACCTTGAATTCTTAACTAAAAGAGATCCCACTACTAAAGTTTCATCGCCGATAGAAGCACCGAACCTTGAGAGGACCTCGTTTATCCTCGAGATCTCATTCTGTGCGACCTCATAATGCTGTGCAATATCAACCAACTGAGCCTAAGACTGACCCCGATCGGCTATAAGATGACTCTTGACTGTATTCATCCTTTTAGCATCTGAAAGACGCCTTTTGAGGGAATCAAATTTGTGGACTATGCTATGAACGTCATCTTCACAGTCTAAATATGGGAGGTTCAGTATCGTCAACAACCTTGAGAGGGACGGCACCCTTAAATTTTTTACGGTCGTGGTCCTTCAAGCTCGCTACAAAAACTGGGTGTTTTTTACTTTTTCAAGCTTTCAAGTCCGCCTTAGCAAGATCAAGATCCTTTTGGAAGGATCTTGCGGCTGAATTCAAGCAGGAGATGCTATCTTGAAGGCCAACTATAAAGAGATGGGTCTTATTACACCACGACTCAAGTTTTTTGGAGCTTTTCTCCAAGGGCGTCACAACATTGGCTAAGTTATCCTAGTAGTTTCAAGCTTGGCTTTAACCTTAAGGAAATCTTCGCGGGTAGATTGAAGTTCCCATTGCAATGCGTTAAACTACGAGAATGAAAATTTTGAAAAAAAACACATCAATAAGGAAAATAAAATGTTCATATAAAAGATCAAAATCAATTACATGGTGGCCTAAAGAGGAAAAATTATACATCGGTCCCTACTACATTATCCTCCACTTGTTTCTCTTGAACCAATGCGGCCTTTACCTCTGCATCTTTGTCTTCTTTATCCAAATCAAGGAAGGTGTGGATATCATCTAGGATGATGTACTTCCCCGAAACTCTCATAAGGCCCATCATGGATAAGCTCGTGTGACTCTCGCTCTCGGCACACTCCCACTTTTGATTTATCATCTCAGGCCCCTCGGACTTAGCCTCTTCCTTTAATGCTTTGACATCGTCCTTGGATGGGGACGATCCCATCTTAGGAATGATCACTTCATCCATTAAGATGGATCTCTCAAAGCCCTGGCTAACACTTAGAAGGTCCGCAAAGAGGTCAAACATCTCTGGACTCTGAAGGAATTTATCTTTAAATGCCTCCAACATGGCCATTTGAGCCTCCGGGTCTCAGACTTGTTTGGAATCCTTGACAGCAGAATTATTTTCAAAGGTTAGGCGCTCCTAAGCGCTCTGGAGTTTAGCAACTTTTTGTTGGGAAGCCTCCAGCTCCAGCTGTAACAAGGCTATCTCCATTTTCTTTTCCTCATGGGCGGAGGATAATTCAAAACCTAAGTTCCGAATGAAGGAGGACATGGAAGAGGTTAAGGTAGCGGTAATGGTGGACCTAACACCATCCAACTCCTTGACAATATGAAAATAGGTGAAATGGATGAGTAGACAAACAACACGCATAATCATTCTCAAAATAATTTTGATAAAATAATTGACCTCGGAATTTTTCACAAAAGGACCAAGTGCAGTGGTCCCTAAGGTCGAGAGGCTAGAGGAAGAGGCAAAACAATGGGCAGCGGCATCGAGATCCTTATTAGAGGCCTCAGGAGCAGACAACTTGTGAGAAATTTTTTGACGACCATCCCTAATGGAACGATCGTCCTCAGGCTTCCGCTTCAATGATGTGTCTACAGGAGCAACTGCCTAAAGGGGGGTAGCGGGAGTAACCTTCTTCTTTGAGGAGATGGTGTTTGCACCTTTCTTGGTCATCGCACCTGCTAGACTCCAGCCCCATGAATAGATAAAGAAGATATGAGATAAGGTACAATAAAAAAATATATGTATATATGGTAATAAACAACAAAACAGAGCACAAAATACATGAATGACACCTTCAAAATCAGAACAGAAAAGGAAATCCTCGAGAGGCGGTTCTTGGATCACTAAGTCCTGAGAAGGCCATAGCTTATACCCTTAACTAGTTTCCTTCTCTTCGGACCTACTGGAGGCTCATCTAAAGGAGCCAAGCGGGGCTATCTCAGCAATTTTCTTATCTTAACAGGTTCGTAGATATACTTTTTGTAAACCTCCAGGGGCCAGGCTTGACCCCTAACTAAGTTATCGGAATTGGTATACGAGACATAGGAAATGGGTGAGGATATCAAACAATCTCGAGCACTCTCGAGGCGAGGTGGGCAAACAAAATTGTTAGGGAGTTGGGATTTGACTTTAACGTCAGGATTCCATCGATGAACCTTATATCTAAGTTAGTTAAACATGAGAGCCCTCTTGGCATCCTTCCACTTTCCCACATTTCCGGGGAGGGTAAAAACCTTGCGTCTCATTTGGCGGGGAGAAAAAGTAATGATCTTCTCGGAGGAGTTACCGTCGAAGGCCACGGTAAAAAGGGAGCGGAACAACTTATACTCGGGCTCGATGTCTAGGTTGTAACACTGACAGAGAAATAACATGAGAGTGGTTATGGAATCAGGATGGACTTGAACAGGGTTTACTTGAAAATATCTTAGCACCCTCGATAATATTGGAGGAAAAGGAAAGCACAACCCTGACCGGATTTGCTTTAAAAAAATGACCGACCTCCCCTCAGGGGGGTCTTCATAAGACTCTGCTGCCCCTAACCACTCTAATTACATGTCTACAGGAATCCTCTGACATGGAGGTAGCGATTGTAAGACCCCTGATATCATTTAAGACTTATCTGGGGCTGGGGGCCTATACGTTTATTCCTCCACAGGGGAATCTGGAGTCGGGGGCTCAACGGTGGAGGAGGCTTTGGAGTGGAGTAGCCCGCTATCTTCCTCTAACATCCTCGAGGGGTCTACCTCCTTAGGATAGAGGGGAATTCAATGCCTCCAATATGCAAAAACCTATTAATATACCCTTTCCCTCGGTCGGGAAGCCAAACTCGGGGAAAACCTCCTTCAGGGAAATCAAGAAGTGGTATGCAGCTTGAATTACCAATCTCATCATCGCTAGGGTTGGAACCTTGGGTAGAATGCCCCAGATTGCTAAGCGTAGCTTTAGAATCTTCCCTTATAAGCGATTCCCTCTCAGGTCCCTCAAACCCAATTCCATTAGAATGTTCACTCTCAACAGATATCTCGCCAGAATCATCTATGAGCACAAAGGATAAAGGAAATAAGTGAAGAAAGATGAAGGGTAGGATAACTTACTAATGAAAGTAGAAGGAGGGAAAATGTAAGTGAGGAACGGAAGAAGATGAGAGTACTGAGAAAACCTTTGAAGTCAGTTGCAGTTAAAGTGAAGAGAACGTGGAGAAAATGGGAAGTTAAGAAGCTTAAAATAGGCTGCTAGAGTAATGATTAACTTGGGAGAAGTGAAAATTTGAAGAGGAGTGAAAAATTGGCGTGCCTTTTCATAAATTGTTCCCTAACATGCGCTTCCCAGTACAACCAACACACGCGTGTACGCCCCTTGAATTCTACTAAAAGAAAAAAAATATAGTCATAAAGAAAATTAGACGGCACCTCGAGGTTAGGGATCCCTTATTCTAGAAAAATAGAAGTGGGGATCCTCGACACCCTCTACAAGAATGCGTGAACCCAGGGGCTCAATAATGAAGGATAAACTCGAGACTCCTCAAAAATCAAAAGGAGATGGTAAGGTCTATGAGTAAATTTGTTCGTGACCAAAATATTGTTCCCGTTCGCATTCACTCTTGGGAAGATATTGATGCCAGCGTCATGGAGAATTTGTGGCAATCATTGACAGTGAGAAACTCTAACACAATAACTATTTTGTAATTTCATGTTACATACGATTTTTGTATCTCAGCCAATGTTTATTTTAGAACAAATTTGGCGATGAGGATTTATGAAACAAGTTATTACCAACAAAAAAGTAACCATCGAAGATGAAGATTTAAGGATGTGCTCAGCAACTTTACTAATTTGAAAGCTGAGGGAGATCGGTTTCTACTGTGCTTATAGTAGTTAGGGATATAGGGTGTGTTTGGCAGGCTGTGCTTATAAGCAAAAGTGGGTTATTTTGAAAGCAGGGGGAAACCAGCTTCTGCTTTTCCCTAAAAAATAGCTTCTACTTCTTAAATAGGCACCTTTTTTTGCTATTCACCAAACACATAACAGGTGCTTAGCCTATAAGCAAAACACTTATAAGCCCTTGCCTCTTTTTTCGAGCTCGGTAACTCTCCCTTTCCCAAATTCCAAAACTAACAATGACTGTGTTTTGTCTCTTTGTAAAACGAAAAATAGTTTCCGGATTCGTGTGGCAATTCCGATCTCTCTTTAAAAATGTTTGGCTAAGCATTTAATTTCCTAGAATAATTTCCAAATTTGTAAACTATGTAGGTCATTTCGGAGTTCAGAAAACATTTTTTTGACCTATGCAAAACTAACATAAAAGGGATGAAATACTTTCCAGACTCGAAAACCCAATCGGGTCTTATGCTATAAATTCTGTTTCATTAATATTACCTGCACAAAAATTGCCTCGATACATAGCCACAATTTAAATACAATACACGACAGTATTTTGCACCTAAATAAAAATCTACAGATAACGCTAACCAAGTAATAATATATAGATAGGAATAGAAATCGCTACAAATCTATTCCGACATTTCTAAGGTTAAGTGTTTATTTAACTTAAGTATCCCTACCATTGTTGATATCATCATGCGAGTGGGGTTTCCAATCACTTATGAAAATATGAAAATAACATTATAGTATTAACTATTTGGCAAAGGGTAGTTAGGAAAATCACCATGTTGAATTGTACAAATACCTTGTAAAGTTCAAGTACATCTTCCTGGACTTTCTCTACGCACTCGGACGCATATAACACGACGTAATAGCCGCACTTCCAAGTTTTACCATGTTTTTTGTACTGCATGCAAGAAACATAAATTATTAATACTATTGCATCAAATAATTGTGTATAATATTTAGGAAATTAACATATTGGTAGACCACCTTGATTTCGTTCACGTGAAAAGAATAATTTATTTGTTCACTATTTTCCTTCATTGCAGTTTCCAAAATCTCAACGAATGCATCTGACGATTGGAAGTGTAGGGGATCCATCCAATACACTCGCTTCTTTACAGGTACTATCACTATTAATCTCCATTGGTTCTTCAATAAGAAATTTTATTTATTATATAAATTTTGTGGAAATGATGCTTGTAACGAAATTGAACGTAGTAAATAACCTCTTGATTTATGGCAGAACGAAAAGCAACTTATCCTTCTGACCTAGGAATTTTTTAATGTAGTCGATCCTCTCTTGTTTTGTACAACCACTTTCCTATAGCATCACCGGGCACATGTATGCAATCCGTCGCTTCTTTTGATTACTCATAAAAAAATGTACCTGGACAATTTCATAGTATGTAATATTTGTAATAATATTTAGTGTAAATAAAATTGAATTTAGTAATAAATTAATAAAATCACTCACAGGGTGTAGATCGACATCATCGCTTGATTAACTTGCTCACATCTCCATATGTCTTCAAAATCAATCCATAACGCCATGAATTCACGTTTGCATCTGAATACGCATTCATTTCCCCAAAAATGTGTATGTTGAGTTTTTATCATGGGGTTGTAGCCAATTATAAAGGACACGTACGAAGCTAAGCATGTCTTGGGGGGACGTTGGCTCTTGCCAATGGAGGTCTAACCCTAGTTGGTGTTGTTGGCACCAGTTTGGGCATCGTTTTGACCGATTTTGGTGTTGTTTTCACCGGTTTTAGTGATGGAGACCTTGTTTCCATTAAATGGCAATCCTTGATAGGATCAGCATATATAAGTCTACGGTGCCAAATAAGGAACATTCCTTTGGAAGGGCCAACTTGTTTTATTCCCCGTCTGCAAAGGGGCGCCCATCACTAAAAGATTCTCCAATGAACCCCTCGAAAGACCTTCCATAATTGGTATGGAGTGATGATGATTCTTCAACTCATGCAAAACTCCATCAGCTACATGTAGCGGCCTACCATCTACGCCTTGATCAATGTATAGTTCATATGGACATGATTTCTACAACACACACAAAATAAGTATAATATGAAACTTAATTCAAAGGGTCATAATTGAGAAAAAGATCCTTCATACTTTTTTTTCAATTGCACTTGTGGCATTTTCGAAGTTATCAGGTTTGAACAATTTCCTATTGATTCTTGGATTTTGAACAGTTTCCCCGCGATTTACCTCAACATCTCTGGGAGAATATCGTGAACCCCTAGATAGCGGTGTCCAATCGGGCGTTAAGTCCTATAAATTGTCCAGAAGAACTAGCCCGATGTGTTGGACTAACTTCAGAATTAAAATTTCTTGTTACTCAATTCGTTTGTCTTGGAGTTGGGATTTTTTTCAACGAGTGGACTCTCGAGGGTTCCGCTCCATCGTAGGATCATACAATCCCGAATGCTTTTCATTGGGTCAAGAAACTACCCACACCCCTAACACAGCCCGGATGATCGGGTTTTTTCGTGGCTTCACAAAGGATGTCGTGTTTATCCCTTGGAATAAATTCCCCTCGCAATTGATCATTCTTCAATTTTTTTCTAAGTGAAGACATAAATAGATATAACTTTGTTATTTTGATATAACCTTAATATAGTTCAAATTAATAATGTATTCCCCTAAAAATTTACATACCACTCTTTCGGAAATTAGTTTCTCTTCATCCTTGACATATAGACCCTTCTTATTTTTTCGGCCTTTGACAAATAGATCGCACCTGTCAATCTCAACCACACTAATCGGTTGCACCGAGGCCTTTGCCTCTTCTTCCGTCACCCCGCTTGCTATCGCAATTTGCACATCTTGTTCTAGACGTTCCTTCACTAGAGATATTTCCGCTAAGCGATAACCCCCACTACTCAATCGGTGAGGAATTTTATTGTACCCGGAAACAAATTGTTTTTCAACCCTTGTACCCTAAGTTGGATGTTAGGGAAGTGTGAACACTATAGGCATTTTAATTTAATTAATCACACTAATAATTTGCATATGTTTTTACTAACTTTTTCACTATTCTCCCATGCCATTTTCTTTTGAATCTCTAAGCTCTCGGGCAAAATGTGCGTATAAGTTACCCATGGGCGATCACTTTTTTTATCGCTAAATATGTAGTCTCTGGACAAAGGGTAGTTATGTTCATGCTAACTCTTTGACACCATGAGCATGGACTTCTTTCGTAAAACACTTACATCTTGTGCTTTGATTCAAAAATGCCTCTACACGGATTACGAAGAGGGAGAGTACATGTGAAGATAAATTGTATAAGAATAATTTAGGTAAAATGATTCACTAAAGCTACATTGCATTCCATCCACAACGTGTCCTTGTAATCATTTGGGACATCATGCCGAGTATCATAGTAGATATCTACCCTTGTTCTTTGGACCTTCACCACCAAACTAAACCAGTTGTCGCGTTGCTCCAACACACAATTGCCCAAAGTGTCAAAAATTAACGACGTTAACTCATTCTTAGACATTCTACGTTCTAATGCTCTACAATGAGTTCGGTGTGTTCCTACATCCCCCAAACCATCATTCTTATCCCATGTGCCCGTTGTTGGGGGATTAACATTACCAGAATATGACACATCGTCATGAGTCTGTTTCCTAGTTTCCATTTTGAATGCTACATTTACAAATATACCAAAAAATAGCTTAACCTCAGACAAAAATAAGTTACTAATATTTATTGAATACCCAAAAATATAAGATAAAATATTGTACTAAACCCTAGGCAATGAACATATACAATAGACGCTGAATTTATGATTTAAGTTCATGAAGCAAAAATAAAATGTCATAAAAAACTTGGAAATTTACCTGTCATTTAAGCACACTAATACATAGCTCAGTCAATAAATCTAGCACTATACCATTTATTATCAATTACCTTGCATGATTTTATCATCCACCACCATGAAGGAAACCAACCCCTAATATTATACACTACTTATTTTTAATAACAAACCCCACTTAAAATATAAGCCACAGCAATCACAAAATCCAAACCCTAGCTACCATGAAAAACATAATATTTGAGTTTGCTCATTTATGTTTGAAAATAATAAATCCTAGAATTTTGTAAGAGACTAGATTTACCTTGTTGATAAATCAAAGGGTATGAAATACTCCTTCATAGCTTCTACCTACATTTCATAAAAAATCCATGTTGAAAGTGAAAAAATGAATTGATAATTCCGAGTAGAAGAGATGTAGACATACCCTAAATCATCCACACTTCAAATGGGAGGTTTGGTGATGAAATGGATTGATGAGTTGCGGTTGGAAGGTTTTTTGAAGGGGAGAAAAGTGGGGAGGATGGGTTTTTGAAATGGGAGTAAGTGCCCGTTGGAAACCCTTTTTGCAATTTTTTATTCTCGACTAAAAAGGTTTCTGAATTTGGAAACATGTTTCCGGACTCGGAAATAAATCGTCTCTTCTATGTGGTAGACACAAGTAATTTACGAGTTTGGAAACCCTTTTTGGGTTTAAAAAAAAGGGAAAATAGGTTGAGGTTTCAAATCCCCATTTCATAATCGAAATCCCCATTTCCAAACCCTACCTTCCCAAATTTGAAAACCCAAAACCCCTAAACCAATTCACAATAAGTCGCAAGATTACGACCTCTAGGTAAAAGGCAAGCAATCGTAGTCATCGTCCTATCAAGGAGATTGGTCAACCGAAAAATTCTTCGATGGCACTGCCGAGCAAAGGTATGTCAATTTTTTGAACAAAAAGTTTATTAATTCAAAGGCTATATTATCGCCTGACGTTGAAAGCTTAGAACTAGGGTATTTTCTAGCACATTTCAGAACCCAGCATTTAGAGAAACTACTTTGTATGGATGAGCACGTTCACACGGATGAAGTGATTCAATTTTATGTGAATTTGGGTCAGAGTAGAAACAATAGAGATATGACTAAGGTTGATGGGAAAGAACTATATGTGACTACGTATACAATTAACGCAACCCTATATTGCCCCTACACCCCAAGAAATTAAGGCCCGATGACCCCAATGGTCCCCTTGATATTTATTACACACATGTTTGGTCGGGTGTAAGCGATGCCACTCCCCTTTGACCCATAGCTATGTCTAGGAAATATTTTAAGAGAGTATGAATGGATGCAGGGAAAGCGGAGAGTTTTGATATTGGTGTGTTAACCATAGAAGAGCGTCTCGTTTATGAGTAGATATGCCTAAATGTTTTCTCCATGAGTGGCCATACATGCGAGCTAACTATTGCTAACCTCATGATGTTTTACTACATCATGGAAGCTAGAAAGATAAACCCAGGATTCGCCGTCATCTCTTTCGTGTTGAAGGTCGCGCAGACGAACAAGAAAGATCTTACTTACAGTGGTTTAATGATCGCTATGATAAAGAAGGCATGCATAATTCCTAAGGATATGCCTCTAAGGATGGAGTACTATGACAAGAATTGGTTCCAACACAAAAATTTCCATCAAGGCTTTGACGGCTAGTGAGCCTACTGTGAAATACACGGTAAAAAAGCTAAGATTGTCAAGAGGTCTCGCAAAGGAGAAGTAGAAAGAGATGAGGCATCGAGCTCCCGTAAGAGATAAATAGTTTACCTAAGTACAATTTAAAATATAGAATTTTGATATCCATTTAATTTTGATTTATATTGATTTACAGGTACCGGAAACGGTTGGAAGGCTAGGGTGAGCATGTACTTTGATTGTATGTGTGCGGACTTGACCAAGACGCACGATATGTTGACCTGTGCTCATTCCCATCATGTTGTGTTCCTGGAATTTCAGGGGCTGCAATTGGAATTGAGCAAAGATGATGAGCCGCCTAACTTCGAGCCGGTCTTCTCGGAGAGTGAAAATAATAATGGTGATCATGGCGGAGATGACGAGAACTTGGGTCAAGACATTGAAGAAAACATTGGGGGCCAAGAATAGGAGGGAGGGGAATCAATGTAAGATTAAATTGTTATGTGGTTGTTGAAAACATTGGATTTTGTAAGGATGTTATGTGATTGTAAAACTCATTTGTGTAAGGTTTGGATGATGGATTTAATTTGAATGCATTAAGTGGCATTTTCTTTATTTTAATACATTAAATTTGAAATATATTGTTTTAATGGAATTTTGTTAATTGTTAGGTAGATGTAATTAGTGGCCGAATAGGTGACCATCTGAGGTATTTTTTTTGTGAAATCTAAAAATGACCAGAAGACAAGACAAATTTCCGAGCTAAAAAATACGTCTACCCTTTGCATTTGTAGGTCGGATCCATTTCCAGACTCGGAAAGAATTCCCCACATTTACCCATTGACACGATTAATTTTTTGAGCTCGGAAATATCTTTTACGAGCTCGGAAAGAATTCATGACTTGAAGACAAGAACACATGACCAACTTTCCGAGTTCGAAAAGTTAGTTTCCGAGCTTATTGACATTTTTGGACCGTTTATGAAAATATCAAGGCGTCCATTTTTTTCAATAAAAAAACATTTCTGAGCTCAAAAATTGACCATGCCTGTTTAAAGAAGAAACAAAAAGAAAATTCCAAACTCGGAAAGTTCTTTGTATATAAAAACAAGGGTTCGAATCAGATTTATAAAAATTGACCCCAAATCTCCAAACCCTAGCCTACATTACGAACTCAAAAAAACCCTCAAATTCCTCCATTCTTGCAAACCCCATAAAGTATTTGGCATGGCTAGGGGAGTTTCGAGCTGCGGAATGTCTAGTTCTCATTCAACCGGCCACAATCCTGACTTCAGTGAGACAAGGTTCTATTTTCAATTTGCTCTAAATTGGTATGATGCATCTCGTGAGAAGGCAAAGTTATTTGATACATATCTTATTGACTTCATTGAGTACTTAGCTTTAGGGTTAGCCGATCCCCTAAAACCATTTAGTGAACAAAATGTTGAGAATTTGCTTTCGTGTAATGAGAAAACGTATTTTGATTTGACATGCCAATTTTATGCTAATTTGCGGGAAGTGGGCAGTGGGGATTACGCTACGAGGGTTGGGTGAATTGGCATCCTGGTTAGCCAATGGATTGCTAATAAGATATTAGATTGATCATACTTATACCTGGAATTTGTTTTCCCAGAGGATCTCGATGATCTGTTAGATAATTTCTACCATCGGGAGAAATGGCCTCTAGAAGTTAATTCTCCCTACTTTAACAATAGATTGGATTTTTAGGAAAACCCAAGACCTTTGATCTAAGGCTTCTCCCCATAAACCAACGAATTACATATGAGATCATTAATAGGCGTTTGGTCCCCTCGGGCAGACACTTGACCGAGCCTGATTACCCGACCATTATGTTATTCTATTTAATTATGGAGGGTGGAAAATCAACCCCGTGGAGGCTATTTTAGGCATATGTTGCATTATGCAATGTCAAAGAAGGTGTTGACTCGCTTACCGTATGGGAGTTTAATAACTTGCATTTTGAAGAGTGCTGAGGGGATGACTATCAAAGGGGAGGAAAAAGTCCTGAATTATTATGACAAGACTTACATCGAGAACAAGGGTTTGGTGTTGCACGATGGGAAGTGGTATCATAAGCCTACAGAAGAAGCCGAGCCGAGCAACAAGCCACGTATTGAGGGAGGTTGGTTAGTTCATATATTGTTTATCTTTTTTTTTTGCGGGTGATTTGGTCGCTATACTTTGTAGGTACCAAAAAGTCATACTTGAAAGGCTTCAAGGATTGCTACAAATGGATGCGCAAGGAATTTTTGCGAGGCGAAGATTAGGTTTAAGGAAAAGTCTCAGCGAGCTTATGAGCGACACCTCACATCAAGCTCCCGACATCAACTTCAACTGGGGATATTGAAGATACCAATGAATGAATTTGTAATACTTAATTATGTTTTTCTCACTTGACGTGATTGTAAAAATTTTTAGCTCTAAGACTTTTTCTGTCGTTTTTACTTTTGAATTGTTATGAAATTTAAATCATTTCAATTTCTAAATTTATTTTCTATACTTCGACGAAGAACTCATTTGAGGATGTGTTTACCGAAAATGTTAATAATAGAAACATGTTAATTGTCCAAGGTACATCAATGAAAAAAAGACATAAACTACCTTGATATTGAACAACTTACTACTTAGGCTTCCTTTGCTTGATCACGACCTTCTTCGACTCCCACTTCCTACATATGATCTTCCCCTTATCATTGATCCACATTCCTTCATCATGGTCATTACGGCCTAGGAAATGATGAAGACTCTGATCCTCCTCCTCAAGCAACATGACTTCTTCTGATCCAAAACTCAATGTATGACATCTAAATCCAATTACTTCCTCCAACTCATTTTCTTCAACGAAAACACATTTCCCTTAAAAAAAATCTCCCACCTAGGATCAACATGATCCCTAACATAGAAAATCCGGTGCACTTGGGACGCCAATATGAAAGAATCGTTCTTCCATCCAACCCAACTTCTATCGACAAGGGTGAAGCCCAAATCCTCGATGAGCTGGCCATTGTTAATATCGACCCACTGGCATTTAAACACGGGGACACACATACTCACATAGTCAAGCTCCCAAATTTCATAAATCATACCAAAGTAGCCCTTTACGGAATATATAGGATTTTTATCACCACCACTTCCAGCGTGCAATGCTTCGGAGACAAGAGACACACCACTATTTTGAGTGACACTCTTATCATCCATTGATTTTGTGGAAAATGTAAAACCATTGATGTCATAGCCTCCGTAGGAAAGAACAGTCCCCAATGATCAACGAGTCAACCATTTAACTGTCGTTGGATGTTCACCGACATCTACGTGATCCCACAACTATGATGCAAATGTAGAAGTGTGCAATTGGAGAACCTGGGCCTCATTGAAATTAGGGTGCCTCACTTGTATGGCATCCATATGAATCTCTATGTATGGAACTACATCCTCGTGGTTGCGCAGAACATAAAGATTGGCGGCACATAAATCTTCCGCACTATGGCTAAATAATTTTCCCTGTCTAACCCCTAAACCTTCTGACCTCCATTCATGTCTACCGATTGGAACCCCAACAGATTCAACTTGCTTCATACAATCAGTGCAAAACTCAATGGCCTCTTCCATCACATATCGTTGCACAATACTAGCATCTGTCCCATACCAATTTTTCATAAAGTGCTTGAAGATTTTCATGTACCTCTCGAACGAATGCACCCATCTTAGAAAAACTGGACCACATAGCTTTACTTCCCGCACCAAATGGATGATCAAGTGGACCATGATGTTAAACAATGAGGGAGGTAAATACATTTCCATATGACACATAACATCAACAATCATTACTTGCAACCTATCCAAGTTCGATATGCTAATACTATTGCGAAAAATGGATTTGAAAAACAAACAGAGCTTCGTAATGCACAATCTTACATGAGAAGGTAATGTAGATTGAATGACAATGACATTCAATTCATGCATTAGGTTGTGACAATCGTGTGACTTCAACCCACCCAACCTCAACTCCTCAACTGACACACAACTGCTAATGTTGGACAAGTATGCACAGGGTACTATCACACTACTAAGGGTCTCACAAAAAGATTTCTTCTCCAATTGCGACATTGAATAGCAAGCTGGGGAAAACAACAATCATCACCCGTACTCACTGGGTCAAGATTCTTCCGAATACCCAACTCAACCAAATCTAGCTTAGCTTTCAATCCATCATTTGTCTTCCCAGGGGTATTTAACAACGTCCCAACCAAAGAATCACAAACATTCTTCTCAATGTGTATAACGTCAAGACAATGTCTAACTTCCAAATGCTCCTAATAAGGTGGGTTAAAAAATTGAGCATTTCATCCAACTTCCTTCAATGGAAACTTTTCTTTTCTTGTTGCCAAAGTCATTGGTCAAATTCTTAACACTCTCATAAATCTATGTATCTGGCCGTGACACCGGTGCAAATCATGTCTCCACTTTCCCATTAGATCATTTTTTAGCCAATTGCCATGAGTGCCCCTCGGGAAGAAACTGCATGTGCCCCTGGTAAACAGTCTTACAACCGTGTTTTTATTGACAAAAATCAGTTTCTTTCTCACAAACTGGACAAGCTAAGTGGTCTTTCACAGAATTCCTAGAAAAATTCCCATATGCAGGAAAATCATTAATTGTGCAAAACAACAACACTTTAAGAATGAAGAAATCTTCAACCAACCCATCAAACACTCTAACTCCATCATTAAACAAAGTTAACAAATCCTACACTAGAGGAGCAATATACACATCAGTATTATTACTAAGTTTCTTTGAACCTGATATCATCAAAGATAGCAACACATACTTACGTTTCATAGTCAACCAAGACGGGAGGTTGCATATGACTAACATAACAGACCAAGAACTATATGTGCTACCCATGTTACCAAAAGGATTCATACCGTCTGTACACAACCCTAACCTAAAATGCTGAGAATCTTTGTAAAACTCAGGGTATATAGCATTAACTTTCTTCCATTGCTTCCCGTCTAAAGTATATCTTATAACATCATCTACCAATCAGACTCTATCCGCGTGCAAATACAACAACTTTGCATCTTCCCCACAAGCATATAATTTCTTCAAATGGGGAATGATTGGGAGGTACCATAAAACTTTTGTCGATGTCCTTTTCTTTGATTTCAATGGAACATCTGCACCCACCGCAATCGCATCTTTCTTCAACTTGTACCGAGACTCACCGCATACCTGACATGTTTGTTCATTTGTATCTACATCCCCCCTATTTGGGCATGCATGGATTTTTTTTTCAATTCCAATCCCATTGGGCATAGTTTTTTTGTAGCATATAACCCATCGGGCATTAAATTACCCTTGGGAAGAAAATCCCTAAAAAACTCGAGAGCCACATTCAAAATCAAGTTTTCTGAACCATTGAACGAAGGCGTCCCTTTGTCGTTAAATCAAAGCTTGTAACGACCCTGGTTTACCTTTGAATTCCCTCGCAATATCTTCTACCATTTCGTCAAACTCAGCGTTACCATCTAATTCATCACCCGCCATTGTGTCCGAATGAGAGGCTTTCCACAACGTCCCCATGCCATACCCAATGAGTAGCTAGTTTGGATCTCTTTCATTATGAGATGTTCCCACAACTTCTTCCTCCCTAAATACGCATCATTTCTACAATACTCACAAGGGCATCGTGCCCGCGAATAATCATTTTTAAAAGCATGTTCAAATGCAAACAAAACAAATGATTCAACCAATGGCATGTATTTGAGGGATTTCCTAAGATCATTACCAATTAGTTCATCTCGATCCATTATCATAAAAGTCAATTAAAATGCAACACATGAGGATCCATTCAACAATAATCATAAACCTAGCTAATCTCAAACCATAATAAAAAAAATATGGATACATATAAAGCATTAAATACACCTTAAATAATTTGAACAAAAAAATTGTTAACTTCATAATTTAGATAAAACTAACCATCTCCAATGGAAAGTGATGACTTCTCAAGCACAAAACCTTTTCCACAGCAATGGTAAGGAAAGAATGAGCTTCTTCTTTTAAAAAAATAGGGTTTTGTGGCATTTAATGGAAATGGGTGTGTTTTGTTTTAATATATAGGTCAATTTCTGAACTCAAAAACCTTGTCCCATATTATATAAGACATGATCAACTAATTTTCGAACATGAAAAGCGGACATGAATAGTTTACGAGTCCAGAATATGTTTTTCCTCTTTGAACCATGGAAACCAAGTGTTTTCCAATCAATCTACTCTTCTTTCCATCACCGAAAGTCACATACCCACCATCATATGGTGTGATATTTGTGAGAAATTCTGGAGTGCCAGTCATGTGGCGAGAACAGCCACTATCAAAGTACCACGAATCTCTGGAATATGATATAAGCGAAGTGTGTCCAACCAGACATGTGCCAGATCATTTGACAACCCATACCTTTCTTACCAATTTTGTTTTCTGGACCTCGCCTATGTTGGAACATACCAAGAGTTGTCGTCCTGACATTTGGTCTCTAATCAGTTTCCTGCATTGTTCCTCTGAATGACCTTAATATGAGCAGTAGTTGCAGATGAGCGGTTTTCTTTGGTGAGGCTTGCCAAACTTCCGTTTAATCTCTTGAATCTTGGTCTTGAGAGTTACTTGATTCTTAAGTATCTCGTGTTCTTCAACCTTGTGTGGGTTGTAATACCCAATACCATGTCGATCACCAAAGTTCCTTCCCATGTCCAGAATATCGTCAAGCTTTTCCTTTTCCAGAGTTTAGCTTAGAAATTGCTGCTTCAGAAGTCTCAGCTCTCTTAATTGCTAATATCCGCTTCCCATTTATTTCTTCATTCTCCTTTGCAAGTTCAGAAACTTTCACATGCAATTCTCTTTCTATTTCCATCAAATTCATCCTTTCATCGTTCAGCTCTTTGTTTGTGTCAACTACTTGAACCCACATAGCGTACATCTTCTCATAACTGCTGTAGATTTCTTCATCACTTACATAAATTCCATCGTCTTCATCACTAGGTGCTTCATACGGATCTATGTTGGAACATACAGCTTTGACTTTGTCCAGTGTGTTGGCACATCCATCATTCGATGCATCATGGATTTTTGCTCCATATGCCACATAGTTGTTTGTAAGTTTCTCTTTGTCTTTCTCATCTTCTTCATCTTCACTCCATGAGGTGACATATGATTTTCCCTGTTTCTTTCGGGTATTTGTACATTCAGCCTGAATATGGCTATATCCTTCACATTCTCTGCATTGGATTCGTCCAGGCAGTTTTGGTTCACTACTTTGATTTTTGAAGAACTGCTGATTTCCCTGCTCAAACCTTGTTCCACGATTATTTCTAGAATCCTGTAGCCTTAGTCTATTTCCACCAAACCTCTCCTGAGATTTCTTGTTAACTACCTTCTTCAGCATCCTTGAGAAGTTCTTCATGATAAGTGCAAGTTTTTCAAATTCATTATCACTGGCAGACTCGTGATTGTCCTTTGATGAAGATGTTTTGAATGCCAATTCGTTGGGGACTCTTTTTGTAGCTTGTTGGAACGTCATCTCATATGTCTGTAATGATTCCATTAGTTCATCTAGGCTCATGGTGGCTACGTCTCTTGCTTCTTCAATTGCCGCAACCTTCATTGCGAATCTCTTAGGAAGTGATCTCAAGGTCTTTTTCACCAACTTCGTCTCTTTGTAAACCTTTCCAAGTTGATATTCCATGTTGGAGATGTCCCTGAATTTTTCGTTGAATATAGCAATAGTGTCATCCTCCTCCATCTTGAGTTCCTCAAACTTTGTAGCCATCATCTGTAGTTTAGACTCACGAACTCGACTAGTTCCTTCATGAACAGTTTGTAAAATATCCCATACTTTCTTGGCTTGATGACATGTAGAGATGAGTTTGAACTGGTTTTCATCAACCGCGGTGAAGATTGCATCCAGTGCCTTTGAATTTGCCAGAGATGCCTTGAGGTCATCATGAGTCCAACTAGCTTTATCTTTGAGTTTCTGCTCCTTCTGACTTAACTCTCCTTCTGTCGGCTTAGAGCTTGTATCTTCCGTAGGGTGATTCCACTCATTCTCACCATAGAACAACGCAAGTTCATCCGGTGAGTTGATGAAAACTCCCATGCGTGCCTTCCAATAGTTGTAGTTGTTGCCTTCTAGCAGAGGTGACCGAGACACCGAAGCTCCTTCTTTAGTTGCCATGGTAAAACTGGATCACACTTTCCTTGACACAACTAAGGGAATAATAAGTGACCAAGATATGATACCAATTGAAATTTGGTTTTACCAAATTTTTCTAATCCTTATTAGTATGTTCCAATATGACCTATCTAACCAAGTATGCAATAAATTAAAGCATTAACGACACAGGACTTGGTTACGCAGTTCGGTGAAATCCACCTACATCTGCGGGGCCTGGCCCAGTTCAGAATGAATCCACTAATTAGAAAGATACAGTACAAAGTACTTCATACAGAATACTTATCTTTACTAACTATAACGTGTGAATTCTGCAAGCTCCCCTTGCTACCGATCCACCTTGATCAGACTCTATCTGACCTCAAATCTCGGCGACACTGAATCTCCTCCTCCCAAGGAATTAAGGCATATGATCCTGAACTTTGAACAGCAGGTCAAGTATGTTGGATCATAGAAATTTGGCTCTTTGCAATTCTCTCGAAAGTACAAAAATCTGTGTGCAGATTTTTCTCTGTTAAATCCATTAACAATGCAGCCGTGATTGTCCCCTTTTATATCCATGAGTATATCGGAATATTCCTTGATTATCTCCACAATATTCCTATTCCAAATCTGCTTCTTGAAGCATATCCAAATCCCATAAATAAAGGGATTTTCCTTATCACTATATATCCCATATATTCGCAAATCTCATCTCCATATATGTAGGGTTTTTCCATAAATCAACTATGATTCAATAGGCCTGATATATAGCAGAATATATAGATTTCCATAACTCACAAATATCATAATGTTCTGTCTTCTTTTTCCATAAAAATTCTTGGCGTAAATATGTTGTTTTTGCATGTTCCAACGTGGAAAGTTTTTCGTTTCCAGATATGTTCACAAAAACTGTCAATTAAATATTCAATGCAAATCTCTTGACTTTACAATCTCCCCCTTTGGCATTTTGTGGACCCATAACTTTTTGACCATTAATCACACAATGAAAAACTTGTCATCATATGCATAGGTCTTCCAAACTCCACCTATGTTGGAACATGTGCACAATATGCACACTACTGAATCCGAACAAAAAATTGAATACCCGAATTCCCATAAAACATGAATACCAAAAACCGAATACCAGAAATCCAAGAATTCCATCACAAAATAAACTTCAGATTACAGAGCCACACAAAAATAAACTTCAAAAATTCTCCCCCTGGGACCACACATATGCCTAAGGCAAAAAAAAATCAACAAAAACACAAGCATCAAATAGGCTCCCCCTGACTTTGACCTCTATGTTGGAACATAGAGAAGAAATCCAATTCAGGTGCAGGCTTCCAATCGTGCTTTCTCTTCCTCTATATTTTCCTTTTCTGCCTCTAGCGATGCTATTTGAATGGCGATGGCTCCCAATCTGGCATTCAGAGCTACCAGTTTAGTCTTCTTTTCAGCCACTCTCAATGTATGCTTCTAAATCTACTGGTCTCTCAGGGATAAATTTTCTTTCAGCAAAGACTTCTCCCATTTCTTCACCTTTTAAATCAAAGTAAGAAAACGAAAGTGCATCACTTACTATGAGGGGAGGAAGTACTTTCTGCTTTGTGCGTTCCTGTCTTTTCTTGGATCTTTTTGTTTGTAGGAGTACCTCTGCATCAGTAGCCTTCCTCTTGCCCTTACCTGATTGAAAAAACTCCTCCAGAACTTCATCACTTGAATATTGCATCTCAAGATGTTCCTGTGTTGGAACATGCTGATTATCATCTGCTCCTCCAGTTTCAACAGTCTCATCATCTCCTGCTCCAGATTCTTCATTGTGATCTCCTTCTTTATCATCATATTCATTACCAAATATATGATCCTGGTCTTCTCCTCCATGCCAGCATCAAAATCCACCTCCTCACTGCTTTCATCCTCAACCTGCTGTGTTGGAACATATGTACCATGATCCTTTTCCTCACTGTCTGAGAGGTAAATTACTATTGGTTTCCTTAGTTCCTCCATTCGCTATACTTTATAACCTCCCTTCCTACAGCTTCTTCATCACTAAACTACCTAAAAAATACATAACTTTGATAGGGCATACGATAATACACATGAAATTTGTCCTTTCCTCTGTACTCCCCATACTTCCCTCTTAGAAATTTAACCTTCCAGTTTTCAATACTCCACATATCTCCAATATCACGCGTCACTAATTTTTTAACCTTAACCGATAAGTATTCTCCTTCTATAATTTTTATTTTGGTTAGGTCAACTGCAAATCTATTGGCCTCTAACCATTCAAATATGTCATCTATGCTTTTAAACTCCATTCCTATAAGTTTTAAAGTAGGGGGATCAGGACCAGTTACCTTCCCATACGGGCCCTTTCTTTTAGCACTGGTGAGTTCCTCCTGACCGTCAGCATTGCCGCCTGAACCACTGGGCTCTTCCTTTTCTTTACCACCATCTGTTATATTTGCATCAACATTCTCTTCACATTGACCATTATTTTCTTCGGGAAGGGCTTCGGCCTCAATTTGGTCAGTCATTGGTTCATTCTCCATGACCTCTGAAGGTTGAGAGGTTCCTGGAAGTTCTTCTTCTAGTGTGGGAGAGTTAGGGCTGGAAGCCATTCTTTAGCTGGAATTCGATGAGTAGAGGGATCGGGAAGTAGTTTGACAAGAGGATTAAGGAGAGGAATCAGGATGATTGTGAAAGTGGCCAAGAAGAAGAGGATATGAAAGGATTTGGACAACTTAGAAACCAACACCAACTCTTCACATTACTTCCTCGTTTGCCGCGTAAACCTTTTTCCTTTTCTAAGATTTGAAATGATTCTCTCTTGCCAACCTCCAACATACCATAACTTCCAACTTCTATTTTTTTAAAACACCTTTTCTTCTTTTCATTTTTTTTGTTTTTTCTAAATTTTTTGACAGTAAATAATAAACAAAATAAAATATTTACACTGAGCTAAAGGCAAGGATTGCCTCAAATTTGACAAACATTTAAGTGTTGTCTGAGACTTTCAAAAGTAGCAGTGTCCAACGGCTTTGTAAAGATATCAGTGAATTGCTCGTGTGTTGGAACATAGACTACCTCCACTTCTTTCCTTTCAACCAGATCTCTAATAAAGTGATGTCTTATGTCAATATGTTTGGTTCTCGAGTGTTGGACTGGATTTTTCTAGATATCAATAGCACTTGTGTTGTCACATAAAATCTTTAAGGGGCCTTGATGAATTCCATAGTCTTTCAACATTTGTTTCATCCATAATAATTGTGCACAACAGCTTCCTGCTGCAAGATACTCAGCTTCTACAGCAAACAAAGAGATTAAATTTTGTTTCTTACTATACCAAGACACTAAGTTCGGACCAATAAAGAAACATCCACATGTGGTACTTTTTCTATCAACAGCATTACTAGCCCAATCAGAATCATTGTACCCAATCAACTCAGAATCTTGATTCTTAGAATACCAGACACCATACTCAGAAGTCCCACTTACATATCGAATAACTCGTTTAACTACGGTGAGATGCAACTCCTTTGGATCAGCCTGGAATCTTGCACAAATCCCAACGCTGAAACATATATCTGTCTACTAGCTGTTAAATACAATAAACTTCCAGTCATGCCTCTATATAATTTCTGATCAACTGCAACTCCTTTCTCATCCTTTATCAGTTTGTCAGACACACCCATATGAGTTTGAACTGCTCGAGCATTGCTCAGACTGAACCTCTTAACTAAATTCAGAGCATACTTACTCAGATTTATGAACAAACCATTCCTTTCTTACTTGAATTGCAATCTAAGAAAGTATGTGAGCTCTCCAACCATGCTCATTTCAAATTCGGTTTGCATGATGGTGACAAAATCCTGTACCATAGAAGATGAAGTGGATCCGAATACTATATCATCAACATAAATTTGAGCAATCGGGAATTTTTATGCCTTTTCCAGCCCAAATAAAGTGTGATCTACTCCCCCGCAACGATAACCTTTCTGAAGAAGAAAGTTAGTAAGTCGTTCATACCATGCTCTGGGTGCTTGCTTTAGACCGTATAAGGCATTCTTGAGATGCTATACATGATGTGGATAATGAGGATCCTCAAAGCCTTTAGGTTGTTCAATATAGACCTCTTCATTCACCACTCCATTTAGAAACGCACTCTTGACATCCATTTGATACAACATAAAGTTCATAGAGCATGTAATAGAAAGTAATATTCGAATTGACTCTAACCTGGCAACTGGTGCGAATGTCCCATCAAAATCGACCCCTTCCACTTATGTATATCCTTGAGCTACTAGTCTGGCCTTATTTCGAGTAACTAGGCCATCAACATCAGACTTATTCTCGAAAATCCACTTCGTGCCAATGACATTAATGCCTTTGGGGCGAGGAGTAAGATACCAGACGTCGTTTCGTGCAAACTGTCCTAATTCTTCTTGCATAGCAGCAATCCAATTCTCATTCAGCAAGGCTTCTTTGTAGTTCTTAGGTTCAATGAGAGAGACAAAGAAATGCAGTCCAGCTAGCCTTTTGTAATCCACTCGAGGAATCGATCAAGTATTTCTCATGATTGCTTCAGGTAGGTCCTGTGTTGGAGCTCGGTAGCGGGGGACGATGTTCCAACATTCTCAGCTTCGACAGGTTCAGCACCGATATGCTCAGATGTTCCATCATGTTGATGAGGTTCAGCTTCAACTAATGGATCTACCTTGTCCGGTTGACGCGACTGTGTTGGAACATGAGTGTTACCTGGTTCTTCTTCAATAACATTTGACTTTTGTTCTTCCTCTGAATCACCCAAAATTACATTTATAGACTCCATGAGAGTGTTGGTTCAATGATTAAAAACTCTATAGGCACGGCTGTTGACAAAATACCCAAGAAAAATTCCTATATCACCTCGATTGTCAAATTTTGCCAACTGCTCTCTGTCTCTGAGAATGTAGCACTTGCTTTCGAACACATGGAAGTATGAGACATAAGGTTTCCTGCCCTTCCAAATCTCGTAAGATGTTTTGCTGGTGAATGGCTACAGATATACTCGATTAATTGTATAACAAGTTGTATTAATATCTTCTGCCCACCATTTCTTAGGAATTCCTTTCTCGACTAACATAACTCAAGCCATCTCCTGCAAGGTTCTATTTTTTCGTTCTACATTACCATTCTGCTGAGGGGTGATAGGTGCAGAAAATTCATGTTGAATCCCGAGCTCATCACAAAAATCACTAAATTGAGAATTCTTAAATTCTCAAATTCTCTACCATGATCACTACGAATTCGAACAATCTTTCAAACTGGACTTCCCTTTTCAGTTTGTAACTTTATTACCAGACTTCTAAATACTTCCAACGTATCACTTTTATCTTTCAAAAAGGCTACCCACGTAAATCTGGAGAAATCATCAACACATACAGAGATATATTTCTTTCCACCTATACTAGGTGTATTGACTAGACCCATCAAATCCATAAGCAATAATTCCAGATTTCTAGAGGTGGTTATATACCGAACTGAAGAATGGGGAGATCGAATTTTTTTACCTTGTTGACATGGTCCACAAACAATTCCGTCCTTGCTGGTTAAGGTAGGCATACCTCGTATAGCTTTTGCATTTGAAATTTTCACCAATGTTTTATAATTGATGTGATCGAGCTTCCTATGCTATAGAACTCCTTCATCTTGCTTTGAGATCATACATCGTACTTTCTACTCCATCAGATAGCAATTATCTGATGATCTTATGCTTGAAAGAACTTTGGTTTCTCCGTGTCTCACAACACATTTATCTTTCTGAAATTCCACCGTCATATTGTCATCACACAACTAACTTATGCTCAACAGATTTGCCTTCAGATCTTCAACAAACAGCACACTAGTGAATACTGGAAAACCTTCAATCTTTAATTCACCTTTTCCAATCACTCTACTCTTCTTTCCATCACCGAAAGTCACATACCCATCATCGTATGGTGTGATATTTGTGAGAAATTTTGGAGTGCCAGTCATGTGGCGAGAACAACCACTATCAAAGTACCTTGAATCTCTGGAATATGATATAAGCGAAGTGTGTGCAACCAGATATGTGCCAGATCGTTTGACAACCCATACCTTTCTGACCAATTTTGTTTTCTGGACCTCGCCTATGTTGGAACATACCAAGAGCTGTCGTCCTGACATTTGGTCTCTGATCAGTTTCCTGCATTATTCCTCTGAATGACCTTGATATGAGCAGTAGTTACCGATGAGCGGTTTTCTTTGGTGAGGCTTGCCAAACTTCCGTTTTACCTCTCTAATATTGGTCTTGAGAGTTACTTGATTCTTAAGTATCTCGTGTGCTTCAACCTTGTGTGGGATGTAATACCCAATACCGTGTCGATCACCAAAGTTCCTTCCCATGTCCAGAATATCGTCAAGCTTTGGTTTTCCAGAGTTTAGCTTAGAAATTGCTGCTTCAGAAGTCTCAGCTCTCTTAATTGCTAATATCCGCTTCCCATTTATTTCTTCATTCTCCTTTGCAATTTCAGAAACTTTCACATGCAATTCTCTTTCTATTTCCATCAACTTCATCGTTTCTTCTTTCAGCTCTTTGTTTATGTCAACTACTTAAACCCACATAGCGTACATCTTCTCATAAGTGTTGTATATTTCTTTATAACTTACAGAAATTCCATCGTCTTCATCATTGGGTGATTCATACGGATCTATGTTGGAACATACAGCTTCGACTTTGTCCAGTGTGTTGGCACATCCATCATTCGATGCATCATGGATTTTTGCTCCAAATGCCACATAGTTGCTTGTAAGTTCATCTTTGTCTTTCTCATCTTTTTCATCTTCACTCCATGAGGTGACATATAATTTTCCCTGTTTCTTCCGGGTATTTGCACATTCAGCCTGAATATGGCCATATCCTTCACATTCTCTGCATTGGATTCGTCTGGGCTGTTTTGGTTCACTACTTTGATTTCTGAAGAACTGCTGATTTCCCTGCTCAAACCTTGTTCCACGATTATTTCTAGAATCCTGTGGCCTTGGTCTATTTCCACCAAACCTCTCCTGAGATTTCTTGTTAACTACCTTCTTCAGAATCCTTGAGAAGTTCTTCGTGATAAGTGCAAGTTTTTCAAATTCATCATCACTGGCAAACTCGTGATTGTCCTTTGATGAAGATGTTTTTAGTGCCAATTCCTTAGGGACTCTTTTTGTAGCTTGTTGGAACGTCATCTCATATGCCTGTAATGATCCCATTAGTTCATCGGCTCATGGTGGCTACGTCTCTTGCTTCTTCTATTGCCACAACCTTCATTGCGAATCTCTTAGGAAGTGATCTCAAGGTCTTTTTCACCAACTTCGTCTCTTTGTAAACCTTTCCAAGTTGATATTCCATGTTGGAGATGTCCCTGAGTTTTCCGTTGAATATAGCAATAGTGTCATCCTCCTCCATCTTGAGTTCCTCAAATTTTGTAGCCATCATCTGTATTTTAGACTCACGAACTCGACTAGTTCCTTCATGAACAGTTTGTAGAATATCTCATACTTTCTTGGCTTGATGACATGTAGAGATGAGTTCGAACTGGTTTTCATCAACCGCGGTGAAGATTGCATTCAGTGCCTTTGAATTTTCCAGAGATGCCTTGAGGTCATCATGAGTCCAACTAGCTTTGTCTTTGAGTTTCTGCTCCTTCTGACTTAACTCTCCTTCTGTCGCCTTAGAGCTTGTATCTTCCGTAGGGTGATTCCACTCATTCTCACCATAGAACTACGCAAGTTCATCTGGTGAGTTGATGAAAACTCCCATGCGTGCCTTCCAATAGTTGTAGTTGTTGCCTTCTAGCAGAGGTGACCAAGACACCGAAGCTCCTTCTTTAGTTGCCATGGTAAAACCGGATCACACTTTCCTTGACACAACCAAGGGAATAATAAGTGACCAAGATATGATACCAATTGAAATTTGGTTTTACCAAATTTTTCTAATCCTTATTAGTATGTTCCAATATGACCTATCTAACCAAGTATGCAATAAATTAAAGCATTAACGACACAGGACTTGGTTACGCAGTTCGGTGAAATCCACCTACATCTGCGGGGCCTGGCCCAGTTCAGAATGAATCCACTAATTAGAAAGATACAGTACAAAGTACTTCATACAGAATACTTATCTTTACTAACTATAACGTGTGAATTCTGCAAGCTCCCCTTGCTACCGATCCGCCTTGATCAGACTCTATCTGACCTCGAATCCCGTCGACGCTGGATCTCCTCCTCCCGAGGAATTAAGGCATATGATCCTGAACTTTGAACAGTAGGTCAAGTATGTTGAATCATAGAAATTTGGCTCTTCGCAATTCTCTCGAAAGTACAAAAATCTGTGTGCACATTTTTCTCTGTTAAATCCGTTAACAATGCAGCCGTGATTATCCCCTTTTATATCCATGAGCATATCGGAATACTCCTTGATTATCTCCACAATATTCCTATTCCAAATCTGCTTCTTGAAGCATATCCAAATCACATAAATAAAGGGATTTTCCTTATCACTATATATCCCATATATTCGCAAATCTCATCTCCATATATGTAGGGATTTTCCATAAATCAACTATGCTTCAATACGCCTGATATATAGCAGAATATATAGATTTCCATAACTCACAAATACCACAATATTCTGTCTTCTTTTTCCATAAAAATCCTTGGCGTAAATATGTTATTTTCGCATGTTCCAACATGGAAAGTTTTTCGTTTCCAGATATGTTCACAAAAACTGCCAATTAAATATTCAATGCAAATCTTTTGATTTTACCGGTGAGAATTATTCCATTAATTAAAACGACGAGAGAGAAGGTGTGCAACCAAGACAAAGGTAGCATAGTGGAAGTGATCGACACCTCTGAATCTGAAAACGATGGTCGCCTTAAAAGACACCGCTTTTACGTACCAATGAAGTTTGCATGAAAAGAGTAAGATGATTCTGGAGGATAAGATGCGAAGGACATGGCAAGTAAATTAGGCGTTGGGTGGATGGAAATGGTATTAAACAAGGAGACGCCTTCAAGTTCCAAGTAGTCAAAATTGTGGCATTACACGTTGCGCGTTTCACTTTGATCCATGGCTCTTTCAGGTGTTGAACTAGATATTTGTTGGAGCCTTGAAAGCTTAGTCCACTCGAAATCTCTTTTGCTTGTGTTATTAGTTTCAAATTGATGTTTTAGCCTTCTTTGGGATCAACTTTTATTTTTCTCTGGTCTATTTTGGTTGCTCTCTATTGGTGTTTGAGCACAAATGTAAGCTTTTGTTCATGGTTCGAATCGCTCAATGAAATGTCTTGTTTGGATTTGCAGTAGATAGACGACCGTATGCCGATGAACTTTTATCTTGGTATGAACATTGATTGCTCCGTAGTTAATTGCTTTGACTTTTTAAATTCTGAAGACACTGTTTTTCAGCCATACGTTCTCTCTAATTAAAGAGTCAATTGCAGATATATCCCTACATAATTTACGAAATCGCATATATAATCCCGTGATAATTGAAAGTGTAAATATAACACTAGATAATGTGCAAATATAACCTTTTAGGCCAGAATTTGATGAAAATACCATAGTTTACTCCTCTGCAAAAAAATTTAAAAAATACATACGGTATTGAAATTACCTTCATATCCCCTGAATCTCGTCCATATTACTTCACTTTGTACTCATCCCTAACTCCACTTATATCACTGCCTCTGTGTGCAGTGCATCAAAAACTTTTAAGAACTTAAAATTAATAATGAAAACCACCCCCGCGATTTGGAGCCCTTGGATCTTAAATGTCCACTGACTCATCTTCCCTATCACCTCACTTTGCAGCGGCGGACTAAATCAAGATCAAGATCAAGACGAAGAACATAGAGATCACCTCTGTGTGGAGCAACAACCTGCAATCGAATTTCGAACTGATCTGCAACATAATTGATCGATTTCCAAGGACATTGAGTTCCATAACGTCGTGCACCGACAGGAGGCGCGGTTCTAAAGCCCTAAGGATCACTACAAGGTGCGCAAGCTGAACGTGGACACGCTTAAGCTCATCCAGGTCGGCATCACGATCTCGGACACGGACGAAACTTACCGGATCTATGAATCGACGACAACTGCTACATCTAGGGCAGCAACTCAACGGCCACCTCCTAGAAGGTGGTAGGTGGGGTGTTAGGGACGAGGAATGTGCTGGCTGGGTGGTGACTTTAATTTATTTTCCAGCACGGCATTGGTGGTGGTGGCCCGACTCGGAGTGGCGGCGACGTAGCAGTGCCGAAGCGGTGGTGCGGCAGCGACTGTGGTGGAACAGTGGCTGTGGTGGCAGAACATTTACTACAAGAAACTGGACCTTTTACTTTTCCCCTTTTATCTTGATCTTTTTGGTTTTTTTCTTAACCCCAAAAACCTGAGGTAAAAAGTTATTTTACCTTGATTGTTATTTTTTCGAAGTAAAAAATATGGTTTAGCTCGGTTAAAAAATTGAGGTAAAAAGTCTGACGTGGTCGACGCCGCCCGCATGTCTGGCTTACCGGCGTCGGTTGTTGTTGTGACCAAGGTCGCATGTAACCATCCCAGACACAAATAACCGACGTCACATGCATTTCTAGCATACATACGTCAGTTATTTTTGTGATTGTATCACACATACCCATCCAGACACGAATGACCGACGTCGCAGGCATGTCTGGCTTACCTACATCGACGTGCATGTCACTCTCGCAGACACGAATGGTTGATGTCCCACGCATGTCTGGCTTACCTACGTCGGTTGTTTTTGTGACTGGCGTCGCATGTCACTCTCGCGGACATGAGACTTATAAATATATGAATTCTAGAAAACACCCTTACGATGTACGATTTAAAATAATTTATAACTTATACTAAAAGAACAACTTCTTGGCCAAGTGTCACCCCCACACTTGACCAAGTAAGCTTTGCCAAGTGTTTCCACCACAATTGACCACATAAGATTAATCTTGATAGGTGTCAACACAAAAAATTTCAATGTATAAAATCCTTAGCTTCCCCTCTGCCGCTCCATATTCCAAAACATCATCTCTCCACCGCTCCTTATTTAACGCTCCATATTCCAAAACTCGCTCTCTCTTCCAGTGAGTTTCATGGCCGACCTTCTCCCTGCTATTTTTTCAATCCTTTATGATGCTATACAGCAGGAGACAAAATCATATTTCTGCCACCATGCCAAAGTAGAAGTTACAATGAAAGAAATTTCTGTCAAAAATATCACAACCGGGGCTGAAAATATTGAATCTGAGGAGTCCAAGAACCATAAGCCAAAATTCTAGATGTTCTTAATAGGTAATGACTTGGAATTTGAATTTGTTGTTATTTTTAATCACGGTACTTATTTTCTAAGAGTATTTCACTCATCGCTACTGCAGCACAGGGAGTGGCGATATAGATACATGGACTGTGGTGAAGGCGGATGTTGGTGGTTGCTTTCGCGAGCTTTAGGTGCGTGTTTGTTGTTTTTCTCCTAGAAGTTTCACTTGAGGTTTTCTGAAGATTTTGATTATGATTTTGACCAAGTTTTTGCTTCTAATTCTAAAGTTTTTTATTCGAATTTCTGAGTTTGCTCTGTCGGAAATTTTTTTATTGGTCTCTTACTTATGTAGCATGCATTTTAATGTTTCCAGTACTATTTAGGGCTCAATTTGACTTTGGCAAAGATAAGTTTGCTGGTTTGATGATTATCAGCAAAATTGCTGAACAATATCACATGTGAGCATTCGTTTATTATTGTTTTCAAAGGATTTTTCTATAAAGATTAAACTTGTTGTTTTGCTATAAATATTCCTTGTTGTAGACCATGGCTTCGAAGGATTTTAATGCTTCAGTATCAAAGCTACAACTCAGAAATGGAATGGTTTTGCCACAACAAGGATTAATGTATACATGAATGAAGACTCGGAAGAGACTGAAGTTGATATCAGTGCATTTCACTATGTGAAAAGGAGAAAGTCTCTCAATGTTTCATTAGCTGCATCAGAAAATTCAAATTCTACTAGCGGGAAGAACATTGTGTTAATACTACTGTAAATGATTGTGATTGGAAAATGTGTACTAGGTAGTTTTGTTTATGTGATGATGTAGCCAATTTGTCAGAAAAGCCAAATTGAGAGCTACCTGTTAAAGCATAATTTATTATAACTCTTGAGCTTGAAAAACAATTACTCCTATGAATTATGATTAGGGACTGAAAATAATAATAAAAATCATGTTCTTTGGTTAAGCAAATGCAAGTTGGGTGGAAGAATGTGTGTATTCTTTATCTTGTGGTTGAATAATAATGATGAAAGGTTGACTAATGGTTTAAAGTATTCGTGTACAAGAGATTGTCTCATTTGTAATCATCACTCAAATGGTATGTACTTGGACAATCTAATTTACATAAATGATTGCTTCTAAAAATATTCTCATCATTAACTGATTTAAACATCAATGTATGGGACGTATGTTCATTAACTTAATAAAAATGAATTAATTAAATCATATCAATTCCTTTAACGTATGCTCCCTCCGTCCCAAATAATTTTTGCACTATTTCCTTTTTGGGACGTCCCGACTATTTTTGCACTCTTCATTTTATTTCCTTTTTTTGCCAGCTTTTATTCATTTTTATGTTGAAATGTGATGAAATTAAATGGAAAAGGGAAAAAATAAAATGAAGCTACCCCACCAGCTCATGGAAAAGAAAACACATCATAATAGATCATTAAAAAACTTCATCTTTCTCTCTCCACAAAAATAACTGGGATGTAGGGAGTACCTTATTGGTTCGTATATCATATTTATGTAGTCACATTAATTTTGATGGAATTCAAAATATGGAATCAAATGAAATTATATGGCGTGGATCAATTAACACATATTTATGTAGTCACATTAATTTAAAGGATTTCATAATTTGGATTTCATATTTATGTAGTCACACTAATTTAAAGGATTTCATAATTTCATAAAGTTATATAATTATGCGTCTTTTAAAAGAAAGTAGCAAAAGTATTCTTAGTTATAAATAATGATATAATTTTTCAAACTATAGGAAAAATGACTTTGAATTCAAGGTAAGGTTTTAACACATGTGACAAGGTGGGTTTGAATGTGAAAATATAAAATATAGTAGATAAAATTATACAATATTTGATTTAAGTTTCAGTGTTTAGTCTAACAAATGCAGTGTATAAGTGAAAAAATATAATGAACTGTCCATAATTTAATGACACGTAACCTGTCAAAATACCTCCTCGTTATTTAAATTCAAAATTTTAACGTGTTCACATAAAAGAGATTATCTCATTTGTAATTTTCACTCAAATGGTAGGTACTCAGAAAATATAATTTACATAAATGATTGATTCTAAAAATATTTCCATCATTAACTAATTTAAATATCAAAATATGGGATGTAGGTTCATTAACTTAATAAAAATGAATCAATTAAATCATATCCATGCCTTTAACCATATTAATTCCTTAATCGTAGTGTCTAATGATGCTAATATCATTAACTTCTTAGTTATAAAGTCACAATATATAGGCAGTCAATCTAGATAATACACGTGTCGATGCACAAATTTATGAACGAAAATAATTAATATGACACAATATTAATTTTAATAACTAATAAGATCTTGTTATATTTAATTGAGACTTGTACACAATGTAATATTTAGAATAAATTTATATATTTATTTTATTAAAAAATCAAGTTAATCTTTCTTGATACATAATAATTATTTTCTTATATTTTAAAAAATTATATATATATATTATACAAAAATATTAAATGTTGTATAAAAATAATTTACTTTATAAAAAATATAGTGATAAAAATATGAAATATATGTTGATGATGAATCAATAACTTTTAAATTGAAGTTATTAAATTTTGGGTATTTTGAAAGTAGAGAAAGTCTCAGTAAATGCGGCATTTCCATAAGGTTATGTACAGTACACAAGAGCTCTTACCTTAAATGTTGTATTTTTTTTATAAAATTTAAATATTATATTTTATAAGTTAAATATTGTATAAAAATTTAAAATATTAATTATTTTGAATGCATTGTAAGTAATTTTATATAGGTATAAACCTTTTTATTACTTATTCAAATCATAAATTATATTATATTTATAATTCTCTTTCATGAATCTGTTCATCGGCACCGTAATTATCTAGTTGAATATATATATATATATATATATATATATATATATATATATATATTCTATACTATATACTAAATCAACAACATTTTAACAAGTGGCACTCCCTCAGTTTTCTACATCAGCAATTAAAAATAAATTTTTATTTAATTTATTAGGAAAATTCTTGGGAAATACCATTTTTCCATAGGTTTATAGAAAGATGGGATTTAATTAGAATAATAAAAGGTAAAAAATCATAGTTGCAATATTAAAATTTTACTATGCAACGTGTAGTAGTTATAAAATTTTTAACCCGGTTTATGGAACCGATAATTTTATCTTCATTTTTTTCTAATTTGCACTTTAAACATTGATCGTTCTATGACTTATGATAAGAACGTATTTCAAGAGACGGGCTCAATATATTAATTACAAATCAGTAATTAATTACAAAATATTCCACCTTCCCTTCCCAATTAACTACTGCATTTAATTCTAATTATCTAGAAGAAGTGCACTAAACACGTTTACGCCCAACTTAGCAAGTCGGAAAATCTCTGCTGTCTCTCTACTCATAATCTCTCTCTAGGAAATCCTTTCCTAGTTTTTCAAGATCTTCAAGATCTTATCATCCCTCCAATGATTATGGAGCCTATTTTCACATGTTTTGAATTTCAATTTTGAATTTTGAAAAGCAAGAAAAAGTTTAGGTTCATACAAAATCAATCTGGATATTCACAAATACTTGATTGAAGGAATTCATCAATATGAAGATCCCATCAATCTCTATATATTCATGTATTCAACACCCTCCAGCTTTCACCAATTTCATTCATCACAACCATACTCTCCCTATACTCCTAATCTGCCATATAGATTCTCTTGTTGCTGCAACAATGGGGGGAAGAGTTGATAGCCCAGTATGCAAAAATTAACCTCTCTATTGAAACCTAAAACAGAATCATAGCCCCAGACTCACTGCAATATGGAGACCAACAACCAAAATTGTACTTTCTAGGTGCAAATGTCCTGAATCAGAAATCAAGGAGAGTGGACTACATCATCTCTACTATGAAGAGGGCGTGGAGCTGTAACAGTAAGGTGGAAGGATACTAGATGGGAGTCAACCTCGCCCTGTTCGAATTTCAAAGGCTGGAAGATAGGTCCAAGGTAATTGAATCGTCACCCTGGTCTTTTGAGCATCACTTGGTTGTATTTGTGGAAACAGATGGAGCTGAGGCCCTTTGTCATCTCTGTTTTGCGGAGACCCACATCTGAATTCATGCCCATGACGTCCCATTGATTCTAATGACACTGGACATGGCTGCCTTGATTGGAGATTACCTGGGGGATTTTTTAAAAGTCAAAAAATAAGGTTGGAAAATGTATGGGAAGGACACTGAAGCTGAGGGCAATGATCAATGTCTATAAGCTATTATCAAGAGTAATCACAGTTGAATTCAAAGGTACTGAATACCTATTTTACTTTCAATACGAGAGATTGCCTATGTTCTGCCAACTATGTGGTTGCTTGGACCATCCGAAATCGGACTGCCCGAAGAAGGATACTCCACAATAAGACTCGTTCATGCCAATGGGCTATGAACGTTGGCTAAGATATGAAAATGATCAGCCATACCCGATGGAGGGCCCATGGGGTACTTCACTAAAGAAGGCTGAAGGAGGACCTGGAGAAAGTGATAAAAAAGGATGCAGCTTCTGATCCAACCATGGCTGGGAACGAACATGGGCAAAGGACTCCGGTGATAACAGTGCCGGGGCATTCAAGCCAGGGCGCTATCAAGGCGTTAATCCAGCAGAGACAAATCTCATAACCCCCCCCCCAATGCAAGCAAACGGCTCCCCTATTTTTATGCCAGTAACAGAGCATGATTGCAGGATGGCAAATAATTGCATCCCATTAAAAGTAAAGGGAGTTGGTTGTGCAGGGAGTTTCTCTGTCAATAAAGAGGGACAACTAGTAATTAATACTCCTAGACAAACTCCTAACAATTTTCAAATTGGAAAGGATTATATACCGTTACAGGAACAGGAGGACTCAACTTTATGTCAGATGCTAGCGCTGAAAGGTTCTAGGCAAAAGCATTGAGCATTAAGGATCAACATAGCCAGCCGATCAAGCCTGCGTTCTACGGTAAAGCATTCATCCAGTCCCTGGCGAATCATCCAATCAATCTACTAAGATCATCACCAGCACAGTCTAACAAACAAATTTCAAGAGGCAGGGATGGAGGAAGCATATACCTGAATTTGCTACCACCAGGATTTGAGAGCAGGCCAGCGGTAATCAAAATTCCCTTAGAGGAAGAAAATGACTCAATTTATCCTCTCAAACTAATGGGGTGTCGAGGAAAAAAACAAAGCACAGAAATAGAAGCTGAACATGCACAGGTTCAAGAGGCTATTGGTCTGTCTCATAGGACAGGGAAGGAGCCCATGGCGGAATTTGGACAAACTCTAACAGAGAGATGGTTGCGCCAAGTTTTGTCAAACCGCCGCCAGGCTTACGTCAGCCCTCACATCGTGGAAACTGGGCCTTCACAGCCAACGGTCCCCACCATTGTGGACATTGGGCTTTCACAGCTAACGGCCCAAAGGCGGATATCATCAGCATCTCCGGGAAAGCTTAGGCACCGGTGAGCAGCAAGTAACCATCCTTGGTAACATACGATCCGGCAAACCCAAATAAGGAGCAGTGGAAAATCCCAGGTGACGTATGTGGTGATATAGATCCGACGGTAGTCACAGCAATGAAGCCACTGATTGTGGAGAATATTAGCTCCATCTGAGGATCGAAGCCGGCGCAGACAAAGGCTCCTTCACCGAAGATTGATTGGTCAATCCAGCCACCTAGTTCAAAGAATCCCTTTCTCTTTGGAGACACAGAGATTACCACTACAACACATAAAAGAGATGGAATGGTAGAGAGGATCCAGATGCTGAACCGAAATAAATAAAAAAATATAGGAAGGAAAGCAGGTTGAATTAACTATGGTGGTCCAGTACTCACCTACACAAGCCCAACTCATTGCTTTTAAAAGAAAATCAGGAGATACTGCTGAAATAATGGATGATGAAGATGGCCAGGATCCAAAAAGGCTTAAATTGGAGCTGATGAAACCTTTTGATCTCGACCCAGAGTTGAATTTAATGTGGGCTCACCCACATTTGGACCAGCGGCGGCGACTGGCAAGAACTAGTCCCGCCGACACCCTTGAGTCTTCTCCATTGGAACTGCCGGGGGCTGTCACACCCTCGTGTAATCAGACATCTAAAAGACATCCTTCAAAATTTTTCCCCCAATTTAATTTTTTTCTGTGAAACTAAGTGTACTTCCAATAAGTTACTAGGGTTATGTGATTCCTTAGACTTTCACAGAGTCTTTGTTGATTCTATAGGCAATTCAGGGGGTCTTGCGTTGCTTCGAAATAAAGACTTGGAAGTTTGAGTTTTGAGTTACTCTTTAAACTTTATTGGCTTTACTGTAAGAGATCCCAAAAACTAACTTACTCTGCATTGTACAGGTATTTATGGTGAACCTGACATAAATAAGTGACCACAATTTTGGATCAATTTTCCAGCACTTGGTAACAGTCCTAATATGCCATGGTTATGCATAGGGGATTTTAACGAAGTTTTACATCATGATGAGTTTCAAAGTGCCAATTACAGGCCTCCAACCTAGATCGATGATTTTTGGCTTAGCTCTGAATAATTGTAACTTAATTGACGTGGGATATGAGGGCTACAAATTCCCATGGTTTAGAAATTGAAAAGACCCCTACACTGTTAAAGCACGCTAAGATAGAGCTGTGGGAAATCCTGGTTGGCTAAATACTTTCCCTACGGTAACGCTTAAACATTTGTATAGCCACTAGTCAGACCATGTTCCAATATTGCTGCACTTAAGAGGTAAAACAACAGTATTGGAGAAGCAAAGAATATTTAAGCCTTTTCGTTTTGAAAATTATTGGATCCAATCCCCGAGATGTTGACAGAAAGTGGTAGAATATTGAACTCAGTAACACCAAATCTGCCGGAAACACTAAAAGAATGTTCAAGTGGACTGGCTTCCTGGGCAAAATTGGAATTCTACAATCAGCATAAGAAAAAAGAGGACATTTCAAATCATCTCAAGAGAATCCAACAAGGTGTTATAACTGCTGAAGTACATAGTGACATGGCGAATTTAAAAGCTGAGCTGGAGAAACACCTTGATATGGAAGAGGCAAGGTGGAAACAAAGAGCTAAGCAACACTGGCTAGGGAAAGAAGTTAAGAATACAAAATTTTTCCACTCTTTCGCAAATAAACGGAAAAGGAGAAACATCATTCATGGACTAACCATTTTCAGACACTTTTCAAAAGCTCTAATCCATCCCCACTAGTGGTGAACCATTTGGCAGACCAGATTTCATCAAAAGTCTCGTCAATGATGAATGATAAACTCACAAGACCATACACGGCGAGCAAAATACAAGCTGCTCTCAAGAGTATGGCACCAAATAAATCTCTAGGATCCGATGGGATGCCACCATCATTGTCCAACAATACTGAAGTATTGTGGTTCCAAAAATTTACACGTGAAGCACTACAATACTTGCATGAAGGAAGATCTATGAGTAACCTTAATGACAGTAATGTAGTGCTCATTTCGAAAGTGGAGAAGCCGAAGAACATCACCCAATTCCGACCCATTAGTCTATGTAATGTGGTTTATCGGATAATATCAAAGTGCATAGAAAATCGACTAAACGTGGTCTTAGATACGGTGATCTCGAGCAACCAAAGTGCTTTTGTTAAGAACAGGTTAATCATAGACAATGTCTTAATAGACCATGAAGTTCATCATCATATAAAAAGAAAAACAACATGGCAAAAAGGGCAGATGTCCATTAAGTGGAATATGAGCAAAGCTTTTGACATAATAGAATAGAGTTTTCTTCTAAAGACATTAGAGAAGATGGGCTTTCATCCAGCTTTTATAAATCTGATTGAGAACTGTATCTCGACAGTACGTTTCTCCTTCCTCCTAAATGGAAAAATTTTTGGAAGGGTAATGCCATCTAGAGGACTAAGGCAAGGTGACCTTCTGTCCCCATACTTGTTTATCATTTGCAGTGAATTTTTTTCTCAATTGCATCAAACAAAGTTTAAGGACTAGAAGACTACATGGAGTGAAAATTGCAAGAGGGGCTCCTATACTTTCTCACCTTCTGTTTGCGGATGGTATGTTGATATTAGGAGAAACAACTAATCAAGAAGCCATAATGCTAAAAGATATTTTGTCGTTGTATGAGGAAACATCAGGTCAGAAGATAAATCTGAAAAAATCCTCAATAATTTTTAGCCCCAATACTCATGAACTCTTAAGAACTCAAGTCCTTGCAACTCTACAAATGGTTGAAACAATAGCTCATGAAAAGTACTTGGGACTTCTGATAATTCTGGGTCGTTCAAAATTGGCTGCTTTAGAAGGAGTTAAAAACAGGATCTGGACAAAAGTGGAAAGTTAGGAGAATAAACAATTATCCAATGGTGGAAAGGAAATTCTCATAAAGTCAGTACTTCAAGCAATCCTCACCTATACTATGTCGTGCTTTATGTTGCCAGATAATCTTATAGAGGACATATATAGGCTCTATAGTCATTATTGGTGGGGTAGTACACCCCAGAAGAGGAAAACGCATTGGGCTAAATGGACTAGACTATGTTTGCCAAAGAGTATGGGAGGTTTGGGCTTTAAAGAACTCAAAATTTTCAATACCGCTCTGCTAGGAAAACAATCATGGCGTATACTAGAGAAGCTAAACTCCACGGTTTCGTGGATTTTGAAAGCCAAATACTTCCCATCAACGACATTCTTGGATGCCAAATTAGGATGGAATTTATCATATGCCTGGAGATCTATCTCGAAGGAAGACAATTATTGCTGAAAGGGATTCAGAGAAGGATTGGATTGGGAGCGGTCACAAACATTAAAAATGATTTATGGCTCTTGAGGATAAAGAATAAAAAACCCACATCCTTGCCGGACAGCTATCCTGAAAACCTTATGGTATCACACCTAATGACTAACAATGGCACAAAATGGAATGAAGATCTTGTATGGAACACTTTCAATCATGAAGAGTTTGATATTATTCTATCGTTGCCAAGAAGTACAAACCCCCGAGGCCCAGATAGGTGGATATGGCAACCAGCAGAGGAAAGTAAGTACATGGTCAAATCCGGCTATAACTTGGGTATAAGTCCTCAAATTTCGCCTTTGTAGGAAATATGGCAACGAGTAGCTCAGGACCCTCACCACATTGGAGAAAGATATGGTCTCTAATAATAAAACCAAAGGTCAAACACTTCTTATAGAGGCTATGTAAAAATCACTTACCATCAGTTGTAAACTTAATTCAAAGACGTATGGCAGCTGAATCGTGCTGCTTGAGCTGTTCTATGGACGACATTTCTCTTGAGCACTTATTCGTCCAATGCCCCCTAGCGCACAAAGTCTGGTTTGCAGCAAATCTACACAAACAGATATTCGCATACTAACAATAAAATGCAGGTCTATGGGTTCAAGACTTAATCTTAGAATTGGGATCACAAGATATGGCTATAACTGCTGTAATCCTATCACAATTGTGGCATCATAGAAACAAACTCCTTCACGGAGAAACTCATGATCTTCAGCCACATCATTGTGCCAGCTATGCGATGAAAATGTGGTCTGATCTGGTAAAGATCAATAGTAAAGTGGAATCTACTAAGAAGAGTCATAATCAAAGTACCCATATGCCGTCGCATGGAAATACTCTCTACTTCGATGCAGCCATATTTTCAAGAAGAACATGTCTAGGATGGTACATACGATTCGATGAAGGCTCTTGGATATGTAGAGGAGCCAATATATACCGCTCATTTACACTCCAAAACAGGCTGAAGCCATCGCTCTGCTAACCAGACTGCTGGCAGCTTTGGAAAAAGGCATTCCATTAAGGAAAATTGAAGGCGGAGCACAAATAGCGATGAATGCGGTCAAAAAAAAAGGAAGATCTATCGGACTTTGGCCTTATCACTGAGGATATAGTTAGCCTTATTCCAAAACTAAACTACCCAGAACTAATCTGGATTAGGAGACATGAAAACACTGTATCCCACACTTTAGCACAACATGCAAAAATCTATGTGGATGTTGTTTCACAGTGGGATCATATCCCAACCATTGTAAGCCACATTTGGAATGAAAGAAATCCCAATCTTTTACCTCAAAAAGAAAAAACTGCTGCATTTAATTTATTTTTGTTTCCAAAATATTCTTTTGTTAAACGAGGAGTTCACTTCCACTGCTTCAGTGTATTTCCATTTCAAATTCCCTAAAATCAAAATCGCCTCAACACTTTCAGTTGCGTTGCTCCACCACCGGTGCCCAGCTTCCCGCTGCGACGCCGCCGGTCGCCGCTGCACGCCAACACTGTGTCGCCGATCAGGTAAGTGAATTCTCTGTATCTTCTACCTCATTTCTGTTCCTATAACAAAAAGGAAGATGATCAGTCAGACTTTAATCACACTCTCTACATACAGACATAGATGCAACTCAGATTTTTATCTGATTTCTTCTTACATTTCTTCTTAGATGATAATTGATACTTTCGGCCTGAATTTTTGATGTTTTTCTGTCAATGGTTGGACCTCTGGTTTTTGGTCTTTGTATAGAATCAGATGCATTTGAGATTGTGTGTGTTTTCATTCGTTGATTTTTTTCCCCTTTCCCTTCTCTGAATGAATTCGATCTTTCCCATGTTGAATCTGTACTTCTATGCGTATTTTCCTTTGTTGATTCGGTTTTCTTGGATTGCATGCTAGATGTTTGATTGTTTGCTTGACTTAAAAAGCTAATTCTAATGTACTACATTGGCTCGATGGTTTAATCACTGTACTGCTCTCTTTAGGATTTCTTGTGTATATGGGGAAGGAGCTGGTGTCACCATTGAAGGCTTTGCCCCAGTTACAGAGGAAGCTCTCTTAATAATGTTGCCTGCAAGTTGAAGTTGAAGGATTACAGAGAAGCAGTGAAGCTATGTACAAAGGTTTGAAGATCTCTAACCATTTGCTCTATTTCTCATTTATGTGCCGCTACGAGTTCTTGATTGCACAATTGCATATTCTTTTTTTCTATATATTTTGTTTCAGGAGACGAATTCAATGGGCGCCAATTATCAGTGAATATTTTATATAACTGAAGATTGCCTTTTGCTTTACCTTACTGGTGATATCTATTCTATACTTATAACTAAAACAACAACTCTTTTAAAATAAATTTTTTTATGTATTTAAAATGTACCAGTAATTAATTTTAACTTTATTCCTTGAAAAACTGAAATGTATTCTTTTGATACAGAATCAATTGCTTCATTTAAACTAATTTGTTTTCAATATATTCTCCTTGATAAGATGCCTCTGAGAAGCCTCCGCTTTCCAGGCACCCCGCGGCCGACACCAAGAATTGCTCAAACCCCTCCCATTGCCGAATTGAACATCGTTTCTCTCAAGGCCCCAATTACTGCAGCGTTGACGCTGCCCGTGCATCTTGTCTATATGGTAGTAGCTGAGTGTCTTCTTATTCTTTATATCATGAACATGGTGCAGTTATTTTAAAGTCAGTATGTAATGTATTTGTTTGCATTTCATTGCTATTGACAATTAGTAGGAGGATTTTTTGTCATCTATGAGTAATACAAAATGTGTTTGTTTTTTGTTTCAGGAAGGAATGAATTCTGTTTGGCCACATGATTATCGTAACGGATGGAGCTGAGGAAGAAGCTACTGGGCAAGAATTGTCCGCCTCATGTTTTCAATGCAGTCATAAAGGACTTCAAAGCCAAGTAAATTCCTTATAGCGGTTAGTATGATTTTCCCTTTGTCCATTTTCGTAGCATTTTCGGAAGAAATTGCATTTTGGACATAACCAATCATAGGGATCTGATAATGATGGCTTGTACGTGGAGAATTTTTGCGCTCGAGATGGTCATCGTCTACTTGGGGTCCGAATATAGAAGGTAGGTTTTCCCTTTGTCCATTTTCATAGGATTGTCGCGCTCGAGATGGATACTGTTAATCTTGGTTGTTTCAGGGCTTCCATATTAGGATTCACTGTTTCAGTTTCAATATGCTTCTGAAACATATTGTTAATATGGAATCTTTCTCTCTTTTTTTGATTACTTTATTGACTTTGTTATATTTTCTTAATTTCAGGCATTGGCTATATATATTGACAAGTTAAGCTAAGAAGTAGTAGTACTGCTTGCAAGTACTTTAAGGTAGAGAGAAAAGTTCTTCAATGGATTTGTTCACGTTGTTAATTTTTCAGTAGATATTGTTTCTGGGGTGATTAAGAACTGTTGTTGTATCTTCTCTATGAAAATATTATTTGTGTTGATTTTAACTCCAGTTGATCTTTTTTAAAAGGCTGGCCACAGAAAGTTTGTTTTTTTGAGTTGTCGTTGGTTGAAGAAGTATATAATTGCATAGTGAAAGATATTGAGGAGAGACAGAAGGAGCTTAATGGAGGTTTTGATGGTCTGAAGATCATTACAATCAATATTTGGGAGTATTAATCCTTCTACTGATGAGAGGGTGGTACATGTCGAGTATATTGCTTTCCTTTTTCATCAGAGATCCATCTTTTGTTGTCGATCATCCAGTAGTACTAATACATGGATATAATTGTGTGTAGGTTGTGTTCACAAGCTTTCTCGTGTTCCTTTACTTCATCAATTGCAGTGTTCAGAAGTTGAGCAAGGTGGAATCATCTTTACGGTAGCTGCTATTTAGTATGTTGATCAATTGATTGCACTCAAAATATTACTGTTGCTTTCATCACTATTGCTTATGTTTACTTGAGGTGTTTTATTTTGAATGAAATATCTTAAGTGTTTAATTATATAATATCTGATATTTTTCATTAAACACTTAGAGAGGGAAGTACACAACAGATTGGTTGGGCCAATCACAGTACACAACTGACACAATTTGCTGGTCTTCCCTGTCTTAAGCTGTCTCTGAGATATATTACTGTTTCCATTTTGCTTGTATATTTCACATAATTTGTGGAAAGGTGCAGTAATTTTTTTATGTTCAAAAGTACCTTATATAAACTTAATTTTATTTTTTCTGCCATTTATCATGCAAATGCTTAAAGCATAGCTTACCGATGGATAACCTGATCTGAGATCCTGAGTTGACTTCTGTATTATTCTTTATGAGTGCTCAATCACTACTGATTATAAGGCTTTAAAATTAGCTTTATGAGACTAAGTCCTATATGGTGGTCACTCGACCTGAGTGCAAAGAGCTTTCTGCTTATGGATGATTATAGATCTCTTCAGGCTGAAGAAAGCACACACTCATACACCAGCTCCATTTCTGCAGTTACCCTCACTGCCATACACAACAACTGTGAGGTAAAATTACTTAGCCCCATTTTCTGGATCTGTGGTTAACTTTACGATGATCAAGTGCTTGGATTATACATGCTATATTTATTCTTGCTGCATTTTGACTTCTTAATTTAAAATCACCCAATTGTGATGAGAAGTATTGTTTTGTTCTCCATGCTCTGTATATATGCTCTGGATGCTTTTATAGGATCCAACTATTGATGCATTTATATGAGATAGGTCAGTTACATATTTCTATGTTTGGTTAGTAGGGAAGTTCAATGGGTGTGAAGATGAATGACAGACTAGCTAAACAGGTTATGAATGATACAACAGTGTATTTGACAAACTTGATCTTCTACTTCTTATATTGAACCAGACAAGGAAGCTTGAAGCACAATTGGATGTCAGATGCATTTGTATCATAAATTAGTTTCTGCTTAGATTGATAGTTCCAGTGACACCAATCTTGAGTCTGGGATAGATGAACTTCTCAAACATCTTCAACAAGTGAATCTGCAAATGCAAGCTTGGGTTTCAGCAGGAGGATCAGAAATATTTTCCCACTCTCTAACTCAACTGTCTATTTTGTGTGCTGGCTTAAATGTGTGTTAAGTGTTTCTTTCTCTTCCCTTATGCTATATTTCCCGATGTGTTGGTTCGATTTATAGGAACCTTTGGGTAGTGTTATGCTTAGTATATCTACAACCTGAAATAAGAACTACTTTATCTAGCTTACATTATGAATAGCAAGAATTCAGATGGACAATTCAATCCTGACAATAGATTTTTGGTAAGTGAAGGCTTTTGTGTATGATATTAATTGGTTATTCTGTTTCTTATTTCATGCTTTTTTTTCTTCTTTTTTACAGGTTGCAGCTTTGGTTAGATCTAGTCTAATAGAAGAATAAAATACATCTCTACGCAATGTACGCAAGTCAACCATGTTAGAAGGCACCGTACAAAAAAGTACATCTTCGTCGCCCCTCTTCTTTGTCTCCGGCAATAGGCTAATCGGCGCTAGGGTTCCGTGGCAGAGGTGGGTTTTTGGTCTTCGTCTTCATCAGCAAAGGGAGTTCCACCGTTTTGAGGCTAGGGTTTCGACGGGTTGTGATTCGCTGGTGGCCGGGAATTGGTGCTGGGCGGAGGAGGTGTAGAATCTGGGCGGAACTTCAAAGATAAATCTCGATTCACATCCTCCAAAAGATTGATAGTTGTATCCAAGAATGTGTTTTTTTTCCCTCTTTTGCTTTCAAGGCATTTTGTTGAAATTTGGGATTATAAGTCCAAAGTTTTGATTTTGAAAACAATGTTGTTTGTGGTTTTGTTAAAGGTGAGGTAAAGACTAATCTTGTAATGCTTTGAATTTTCTTTTTCTTTTCACCTTGATGTATGTGTGCTGTTCTTGACATTATTCATATTTGCTCAATTTCTTTTTGGTTTAATTGTGTTGCATTTTGTTTTGCTTTCTGTTGTTAAGATTGTAAGAATTGAAATGGATAAAGATGGCTTCAAGGAAGGATCTAGACCAAAATATGAAGGCCTTCTATTTGGTGAGTTTTTTGTTTTTGTTTTTCTTAGTATAGTGTATGAATGTTGTTGTTGAAGATAAGGTTTTGAAGTAATGTAGGTTGTTGTTGAAGATAAGGTTTTGAAGTAATGTAGGTGATTGTGTAATTTTCAGATGTTGATGATACACTTTACCCCTTTAGTTCTGGGATATAAAGAGAAGTATCCAAGGACATGGTCGAACTCTGCTATATTATAGGATTCTTTGTAGAAGTCCTACAGCTACAAGATCTGTGTTTTAATTTCCACCTTCACTCTACAGAGCCCAGCTTCGGAGTGTTTATTATGACTTGGTATTGGATTCTGCAGTATTCTTTGTTTGGTTCGATTATAGATTCCGGTTGGCGGCTGTGTTATGGGGAAGAAGAAGAACAATAGATATTCTTGTCATTATAGTTTTAGTTTTAATACCTTTAGTCATTTTAGTTATGGTCAATGTCGGAAAATGCTAAGTCAATGTTGGAATAGTGCCAAAATTTTTATATCAGCACTTCTAATGCAAAATGTAGGATTATAATAGCATTTTCTAACTTCACATGGTCATATTGGCACATAGGGTCATACATATATTTTACCTAAATCATTTTCACGGTTATAAAGAAACATGTTTGATCATTAATATGTTTAACTATGCATAAGGACGTCAAATAAAAATTTGATATTTAAAAACTATTTGTCACGACAAATTGAACCATAACATATGATAATATTACTGTTTATATATCTATTCAAATATGTGGTTAAAATTGGACTGTAAATAATAACTTAAAGTGAAGTGTGCAGTTTGGTTAGATAAAATGGCGTCGTACTCATCCACGTTCCAAGTCAGCAGACAAATGATGTTGGTACCCCATTGCGAGCGACGTCACACTGAATGATAATCGGCGTTGCTGATTAGCAGATGGAGGTCGACCACGTCAACGTCGCAAGATTTGATCTGCAGTCGACTATTGGACATATATTGATTATATTATGCAAAAACTAAATAATGAAAATTGAACGAACAATTTACATATGCAAGAATAATAAAATTTTATTGATTATTCAGGCATACAATCAGAAAGCTTAAATTACGAATAATTAAAGTATATGTGAAATAAATAAATCACGTCTCAAGTAATCACAAAGTGATAGAGTTATGAGTAAATATGATGCCCTTGAAACAAATGAGTCATGTCGTGGACATCGTTCCCTAGGGTAAAACCATCGCAGGTAACAATTGACGTGTAAGAGTTACTTGGGATTCACGCAAGGCCTGAAAGATTATCACCTCGACAGAGCAACGGATGGAAACTTCGAGAAACACACAAAGAGACTCAAGCTAGAATATAGAGGCTCTATTTATACTGCTCTAAGAGACCCTAACCATGGAAATGTTATATTCTAATTTTCTGTAATTAGAGAAGAATATTCTCCACTCACCAACTCACAAAATCCGAGACATTCAATAAGTACTCGAATTAAATCTGCTGGAAATGGAAGAAATATTTGCACAATATTCTTCAGTGTATTAAACATGATACACCGTGTATTCATTTAAGACAAGATATCTCACAAAATATGGAAGTATTTCATTTTTATCTCTTAAGAATTACACACAAGCAATTCATCATATACTACGTGATTGGGCCTTCCAGAGACTTCCACGCGCTCCATACATGTTTTGGACAGTCCCCAGAAAAATTAATCTGGGCCAATTTCCGCCCAATTTTTCTCTTTCAAAAGTGACATTTCAAACATACATATCTCATTCACCCTTGATCTATTTTGAGAGTTTATATAGTCGATTTCACTCGCGAAGGAAAACTCAAAATGATATCCACCTACCCAAAATCCTTTTGGGTCCCACTCAAAACGATGCCCAAAAGTTGACGAAATTCAACCCTTTTACCATCATTTTCAAACAATCCCCCACATGAATAGATATTGATGTAGGAATCAAAACAATCACGTCAGACACGGAGTTTGACTTGGTGATGGATTCATTTTGACGGCATAGATGTTGTATAGGATAAGTAGGTGTCACCCTTTGAACTTTCCGTTGAGAGAGTACACTCAGCCCACTGGTTAGGAAGTAAATGCGATGGCCTTGAACTTCCCCTACTGCTTGTGTGAACGATAATGCACTTCCCACAGACATCTTTCCTAGCCCTTGCACTTTCCTCGGTTGTGTCCATTAATCAGGCAATGACACATGCCTAGTTCTGTAAGGTTCTAAATAATTGCATCCCAACAATTCCCTTCCGAAGCGGCCACACTTCTCGCTTACATGGGTGGTTCTTGGAGTAAGATCAATTCCGTAAACTATGCGCTCTTTCAAGTATCATACACTCGATGCCTTGATTCATTAAAAGCAATTTAATGCTTAACCTCCATTCACATCACTGTTTCTTCATCATAGGAATAAGACAGGAGGTATGAAACCCCCACAGTGATCGCAATGGGTCTTTGCAGTTTAGTTGTCCATTTGAACCTAGATCTTGGGATCTCCAGTCACATAGGTTGGGTTTCTACGTACGTAACCCACTATTTATTGGACTTAATCCTATTCCTTTCGATGAGTTCTCAACTAACTCTTAATTCAATTTCCTCGCCAAGAAATCGATTCAATCCTTTTTGTCAATGAATCAAAAACCTTATCATATTGACCTCACACAATCAACATCGATAATTCTTGCAGAGAGTAGTCGTCTAATGGTATAATATCTTTTTTGAGACACCATCATCGATACGGCTTTACGCTACACCAGTTAGCATACACGTGCTTTGGTCATCCTAGGGTATATCTTTCCCAATTTTGTCTAACATAATGGACTTAGATTCCTCCATGAATCTAGCAAGAGAGAATCATTTCTATACACAACTCAAGCCATATCCACAAGTCTCGCACAGAGCTTGTTTTCGTGATCATTTCTGGATTACTCGTGTATCATCTTACTATCCATTTTAAGAATTGTCTAATATGCACTTTAATAAGTACTTCAGACTATCAATGACTCTTGAGTTATCTTCTTAAGAGACACCCCACCTTTACAAAAGGTAACTCACAAATTAGCAAGAATGCCGGCTTTATCATTGAAGATTTCTCTGAGCAAGCAAGAAAAAAAATCTCTTCTTGATGTTTAGAGTTATTACATTGAATACGACATATCTCCAAGAGACTCAATTATCGTATCAATTTTACTATCAATGACCAAATATCTGAATATCCAAATAACCATTTAGGTCCATTAGATGTACTTCTAGCTTTCACAAAGCCTTGATAGCAAGTACCATCACCCTTGGACTCATTCTCACGTCTAAAGAACACCCATCAAGTACACAAATATACTTGATAATTGTTGAAATCCACTAGTGCTCTAGTGATTTGCACTCATGTGGTAGATCAATCTCTCTATTGATCACTGTTTTCCACAATATCATTTCATGGAATCTCGTTCCTTCATTGGTTTATCCTCGATCCTTAACGATTTAATCTATAGACTAAGTCCATTTAAGATAAATCGGGATCTTTAACAGAAATTTTCTCAAAATACACTTTAGATCAAGATGTATACTAAATTTTGTATTTAATTTCTTATGAATCTCAAGAAATTGATAGCACTTCAACGTTGTGCATATCTAGTAAAGATATTTTTTAAGTATTCCTTTTACTACCTTTGCAATACGCCAACCCCCACATTCGAAAGAACTTGTAGGTTGGCTCCATGAGGAGTTTCAGTTTTCTCCTTCTAGGGGAATCTTATTTAAAAGATCGCTAACCAATGTAAAGGATCCCCCACATCGATTAATCATTTCTAGACAATCACCATATGACCTTGCGAATGTTTCTACATTATGAATCACATTCCCCAAAGGATTTTGTGTCTTCACATCATGGTCACATATAACCACATATGGTTTCTATGCATCACGTAAGTGGTTTCGTTAATATACAAACCCCACTTAATAAAAGTTTGTGTGTTCAATAACGAATCAAACACTAGGTTCTTACCCATAGCATTTGTTTTAGGGATAGATCCTTTGGACAATCAAAACACCTTCATATATTGATCTGTTATCGCATAAGTCTCTCTTATTCCTTTAACTCCCTTGGAACTATAGATAACTAAACTTCCCGATCTCAATTAATCGTTCATCCTCGAGTGAACACTACCACAACCAATGTAGTATCAAACAATCGAGAATTCAATTAACTCTCATTAGGGCGCAGTGTGAGTTTACTAACTCCACGTAATTTCATGCCCACTTTAAAGCCAGGTTTTAGTGCAACCACACTTGACTTTTAGCCTACTCAAATCAAAATTGAGTGTCTTTGTGTTCAAATCACATTAGAGTAGGTTGCTCGACTCGAGTTTGAGTTCACCGCTTGACTCGATTTCAAGTTTACCCTCTTGGTTTGACGTAAAGTCCCCCAGACTCAAATTCAAGTTTTCTCGACCTCAGTTTGAGTTCCTTGCATTCTCAACTTGATCAATTAGATTCAAGTCTCTCATGACGACTTTTTCATCTCGAGTACCTATCAAAATTCATATGGTTGTTGAATTTTTAGGTTTTCACTTTCCTTTACATTGGGTTGGTTTTATTAAACATCCCCACATGTGTTAAGTTTCTCAAAACCTTGTGTCTTGGGGTTCCTAGACCAAATGTCTTAGGATTCCCATCTCATAATTCTAAGGCTTCTCAACCAAAAATCTAGTGACCAACTGTCTTGGGATTTTCAATCTCATGATTCTAAGACTTTTCAACCACAAATAAAGAGATTCGATCAAAAGTTTTGGGATTCCCAATCTTACGATTCTTAGGTTTCTCAACCAAATTCTTAAGATTTTCCCAGAATTTTAGCATAGTCATGATAACTCATGCTTTAGGGTTTACATCATGGTTCAGAAGAACCAATACCCTAGACATAGTCGTAAACTAATGTATTCATGTTCATATTTTCCAGGTCATACAAAATAACCAGAATATTACACCCTCACGCAGAGATTTCATATTTATGAGCAAATGAAGTTTATCATTTTGTCGCAAGAGATTCTTAGACCAAGGTTATAAATGTCATGAATCACTAGCAGCGCATTCTCACACAAAATATGGTATATATTCTTTTAACCAACACGAGCAGCCTACATGACCAAATATTATACCATGCAAACTAGGTATTTCTACATTTGATCAAGTATTTAAGCAAATACTTAACATTTCGAGGGCTTTGGAAACTATAAATTCCAAGCATATGCACCGATAATTAAAAGGAATAATAATGCTTGATTCAATATTCCAAACTCATGGCATTTTTTCTAGTTTTAATCAAATCTTTCATGCAATGAATCAAATATGATAACTTACCATATCAACATTTAATCTCATAAGTATGAATCTTACAGAATTAATTAGCATATTCATGCTATGTAATTTAACATACTTACCATATATCTCAGTTTGTGAAACGGTAATTATAGTTCTGACCAAATCCAACCTTATAACATATGATAATATTATTGTTTATATATCTATTCAAATATGTGGTCAAAGTTGGACAATGAATAGTAACATAAAGTGAAGTTTGCAGTTAGGCTAGATAAAATGACGTCTTACTCGTCCATGGTTCACATCAGCAGACAAATGACGTTGGTACTCTACCGCGAGCGACGTCGCACTGAATGGTAATCGACATTGCTGATTAGCAGACGGGGGTCACAAGATTTGATCTGCAGTTGACTATTATCTTGCAGCAATCGACGTCGTGGGGATGTTGACCGAGACTTTGTCCCAACCGACATCGCATATATGATTTGTTCGCCGGGAGCTGATTGCCTTAATCGACGTCGGTTAAAAATTGAGGTAAATGGTGCTTTCTTACCTCGGTTCCAAACCACGGTAAAAAAATCCATTTTTTACTCCGCCAGTATTTACCTCGGTTCTTTCAGGATAAAAAACCGAGGTAAAAACTCCTGTAAAATCGAGGTAAAAAGTGTTGTTTCTTGTAGTGTTGCTACCTTAAAAAAAGCCATAGAATTTATATTTAATATGTAATAAAATCGTTGCTGTGGTGTTCAAGTCTCAACTAGTTGCAACCTTAAATAAAGGCTAATTAACAAGTTACTTGCATGTTGATTAAATAAGAAGTTTAACTGGCAATTTGGATGTAAATACCTATCAAAATCATACTATAAATAAATATCTCAAAATCATATATTCATCATTTAATTGAATATTTAGCAACCCATTAGACTAATTCTGTCCTACTAAAAAGTTATTTGGGTCCATTTGAGAATATTAATAATTAAGTGTTGTATCAAGGATTATTATTACACTACTTTCTAAGCACACTTGAAACCTTTCTTTTCATAAATACTATAAGTAGTATGTAAAATAAAGTCAATGCGAGTTAAATTTGTGCTTTAACATTTCCAAGATTGTGGAGGGACTAAGTGCAAAATTTTAAAAGTTACTAGGAAGGGTAAAATATATTGTTTATAAAAGTTTCATCGCAAAACTAAAACATTAATAAGTAGTTAAGGAACTTTAATGATAGCAAGACACTCATCTCACTCAAAATATTCGTGTAATACGTAACTAAAGTGTTGTTTCACGAGAAGTGTTAATAACACTAGTAGTTTGTTCATGGCCACTTTCTTACGCTCGGTTTTATATTTGTAAGCATTAGATTTTAATTCTTCACACATCATACAAACACATGATACAAGCACAAAATATTATTTGAGAAAGCGATGTTGCATTAACCAACAACAATTCTCAATCTCGTTGTATGAACTGTGAGATATAGTGCACAATTACAAACACATGAACTACATTCCATGGAATGAAATATCTCATAATTATATATTCATCATGTATTTATGAATATTTGGAAACTAATTTGCTCATTTTCATCCAACTATTTTTTTTTTGTCAGGGTGAGGGCCTGAGCGCCGTTGGAAACTCGGGCCCTTATGATCAGAGATAAGATTTACTTATATGTTAATCCTTACCACTAAAAGGTAACTAGTGGTAAGATCGGGTGTCGTCCAGAGAGACTAAGAGAATCAAAAGATAGAGTCACGTAGTTCACACACAAACGTCACCAAATGTGTGTCAGGAACATAGAAAATGGAGAACAAGGGTTTGTTTGCAATAGTTAAGCTAACAATTAAGAACGTGTAAATAGAAACTACAGAGTAAAGATGTTAACAAAGACCTTAAGGGAATTTGCATCATGTATTTGACGTTTAGACTCAATCCTCAATTCTCATTCACATAAAAAAGGCCAACCGAGAAACTGAGCGGGGCAAAAATAATGTAGCAGGCTAATGGCGGTGCGTTTGCAGTGAGAGCTCTTAGTGAATAACCTGAAGTGGATGGAGAATGAGCAGCAAAAGCCATAGAGTCAGTTGAAGGCTCACATGCTCGAACAACGGATTTGTGAGTCTACTCCTGAATTGCAAGAGCGTAAATGTGACTAAGCGGTGGCAGTGGTTCTTGAGCAATGACATTGGATTGTAGGGTGTTATAGATTCAAACCAAGGGGAAATTTATAGATCATCTCATTCTCACGATCAGTGGCAGATATGAGAGGCACCATTGAAGAGGTAAAGTTGTTTACAAGGTTCACAGGATCAAACCCTATGTATGTGAGAGTTGTATTCATCATACATCTTTGTGAGTTTTGACATAGTAGATGAAAATGTCCATTCTGGCGGCAATTAATGATATCACCATGCATCCGCAGACTTTTCAGTCTATTGCCAAGTGAGAATCTTCCAGCGAGATCATCCCATAGTTTTTTAGTAGTATCAACGTAGTTCACCGAGGATCACACAAATAGATCAACAGTCTGAAGGATCCAGCAAACAAGCATAGTGTTAAATCCAATCCAGACTTCATAATCGATACCATCAATCCGGGGGGGGTCAGATAATGGTTCCATCAACGAAACCAAGTTTGTTCTTAGCAATAATAGTGGCAGTAGTAAATTCTCTGTAGTTTTCTCCTTTGAGGACCACATGACTGATCAAAAGTCCAGGGTGATCAGAAGGGTGGAGATAATATGGAGAGTTTACCGGGTGGCCTGTAATGTTGACAACCAGCTGCTAGAATGTCACGGATCACCCTCCAAGGGGTTAACAGTGCGGCCTAGCCATGCTAGAGTGTCATGACTACCGCTTAATTTCCCACGTGTGTCACACTCAGCTTGGTTGCTCTTGGCACACCAAGCCTTTAGAAGGGTGTGGTTGAGTATGCAACAGAGCAAATGCTCATTTTCAATATATTGCAAAAAGGTAACCGGATGTGGGTAGCTCAGCACTCCACATATATGTTGTACAAATGTTCTCACGAGTACCGAGTACAAAGACAAAAGAAGGTCAAAGGAAACAAGGCACGTAGGCCTGGACCTAAAGAACGAAACTAAGCTAATCTACTTAGCTAAGTTTATTACAAGAAAAAGAGATGACTTCTGGGATAAGGAACTTGAGACGTGTCTTCTCAGGCCGTGACTCAACACATAGTGTGCTGGCCTGGTGGGTGACTGAGAGCTGCGCACATGGGCATTGGGCACGAACGGCCATTGTGCACAGCGCATCATGGGCACAGAGGGGGACATCACAGGCCGTGAGCAGTTAGGCGGTTAACACTGGATGACCCAAAAGCGTGTGCATTACGGTTGAGGGAGACCGGTTTGTAGGCACACATTGAGCGGCACGGGACTACAACATGGTTGTGGTGTACATGCGGGTATGGGGTTGCATTGAGGTTGAGGTTGGGTGATAAGCCCCACCCCGTAAAATTCTCCCCACTCAATTCGGTGAACGTCCCCAGAGCCATCAATTCTCGAAGGTGCTTTGCTACCCACATTTTTCTCATACGCTTCTGCCTTAAGAAATGGGTTGATTCAATTGATTGCACTGGTGTACTCTGGTTTAGCTGTGGTCCTCGACTTCTCTTCAGTTTCAGTTTGAGCTGGCTTGATTTTATAGCACCCACTCCTTGATTGAAGATCGAAGGAATGTCCAACTCTGGATGTTGTCCGGTACACATCATCATCCATTCACGCTTCTGCCTCCTGCCTTTTGGAACAACAAGGGGTTGCTGATGTGAATGATGAATCGTCTTTCTCTGTCGAGGTCTACAAGGTTTAGCTTTCTTGAATAACTCAAAATAGGAAGTTTGATGAGGTGCTCCAGCCGACATATACATCTTTGGAGTCTAGATCTTCTTGGCAACTGACGAATACTTCCTATTCTCCTTGCTTAACAAATCTTCATCCCTCGCAGCTGGGGAGCGACCCACAACTTGCTTAGTCTTTAGGCTTTCTTCACAAAGTTCCTCAAATCCACCGGGCAAACCCATTGCTGGTGTAGACCCTTCTGACCCTTCATTTCCATTCTCATCACCAGGATCAGCTGAATCGCAGTCCTCATCTTGCTTTATCACATAACAAGCTGTAAAGCCAAGATTTTACCCCCGGGTGAAATCTTTGCAGCCTCTTTAACCGTGCATGGATTGGTGCCTAAGACGTAAAGGCAGTTTCCATATGGGTATACAACAATCTGTGCATCTCTCAGAAATTCCATGCTGAGGACTAAACCGAAGTCATCCATTTTAACGACATGGAAATTCACTGTGGTCTCTATGGTGCCAAACTTGACCGAGCATCGCCTCGTAACACCTAGCACTAGTTGGACCTCACTGTTAATAGCCTTCATCCTGCCCACAACTTTCTCTGACTTGAACTCCAATCTTGATGCCGATATACACATGGCTAGCTCCAGTGTTGACACTCGATCGAATGGGTTTTCCATTCATGCACACATCCATGTACATTAATGCTCCATCGGTCAGACGCATTGGCTTCATGCTGACAATCTCAGGTTTATCTCAGGTTTGTCAAGTTTAGGTGCGGCCTTTTCCACTTTACTTGACTAAGCTTCAACTCTCTTTGCTCACACAGAAACAACCACCCGGTCGATCTTAGGCTTCGTTAACGGATTCAACTACCTACGCCCAGCCATATTTCTCACGCTCAGGGACTTTTTGTTTGTGCACAGCATGGACACCACCGCATGGACACCACCGCCAATACCCCAATCTTGGGACAAGTTGTCCACAGCTTGCATGAGTACGCATGTATCTCTGCCAAGCTTCTCGATGATGCCTCTCAACTCAACAACGTTCGATTCGCGAGATGCCAAAGCTTCCCTCAGCTTGGTGATCTCCTCTTTATGTTAGCCACCTCAATGTCTGTATTAATAATGGCAACATCCGATTCCATCTGATCCACTCGGTCAGCTAGGTTCCCGGGCCCTTGTGCCTCACCAAAAAGAGTCCCCTAAATGTTCTCCAACCGATATATCTTCTTCGACATAGTGACGGCCTTTCACTAGCTCTCAGGGACTGCTTGAGCTCTGATAATAACTGTCACGGGTCACCCTCTCAAGGGGTTAACCGTGCAGCCTAGCTGTGTTAGAGTGTCACAACTACAGCCTGATTTCTCACGTGCGTCGCACTCATCTTGGTTGCTATCAGCACACCAAGCCTTTAGAGGGACGTGGTCGAGTATGCAGCGGAAATACACACATGAGTTTATATTAGGAGCAAAGCTTCACACACACAAGCCAATAATGCAATACAAGACCTGATAACAGGGGAGCAAACACTCATTTTCAATATATTACAAAAAGGTAATCGGATGTGGGTAGTTCAGTACTCCACCTATATGTTGTATGAACGTTCTCACGAGTACCGGGTACAAAGACAAAAGAAGGTCAAGGGAAACAAGGCACGTAGGTCTGGACCTAAAGAAAGAAACTAAGCTAACCTACCTAGCTAAGTTTATTACAACACTACCACAGAGACCCCCACTCTAGCACCGGTTATTAAAATCGGTGCGAAAATTGTAATAGCATCGGTTTTTTACTTGTTAGCCCCGGTTTCTAAACCAGTGTGAATTTAACACATGTTTTTGTAATTGTATCACCGATTTTTTCTAATAACAGGTGTAAATTTAACACCAGTAAAAAAATATGTGCTAAAAATGATGAAAACCGGTGTAAACCTAACACCGGTTAAAAATCGGTGCTAAAAATTACAAATACCGGTTTGAAATTAGCACTGGTCTAAAAACGGTGCTAAAAATCTCTAAAACCGGTGAATTAAAAATTTTGGCACCGGTTTTTAAAAACAAGTGCTAAAAAATTACAAAACCCGGTGCTAAATTGGTACCGGTTTGAAAACCGGTGCTAGAAATTAAAGAAAACCGGTGAAATGTAAATATTTGGCACCGGTTTTAAAAACTGGTGCTAAAAATTAATGAAACCGGTGTTAAAATAATTCCGGGGAAAAAAGCGGGAAAAATGGCACCGGTTGATTTAGCACCGGTTAAAAACCAGTGCTAATGGGTAAAATGGCACTGGTTTTACTTACTATTCACAAAACCGGTGCCAAATAGAGCATTTAATTCTCCGAACTACCCCTCAAAAATTAGATCTGAACTTTTAGTTCGCTTCTCTCTTCATTGATGGAAGATTTTTTGGATGGTGAGCAATAACCCAAAGCAATGAAGACCCACGGATACAGGAAGTTTGAGGTTCGAGGGCTCGAGGCAGGAGGTTCGAGGGCTCAAGGTAGGAGGCTCAAGGTTTGAGGTAGGAGGCTCGAGGTTCCAGGGCTCGCAGCAGGAGATTCGATGGCTCGAGGTAGCATATTCGAGGGCTTAAAAGCTCGAGGTTTAAGGTAGGTGGCTCGAGGTTTGAGGTAGGAGGCTCGAGGTTTGACCGCTCGTGGCAGGACATTCGATGGCTCGAGTGTTCGAGTGCTCGAGGCAGCAGGTTCAAGGGCTTGAAAACTTGAGGCTCAAGGTAGGTGGCTCAAGGTTCGAGGTAGGAAACTTGAGGTTCAAGGGCTCGAGGGCTCAGGTTGAAGTTGTCTAAAATTTGAGGGTTGATTTCCAAAAATTATATTATGTATAATATATTCGTAAGTCAAGAAATCAATTTACATACTCCCTCTGTTTCACTAAGAGTGGCGTACTAGGTTTAAGCTCTTGGATTAATGTGATGAAAATGAGAGGTTGAAATTGAGTGTAGAAAGTAAAAAGTAGAATGAGTGGATGAGATTGTAGGAATCTTTCCAAAAATGAAAAGTGTGTCATTTAAAAAAAACATCCTAATAAGGCAAGTGTACCACTCTTAGTGAAACGGAGGGAGTATCAGTATTCTATATACACTAGTTAACTATATATGATCGTGTTCAATACAACTAAGGGTTGGTCAAACCCTAGTCAACATACGCGTGCACCAATTTCACCGTATCCATTGCTTGATAACCCATACGGTTGTCTACAAGTCGCCCGTAGTCAGTGAGCGTTCCATGTACACTGGTTAATCGACTATAACTTAATTGGCAATCAATATACACTAGTTATAACTTAATTAACGCATCCATTACTTGGTAACCCATTAAGTTAACTAAAACCATCCCTTACTTACTGAGGCGACACAAATACAGTCTTCCTCAAGTGCAACTAAGCGAGCCTACATTAATTTCATTATATTATCACATAAACATGTTTGAATTGACTCATACTAATTCCTGGTTAAACTCTATTTCTCTGGCCGTTCTATGTATACAAGTAATAGTATGAAACACTAAATACACAATTCTAGATAGGAGCGTCTATTGTAATTAAACAGTATCCAGACCTTAATTAATTTGTCTAGAAAGATTATTCAAAATTTTGTACCTAACTCAATACGATGTAGTATAAAATTCTCATGAAAATGAGCAAGTTGGCCAACAAAGGAGCTTGACAAATTTAACTCCAAAGTGACCCAATAAAGTAGCAAGAATGGTCAAACTAAACTCCCAATTGGCCCAACAAAGCATCATTTAGCTTCCCTCCCAAATTTTCCCTCTTTCCTCTATAACCTTATCCCCAAATTTTCGCAAATCCGACCCCAACACACATGCCCTTCTACAATTTTTTCCAAACTATATGCTCATCATCACCATTTCGTCAACCCCTAACGGAGCCATTATTGCGATTCTACTTCCCATTCTTGTTGTTTGGAATTTTGGTCGCGATTCTACTTCACCGTTGCTTGCAATTTTGGTCGAGTAAAGCTGGTGCATAGCCGGCCGGTGGCAAAAAACATTGCCGAGAGTGTGTACAAATAAGGTATGAGTGATTGGTTTTTAGGTACGTCTTCAAGAACTCGTTAAATGAGTGGTAGTTTGTTTTTTTCCCGGGTTTAATGAATAGATATATATTGGCAGGTCTCTTAGTTTGTGAGTTTGTGTTTTAATTTGTTGGGTTATTAGTGTGGGTAGTTGTTCATGTGGATAGATGATTTGTTTGCTAATAATTTTAGAATTTTTGCCTACTTTGTTTTTGCCCCCATACGAATTTTTTGCATATTATGTTGATAGGTCAATATGTTCTCGGTTGGTTGTTTGTGGATATCCATCTTTGGATGTGTTATGTTAAGATTTCATTTTTTTGATTAACTTATACAAGCGAGTGAACGGAAAAGCCGAGGAAGAAATTTTTCGACTATGGTACTAAAGCCGTAGAAGAAAATTGTGTTACCCCTACAAAAGAAGACAATTGTGATGTCAATAACGAGTAGATGGATTATGCACTCAAATCATGCTCGGGATCTGAAAACTCAGGGGAGGAAGAAGAAACTATATCAAAAGATGACATGAGTGGGAGCTTTGACAAAGAGTATTGCAAGCGTAGAGGCACAACCACGTGTAAGTCCATGTTGCTAGCAAAGTAAACGAAACTCCTTAAAATATTCTTCGACGATGACTTCGAACCTTTAGTTATGCGCAGCTGGTGGTCGATGTATATTGGCTATGCCTTCTGACGAAGAATCCGCTTCGGGACATGGCATAATTGGAAAGCAGTCCCAGACCATTTAAAGAAAGATTCGTGGGAAGACATTCTCGTAAGTGTGTTCTAATCCTCCATTTTTATTTGTTCATTTCAACTTCATTACATTTTGCACTAACAACATGTATCTTTGTCCGCTAGATTAGCTGGGATATACAAACCAAAAAGACATTCAATGAGATGAATAAGTTTCGAAATAAATGGAAAATGTATGCAGGTGAAAAGTGAAGGAATTGGAAGGCTAAGGTGGCTCACAAGTACATCGTGCAAAAAATAATCCTGGTTCCTGTGCATGGAAAGATTATCGATGGATAGACAAAAATGAATGAGAGCTATTTGTGAAACACATATCAACCCCTGAATTCAAGGTTATTCCTTAAAAATTCTTAATTTCTAGTCATTACTTTGTGAGCATTTTACAAATCAATTTTGGATGCTTTTAGTTGTGGGGATATAGTTACTGCTGTCACGTTCATTTTGGATGTTGGTAGTTCGGGCCTACTAACATCTTCATCTTGTTTTTTTCTCAATTGAACTGAGAAAAGGTCTCTTTGCCAATACAATTTTAATTGAGAGATAGTTTATCCCAGATGAACGCTGAAAGCTGCAGCGCGCTGCAGCCTTCAGCAGCTATATATAGAACTCATTTCTTGTTATAATCAACTTTCCGGGCCAATTACATCTTCAACGACCCTTGGTCCCTATTAAGATTGATTACATTTATGACATTATTTAATTTTAATTACTTAATAACACTTACTTATTGTCCAAATGATGTTTTTCCCCTTTTTCTGAATTTTGTTCTCAGAAAGGGAAAAAGTGCTGCCTATATGTTTTGAACCATAATGGAGAAAGGGATGTAGCTGCATTTGGTATCTTGTTTCCAAAGGATAAGGAAACGAACTTACCATTAAGCTGGAGCGAGTAAAGCTTCGTGGACCTGTGATCATTCCCAAGAATTGCATGGTTACATTATTTATAGATGTATCATTATATATGTTTCACTTACAATATTATTTTTCCAGATACCCATGTGATGGGGTGGTTGATCAAGGCCACGTCCAGTTTATTCCGGCCGCTTCAAATTCAATAGCTCAAAAGGAAAATCAGAGGGTCGAATTGACTACGGACGAGGTTTCAACTGTCATGTGCCGCACTCAAGCAAGGATGTACGTCTTCCCTTACAATTGAGAGTAAGTTTTATTCTTTTTTGTATTTTTTGACCCGCCGCATGGAAGCAATAGCAACCATATGCTATGATTTTATTTTTTTTAATATATTAAAAGTATTTTGGTGTTTGCTTTTTTTATAGAACCCATTGGTTTTTGCTCTTCTTCGTACCGGAAATCGATCGAGTATATTGCATCGACTCGATGAGTGGGGGAATTTGCAAACGTAATAGGCTATGCCTTAAATTGATTCATTTGTAAGTGGAACACATTTTTGTCATTCCTTCTACTTTAATGTTTTACAAAATTGTTTGTTCATGTAAACGTATTCTTGTAGGTTTCTCACTTTCTTTGCTCGATTATTTACAATTAATGTTAATAATCAGTAAAATGACATTCATTGCTATATTCATTACTTGCGTTCATCATTGTATGTTGGAAAAAGTTAGACCTAATTAAACTATTATGTGTAATCCCCAGTTTCTGAATATATATTATTATATATTTTTATAAATATATTTTCATCGATTGTAGGATTGCAACAAAATATCGACGATTCAATTCCGACCAAAATAGATCATACTCTTTGAACTATACATGGAATGTCATAAACATCAATGTACGCATTATCCCGTAACGTCATATTTCCTCTGTCATTTTATGTTCGTAATCATTTCAGCAAATTCTCTTTTATATCAGTACAAGATACAAAGTAGTACTTGGGAATGTGGATACCATTGCATGTATTACATGGAAAAAATTGTTAGGGACGTGCATGACATTGACATTATTCCGGTACGTTTTCCTATATTGTTTTTTTTGTATTTGTTAGTCTATCACATATATATCCTTTTCTAACATGCAATTTAATACATTATTTCAGCAATTTCCAGAAGATTACACTCCTCTGGGGAGGATCAACTGCGGAGCATTGCTCTAAAATGGGTTTGTATTTTTGCAAAATGTACTCTGCCAAAATGCATAGCTCAATTGAATGTCATACAGGGACTTGCCTCCATCATTGGATAGTAGTTAGTATTATCTCTTATGAGAAAGGTAATTGTCCTTCACTTTTGATACTCGTCATCTCCATGATGAGGGGGGTTCCAGTATCTTATGTAGGCCACTAAGAACCACATTTCATGCACTTCTTTCACTAGTAAAAAATTATAGTTGATCAAATTCAATGTTTTTTTCTACCTACTTCTTGTCTATGTGTGATGATTGTTGTATTTATTGGGAATTTATCCTATCATATAATTAGCACCGGTTTTAAAACCGGTGCTATAAAATAACCGGTGATAACAATACGCGTATAGCACCGGTTTTAAAACCGGTGCTAATAAATTACTAGTGTAAACAATACAAATTTAGCACCGGTTTTAAAACCGGTGCTAAAAAAACCGTTGCTAAAAATACACATTTAGCACCGGTTTTAAAATTGGTGCTAAAAATAACCGGTGCTAAAAATACACTTTTAGCATCGGTTTTTTAAACCGATGCTAAAAAAATAAATTTAGCACTGGTTTCAAAACCGGTGCAACTAGGACACAAATTTAACACTGGTTTTTTATAGCACCGGTTATAAAAAAAATTGGTGATAAAAAAATCGGTGATAGAAGTAGGAATTTAGCACCAGTTTTTTTTCTACTGGTGCAACCATTTCAACGGTTACTAAAGACACCGATTTTTTTCCAGAAATAACCGGTGCTACAACCCAAAAAACCGGTGCTAGAGGGTGTTTTTGTGGTAGTGCAAGCAAAACAGAAAACCTCTAGGACAAGGAACTTGGGACATGTCTTCTTGGGTCGTGACTTAATACTTAGTGTGCTGGCCGGGCAGGCGACCGGGCGCTGCGCGCACGGGCGTTATGCACAACGCATCGCGGGCGCCAAGGGAGACATCACGGGCAGTGGGTGGTTAGGCGATCGACACAAGATGGCCTAAAGGTGTATGCAATGCGGTTGAGGGAGACTGGTTTGTAGGCACACGTTGAGCGGCACGGGACCGCAGCATGGTTGTGTCGTGCATGCGGAGATGGGGTTACTTTGAGGTGGAGTGATAGACCCCACCGTGTAACACAGCGTGACCTACAACTGACGGAGGAGAGTTGCAAGTGCATCACGGGCAGCGGTATCATGAGCTGATTTGGCCTCGACTTCGGTGGCTATGCAAGTTGCTTCGGTGGCATCACGAGCGGAGTCAGATTTGAAGTCAACGTCGGAGCTATGGCGACACGTGTTCAGCGGCAGCGACAGCGGTGTGGATCGGACAACGGCAGCGTATGGTCGGCCATGGGCAGCTCGAACGGAGCTGGTGTATTGGCAATGATCAGCGACTTGCGGTGAGCAAGCGGCAGACGGCGACTAGTAGAGGAGGAGATCGACACCAAAAATTCAAGATTTTTGAAATTTTAGAGGTTTTAGAATTTTAAAACTCTAATACCATGTAAAATATAAGTGGTGATGGTATTCATCATAGAAGACCCCTATTTATAGGGCGATCGAGTACAAGAGACCAAAAATAGCTAAACTAATCACATATGGAAAAGGATTCTATCTATACAAGAAGTAATATTCACAAAATATTCTTTATTCCTTAACAAACTCCAAGTTTCATCATCAATGACAAGTCCCTGTCAATTTCTGAAGAAGGAGCTACAGAATTCGTCCTGCTATATATTTACCATTTTCATCAACTCCTTAACGAAAACAGTATGTACCCTTATGATCTTATCACATATTTACTCACAGTCTGTGGTGTAAAACTAAAACTAAAAACGATTAGGTATTGTCAACTTCTTCAGACCACTTAATTTGCTGGTCCTTCAAAACGGAGATAATCATACATTACCCCTCTAGTTGGGGATCCACCTCTTGCCTGTGTGAGAAAGATTGTATTTTTTCCCAATAAAAGCTTGTTGCCTCTTATCTCCACACTGATTGCCTTATACACTCCATGTATTCCATGCCTTGCAATTGCATTATCCCTCTCATGTAGCTTCTCTGCGAAATCGGGAACCACGCTTAATTCATCATTCATCCTGACCTGCACATGAACTCAATCAAGACGTACTTCATCAATAATGCATTCGATGAAACCTAGCTACTATTATTAAGAGATCTCACGAATGCATTGGACGAGGTTTTTTTTATCTTCAACAATAACACCGAAATCATGTTTTAATCTGTCTCAAAATTTTTACCTGGAGTTCAGCCAAGGAGATAGAAGCTAGGGCTAGTCGAAGAGTGTAAGTTGCAGTGGGAATGACCTCTTTCATGGAAAAAGAAATTCGCCAAGTGGTACCGACATACTTATTCTCTGCATTTCTCCTACAATAGCCAATTACATAAATTTCTTGTACCGATCACCAAAAAAGAGAGGAGAAACATGAAATAGGCATGCACCTGGTCACATGAGCATAAAACCAGTCTTTCTGATAAGTACTGTTACCAACGTTGTAAATAAGGTCATGATTAGGATATAAATCTGTGTATCGATCCCATAAGCCATATTGTCTATACCTGATGAGATTATGTACGAAATTCATCCAGATTTAAGAGTGCTTTAATTCTTGAAAAAACTATCATGTTCTTTTCGCCCGATCTGAACTGAAATAAAATTTACCTATCGGTGTGATTAAGGTAGAGGTAATTAACGAGTTGTGGAGCTGGATCAGGGACGTAAAACTCTGCAGCCGTACGGTCAGGAATGCCAATTTCCCAAACTGTTGGACCATTTCTTGGAGGCTTGAAAATTAGGTCTCCTAGCTTCAGCACATTTCCTGTTGATATCTTTCAGTTTGATATCATGCCATTGTAATAAGAAGAATTACAGAGTTGATTTAAAATAATTGATTATCGTTACATATATGTACCTGGCTTGATCTTAGTATCGACTTCATATTTATAATCACCGAAGATTCCGGGTATCCAAGCATATAGGTTATAGTTGCCGGGTCCAACATTTTTTATTGTGAAATAACCTTCTTCATCAGTTTGATTCCAAAATTGATATCCCTGCCATACATTAGAATATACTTACATGTAGGCTGTGATGCAAAAATAAGACTTAATTTATGGAGAAAGTCTCATATTAATTAAACAATAATGAAAATATTTTGTTTCAATAACTGGTCTAATTATAAATATTTATACATTAATTACGTTAAAAAATATAAATATTATTTGTAATTGCACTAACACAGAGGCCCCCCTCTAGCACCGGATTTTTATCATCGATTTTTAAAATTGGTGCTAAAAATCTCATGGCACCGGTTTTTTAAATTTTAACACCGGTTTTTTAAAATCGTGTTAATTTAACACCATTTTTTTTAATTTTAACACCAACTTTTTAAAAATCGGTGCTAAATTTAACAATAAAACCAGTTTTGGAAAACATTAGCCCCGGTTTTTAAAAATCGGTGCTAAAAATATGAAAATTTCATTTGCAGCCAAGGAAATAGCAAAAAATTTAAAATAGCACTAATTTTGGAAATATTAGCACCGGTTTTTAAAAATCGGTGCTAAATATTTGTAAAATTCTATCTTCCCGCCAAAAAATTTAAAATAGCATCGGTTTTAGTAAAAAATAGCATCGGTTTTAAAAACCGCTACTAAAAATAAAAAAATAGCACCGATTTTAAACACTGGTGCTAAAAATTAAAATTTAGCACCGTTTTTTGTAAACAATAGCTGCTAAAAATTTTCAAAATTCATTTCCCCGCCAAAGAAATAGCCAAAAAAATTTAAATAGCACTGGATTTGGAAAAATTAGCACCGATTTTTTCCAACCGGTGCTAAAAATTTTCAAAAATTTTAAATAGCACCGGTTTGGAAGAAAATACCACTGGTTTAAACCAGTGCTAAAAAATTTTAATTTTTTTGCGCCTAAGAAATCGGCAAAAAATTTTCCCGCCAAAGAAATTGCCAAAAAAATTTCTTGCCAAAGAAATCGCCAAAAAAATTAAAAATTCTATCTTCCCGAAAAAAACTTCTAAATATTCGTCAAAATTTTTTAAAGTTCAATTTTTCAGCCAAAGAATTCAAAAAATTTTCCAAAATTTCAAATAATCTTCCTAGATATTTTATGAGCTGGGAGCAGCTACGCAGCAGCTCTAAGCTCTTTTTTTTTAACTTTCAAAATCGTTCACTTCTTTTGTTAACTTTAACTAATAACTAAGTTAAGTTAAATTAATCAACGATCAACCTTTACTGACCTAATATATACAAATAAGAATAATTTTTTTTTACATTAACTAATTAACGTTCAACCCTTAATTGATTTATTATAGATAAATATAAATTTAACAAGTTAACGGTCAAATAACTAGACTGACTTTGACTAATCAACGGTCAAACTATACTTGACTTTCAATATATAAACAGTAATAACAAAGTTGACTTTAACTCATTGGAGGACATCGGAAGCCCATCCGGGCGGTAAATTTTTCATGCAGGTAAGTAAAAGGGCGGTAAATATTTCTTACGGTTTGGACCTCCTAATTGCCTGGAGATTGTTTTTGGAAGGCCAACAACACCACAACCAATTTAGGTGTATATGGTAGAACCGGTCTACACCACTTCATCTTTTTGCATAAGTGGCATGAAGGCGCCATCTCATCCAATCTTTTCACATGACTGGGAAATAAAAATATATATATATATATGTGTGTGTGTTTTACACCCTGACCCTCTAGACTCGAAGGGTAGCTGGTCTGAGGGTAGGGTCGAGGCTTCGGGTGGTTTGAGGATTCAATACTTCACAACCGCCTCGACCCTCGACCCTCGACCCTCCACCCTCAAGCCCCGACCCTCGACCCAAGACACTCGAGGAGTATGGTGGCTCGAGGGGTAAGGTGGCTCGAGGGGCATGGTAGTGGTTCGAGGGGTATGGTAGGGGGTCGAGGTGTCAGGTGGTTCGAGGGTCAGGGGGTTCAAGGGTCAGGGGGTTAGAGGGGCATGAGGGTTCGACGGATATGCTGGTTCGAGGGGAAAGGAGGTTCGGGAGGCATGGGGGTTCGAGGGGCATGGGGGTTCGAGGGGTATGCTGGTTCAAGGGTACTGGTGGTTCGAGGGCCATGGGGTTCGAGTGGTAGTAGTTGTTCAAGGGACAGGGTGGCTCGAGGGCTCGAGTGGTTGTTCGAGGGGTATGATGGTTCGACGGGTTCGGTGGTTCGAGGGGACCATTCAAGGGATGGAGGTTTTCGAGTGCTCGAGGAGGCATTCAAGCACTGGAGGCGTTTGAGTCCTAGAGGCATTCGAGGGGTATGGTGATCCTAGGAGGCATTCGAATCCTGGAGGCCTTCGACTGCTCGAGGGGGTATGATGGTTCAAGTGTTCGAGGGGTGGGGTGGTGGTTACAGGGGTAAAATGACTCGAGGCCATGGCAGTTCGAGGGCCACGGTGGTTCGAGGGGTCGGGGGTTAGTTCAAAGGGTATGGTGGTTTGCGGGATTTGGTGGTTCGGGGGTTATAGAGGCTTTTGATTGCTTGAGGAGGCATCCGAGTACTGGAGGCGTTCGAGTCCTGGAGGCATTCGAGGGGTATGGTGGTCCGAGGAGGCATTCGACTCCTAGAGGCTTTTGAGTGCTTGAGGGGGTATGGTGGTTCTAGTGTTCGAGGGGTAGGGTGGTGGTTGCAGGGATAAAATAACTCGAAGGCCATGGCAGTTCGAGGGCCACGGTGGTTCGAGGGGTCTGGTGGTGGTTCGAGGGGTCTTGTGGTGGTTCGAGGGGAGCTTTCGAGTGCTGGAGGTCTTCGAGTGCTCGAGGAGGCACTCGAGTCCTGGTTCGAGTGGTTTGGCGGTTTGAGAGGTTTGGTGGTTCAAGTGTTCGAGGGGTAGGGTGGTGGTTATAGGGGTAAAATGACTCGAAGGCCATGGCAGTTCGAGGGCCACGGTGGTTCGAGGGGTCGGGTGGTGGTTCGAAGGGTATGGTGGTTTGCGGGATTTGGTGGTTCGGGGGTTATAGAGGCTTTCGATTGCTCGAGGAGGCATCCGAGTACTGGAGGCATTCGAGTCCTGGAGGCATTCGAGGGGTATGGTGGTCCGAGGAGGCATTCGACTCCTGGAGGCTTTCGAGTGCTTGAGGAGGTATGGTGGTTCTAGTGTTCGAGGGGTAGGGTGGTGGTTGCAGGGATAAAATGACTCGAAGGCCATGGCAGTTCGAGGGCCACGGTGGTTCGAGGGGTCTGGTGGTGGTTCGAGGGGTATGGTGGTTCGAGGGGAGCTTTCGAGTGTTGGAGGTCTTCGAGTGCTCGAGGAGGCGCTCGAGTCCTGGTTCGAGGGGTTTGGTGGTTCGAGTGTTCGAGGGGTAGGGTGGTGGTTACAGGGGTAAAATGACTCGAAGGCCATGGTAGTTCGAGGGCCACGGTGGTTCGAGGGGTCGGGTGGTGGTTTGAGGGGTCGGGTGGTTCGAGGGGTGTGGTGGTTCGAGGGGTATGGTGGTTCTTTCGAGTGCTATAGGTCTTCGAGTGCTCGAGGAAGTGTTCGAGTCCTCGAGGCGCTCAAGTCCTGAAGGCATTCGAGTCCTGCAGGCGTTCGACTCCTCGACGAGGCATTCGAGTCCTTGATGAGGCTTTCGAGTCATTGAGGCATTCGAGTCCTCCAAGGGGTCTGCGGAAAGAAAGAAAAAAATTCAGGATGCGTTAGTTCTTCTACTGTTACTTTGCATGACCACTCATCTACAAAGGCTAACAACCCGCTCGGTTCGGAAGGCCGTCACCGCACTTCAGCGACGGCTGGCTTGATAACCGTGGGGAACATACCACAGATCGACAACCGGTTCACACACATGGTTATATGGTAGTTGTACTGTTGGTTTGCGCTATTTGTCCGCGCTGCACTGAGAAGTGCTAAATGGCAGCAGGCTGTCCATTTGCCTAAAATGGAGAGGACGGTTACAAAACCGTTACGCGGGGCATGCGCGGTAGAAGTCATGCCCGGTCTCTTTATCATTAGGAGGTCTATCGGCGGGGAACACTAGGGAGCAACACAGACTACGCTCAATCTGCTCCCAACCCCACCGAGATAACCTCGGCACTCATCCAGAGATCGTTAACGAAGGCCAATAACACCTCTTTATCTTCATCTTATAGGTGTACATGGTAGAAGCAGTGTGCCAGCTCTTCCTGGAGAAGACGTCATACTACTTCACTTGAAGGCAGAGACCATTCTCGGTTTGGAATCCACCCGTGGGGAACAAACCACGGCTGAAGATCTGGTTCACACAACCGGTTGTATGGAAGTAACATGGAGCGGGGGGCTAGTGAGGTTGTTCTCATACCTCTCGGTATTTTCACAGATGATTTCTACAGGCCCCTATCATCACGAAGGGGTAGCATCTTTTTTGGGCCACCTGGCTGTATCATCTAGTCCAGGGGTAGCTTAGTAGGTATCATGTATTCACGGAGGGGGACAAGGTTCCCATTCCCGTAGACATTTCCGGCCCCTTCTGGGCCACCTGATTGTATCATCTAGATCAGGGGTAGTTTAGTAGGTTTCATTGTATCACGGGAGTGGGACAATCTTCCCACTCCCGTAGACTCTCTCGGTTTCTTTTATTTACCATTACCTTCGACTAGTGACTAAGCTGACTTTGTCTAATCAACAGTCAAACTTTACTCGACTTTCAAAACATAAACACTAACAACTAAGTTGACTTTGTCTAATTAACGGTCAAGCTTTACACGACTTTCAATAAATAAACACTAATAGCAAAGTTGACTTTAATTAATTAAAGTTCAAACTTCATTAGTGTTTAGTATATATTATATACTAATAATAATGTTTGACTTTGTCTCATCAATGGTCAAACCTTACTTGACTTTCTATATATAAATACTAGTGACTAAGTTGACTTTAACTAATCAATGGTCAAACTTTACTTGACTCTCTCTCTCTCTCTCTCTCTGTATAGAAACACTAGTGACTTAGCTGTGGACGAAGCTGTAAGCGGGAAAACTCTCTCTGAGGCGATTTTGGGCGAAAAAGGAGCATCCTTCTCCCACGATCCACGGGAGCATTTTCGTCCGATCAAGCGGTAAATCCAGGCCTGAGACCAGATTACTCAGACTCCCCATGGGATTCCGAGCATAATCATCTCCAGGTTGTGGGTTTTTCGTTTGCTTCTCCGCCGGCATTGGGTTTCCGAAAACAGGTTCTTCTTAGTCACTTGGCTTTGAATTATTTCATTCCCTGTTCGAGCACTGATACTTTATCATCTGTTGAGTACTTGGATTGTGTATATGTTTGTTCCTGTCGTTGTAATTTGTATGTGTAATATCTAGCATGCGTAGCATATTATCTGCCTATATACTAATCCCTTGTTGCCAGGATAGTTACTAGGAATTTCTGTTGTTTTTGAAGTAGAATATTGTGTGGGAGATAAGTTAGTCTCCCTTGTGCATCCGATACGTTAGTCGGATTGTGTACCTAACCCCTCTTGTCTTCTCTTACTGTCACTGTGAACTGGAAAACATGGACCAGACTCCCATATCAACCCCTGCCACCAAATCAGCAAATCATCCAGGTCTGAATGACCAAGTGGAAAATACCTTCAAGTCTAGGGAATGGCATGATCCGCTATTAGAGAGAAAAAGGCAGTGGGATGATACGAATATCACCTTGAACAAAGTAGACATTATCACAGACCAAGATGTGGATTTTGTCCTCTCAGAGGAAGAAGTTAACAAGGAACAAGTCTGGGTGTTCTATGGTTTTTTAGGCGTCTTCCCAGGTTCTTTCCCAGGTATATATGCTGTCCGGAAATTGCTCATGGCAAAGTGGGATGTCCAATGCTGGGTTTAGACAATGACAAATGGGTACCTAAAATTCGGATTCAAAACAGCGGAGGACAGGAACAAGGTACTACAGGGTCCGAACCATTTCCTCCACGGTAAAAAGTTGTTTATTGTTCCTATACCTGAGTCTAGGAAGTACGATATGCGTATCACGGCCAAGAAAACGATCTAGATTTGTATGAACTACCTACCAAAGTCATGCTGGCACAAAAAAGCCCTCGAGAAGATAGCTTCCACCCTAGGTGATCCCATCCTCACGGACAATGGAACTCGAGATCTCGTGGGCTACTACGCCAGGATCCTGGTCCTCATCGACACCTCCAAAAAGCTCAAAGAAATGGTAAAATTCCATTTGTCGGACGGAACTACCCACTCACAACGGATACTGTATGACTACTGTAAACCGTGGTACCCAAACTGCGGAGAAAATACACACCTCTTTGAAGGTTGCGATGAATTCTTCAGGGCCAGGGATAGGGTTTTTCAGGAACGCATAGCAAAAAGAAATCGGGATGTAAACTTCGACAAAGGTGTTCTGCCCACACAGGTAAATGAAGGAAAAAACCCAGATGGGGAGCTCTCCCGTACAAATGGCGACACAGCTTCGGGGACAAAATCAGTACACCCAGGACCTAGCACCACGGAGCAAGAAGTAAACTCTGTAAAGGAAAAGTGTGATGACACAGAGGTGGTCATGGAGATGGACCGGGGGAAGGAAACAGGTGATCCTACACCACCGGGCGCCCGTCCCCGTCTCAGTGATGATGCCGGCTTGGTAGAGCCTCCAGCTTTTGGTGATGCAGATAGACCGATGAATGTTGCAGGAAGCATACCAGACATCATGCTCCATCCGGAGGCAAGAAGAAGGAGCAACCCCCCTAAGGCAGGAAGACCTCCGACACCAAAAGGAAAAACCACAGTTGAGAAACATATGTTCAAGAGCAGCGGCAGAACCAGATTCTCTTACATGCTGCTCAACCCATCGACAAAGACCTACCAAAGAGTGGCGGAAGTAGCAAAGAGTTCCTCTTCAAATGACAGCAGTAAAGGCGGCGGTCCGAGGCCTGAAGGGACCTTCGCCCCCCAATAAATGCAGTTTGCATAAACATACGGGGCCTTGGCGCCCCAGCAAAAAGGATATGGGCGAAGAACATCATCTCCGAAAACAATGTCGGTTTGTTAGGTATTCTGAAAACAAAGGCAAGTGCACGAATGCTGAACAACTTCATGAGGAGTCTTAAAGGTTGGAGATACACCCACAATTTTGAATCAGCACCAAATTCAAGAATTCTTGTTGTTTGGGACCCCAAAAAGTTTAATGTCGAGACAACGGGCAAAATGGAGCAGCTGATCCATCTCAGAGTACGACACCTATCATTGAATGTGCATTTTCTTTGCACCTACACGTATGGAAACAGTGAGGGAAGACTACACAGATTGCCCCTTTGGGCAGAGCTGAAGCGATACGGTGCGAACCTTGACTCACCTTGGATGGTTCTTGGCGACTTTAACGCCATCCTTAGTGTAAATGATCATATGGGTAACACATCCCCCGGGGTCTACCAAATGAGAGAATTTCAAGAAGCCTGTACCGCATGTGGTCTGAGGGATGCCTCAACAATCGGGGATCATCTAACATGGAATAATGCGGACTTCACAATCAGGTGCAAACTAGACCGTGTCCTCCTGAATCACAAATGGGATGAAGATTCTTGTCGTACCACCTTTCTTCCTGGATCAACCCTCTCTGACCACCTACCTTTTGTAATAGCTCTAGAACAAGAAAATGAGCAATTGAACAGACCTTTCAGGTATCAAAATATGTGGAATGTGCATCCGAGGTGCAAACAGGTTGTTCATGATCACTGGTCACCAGCGGTTCAAGGGTTCAGACAGTATGTTCTATGTCGTAAACTACAAAGATTGAAATAACCCCTCAAAGAGCTGGGGAAAAGGGACTTCCACCACATATCAGAAAAGGCGAAAAGAGCAGATATGGAGTACGCGAACGCATTGAAAAGTTTAACGCCGGGGAACGTATCACAAGAACTGATACACCAACTGACTGTTCTAAAGCAAACAACCTTGATCTTCTACACGGTGGAGTCGAAATTCCTAACCCAAAAGGGAAGAATAAACTTTATCACTTTGGCGGATAAGGGTACAAGTTTCTTTCACGGCTTGGTAGCTAACAGGAAAGGCGGTGGAGTCCCGGTAATTCTGGACGCAGAAAAAAGATTAGTCACATCCAGCGAGAAAAAAGGGGCACTACTTACGGAGTTTTATAAGGGCTTATTCGGGTCAGATGTACCACGTGCACCAATCGATCCAGATATAATCCGTTCAGGCCCCTTAATTACCGACATGGAGAGAGCCACACTGAGCCAAGATATCAAAAGACATGAAATCAAGTCAGCACTCTTCTCCATGTTCGAAGACAAAGCTCCGGGCCGGGATGGCTTCACGGCGGCTTTTTTCAAGAATCAATGGGAGATTGTGGAACAGGATGTCACAGAATCGGTCTTGGAATTCTTTCGCACTGGTGAACTGCTAAAAAGGCTAAATCATACCGCTGTTGCACTTATTCCCAAGAAAGAAGACAACCTAAGGGTGGCTGACTTTAGACCCATCTCCTGCTGTAATATCATTTACAAGATTATCTCCAAAGTCATCGCCAACAGAATCGATCCTCTCCTCCCCGACCTCATCGACCCTTGCCAAGCAGCGTTTGTAAAGGGACGGAAACTTTCTGATAATGTCATGATGGCTCAAGAGTTCATGCGGGGCTACAGACTATCACGATCCTCTCCCCGCTGTATGATTATGGTAGACCTCGCAAAGGCATTTGACACAGTTTCCTGGGATTTCATACAGGAGATACTAAATGGCCTAGGTTTCCCGCAAACATGGGTTGATAGAATCATGGAATGCGTAACAACATCGACGTTCTCCATTGCGATAAATGGCAAATTGTGTGATTTCTTCAAAGGCAAAAGGGGACTGCGACAAGGCGAGCCCCTTTCACCCTAACTTTTTGTCATTTGCATGGAATACCTTTCCAGGTTACTGAAAAACAGGGCAGAAACCTCTCCGTTCTCCTACCACCCAAGATGTGAACACCTAAAAATCACCCACCTGGCATTCGCGGACGACCTGATGCTTTTTTCGAAGGCAGGCCGAAACTCTGTCCATACCATCATGTCTGCTCTAAACAATTTCCAGCAGACCTTATGCCTAGCCAATGCCGCAAAGTCGAAATTCTTCGGAGTGGGTATAAAGGAGGACTTAAGCTTCACCAGCATTCCGTGGGCTACTTTTCCGGTCAGGTACTTAGGTATCCCGTTGGATTCCAGTAAACTGAAGGTCTCTCAGTTTCAAACGCTTCTCAATAGCATCGACAAGGAAATTACAAGATTCAAAGGTCATACATTATCTTATGCGGGGAAACTGGAACTCATAAAATCCGTGGTACAGGGAGTTGTTGGATTCTGGATACATCACTTCATCATCCAGGGAAATGTTATGGACTCACTGGAACAAAAATGTAAACACTTCATGTGGGGTGAAAAGAAGCAGAAAAAGGTTTCCTGGAAAAGGCTTTGCACCCCGAGGAGTAATGGGGGTTTGGGAATTCGGGACTTCAAGACTTGGAATATAGCCATCCTCGCACAGCAACTCTGGGATATACACTCTAAAAGGGAATCACTCTGGATCAAATGGGTCCATTCACAGTTCCTAAGCACGAGCAATATATGGAATGTACACACAAGGGCTCCGTGCGGCAGAATCTCAGAGAAGTTCTCACTCTACTCACGAATCTGTACAAAATACGAGACAACCTGATAATTATGTGTGGAGGCTCAAGGGAAACACTCATCGACTTGCTGGCGGTTTGGACAAGATCCAGAAAATTCACGGCGATGGCTCAAGATTATTTCCATAGGTTCACTTACCCCCATTTGTATGACATATCCACCCTCCTAAGACCAAGATTCTTCAAATCAATTTGGAGTGGCTCGATACCACCCTGGTTCTCTTTCATTACATGGCTTGCATCGCTTGGTTGTCTCCAAACCAAGGACAGGTACCATGGAGGAGCTGACGAACCCCCAGACAACATCTGCTGCCTATGTCGCTCCGAAGCAGAGACACACGATCATTTGTTCTTCAACTGTGATTTCGTCAAACCGGTATGGGAGAGAGTGCAAAACTGGATTGGATTGAGATGAGCTACCACCTCCATTGCAGCCTCGGAAAAATGGATCAGAAGACAGGTAAGAGGATTGAAATTGAAAAAAAAATGGGCCCACTGGCGCTGACAACCACAATGTACTACATATGGAGTGAAAGGAGCGGAGTTCTCAAAAATGGACTTCGCCTGAACTCGTCAAGGGTTTTCAAGCTTATCCAAAAGGATTGTTACCTCATTCTCAACTGATTATTCCCGCACGAACTGCTGTTCTAGACAGGGATCCTTCGCAAACAAACGTCAAAAAATGAGGAAATCCCTTCTTTTTTCCTAAAATTTCCTGAAGGTAAGCTTAGGGGACTCCATCGATACAACACCAGAGAGGTAAATATTTCTTTAGCAGTTAACAACAGATGCGGACATCTACCTGGCGGCCAGAAGAAGCAGAAAATACGCGGTCCGGAAAACACCTAGCAGCTGGCAGTCTCGAAAGGGTTAGGGTGGTTCGAGGCGTAGGTGGTTTGAGATGTAGGTGGTTCGTGGCTACAAGGGTGGTTCGACCATAAAAGTGTAGGTGGAGAGGTAGATGGTTCGAGGTTTGAAGGTAGGTTCAACGGTTAAAAGATGGTTTGAGGAGTTGCTGGAATCACCCTCGAAGGGTACTTTGAGGATCTCAATGGGAGGTGGTCAGAATGGTGGTTCAAGGGTCAAAGGTTGGTTCGATAGGTAGCTGGAGTGAGGTATTCGAGTGCTGAAAGCATTCGAGTGCTCGAGCACTGGAACCCTCGAAGGGGCTTGACCCTCGAAGGGGCTACACCCTAGAAGGGGCTTTGCCCTCGAAGGGGTATACACTCGAAGGGGGTTTTCCCTCGAAGGGGGTATACCCTCGAAGGGGCTTTGCCCTCGAAGGGGTTATACCCTTGAAAGGGCTCTACCCTCCAAGGGGTCATTCCCTCGAAGGGGCACTGCCCTCGAAGGGGTTATACCCTCGAAGGGGCATTGCCCTCTAATGGGTTATACCCTCAAAGGGGCTCTGCCCTCAAAGGGGTTATACCTTCGAAGGGGCACTACCCTCGAAGAGGGCTGGAAGAAAAAAAACAACAGCAGCCTCCCTTATTTTAGACACAAGGATTTCCTATGTTAGCTGCATGTCCATGAAGATCGGGTAGGGGGTTAATTAATTGTGCGTACGCAATTTAATTAACCCCTTGCTAGGTATCACTTGGATTTAACGGTTGCGCTATTTCCCTGTGCTGCACTCTATAGTGTAAAATGGCATCAGGCTGTCCATTTGCCTAAAATGGAAAGAACGGTTATAAAACCGTTACGCGGGGCGTGCGCAGTAGAAGTCATGCCCGGTCTCTTATCACTAGGAGGTTTATCCACGGGGAACACTTGGGAGCACAACAGACTACTGTCAATCTGCTTCCAACCCCAAAGAGAAACCCTCGGCCCTCATCCAGAGGCCGTTATCGAAGGCCAATAACACCTCTTTATCTTCATCTTAGAGGTGTACATGGTAGAAGCGGTGTGCCAGCTCTTCCCGGAGGAGAGGACATACTACTTCATTTGAAGGCCAAGACCACTCTCGGTTTGGAAGACACCCGTGGGGAGCAAACCGTGGCGCAAGAGCCGGTTCACACTACTGTTTGCATGGAAGTTGTACGGAGCGAAGGGGTTAGTGATTTTGTTCTCATGCGCCTCTGATTTCAGGGATTGAGGGAGCTACTGACTTTGCTCTCATGCCCCTCTGTTTTCAGGGATGATTGTCACAGGCCCGGTCACCATGACGGGGTCAGCATCTTTTGGCCACCATGTTGTAATATCTAGATCAGGGGTAGTCTTATTAGGTTTCATGTATTAAGGGAGTGGGACAATGTTCCCACTCCCATACACTATTATGGTTTTCCCATGATAGTGTTTTTTCACAGGCCCCGGTCACCATGGCAGGGTTAACATCTTTTTGGCCACCTGGTTGTAGCATCTAGATCAGGGGTAGTTTAACTAGGTTTCATGTATTAAGGGACTGGGAATATGCTTCCCACTCTCGTAGACTCTCACGGTTTCATTTTATTTACCATTACCTTTGACTAGTAACTTAGCTGACTTTAACTAATCAACGGTCTAACTTTACTCGATTTTCACTATATAAACACTAATAACAAAGTTGACTTTCTATATATAAACACTAGTGACTAAGCTGACCCTCAAGCCCTCGAACCTCCTGCCTCGAACCCTCGAACCTCCTGACTCGATAACTTCTTCATTTTATAAAAAAGTAAACCCTGCCCTCATTTCTTCATTTTCTTCATTTCTTCCCAAAATTCATCCTTCACGTTTTCCTCGCCGCTGCTCGACTAATCGACGATCGACGGTGGTTGGATTAGTGTGAGCGCGGTGGTTCGATTGGAGATGAGTCAGCGGCGGCGCGACGGTGGTTCGATTGGAGCAGTTGTGGAGCAACGGTGACAAAGCGGTGTGGTGCGGTGGGGGATAGAGTTTCTGGTAGAGTTAACAGGTGGCGGAGCTAGGGCAGCGGTGGCGGAGCTAGGGCAGCGGTGGCGGAGCTAGGGCAGCGGTGGCGGAGCTAGGGCAGCGGTGGCGGAGCTAGGGCAGCGGTGGCGGAGCTAGGGCAGCGGTGGCGGAGCTAGGGCAGCGGTGGCGGAGCTAGGGCAGCGGTTGCGGAGCTAGGGCAACGGTGGCAGAGCTAGGGCAGCGGTTGCGGAGCTAGGGCAGCGATGGCGGAGCTAGGGCAGCGGTGGCGGAGCTAGGGCAATGGTGGCACACGGTTCTTTGTGGTGTCTGGTGGTGTGGGTTTCTGGCGAAGTTAGGGCAGCGCTAGGAGGTGGCGGAGCTAGGGTAGAGGTAGGGGCACGGTTCATTCTGGTGACTGGTGGCGTGGGTTTCTGGGGGAGCTAGGTCAGAGCTAGGAGGTGGTGAGGCGGCGACACGGCGATGTGGTAGCACAGGGGCAGCAGAGGTGGTGAGGAGGCAAGGTCAGGCAGCGACAGTGGTGATGGGATGAGGTGGTTGTGGAGGTAAGACGAGGCGGCGGTGGTGGCAGACTCCAAATTGCTCACTCCCTAAAACATGGATTCATCCAAAATGGTAAGAACTCGTCAATAAGTTCTCAATGTTGCCTCATTCTTTACCTATGATTCCCCTTATGGAGTTGCTTTTGTTAATTGTTTGAGATTTTGGGGTAAAATATGCGAATGGGGGTGAATTTTTTAGGGTTTATATTCTTTTATGAATTTTGCTTGTTTTATTGTGATTTTTGGGCTTGTGGAGATCTTAGCATATCATATGATCAAATAAAGTCTTGGTTTTTGCTTGCTCATTTGAACAAGCATAGCAAAACTTGCTGATGAACTTTACAACTTGTCTGATTCATTAATGTTTTCACATTTCTAGAGAACAATTTTAGCTTTTATACAGTAATTAAGTAAAAGGCTTAAGATATTATTTACATACCCTCTCTTTTGTCTCAGTCATAGGACTTCAAGTGCTTGGTTGATGTAGCACATGGTAATGGTTCAAAGTTGAATGATATGGTACCCTTCTTGATGTATTTCTGTGAACATTTTGTGCTCATTTAGTCACAAGAATCTTTTGGCATATGTATGTGTTGTATTGCTATTAAAAAACAAATCATTGTCAAGCTACATCTTATTTTAGTTATGACCTCTCTTAATAATTGAATGTATCCATTGTAACATGTTCTTCCACTTCTTGTTCTCCTTTGGACATGGTTCCTTTTTTAAAAAAAATTGTTCTTATAACTGACCAATATGGCATTACATATATGGTTTCTTCTTGAGAGTTCTCATACCAACCCTACCCGATTTGATATGCAGCTAATTTTTTAGAGATGTTTTTCTTCTTTTGTTTGCAGGTCTTGGATTATTGGTCATCTTAGACATAGTCCATTATTACGCTGCAGCAGATGAGATAGTTGGGTTAACGCTTCATGATGGTTCAAATGATTGCTATTTTCATTTTGGTAATCTAATAAATTGCATTGACGGGTGAATTATGACTTGTTTGGATGCCACTGTATTTCTAGTAAATTGCGGGTCATCTAACATTCGTAAGTGACTTGTCCATATTTCATAATATCATAATGTCAACAAGGACTAGTTTGCATGTAGGATGACGAGATTATCATTGCTTTGCCTTAGCATCAATGTTGCATTAACCAGGTTTCTTTGTTGATTCGGCATATTGCATCAACACTACATCTTATTCATGGAGAAGAGCATAGAATGGTAGAACTGATATGCTGACTGTTTCTTTACTATGGACTGATACCTCCAGGATATGATGAACTTGGATTAAACTGATAGAATTCTTTCAAGAGGTTCAGGTGGCTGTTCCAACATTCATCATATTAATGACTCTGCCATGGTAAAGTTTATTTATGTATCCATATTCATATTCTGGTCTCTTGAGTGAGATTCGTCACGCTTCGTGAGTTGAAGTAGTTCAGTAGAAGTTATGACATGTGTGGTTTATCTTCACATCCCTATAGCAATCAATATAATATGATTGAGTTGTTTTTTTCTTGTACTCATTTTGGATCTTCATGAGCGGTCGATAGTGGGTTACCAAACTTTGTAGTTCCTTAGAAATTTGTTCGAAGTACTATCTTGGCATCAATGCTTTCATGGATCCCTAGTCACGGAAATATTTTAGCACCGTTTAAAAAACTGGTGCTAACAAAACAACCGGTGCTAAAATATTTACGACTAAAAAAATCCCTTCCTCTGAAAGCTGCAGCGCGCTACAGCTTTCAGAGGAAGGGATTTTATTTAGTCATCGTAAATATTTTAGCACCGGTTAAAAGACCGGTGCTAACAAAAAACCGTTTCTACCAGTGCTAAAATTAGCACTGGGTGAAAAATCCGTGCTTTAGCACCGTTTAAATAACTGGTGCTAACAAAACAACCGGTGCTAAAATATTTACGACTAAAAAAATCCCTTCCTCTGAAAGCTGCAGCGCGCTACAGCTTTCAGAGGAAGGGATTTTATTTAGTCATCGTAAATATTTTAGCACCGGTTAAAAGACCGGTGCTAACAAAAAACCGTTTCTACCAGTGCTAAAATTAGCACTGGTTGAAAAATCCGTGCTAACCAAAAAAACCAATGCTAAAAATAGCACCGGTTTAAAAACCGATGCTAAAAAAACTAGTGCTATTGCGGTACATTTTAGCACCGGTTTAAAAATTGGGGCTAACAAAAAAATGGTGCTAAAAGTAGGGATTTAGCACCAGATTTTCCAACCGGTGAAACCGTTTCATCGGTTACTTAGGCACCGGTTTTTTTGTTAATCAGTGCTAAAGGGGGGTTCGTGTGATAGTGTTGTAATTAGATTATATTTCATTTTTCTAGCTTGTATAGATATTTTGTACTACTATATAATGTACCAAGAGGTCATGAATAAACACAGTTCATTACCCTTTTTTCTTCATGGTATCAGAGCCTAAGAACCTAAACTTTCCATCTTAAATTTCCCACAAACACTACCGCCATCGTTCGTGCATGACACGCTGCCGATCAAAGTTGCTTTTCACTTAAAAATAATGTCTTCGTTCCTGCCGTCGTCGAGCCTCTGTCTCCGGCGAAGCCTCAGTCACCTCTGTCTTCGGCGAGCCTCAGTAGCCTCTATCTCCGGCAAGCCTCTGTCTCCGCCGAGCCTCTGTCTCAGAGCTGCCCGTCATCGATCTAACGCTGCCCGCCGCCAATCTCTGCCAGACCGATGAGCTCACCATCAACCGCCGTCCATCGATTGCCGCCGAGCCTTTTGCCATTTTTCATTTCACTCCAGCAACTCGGTCTAGAGCTTACCATCAACGGCCGTCCAACACCGTTTGCGGTTTCGCTCAGGAAGGAAAGCGCACGTGAGATTCACACACGCGACCATCAAAGGCGCATGAAGTCACACGCGGTTGAGCCACACGAGCCCTCCCTTCCAGCAGCGCGTGTTTCCACGTGCCAGTACAGGGACGCGCACTCCTTGGCTGTTTCTGCATCTGTTGGGTTGCTATATCTACTTGGTTGTTGTATCTACTTGGACGCAATTTATTTTTATTTGTTTATTAAACCAAAAAATTGTGTTATGGCTATTTTTGCCGGTGTAGTGACGTCACCGCAAGGGTTTGCTACAACCGCCTTCTCTAGCGCCCCTACTCGATCTGATTTCAGGTCTGCTCTGTCTGACGGCCAATGGAGTACGACCATACATTTATTTAATCAGTTTAATTCATTATCTAACCATGGATCAGGTAAGTCTACTTTACCCTGGATTTTTAATTCAGGAGCCTCATATCACATGACCGATGACAAGGGTTCTCTTACTGATATTACTACTGCTTCCTGATGGATCTATGTCATCTGCTACACAATATGGTTCTATTTGTTTTGGTGATGTCACCCTTACTCATGTGCTTTACATACCTATTTTTCGATGCAATTTATTATCATACTCTAGATTGTTATCTGCCTTGAATTGTCTAGCATTGTTTACTGAAAATTATTGCATTTTACAGAAAATCAGTACGAGCACTGTGATTGGCATGGGTGAATAGCAGGGGGGTTTATTGGCTTCGCCTATTGGATACTCGCGTTCGTCCTTATATCCTGCAGTCTATTCCGACAGTTGCTTCAGTTTCTTCATTTGATTTATGACATCAACGTTTTGGTTATCCATCATCTATGGTGTTGTCTTCTATTCCTACTCTTGATTTTAGCACAAATAATACTACTATACCTTGCTTTGTATGTTATAGAACAAAACAGACTAGACATAGTTTTCCGTTAAGTTCTACAAATGCTGCTACCTTAATTGAATCAGTACATTGTGACGTTTGGGGTCCTTATAGAACATCATCTTCTAGTAGTGCTTTTTTTTTTACAATAGTTGATGATTATTCCCGAGTTGTTTGGGTTTATTTATTAGCGGCTAAGTCACAGGTAGCTTCTAAATTTTTGGAATTGTGTGCTCTGGTCAAGAATCAATGGGGCCGAACTATACAGCGTGTCCGGGCTAACAACGGGACTATATAATGTACTCTGGGGTCATGAATAAATACAGATCATTACCCTTATTTTCTTCAAATCACAATACATTTTAAAAAAAATTCAGAGTTATAGGAACTTCGTTGCAATATATAAATATACATCAAATTATCTCATAGTTATGGCAATTATAAAATAAATTGTCTAACGGTTAGTCGATCTAAGAAAAACCGAACTTTATATTTTTTTTCTAACTATTTTTTTTAAAAAAAAAAAAAGGAAATTGATACAGGCAATCTATTTGTTAGGATCATCTAATTCTAACGTAGACTTTGTCAGGCCTGAAATTATACAATGTCAGTATCATAATTTCTTGAATTTTACTTGAAAAGTTTTCTACTTCATTAAGATAGGTATTTTAAATAAAGAAAGATAAATTGCAGTGTGATAATTGATTTTAGTTATTAATTAGTTACTAATTTACCAATAAGTGACGTGTAACTATATTATAAGCGTGATAAAACCTACATTAAACTGATTTTAGCAAATATTTTTACTTCTGAAACAAGAAGAATAGCATCCAGACAGCATCTTCTGTTGGTAAAAAAAAATAAAGCAAACCTTAGCTTCTGTTTGCCATGACCCTGGAGATCCCGGTGCTGATAATCCAACATAAGCATATTTGGCTGGGAAGTTCCCTGTTTTTATGAACCTACAAATCGAAGAGATTCCAGTTTCTTAAATAAAATTAAAAGCATTTCCTGTTACATCGATCTAATTTTTAGCCACAATAATGATCAACTAATTATGTATCTACTTTTGACATGAAAAATCTTTAAAAATTCGTAGTGGCAATTTAATAGAAACGAAAATCATAATAGAAACGAAAATCATAATAAAAAATATTCCTTCAAAAAGAATACCTGTCATTAATAAGTAACCGACCATTAACTATGGATCTTTGATGAGCACGAACAAAATCTGGTGACATCGGAAAATTGTACGGCCATTTCTGGATTTCTATAGCTGACTGAAAATTCAAAACAGGTCAATATTTCACAAATAAATATTTTTCATCCGTATTATTTGATAATGAGAAAGTGAAAGGCAACATGTCCATAAATTTATGGACAATTCATTGCACTTTTTGTATCTTTCGTAAAAATACAGTGAAATGTTAATAAACTTATGGACATGCCGTATTTCATGAGGCCCACTTTTTTACGATTACTAATAAAACAGTCTCCGAAATTTCGAACCTGCTGTTTTGCATCTTTCCAAAGCAAGAATGGGTCGGCATTCTTTGATTTCTTGTTTAGGTAAATAAATATAGGTCCAACAACTTTTCTCCATGCCTCTCCATCTTCGAATTTTAGCCCTTGGAAAGTTTTACCGGCATAATGTCGACTGTGAAAATCCTGTCAAAAAAAAAAAGGAGAAATGAGTAAAACTTCATTTACGCAAAAATGAAATCAGAAGAGAGAAAAATAATGCAATAAATTGTTTTGGTGTTTTTACCGCTAAGCAGGTTGGGCCAGTATGAGACGTGAGTTCTTGTTTCATTGGGCCGCCGCTTTTGAACTCATTACTGGGCATTATTATCCAAAATCCTTGGTCCGTATAGTTCGGTCCACCTTTTCGCTCCTTGGTTGAAGCCCAGCCATGCACTAGATTCTCTATGTTGCTTAATGAGTATTGATACTTATCATCCACCTGCATAATATGAATAATCACATTAAAATTGGTTTAATATATGGAAAAAGTAGTTCTTGACAGTAATTTTTAATTTGAAACTCCCTCTGTCCCACCAATTTTGACCCAATTAATTTTTCCAAGTTAAATTGGCTAACGTTGACATTAAATATAAATTAGTATATTTATAATAAAATTATCATACTCCGTATGAGACATTGTTAGAATCATCTTAACATTTATTTTTAAAATATCAATTTTTTATGCAAAATTATTATTTGTAACTAGAGATTTTGACGGTCAAACATGATCATCGAGAATCTTGAAAAAGTAAATAAGCCAGAATTGGTGGGACGAATGGAGTTTCATTTAGTATTAACATGTCACACTAAATAGAGAAAGTGTCTTGTTAGACCGATTAACAGTTAGACTAATCATAAAAATCTCCTCTTTATAATTTTTATGGTCGGATTACAATTATTTATATGTTGAGATTTATTTTTAAAGATTTTCATAATTATAAGCACCTTATTGCAACAAGATAAAATGAATATTAAATCACCTTAGACAAAGTCTTGTGAAAACAAGTTTTGGGAAAACAAGTTTTGGCAAAAACTGTCTTTTCAAAGGCTTATAAAAAGACAAAGTTTAATTAGAATAATAGAAATGTAAATGATTTTAGTTGCAATATTAGAAATTTTTTATACAACGTGCAATAGTTATAAGTTTATAACCCGATTATGGCAATCTAAAAATTTTATCTTCATTCCTTCGAATTTGTAGGTTAAACTTTAATCTTTCCATGGTTCATAGAAATACCGTATTTTAAGAGAATGACTCATCATCTTTTAGTTATACTAATTATAAAATGACTCAATTTAACCATTAATTAGCAGGTTTAAAACAAAACGATAAATGAGACTTTACCAATTTAATCATTAATAAAAAGGGTTAAATTTACAAAACATAAAAACCGGAAGGTTCAATTCAATTAAAAAAAAAAGTCTCAGTAAAAGTGGTATATCCATAACTTAAATTTATAAATATGTCACATTACTTTTTACCTTAAAGTTTGTATTTTAAAAATAAATAATTATTTTATTTGAGTAGTTAAAAAAGTAATAATGTGTATATTTAAATGTGAAATTATAAATATATAACATAGAAAAGTATATTATTTAACTTTTTAAAACTTACAACTTTAGTACTCCATATGTCCCACTCTATTTTGCACAGAATTTTTTTTACGATCTCCAATAAACATGTTTGACTGCAAATATGTGTAGCTATGGACAATGATGACACAAATAAATTTAATATTTAAAAACTACATGTTATGACGAATCAAACTCTATCTCATACAATAAAATTATTGTTCATATGCATATTCAAATATGTGGTCAAAGTTCGGCATCGTTTAGCAAAAAATTTTTTTGTGTAGAATAGGCTGAGATAAAGGGAGTGTGTAATTTGTAAGTAAAAAATTATAGTAAACTGTCCATAACTTAAGGATAAGCCACATGTCATGAGACCCCACACACAAAAAATTCTTACAATTGCTTGATTATATATGACACGCCTAATGAATATCAAAATTAAAAGGTTCAAGAAGCGAAATACTCCCTCCGTTTCATTAATATTGACACCCTACCTTTAGCCTCTTGGATTAATGTGAAGAAAATTAGAGGTTGGAATTGAGTGTAGAAAGTAGAATGAGTGGATGAGATTGTAGGAATCTTACCAAAAAGTAAAGTGTGTCATTTAAAAAAATTCAAATAAGGCAAGTGTGTCATTCTTAGTGAAACGGAGGGAGTAGTTGTGTGTAATACAGGCCTACCTCTCCCTTGAGATCTGGATTGGATGGTTTAGTCAATACGGTAGCTTCCACATACCGGAGATGATGACCTCGCCGGAGGTCTTCGGCTGTCGGCATAATCCTTTGCTTATCCTCCGATATTGCCATGTAGTTGAACCTTATTACTCACAAACATCACATCACATATTAAATGGAATTAATTAACTCCTCCATTATTAATTACTTGACATCGAGCTGTTAACTAACCACTAATTTTCAACATGTAACTAATTAAATTAAACTACAAACATCAATAGCAAGAAGAATATTCAAACCTAAAGTAATTTAGGGTTAGGGCATGTACAATGGATCTCTTTTGTGATTTTTTTAAGAGATCACAAAGAGACCTAAAGAGACCACGAGAAGCCTACAATGGGGTCTCTTGTGTGGTCTCTTAAAAGACCAGCCCCTCCATCTCCACAAAATTAGGCTGCCCCATTTGATTTCCTACCCACGTGTTTGAGCTTGCGTTGATGGGTGGGCCCTTTTTTGTCCTCCTAGTGCCACGTATTCCTTTTTGATTGGGACACATGGTGAATAGTTTATTTTTTAAAATAAATTTTTCTGGTTTAAAATTTTTTATTTTAATTTTATGTTTTAAAATTTTTAATTCTTGCTTTTAATTTAAAATTTTAAAAAACAAATTTAAAGTTGAAAAAACTGAAATCAATTTTAAAATTTATTATTAAATTTCATATTTCAAATTATTTTGATTGACAAATTAAATATTGAAGGTAAAATTAATGAGTAGAATAAAGAAAATTAAGTGGGATCTATAGAGTGATTTTTATCATAGTAAAAGTAAAATTGGAATGATTTCTTTATAATTAATTTTGGTACAGTGGAAGAGATAGATTGAATAATTAATTGAAAGAAACCAGAAGTGTTATTTGCTATTGCAGATGCTCTTATGTAATGTAAATTGTAATATATTCGTACGGCTTGCTTATTCTTGTTCTGACTATTTCCGTAGGTCACATATCCTACCCCAATATATATTCAGTCCAAATGTATCCTGTCAACTAAAATATTAATGACGCGTTTCTAGTGTTATTATTGTAAAAATATACCAATATTATAAATATCTATTGATTCTAAACATATAAAATGGGAGAAAGTCTCTTCTTAGGTCGTTTAAAAAGTAAACCAATAATGTAAAATCTCCTCTCGATAATTTTTATGCTTAATTATATAATAATTATATATTTTGAGATATTTTAAAATATTCTACAAGAATCTTGTTACAATAAATGTAAAATAATATTAAATGAGTCTGTCTCTTGAAAGATGGTCTTTCCATAAACCATGGAAAAACTAAGATTTAAACTGCAAATTAAAAGAAATAAAGATAAAATTTTTGAGTTGCATTAATTGGATCATAAATTTTATAAATACTACACGTTGCATAATAATTTTTTAATATTGCAACTAAAACATTTTACCTTTTTATTGTTCTAATTAAACTCTGTCGTTCTATGAAAAAATGGTATTTTCCAAGATTTTACCATGAATTATCCTATTAATTATATTAATTAATTATGAAATTATCTAATTATTATCCGATTTTAAATAGGATTTTGTGATAATACTGGTGTCTTTAAAATGTTTTATAGTTTTTCTCTCTCTGAATGGAACTTTTGTTGCTTTTTAATCTTCTCTTAACTAAGGTTCAACTTAACAAAAAGTCAGGAAAGGAAACGCAATCTTGGATTCCTATTTGACGTATTGATATTAATACGTGAAATCCCGCATTCTGTTAAATGTTTATAAATTTTTTCAAGAAACGATTAATATTTTAAGGGTAATTATTTACTTCCGATTCCCAGGTGAAATTGCACTGTAATCATTAGCACATTGTTCAAGAAACATGTTTGACCGTCAACATGTTTACCTACGTATAATAACGACAAATAAAAGTTGATATTTAGAAACTGCTTATTACGCGAATTGAACAATATCATATACGATAATATTATTGTTCATATATCTATTCAAATATACGGTCAAATTTTAATAGAGAATAGTGTAAAAAAAGCAAGAGTGTCATTTCAGTTAGGACAGATGGAGTACTTTTTTTTATTGGATCTTGAATTCGAAACTATGTGGATGATCAATCTGATTCACGTATGGTTTAGTTATCACTGTAATTGTTGGATATCAATTTCACTCATGATAATTTTGTATGAAAGTTTATCACAACATTTCTACAAATGTTTAATTTCTTTTTTAAAAAATTCCAACTTAACATCAATTCAATTCATGTAAGCTCAATTCAATTCATTTTCATCCATACTTCTCTTTTACTTAATATTTTAAAGCATAGCCTAACACTTATTCTTTGAAAATTATTTATCATCCTTTAGGCTTTAAAGTGTTTATAAAATCACAACATGTAAGTTGAAAAATAAGCCTTGTCACTATTTTGTGGGCTTAAGAATGAAAATGGACCCGACATATTGATATCATATTTTTAGATTAGATTAGCCCACCTACTTGAATGAAACGTTTACTAGTAGTACATAATTATGTATCACAATACAAGACCAAGTTTATGTAGGACTTTGTCGATTTTGGAATTTATTTATTTATTCCTTAAAAACGTACTCCATTTTGAAAGAGAAGATAAGTAATATATGTCGGAAAGGAAGACTTTATGAAAAATGTAAAGGAAACTATTATTTTAAAAACAGTCATTCGAATGATTTGTATTTTATTAGAACTAGCAAAACAACTAGGGAGTAATTATTAATTTTGCTTAAGTACCTTTTATCAAGTTTGAAAGTAAGCCTGGCTTGAATAAGATGCAAGCCTGGCCATCCTTCCAAGCGTTTAAATATTGCATAAGCATAGAATCCAGATTCTCCACGCAGCAGCACAAACCTACAAATTAAATACTACTTTAATTTTGTAATTTTGATGATAATTAATGAACCATATTATCTTCGCTGAAAATTGAAGTATACAATTAATCAGTCAAAAGATGAAAAAAAGATCGGATACATTAAATAATAGAGTCTGTCTCTTGAAACACGGTGTTTCCATAAGTCATGGAAATACCAGTGTTTAAAATGCAAATTAGAATAAATGAAGATAAAAATTTCGGGTTGCATGAATCGGGTTATAAACTTTATAACTAATACACGTTGCATAATAAATATTTAATATTGCAACTAAGACATTTTATCTTTTATTATTCTAATTAAAACTCGTCTTTCCAAAAGCCTATGGAAAGACGGTATTTCCCAAGAATTTGCATAAATAATAAACTCAAGGATTAATAAGATTAAAATATGCGTACCGTATGCTAACCTTTTATCCACGTTAAGCGGGAGACGAGTAACATTAAAATCAGGAGATGGATGATAAGTATTCTTGAACGAAAGCTCTATTTGGTTCTCATCTTGAGCTACCACTTTGAAACTTGTTGATTTGAGCCTGTAATACAGCAACTTTAATAATTGTTCCAAGATAAATTCATAAAAAATATTAAAAAACCTAGCTAATTAAGGATAATGAATTAATGATACGATGAATGATGCATGTGTATGCGATGTGTATGGAGTAGAATGGTGAAATCTTTTGCGTTCAGGGTTCCATTATCCCAGCATCACAGGTTGAAGAAAGAAGTATATCACGGTTTCCAAGGGTTAATCATCTGGTGATCACGTGAAAGAGTCCACAAGGAACCCTTTTACAATATATAGAAAATTTTCATACTTTGCCTGCCAAGATTTGAATCAATGACCATTGGAGTGTATAATGTGTATGAGTTTAGCAAATGCATTTACTTGTATTGTGTTTACTTGAACATTGTGCTTTATTACTTAAATTAAAAATTAGGGTGTTCGTTTTATAAGTTAAAAGACAATTTTTAAGTTCAATAGTATTTCTCTTCATTTTCAATATCTGAAAGAAGATAGAGTCCTGTTTTAAACTGGCCAATGAGATGGTTTGATTTTTGTTTTTATACATTACAACGAGATTCCTATGAATTTGAAATTTTTTTAAAAATATGTCGTATTGTATAAATAATTATAATTTAATCCTAAAAATACTAAAAACAATTTATAATTGATTTAATCGTTATTCAATTTAATATGAAACTTTCTTCCCCTCAAGGAATATTTACAGCCTAAATGGATAAGTGTACTGAATAATGACTAAGATAAGAGATGCATACTTGAATAGTATTATACGTCTATCTAAGGCTAAATATTGAGACAAAGAAAGAAAGAAAGTGATAACTAAAGTTTCCAAAAAAGATTTTAAAATAAAGGAAAATAGTTACTTGAGGAAAGTTTCTTGAAGTTGTCCTGGGCCGCTCCACACTAGATCCCAGTACCTATTTAAGGACAATATTAAACAAATTCGGTCAAGAGACTAAAATTAGCCCGTCCAATCTTTGTGAACGCGTAATTATCAAAATAAACAAACTTATAAACGATGGAACTCAAATTTCAGGAAAAGCTGCTTATTGTTTTTCAAATGAAAATAAGCGGCTGCATCTTGAAATACGGTCTTTCCATAATTCATGGAAAAATCAAGGTTTAAAATGTAATTTATAAAAAAATCAAGATAAAATTTTTAAGTTACATTAATCAGGTCATAAATTAACTTAAAACCACTTCATGTTCTATAATAATTTTTTAGTATTGCAACTAAAATATTTTACCTTTCTATAATTCTAATTCAATCTTGTCTTTATATATGCCTATCAAAATACATTTTTTTGCAATACTCTGACTATAAATAAACGAAGTTAGAATTATAGAATTCGATGGCAAAATAACAGATAGATTTCGTCGGTTAACATTAAAACACTCATTTTGAAATGTAAATGGAGTAGTTAATGTTTTCCTTATTTTTCTCATAATGAGGCAATTCAGTTTACTACTTTTTATGATGTCAATATGAACCTATTTTAATTTACGCTGATTTTTGTATGCATTCAATATTATTTTTCTTAAAAAGCTTCAATCTCATAAAAAATAAAACAATCTATTCTATAAGTAACAAAAATATTATACTATTCATTGTTGAGTCCGTCTCTTGAAAGACGGTCTTTCCATAATCCATGGAAATACCAAGGTTTAAAGTGCAAATTAGAAAAAATCAAGATAATTTTTTTAAATTGCATGAATCGGTTTATAAACTTTATACCTACTACACGTTGTATAATAAAATTTTAATACTGCAACTAAAACTTTTTACCTTTGATTATTCTAGTTAAATCTCGTCTTTGCATAAACTTATGGAAAGACGGTATTTACCAACCGTTTGCATTCATTGTTTCAAATTCTCAATCAATATGCCAAAATAAAAATCGACACATTCGTTCTATCCAGTACTTACCCTCTTTGGGTCTCTCTTAAGTGAGAATCCAGAATATTACGACCATCCTTATACTTTATTTCAGTTATCATGCCACTTGGAACGGACATGGTCACCTTAACCAGGCCATTATCCATTACCACCTGTTAGAAATGATATTAAGAATAAACTTTCACATTTGAAAATTTTATATGTTGATTTTGTACGTTGGAGGAAAGGGCCCAATTAATAAAGAGAAAAAAAAGACTGCACATAATTCAATTTTTAATTAACATTTGTCAAAAGTTGATATATTGAATTTTCGCTTTCACACATACAAAACTCCCACATATAAAATGTTGTGATTGGATACATATTTTTATGAAATTTATAAAAATGATGTGAGCGAGAATATACAAACTCAACATTTGCAAAACTTTAGTCTCTTGTCAATTGATTAACTCGCGTAACAAATATTTGTTCGCTGTTTCTATGAAATGAAAAGAAGAATCAATTAGTATTAGTGCATTTGTCATGTTTGTGCGTCAATCATATAGTACTTCTTCCGTTCAGATAAATAAAGAGTCATATACATACTTTTGTGCTCATTTTAGTAGTATATAGATAGAAAATAAAGTTGTAATGCGGAATGAAGATATTAGATAATTTACACGGTGACCATGAGTGATCATTTTGCATGGTGGATGAGGAGGAGGCGGCGGCGATGAGGTGGTTAGTTGCTGCTTAGTACTGCTGAAAAAGATGCCTCTAAAAATGGGAGCAACAAAAGCGTTATTGTAGTATAGCCCCGCTTGTAACAGGAGCAATAGAAGTCCTAATAACACCCATTTACTCCTCGGCTTTTTGCTCATCATCTTTCCTTCATCCCACAACTGTTCAAACCTTAAAAATGGAAAAGTTGAGGGAAAAAACACAAACACATAGAGCCGCTAATAGAGATGTAATTGATTTAGTACTTTGGTTGTATTTGACGGAGGTTATAAGTTGATTTGCTTATAACCTAAACACTTTTTAGTGCTTGGTAGCTAAAAAACAGTTTATTTTAAAAGCAGAAGCTATTTTGAGGGGAAAAACATAAGCTAATCTCCTTCTGCTGCCAAAATAAGTCAGTTTTACTTATAAGTACAATTCTACCAAACAACCAAACTATGGATTTGACGATGAAGTAAAATCTACCTCTATCTACAGCGGTGGTGATGATCGGCTGGAGGGAAGTGTTTATGATCTTGTAATGGAGTACTGCAAATGAGGGCGTCGTGTTTTATATACATTGATTTGGTTCAAGAACTGAATTCCTTTTTGATTAATTAAAATGGCATGGAGGACTTCCAAGACGTTGAAACTGGATAATCTATGTGAGTTTACCAAGTAAACAAGCTACAATTTGATTAAATCAACACCAGTTTAATATATATATGAGAAAGTTTCAGGAAATGCGTTCTTTCTATAAATTTATGGATCAAGAGCTTTTGCCTTAAATGTTGTGATTTTTTAATAAAATTTAATATTGCATTTTATAAGTTAAAACAAGTACTAATATGTATTTGGAGGTGAAAAGATAAAAATATATGATATAATTTTTTTTAATTTTTTTTAAAAATTTGTTTGTAATTTAACAAATGTAGTGTATAAGGTAAAAAATAGGTGGTCTGTCTATAAGCTTATGGACATACCGCCTGTCAGAAGACCATATATACACATATATTTATATATATATGTGTGTGTGTTTTTATATATAAACCCGTAGAAAACCGGTTTCATTTCTATGTGAGATAAAGCTATCCCAACGATCAACCAACTAATATGTTCGATTTCTCAAGTTCAAGAGTAGGTTAGGTATCAACTTCCTCATTCATATTTGACTATTTTTAAAATATTGGATGAATTCTGATGCTCTCAAGTACAATTCATCTCTTTCAAAACCTGTCACTAGCACAAAATTTAGATAATTCCAACCAAAATTCAATCTATAATTGATCGATACAGACAAAAACATCAACTTTTTTCACAATTTTAATGCACTTCTAATGCCTCCAATAACATATGAATATATATATAATAATAATAATAATAAATATTTTTTATTATATCACTACTGCACCTGTAATTTGGTACATAGGCACCGGTATTTCAGGCCCTTGACCTGCCAGTGCTTAAGTAGAGTGGTGCTGAAATGTAGTTACAAACACACCGGCAGTGTATACCGGTGCAGGAATCTATATCCAGCACCAATATATACTACCGGTGCTAAAAATCTACATTTCAACACCCCCTACTTAGGCACCGGTCAAAATACATGTGCTATGATTGTTTGTATCGGTGCTAGTAAATAGGTGATCAATAAAAAAAATTCAGCCAGTGAGAATAAACTCACTGGCCGGAATATGAAACTCATACAAACAAAACACAAAATAACCAGAATTTAATGTAAGAAATCATAACCACAACTTTGAAGTTCATTACATATATCTAAAAATACATAACCCACAATTCATGAAACAAACTAGACCTAAACATAGATTAAGAACATCACTTATTATAAACACTAGAACCTAATATCCATAAACCCTAGTGAAAGAGTGATTTCCCATTATGATTCTGATTAATGATGAAGAATATATATAGAGTACAAAGAAGACTAGTCCAAATATAACTCTAGTACTAGTCATCAACATGGAATAAAATATTATCTAATCATCTACTTTCTTTATTCTAACACCCCTCTCAAGCGAAGCGTCGGATGCTTGTCGATGCACAGCTTGGACCTGAAGAATTTGAACAGTGGACGAGAGAGTCCTTTGGTGAAGATGTCCGCAATTTGAAGATAAGTCAGGACATGAGCAACGCGCAGCTTGCCAGATGTCACCAACTCACGAACAAAATGATAGTCAATGTCAATGTGCTTCGCCCGCTTGTGCGCCACTGGATTCTGAGCCAAGAAGATAGCACTGCTGTTGTCGCATAACAGCAATGGAGCACCAGAAAGCGGAACCCGAAGACCACGAAGCAAATGGGTAAGCCAGACCACCTCTGAAGCAGTGTTGGCGAGAGCACAGTATTTGGACTCAGTGCTGGAGCGAAAAACAGTGGGTTGTTTCTTGGCATTCCAAGAAACCAGATTCCCACCAAGATAAACTGCATAACCATAAGTGAACCGTCGAGTCTCTAGACAGCGGGCCCAGTCAGCATCAGAGTACCCTAACACTTTAGGAGTACTAGCAGAATGAAAACTAAGATCAAAATAAAGTGTGCCATAAACATACCGCAAAATCCGTGTCACTGCAGCGAAATGTTCATCCCTGGGATCCTGAAGATACTGGCTCACCGTGTTGACCGAAAAAGACAAATTCGGACGAGTGATGGTGAGATACTGGAGGGCACCAACAAGGGAACGATAAAGTGTAGGATCCCAAAATAGAGGACTGGTAGAGTTGTGAAGTTGAGAACCAGCGGCAAATGGTGTAGAAATAGGGGCTGCGTCAGACATACCGGCTCGAGTTAAAATATCCAGAGCATACTTTGCTTGGTCAAGAAGTAACCCTTATGAGGTAGGCGAAACTTCAAGACCAAGAAAGTAATAGAGAGCACCAAGATCCTTGATCGCAAACTCTCTGTGTGTTCGATCAATGAACTGACGAAGAAGAGTCAAGTCATTGCCTGTAAGAATGATATCATCCACATACACAAGTAGATACAATAATGATAACCCTCTTGAGAGAACAAATAAAGAAGTATCGGCTGAGCTGCACCGAAAACCTAGCTGTATTAGATAACCTCTGAAGCGTTGGAACCAAGCCCAAGGAGCCTGCTTAAGACCATAAATGACCTTCCGCAAGCAACAAACATAGTTTGGATGAGCAGAATCCTGATAACCAACAGGCTGCTTCATATAGACCGGAGCATCAAGAACACCATTAAGAAAAGCATTCTTGACATCCAACTGATGAAGTGACCAGGAACGCATGGTGGCTATAGCGAGGACTGCGCGAACAGTGGAGGCTTTGACCACAAGACTGAAGGTGTGGTCAAAGTCAAAACCCGGAATTTGTGAGAAACCCTGGGCCACAAGCCTAGCTTTATGATGCTCAATAGTGCCATTTGGTCGATACTTCAGTCTCTAAACCCATTTGGAGCCAACAATATTGAAGTCTGATGGGCGAGGCACCAAATCCCAAGTGTGCTGTCCACGAAGAGTTGCCATCTCGTCATCCATGGTAGAAACCCAAGCCGGATCTTGAAGAGCAGTGCGGTAATCTATAGGCTCTGGCTGAGCAAGTAAGGCAGCAGTAAGACCATGAGCAATGATATCAGAATAATCTCTTTGCTGAATAGCTCCAGTCGATGATCGAGTAGCCATACGATGAGTGCATAGACGAGGTGGAGAAACCGGAGGAGCAGTGGCAGCAGGAAAAAGGGCTGGTGAGGTGACTAGCAAAGGAGCCGGTGAGGTGGTCAGCGGTTGGCGAAGGGGCCGGTGAAATGGCCAGAGAATCAGATGGGTAGGTCGGTGGACTAGGTGAACTGGTCGATGGCGGGATGGACAGGGCAGGATGAGTTCGAGAGGCCACCAGATGCTTCGAATCATTAGAGCAGTTAGAACATGGTGTTGTAGTCGGTGAGGACGACATCATCGATGAACCAAGAGGAGATACCACCGTAGGAGTATCAGCTGATGTATCAGCAGGATCCACAAAAGGAGGAGATACCACCGTAGGAGTATCAGCTGATGTATCAGCAGGATCCAAAAAAGTAGAGACATCCAGAGAGAACGGAGATACTGAAGTAGAACCATCGGCATAAGGGAAGAAAGTATCATCAAACCAAGCATGTCTGCTGACATATATCTTGCCAGACGTAGGATCCAAACATCGATAACCCTTGTACTGGGAGTCGTACCCAAGGAAGATACAGGGCAAACTGCGAGAAGAAAGTTTGTGAGCTGCATATGGACGAAGATAGGGATACACATGATAACCAAATACATGAAAGTTCGTGTATATGGGAACCCGACCATTAACAACCTTAAATGGTGATCGTCCGCCAAGAACCGGAGTAGGCAACTGATTTATGGTATAAGCAGCTGCAGCAAAGTCGTGTGCCCAGTGGGAAAGAGGAACATGAGAGTGGTACAACATAGACAAGCCCATCTCAGTAATGTGGTGGTGCTTGCGCTTATCCTGACCGTTCTGCTCAGGAGTATACGGACAAGAAATCTGATGGTGAATGCCTTTTGTCTGAAAATGAGAGCGTAAGCGACCATTTACGAACTCAGTTCCCCCATCACTCTTAAACACTTTAATGGTGGAAGAAAACTAGTTCTCCACAAAGGCCTCAAACTGGTGATAGACATCCCAAAAATCAGATTTACGATGAAGTGGATAAAACCACGAGAGTTGGGAATTATCATCAAGGAAAATGGCATAGTAGGAGAAACCATCAGAAGATATAATAGGAGAGGGCCCCCATAGGTCACAATGAACTATATTAAGTACCCTAGCAGCACGTTTATCATTTGTATGAAAAGATAAACGTTTCCCTTTAGCTTTTTCACATGCCTCACAAATGGTGGGTTTAGGCAAAACCGACGAGACAGATAAGGATCCAGAAGCATGCAAACCATAAATAACAGAATGCGGATCATGACCAAGTCTAGCACGCCATATTTCAAAGGACGCACGCGACTTATTTGACTCCACAGTAGACACTAAAGCAGATGCACCATAGTCTAAGACATAAAGACTATCCTCAATATGACCGAGACCCAAGGTTTTCCCGATGATTTTATGCCGAATGATAAAATAACGATCATCAAAGCAGACAACATCATTTAAATCTCGAGTTAATTTTCTAAGAGAGAGCAAATTTTTAGTGATATCAGGCACAATAAGCACATTATAAGTAGGCAAAGACTTAGAAAACTGAGATTCACCAACATGAGTAATAGGGAGTTGAGAACCATTACCAACATAGACGTGGGAAAAGCCATGATAAGGTCTCTTATAATCAACAGCAGCAGGAGATGATGCCATGTGCTTTGTAGCACCAGAATCTACAATCCACTTGTATCCACGGGGCTTAAATTTTGAGAAACCACCAAAATAAGTCACATGGACAAAATTTGAGTAGGGTATGCATTAGAAACGTTGAGCGCGTGATGGAGACGCGCAGGGAAGCTGTTGGGCATGTGTTGCCCACACACGATTAACGAGACACATGGGTATGCCTGCGTGCGCGTAGATCTCACGCTTTGTCGATTAAGGACGCTGGAAGTCGGCTTCTTTGCCGGAGCACAGAGATGCCGCCTGAGAATCGAAATACTGAGATGCCTGAGACACGTCTTTGCCGGAACTAGACGACCGGAGATCAAAAGACGCCGCTGGAGAACGCAACCGAAGAAAAAGGCCTGGGGCGCTAATCACAAAGATGCTGGAGAACGCCGGGCGGAGAAGATGAACCATACACTGGAGAATTGGAGATCTCGAGAATATTGATGAAAGATTGGAGATCTGTAAAGCCAATTGAGCAGAGAACTATCGGAAAGAAAACGACCGCCGGAAGTTGACAGAGAGAGGACCCAAAGTTACCGGGAATTAGCCTGAACTTAATCGGAATTTGGCCGGAAGTTGGTTGAAAAAACAGAGGGGGAGGTGGTCGGAAAATCTAGAGTTTATGTTTTAGGATCAGAACTTGCTCTGATACCATGAAAGAGTGATTTTTCATAATGATTCTGATTAATGATGAAGAATATATATAGAGTACAAAGAAGACTAGTCTAAATATAACTCTAGTACTAGTCATCAACTTGGAATAAAATATTATCTAATCATCTACTTTCTTTATTCTAACACCAAGATAACATCAACGAACCATAATTGTGAAGATGAGGTCGGAAGCAAGGGCTGGGGCGTAGTACAGTGGTGGCACTAAGAGCTGAGACGCCATGGATCTGAGCATGGGGAGATGGTGTAAGGGCTGGTCCGAGAGATGGCGGCGACGGTGGTGGTGGTGGTGGTGGAGGAGGAGGAGGGAGATGATGGGAAATGAGGGTGGGGTTAGATTTAGGGTTTGAGATTTAATTTATATAGACAAAATTTTAATGGTTGAGATTTAATCAACAAAAGAAATCAATGGTTCAGATAAATCCAAGTTGGACTCCTTTTTTATTTTATTTTAAAACTCGGTAGCACCGTTTTTTGTACCGGTGCTAAAAATAAAAATCGGTGCTACAAAGGAAAACCAATGCTAAAATGGCTCATACTGGTGCTGAAATATATGAAAATCTGCTGCTTAAGGCTGCCTTAAATGGCTTGTAAAAAATGAACCCGAGAGCAAATCTAAGAATTGTTTTCTAAGTATGGAGCACCGGTACAAAAACCGGTGCTAAAATAGCTGATATCGGTACCTATATATATATATATATATATATATATATATATATTAAAACAGCTGCTTAGGGTTGCTTAAGTGTGACACATTTATTATTTTTTGGACCCAAGAGCAAACATGGAAAAAAATTCTAAGTATGTAGCACCAGTACAAATACTAGTGCTAAAAAGTAACTCATACCGGTGCAAGTCCAATATTTCTAAATTTTAAACAATTCCCTCCAAAATTATGAATGAAAATTCAGGAAATTCATTTTCTCGCCATAACTTAGCACTAGTATAAATGAAAGCAATGCCGGTGCTAGTATTATTTGATCTGTTAGTTTTTTAAATATTATTATTAGGTCAATAGAAGAAATTTGGAGGTGGTGAATCACAAAATTGAAGACACCAAAACGAATTAAATAATGGAGCATTGTCTTTGAAATTCTAGGTACAGTGGGTGAACGGAAGAGCCTCAAACATATTTAAGAAAAATTACGCTATGGCCCAAAAATTTGTTACGACATTATTCTTCTCTCCAAAATACACAATTTTTTTTGTTATTCTTGCATAAATATAGAAATAGAAAATAAATAAACTTTTTGATGAAAGTTTGAAAAACGCTAGTACATGTTCTAAAGTAACTTAGAGTTGATTAATTAGAAGTAAGAAAGGGAAATCGAAAAGAATTATGGATATGTTCTTGTGCCCGATTGTTGATAAGTATTTTGTTACGGACTTGAAAAATACAACGTGGGTGTATAGGGTAGCATCACGTTCAAGTGGATTTCAATTTGGAGTTACGAGTAAAATTTTTACTTTTTGCACTTAGTTCCCTCCAAGAAAGTTGGAGTTGTCGAATCACAAAATTGGCAACATCAAAATACAATCCAATAATATACAATTGCGGCATGTATTGGTGAACGAAATGGCCTCAAAAGTCAACATTGATTACTTCTACATAGTATTGGAAATTACACTATGGCCCAAAATTGCGTTACACCATTATCCATTGCTCCAAAATGCATGTTTTTGTTATTCTTGCCTAAATTTAGAAATATAAAATAAATTTTTTTTGGTGAAATGTTTGAAATCGCTAGTACATGTTCTAGAGTAACTTAGAGTCGAATATGTTCTTATGCCTGATTGTTGATAAATACTTGGAAAATACAATATGGGTGTATGGGGTAGCTTCACATTCAAGCGGATTTCAATTTGGAGTTACGAGTAAAGTTTTTACTTTTCGCACTTAGGTCTCTCCAAGAAAGTTGGAGTTGTCGAATCACGAAATTGACGACACCAAAATGCAATTAATTAATATACAATTGTGAATTTGTGATTTGGGCACGAATGGGTGAACCGAAGGCCTCAAAGTCAACATTTGATTACTTCTACATAGTCTTGAAAAATTACACTATGGCCCAAAATTGTGTTATACAATTATCCATTGCTCCAAAATGCATGATTTTTGTTATTCTTGCCTAAATTTAGGAATATAAAATAAAATATTTTTTTGGTGAAATGTTGGAAATCGCTAGTACATGTTTTGTGTAACTTGTATCATAAACTCATTTTCAAGAGTAAATCATACCATAAAATCAGTGCTGAAATTTACCAAAACTGGTGCTGACAACTATAAAAGCAGCTGCTTATGACTGCGTAGATTTTATAAAAAAGCCTTTACTCAACTCGAGGGCTAATCCAAGAAATCTTGTCTGAGTACAAAACATTGGTGGTTAAACTGGTGCTGATATAACGTATGCCACTGGTTTAAGGCATCGATTTCAAAAAAATGGTGCTGAAAATAAAATCCAACAGCGATTCTGGTGAAATACGGGTGCTGGAATTAAATCAGCACCGATTTAAAGGGTCTCCAAGGCTCATACCGATGCCATAGCACTTGTTTTTCAGTATTTTATAAAACTAAAATAAAAGTTAATAGTTCAGCATTCCTGTACTTGGATTCAAAATTCAACCACACATTTAATTTTAATTAAACATGACGAATATAGTATAATTACCTAAGAATAATATATTTCCAGTTGCTCCCAAGAAAGGACATACTACTCCCTCTCCGCCATTTTAATATGCTCACTTTGACTTTTCAACATTTAATTTGAAAAATATTTGACCACTAATATCTTTTATTAAGAATACTTAATATTTGTGAGAAGTTGATGTTCAAAAAATATGAGTTATAACAAATATAACAAAGTATTACATAATAGTATTTACACTTAAGTACCAATTAATTCAATTTTATGATTAAAGTAAAATAAATTTAGTTAAATGAATAGTTAAATTGCAAATAAAAAAAGTACCTACTCATAAAATTTAACGAAAAACCTAGCGTCTGCAATTTATTTAATAATGGAAGAGAGCATCCAAAAAACTAACTTCGGTTTTTTGGCAACGACATTTTAATCATTCTCCCTCTCTACCTTTTCCCACTTCTCACTAAAGAACCCTAATTCACATACTGTGGGGGAGCCACCGCTGCCGCCGGTGGCTCCCCCTTCCCAATCCCAGCCCAACACCTTTACCACACGTTTTCTTAGCAAGAACCAGGCGGACTTGGCTGGATTCAGCGAATAGAATTTAGAAAATTTTTGAAATGTCGGAGTTTGCTATGGTGATGTGTCACCTGGCAGCGGTGCTCATAGGGACGCGACAACGGTGCTCCGGTGATGCTCTCAGGGATGCGGCGGCGATACTCCCAGGGACGCAGCGACTGAGCTTGCTCTGGTGGTGCTTCTTTTGCCAGCGACACTCCACATGACGGAGGTTCTTCAGGCTGTTTGCTCCAAATTGGCATTTTTCAAGTGCCACCTGCAGTCCTAACTCATAAAAGATTCCGGATCCGAGGTTTCCAACGCCGAGTCTTGTCAAGTCTACTCGGATCTGAGTCGGCCAACTCAGATCCGGTAGTGGCCAACTCGGTTTCGACTCAGGTATGGGGAACCCAACTTTGAACTGAGTCAACTGTGAGTTAACTCGGTCTCAACTGGGAGTCAATGGTGAGTCAACTCAGCCTGAACAACCATTTATGTCAGCTGAATGCCTGGTTATATGTCGGAGATGGTAAAGTCACGTGTGGTTATTCCCCATTTTAAATTTATTTTTCAACATTTTATTTTTGTCTTTTCGGGTGAGAGGCTTTTAATTTCTTTCAGTATTTTATTTCATGTTTTCATCTTTTTCAGATTTTAGAATGTGCTGTTTTTAATAGGGTTTTTTTTGACTTAAAGTGTTGGAAGGAATTTTTTCTATCAATGTATAATTTTTCGGCAGCGTAAGTCGTGAAAATATCATTGATTTCAGATTTGATATCCATAGGAGACGGTGAGGAGAAATCCAAGTCAAAGTTGTATTATACGAACTTTTGGCAATACTGTTTTCTCTATGGGGGCATATCGGATTTGTAGACTTTGGTCCAAAAGGAGATTTATGACATCTTTAAGTTGGTCCCTAATATCTTTTGGAGTCAAGTTAGGAAAAATTCTACGCATTATAAGTGTTTTCACTACACTGATAGAGGATATTCTTGGCAACTAAAATGACGGGTCTTAGTCTCCGACATTAGGGGCGATAGAGGCAGACTTGATCTTTAGTTGGAAGACTTCATTTATTTCATTTTGATTGCCATAAGTATTTGATCAAAGGTGTTGTTGGCTCATTTTGGATGTGTATCTTGCAATACTTCATTGTGTTTGTTTCTGATGGTAGCCTTGGGTCGATTTATTGTGGATGCACTATGACGACATGGTGGAAACCACTTACCTTACACGTGCCCTTATCATTGTCACATAGACTTTTGCTCACTATTGTAATAGTGACTAGGGCCTATGTGTATAGTTTGGTTGATTTGCATTCCAATTTGCCATAAGGTCTAGATTTTAATGTTTTATTTTTTGTGATCATGTGTAAAAGATTCTAGTGATCTTCAAGTGTTCTGATGTAAGTCTACGGGCACTATATCATGTAAGCCTTCTGGCAATATTTGATCTTTAATAGAAAAGGGCTGGGAACCCTATAAACCCCGATTAACATAAAAAAAAGACTAACTTCGGTTTTCGAGTCATTTTGAATTGGGTTATGCTCCCTTGAAAAGTTGAAGTAAAGAGGGATGCATTTAAATAATCCCTCGGTGTTTGTAAAAATGACGCATTTACTTTTCTTAATTCAAATTTTGTAAATTTTTATTCTAAATATAAATTAATACATATAATTAAAATATCATGTGAGATATTTTTAGATTTTTCTTAATTTTTATTTTTTAAATATCAATTTTTATGCAAAATTGTTATTTGTACCAGAGATATTGACGGTCTAAATGATCATTGAATACCGTAAAAAAGTAAATGCGCCTTTTGTTTTGGGACAGAGGTAGTATAATTTATAAATTATGATTTTTTAGGGAATAACTGCAGTCGCTTTTCAACCGATATCCCATAGTCAACTTTAATTGTCAGTTATTTCAACTGTGAAACTGACTGATTTTTGGGTTTCTGAAATCAACAACAACAAATTCTGGATGATAGAGTTGATAGAATCATATCTTGATTAATCTTTTGATTGATCATGATTGATATTATACATATATAAAACAGTCTAGGTTCAATGTAATTAACTCATTGTATTCTATTTATTCTATCTATGGCAGACACACCAAACAAGGTGAATTACTTACTTTCATGGTATCAGACGGGTAATCGATTCTTTGCTGTCTTTCAAAAATCCATCCTTATCATCCTTCCATCCATTTCAAAAATCTTGATTCTTCCTTCCTCTGCTTCAATGGTAGGCAACCCATTAAACTACTCTACTCTCATTCATATGTTGCCGATTAACTTAATTTCGATAATTACATGATGTTGAAGTCGCAAGTTCAAGTGTTCCTCGAATCAGAGGGTTCATTTGGTTTTTTGGATGGTTCAACCCAGCGACCCATTGCTTCCAAATACAATGGCCCATTGCTGGGTACCCCTACTACTCGCGGTGGCGCAACTCACACCGGCAATTTCTCAACCGACGCTTCTTCTATAGAAGACGCTTCTTCTACTCGGCTCAGTTCGGCAACACAATGCTGAATTCTTCTCGGTCCCAAGTAACGCTCAATTCTTAGGTTGCGCAGGACAAGCGTCTCCAGGCTTTGCTCTGGTCACCGTTCACCGGGGAAACAATGTTGGAGACTATCGGTTGTGCTACGGTGAAGGAGATGTGGGACTCCTTAGCGGCGGCTTTCGAAAACTCTTCCGCCTCCCGTGAATTGCAGCTCTGGGATGAGCTTCACACCATCCACTGTGGCTCCTCCTCTGTTATGGACTTCCACTGCCGCTTCAAGGCTGTCGGTTGCTCTAAGAGACCATGTGATGATATTTTTGTGTGGCTTAGGTTCTAGGTTCAATGAATTTACTAGCGTCCAACTGGCTCAGTCAGCGCTTCCGTCCTATTTCGATGTCGTCGCTAGGGCTTGCAGTCACGAGATCTTTAATTAGTCTTCCTCCGATACAGGTACAAGTTCTGAAGCCGTTCTAGTAGCGTTCGCCGCCTTGTTTGCAGCAACCTCCAGTGACTATGGCTACTATGTGCCAGCACATGAAGCCCACATGCTGCCCCCAGGCGCGCCAACCACCATGAGCGGCCGTAGGGGTGGCTCTGGTCGGGCAGTGTGTCAGTCAAGCATATTTGGTTCTGTTAGAAAAAAGCGATGGAATCTGAAGTGCCAAATTTGTCATAATTTTGGTCACACAGCTCCGCAATAATCCAGGCTCTCCTCGACAGCCCGTCACTCTGATTCAGCTTATCTTGTTGATGTTTTTCAGTCCTCTTTCTCACTTGAAGATACAACCTCTGACTGGTACTTAGATTCTGGCATAACAAATCATATAGCCTCCACTTCTTCTGGCATGGACAGTGTTGTCCCCTACACTGGTAACCGCTCTGTCGCTATTGGTAATGGTCGTTCTATTCCTATTTCTCATATTAGGCATCATTGGTTTTCTCGTGATTTGTTTTTATCTGATGTGTTGGTAGTACCTGGCATTACAAAAAACCTTCTTTCCATTAGTAAATTGATAAAGGATTTGCATGCTGTGATTTCTTATGATGAGAATTCATTTGTGATTCAGAACTGCTCCACAAAGGAGGTTGTGGGCCAAGGTCAATGTGATCGGGGTCTTTATGTGATTGTGAGAAGTGGTGCTGCTTTTGTTGCTCCTGTTAAAGCTAATAAACACAGAGCTTCTTTTGATATTTGACATGCTAAACTAGGCCATACTTCCATTTTAGTTATTTCTTTATTAAATAAACTGAATCTTGTTGAGGTTGTTTCTTTACCGCCTAAACTTGCTCTTTACTTGCCTTGTGAAATGGCGAAAGGTAAAAGGCTTTCTTTTGTGGACAATCCTAGACGGGCACATGTTGTCCTTAATTTAGTGCATTGTGATTTGTGAGGCCATGCTCAAGTTTTATCTGACAGTGGATTCTCTTATTATGCCATTTTCGTTGACGATTCTTTTGCAATTTACCTAGTATTATCTGATGGCGAGAAAATCATATTTTTTTGAGACATTTTTACTGTTTCAGAATTTGGTTGAAAACCAATTTTCCTGTTTGATCAAAGTGTTTCAAAGTGATGGGGGCACATAATTCACAAATGCATGCCTACGATTCCATTTTTAGCAAGAGGGATTCTTCACCAGATTTCCTGTCCATCTACACCAGAGTAGAACGGCAGAGCAGAACATAAACACCGTCACGTTGCAGAAATGGGCTTATCGATGCTTTTCTCTTCTGGCTTGCCAATCTCATATTAGGATGTTGCTTTTGGCACAACCACCTACACCATCAACATGCTTCCCACCCCTGTTCTTCGTAACACCTCACCATATTCCCTGCTCTATGGCCGCCATCCAAACCACTCAAACTTTCATCCTTTTGGATGTCGGGTATATCCTTTCATCCAGCCGTTTTCTCCCCACAAACTGGCTCCTTGCAGTGCTTCATGCATTTTTGTGAGTTATAGTGCTCAATATAATGGTTTTCGTAGTCTGGATCTAGTCTCTAAGAAGGTTTATCTCACTTGTCATGCTCGATTCGATGGGACTTCTTTTCCTTTTTCCAGGGACATTACCCCTACTACTCCAGAATCTCTGGATGTCTCTACATTTATTGATCCCGACTTGGATGATTTGTTTATCCCCTCTGCAGCTCCCTTGCCACCCACTTAGGATTTTTCTGATACATCAATCCCATCATCATCTGCCGGTTCTTCGCCACCTGCCTCTCCCGAGCTGCCTTCTGATGGCTCTCCTATGCCATATCCAACAGTCAATCCACTGCCTTCTCCACTGATTGTGAGCCATCATATAACCACCCGCTCTCAGATAGGCAGTCGCATAGCAAAGCGGTATACAAACTATGTGATGACAGAATTTGTTGCAGCATTACTTTTACAAACTGAACCTTGGGGATATCGATCTGCTCATAAAGATCCTCACTGGGTAGCTACTATGGATGAAGAAATAGTTGATCTTCGTCAGCAACACACTCGGGATCTTGTTCCACGCCCTACTAGTGTTAACATTGTTGGCTTCAAATGGGTTTACCACCTCAAGCATCACCATGATGACACTATTAATCGGTACAAAGCTCGCCTAGTTGCGTAGGATTATTCTCAACTGTCAGGCTTGGACTTCACCCACACTTTTAGTTCTTTCATCAATGCCTTGTCAGTTAGAATCATCTTGTCCTTGGCCAATACTTTCTTTTGGCCTCTTCATCAGTCAGACGTTAAGAATGCATTTCTTAATGGTCTCCTAGATGCACCGGTCTACATGGAGCAACCAGCTGGTTACATTGATCTCGTTCATCCAGATTATGTCTGTTGTCTTCATAAGGCCATCTATGGTCTCAAATAAGCTCCTCGGGCTTGGTTTCAATGATTCAGCTCCTATTTACTTCATCTGGGATTCTAGTGCAGTTCTGCCGACACCTCTTTGTTTGTGTTCTCTCAGGGATCGAAGATTCTATATCTGTTAGTATATGTGGATGACATCATTCTTACGGGCAATAATCTGCTTCTCATTCGTCGGTTCAGCACCCGCATTGATCGCGAGTTCGCCATTAAGGATCTTGGTGCGCTTCACTATTTTTTGGGATTTGAGGGCTCTCGTAAATTGTCTGGGCTATTTTTTGGAATGGGCTAAGCATGCGATGGAGATACTTCAGCGTGCAGGTATGACGGATGTTGCTCCTGTCTCCACACCTTTTGTTCCTGGCTCTCAGTTTCACAGTTCCTCAAGTTTTGAGTTCTCGAACCCCAAGATTTATTGCTCGCTAGTTGGTGCCTTACAATATTTGACCATCACTTGCCCAGATCTTTCCTATATGGTCAACTCTGTTAGTCAATTTCTCCATCGCCTCGAGAAGATCACTATCAGGTTGTCACACGTATGTGCATGGCACACTCCACCATGGTCTCTCTTTTCAACCATCTCCCGGTGTTTTTTTGCTCATGAGCTACTCCGATGCTGTTTGGGCCTGTTTCCTAGAGACTCGGTGATCTACCTATGGATATGCCATTTTTCTCAGGGGGTACTCTTGTCTCTTGGAGTGCCAAGAAGCAACCGACAGTGTCTCAACCTAGCTGTGAGTCTGAGTACCGTGCTATGGCAAACACTGCAGGTGAACTTTCCTGGGTGTGTAATCTGCTTAAGGAACTTTGGGTTCCTCTCTCGTCATCGCTTCTCCTGCTTTGCGACAACAACAATGCCATTTTCTTGCTCAAAATTCAGTTGCACACAAGTGGGCCAAGCATATAGACATTGACTATCACTTTGTTCGTGAAGTTGTTGCCTCTGGTAGGCTTCGTGTTAGTCATGTTCCATCGTCCCTACAGGTTGCTGATATTTTCACTAAGGGTCTGTCTCGCAATCTTTTTGATTTGTTTCATTCCAAGCTTTACGTATCCTGTAGCCTTACACTTTTTTCGACGTAAATAGGTAAATAGTATAGACGGTGGAACCCACGGTAGAGCCCGGAGAGAACCCTACCAAATACAAAACATAATCCAACCCTAGGCTAGAAACCTAGGGAAAAAGAAGCGGGGGGGGGGGGGGGGAGGGGGATACCCAAATGAGTATCCCCTCCCCCCCCCAATTATTTTTTAATGAAATGCTAACCCTAAGCTAGAAAGTACTAAGCCTAAGGAGAAAGAACTGCAAGTCCAGATGTGTGAATCTGGACCTATACATAGCAACCAGAAATGTGTACTGGCCCTTCATATGAAAACCTCATCGCAGCCGAGACTCGGGTCTCGGGTCTTGAAGAAAATACTGAAGAGGACACCAGTGGTAGACAAAAAGCACAGCCGAGTGTGGTGTACTCGGGTCTTGAATGGTCGCCATGGTGTGCTGGTGGTGCTGAATCCGAATGAAGCTAGGACCGCCAAAGGAGGAGCTGCTTCTACCATATACACCCCTAAGGTGAAGATAGAGGGGTGTTATTGGCCTTCAAACGTTCTCTTGATATGAACCGAGACTAATTTAGAGGGCAAGAGTGTCATAGGCCGTGCCAATAGCTCTTGTGAATCCCTCTAAAAGTAGCCCCCCTAAGGATGGAGAGAACGGACACAACTTATACGGCGTGCGTCAAGCCTGGCGATTGTGTAATCGCCCACTCCATTTTGAGCAAATGGACAGCTTTATGCTAATTTAACACTAAAAGTGTAGCGCAAGCATAGGGCGCGTAATAACCGTCAAGTCCAAGTATCAACTAGCAGTGGATTAATTAATTTCGCGTACGCTAATTAATTAACCCACTGCCCAACTCCTCTGATCGAGCAACCAAATGTAGAAAGGCCGCTCTCCCACCCTCCAAGGGAAAATATGCAAATAACAATCCAATACAATTTTAGCCCAAAAAGAAGGCCAAAACTCCACAAGAATCCACAAATTAGAGCCCAAGAATGAAGGAAATTCACCCCAAGAATAATGCATGTAAGCTGAAAAATACTCCTTTTAATTAGGCCCAAGAATCGGCCCATCCACTAAATTAGTTCAATAGGCCCAGCAGTTGTACTTTCGGCCCAGCTCACGCCACAGTACCCTAAGCTAGGGTTTCAAACACAGCCGCCACAAGCCATTGCCCGTTAATTTATTTCGGCCCAGTGGCACGGCCCAAATCCGAAGCCGCGTGACCCGATTTTCAACCGGTTTTCAAACCGGGTTATAAGAGGACCCGGTTTGCATATTTAATTCAGCCCAATTATTTTCCAAACGGCCCAAACCTTGGCCCATCATCTAGGGTTTAATCCCAAGATCCGCCAACTCCATGACCGGGTCATATGACCCGGCCGCCGCCAAATGGGTCGAAACCCTAATGTAGCCGCTGCTCCATTTTCCATTCTCGGGTATTTTGACCCGGCGGCGCGGATAACCGGGTCGAGCGTCCAGATCCACCTTGCCGCCGGATTCACGGTTTTCCGGCGCCGGAACCGCCGGAATTTTCACCGGAATCTGGAAATTTTCGCCGGAATCCGCGATTTTTTTTGCAAAAAATTCAATCAAAATCTGGGCATTTTTCCAAGTGCAATTTCGGCCGAATTTAGCAACAAAAACACCTCCAAATCCGACATGTGCTATCCGGCCAAAAAGCTACCATACACCTCGCCGGAAACTCGTTTTTCCGGCGAGCAAAACAACAAAATCACCATCCTTTTGTTCTTTTTTTTCCAGCCCTAAGATGCATCCCAAACATGAACAAATACGAATCCGAGTCTAAGGCCATAGAACCGAGGCAATTTCATGCTTTACCATCGCCGGAATAGCGTTTTTCCGGCGACCTCCGATTGAAAATTCCAAAAAACCATCCTCCCTTATGCGATTTTCGACCGAATTTACCATCAAAAACAAGGAACTTACTCCACCAAATCCGAGCATGTGCCATCCGACCAAATAAATTACTTTCTCTTGCCGGAATCACGTTTTTCCGGCGGGCAAAAACAACCAAATCAACACTCATTTATTCTCTTTTCCAGCCTTGAGATGCTTCTCAAGCATAAAGAATTATGAATCTGAGTCCAGGGACAGAGAATCGAGGCTATTTCATGCTTTAAACCCGCCGGAATGGCGTTTTTCCGGCGACCTCCAAACTAAAAATCCGAAAAATCCATCCTTCACAAAAAATCTGCTCCTCCATTCATCTAGATCTGAATATTATCATGAGATTGAAACAACGAGGAAAATACCTTGGGCCTACCGTCGTTAATGATTCCAATTCAACCAGTTATCTCCAAACATCTGTTTTGAATCCGACTAATCCCAAGCCATCAACCCCATCAAACAATAACATTCAAACATCCAAAATCTTGAATCCCACATGAGTGTTCATCAGTCAAGAAAATAAATTTAAATTCTTGGCATGAAACATAGCAATCCGGTCGAATTTCCAATTAAAGCAAACAATCATGGACAGTGTGCTGCCTGATCACATGAATGTCATCTCCAAAGATCCATGAATTCTTCCAAATACTAATAAAAATTCATGCTTCAAATTCATATCTACTCTCAATCCAACATGAACATCACATTGACTATCACCATAACCAAATAATCTTCTATACAAATCCGCACAGATTCATCATAAATAAACCCCCCATCAATCATCAAGATTAGATCTATCAACGAAAGATTAAAACTTACTTGGAACAATGATAGATCTCCATCAACTACGCTCCATCAACAATTTCAAGATCGAAAAGTCTGATCTTCACCCAAAACCTCCAGATCCAAAGATCAAATCTTCAAATTCAAGCGCAAATCATACCTCGAAAGATGCCCGGCGAGGAATCCAACATTAATGTCGGATTCCTCGCCGGAAACTCTGAATCGTAGGAGAAAAACTGGAAGAAAATCGGCCCCGGGAAGTCCGGAGAAGGGCTGCGCCCTTTTTTCTCTCCAGAGAGTATTTCTCCTATTATTTGTAGCCTTACACTTAGCTTGAGGGGGAGGGGGTGGGGGTGATAGAGTAGATAGAATCATATCTTCATTAATCTTTTGATTGATCATGATTGATATTGTACATATATAGAATAGTCTAGGTTCAATGTAATTAGCTTGCTGTATTCTATTTATTCTATCTTTGACAGACACACCAAACAAGGCGAATTAATTGAAGAATTTTTTTTACATTTCAAGTTGCTAGTTTGCGTCCAGAATCGTTTGAAAGAAAGAAAATCGGGTGGCGATTCCCACGCAATAGCTTTTTTAGAACATAACTTCGCAAAGTTTGCTAAAGAGTGGGCTTGGAGATTTCTGATCTAGTTTCTAAAATGGATATGGGAGAGACTTACTGTCCAACCATTTACGATTTTCTTCTACCATACTTGCACAAACGGATGTTACTTTCCATGTCCCTCGAACCTCTTTTTAAAAGTCAAACGCTCATTTAAATGAGTGGAGGAATATGTTGGCTCCCCTAACCATTCCAAAACCAAATGAGAGTTGAGTTATGTTGCCCAAGTGACGTGTTGGACCCTGTTAAAATTACAAGTTACTGGACATTGAAGAGAGAATAAGAAAATCAATAGATGTGCTTCCACTTATAATCCTCCACCCCCATGGTGTTGAATCACCGGTGGAGCTGGGATTCGGCATGAATAGTTTGAGATGAAACTGAAAGGCACAACAATAATCAATTGTGTTGGCAATGAATCCGGACTGCTTGGAGATGCATTTGGTTGCCTGTAATGACCAATTTTGCCTTGGTTGAAATATGCATTCTGACAAGCTCTCTGCATCCTTCTTCGTTGAGTGGATCTGTTGATAGTTAGCTAAGAAATGAGGCGTCTGGTTCTGTTCTCAGTAGATGTGCTGAATCATGATGTGATGAGATTGCATGACCTTCATAATTTGACATACTCCTCGAGCCATCTTCCCAGGAGTGTGTGACTTGCCTTGTAAGATGTAGACAACCTGCAGTGAGTCCAGTTCAGGTGCTAGTGGAAGAAAAGATTTTTGAACAAACCTGAATTCTCATCGTGCAAGCTTTGATCTCTACATGTAGTGAATTTAAGGAGCCATTTAGGTTTCCTTTTCTAAGATAGGAGAGGAAGTGAGCAGAGAAGTTCCTCACTAAGAAACCTGCAGAAACACTGTTAGCAAATTGGAAGACAACATATGAGTTCAATTTCAAGCCTGTATACGGTGGATTCCACTTGTATGATTTGATGATCTTAATTTTTTGTGGTCTAGAAACTTGGAATATAACCCTAGAAATGATGTCTCTATAGTCATCTTCAAGAGATTGAGGGTGAAATGCAAAGATAGAAAACACGCATGTTCTGGATCTTCTTTTTTTAAGATGGGATATGAGGCTTTACATCATCATAGATCATACTATTTCTGCACTTCCAAGCTATCCATAAAACCACATTAGGCAAGACATGAATCAGATTATTTTTGGCCTTTGGGAAAGAACTATCTGACCAAAACCAAGACAAAGCATGAAAGATGTGATTAAACTGGATTCATCTCATATTCAAGATCTGATAAACTTCATTCCACAGAGAATTAACTCTGTGGCATTGGAGGGAACAATGATTTAGAGTGTCTTCATGTTCACAAAAGGGACACTTAGAAGCTAGCATAAATCCCATATTTTTCAAAAAGTCATCAAATGGCAAGAAATGATTTGTTAATTTCCACACACATTGAGATTTTAGGGGGAGTAAATATGTTCCATACCTTTTCAAGTGCAGGAATTGCAATTACTGTACCAGTAAGCATATGATATGTTGATGCTATTGAGAATTTACTTGATGTGGAGGGGGTCTATATGAGTTGGTCTTCCCTATCAAGAAGTTTGATACTTTTCCTCAATAGAATTATAATTTTAGGACTGAAACCTCTAGTTAGCTGTGAACAACATTCAGAAATGTTGGTCTGAAAATGAGCTATTGATAATTGTGTCATTGGAGATTACTTTTCGGAGTTCCAATGGTCTATAAGAGGCCCTATGCCTGTCCAATTAGGTATCCAAAAGCTAACTGAGCCTCTACCTATCAAAACCCACCATTGTACTGCTCTCACATCTGTGTGATTTTCTCGATTCTCCGATATGCATCAAGTGATCTAAATGAGCCTGGTAATGTTGTGGTATTCTCGACGTTCCAAAGTGATCGCAGTTCACCGTTAATGCTCCTGCAAAACCGATCCCGGAAGCTATTCAGTGGAAAATACTCCGACGTTCAAGTCAGTTATTTCCTTTAGAGAATTAGGATTTCTCAATATAGTTGCACGTACCTTAGTCGGCATTCTTATTCTTGTATTTATAGTAAATTATAGTCTTGGCTCAACATTATCAGGATTCACGATCGTTGGTTATATCGTGATCCTAAAAACCCGGTTCATGCCTTGCTTCGTGGCTGGAAGCTAATTGTGGTCTCTGTTTTTCTCGATTCATGGTCTAGTCCCTTCCGAATAGCTTCCGCTTTTCTCGGTTCGCATCCCAGATTAGTCTTGAGCTAAATTCTAGGATGGGCCTGAAGTCTAACCTTGTGCAGTTCATGGGCTACACCATAAGCCCCCTTAGACATGAAGTCTAGAAAATACGAAGCGATGACTTCGTTGCTGAATGCATGCGAACTGTTGTCTTCCTAATCTCATTTTTAAGGCATGACAACATGTTTGTCATTGATGCAACCAAGGATGTCTTCGTGAAGTGTTGCCCTCTTCTTGGCTATCTTTGCGCTTTTGTTGGGTTTTTAAATTTTGAATCTCGAGTCTAAGTTTTCACTGTAGATGCTGTACTTCAACTAGACTTAGATGTTAATATTTTGTTTCAATGAATCGATATTCTCTCCTTATTCTGCGCTATATTGTTCTAATTTTGTTGACTTCCGTTGTCATTTTCCTACTTAAAAAGGAATTCGAATCGATTGACTTCATACCGTCATAATTCAGTGTCATGTCTACTCAAATTCCGCCGCCATCTCGTTTTGTGCAAAAGGTAAATTCTTTTTGTGTCAGACTATAATCATTATGCTTTTTGGTTTGTTTACTTTCCCCTCTTTGACGTCTCCACTCAAATACTGAATTTTATTTCTTTCCCTTTCCATTACTTCTCCATTCGATCGTCTATCTTCCCCAAATCTTCCCAATCCCTCTTGGATTCCTTGTTCTCTCTATCCTATAAGAGTAAGTTCTTCTGAATCTTTGTGTTATTTCTTTCTTAGTTGTACTATATTTTCTGCACCTGTAAGGTGTTTTTTCTTATACGTTTCTATTATTTTCTCATAAACATATATTTTCCGGTCTTCTTCTCTGGAAATTTACTATATTTTGCTTTGTTTTAAACTTCTCCAACATCTCTGTGACAAAATCTTGTTGCCCTAATCAATGTTTTTATTTCGAAATCCGGGCTTCGTGTCTACCCAAATGTCTTCTTCCAATTGTAACAATAATTTCCCTGAAGATGCTCTGATTGAAAATATCCAGTCCGATGAGGATTTTGGTCATGCTTGTGGCTCTTCCATCATTAAAAGCGTCCTATCCAACCGCTATTTGGAGGATTTAAAACTTATTTCCCCTTTTTGTCTTTGTTTTGAGCTTCGTGCTCTTTCTAACTCTGAGAGTGTTCGCACCTTTCCTATTGGGTATACATATTGTTACTTATCTTACCATAACTTTGAGCTTTTGTTTCTCCTTCCTCACAACATGTCTTAAATCTTCTTTCATCCTACCAAATCGCTTTGTCTCAGTTTCACCCTAAAGAAATTGCGATCATTGTTGGCTTTCACCATGTGTGTACTAAAGCTGGTCTCCCTTTCACCATCGACTTATTTCGCAGCTTATACCAGCTTCGCAAAGTCAAAAATAGTTCAGATGAATTTATATTCTATCCTATTATCCCTGGTATTGAGTTCGTCAGCGGTTACTTAGCAACTATGGTGTATGGCGCCCAAAATATTTTTATATAAAAATATCTCAAGGGTCTGAGGGTATGCTTCCAGCTTGGAACTATAGTGTTCCAAAGTCTAAGCTTCCTAATCCAGGGGTTCGTCTCACCTCTGATTCCGAAGTTGTGTTAATGCTTAATGAACACAAAATTTGCCTTCGCTATGCTGATTCAGATGCTGAAGCTGTTATATATACTTTTTTTTGTATATACATGACTTGCATGTGTCATTTGTAGTTGTTGTCATTATCATGTTGTTCTTTTGTGTTCTTGTACTCATATAACTTATCCCATGCGTGGTCTACTAGACATGGATCTAGTCGAGTGTCAGACGAAACGATCGTTTATTCTTGATGAATAAGATGATGAGATGGACACCATTCCCCAGCAGCTTCATGTCATGATGGTGTTTCCCAGGGGAACATGGTTGTGGCAAACCCCTAGTTGAAGAATATTGAAGGTCAGAAAACGGAGGGGAGAGAGAGCTGGCCAAAGCTAATACTGAGGATGCGAAAAAGAAAAGAGTTCAGAATGGTGTTTTGTCCAGTGGCTTAGGACGTCTCGAGAAAATGGGGCAAAGTGGCCACTCCCGATCTAAGCCTCATCTACGAAGCGAAGGTGTTTCGGTAGAGGGGAGTATTTCTGCCAGCCTTTCTAAGCTTCCTTTGCATGGATCTATCTTCTCGGCACGCTCATTTGTTCTTCCTATGTTGGAATGTTTTCATCATATTCTAAGTTTCTTTACTGTGGCATATTGTCAATCACGTTTGTTTATTTTCTTTTCTGGGCGGGTTTTTTAAGGTTGGCGAGAGTATGAAGCTTATTGGAGAATGAGTTGCTAAGATATCCAATCCAGATGGATCACTGCAAGAGAAGTATAAGGCTAGCGAGAAGTAGCATGGAATTATGAAACAGTCATTTGAAGCCCATGAGAAGTACGTGAAAGGCGCTAAAGAGCCCACAAAGGATGCTGAAGAGAACGCCAATAAGTTTCGTGCTGAGTTAGAAGAGATGCAGACTAACGGTTGCACTTCACCTTGTTATCCTCAAATTCTTGTCGATAAACTGTTCAAGACAAAGTTCTTTTTCAATTTCCTTGAGGAGATTTCTTCTTTTGCTCGCGACGTTGGCTTTTACGAGGCCCTGATAAAGTTTTGGCGGGAAAATCCTGGTTCGAAGGCAAAGAAACTGCCTTCGCTAGCTACGAGCAAAGAGATCTTGAAAAAAAACAAACGACTGATCTTAATTCTGAATTTATTAGCAAGATCTATGATGGCGGGCATTCTCACCCTTTATTATCACAACTCACTAGTCTGCATTCTCTTCCTTCCATTTGAGAGCTGTGAGAATGAAAATTTGATTACCTCAAAACTCTCCCATTTGATTCTCCTAATCCTACCCTGACTCCCAGTGTAGAGGATGATGGCCATGCAGATAATCCTGCTCTAGATACAAACCAGGAAAAAGCTGCTCTTACTGTCCAAAATAAGCCCCCTCTTCGTAACGAAGTTAGTTAATTTCTACAAATGTGATGTGATTTCAAAAAATGTTAACTTTTATCTGTAATATCTAATAGCAATGTTGTGTGTGTTCATACTATGTTTTTTTTACTAAGACTTGACTTCTTTGCTATGATTTTGCACTTTTGCTTGATATCTGTTCGCATGCATGGTTTTGATATGTTCATTGATAATTTTTTTTTACATCTTCATGCCTTTGTGGATCTAGTAATCGTTTTGGGGAAATTCCAGGGTTTATGTCTTGATTCTTGATGTCCTAGTAAGCTAATTGAGACTACTAGCTCTATATCTCTGGAGTATGTTGAGCTATTTTCTGGTGGTCGTTTGTCTAATATTGGGAATTTAGATTTAAACTCCATCCCCTTATGTCTTGGATGGCATGCTTCCACTTCCTCATCGCCTCCATCTTCTTCTGGAAATTGTTCGTGTAGCAAGTTTATTCCTGATGGTTATAACCTCGAGTCTCTTGGTAAAGATATCATCTGTACGTTAGTGGTGAACGTCATTCCTGTCACCAAGAAAACTGCAAACTAGCACACAGATTAGTATAGTAGAAGCAGGTCGTATCCACAGAGAACGGTGTAATTTCTATCAAATTTAAACTACCAACAGGGTTTGGTTTAGCAACCACACCTATGATTTGAGATTTGTTTAATAAACTAATGAATTACTAAGCTAAAAATAGGGCAAAAAAAAATGCAGAAAAATGCAGAGATAAATTACGCACAAATATATGGATAACAAAGGATCGGCATAAGTTAATCTTTGGTTCATTCCTTGATCATCGACTACTTCACAATTCATGTAACCCCCATGAATTAACTGGTTATAAGCAGGAACAGTATTTGCTATTTCCCCTAAATTCCCCTTAAATTTCCGATCGCGAACAAGTATTTGCTAAACCCGCGATCTTCCTAATTAAGATATTCCTAGCAAGTATTTGCTAAACTAGTTATATCTTAACGATCTTAAGACCCAGGGAACCCAATTTAGACAATAAGCACGTATTTGCATGCAGTTTATCCAATTAATTATTTATCATCCTGTTATTACAGTCATAATTGTTATCTGTTTTTCACAGGAGTTGCTACTTAATTAGCCCTAGCCTAACAAGATTGAGGCGATCAAACTCAAACAATCAAGCATAGATTATATGCATAAACAATTAAAAACTCATGGGATTAAATTTCTGAAAAACCCGAAGCCTTACAATCCATGAACCATCGAATTAACCTAGCCGATTAAGAATCTAGCTACTCATAATTAAATTAAATAGAACACGCAATTTAAAATTAAACATGTTGACAATCGAAAAATAATCAGAAGAAAAAAATTACCAATGACTAATTCCTGGTGATCTTGTTATTCTTCCCCAAGAAAACAATGAAAAACTTGTTTGCTGCTTTCGTCTTTCTCCCCAGGAAAACAAAGTGAATAATTATTCCAAAGTTTTTCTCTCCCCTCCTTTGATTCCGTACGTCCAGCAATTTTTTTGGTGAAAGAATCCTCCTCCAATCGTGACTAACTCACGATTATATATATACTAAAAATAAAACCCAAATCATAACTAATTTTGGAAATTTAGAATCCTTAAAAAACGAAATATTCGTCCACTTAATTTCACCCTAATTACAATTAAATTCTAACTTGGAATAAATAATTAATCCAAGTCTTGGGCTTCATAGCTTCTCTTCGGCCCAATCACAGTGCTGAATTTTTGGCCTTCTTTTCTTCTGGACTGCAACTCCGTAAACTCCCTAACGAGGGATTGGGATCGTTACCTCATTAAAAACCCTTTCGGAAAAAAAGAGTATAACAATCCTCCTTTCATCAGCTTCACCTTAATCGGGTTGACTTCACGGAGCAAGTTAGTGATCGTTAAACGAAGCACAACTCTGCCACACGAAGGATTCCAGCTAATGATCAGCTGGAACAGCATCATAGTGCTCCAAAACACAGCTACTCTGCTCCGTAGCACGAAGGACCAACAAGCTTGGCAATGCCTATGACCACTACACCGTGACTAGGCATTGAACCAATTCATGCAATTACACGAGATTGGATGAACGTGCAACGCACATTCATCCGCGAGCATATGACTCTCTCGTTTGCTACACAAACGAACATGACGAAGAGTTCGACATCAATCACATTCGCCTAGCACATTGTCAACACACTAACACAATCAAAAGCTCTAATTCATACTCTCACATTGCTAACAAGAACAGGGGGGAAATTAACCCAAATCCCCCAAACCCTAGCTAACAATTAATCCAAGCATTTCATATCATCAAGCTCTCAACAACATCAATGCAATCAACAATTAACATTCAAAGCACAATAAATGCACAATAGCAAAAACATCAAATAGATAGATATAAATGAGTTCTTGCTACATAGATAGTGGAAGCATCAATCCTTTGCTCCCAAGAACAAGAACTACTCTAGAACAACAACAAAACACATAATCAAACTAAGAGAAAGCTAAGAAAAGAAAGAAGAAGAAAAACCTAAAATTGGCGCCCAAAACCAGAGAAAACGCGCCTGGAAAAAGCTTGAGAAGAAGAGGGAAAAAGAGTAGTATTTATAGTCGGAAGAAGATAAAGTTGATTTCTGGCCACCCATCCGTCGCGACTCGCGATGGTGTTCGTCGCGACTCGCGACGATGTCCCGACTCGCGATGGTGTCGCGACGGGAGCCAGAATTCTGCAATGTTATCCGTATGGTGAAGGCTTGAAGCTCTTCACCATGAGCATCCAAAATAAGAGAGGTGGGGGCACAAAACTTCCAAGAGGAAAGTCTTGTGGAGGTGGAGATGGTTCAAAGGGAAGTAAGTGGTTAGGGAGCTTGGGATAGTTTTTTGGCTCCTCTCTCGTTTCCCTCAAAACTTCCGAAAATATTAGAGTTGGTTCACTAGGTGGGAGAAGGGGTGACAATGCTAATGGATAATGTAGCACTATCACCTCTTCCTCCATTTTTCTATCCTCTACAACCAACTCCTCATCCCTTTCAAACTCAAAATCATTTTTATTGGTGACTTCACTCACCGAATCATCGAGTTCAAGTTGGGATGGTGTGTTTTCGGAATCACGAGCTTCCATGCGGGCTAATACCTCTAATATGTTCCTCACATGCCCCTCAATGGCCTCAACACTAGAGGAGAGCTGGGTATCCGGCTCCTCACTAGTAAAGGAGTTCAGGTTTGCTATGGTATTTAAGACATCCTCACGTGTCAAACTTGAACTTCCTTGTTGGGCTTGGTTTTGGGGTATGGTATAGGGTGGTGATGGCCAACTAGGTTGCTCGTAATATTGGTTTTCCGGCTCATTCTCATACCACAAATCCGGACTACCACTCCATTCCGGATTGTAAGAGTCGTGGTATGGATAGCATTCCTGAGCTTCTTGCCCTTGAAAACCAATATCTCCTACCTCTGGATAGCACTCTTCATAGTACCCATGGTTTTGGAAACCAAGGGTTCTTTCTCGGTCATCGTGCTGTTCCCACAACAAGGGGCAAGATTCGGTAGGATGGTTGGAATGACATATCCTACAAAACCTTGCTCGTTGAGCCTCTCTTCTCATCATGAGTTCCCTCAAGGTGAGACGCTCCATTAAGAAAATTTTTTTTTTAATTTTTTTATTTTTCAAAAGTTCGGAATCATAGTGCAAGGATTCTCGATAAAATAAATTACCAAGAACTCGAGCAATACCTACTCCGAACAAAAACAACCACCAAGTAGTGGAAAATAAAACAACTAGCTAATACACAACCAAATACACCTAAATACTTAAGAATAAACGCCTCTTCCCCGGCAACGGCGCCATTTTGACAGGCGCGGGCGGTCGTCGCGCCCGCGCGCCAAAAGATAATTTATAAGCCCTCAATGCTTACTTTCTACAACTAGGTAGATAGTGGCAAATCGGGGTCGTCCAATGAGAAGAGGGATCTTCCTAAGCGTCTACGCACAAAATGGTTGATATACTAGGCTAGGAGTAAATATATATACACACACTTAAAAGCGAGTAAATGGGGGGGTTGGTTGGTTGGTTTCCTAAGTTAACAAAGATAACTAGCAACGTCAAGTGACTATGCTAATCATCAAACGAAACTAAAGAAAAAGGGTTTTAAACTACAAAGATAAAATGCCTTGGGGGCAACGGATATCCACTTCCACATCTAATGTAGTTCATCGAATCATTCACACATTCCATCATATAGCATTCATGACCCAACGCTCACACACCCATCTAGCAAGTACCACAACACACACACCACAAGGAGTTCTAAGTTCATGCTCGTAGATCTTCATGCAAAGGTGCTACGGAATTCGTCACGTTCCTACACCTAAGCAATTCAACCACACAAGCACTCCCTATGCTCAAACCACTCATGGCACACATGCAGTGAAACACACCGTCAAGAATACATAAACGCCAAATAACAAATGCTTCAAGAATGAGTTTAAATCACCTATTCAATACTTCAACTACTTGTCGTGGAGACTGAACTCCTATCCTTCTTAGTTCATAGTTTGCGAGAGTGAGTTCGACATCTCTCGTCAAACCTCACCAATGGCTCCCGAGTCGCGACCACGACTCAAGGTGTCATTGGTGGCATTTAGCACGAAGGACCAACAAGCTTGGCAATGCTTATGACCACTACACCGTGACTAGGCATTGAACCAATTCATGCAATTACACGAGATTGGATGAACGTGCAACGCACATTCATCCGCGAGCATATGACTCTCTCGTTTGCTACACAAACGAACATGACGAAGAGTTCGACATCAATCACATTCGCCTAGCACATTGTCAACACACTAACACAATCAAAAGCTCTAATTCATACTCTCACATTACTAACAAGAACAGGGGGGAAATTAACCCAAATCCCCCAAACCCTAGCTAGCAATTAATCCAAGCATTTCATATCATCAAGCTCTCAACAACATCAATGCAATCAACAATTAACATTCAAAGCACAATAAATGCACAATAGCAAAAACATCAAATAGATAGATATAAATGAGTTCTTGCTACATAGATAGTGGAAGCATCAATCCTTTGCTCCCAAGAACAAGAACTACTCTAGAACAACAACAAAAGACATAATCAAACTAAGAGAAAGCTAAGAAAAGAAAGAAGAAGAAAAACCTAAAATTGGCGCCCAAAACCAGAGAAAACGCGCCTGGAAAAAGCTTGAGAAGAAGAGGGAAAAAGAGTAGTATTTATAGTCGGAAGAAGATAAAGTTGATTTCTGGCCACCCGTCCGTCGCAACTCGCGACGGTGTTCGTCGCGACTCGCGATGATGTCCCGACTCGCGATGGTGTCGCGACGGTGTCGCGACGGGAGCCAGAATTCTGCATTGTTTCTTTGTCTTCTTCATAGCCATCCCTCTCGATCTTCAAGTCTTCAACGGCTCCAAAAATGGTCTTCAACGGCCCCCGGTCTTCATGTCTTCGAAGTGAGTATCCAAAAGTCTTCGAAAGTATAGTCTTCAATGTCTTCCGGTCTTCGTTGGTTCCTTGTTCTTCCCTTGTCACACAAAATCCACTTAAAAGAGGTAAAAGAGTACAAAGTTGCTTTTACCTCTCCTAAGTGAATTTCAAGGTAAAACACAAGCTCTCGATAATAAAAGAGCACAAAAGTGATCCTAAATACTACTAAATAATGCGCCTAAAATGGACACATCACTCCGCTACAGCTTTGCTCCAAAAATAGTGATCTATCAACAAAATAAATCAATTAAGTACCAAAAATCACATAAAAGAGCACTAAATTCCTTCAAAAATGAACAACTAAATATCACACATCAAATCCTCACACTTGAGTCATACTTGCCCTCAAGTATGAGATGAGCAATTTCAAAGCAGGTTGTTCATTCAAAATCCCATCCCAAACTGACTCTGACTCAATAGAAAAGAGAAAATAAAAATAACAGACCAACTATATACATGACACACCTAAGACTCTATTACCCGGACTTTGGTCAAATAATTCAGCATTAAGTTTTTATTTCATGGCTCATCAACAAACATCCCCCTTCCAAGTTCAAGTTTTAGTTCACAAACAAGTGGTGGTCTCATCCCCCTTTAGAACTCAATTCAATCCCCCCTACATTGCTCTTTACCCGGCTATCAACTGATCAAAAGGAGACAAGCATGAATTCCTCACGTTTTCACTCAATCACACAATAAGTAAGGACAGTCACTCAATTATAATCATGCGGTAGCCTTAGCCAATACATAACAAGCCAAAAAGGTCTTTAAAGGTTGTAACGGGGCTGTGGGTTGTAATGTTGGTGAGATCCTAGGGGCTCTAAGATTCATACAAACATGCACATATGCTCAAGAACAAATCAATAGAAAATTCCAGCAAATACACATCATCAAAACCAATTTTCTGGACTGATTTTTTAAGACTAATTCAGGTCTGGAATTTTTTCCTTTTTTTTCTTTTTTTTCCTTTTTTTTTCTTTTTTTTCTTTTTTTTCTGGGCAAAACAGCACCCTTATTCTCTTTCTTTTTTCTGTCTAGACCAGAAATCTTCAAATTATATGCTGATTTACCTCTACAGTGCCATAAGACTATTTTTTTCAATGAGAACCGGGCACTCGAATCATGAATATGCAATATCAAGCAAGAGCAGAAATTTTCAATTCAAGAACATACATGCATGGGGCAAGAATAGTATAAAGAGAAAAGGCTAGGGTTTTTATAGTGGTTTACACAAAGAAAAGGTCAAGGCTCAAAAGGGTTTACTAGAGGATATAAAAGGTAGGCTATATACGATGTGTGGTTAATCCTAATTTGCCTCTTTTTTTACTCATTATGCATCAACCTTAGCTACCACAACTCTCAGAAAAAAGCTTGATGTAGAGAGTGCTCTACTCTGGTTCAAACCTCACTTTATACTAGGCTTTGTTCATTACAAGTCTTATTCGTCATACCAAGTATCATTTAAGCCAAGTTCAGGTTAATTTCAAGGGTTTATCACTAAGCATTTCAAAGGAGATATCAACCAACAATAGTTTGCTGATATGATTCTTTTACCGGCAAGGTTAATCCATTTTAAAGCCAATTCATTACTCACTGTCATGCTGAAAATTTGACCGACTCGATAAAATAAAATAAAAACATTTTTTTTCAGAATTATTTATTCACAAAAAACACACAAAAAATAGCAAACAAAGCATATAAAATGTCACACAAACAAGACACTAAAATGTAAAAACGACACCTAAACCTCTTCACACTTAAGCCTTGCTTGCCCTCAAGCAAGCTCGAATTAAAAGCGAGAAGATTCCTAGACACAATATACATGAAAGGAAAAGAAAAGAAAAGAAGAGCCATAAAAGAGAAGGGATAGGGGAACTCATGCGGGGGGCTGTTCATGGGGGGAACTCCCAAATATGACATTAGACGCTCAATCTGGGCAGCCTGAAGATCCAGTGTTTGTTGCAAGGATTGCACCTCTGCACGGATGGACAACACCTCATCTTGTACTGAAAAAGCACTGCGGCCTGCATGAGAAGAAGTGGTGCTCGGGCAAGGAATGCCCAGCGCAGAAAATCGAGGTACATTGTTATCCAAATAAATCAAGTTGTTGGTCCGCAAATAGTCCAAATCACAAAGGGTTGGCACAGGCACTTTGGGAAGGGAAGGGGGAACAAGCAATTGCATACCTTTGTCAAGTAAAACACCAACCAAAGTGCATAGGGTCATATGACGAGTAGACTTAATTGCAATTTCATTCAAAGAATCAGCTAAGCAAAATCCCAGATTCAATTTTTCCCCATGATGCATACACCACAACACAAATAATACATTCTGACTGACTTTCGTAAATGTGGTGAAGCTCCCAAAAACATTTCGCAACAAAAAATGGCAACACACTCTCAATACAGGATCAGCAATCCAATGCACATTAGAACAATTAGCATCATACAAATTCGGGCAAGCAGGAGCCCATTCTTTCCAAGCATCAGTGGGACTAAAATTGGGAAAGTCTTTATAGGTACCCACAAAAGAATTAGCATAACCTTCCGAAGATAAATCATCAACAGACACCAAGCCCAAAGCCACATTCCACTCATTCAAACTCATAGAAACATGGTGCAAATCCAACCGAAAGGATATGCAAGCATCAATCAGGGAAACAGGTTTCTTTAAGCAAAAACTAACCACAAACTCTTCACATAGGGGCGTATACATAGTCACAGAATGCAAGTCAAATAGCAAAGACCAACCAATATTCGCAAAGTATTGCAGAAACTGATCATAAATGCCCAAAGTCCTAAAAGAAGAGATACTTAGTTGCAAACCTGACAAACACTGTTTCATACCCTTTTTCAAAGCTCTGGCCTGCAGCTTCGGGTCATCAAATTGGAGGAGGTCCTCCCTGGAATCGACAACAATCTCCGGAGGCAGGCCATGGAATTCGAACTTTGGAGCTTCAGGGTGTGTGGAGGGCGGCGGCGGGGCGGATGGTGGCTGACCGGCTGGAGCAGATTCGACGGCCGGCTGAGTGGTTCCCGGTAGAGTTGAGGTCAACGCTGCAGTGGATTTTTGGCCGGTTCTCTTGGTCCTCATCTTTGCCGACGAGGTGCGGGAACATGGGTGCATGACGGGGAAGCTCGGGACTCACCGGAGAGAGGTGGAGGGAGGTCGGATTTCACTGGTGCAGCGGCGGAGCAGCTCGGATTTGATGAAGAGTTAATGTAGTTCCGAATGGAGGCGTTGTGGTGGTGCGTTCCCCGTGGTAATGGTGGTGCCGGCGACTGAGGAAAATGGCCGGCGATGCACAATGGGGCGGCGGTATGATGGATTCCGGGAGCTGATTTGGGGGTGTAGGGCTCAAGGAAAGTGACGCGTTGATGTGGTTTGGAAGAGATAAAGGAGCAATTTGCAACCTAATCCTCCCAATTTCTCCCTTTTCTGATTGTGACCCCATACGTCCTAAAACACACACCATCGCCCTTCCAAAATTAAAATTGGCCCCAAACTTTTCATCCAGCCAATTCTCATCCCTTGTCCTTCTTCAGAAATGCATCGTCGAATGATTTGATCAGAGCCTATCTTCCAAAGGTAAGGCTCATCCCAAATATAATGCTTGCTATCACTCTTTAACTTCAACTTCTGAGCAGGACTGAGAGTAACTGACATCTCTCCAGTGGTAATGAAGTTCACAATATTGGCAAACCATGGATCTTTCGCTAATTTACCACGCAGTGGTTCTGTCGGGGGCCTCAGTTTGGCCAACTGGAGGCCTGTCGCAGCATAAAGGTATTCTTCGGGAAAAGATTCCTGGATCGAGGTTGCATCCTCGGGTTTCACCAAGCGACTGAGATGATCTGCCACGTGATTCTCAGCACCTTTCTTGTCTCATATTTCCCAATTGAACTCTTGCAACAACAAGATCCATCTAATAAGCCTTGGCTTCGACTCCTTCTTTGTGAACAAGTACTTTAAGGCTGAGTGATCGGTGTAGACGATGATCTTTGATCCAAGCAAGTACGATATGAACTTCTCAAGAGCAAATACCACTGCTAACAACTCCTTTTTGGTGGTTGTATAGTTACATTGAGCTGGGTTCAATGTCTTTGATGCATAATAAATCGCATGGCTCTCTTTCCCTACCTTTTGTCCCAAGACTGCTCCAACTGCATAATCGCTTGCATCACACATCAACTCAAATGGCAGATCCCAATTCGGCGGTTGCATTATAGGGGCTGAGATGATCTTCTCCTTCAGTATATCAAAAGACCGTTTGCGCTCCTCGGTCATCTCAAAAGGAACATCATCTTGAAGGAGCTTCGTTAAGGGTTGTGCAACCTTTGCAAAATCCTTAATAAACCTTCTGTAAAATCCAGCATGCCCCAAAACACCACGTATCTCACGTACATTGGTAGGATATGGAAGTTGCTCTATGTTCTGAACCTTAGCCTTGTCCACTTGAATTCCTCTTTCTGAAACCACATGTCCCAAGACTATGCCTTCATTCACCATAAAGTGGCATTTCTCATAATTCAGCACAAGGTTTCGCTTCACACATCGAATCAAGACCTGTTCCAAATGACCCAAGCATACTTCAAACGAATTCCCATAAACTGTAAAGTCATCCATGAACACCTCAATGCTTTTCTCAATCAAGTTGGAGAAAATGCTCATCATGCATCTCTGGAAGGTGCTTGGAGAATTGCATAATCCGAAGGGCATTCTCTTATATGCATAAGTGCCAAAGGGACATGTAAATGTGGTCTTCTCCTGGTCTTTGGGGTTCACACAGATCTGGAAGTACCCACTGTATCCATCCAAGAAGTAAAAGAAACTGTTCCCTGCCAATCTTTCCAGCATTTGATCGATGAAGGGCAGCGGAAAATGATCCTTGCGAGTCACGGCATTCAATTTCCGGTAGTCTATGCACATCATCCATCCAGTGACCAAACCAGTAGGCACCAACTCATTCTTTTCGTTCTTTACCACTTGAAAACCAGATTTCTTCGGCACCACATGAACCGGGCTCACCCACTTGCTGTCTGAAATAGGGTAGATAATTCCCAAGAAAAGGAGTTTGAGGACTTCCTTGAGAACAACCTCTCTCATGTTGGGGTTCAGCTTCCTCTGAGCATCTCGAGCAGGCTTGGCATCGTCTTCCATCAAAATATAATGCATACAAATATCGGGGCTGATCCCTGTAATGTCTACGAGGGTCCACCCAATCGCCTTCTTGTACTTTCTCAACATTGCAATCAACTGCTCCTCTTGAGAATCTGACAACCTTGCACTGACAATCACCGGAAGAGTTTCACCATCCCCCAAGTACACATACTTCAGATTAGATGGCAGATCCTTCAACTCCAGGATAGGTGGTGAAATATCAGATGGAATGGGCTTTTCGTACTTTATTCCACTCTCCGACAGCCCCTGTTTGGCCAACCAGAGGTCTGCGTCAGTACTCTTCACTTCTTCCTGCGAGCTGATTGAGTACAACCATTCATCTATTTCCTCATCACTTAGATTCTATGTCTTCTCGTTGTTTGAATCAGTGGGTGGTAGCATTTCAATCTCATCCTGCAAAAATTCAGTCTCAAGGTATTCTTGGATGAGAGGGTCAATGACATCAATGGCATAAATATTTTCAGCATCAATGGGTTTTTTCATTGCATCATCAATACTGAAAGTATATTTTTCACCATAATAATCAAGACAAATAGTTCCCTTTCCCACATTAATTATTGTATTAGCCGTTCTTAAGAAAGGGCGACCTAACAACACTCCTGAGGTTCCTTTACCACTAGCATGATTCATCTTCACCACATAAAAATCCGCAGGGTAAACAAAATCATTAACTCTTACGAGAACATTTTCTAATAACCCTTCAGGATATACACATGATCTATCTGCCAATTGGATTATTACTCTAGTATTTACCATTTCTGCTCCACTCAAAGAATTGTAAACAGATAATGGCATCACATTGATAGATGCTCCTAAGTCACACATGGCAGAATCAATCTTAACATTTCCAATAAAATATGGCAAAGAGAATATACCAGGGTCCTTGCACTTCTGAGGCAAATCTCTTTTAATTACAGCTGAAACCGACTCGCCCATTATGACCTTGCTTGGGTCTTTAGGTTTCCCTGCAATAAAATCTTTCAAAAACTTGCTCACAGGCGGGAGCCTTATAGCCTGCAAGAAAGGTAGGTTAATCTCCATTTTTCCAAAGATAGATAAGAAATCAACAGAATCCTCTTTCTTTCTAGCTAAACTACGTGGAAAAGGAGGAAGAATTTTAACTGGAGGATCATTGGATTTGACTCCTTGGTTTGATCAAAATGCCCTTGTACGTCACTTTCTGTTTCTGTCGACAGCCCCTATTTGGCCAACTGGGGGCTGTCTGCAGACTGCTCCTGCTGCTCCTTAGCTCCTTTTGCTGCGGTCTTAGGAGGTAGTGGCTCAAGCTCATTTCCACTTATTAACGTGATCTGATTGGCCATCTCTCTGGGGTTGAGTTGCACTTGAGATGGCAATCCAGGTTGCTTCATTCGGAGCTCATTCATCGAGTTTGACAGCTGTGAAATCTGACGTGTGTGCTCCTCCAAGGTGGCCTCAGTCTTTTTCGAACTTTGGATCTGGGTTTGAAGCATGCCCATCATCATGTCTAGCTTTTCATCCATAGACTTCCCTTGAGGAGGTGGTGGATTCTGAGAATATGGAGGGGGAGGAGCTCGATGGGGTGGAATATATGGTTGTTGTACTGGATTTCCCGGATCTCGCCATCGAAAGTTGGGATGATCTCTCCATCCCGGATTATAGGTAGCTGAGTACGGGTCCCTCTTTGGCTGCCTATCATTCCAATTCCCCATGGCATTAGCTTGTTCATCCATTGGAAAAGGGCATTGTAAAGTGACGTGGTTTGGATTGCAGCAGATGTCACAAGGTTTTCCAACTGAGGTGCTAGCAACGGTGACCTTATCCACCACCTTGGATAGTACCCTCTCCATCCTGTCCATCCTCTCCTTAAAATCTTCTTGGCTTGAGGGCTCTGTTTGTGCCACTCTTTTCAGGATTCGGATCTCATCAGTGTCATACTCCTTCTTGGAATTGATCAACTTCTTCACTATCTCCTTTGCTTCATTGACTCTGACTTCCGAAAATCCACCATTGCTTGCGGTATTCAACGAATCCTTGTTCGCAGCTGTGAATCCTTGGTAGAAATATTGTAGCAGTTGCCCCTCCGTGTATCGATGGTAGGGCAACGATCTACCAATCGTCTGAACCTCAGCCAAAATGTCCTCAGTGGCTCATCATACTCCTGCTTGATGCTCGAAATTTCTTTCCTCAGGGCATCCATTTTAATGGCTGGGAAGAAATAGTCCAAAAATAGCCTCTTGAGAGCACTCCATGAAGTGACGGAGTTAGGAGCCAAGCTTGAAAACCACTGGTTCGCTGCTCCTGACATGCTGAACGGAAAAGCCACCAACTTGAATTGATCTTCTGTGACACCAGCTGGTCTTTTCTGAACCTTACAAATCTTGATGAACTCGTTCAAGAAATTTTAAGGGTCTTCATTACTCTTCCCATAGAACTTCGGAAGAACATTCAGCAGTGCAAGCTTTATCTCCACAGGGGTCGCAGCATCTGGCAAAGAAATTGGTGTGGGAGGGTCTTCTTCACTATGCCCCGTTAATTCCCACATGTACGGATTGTCAGCATTAGGATCCGCCTCTCCTCTGTCCCCCATCTCAGTGTTGAAAATAGATTCGGGCTAAGATTCGGATTCTGCTCCGGAAACAGCCTCTGTTTGGACAACTAGAGGGTCTGCGGCAGCTTTCAGCTTCCTTTCCCTGGCGAGTTTGTAATTCTTCCTGGCTGTCTTTTCAACTTCAGAATCAAATATCAATTCCTGCACCTGGGACCTGGTCATATACCAATAACTAAAGAACAAAAATTAGTAGCAAAATAAATAGAAATTAACTACCGCTCCCCGGCAGCGGCGCTATTTTGGTGAACGTCGTTCCTATCACCAGGAAAACTGTAAACTAGCACACAGATTAGTATAGTAGAAGCAGGTCGTATCCATAGAGAACGGTGTAATTTCTATCAAATTTAAACTACCAACAGGGTTTGGTTTAGCAACCACGCCCATGATTTGAGATTTGTTTAATAAACTAATGAATTACTAAGCTAAAAATAGGGCAAAAAAATGCAGAGATAAATTACGCACAAATATATGGATAACAAAGGATCGGCATAAGTTAATCTTTGGTTCATTCCTTGATCATCGACTACTTCACAATTCATGTAACCCCCATGAATTAACTGGTTATAAGCAGGAACAGTATTTGCTATTTCCCCTAAATTCCCCTTAAATTTCCGATCGCGAGCATGTATTTGCTAAACCCGCGAGCATGTATTTGCTAATCCCGCGATCTTCCTAATTAAGATATTCCTAGCAAGTATTTGCTAAACTAGTTATATCTTAACGATCTTAAGACCTAGGGAACCCAATTTAGACAATAAGCACGTATTTGCATGCAGTTTATCCAATTAATTGTTCATCATCCTGTTATTACAGTCATAATTGTTATCTATTTTTCACGGGAGTTGCTACTTAATTAGCCCTAGCCTAACAAGATTGAGGTGATCAAACTCAAACAATCAAGCATAGATTATAGGCATAAACAATTAAAAACTCATGGGATTAAATTTCTGAAAACCCGAAGCCTCACAATCCATGAACCATCGAATTAACCTAGCCGATTAAGAATATAGCTACTCATAATTAAATTAAATAGAACACGCAATTTGAAATTAAACATGTTGAAAATCGAAAAATAATCAGAAGAAAAAAAATTACCAATGACTAATTCTTGGTGATCTTGTTATTCTTCCCCAAGAAAACAATGAAAAACTTGTTTGCTGGTGCTCTTTCTTTTCGATCTTTTAATTCTCAATCAACAGAAAGAATTCAAGTCTGAACATAGGAAGACTCTCGTTTACTGTTCATATGTGCGATTTTATGTGCGATTCACACACTGATAACGGTCTTCACCTCAGTGCTCTGATAACGATCTTCTCCGCCCCTCCGGCCGCCGTCCATGGTGGCTCCGATGTTAAACCCATCCCCTGAGTTCATCAACGACAGAAGTTTTCTGCAAGCTCTCAACTCCAAGCCCTCTCCACTTCTCTCCTCCCTCCCAGACACACCAAATCTACACCCAATTACTGAATTTAAGGGCAAAATTGCCTTCATCCTCCCCCCGGAGGAAGGGGAAATTCTTGCATCTCACTATCAAAATGCGCTCGTTGGGAAATTTAACCGTGGAAAACCCCCAATGGAATCCCTGCTATCAGCTTTCAAATCAATTGGATTCAAATCCAAATTTCAACTTGGCTTGATTGACTATAGACATGTACTTATTCGTTTTCAGGAAAGCGAGGACTACCAACGCTGCTGGATGAAAGGGCAGTGGATGATTCACGGTGCTGCCATGAAGGTCCAAAAGTGGTCCCCTGATTTCTCACCAGTGGCGGAATCGTCCATTGTTCCAGCTTGGGTTACGGTACACAAATTGCCAATTCATTTCTATAATACTTCTGCAATCATAGGAATTAGCAGCCAAATTGGTAGATACCTTAAGATGGATGCTGCCACTAGTGCCTTAACTCGTCCCTCAGCCATTAAGGTTTGTGTGGAGATTGATCTACTATCCCAGCTACCATCCTCTATAGTGGTAGGAATAGGAAACAAGGTTGCAGAATATCCAATCGAATATGATGACTTACCATCCTACTGCACACACTGTAAGATCATTGGTCACAGTCACACAAAGTGTAACTTTCTACACCCAGAGCTAAAAAAGAAAAATCTAAACAAACCTGTAATAGGTGATCAAAAGAACATCGATCCTCCACCAAAAGACACAATTCATGTAGAGGGATCTTCATCACTAACTGTCACTCAAAAGGAAAGGGAAGTACAAGGTCAAAAACTGAATCTAGGAACTACACAAGGAATTACCTTGAATAATTTTACTTTTAGTCACAGGAAGAGAACTTCACCTTTCTATTCTCTAGATGACATATCCAAACCAATAACCACAAGTTTTTGGAGAAAAAAGAGCCAACAATCTAACCTGACCCCCATAATGGAAGACTTAACAGGAAATAATATGATCTCCATATCGAATGCTTTCAAATCTTTGGGTGACTTACAGGATGATCAGGCAGATGAACCTGCTGATATCTTCCATGAATCACTAGAATCTCAGGAAGCAAATCTGCACACCATTTCTGAGGGAATCTTAATCTCCACCACAGCCAGGGAGTCTCCTACAGAGCAACCCCAACCTGCTTCCCCCGACTTGGAAAGAACTCCAGCCATTCAACCTCCAGCAGGTAATAATGAACAGGCATCTGAACAGGTTAGTGACCATGTAACATCAGACCTGTTATTAAATGCTGAACATATTTTTCTGGATAGGGTTACAAACTCAGATGAGATATCTACACTGGATAAATTGGAAAATGAGGAAAAATCTATTGGAAAATCAGGGAACAAAAGCAAGAACCAGGCTTTAACAACCAGAAACCTCAGATCATCCCAAAAAGCAACCACTACTTTTTTTAAATGATTAAACACACCATAATAGGAAATATACTTGTCTGGAACGTTAGAGGTTATGGTACTTCATTAGACAGGCTAAAGGTTTTAAAATCCAAGCACAACATTGAATTATTATGCTTAATAGAGCCTTGGCATGACAATAAAAAATTAGATGCTTTAATGCTTGAATTAGGTTTTAAATATTCACTCCCTGCTCAGAATGCTAAGATTTGGATTTTATGGAATCAAGTCTTTAGCATCACTAATATAAAGGAATCTGATCAGTTTTTACAAGTTCAAATCTCTGATATTGCCTCCTCTGTATTCTGGAACTGCTTCTTCATATATGCAAGTGTAAATAGAAAAACCAGAGAGGCTTTATGGATTGATTTACAAACCCCACAAAATATTCCCTCTGTTTATATAGGTGATTTCAACACTGTTTCATCAGTTGCTGAGTATAAGGGCAGGAAATCCACTCCTAAAAAAAGCATGAAACAGTTTAATGGGTTTATTAATAATATGAACCTTCATGAAATACCTATTGTTGGCAACTCTTTCACCTGGTGCAATAACAGATACAGAGAAAAATGTAAGGACTTAACTTTTCAAAGACTAGATAGGGGAATTACCAACTTAGAATGGCTGGAACTCTTTCCTAATAGTTCTATTCAAGTCTTAAATAGACTGACTTCGGATCACTCCCCCCTGCTTTTATCAGTTCAATCGGCTGAAGAACAAGTCCCTAGGCCTTTTAGGTATCAAGAAATGTGGACAAACAGAGAAGAATTTAAGGCTCTAGTAACCTCTAACTGGAATTTAGACTCTAATTCATATGGAATGCATAATTTGGTTTTTAAACTGAAGAGGCTAAAAATGGAAATTAAGCAGTGGAACAGATCTAGATTTGGTAATATCAATGACAATTTGATGCTATCTGAAAAATCTGTAAGTGAATTGGAAATATCTTTCCAGCAAACACAAGATGAAAATGTATTAGCAGATTTACTTAAAGCTAAGGATTTACTCCAGAGAGCACAAAAGGAGAGAAACATTTTCTTGCATAAAAAAGCTAGACTTAATTGGTTAAAACATGGAGATGCTAATACTAGCTATTTTCATCACTCCATTAGGGAAAAGAGAGTAAAAGCAAGAATTAACAAAATCAAGGATGGCAGTGGTAACTGGATAACTGAACCACACCTAATAAAGGAAGAGGGAGTGAGATTTTACAGAGAATTACTAAATGAAGACACTCCTAATAAACAGGGAACTTACATACAACATTTCTTAAAAGAAATCCCTAAAGTCATCACTGATCAGCATAATCTCAATTTACTGTCTCCTTTTAGTATCCAGGAACTTCACTTCTCTGTATTTGATCTTAATAAATCCAGTGCACCAGGCCCTGATGGATTCCCTGGTGCTTTTTATACCTATTTCTGGGATACAATTAAAATCGATCTTTTAGAGGCAGCTAATGACTTCCTAACAAATGGTAATATCCCCAAGGCTATCTCTAGTACTTGGCTGACTTTAATACCAAAAAGACAGATACCAATCTCTTTTTCTGATTTCAGGCCAATCAGTCTTTCCAACTTTGTCAATAAGGTTTTCTCAAAAATGATAATGGAAAGGATTAGACCTCTAATGACATTACTCATTTCACCTGAACAGAGTGCCTTCATAAAAGGAAGAGATATATCTGACAATGTCATACAAATGCATGAAATGACCAAAATTCTGTCTAGGAAGTCTCAGATCTCAAATCTAATAATTAAATTAGACATGCAAAAAGCTTTTGACAGGGTTTCTTGGCCTTTTCTGAATTCCATCCTACTTCAGTTTGGTTTTCATGGTAAATTTGTGCAACGTATCATGCATAACATTGCTGCAGCCCACTTTTCTGTGTTAATAAATGGCATAACATCTGGTTTCTTTGCTTCATCCAGAGGAATTAAACAGGGAGATCCACTCTCCCCTTTTCTGTATAATATACTTTCTGAAGCTTTTTCAAGAGGCCTTAAAAAACTCTTTACAGTTGGATATCTGCAACATTTCTCATTACCTAAAACCTGCCCAGCTGTGTCACACCTGATGTATGCAGATGACACAGCTGTTTTTCTGAACACTAACCCTTCCAACTTGAAAAGATTTAAACTTTTTCTGAATGCTTACGAGCAAACATCAGGTCAGAAAATTAATTTTGCTAAATCAGAATTTTATGTTGCATCTAACACTACTGCTGAAACTGCAAAATCTGTTGGAAGAGTTTTATGAATGGTCAAAGGCTCTTTTCCTTTCAAATACTTAGGTGTTCCTATCTTCCCAGGTCGGAATTTACAGATTCATTATTTCCCTATGTTGGAAAGAATGGAAAAATGCATAAACAATTGGAAGAATAGATGGCTAAGTAATGCAGGCAAAATCATCTTGATTAATCACAGTCTTCTTTCAATTCCCACTCACATTTTTGCAGTTTTAAGTCCACCTAAGATAATTCTAAGGAAAATGGAAAAACTTGCTTCAGGACTTTTCTGGGGGAGTGGTGACAATATGGTTAGAAAAAGATGGAAATCATGGAAAAATATGAGCCTACCAGTAGAGGAAAATGGAATTGGTGTTAAAGATCTTAATGCTGTAGTTGATTCTTTTTCTTGCAAATTATGGTGGAAATTGCAAATAAATAACACCCAATGGTCAGCTCATTTATGGTCCCTCCCTGTCACTTATAAAAAATCCCATATCTGGCATAGAATTTGTAAAATTACACCTAAGGCAAACAAACTTTCTAGAGTCATATTTGGCCTTGGTGAATGCTCTTTTTGGAATGCTAACTGGAAAGGAGATGGTGCATTATGTTATGAATGGCCTGAGGAGTTGGAAATACCTTTTGAAGACATATCCCTCAGCTACTTTATAACTAATAAAACATCTTTCCTTCCAACCTTGGAGCCTCACTTGGCTACCAACACACTTACCATTTTGCAGGAAGTTCAAATTAGACATCACCATGCTGATAGGCTAATTTGGAGTCCTTCATCCACTGGAAATTTCTCCATCAGCTCGGCATACCAAAGTTTCAGACAAAAAAGGGATACCATCAGACACATTTCCAAGGTTTGGTCTCCTTTCGTTCAAAAAAAGTGGTCAGTTTTAATGTGGAGAGCTTTAAATAACATCCTGCCTTTCGATAATGTGCTGTGCAGATTTGGTATTTCAATAACATCTATATGTCCTCTTTGTAAAAAACATTCTGACACTCTGGACCATTTTTTCAACTCTTGTCCTTCAGCTTTATCCGTATGGTTCAGAGTAAATAATCTCATACATTTTCCACATACTAGTTTTGGCAATCTGAAAAGTAGAGTAGATTTCTACCTATCCTTTAAGCCTGACTCTAAGATTTGTTCTGACTTGATTACTGCTGCACTCTTAATCACTACATGGACTCTCTGGAAAATTGGAAACAAAATCCTTTTCGAAAACATAACTTTCTCAGAGGATCATTGCTTAAAGGAGGTTAAACAACTGATTTTCCTCACATTTTCAGCTCATAAATTGAAAGGTAATATAGATAAACATAGACATTTGGTCCAACAGAGAATCATACCCAAAATCCACCCAAAACAGAAAAAACAAGTTACAATGGTAAGTTGGAGTAGACCACAAATTGGGTACAAGATCAACACAGATGCTACATGGCAACCTAGTGGCCTTTCATCTTCTGCTGTCATTGTTAGGGATTGGAAAGGGGCAGTAATTAAAATGAGAATGCACATTTTTCAATCTCCTTCTTCATTACATGCAGAACTGCACTCCATTCAGTGTGGATATGATTTATGCTCTGAATTGGATCTGAATCTATGTGTTATTGAGTCTGATTGTTTACTAGCAGTAATTGGGATTCAGAACCCGCTGAAGTGTCAGTGGAGAGTCTACTCAATTTGTAGCTTTCTCCACTCTAAGCATTTAAATCACCCGATCCAACACACTCCTAGGCAAGCAAACACTGCAGCTGATTTTTTGGCTAAACATGCTTTGGAAAATAACCTACAGGGAGACCTAATTATGGATAATGCTCCTGCTTTTCTTAGAGGTCTCCTTTTCCTTGATAATATAAGCTTACCTGGAATCAGAATTGGTTCCCAAATCTCTTGACTATGTCTGATTATTCTCCCAACAGTGGTTGTTGTCTGATTAGAGAATTTCTGATCAAAACTGTTTATTCTCCCACACACTCTGATTTTGAATGCTGCTTTGGTCTTCATCTCTGGAATCCTATCCACTCGAAAAGATACTGCTGCTGTGCTTTCTCTCATTTGCAGGCTCGAGGTTTGGTGCAGCATAATAAGGTCTCTCGATTGAGACGTGCCGATGATACAACAATTAAGGCTGGTTTGTTTGCCTTCTTCACTTCCTTAGCTGACAGTTTTACATTGACAAACTGGGGTCTCGCCTTTCGATTCCCCGATCAGTTCGTGTTATCTCTGTCTAAAGGAATGATAGGATATGGATTGCAATATTAGAACATTTCAGGTGTACTTTTAGCTTTTGGTAGCAAGTTCCATATTGCTACAAGAGCTCTTCAGGCTCTTAGATCATCTTATAGAAGACTTTCTTGTAAAACTTATTCTCTTCTCATGCCTTTGTTGGCAATCTATTATGGATTGGGGAGCCTAATATATATCCCCCCATCCATGGATGGTTTTAAAATAAAAAAAATGAAAAACTTGTTTGCTGCTTTCGTCTTTCTCCCCAGGAAAACAAAGTGAATAATTATCCCAAAGTTTTTCTCTCCCCCTCCTTTAATTCCGTACGTCCAGCAATTTTTTTGGTGAAAGAATCCTCCTCCAATCGTGACTAACTCACGATTATATATATACTAAAAATAAAACCCAAATCCTAGGTAATTTTGGAAATTTAGAATCCTTAAAAAAAGAAATATTCTTCCACTTAATTTCAGCCTAATTACAATTAAATTCTAACTTGGAATAAATAATTAATCCAAGTCTTGGGCTTCATGGCTTCTCTTCGGCCCAATCACAATGCTGAATTTTTGGCCTTCTTTTCTTCTGGACTGCAACTCCGTAAACTCCCTAACGAGGGATCGGGATCGTTACCTCATTAAAAAACCTTTCGGGAAAAAAGAGTATAGCAATCCCCCTTTCATCAGCTTCACCTTAATCGGGTTGACTTCACGGAGCAAGTTAGTGATCGTTAAACGAAGCACAACTCTGCCACACGAAGGATTCCGGCTAATGATCAGCTGGAACAGCATCATAGTGCTCCAAAACACAGCTACTCTGCTCCGCTACAGGTTTGCTTCAAAAATAGTGATCTATCAACAAAATAAATCAATTAAGTACCAAAAATCACATAAAAGAGCACTAAATTCCTTCAAAAATGAACAACTAAATATCACACATCAGTTAGCTGATCTTGAATCTATTGGCGCACATGTTTGTTCGCTTAAGCTCACTGATCGTGTTGAAGAATAGGAAATGTCACTAGGCCTCTGAATGAAATATATGCTTCTATACGTGAACGATTTAGAGCTTTCATGGAAGAACAATCTTAATGAGACTCAAGAGCATATTCATGAATTAAAAAGGTTCCGTTCGAAGAAAAATAATCTTACCCATCATCAGCAGCTCAATTTGGTCAAGATGATTCGCCAGAATGAAGAGGCAAAGAATTTTGCTGCGAGTAAAGCACACGAAGCTTATCAGAAAACCAGTATCATAGATAAACATGGTTCTCACATTGTAACTTATTTGATCGGTTGAAAAATAAACAAGATGAATGTGACCATTTTTCCAGCTGTTCCGTATAGTGGCAGAGAAAGTTTGATGAACATGTTGCTTTGAATATCCAATTGCGTAGTGATAATGATCATCTTTGCGCTGAGTGTGCACGTCTTGATTCAAGTGTTCATCAACTTGAGCAAGCTTGCTCTGATTATAAAGATGAGTTGAAGGCTATATCTGCTGGCCCTCGCAGTTCTATTGGTCGCAGTGATCTGACTATGAATATCGGCGGCCAGAGGGTTAATTTGCCCGAGGCTGTTCAATTGCATATTTACCCACTACAAGATGAGATTCACAATTTGGAGGAAGCTAATAAGAGCTATCATGAAACTGTTGACCTTATGAGTATGTTGCTTGATCGAGAAGACTTTGGCTCTATAACTAATTTTAAAGCTTATTATGCTAAGTATCTTGATCGAGTGGAGTGAAGTGGTCAAATTCGACATCCTGCTTACTTGCATATGAAATGGTGTTATGATCATATCATTGCTGAAGAGCATCAGACCATGCAATCTCGTTGTTGTGGTGGTTCTTCCTCTTCTGGGTCTTCTCGTGCCTCATGACATAGATAAATTATGATGTAATAATTTTTCTTTTGAGTGCTTCAAGTACTATTTTCTCTTTGTTCTAGCTTCTGGATGGTGTTGCAGTTTATTTTCAACAATACCCAATGTTATGCTTTACGTGCTTTTGCTGAGTGATCATTTTTTGTTCATGAGATATACCTCTTTTCATTTGTTGATGTTGTTGTGGACATGCGTGTCCTATATTATGCAAAATTGTATATTTTTCTCAATGCAAAGTTATAAGATTTATTGACTGCTTCCATCGCTTTTTAGTAGGCACTTCTACCTTATTACAAGATCCATAGATTGCTTAACTAAAAATTTGTATTGTGCAAAGCCGCAAGATCTATCACTTTCTTTTGTCGCTATTTGATCGGCATATTTTCCTTATTGCACGTTCTATAGCTTTCTTAATTAAAATTTTGTATTGCGCAAAGCTGCAAGATCTATCACTTAGTTTTGTCGCTATTTTGTAAGCATATCTACCTTATGGCAAGATCTATAGCTTGCATAATTAAATATTTGTGTTGTGCAAAGTTGCAAGATCTATAGCTTGCACAATCAAAAAGTTGTATTGCTCAAATCGCAAGATCTATTGCTTGCTTTTGCTTGTGTTCCTAAAAAATTTCTTTTAAAATTGCCAAATAGACAACTTCGTAGTTTGTTGCATCACAATTGGTTAGAATAAATTATTTCCAATTACAAGTCATAGTATACGAGTAAAGGATAAAAGTAGTTTGCCCCAATAGACAGTTTTTGATATTTATAATGTACGATTGCGATAATATCGCCTTCAAAACAAAACAAGGGTACGCACATCACCAATGATCATCTCATGGTTTTCATACAACAACTAGATTTCTCATGTCTTCTACCTTGGAACTACACACAAAACCTCCTCAAATTGATCATGTGCCAAGTATTGGGAACGCTGCTACCATCCAATCTCTCTAACTCATAGTAGTTTGATCGGTGCACTTTCGTTATCTTGTACAGTCCTTCCCATTTTGGGCTCAACTTTCCTTTTTCTTCTGCCGGACTGGCTTCATTCTTCCTTAACACGAGATTACCAATTTGAAATTGTGTCTCATTGACTTTATGATTGTATGCTCTAGCCATCCTTTCCTTATACTTTGCCTCTGCAATTGCTGCCCTTTGTTTTTTTTCTTCAACTTTGTTTAAATCCAACCTCATCATTTTGGGATTTTTGTCTTTCTTGTATTCTTCCACTCAAAGGCTTGAGTTCCCGATTTCCACTTGTATTACCACTTTGTGACCATAGACAAGACTGTATGGTGTATCTCCTGTTGGTTGTCGAACAGTTTTTCTGTATGACCACAAGGAATTGGGTATCTCATCAACCCCCAGCCAGTTCGCTTTCCTTTTAGTCTTTTTTGTATACCTTGAACTATGGTTCTGTTTGTCACCTTCACCTTACCATTTTCTTGAGGGTGAGCTACAGATGTAAACTTTTGTGCAATTCCTAACTTTGAACACCATTGAGTATAGGTTCCACTTGTGAATTGTGCGCCATTTTCCGTGATGATAGTCCGTGGCACCCCGAAGCGACAAATTATATTTTGGCAAATGAACTTTCTTGTTACTTATGTTGTGACTCATCCCAATGGCTTTGCTTCCACTTACTTCGTGAAGTAATCAGTTGCCACAATGAGAAATCTAGCACTTCCAACACCCTTTGGAAAAGGTCCGACTAGGTTGATTCCCTAATTATCGAATGACCAAGCTCCATATATTCCCGTTAAAGCAGCATGTGGATTGTGCAATATCGGGGCGTTAATCTAGAAACTCTTGCATTTGATGACAAAGTTGCACGCATCGTTAAACATAGTTGGCCAATAATATCCTGCTCGGATGATCTTCTTCGCGATTGTTTGAGACCCTTAATGCGTTCCACATAATCCTTCATGCACTTCCTTCAAGATTGCGCCTGCTTGCGATGGTCCCACACACTTTATCCATGGAGATAAGTTTATTGTATAGGATCCCTCCATAAACGTAGTTATGATATTGCAATTCTAATTTCCTGGCTTGTATCTTTCCTGTTGGCAGCTTTCCCCTTGCAAAGTAATCTATTATTGGTGTTATCCAGTTTACTTTCTCTATCTGGATTGTTGACACAGTTGTTATTACTGTACTTTTGACTGGAATGACTTCCACTTTCACATCCTTGTGTTCAATTACTTATTCAAACCCAGCCGTTGCCAGCTTGCTTAAGGCATCTGCATTTTTGTTTTCACTTCTTGGTACATGTTGGATATTGAAATATTCAAGGTGAGTGATAAGCTGACATACCCTTCTAAAATATTTTATCAACTGCTCTTCTCGCACTCCGTAGTCTCCCCGTACTTGGTGGACTACTATCTATGAGTCACTCAAGTCCTAAATACTTTTGACCTTCATCTTAACTGTAAGATCTAAGCCGCATATTATCGCCTCGTATTCAGCTTCGTTGTTGGTGAGTGGGAAATCAAAACAAAGTGAGTATTTGTGCTCTCCTCCTTCTGTGTTGACCAATAGCAGTCCTGAACCGCAACCTTCTTTGCTAGAAGCCCCATCAACAAACAATTTCCATGCGATGTCTTCCCACTTGGATTTCCTTTATCGGTTCCAAGATTTTGCTGTATGTTTGCCTCACGTGCCTCTGCACTTGTCATCTCCCCAATGAAGTCTGCCAGATCTTGTGCCTTGATTGCAGTTTGAGATTGAAACTGGATCTCATAATGTCTCAATTTATGAGCCTACTTGGTCATTCTTCCAAATTATTTAGAACATTGGTACTTATTTCTAGCCTTCTTGTTGCACTAAAACAAAGCTTACCGCATTTTTTGAAGCTACCAAGTATAAATAAAGTGTTTCTCCAGGGATTTGTGGCTTCAATATTGGCAGTGCCTGAAGCTGCTCTTTCAAGGACTCATATGTTCTTTGGCTTTCCCAGATCTAACTAAACTTTTTAACTTTATTAAGGACTTCGAAGAGTGGGAAGTGTTTCTCGGATACCTTTGAAACAAATCTACTAAGCGTTGCTAACAATCCCATCAATATTTGCACTTCCTTAACTGTTCGTGGTTGAGGGAGGTCACTATTGCTTGTATTTTCTCTGGATTGGCTTCAATTCCTTTTGAAGATACCTTGTATCCCAAGAATTTTCCCGCACCTACCCCGATTATACATTTTTTTGGATTAAGCTTCATCTTGATTGCACTAACTGTATCCAAAGTTTCCTTCAAGTCTAGCGCAAAGTCGCATATCTTTTTACTTTTTATGACTATGTTATCGACATAACTTCTACATTTCATCCTATTTGATTGCGAAAGGCATTGTCGACAACTCTATGATATGTTTTCCCAACGTTTTTTAGGCTAAACAGAATATTTACATAGCAAAATATTAGGAAGCTTGTTATGAAGTACGTTTTTCTGCGTCTTCTGGGTTCATCAATATTTGTTGATATCCCTTATACGCATCCAAGAAAGCCAGGACCTCGTATCCAGAAATTGCTTCCACTAGCTGATCAATTTTAGGAAGGGGATAACAATCCTTTGGACAAGCCTTATTTAGATCAGTGAAGTCTATACACATTCTCTACACGGAGTCTCCTTTCTTTACCATCACTGGGTTCACTAACCATTTCGGGTAAATCACCTCCTTTATAATACTAGCCTATAATAACAGTGTTACTTCTTTTTGAATCCCTTTTTAGTCTATCACTAGCGAAACTGTGTTGGTTTTGCTTGACTGGTTTGACCGAATCAGTGATATTCAATGAATGGGTTGCAATTCCTGCGTCGACTCCTCCCATATTTTTTACACTCCATGCGAATGTATCTTTGTGATCTCAAAAGATTTCTATCACCTTTTCTTTCTCCAAGTCCGGAAGATGCTTTCCTATTTTTACACACTTAGAGTTATCTTCATCATCCAGAATGACAACTTCAGTTTCTTCTCCTATATCTATTGGAGGATCAAGTTGGTTGAGTGAGTCACCATCCGTGATAGTGCTAACCATCTTTGTTTTCTCTGCATTCTCTCCTGCTTTGATCGCATTAACCATACATTGTCTGGCTGTTTGTTGGTTCCCTCTCACCGTTTCCATTCCTGTTGGGGTTGGGAACTTCAAGACCAAATGGTATGGATACCATATTGCCTTTGTTCTATTCATCCAAGGTTTGCCGATGATAGCATTAAACAAACTTGGTGCATCTATGACCACAAAGCCACAAATGACAGTACAGTTTCTATCATTTTCGTTGATTGTTACAGGCAGTTGTATGTTGCCTAACGGTGTCTCTGCTCGTCCAGTGATTTCTACAAGTGAGGATGTGGTTTTTTAGGTCCGTCTTCTTGAATCCCATCATGTCAAATCAATCCACAAAAAGAATTTCCACTTCGCTTCCATCATCTACAAACACTCTAAGAACCATCGTGTTTCCAATCCTAGCAATAATGACCATTGGGTCACTGTGAGGTGAAGCATTAGGAACTGTATTCTCTTTGCTAAACGTGATTGTTGCATCCACACGTAATCTCTCATCGACAAGCTCTTGTAGTGGTGAAAACCTGGCCTTGTCTTTCTAGGCATTATATTGATAAGACTATTCTATATGGAGCCTCATTCGCTATGTCTTTTTCATAATCCACGGTCGACATCTTCTGATTTTTTTCCTGTGTGTTCGCAATGCCCTATTTTTTAGCCATAGAGTTTCCTGCCTTATTAGCTTCGCTGTACTAGTTTCCTCCATCTTAGATCTTATACTGGCTCAGATAGCTATTCCTCAAGTTCTTCTCTATTTTCCTTCTCATATCTCTGCAATATTTAACATTATATGCCCATGATCTTTGTGGAAGGCACAATATTAATCTCTGTATCTTTTGTCTGGAGGTGCTATCATTGGTGCTAGTTTGCAAAATAGCTCTATGTTTGCTTGCTAGATTTATTTTTGTGACTTTGTTATCGTTGTTTCCTGGGACAGCGTGCTATGCATTCCCAGTTCTCTTCCTTTGAAAGGAAGGCTTCGTTTTCCCTTCTTTGCAAAACTTCTTTGTGAGTCTTCCATCACTCTTTTTTCACCTTGCTTTCGCTCTATTTTGAGGTTGTTTGCCTCTTTGGTTCGCACATACTGCTCAATAATTGTTTGCAATTCTCTTAGGTTTTCTGGCATGTTCTTTGTGAGATCCTTGTAGAATTTTCCTGATCACATGCCTCATGTGAACGCACCCAAGGAAGATAGGAACGATATATCGTGAACCTGCAAACTTTCCATGACAAACCTATTGTGATATTCTACAAGACTTTCGTCACTTCACTGAGCTATGTTGTTCAGGTCGGCTATTGTCTTGGTGAATTTTTATTTCTGGTAAAAGGCCCCAAGAACATATCCGACAACTGTGCCCAAGCTTAATGCTCCCATTTGGCAAGTATTCGTACCATGTAATCGATGTCCCCGATAGAAAGATCGGGAAAACCTTACACACCAACTCGATCTCTGCTATTGTGAAATCTCATGCTGTTACGATAAGAATGTAGGAATTCTTTTGGGTTAGTAGTTCCATTATAAATTTTGACGTGCAATGGCAACTTGAAGTCTTTTGGCATCTTGAAGTTGCGAAGATGCGGTGCCAATGGTGATTTGTCTGCGTCGTCGTCTGCCACTATATCTCTTAACCTATCCCAATATTTAAGATCCTCGTTCTTTTGACTTATTTTCTCACTTACTTTTGGGGACTTTGGCTTGAGAGTGGCTAAGAATTGACTGTACAATTGCTCTTTGTTCGCTTCTAGAAACAATGTGAATGCTCTCCTCTCTCTTTTTCTTGATTTGTGTTAGTAGACTCTATTTCTTCCTCATCATCTTCTGGGTTTTCTTTACTGTGCTCCCATTCTTTACTAGGGACATATTCTTAATCTTGGCTTGGATGCATGCTCTTGTTGCGTCCAACTGCTTGCTCTTGTGTATGATGGTTTTGGCTTCTTTCACCTCTGGTGAACACCACTGTCTACTTTGAAGAAAATGAAGAATAAAAAAAAAAGATTCTGATCCCCACAGATAGTGCCAAATGTTGTGGTATTCTCGATGTGCCAAAGTGACTGCAGTTCACCGTGAATGCTCCTAGAAAACAGATATCGGAAGCGATTCCGAGGAAAATACTTCGACGCTCAAGTCAGTCGTTTCCTTTAGAAAATTGGGATTTCTAAGTATAATTGCACTTACCTTATTCGGCGTTCTTATTCTTGTATTTAAAGTAGATTACCGTCATGGCTCCGCATTATCAGGATTCACGATCCTGGGTTATATTGTGGTCCTAAAAACCTGGTTCGCATCTTGTTTCATGGCTGGAAGCTGATCGTGGTCTCCGTCTTTCTCGGTTCGTGGCCTAGTCCCTTCGACCAGCTTCCGCTTTTTCTAGGTTCGCATCCCAGATTAGTCTGGGGCTGAATTTTGGGCTGGGCCTAATGTCCAACCTTGTGCAGTTCATGGGGTAGGTATACACCAGGTAAGGACCACATCAGTTTGGCCCAAACAGTCTCCACTTTATGCATTTTCCAATAGAGTTTTAGGGAGATACTGTCTGTAATTTTTTCTAGACTCCTGAAGATTAGACCATTTTGAGAATGTCCCCTCGAACCATTAATATTATTCCCCGGGCACCCCCTATGAAATTCACATCTCACATCTTCAATTGCATGGCAAGACATATAGCCTCATGCAATGTTAAAACCTCTCCAGTAGCAACATTATTCACGCCTGCAATATTCCTTGATTTCACTGTAACAAACATTCCTTCGCCATTCAAAATCAACACCCAATGCTTACAACATTTCCTGGAGCCATCCCAATATCGAAATAAATTTTGAAAAAGGTCTGAGCAACGAGTGAGTGTGCAAGGTGTCTCTTAATCTCTCCGACCAACAATTAGCTTCACAAAAGGATTGTAAGAGAAACTTCTGGTGCGTCGCATTCATGACAATTGCGTTTGAAATAAATTCCGTTGCAGATCATGACAATCAACTCGCTCCTAGCAACCTCTTCTTCCTTGGTAAATTTCCAGAACCATATTTCGCCCCAGTTTCTTCTTCTAGCAATGATGGATTCCTTTAAGGTTGCAGCTCTCCACACCTCGCTTGCGTAAGAGCATGTGAATAAGAGGATCGCTCATATACTTATTTTTCATCCTGTTACTATGTATTTCCCGCATCCAATTTTTAAAGCACCAACTCCCTTGAATATGCTTCTCCACGCCAATGATGGTCTGCTCCCCAAGCTTGGTTTAAATATGTTTGAGCTCGCAAACTACTTGTCCTTGTATACTCTACCGAGGGACGCGGGCTGAGGGAGAATCCTCCAAGCCTGCTTGATATGTAGTGCTAAATTGAATGCTTTGAGGTTTCAGAAGCCTAAACCGTCGTTAACTTTCACCCTAGACAATTTTTTCCTTGAAGCCCAATGAATTTTCCTACTTTTCATTGAAGATCCACCCACCAAAAGTTGTTGATCATAGCCTCAATGTCATTCACGACATTGTCTTGAATATCGAAACAACTCATAAAGAAACTGGGAGTGGCGTGTAAGATGGAGTTTATAAGAATTTCTTTCCCCGCTTTTGACACACCTCTCACTCCATCCATCAATATTATATCGAATACGATCCTTGATACCTTGAAAGATTTCCGTCTTATTTTTCCCTATTTCCCATGGTAAGCTGAGGTACTTTCCTTGGTAAGCCACTTCCGGGACCTTGAAAATAGAGAAATTGCTATGTTTGTGGCTACAGTAGCCACAAACGGCAATTTTCTATAGAGGACGCATTACCGTAATGCGTCCTCTAATTTTTTTTTTTTTGCCTTTTTTTCGGTCAAAAATATCAGACGGTGGACTGTGGCGCGACACGTGGCGAGGACGCATTATGGTAATGCGTCCTCCCATCCGGCTGTATATTTTTTTTGGAAAAATCCGGAGGTGCCTCGTGGCCGAATGGGGATTTGCCATGTGGCGAGGACGCATTATCATAATGCGTCCTCCCATCCGGCCATTTGTTTTTTTGTTTGGAAAATCCGGATGTTCCACGTGGCCGAATGGGGATTGGCCACGTGGCGAGGACGCATTATCATAATGCGTCCTCCTATCCGGACATTTATTTATTTTTTTTGAAAATCCGGATGTGCCACGTGGCCGATTCCGGATGTGCCACGTGGCCGATTCCAGATGTGCCACGTGGCCGAATCCGGATATTCCATCCGGCCCTTTTTTTTAAATCTGTTGCGGCTGCATGTGGACCAAATCCGGTCAAAAGTGGATTTTTCGGTCGAATCAGGTGCTGCCACGTGGCATCTGGCGTCAGAATTTTTTCTTTAAAGCACCCGAATTGCGTCAATTCCAGCACTGTCCATCTTCTTCAGCCATCCTTTCTCACCTTTCTCCCACTGTAAGCCCCATTTTCGCCAGTGTTCGGGTGCTTCCGCCATTTTCAGCTGCACTCTTTCTCCGTTGCACTCGTTCTCCGTTATTGCTCTACCAGTGTTCCTCCATTTTTATCTGCAGTTCGAGTTTTTTACGAGATCCGGTATTTTCCTTTTTTTCCGCTGAATATTTGTTTGGTTTTTTTGTTAATTGCTACTGATTTGTTAATCGGATTTCGGTTGCAGAGATCGTGTTCGGGTTGAAGTGGACCCCGTCGACCCGCCGTTGATCGCATTGACCTGCCGTTGACCCGCGTTGACCGACGTTGACCCGTTTGTTGACCCGACGCTGACTGCGTTTCTTGACACCGTTGACCTCGTCGAACCGCCGTTGCCCCATTGACCCGCGTTGACCCGCGTTGACCGCCGTTGACCCGCATTGACCGCGTTGACCGACGTAGACCCGCAAGTCTCAGAATCCCTCCCACTCTGTTATCCTTTATGTAGTAGGTATTTGCGGCCTACAGAATTATACGAACGTGTTCCGACATTATGTGAGTGTCGCACATTGCCGGTCGTCGGTCAGTTGTTGCCGTTTTGGTTGAATTATAATATGTTGATATGCTTGAGTAATTTAGTTAATTTAATTGTATGTGTATGATTGTGTTGTCTGATTGTGTGTACATTTCATGATTGAGCTTGGTTCGTTGCGTTGTGTGTTATGTGTTTGTGTGTTGCAGTTCTGCGATGTTTTTGGCAGTGTATATGTATAGAGGGGGCCAGATTAAGTTTGATTTGGGTGTGGGTGTTTATTATGATCCTCCAATGCCGGAGCGAGTTATGACTCTCGAGCGGAGGTTGAACTACTTGGAATTGTTTGATTTAATTGTAACGAGACTGGCCATTGTGAGGGAGAGTTGTTCGTTGAAAATGTATTACCGGTGTCCCGAGCTGATTGGTTCGGCGGTATACTATCGATGTTATCCTGTGGAAGATGATGAGTCAACCACGTTCTTCTTCAATGTTGTTGATCGAATGGCATTGTCCTCTGCGGATTTTTACATTGTTACGGAACAGTTGCCAATCGCTAATTATGGGGCGCGGGGAAGCACGTTCATGTCATTGCTGAGCAACGTGCAGAACTCCGCCGCTGTACCCAGTATACCACCACCTGTTCGTAGCTGGGGTCTTGAATTTGGTGAGTCCAGCCAACCTGGACGGTATGCCCACGTGGATTGTGCCCAGCCGTCCACAAGTGGTGGTAGAGCCGTGGTAGACTATGGCGAGCAGAATGTCTTCCGCAATGACTTTAGCACCCTAACGGCGGCCCGCGCCAAATGACACAGCCTACGCCAAATGATGCAGTTCGCACCAAAAGAATATCACGACCCGTGCCAGGCTCTGTGCCCCGCGCCCTTTGAAGATCCGCGTCATACATTATACTTGGCGGCCTGAGCCATATGAAGAGGCATGACCTGTGCCAGATCTCGCACCCTGTGACAAGGACACGCCACGGGCCGCACCATCCGTGATGGCTCACGCCGGGCGGTGGCTGAGCTAGGGTTTACCCTAATTTGGCCTATATTGGGCCTATTTTTAGGCCCAATCTCCTACTACAATAAATATATCCTTAGTCTACTAGAGTTGAAGACCAAGACATATCATATCTTTAGTTTTCATCTTTGTAGTTAGGAGAGAACTCTCTCCTTTTCTTTTCTTTCTTTTACTTTGATCCTAAGATGTGGAATTCAAATCTTTATTTGAATTCCATGTCTAAGGAGTAGTTTCTATAGCTTAGGGATAAATTGTAGGAGTATGGTCTAATCTATTTGCCTTTTGAGATTCATTAGTTCTTCCTAATTTTGTGCTCATGATATTATTATGATTGTGCTTGATTATTTGAAATGCATGAATAGTACACCATATATAAGCACACACTTTAGGCTATATTCATGTATGGTGCAAATATCGATGTCCCATTGGGAAGAGAAACTTGGATGTTAGAATGGGTAAGAGAGAACGCGTCTGCGTGAGTGTGTGCACAGGGGATTCGAGAATGCTCCGACTTATTTTCCATCGCACCAGTCTTAGCTGACTTTGTAAAGTTGTCCAAGAGGTTCTGGATAAAGATAAAAAAATAGTATCAAACTAGGGTTGTATGATGACTTAGATCATAGATAAGGTGCCTACGACCCTTGGGCCTAATTGATAGGACCCGAGGGAAGTAGTGCATTCGTGGTGAAAGCCCGAGATGTAATTGCACGGGGGAGAAACATACCTACAACAACGGTCGAACCTTGTTGTACTCTCCTAATTGCGATGGCGGTGTCTATGGAGGGTTGCGATAGCACCCGCCATGACAAGGACGGAGAAGTGTATGTCATTGACCACACCACATATTATGAACACTCTATTAGGTTTGCCTAAATATCTATATGAATGAATCGAGGATAGAAGCATTAGATTGACCATGTTTCTCAACCCCAAGTGCTTAGTTTAATAGTGTACTTTTCTTTTTTATTTTACTTTTATACTTAGTAGTTGCTAGATTGAAAAACCACCCCCTTTCATGTTTGCTTTACTAGCTATTATTTTCACTCATACGGAATGACGACCCGTATGAGGTTGTGTTTTGGTTTGTACTTAGACCTAGCATCTCTGTGGGAAAACTCAGGGCTTGCCGCTAACTACCCTCTAGGTAGCATAGCAGTGAGAACAGGGTGCAGAGCTATAAATTCTTATCTTCTGACCTCCCAGGCTTCGCCTAGGTTAATTAGCTACGATTAATGACTCCAAGGAGAGGCATGTCAAATTCCTTATACCCAACACTTGTGCGATCGTCAGCAAAACACTGAGTTCTATACATATGAGGACAAAACTTACAACCAAAGTCTATTTTCAATTAATTGATGTCTACATATAATATTTCCTAAACCCTGACACGACATAGTTCAAACATAAATTTCATTACCTAGCAAATTTAATGCAACAATCCTTCACAAAGAACAACAAAAATATCATGGGTGTGCAAAAACATAGTCATTCATAGTAAGTTAAAGGGAAAGTGATGTAGAAATATGAGAATAAATTAAATATTAATTCCCTCCCAAACTATCCCAACAAGCTCAAGTTTGTGTTTCAATGTCATTTTCCCACTATTTAGGAGAATGGTATTTGACATTAATGTTTTGCTTTATCCTCCAAAAAAATTTCAAGGTGTCTTTTAAGAAAAATGGTTAAAATTGTCAACTTATATTGTAGAAAATGTTTTGATCTGTCGCACCGATATCGCTAATGTCTCTGATTTGGTTTCATTTGTCTCAAACTATCTAGTCAGTGTTGATAATGGGTTAAAAATTGACATCGCTCACTTCTCGATTATAGTTTCACTTACCAAAACAATCAAGTCAATATCGACCGACATGATCCCATCACACCATTAACCATAAATATATATTTTTAAAATTATTGTTAGTAATGTCTCTGTTGTGGTTTGATTGTCTCAAAGCCGAGGTCGACAAAGGTATACAAACCGATATCGCTCATTTCTCGATACCGATTTTGCGTACCAAAACAGTGTAACCGACGTTGTGAAGCGTAATCCCATCAAAATTATTAGTGAATCTAAATTAGATATACCATTGACTATAGACGACTGTTCATCAATATCGGCTGCGTCTCTAATGAGGTTTTGTTTGTCTCAGACTATCTACGCAACGTCAATAGAGGTATACAAACCGACATCACTCATTTCTCAGAACCGGTTTCATATACCAAAACCATGTAATCGACATCATCAAGCGTAATCCCATCATAACATTGACTATAGAATACTGTTCATCAATTTCGGTAACGCCTTTGATGTGGTTTTAATTGTCCCAAAATATCTACTTGGCGCCAACCAAGGTATACTAATCGGTATCGCTTACGTCTTGGTTAAGGTTTCAATTTTCAAAGCCATGTAGCCGATGTCGACCAGCGTAATCCCATCATACTAGTGACTATGAACGGCTTTTAATCGATATTAGTTTCATTTCCAACCAACCGACACAGAACTGGAATGTAACCTATGCCGGGTTACTCAATATTTTTCACTTCGGTTTAAATGAACTGGGGTAAAAAACATACATTTTACCTCGGTTTTTTAGTAATTTAAGTGAAAGACATTTTCTACTATTATTTTCTCAAAAGTAGGAGTAAAATGAAACCGAGGTCAAAAACATTTTTAGAAACCGAGGTAGGTAAAAACATATTTTACCTCTGTTCTAAAGACAAGGATAAAAGGCTTGTTACCTTAAATTTTAACATGTTTTTTCAAAATATAGGGTAAAAGAGGCGGAGGGAAAGAAACCTCAAATTTTAACATTTTTTTCAAAATATAGGGTAAAAGAGGCGGAGGGAAAGAAAAATTTTCCAATAAAGGTAAGTATGGCGCTTGACGAGAAGAGTTTACATAATTGTAAAACAATGTCTACTCACTCCATTCCCATGAAGACAGCCTTCCTTCCCATTATATTGGAATGGATGAAGAGAGAATCTCCACCAAAATTTACCACAGGTGAAACGAGGGAGAAGACCCATAGCGAGTTTAAATTGGTGAACGACCAATCTGTGAGATGAAAGAATCAATACATAGAGTAGGGTAAAGAGGAGAAGGTTTTGGAAGGAACTCTTGTTTTTCCAAAAATGAAAGCCTTGTCTTGAAAGAGCAAGAGTACAATACATATAGATAAGAATAGTGAATGACTAAACTACCTTTAAGCTAAACTAATGTAATTACATATATGTTAACATCCCCCCTCAAACTCACGATGCTACAGCAAGAAGCATTGAGAGTTTGTCTGATAAGAAACGAAAGCGAGCAGTGGAGTGAGCCTTTGTGAAAAGATCCGCAATCTGGAGAAAAGAGGGAACAAATGGCAATGAGATCGTACCAAGGTGCAAGTGATGGCGCGTGAAGTGACAATCAATCTCAATGTGCTTGGTGCGCTCATGAAAAACGGAATTGCGTGCAATGTGAATAGCACTCTGATTATCACAATGCAACGGAGTGGGTCGTGAAAGTTTGATGCCAAAATCAGATAGTAACCAACGCAACCAAACAATCTCAGCTGTAGTCGAGGCCATGGCACGATACTCAGCTTCTGTAGAAGAGCGAGAAATGACATCCTGTTTCTTACTCTTCCAAGAAATGAGAGAGTCGCCAAGAAAGATACAAAATCCGGTAGTGGATTTGCGATCCTCAACATCACCAGCCCAATCAGCATCAGAATAAGCGCGCAACTCCAAAGATGATGATGAAGGAAAGAGGAGACAACGAAACTGGGTGCCTCGGAGATATCTGAGAATGCGAAGAACAGCAGCCCAATGAACCGATGTAGGAGCAGTGACAAACTGACTAACCACATGTACAGCATGCGCAATGTCTGGGCGAGTGACTGTAAGATAAACCAAGCTACCAACCACTGTACGATAAAGTGTGGGATCTGACAGAGGAATCCCATCATCCAGAGAGTAATGAGCATGAGTCTCAAGAGGAGTGTCAACCGTCTTATTGTCTGTAAGACGGGCACGCTGAAAAATATCGGCTATATACTTTGACTGAGACAACAGATAACCCTTAGCAGAAGAAGCAACCTCAATACCCAAAAAATAATGGAGCACACCCAAATCTTTCATAGCAAAACAATAAGCCAAATCACGCTTCAATGATTCAATACCCTCGCAATCATCACCAGTAATAATCATATCATCAACATACAAAGAAAGGAGAATACGACCCTTACTTGTATGCTTGATGAACAATGCCGAGTCATAAGAGCTGGGACGAAAGCCAAGAGAGGATACCACAGTGGAGAACTTCTCAAACCAAGCTCTAGGCGCCTGTTTGAGTCCATAAAGAGATCGGTGAAGCCTATAAACATGCCCCGGCTCATGTGGTACACCGGGAGGAGGAGTCATATAAACCTCCTCGTGAAGATCACCGTACAAAAAGGCATTTTTCACATCCATCTGTGAAATCTTCCACTGAGAAACATAGGCAACTGCAATCAAGGTACGAATGGTGGTCATCTTGGCAACAGGAGCAAAAGTCTCATCATAATCCATCCCATGCTCCTGTGAATAGCCCTTTGCAACAAGGCGAGCCTTGTATCTCTCAACAGATCCATCAGACTTGGTCTTAATCTTATAGACCCAACGAGAACCAATGGTGTGCTTTCCCGAAGGCAAAGGTACCAAATCCCAAGTGTGAGTCTGATGCAGGGCAGCAAGTTCCTTAGCCATGGCAGCCTGCCAAAGAGGATTACAGACAGCCTCTCTATAGGATGTAGGTTCAGACAGAGAGTGAATGGAGACAAGAAATGAAGCAAATGAGGGAGAATAAGAAGAGTAAGCAAAATCAGGCTTCTGAGTGGACTTACATATACGAGTAGACCGACGAGGGGGTGGATGCGCCGCAATCTCAGAAGATGGTGGAACAGGCGGTGAAGGCAATGGAGGGGGAGAGCTCGGAGGAGTATCTGTATTCAGAGGATCAGAGTCTGGTGGCGGAACATCATCGGTGGTGACATCAAAAGGATCAATGCAACGAAGATCTGACTGAGTCAACTGATGGGAACTACGTGGAACAGAGAAAAAAAGGAATATGCTCTAAGAACACAACATGACGAGAAACATATAATTTTTGACTGACTGGATCAAAGCAACGATATCCCTTCTGACCACTACCATAACCCAAAAAGACACACAAGGCAGACTTTGGGGACAACTTAGAGCGCTCAACATGAGGTTTAAGGACAAAACAAGTGCAACCAAAAACACGCAACAAAGTATAATCAGGTGCAACCCCATACAGCCTCTCAAAAGATGACAAACCTGAGTTGTGAGAGGTTGGAATTCTATTAATGACGTGTACAGCAGTGTGAATGGCTTCCCCCCAAAATATCCTAGGAACATCTGCTGACACCAAGAATGAGCGAGCTGTCTCAACCAGGTGACGGTGTTTCCTTTCGGCAACACCGTTCTGCTGAGGAGTATCCGTACAAGAAGTCTGACGTATGGTGCCATCAGAAGAAAGAAGCTGGCAAAAAGCATTAGAAGTGTATTCACCTCCCAAATCACACCTAAAACACTTAATGACAGCAGAATGTTGTGTCCTAATAAGAGCTCTAAAATCACGATAAATATCCAAGAAATCAGATCTATGCTTCATAAGGTAAACCCAAGTATAACGAGTAAAATCATCAATAAAAGAGACGTAATATCTAGAGCCCCTTTTCGTAGGTACGGGAGAGGGTCCCCAAACATCAGAATGAACAAGATCAAAAGGAGCAAGAGATGATGAAGTACTGTTCTGAAAGGGTAAAGCAGAAAATTTTGCAAGTTTGCAACCACTACAATCAGAAATATCATGAGAGTTCAATGGTCCTAAAGCACCCGTAGAGGTTAGAAACCTTAAACGGGATGCAGAAACATGACCCAAACGAGAATGCCACAAATAAAAGGGTGAAGACGAACTACTCAAACGAAAAGATGACAAATCCACACTAGAGGCAGCAACATCATCTGACACTCTGAGGTGGTCCAAAACATAAAGTCCCCCCTGCCTATGGCCTGTCCCAATCATCATCTGAGATCGACGATCCTGAATAAGACAATGAGAATCCGAAAACCAAACATTTAGACCAGAATCACACAATTGACCAACAGAACATAAATTTAAGGCAAGATTTGGTATATAGTAAACATGATCAAGAAGGATAGAAGGGGTGACAACAGAACCAATACCTTCCAATGGCATAGAAGTGTCATCGGCGGTCACAATAGGAAGCGACAAATGAGGAGATAATGAAACAAAAGACTCAGACTGAGGGGACATATGATGAGTGGCACCAGAATCTATGATCCATGTACCTGAGACAGATGATGATGGTGGCAAACCTGAGGGAGAGGCAGACATAGCATGAGGCTGAGGCTGTGAGGCGAGGAACTCCTGGATCTTCTCTAGCAAATGAGGATCCACAGAAGGAGCAGCCGCTAGTGCATTAGGCATCTGAGGTGGACGAAGTGCCCAAGGAGCCACGGGCCGAGTAAGGGGCCGATAAGGAAGTCGTGGCTGATAAGGAGGCCGCGACTGTGATGAAGGAGGAGGACCACCACTGCGGGACAACAATGGACACTGAGACTTCCAATGACCCTTTTGATGGCAGAAAACACACTCATCAGAGGAGACTCGAGCATAAGTACTAGATTTCCCACTTAAGGGTCGATGTGGGACAACAAAAACTAATGACATAGGAAGGAGAGGAGTCTCCTTATCTCCCTTAGACTTAAGACGAATTTCCTCAGCAAGCAACTCATTCACCACAGAATCAACCGAAGGCAGGGGACTACGATGGAGGATAGCCCCACGCAACCCCTCAAATTCATTACGAAGGGCCATCAGAAACTGAACCAAACGCTGCTCTTCACGCCTCGCGATATAAGGCTCAAAGGCCCTCAATTCCTAGGACTCAGTGAGTGCCAACTGATCCCATAAGGAAGACATGGCAGAATAGAATTCCTGAATACTCAACTCATTTTGTCTAAGTGCTCGAATATCAGTCTCCAATTGGTATTGTTTTGCAAAGTTAGACTGTGTATAAATCCTCTCCAAATGCTCCCAAACCTCCTTTGCAGTCTCATACTTAGCCAACTGAGCACCAATCGAGTGAGTCACGGAGTTATTAATCCAAGTAAGAATCTTCGCATTCTCAGATTCCCAAGTATCCAACAAAGTATCATAATTCTCAACTCCTAACGTAGGCAGTCTCTTCACACCAGAGATATACCCCCACAAACATTTGCCACGCAAAAAATTCCGCATCACATAGCTCCAATGCGAGTAATTCTTACCGTCCAATTGCACACTAATTGACTGAAGGGAATCATCCCTACCACCCACCATGATTACAATTCCAGAAATTCAAATGCACAAATAACACAACCAAACTCGGAGGTACAAATCCGAGAGCAACAAACTGGTCGAAAATAACTCAATCACCAAATCGACAACAACTATAAACCCCACAATCAGAAATCCAACAATCACAAACCCAAACGATCCCAACAATAAACTCCAATTCGAAAAACCCCAAATCAATAGCAAACCCTAAATACGCATACCAACAATCCAAGCAAACAGCCCCAATTCGAAAGAAATTGAACAACCCAATACCAATAATCCAAATATCAACTGTAAGATCCGAAAAATACCTTCACGAAAAACACAATCTACTCAACTGTAAGTTCGATCAGCGCTGTTGGGCATCGGATCACAATCTACTCCAAGAATCACAACCAAAGCTCTCATACCATGTGAGATGAAAGAATCAATACATAGAGTAGGGAAAAGAGGAGAAGGTTTTGGAAGGAACTCTTGTTTTTCCAAAAATGAAAGCCTTGTCTTGAAAGAGCAAGAGTACAATACATATAGATAAGAATAGTGAATGACTAAACTACCCTTAAGCTAAACTAATGTAATTACATATATAATAACACAATCCACTCAAAAAACAACACAGACCCAGTCAGTACCTTGTACCCATGGCTCCGCCCCTCGTCCTCCTTCACCGTCCCGTTGACTTTCCATCCTCAGCCCTCTCAGGGCTAAATACCTTGTACACGGTTCTCGACCCGCATGAAGACTCCCAATCCGTCCCCGCCACCCAGAGCATGTACCGGTCCGTCAGAGTTCTAGTCTGCTTGGCTCGCCAGCCGGTGAACGCCGACGTTTTGGATCGATACCCTTCTCTTGAATTGGTTGTGGCAACCAGCGCCGGCTTGGACCACATAGACTTCCCTGAGTGTCGGCGCCGCGGGGTCCGACTCACTGGGAACGCAGGTGTGCTCTCCGACGATGTTGCTGACTATGCCGTGGGCCTTTTGATTGACGTTCTCCGACGGATCTCTGCAGCTGATCGCTTCGTTCGATCCGGTTCATGGCCTGTAAAGGGAGACTTCCCGCTCGCTTCCAGGGTAAATAATGTTTCCGGAATTTCAATCAAGTTCTTGTGACATGAGATCCGCGTGCCATCATTTCATATGTAAATACTATTTGTTATGTGTTATGGTTGTACAGGTTAGGGGCAAACGAGCTGGAATAGTAGGACTGGGAAGCATTGGAATGAGAGTAAGCAGGAGGCTTGAGGCCTTGGGTTGCCTAATAGCCTACAACTCCAGGAATAAGAAATCAGAAGTGGCATTTCCTTATTACGCAAACATTCTTGAACTTGCTTCTTGGAGCCAGATTCTGATCCTCTGCTGCTCCTTCACCGATGAAACTTACCATATCGTGGACACGGGTGTGATGAAAGCTCTAGGGAAGGATGGGATCGTCATCAATATCGGTCGGGGGTCGCTGATCGCGGAGGGGGAGATGGTGGCGATGGTGGTGAGGGGTGAGTTGGGTGGAGCTGGGTTTGATGTGTTTGAGAATGAACCATATGTGCCTGAACAACTGTTCAAAATGGATAATGTGGTGCTGTCTCCACACGCGGCTGTTTCAACCCCTGAATCATTTCGAGCTGTGCAAATGCTCACCATTAATAACTTGGAGGCTTTCTTTTCTAATAAGCCTTTGATAGGTGAGATTCACAAGAATTAATGATTCATCACGAATTATAACCAAAACTGGCCTCTTCCGTTTTTTTTTTTGAGAAAAGTGCATATATAACCCTATATAATTGATGAAAGGGCAGATATAACCCTGCGATAATGAAGTGCAGATATAACCCTGCGATAATTGAAAGTGCAAATATAACCCTGATCAGTCAATGCCGGAATAATGGATTTAGGGTTATATTTGCACATATGTATAATAATTAGGGTTATATTTGCACATATGTATAACAGTTAGGGTTAAATTTGCACTAAAAAACAAGTCAGTATTATATTTGCACTTTCTCCAACATATAGGGTTATATTTGCATATTTCCCTTTTTTTTGGTCTGTGCTGTATCGCTTTTATTTCACACTTCTGGTGCTTAGAATATTGTAGGGTAGATAAATTTGAAATTGCGATTCTCAAGAACTGAAGTTGAGGAATCTTTTTTATAAGTTTGTATATTTGGATAATATGATATGAATAAATTACTATTAATCAATTAATTGATGAGTATGTCTCTTGAAAGACGGTCTTTCCATAAGTCATGGAAAGACCATGATTTAAAGAGCAAATTAGAAGAAATTAACATAAATTTTTCGGATTGCATGAATCGGGTTATAAACTTCATAACTATTTCATATTGCATAATAAAATTTTAATATTGCAACTAAGACCTTTTACCTTTCATTATTCTAATTAGACCACGTCTTTCCATAACCCTATGGAAAGACGATCTTTCCCAAGACTTTGCCTTAATTGATGGGTACTCTAGTGTTATGTGCATTAATGCAAATTGATTTATTTTTTTAAAAATCAATCATTCAAAATTAATAGGAAAACATCCAACAACGATTACAATAAGTGAAATTCACATACATTTTAATTACCCTCCAACTACAATTAACTTATTTCAAGGATATCTAAATTACATATCAACCAGACTGATCGTGTGTAATGTTACAGATTGGAGATTCAATAAAACTGCAACATCACCCTTAACACTAATGGGGGAACGGGTCATCAAAGACGGTTATATCGAGATTGTTGCACCTTTGATCGTCGCCAATTAAAGGCGGTTCTGATAACCGCCTTAAAAAGCAACCATAAAAGGCGGTTCATATAACCGTCTTTAAAAGGCCGGTGGAACCGCCTTTAATAGGTTCCGAACTCGGAACCCAAGCACCCTCCATTATCCCTGGGGTATGTTCCGAACTCAAAACGCTCATTAAAGGCGGTTCATAGCCGCCTTTGAAAGGTGGGAGAAACCGTCTTACATAGTTTTTGAACTCGGGAACCAGGCAGCTCCATAGGGCCTGGAGTAATGTACCGAACTCGGAAACGTTATTGGAATCCACACTCAGAATCTAATTCAAAGCCGAATTTTGGTCCTATGGGGTGGGGACTTCCCCCATCGGTCCCCCATTCCGGTCCTCCTCTGTGAATTCGTTCGCTCAATTTTTTAAAAATTATCAGGTCCGAGTTCGGAAGGATAATCGGCTCGGGCCAAAATAAAGAGCCGATTTGGCTTACGAATTCGGAACCCCACACAGTTCCAATGGTAAAAATATTATTTTCATTCATATTCCCGACTTAAAATAGGCTTCATTCCACAACCAAAATTGTAACACAATACACAAATATATTCCACAAGCTAACAAAATCTATTAAAATGCTAACTAAGCAATATTATATAGACAGGAATAGAAATCTATACTATTCTATTTATTACTATCACATCACACTAATATATATAAATTGTGTTAATATACAAAGCTAGGGTTCCCAAGAGTTGCTGAGCAGTTGAGAATGGGATGCCTAGCCAAACAATTCCTTGTGTTGCTGATGTCTTCTTTTGATAAGGTCTCGTTGCCTTCGGAAGAACCTGCAAGTTTCAAGATAGTAGCAATATTATGTTGACATGGAGACACTATTAATGTTTAGTATAAACAAATGTATCATTACCTTGTCAATTTCAAGTAAATCCAACTTTACGCCTTCTATGCACTCTATTGCGTACAACATTACGTAATAGCTGCACTCCCATGTTTGCGCTTGTTTCATGTACTGATTTAAAACAACATAAAATTTGCAACGTATAGAAACACATAAATAAATCCCATTGAAAAAAAAGAAGCAAATGTACCTTATTATACCTTGATTTCGACCACTTCAAATTTGATTACATCATCTTCCCTAGTGTCCTTCATAGCAAACTCCAAAATCTTAACAAATGCTTCTGATGGTTGGAAGTGAAAGGGATCCATCTAATACGCCCGTTTCTTTGCCAAAACAATCATGATCAATCACAATGTTCTCTAAACAAAATAAATAAATTTAATGGTCATGAAATAGTGTAAATGATATTTGTAAACGTAATGAGATTATAACTATAATCTTTCAATGTAGCGTGCAATGAATAATTTTTTATCCTTCCTTCTAAGGTTTTTGTGAATATAGTCGATTATCTCTTGGTTTGTAAAACCAATTTATTTGAGTCATCACTAGGCACATGTATCCAACTCATCCCTTCTTTTGATTATACATAAAATACATTTACCTTGAAGTTAAGAGTTTTTCACATTAGTTGCAAACAATTTGAAAGTAATAAATAGTAAACACAAACTAAATGTATACATATTTTAGTCACAAGATGTATATGGACATTAGCATCTGATTAACTTGCTATCATTTCCAGAGGTCCTCGAAATCACTCCATAGCGCGATTATATCTCATTTCCCACCAAATACGCAATCCTTTCCCAAAAATGCGTAAGTTGAGTTGCATTCAAGTGGTTGAAGCCAATTGTATAGCAGTTGTACGAAGTGAGGTGAGTATTTTGGGCTTGTGCTCTTGGAACAGGTTGTCTATTCTTGTACGGTGTTGTTTGGACCAGTTTAGGTGTTTTGTGGACAAGTTTTGGTGTAGTTTAGACCACTTTGGGTGTTTTTGGACATGTGACTTTCAAATGCCAATCCTTTACAGGATTTGCATAAATTAGTCGACGGGCCACAAAAGAAACATTCCATGAGCGGGACCAACATTTTTTGTATTCTCCGTCCAGAATTGGCAATGGGGCACCCTTCACCAACACGTTCTCCAGAGAAACTCTCGACAAGCCTTGTGCAATTGGTATGGTGTGATGGTGTCTCATTAACTCATGCAAAACTCCATTGGCTATGTGGAGTGGTCTACCGTCATGTATTGATTAATGTATAATTCACACACATTTGTACCCTACATCGCACCAATTACATTTGTCAACCATTTCACAAAATTGGATGGAACGATTTGATGAAGTAAAATGTCTACCTTTTTATCAGTTGCGAGGATGGCCTTGTCGAGATTGTCGATCTCGTCATTGGGAGTTTGAATGATTGCCTCCTTATTTACCTCAACATCTTTGGGAGAATGGTGTGATCCTTTTAATGACGGCGTCCAATAGGGTGTCAAATCCTATAAGTTCTCAAAAATAGCAAGCCCGGTGTGTTGGATCAACTTCCGAATGAGAATATCTTATTGCTCAATTTGTTTCTCTTACTGAAGCACATGTTTTTGCAGTGTGTGGATCCGTGATGGTTGTGAACGACCATAGTATCGAGTAATTCCAAAAGCCTCTCATTGGGTCATGAACGCACCTACTCCCCTAACACGCCCTGGGTGGTCGGGCTTTCTTGTAGCCTCAATAACAATGTCGTGCTTAGGCGTGTTCATCATTATTTAATTTTTCCTAAGCATCAAAATTATAGGAATTGGTTAGCAGATGTGGATGGAAAATATGTTAGTGAAGAAAAAAAAGAGTTGAAGGGTTACCACTGGTTCCAGAATTTCCTTTTCGTTTTCCTTCTCGTACATACCCTCCTTGTTTTGTTGGCGTTTGAGGAATAAATCACACCTATCAATCTCATCCACATCTATTGGTCGTACCGTAGCCTTTGCCTCTTCTTCGGTCATCCTGACCTCGATTGCAATTTGAACATCTCTTTCAAGACGTTTTCCAACTAATTTCATTACCGAAAATCAATACTCCCACGGCTTAATCGATGAGGAACTAAATTCAAACCGTCTATGTGTTGTTTTTCTTTCCTCTTACCCTATATTAGAGACATGTCAACACTAAAGACACCTAAATTTAAATAATTTGTAAATTTAACTCTACATTACTAACGTCAAAATCATTCTCTAAAACCTTTCTTCCATGGATCTCCCAACTCACTGGTTGAATGTGTGTGTATGTTATCCATAGCTGATCACCTTTCTCCATGGAAAAAATGTAGTCCCTAGACAAACTATATTTGTGCTCTTGCCAACTCTTGCACATCATGGTCGTTACTTCTTTCTTAGATATACCATATCCGGATAATTAATTTTGAATGGTCACTATGAGGATTTAGAACGATGGGAATTAAAACAGGGGAAATTTAATTTGTAGAATAAGAGAATCGAAAATTAGGTGGCGAAGAATACTACGGACATTTAGGGTACCTTGCACTCTATCCATAGGTCTCCCTATAGTTTTTTGGTACCTCATGCCAACAATCATACTTTATGTCCACCCTTGTTCTTCCTATCTTCGTGACCCAAGTAAACCACTTTGCACCTTCTTTGGACAAACACTTGGCTAAATTATTGAAAATCAATGTAGTTAACTCTTTTCTAGCCATCTTACGTTCTAGTAGTCTACATTGTGCTTTTGGATATTCCTCTCTGGTCGGAAACATCATCGCCATCACAACTAAATCCCAACGTCCCAGGTTGGGTATTTCGTGAACGTGACGCATCATCATGAGTCATTTTCTTAGACAGTATTAAACCCACATTCACAAATTTTCTCAACAATTCATGAAACTGACTTCATAAAACACAGTAATTGAATAAAATTGAAGACATGATGTCTTAAATATTTTATACTAGATCAACAAACAGCCCACACTAAATAAAATACAAAATATCATAACTCCGGTAATACCTAAATCAAAATCATTAGGTATTCACTTAACATTCAAGATTAAACAATCAATATGAAAAAGAGCCCTAAAAAACCTCAACCATTAAATAAACCATCTCCTCCCTTCACATAATCTAGGGTTTAGAACCACCAACCTTTACATCAAACAAGTGAGAGATTCATTTTGACCAAAATATTTCCAACGTACAAGTAGATTATCAAATGAGCTTCTTCCCCCTAAATATTGAGAAAATGAAGTGAAAATTTACCAAGATTAAGATGAAAGTAGGTGTATTAATCATGAACAGATTTGAGGATTAAAGAAATAGAGATTTGAAGATGAAAGAAATGGAGTAGAAGTATGGAGAGGTTTTGGTGTGGGAGAAATTGTGGGGAAGATGCGGGATTTCTTAGGGTATTTAATACCCTTTGAAAAACCGCCTTTAATGCCCCTTTCTTTCTCGCCTGACAGAGCTTCCAAACTCGAAAGAGAATCGGATCTTCAAAATTTTACCCTACATAAATTAGTATATAAAAAAAATACCCCAAATCATAATATCAACTTTCACACACAAAACCCCTAAGTCAACCTCTCCTCAAAACCTAACCATCAAAATGTTCAATAATTCTCCAATCCACAACAATTTAAGCCTAGGAAGGCAGATAAGAGGTATGAAAGGTATGTGTTCATGATGAATAAACCTACTTTCCTCTTAATCTTGGTAAATTTTCACTTCATTTTTTCATTATTTAGGAGGGGAAGAAACTCATTTTCTATTCTACCTGTACATTGGAAACCTTTGGTCAAAATGAAGCTCTCACTTGTTTGATGTGAAGGTTTGAAATATTTGACCAAAATGAAGCTCTCAACAATTTGCCATCAACCGTTCACCAAGATTGTGCCGTCGGAGCCATTTTTCAATAAGAAGGCGGAAGCGAGGTATGTTGAATTTTCAAAGCGTAAGGTTATTAATTCCAAAGTTATTTGTGCACCACTGATATCCAATTTGAGCTTGCGATATTTGTTACACCCTTTCAAAGTTCAACACCTAGAGAATTTGTTATGCTTAGATGAAATTTCTACATAGACGAGGTGATTCAATTTTATGCCAATTTAGGACAAAGAATGAATAATAGGGACAGTACTAAGGTTAATGGAAAACTAATTAAGGTTAACAAGTATACAACCAATGAGGCCCTAGGATCTAGCTATATACCTCCCCCAAGTAATTGATAACCGAAGTTGATCCTTGTGAACCCCCGACCTTAATGAATTTGATATCTATGTATTAGTTAAGTTTAAACCCGAACATAGCTTTTATTCAACTTATTGGACTTGATGTGCACCATATTGCGTACGTTAACCATTGCATTCGACACAATAATTTCCAGGGTTTACTTGTTGGATTGATATTTTTGGTTAGGTTTACACGACAAAGGGTTTAGATGACCAATGGCAGTTCTCTTATCTAAATCCTAAGTTTGGTAGACTTAATTGAAGCTAATGGACACTTTGTATTCACCAGCACCTAGGTCTTCATTTATGATCTCATTAGTAGGTTGCTCATGGATATTTCGGCATCATTGTACAGAAGACTGGCGAGGAGTATCTATTATCGGCCCATACACAAATCAGGCCCATACCAAGAGTATGGAATCGAAGCCCAATTTGGGAAAATGACCCACTAAGGGAATACGGTGGGACTTGGTCAAGAAGGCAACAGTAATGGAGGTGATGTGACATGAGTTGTCATGTCAGCCCCCCAGCATATATAACAAGGAATTTAGGCAATCAGAAGGTACGAATTACTCAATAAAATTACTATTCACAAATATACTCCCTATATGGTAGTAAAGACTAACCAGAGCATCGGAGCAGGCACGACCCTGCATGGGCCTGCCTGACTTTAGTCTGCCTGATTTGTAGGTCATGGAGAGAGCTAGAGAACATAGGAATTAAGACTACATGAGATAAAAAAAATAGAACTTAACATTGGCACTGTTTGTGGGAATCACTCTCAAAGATCTTAGCATTCATGCAGCTCAAATGGAGTGGGGCACAACCAGCACAAATCTTGTTTAACCAGGTTATAATGAAGGATGTGACACACCTGAAGGAGGACTTTACGCCGACACCGATGCCGAAAGGGGGGCGACACCAGCTTCGCTTAGCATCTGAGCTTGCAAAACAAAACTTGGAGATTCTTTAAACAATCATGGCATCATATAAAAAGATGATGAGGAGGTTGAAGGAAATGGATGGCAGAGAGAAGGATAAGACAGGGTAAAGAGAACTCGGGATGATGCTGAACGAGATTTTCCCAGAGCAGGAAGGTGACTGTGAGGCACATAGTCATGGGGATAAGGGCTTGGAGACAGCCCAGAGCATGGTGAGAAATGAAAAAAACACTACCACCTCCGAAAGGAAAGTACTAGAAGTAGGTGGGGAAGTTGCTGCAGACTGAGAGTGGCAGGCTAGTTATATGCCACCACCGCTAGGGAAGGAGCTCGACAAGGGCAATGCCCCAGCAAGGGAAGCACGAGAGAAGCCGACAAAGGAGAGTAGGGGCTCACCATTTACCAAGATAACACAGCAGTTTATGGACAATCGATAAACTTGGGGCAATATAGTGGGGAGGCAGACGCGGAGGATCATTTGCACACATTTTGCACCAACATGGCTACTTTCTCAATGCCGGAGGCTATCTAGTGCAAGGTTTCTGCAACCACTCTGACAGAATGGCCAGGTGGTTCAAGAACATGAAGGACAAGACAATCAATAGCTTCAGTCCGTTGGAAGATAAGTTCTTGACTCGTTTCATGCAAGGAAAGAAATTCTAAAAGACCATGTCCGAGCTGCTGGCAACCAGGCAGAAGCCAGCAGAGACCTTGTCAACATTCTGGGAGCGCTTCAATAGCGAGGCAAACTAGGTGGAAGAAAGGAGCAACTAGTTCCTCATAGACACGTTCATAATGGCTTGAGGTATGAGTTGTTGTTGAGGTACTGTACCCTGGACCCACCGAGAACAATTGATGAGCTGTTGAGGAGAGTCAAAAATTTCAGCAGGGAAAATTTGGCTGATAAGTAGAGGAAAGAGACACAAGTTGATTATGGTCAGAGGAAAGCCGACGTAGACGAGGACAGAAGGTCAAAAAGGGCTGGGTGTGACAAGGTGAGCACCCAGCCGGCGAGCAAGCTCAAAAGAGCAGAAAGGGTTTTCACACCTCTCATTAAGATGCCCAAAGAGATCTTTGTCCTATGCACATGGAAAGGTATACTGGATGTCCCTCCAAAGATGAAGACAAACCCCAACAAAAGGATCAAGTCTCACTTCTGCAATTATCACAATGATTACGGCTATGATCTGAATGACTGTATGCATCTGAAGCATAACATCGAGGACTGCATGCAGAGTGGTGAGCTGGTGCACTTCGCCAAAAAGTTCAAGGGCCCATAACAAGGCCAACTATCATAACAATAACAAGTATGAAGGTTTCTGCAAGCAGCTAAGCGATCGCGGCAGAGCAAGAAGCCCAGATAGAGGGTGAGACCGTAAAAAAGGAAATGAGGTAGCCAAGACTGAGGTCGGGGATGAGCAAAGCAAAAGACAGAGGGAGAACTCCCCTATCGAGCACAACCAGGTAGCAACAATCACATACATATACGTCATTATAGGCGGGAGTCCCGGGAGGAGGATGGAATCCGAGCGAAAGGCACGCTGCAGGATGATGTCGCAACCAACCCCATCAGACAGAAAGCTGGGCGTCAACGAACCAATGGCGTTTGACATAAGTGATCCAATACCTGAAAATCCTGTTGGCAGCAATGCGATGGTGATAATGGTCATAGCAATGGACAAAAGGATTCACCGTGCATATTTAGACAGCGAAAGTTCTGTGCAAATCATTTACTGGCACTGCTTTGAGAAGCTGGAAGAAAAAATGAAGAAGAATTTGGAACCCACAGCCATCTCATTGGTAGACTTTGCAGACAAAATAGTATTTCCAGAAGGGACCATTCTCCTACCGGTGACGGTGGGAGAAGGGGACAAGAGCAAGACTGTGGACATGGAGTTTATAGTTGTGAAAGAAAACATCTTGTACAATTTGATACTGTGCAGGCCAATGCTGACACTATTAAAGGGCATAGTGTTGACCATACACCTGCTCCTGATGTTCCCGACCAGGGGAGGAATAGCTGCAGTCAGAGGATATCAGCAGGAGGCTAGAGAGTGTCATAGGGTCGCTCTCAAGTGTAAGCAAAAAGATGGAAGCTGAGGCCAGGTAGGGAAAATCAGTAAGACTAGGCCTGTCAAAATGATCACAGGTATGAGCGACCCATCATAATTTGGCGTAGAAGTGGAAGAAGTACAACTCAGTGGGAACCAGTCGGTGTAGATAGGGCTCTCTCACCTGAGGTGAAAAGTGAGCTTGTGAAAGTACTGAAAGAGAACAAGAAAGCCTTTGGGTGGAAACAACAAGACATGACAGGAGTCCCAAAGTAGGTTGGTTGTGATGAGTTCAAGGTAAACCTATCGCATAAGCCTGTCCAGCAGAAATGGAGAATACTCTACAGGAAAATGAATTAGGCAGTGAACAGGGAGGTGAGCCAGCTGGTTGCGGTGGGAATTCTACAAGAAATTACTTACCGGACCTGGCTAGCTAACCCTGTGCTGGTGGAAAAGATGGATGACAGCTAAAGGATGTGCATGGATTACACACATATGAACAAAGTCTGCCCCAAGGACTGCTGCGTGTTTCCGGTCATCGGCCAAAATGTATATGCTCTTACCAATTAGCCAATTGAATGATTTCTTGATGCGTACAAGAGGTATCACTAGATCCCCATGCTGGAGAATGACATAGAAAAAACCGCCTTTATAAAAGAGAAATGAGCTTTTGTATACCAGATTATGCCTTTTGCCCAAGAAACGACGGAGCCACATATCAAAGGGTGGTAGACAATATCTTCCAGAAGAAAATTGGAAGGAATCTAGAGGTGCACGTGGATGACATGGTGATAAAGAGCAACCGGTAAGAGAGTTTTGTAGAGGATGTCAGAGAGACCCTGGCGTAGTTCAGGGAGACAGGGATAAAACTAATACCAACCAAATACCAGTTTTGAGTGGGGTCAGGGACATTTTTGGGACACATGGTGCCAAATGATGAGCTGAGAGTAAACCCCAAGAAGATAAAAGCAATCCTGGAGATGAAATCACCAGGCACGGTGAAGAGGTCAATGTTTGAACAAGAAGCTGGCATCCATGAATTGCTTTATAGAATCCCCTCCCTTCTTCCACCCTGTCATGTCCTTAGTCGCAGAGAAAGAACTCCCCTTCTTCAAGACGTTGAAGGGGTGTGTGGACAAAATAGGATTAGTACAATGGGGATAATTGAAGGCGAAAGCATTCAAAGAATTGTAGGCCTACCTAAAGGATCTTCCCACACTAACCAACCCAAAGAAAGGATAAACTGTTTTCCTGTGTCTAGCAGCAAGCGAAGAAGAAATTAGTGGTGCTAAGGTTAAGGAAGAAAACAAAGCACATCGACATGTGTATTTTGTGTGCAGGTACATGCAAGGCTCGGAGGGAGGATACACAAGTCAGGAGAAACTCGCTCTGGCTCTGGTCCATGCGGCAAGAAGGCTAAGGCAGTACTTCCAGCCGCACCCTGTGACAGTCCTGACCAACCACCCGTTGAAAGAAATACTGACCAAGCCAAAGGCTTTATGAAGATAGGTGAAGTGGGATATAGAGCTGGGGGAGAAAGCCATCAACTATTCCTCAAAGAGAGAAATAAAGGGGCTGGTAATGGAAGATTTTCTAGAAGAAATGCCCAAGGAAAGTAAGATGAAAATAGTGGAGGAAATACGAGCCCCCGCTCTGACCACAGAACAGAGCAGTCTAGAAGGGCCGGATGTGTGGAAGTTGCACGTAGATGGAGTGTGTAAAGTGGAAGGAGCTTGGGCAGGGCTGGTTATATCAGACTCGGAGGGTGTGGAAGCAACCTACGCCCAACGTTTCAAATTCTCAGCCTCAAACAATGAAGCATAGTATGAAGCATTGATCTCATGCATAGAAATTGCTAGGAAGCTGGGAGCAAAAAAACTGCAGGCCCACGAAGACTCGATGTTGGTGGCTAATCAGTACAATGGGAAGTACACTACCAGATAGCTGATATTTATGAAATATAGGGACAAGGTCAGGAGCCTGTCATCGGAGCTTAAGGAGTTCGACATCACCAGGGTCATGAGGTTACAAAATGCAAGGGCAGATGCATTGAGCAGGCTAGCATTCGTAGCGCCAGTGCACCTAACCAAATCGATATTGGTAGATGAGCTAGCCAACATGTCAATTGACACTAAGAAAGTAGGAGAAATAAAGGGAACGCTGCCTAACTCAACTATGCCCATCCAAAAATACTTGTAGCACGAAACGCTGCCAGCAGATGAGAATGAGATGAAATTAGTGAAAAGAAAAGCACTACAGTATGCTTTGAGGAACGACCTGTTGTACAAAAGAGGGTACACAGAGCCGTGGCTTAGGTGTGCCAAACCAGAGAAGGTAAAAACTGTCCTTAAGGAGATACATGAAGGGAGTTACAGCAGTCACCAGGGCTCGAAGACTATTGCGCTGCGGGCGGTAAGATCAGGTAACTACTGACCCACAATGCGATCAGACGCAGAGAAGATGTTAAAAGAATGTCACATGTGTCAAGAACATGCCTTGGTACAGAGGCTCACCGCAGAGTAGATGACCAGCATTAGGTCGCCCCGGCCTTTTGCAAAATGGGGGATTGACATTGCACGTTTGTTCCCTGAAGCAGCAGGGATAAAGAGGTTCCTATTGTTGGCGATTGACTACTTTACCAAATGGGTAGAGGCCAAAGCTGTGGCAAGCATAGCAGGGAAGAAAATCATAAACATTGCCTGGAGAAGTATAGTTTGCAGATTTGGAATCCCCAGGAAATAGTAAGCAACAATGGAAAGCAGTTCGCTAATGAATCGTTCAAATCATAGTGCACCGAGCTGGGCATAAAGTAGCAATTTACCTATGTAACCCACCCCCAGGCTAATGGGGAGACAGAGGTTACAAATAGGACAATCATCTATGGGCAAAAGAGAAAGCTGGGACAAGCAAAAGGAAACTGTGTGAAAGAATATGCGAGTGTGCTATAGGCATACCAAACAACACCCGGAATAGCCACCGGGGAATCCCTCTATAGGCTGTGTTTTGGAATGGCAGCTATCATCTCACCAGAGGTCGGCGTTCCCAGCAGAAGGGTGGTCGAGCCAATACCCTTGGGAGAAAATGACCAGGCAGTTAGAGAAAGCTTAGAGGAGTTAAAAGATTGGGTGGAGCAGCACTATAACAGTAGGGCCAGACCCAGATCACTGAAAGATGGGGACCTTGCATTGCAAAGAAATGAAGCCAGCAGAACCCAGGGACAAAAGAAGCCTGAAGCAAAATGGAAAGGCCTATCTAGGGTGGTCGAAGTACTGGGAAAATGAGCTTACTAGCTGGAGACGCTGGATGGGTGGCTGATTCTCCGCACCTTAAACATCCCCCACCTGAGAAGGTACTACACTTAAATGTATTACCCACATGTAGTTGAACAACTTGGCATATTGACGGGTGAGATGAAATTCTTGAAGGCATCAAATCTTTTGTAAATCCATAAGGGGTATGATCCTAAGGAAATCTCGGCATATACTCCCCGTCTCTTCTTTTATTGCCTGTTTTATGTTGTCAATGCATAAAGGATAATTGGTCATACTAGCATTTTAAATTCTTGGTCTAGGCCCAAAACGCAACTCTGGCTCCAACAGCTAGCGAATAGCAGGCTGGACCAAATGGGCCAAGATGAATGATCCCGCACCCAAAGGGCCGTAGAGCGACGAGTCCAACCCAGGCTAAAAATCAACTCTAGCTTCAATAGCTAGCGAATTGTAGACCGGGTGAAACAGGCCAAGATGAATGCTCTGGCTCCCAAGAGGCCGTAGAGCGATTATCCTAGCCTAGGCCCAAAGCGCAACTCTTGCTCCAATAGACAATGAATTGCAAGTCGGGCCAAGCAAGCCAAGACAAAGGCTTCGAAACCCCAAGGGCAGAAGAACAAAAGGCTGAACTCAAACTTGAAACAAAACTTTGGCTCCAAAAGCCAGCGAGTTAAAAATAGGCAAGACAGGCAAGCCAGAGGTAAAAACCCCAACAACACAAATGCCATCTTCTGGACAACATAGATGGAAAAACTGGAAACCAAGAATAAATGAGAAGTGTTGCGATATAACACACAACACTTTGGAGGGGGAAAGATTCCTCCAAATGGCATGAATGTACAAACAACAAAAAGAAGAAAATTGTCAAGCATCAATAACAAATTATGAAGCAGGAAAGTTGTCAAACTGTCTGGGCCAAGTTCTGCTGTCAAATTATGAACCATGTGTCAAGCTCCTTAAGAGTCGTGCCTGGGTGCAGCTTCGAAAAGTACCCTGTGAAGCTATGTTCACGGAAGGATATGAAAGCTCCACCTAGGCTAGCATGTAGGGCCCCTTCATCTTCAGTCTGAGAGTACATGTGGATGGCATCCTTCAAATCATTTCTCAACATCTTAAAGGCTTTATCGCTTTGTACCACCTGGGAGTAGAGACTCTAGAAACCCTTAGAGAAATCTCAGCCGTGGAAAGCAACAACTCTTTGTTCTTGGCCTTAGACCAAGCCAAGGAAGACTACAAGGAGCCTGACACACCTTTCTCCAACTCTAGATCGTGCTTCAGCTCAAGAACTCGCTAAGATGTCCTCTTCAAAGAGGCCATGCCAAAATGAAGATTATTGATCTCAGCCTGCGCATTGACGAGCTCTAGCTGTATGCCCCTAGTTGAGCAAAGACCTGAAAACCAACCAGGAGAAAGCAAAGGCAAATAACTTTGTACAACATCGGCTACAAATAGCTAAAAAGAAGAATATGAATAATACCTCCAAGACAGCAGCCACTGAATGGTCAGCGAGAGAAATAGTCCCCACCACGTTCAGAGAACGCTCCCTGAGCCAAGAATTATAATGAGGGTTAGGAAAAATCTCAGAGACAAACTCGGTTTGATCTATAGAATTGTGCATGAGACCCTGGGAAGAGGAGCTATGGGTGAAAGGAGGAGAAAATACAATTGCCTAAACAGGAAGAGTAGCAAGCGCCCAGCCCCTGCTTGACCTGTAGGCTAGAGATTTGGCATCTCAGGAAGTTCCTCAAGGATCACCTCAACAAGATCTCGACCAAATCATCACCCTGCTTCAAGGCCAGACTGCAACGAGACTTCTTCTTCAATGGCTTTTCATCAGAAACTTCAGTGTCAGAGAGATGAATGACTTTCGCTTTCTAGTCAATGGCCCCAACTATATCTTTGCTTTGTGGCAGGGGGCGAGAGCTTGAAGCATGATGAGAAAGCTTGGCGAGGCCACTAAGGAAATTAGCAACCGACATATTTGGAAAGCACGAGGGCAAGGCAAGTTAGAATAAGATAAAGCAAATAGAAGTAACAAAACCCAAAGCAAATAAAAATGCAGCGAGTAGAAAGAAGCTTATAAACCTATACCGCTCAGATTTGCGAGGCTATCCCGAGGAGAAAGGTCGAAAGGAAGGGAAGAAAACCCAAAAGCCCACAGAACATAATTCCTTAAGATCTCATCTGACCTCATGCTCACCGGCGTAAGACTTGAGATGAAAGGCTCTAGGGCCGCAATCTCAGGGGCACTAGGACGACCACCTCACCATAGCTCAGGGTCAACCGGGTAAACAGGCTGAGTTCCCTTAAAGCCCAAGACTAGCTCCTTACTTACAAAGACAAACCATCTCATCCTGTTGGAACTTCAGGAAAGTCCAGGCAGGGGGTATCCAGGATAAGTGACAGAAAACCTGGAGAAGGGTGACAGAAGGCTTAGCGTGCAAAAGGTAGCACAAGACCTCGAAGCCTAAGAGAGCCGGCCCAATGGTCCTGGTGTTGGGCTACCGTGACTTACCTCTCACATGATGGCTGTGGTGCCGGCTGGTGTGGGCTGCTGAGGGCAAGCAGTGATCGCCTGTAATGGAGTTTGTGGGGAGGCCAGTGAGTTTCAATTCAAAATAGCCTAGGATGGACTTGAAAAAGTGAATAAAGGAAACTTAAGACAACAAATTTCTGAAGTGTCCAAATAGATGGCTATTTTGCCGGTGGGAGCATCCAAAATAGTTTAGGAATTGTTGGGCGGGGACACGTGATCGTGAATATCGACAAAAGTGACCTCACCGGTGGCAAAGGCACCCTCAAGCAGATCACAGATAGAAAATACTCGGTGTTGTTCGTATCAAAGTAATATTTTCTTTTAGGAAAGCAAACGGTGGAAACCATGGCGGCAAAGAAAATATAGGAGAAAAAAAGAGAGGTGGGGAATAGAAGATACAGTACCTGTGAAAGACGAAGTGATCGTGAGAGAAGACTTAAAGCGGAGGCGAGAGAGAATGAGAGAATAAATATATGAAATAAGGATTTGAAAGGATAAGAGGTGACATGCACGATAAATCCTTGGGAGACAAGAATGATAGTGAAATAATGAACCACTTTGGGAAGCGTGTGATTAAGGGCGTGCACAGGAAAACTGGCAAGAATCGGACATGTGGTGAGCAGTTACGTAGGTAACACAATCATTAAATGAGTAATGAAGTTATTTTGGTAGTTCAACAGTTCAAAATTTTTAAAAACCATCTGACTCTCCCCCCACCCCCTCCCATAAATCACCTGACTCTAACAGAAGGAGCAAGTGAAAGGGATACTGTCTTCCCCCATGTGGACGCGTCAAGAAATTTAGTTCATCGTCCTGTATCTGCCCAGTGAACAGGGACTCAGATTGGGCAGGGTTTGACAAGAAGTATCCATTATCGTTCTAGACACAAATTAGGCACATACCAAGAGGATGGGATAGAAGTCCATTCCGGGAAAATGGCCCAGTAAGGGAATGAATCGGGGATTGGTTAAGAAGGCAATAGGAATGGAGGTGATGTGGCATAAGTTGTCATGTCAGCCTCCAAACACATATAACAAGGGATTTAGGCAATCAGAAGGTAAGATTTACTCAATCAAATTACTATTCACAAATATACTCCCTACATGGCCGCAAAGACTGACCGGAGCATCGGAGCAAGAATGGCCCTGCGCCGGCCTGCCTGACTTCAATATTCCTATTTTGTAGGTCATAAGGAGAGCTAGAAAACAAAGGAATGAAAACTACAGGAGATCAAAAATAGGACTTAAAAGAGTCCATTCACAAGAATAGTAGTAGATATGAAGGTCATAGGCTTAAAGTGTGATAGTAGATGGAATTGAGCCAAGAAAGACAGATTTAAAGTTCAAAAAGGTAAAAAATGGAGGAAGACATCAAGGCCAAACCAGTCGACTGACCGACCGACCGGTCTGAACTAGAACGCACTGGCATGAGGCAACTCGCACCAGCATAGGTCAGAGGCAGCACGACCTGTGCCAAGGGTACATAGCACGGACTGTGCCAAGAGCTCAAACCATGCCACAGCTCCCAGCATGGACTATGCCTGTTCAAGTAGCCCGCATCCCCTTTTGCTCTGTTTCACTAAAAAATGACTAAGTATTGGAACAGAACATGTTGTTTCACACTGTTCGCGCATTTTGAAGTCTAAAATGTGAAGACCATCCCACTAGGTGGGATGGATGACACGGTCTGCATTATTTTTTTGATCAAAATGAGGGTCCAGCCGACGACCCGCATCAAACAACACGAGACGTGCAACCAGAAGCATAAAAATGGAGGTCCACCTGGCATTCCATGCCAGACCGAGTAACCCATGCCAATATGAAGGGCATGGCCGGTGCCACACATGGGGTGCTCACCAGCACAAAGCAGCCAACTATGCTAGGCAGCGCTAGCATGAAGGGTCTCTAGCTGGCACAGGCCGTACCAACTTCCATTGGCCGTGTCTATTGTAGCTGCTAGGGTTTTTAGGCCTATTTTGGGCCAATTCCCTACTACTACTATATATAGACCTATGTCTACTAGGGTTTAAGTTGATGCTCATTTTAGGCTTCAAGAGTAGAGTAGAGAGAGAAAAGAGCTCTTCCTTCTCTCTAGAATCTTTTCTTTCCATCTCTTATTTTTTCTTTTCCCAAAAGCATTGAATCCAATGAAATACTCGGGTACAATGCTTAGAGAGTAGTTTATTTGCTTGGGGATCATATATTTATTCATGATTTGATTTATGTTTTGTGAGATTTCTTAGATCTACATTTTTCTATGTGTTTATGATATTATGCTGGTTTGTTCTTGAATTGCTTATGAATTGCATGAATAATACACTAAGTTATCACACACCATTGTCTACATGCATGTTGGTGCATATACTGATATCTCCCGGGGAAGAGAAACCTAAATGTGATATGGAAAGCGAGGTCCGGGTCCATTTGAGTGTTTGCACGCAGGTCTTTTCAGAGTTTTAGTGTTACAATGACAGCACACTAGCCTTAGCTAGCGAGTTGGTCTGAAGGGTTATGGGTAGAGATGGAATTTGGTAGAAAACCAGGGTTTAGAGACCCTAGAGCCATCAATAAGGATCCTATTCTCCTTTGCCTCTTTAGGCCTTGGATTAGAGCATTCATGGTGAAGTGTCCATAACGTAATCGTACGGGGGAGAAACATATCTACATAATAGCAGGGCCATTGTTGCACTTCCCTAATTATTGAGACGGTACCAATGGAAGATTTCAAGAGCACCTTACGTGACATGTATGGGGAAGTGTTGACCATCGACCACACCACGTGCTATAAACACTAGAATAGGTTTTGAGGTATGGGATGGAATCGATAATCAAAATATTTAATCAATCATGTTAAGCAAATATTTCCCAAGTGCTTGTTTATATAGTTTAATCTCGTGTGACATTTATGTTCATATTTGTAAATTGAAAACCCCCCAAAACCCCAAAACCCCATTTTGCAATATCTAGCTATTCCTAGCACACAGACAGATTGATGACCCGAACGTGGTTGTGTGTAGTTGGCTATTAGACACCTAACATCTTTGTTGACAAACCCAGGCTTGCCACTAACTACGAAATAGGTAGCTTAGTAGTAAGTTTGGGAGAAAAATATAAATATAAATTTGATTATCTCTCATTCAACCTGTTTGTTTGTTTGATCATAAGCCCTCGCTCGGTTTAGCTACATAAATGACCCCGAAATTTTAGGGCTGGTGACGGGGATGCTAGTCTAAAACTTTAATTGTTAACTTGCATAGCATGTTAGTTTAGTAGCTAGTTTTGTTATTTTGTTTGTTTATAGTTTTCCAGAATAGGCATTACTTTAGTTCTTGGTGTAAACCGAGGACCCTTGCAGTACAATTCCGAACTTTGTTTGTGTTTAAAAAAATGAAATATGGGGAGAGGCCTCCCAACGGATGAAACTTTGTAGGGTGTGTCATTATGATCACCCTACAGAGTGTTGCCCATGGTTGTGTGATTATGGAAAGTAAATGGAGCTTGCTGTGTTGTAAGACCAAATGGAACGAGAATGGTGCACATACCATAACTCACCTGGATTGATCTTAGCTCCCAAGCCCGTTTGCGAAGATATACTTGGGTCTTTAACCAGTTTTTCAAAAACTAGTGAATTTCTTCAAACCCAAGTATTTAGTTGCACTAGGGATTGAGGTGTTCAGATATCTTCTAGTGTTGAAATGATAGGTGGGAAGGTGAATGAGCAAATAGGCATGGTGAATCGAATGATAGAAAGGTGCAAGTTCACGGATGAGGAAGCTCCACCACCTCCATGGATGGATTGAGAAACAGGGATCCATTTGAGACACTTAATTTCGTGAGGTCAGTTATATTTATTTTGATACTATTGACTCTATGCATAAATTCAAAGCACTGTTGAAAGAAATGTGTGATCCGAAGCATGAATTTGAGCATAGATCGATAGATCAAACTCTGAATAATCACTCCCCTATGTGCAACACATGTTCAATGTTAACAAGAGGTTAGCTTTAGAAAATGACTCTTTGAATGGTGTATTATTTGATTCTCTAGATGCTAACCTAGTGGGAAGTGTGGAAGAGGTTGATCCTCAAGCCAAGATTTATGTGGAGGCCTTACTCAAGAGCCTAGATGAGCTACTGTTGCTAGAGACCGAACCTTCAATAGAGGAAACAATTGTAGTTGAACTCAAGCCATTTCCTGATAACTTGAAGTGTTATTTTTTAGGTAAGGGTGAAACACTACCTGTGATTATCTCTAATAAACTATCTAGTAACCAAGAGGGTAGGTTGCTTGAGGTTCTTAAGAAATTCAAGGGAGCCATAGGTTGGACTTTAGCTGAAATCCCTTCAACTTGCATGCACCATATATTATTAGCGGAGGGTGAAAACCTGTACACCAATCTCAAAGGTGGTTAAACCCACCAATGATGGAAGTAGTGAAAGGTCAAGTTCTTAAGCTACTTAAGGAGGGGGTTATATATCCTATCTCTAATAGTACTTGGTGAGTCCCACTCAAGTGGTGCCAAAGAAGAGTGGGGTAACTGTAGTAAAGAACAAGGATGGGGATTTGGTACCCACTTGTATTCAAAAGGGTGGCAAGTATGTATTGATTACCACCGCTTAAACGTGGTGACTCGTAAGGACCATTTTCCCCTACCCTTCACTGACCAAATGCTTTAAAGTGTGGTTGGTCATGCTTATTATTGCTTTCTGGATGGCTATTTAGGATATTTCCACATAGCCATCGATCCCAAGGATCGAGAAAATACCACCTTCACATTCCCTTTTGGCACATTTACTTATAGGCGCATGCCTTTTGGTCTCTGTAATACCCCATGCACTTTTCAGAGGTGTATGGTCAGCATCTTCTCAGAATTTATCGAGCAATTTTTTGAGGTTTTCATGGATGATTTCACCATCCATGGAGATTCCTTTGATTTGTGTCTACACCACTTAGCACGTATGCTAGAGCGATGTATTAACATGAGCCTCGTGATGAATTCTTAGAATGCCATATTATGGTGGAAATGGGTGTTGTGCTAGGTCATTTTTTGTCAGCCCAAGATTTATAGGTTGATAAGGCTAAAGTTGATACAATCAAATCCTTACCTTACCCCAATAATGTTAAGGATGTTTGGTTGTTCTTAGGGAACGCCAGTTTTTACCGGTGTTTCATTAAGGACTTCTCTATGATTTCCTAACCTTTGTGCAAATTATTGCGAAAAGAGGTTGAATTTAATGTTGTTGAAGAGGGTAGGAAGGTTTTGGATACCTTGAAAAGCATGCCTATGACTGCCCCAATCATCCAACCCCCAGACTAGTCCCTCCCATTTAAGATCATGTTCTATGCAAGCGATCATGCTATAGGAGCAGTTTTAGGAAAAAGGGTAGGAAGAGTGCCACACGTCATATACTATGCGTCAATAACTCTTAATGATGCTCAACACAACTACTCAACCACAGAGAAAGAGTTACTGGTTGTAGTTTTTTCCCTAGAAACGTTTAGATGGTACCTTTTAGGAACCAAGATAATAGTGTACACAGATCATGCAACACTTTTCTACTTAATGACCAAGAAAGAAGCAAAACCTAGACTCATTAGGAGGATACTTCTTTTGAGTGAGTTTGACCTTGAGGTGAAAGACAAGAAGGGAACTAAAAATGTAGTGGCAGATCACCTGAGTAGGCTACCAACCCTCGAGAGCCTAGAACCCACCAAGGGAAAGGAAATTTGGAACCCATTCGGGAAGAGTTTCCCTATGAACAATTATTCAGGGTGACAACGAGCCAACCTTTGTATGCCGATATAGTGAAATATCTTACCACTAGAGAGTTTTCCCCCATCTTTTAATCAATCAAGTAAAATAGATTGGTGAATGAGGCAATAGATTGTTTTTGGGATGATCCCTACTTGTGGAAATATTGCTTCGACCAAGAGGTTAGGTGATGTATTCTCGAGGATGAGGTAGGACCTGTCCTTAAATCATGACATTCCTCCCAAGTTGGGGGCATTTTGGGTACAAAAGGACCGTTAGGAAAGTAGTGAATCGTGGCCTTTATTAGGCCAATATGTTGAAAGATGCTCGAGATTTTATGTTGTCATGTGATCATTGCCAAAGGATAAGGAACATCTCATTCAAGAATAAGATGCCCCAAGTCTTTTCAATGCCGGTTGAGATCTTTGATATGTGAGGTATAGATTTCATGAATCCTTTCTTGAATTCCAGTGGGAATTTTTACATCCCAGTGTTGGTGGATTACATGTCCAAATGGGTATAAGCCAAAGTGACAAAGAGAAACGACTCAACAACAGTAGTGAGTTTCCTCAAATCTAACAATTTCTCATGTTTCGGTGTACTCCGAGCCATAATTATTGATAGAGGAACTCACTTTTGCAACAAAGTCATGGGAACATTTCCTGAGAAGTACATAATGACCCATAGGAAATCCACTGCTTACCATCCACAAACTAATGGCCAAGTGGAGGTATCCAATCGGAGATCAAAGTCATCCTTTAAAGACAGTGAACACATCTAGAAAGGATTGGAGTACCCAGTTGGATGATGTGCTTTGGGCCTACTGTACCACATACAAGTATCCAATCGGCATGTCACCCTCCCGAATCCTTTTTGGCAAGAGGTACCTCCTCTTGGTTAAACTTGAGTTCAAGACACATTGTGCCGTTAAATGCCTAAACATGAACTTGAGTGAAGGCGCCAAGAATAGGAAGTTATAATTGCAAGAACTTGAAGAAATTAGGTGCAACTCCTATGGAACCGCTTTGATGTACAAGGAAAGAAGGAAATCTCGAGACGATGAGGGTATAGTGAAGACGAACATCTTTGTGGGACAAAGAATCCTTGTTTACCAATCAAGGCTACGCCTTTTTCCTAGAAAATTGCAATCAAAGTGGGAAGGGCCGTAGGAGGTGACAAAGGTGTATGATCAAGGAGCAAAAGAGGTTAAAAATGAGAAGGATAGCACAAAATTGTTGGCGAACGGGAAAAGGTTACTTTGAGTGGGGAACCTTGAGAGTGAACAAGGAGGGCAATCCCCTCCTTGGTGAGCAAAATTCGTGATAACTTAATCTAGTGCAAATAAGTTGTGAAATCGACAATAAAGAAACATTTTTGTTCATATATTTAATCAATAGGTTTTAGAGATTTGTTTTCTTGTAACATTTTGATAGTTTTGCAGGTTAGAACAAAATTACACTTGGTTTCCACATTTTGGATGCAGGATTACGAGGTTGCCATCAACGCGGATTCAGATGTGATTTTTTTTAAGACCCTTTAGGGTCACATGAGTGAGTTTCACTACTTCTATGTTTCTCACCTATGCTTTTATATTGTTCATTGCATTGGGGACAATGCAAAATTCAAGTGTGGGGGAGGTAGTAGTGAAACACTTAGGAGTTTTTCATCTTGAGATTCATTTGTGTTTTTATGTTTTTGGTGTTTATTTGTTTTTGGGATGTTTTGGAAGCATATTGGTGGTTTTTTTGGGGTAGTTTTGAAAAAATTTGATGGTGTAATTTTTGTTTTTCCTATCTTCATGTAGTATGAAGGCCATCTTTAGGGCATTTTATGCTAAACAAAAAAAATTGAATTTGTTTTTTTTAATTAATTTTTTTTAAAAAAAATTGAATTTGTTTTTTAAAAATTTGATTTTTTAATAAAAAAATACCCGGATTTTTTTTAAAAACATTTACAAAATTTTATCTTCAAAATAATTTTGAAGACTTTGTACAAAAAGCTACAACTTGGTTATCAGAATATCAGAGCAAAAAATTCTACTTCGGGCATTTTTGGTGATGATTCCATTTTCCATGTCTCCACCCCTCGTGTTAACATGGTTAAATGGCCATATCTCCAACAAGGCTCTAAGTAGGGCTGTTATGAATGCTTGAGTGCTCAAGTGTTGAAGTGCTTGGTGTCCTAGAATTTGGAAACCTGACTAAGTTGGAAACCTGACAGGGAAACTTAGGTAACCATGGGAATAGCCCGGATAGGTCGAAAGGCCTAGGTAAAAATGGGAGGCAAGGCCCGGCTAGGTTTACGAACCTAGGAAAATGAGAGGCCGTGTGGAAAAAGGTGAGAATGTGAGCTCAACATGTGTGAAAGGTAGGATGAAAACCTGAAAGGGCTCTTAGGCAAAACAAGAGAAATTGAGAGAAAACCGAAACTAAGTTAATGATTCTTTGCCATTATCATTGGTTGTAACTAAGTTAAGAATCTAGAGTTATCCTTAGTTACAACCAAGTTGAGGATCATTTGGATTTCCTTGGTGGTTTTTTGGCAACGACTCTTGGATTGCTTTTGGAGGACTATTTGGGGAGTAAGATAGTTCAACATTCATAATTTTCTTACCCTTTTCTTCAAATTATTTTGAGTGGTTAGGTTACTTTAGCATCTTCAGGGAGTGTGAGAGTTGTGAGATTCTGACTTCTTTCGGGGAACTAGGGTAGCTTGGGAATAAGTTGAATGCATTGGCTAACTTATCTTTCCAGGCTACACTTCACTTAGATATTTTTCTTGTTTTTTTAATTGAGGACGAGCAAAGGTTTTTAAGTGTGGGGGGATTGACGTGCACCGTATTGTATGCGTTAACCAATGCATTTGACACTATAATTGTAATGTTTTACTTGTTGGATTGCTAGTTTTAATAGGTTTAGACGACCATTGTTGGTTTTCTTGTCTAAATCTCGAGTTTTGTAAACTTAATTGAAGCTAATGGAAACTTTGTATTTACGAGTACTTAGGTCTTCATTTATGATCTCATTAGTAGGTTACTCGTGGATATTTCAACATCATTGTACTGAAGGCCATTCGCAAAAATGGTAGTAGATATGAAGGTCACAGACTTAAAGTGTGGTAGTAGATGGAATTGAGCCAAGAAAGGTGGATTAGAAGTTTGATAAGGTCTGGGCCAATTCGGCCCAAACCATAGACTTTCAGCCCAGCTTGCCCAAGAAGGCAACAACAAGAATGAACAAGACGTGGATGGGACATCTCACATCTCTTGAGCCACCAAACATGCATATAACAATGGGAATATATGTGAAATGCGGTAAGATTACGATCACAACACTATTCACCTAAGATACGCTTCAACATGATAAACATGGCTGATCGAAGCGTCGGAGTAGGTATAAACCTGCACCTGCCTGCCTGATCTTAGTCTATAGGTCTTGTAGGTTTAGGTGCAAGCCAGACCAGAGGAGATCGTGAACATGAGGATAGAAAAATTTGGTATTAACATTGGCACCGTCTATGGGGATCAGATTGCATTCTTAGCATCCACACAACTTGAACAACATGGAGGCACAACCGGTGGTAAACTTGTTTAACCAGGTGCTCATGGAGAATGTCACACACTTGGAGGAGGACTCTAACCCAATTGTGATGTCGACGAGAGAAAGACACCATATTCGTACAATGATGGAGCTCGCAAATAGCTCGGATATACTCTAGACAATCATGACGTCTCAAAAGGAGATTATGAAGAGGTTGAAGGAAATGGAGGATTTCCAAAACGATAAGACAACATGAAGAAAGCTTGACCTACAGCTAACCGAGCTGTTCTCAGAGCAGGAAGGTGATCGAAAGCACCCAATCAAAGAGAGAAATGCTTGAAGATAGTTCAGAGTAGAGCTACCCCCGGGAGATAAACACATGGTTGGCCACATTGCAACAGATCGCAAATGGTGGGCAAGCTATGTGTTTTCACCAAGAGTGAAAGAGTATACCAAGGGAAAGGCCCCAGTTAAGTAATTAGAACAAAAATCAAGGGAAGAGAGCAGAGTTTTTCCCTTTACCAAAAGGATATAGATGTTCTTTCCGGACCCAAAGTTAAAGATACCGGTGAATCTAGGGCAGTACATGGTGAGGCGGATCCGGAGGATCATTTGCACACATTTTGCACCAACATGGCTACCTTTGCGATGCTGCAGGCCATTTGGTGCAAGGTGTTTGCAACCACCCTGATGGCAGCAACCAGGGTGTGATTTAAGAACTTGGAGGATGAAACAATCGACAACTTCAGTCAGTTGGAGCAGAAGTTCCTGGAATTCTTTATGTAGAGAAAGAAATTCCAAAAGAAAATGTCCGAGCTGCCGCCCATCAGGCAGAAACCAGCAGAAACATTGTTGACATACAGGGAGCGAATCAACGATGAGGCGAATTAGGTGGAGGAGAGAAGAAGTCAGTTACAATGATGAAGAAGGAAAAGGTATAATGGACGTGCCACAAAGGATGAAGAAGGACCCCGACAAGAGAAATAAATCTTACTTCTTTGATTACCACGATGATCACGGTTATAACACGAACGATTGCATCCATTTGAAGCATAACATAAAGGACTGCGTCCAAAGTGGCAAGCTAGTGCACTTAGTGAAGAGTGCAGGGGCCTATAACAAGGCCACCTATCAGAACAACAATAAACATTGAGGCTCCCACAAGCAGCAAGAGGGGTATGGCAAAGCAAGAAGCCTCGACAGGGAGCGTAGAAGTGATAAAGGAAAAGAGGTCGCTTGAGCTGAGATTGGGGAGGAATGAGGCAAAAGGCAGAGAGAAAATTCCCCCATGGAGGAGAGAAGGGCAGCAATGGTGACAGATATATACACTATTATAGGTGCAAGCACCGAAGGAAGGACAAAGCCTCAGCGGAAGGCTCACTGCTGGCAGACGCCGCAGCCAACACCAGCAGAAAAGAAGTTGGGCCCAAATGAAGCAATAACGTTTGATGCTAACAACCCGATACCGGACAGGCCAGCTGGTAGAGATGCGGTGGTGATAATGGTAAGGGTGATAGATAAGTGGATCCACCGGGCATATGTAGATAGAGGAAGTTTGGCAGAAATTATGTATTGGCATTGCTTTGAGAAGCTGGATGAGAACACAAGGAGGAAATTAGAACCAATGGAGACCCTGCCGATAGACTTTGCAGATAGAATAGTATGGCATAAGGGAACCATACTCCTCTTGGTGACAGTGGGGGAAGGAGATAAGAGTAAGACTGTGAACATAGAGTTCAAAGTCGTAAAGGCGAATAGCCCGTATAATTTGATACTTGGTAGGCTGACGTTACTAGTGCTAAAAAAGGAATGGTGTCAACCCTACACCTGTTTTTGAAATTACAAATTAGGGGAGGAATAGCCACAGTCAAAGGAGATTAACAGAATGCTATAGAGTGTCATTGAATCACTCTCAGTAAGCGTAAGCGAGAAGATGGAAGCAGGAGCCAAGGTAGACAAGCCAGAAAGGCCAGACCTATCAGGATGATCACAGGCAAAGGTGACCCATCAAAGCTAGGTGCAAAAGTGAAAGCTATAAATATGAACGGGGACCAATCAGTATAGGTGGGAACATCTCTCCCTCATGAGGTGAAAAGCGGAGTTGTTGAAGTGATGATGGAGATCAAGCGGGCCTTTGCCTTGAACCTGGAAGACATGACTGGAGTACCCAAGGATGTTGGCTGTCATGAGCTGAAAGTATATCCATCTCACAAACATATCAAATAGAGCGGAAGATGCTCTGCAGGGAGAGGAATGAGGCGGTGAATAGGGAGGTAAACTAGCTGGTTGCAGATCCGGTTGCGGCGGGGATCCTGCAAGAAATCCCCTATCCAACTTGGCTGGCCAACCCTGTGTTGGTGAAAAAGGTGAACGATATCTCGAGGATGTGTGCGGATTACACGGACCTGAACAAGGCTTATCCCAAGGATTGCTACTTGCTGTTGGTCATTGACCAAAAGGTAGATGCCCCTACCAACTATCCAATTAAATGTTTCCTTGATGCATATAAGGGGCATCATCAGATCCCCATGCTAGAAAGTGATGTAGAAAAGACCGCCTTTATAAATGGGAGAGGGGCCTTTGGCTACTGAATGATGCCTTTCGTCATGAGAAACGTCGGGGCCATGTACAAACGAGTGGTGGAAAAAATATTTCAAAAGTAGATTGGAAGAAATATAGAGGTGTATGTAGATGGCATGGTAATAAAGAGCAATTAGTATGAAATTTTTGTGGAGAATGTCAAGGAGACCTTTAGGCCATTCAGAAAGACATGGATGAAACTAAACCTAGCCAAGAGTCAGTTCTGAGTGGGGGCAGGGAAATTCCTAGGACACATGGTGTCAAATGATGGCTTGAGGGAAAACCCCAAGAAAATAAAAGCAATCCTAGAGATGAAATCACCAGGCACAATTAAGGAAGTCTAGAGCCTAAACAGGAAGCTGGCAGCCATGAACCATTTTATGTCCCTAGCAGCCGAAAGAGAACTTCTTTCTTCAAAAATCTGAAATGATGTGTGGATAAGAAGGGGGTAATACAGTCGAGAGAACTGGAATAGAAAGTATTTTAGGAGCTGAAGGCGTACCTAATGAACCTTCCAACCCTAACCAGCCCAAAGAAGGGGGAGACCTTGTACCTGTGTAGCACCAAGCAAGGAAGCAATCATTGATACACTGGTAAAGGAGGAAAATAAAATACAACGCCCAGTGTATTTTGTGAGCCGGGCCCTATGAGGCCGGGAACAAGGATACACGGGTAGGGAGAAGCTCGCCCTGGCTCTGGTCCATGCAGCAAGGAGGCTAAGGCAATACTTCTCGGCACACCCTATGATAGTACTAATTAATCAGCCGCTAAAAGTGATATTGACCAAGCCAGAAGCTTTAGGGAGACTGGTAAAGTGTGCAGTGGATCTGGGGGAGCACGCCATCGAATATGCAATAAGAAGAGAAATAAAGGGGTAGGTAATGGTAGATTTCCTGGCAGAAATTCCAAAGGAGAAAAAGATGAAAGCAGTGAAGGAAGCACCGAGCCTCGTCTGAGTCATGAATGCGAACAGCTGGCAGGGCTAGATGTTTGGAAGCTGTATGGGGATGGAGCATCTAGAGTAGAGGGGACCGGAGCAATCCTATTAATATCAGACCTAGAGGGTGTAGAAGCATTTACGCCATGTGTTCCAATTTTTTGCATCAAACAATGAGGCAAAATACAGGGTGATAATAGCGGGCATGGAGATAGCCAGAACGCTGGGAGCAAAGAAACTGCAGGCTCACGGAGACTCAATGCTAGTGTCTAATCAGTACAATGGGCAATATGCTGCCAAGGAGCCGACGATAATGAAATACAGGGACAAGGTCAGAAGCCTAGCGTATGAGTTTGAGACACGCACAAAACATAAGAGCAGATACACTCAGTAATCTAGCATCCTAAACACACGCACACTTGACCAATTATGTGCTGGTGGAAGAATTAGAAAGTAGGTCGACAAATGTAAACCAAGTGGAGTAAAATAGGATGCGGTGGTCAACTGGACAACACCAATCCAAAACTACCTGGAACACGAAAAGGTACCTGCAGATGATAAGGAAGCAAGGACAATCAAAAGGAAAACACTGCAATTTTCTTTGAAAAGTGGATTGTTGTACAAGATGGGTTACATAGAACCATGGATCAGATGTACAAAGCCTGAGTGGGCTGATACAGTCCTCAGAGAGACACATGAAGGGAGCTATGGTAGTTATCAAGGACCCAAAACAGTTGTGTAGGGGGCTCTGCAGGCATGCTATTACTAGCCCACAATGAGGACAAATGCAAAAAAAATAATCAAGGAATGCCACAAGTGTCAGGAGTATGCCAGGGTACAGAGGCTTCCTGCAGAGCGAATGACCATCATAAGATCACCTTGGCCTTTTGCCAAATGGGGAATCGACAATGCAAGGCCATTCCCTGAGGCTGCATGAAGGAAGATATTCCTAGTGGTGGCAATAGATTATTTCACTAAGTGGGTAGAGGCGGAGGCCGTAGCAAGTATAACAGGGAAGAAAATTATGAACTTCACTTGTAAAAATATAGTGTACAGATTCGGTATCTCACAAGTGATAGTGAGCGACAATGAAAAACTGTTCACCAAAGAACCCTTCAGATCTTGGTGCGCTGGCTTAAACATAAGGCATCTATTCACATCTGTAGCCCATCCATAGGCAAATGGGAAGATAGAGGTGACAAACAGGACAATATTCTAAGGCTTAAAGAGAAGGCTAGGCCAGGAAAACGAAGAATGGGAGGAAGAGATGGGGGGTTTACTATGGGCATACAAGATAACACTAAGGACAGCTACAGGGGAGTCTCCTTACAGACTATGCTTCAAAACAAAGGCTATAATTCCCCCAGAGATTGTGTGCCCTGCAGAGGGTTGTTGAACCAATGAGCCGTGATGAGAACAAACAAGCAATTAGAGAAAACTTGGAGGAGCTGGATAACTCATAGAGAAGGCAGTGCTGAAGGAAGTTGCGTACAAGTCTTGGATGGAGCAGCATTATAATAGTAAGGTTAGAAATAGACCGATGAGAATGGAGGACCTAGCATTAAGGAGAAACAAAGCTAGCAGATCACATGGACGGAAAAAGCTAGATGCGGAATGGGAAGGTATGTACAAAGTAATCGAGGTGCTTGGAAAAGGAGCCTACAAGCTGGAGACGTTGGATGGAAGGCCAATCCCTCGCACTTGGAATTTTGTTCATCTAAGAAGGTACTATGCTTGAATAACTATAAATATGAATATGTATACGGCACCTGCACCCCAACAATGTGATTTTCAGACAAGCGAGACAGGATTCCGGAAGGGATCAAGTCTTTTGTAACCCCACAATGGGCATGATCCTAAGGAAATCCCGGTCTATGTCCTGGTCTTTTTGCTTTTTATGGATGTTCAGTGCTAGGAAAAATGACCGAAATAAAATATTAATGAGCCATACTCAGGCCAAAATTGCAATCCTGGCTTCAATAACGCGTAATTGTATGCCGGGTCTAAACAATCAAAAAAAAGGAAGGACTCCGGCCACAACCATAGTCGTTGAGTAACGAGCCTGACCCAAGCCCAAATTGCAATCCTGGCTCCAACAACCAGCAGATTGAAGGCTGGGTGTAAACAAACAAAAGAAAGGATTCTAACAACAACCATATTCGTCGAGTAATGAGATTGCCCAGGCTAAAATTCCAATAATGGCACCAACTAGCAGGAGATTACGAGCAAGGGAAAAAGAATGGACTCTGGCCACAACCATATCCATCAAGTAACAAGCCTAACCCAGGCCAAAATTGCAATCCAGGCTCCAACAGCCAGCAGATTGCAGGCTGGGTCTAAACATCCAAAATAAAGGACATGGACCACAATCATAGCCGTCGAGTAATGAGCCTGACCCTGTAAAACGTTGCAATCATGGCTCCAATAGCTAGCAGATTGTAAGTCAGGTCTAAACATGCAAAAGAAAAGACTCCGGCCCAACCATAGCTGTCGAGTAATGATCCTGACCCAGGCGAGTATTGCAATCATGTCTCCAATAGCCAGCAGATCGCAGACCGGGTCCAAACAGGCAAGGAAAACAACTCCGACCAAAACCATAGCCATCGAGAAACGCATTTGACCTAGGGTAAAATTGAAATCTTGGCTTCAACAACCAACAGATTGCACCCTAGGTTTGAATAAACAAAGAAATGAGTTCCATCCACTGCCATAACTGATGAAAAATGAACCTAACTTAAGACAAAGTTGCAAACCCAGCCCCAACAATCGGTTGATTGCAGGTCAGACCAAATGGGGCTAAGGTAAGGTTTCCAACAAAATTACAGCCCCAAAAGATGCCTGGTCTAAACACACAATTCCAGCCAAGCAACCAAGAATGGCACAAAAAAACAACAGTTTTGAAATAGATTGAAGAGAAATGTTGCAGGACAACACTCCAAAAAAGGGAATAGGTACTTCCCCTCTCAAGAAAAAGGTAGCGGGTATGATAGATGAATAAGCAATGGTAATTGAAAGGCATTGTTCAATAGGGGGGAGGGGGGGACACACCTCAAAGCAAAGCAAAAGGGGGAACACACACCCCAAAACAAAGAAAACATTGTTTCATCCCTCAGCAGAGGAACACACAACTGACAAAAAGAAGAAAAAAAAGAAAAATTCATGTCTTAAGAAGTAAAATACAAAGCCTTCGAGGCTTCACAACACCAACATCGACGTCTCCCTCGCCATCTTGAGCCTTCCCAGTCATAGTTTTGAGCTCGCCATCTCCCCTTGATTTTTTTTCCTAGGAGAATAAGCATCAAACTTGGCCAACCTGCCATCTGGATCCTAGCTATTAAGCTCCCCAATCATCATGTTAGCGTGCAGCTTGGAGAAACACTCATTGAAGTTATGCTCACTAATCTGCTTCATTTTGGGTGCATTAACTGTTTCATTTGGCATAAGTTTTAGTTAGTTTTAGTTGGTTTTAGTTGGTGGATTGCTAGTATTAGTTGAGTTTACGTGACAAGGGGTTTGGATGGCCATGTTTGGTTTTCTTGTCTAAATCCCGCATTTTGTAGACTTAATTTGTACTAATGGACATCTTGTATCCACGGGCTTCTTGGTCTTAATTTTGATCATCTTTAGTTTGTCACCCATGGGTACTTTTTAGTTACATTCTATGTGAAGGTCGTTCGCAAGGGTGCTAGAAGATTGAAGGATGTTTGCAAGGATAGTAGAATAGCCGAAGGCCATTCACATTATACTGGTAGAAGATGAAAGCCACAAACATAAAAGCGTGGTAGAAGGAGATTGAAGCCAAAGATAGGAAGCTTCGAAGTTCAAGACGACCAAAGGAAAAAATGGTGAATTGTGGTCCGAGGAGTGTTGCCTTAGTCCGATAACGATATAGGAAGAATTAGCCTTCGAGGTTGGTTCCATTGGATTCTTCTTCTCGAGTACTGAAAAACTGACTACTAGAACTCCCAATTCAGACTAAAGGTTCACCCGTGACAAGCAAACAAAGTTCAGGCAACGAAGCACCGGCGACACTTCTCGAACTGCGCATGATTAAGCACCAGTGGCCCGTGACAATCTTCATAGCCCGTAGTACACAAGAATCCAGATGTTCCATAAATACCTGCACAAGACCAGTATGAGACCATCACGAGGCAAGGCGCAGGGCCTTGACAAAAGCACCAGACTGTAGAGCTTGGACATGAAGAATTGAAAATTTGACTATGTACGGAGCCGGTCCGTGAAAACATTCACGGATCCTAATGAGAGTTCTGAGAAAACACCCATGTTGTTCGCGCTTCGTGAAAAGGAGGTCGGGCAGTGAAAACTACTGAGTGGAAACCATGGTGCTGCTCGCAGTCTATGAAAACCTTCACAGACCGTGGCCTGCCACGGCTATGAATGTTCATGAACCGTGCTAGATCTGGTGCCCCGTACTTAAAGGTTCACGAACCATGGTATCAATGCCGGTCTGTGAAACCTAGGCGGCTAACCGTTCTGGCCATAAATCTCTCAATTTTCATCTGATTTCCCTCTACAATATATCGAAACTTTGTCTTTCTAAGATCTACCAAACTCACTACAATTAGGCTCTATAAGATTCATGGATTTGAGCATTTTATTCAAGAAACGTTCAACGGCTAGTGGGAAAGGGTGACTAGGGTTTTGCTTTGTTTTGCCTATTTTGGACCTATCTTTAGGCCTAATATCTTACTACTACATATAGGAGCCTTAGTCATATGCTCAACCCCAAGTATAATAGAAATAGAATAGATCTATTCATAACGTAGATTAGTTTCCCTTTCTAGTTTAGAGAGAAGGAAGAGGGGAGTTCTTCTTCTTCTCTTTCTCTTATCATTTTCTTTTATTCTTATTTTCTTAGATCCATGACATCTAATTCCATATTTTCCATGGATCTATACTTTTTATAATAGTTAGCTTAGCTTGGGACATATTTGGCACTTGTGTAGTTTCTATTGCTTTATGAGATTCAAGTAGATTCATCCTATCTTTGTATTTATGTTATCATTTTGATTGTTCTTGAATGTTTCTAAATGCATGAACACTACACCACATATAAGCACACACTTTGGGCTATGTTCATGAATGATGCATTTATTGATACCCCCTAGGGAAGAGAAACCTGGATGTTTGAATGGATAGGGGAGAATGGGTCCACGTGGGTGTGTACACAGGGGATTCGAGAATGCTCTGACCTATTTGTCCTTGCACCAATCTAAGATGGCTTCATAAAGTTTCTCGAGAGGTTACGGGTACAGATAGTTGATAGTAGCAAACTAGGAGTTGTATTAAAACCCTAGTATCATATATAAGGTGCCTATGAACCTAAGGCCTTGCATATAGAGGACCACAGGGAATTAGTGCATTCATGGTGGAAGCCTGGGATGTAATATCACGGGGGAGAAATAAAACCACAACAATGGTCGGACCTTGTTGTGCTCCCTTAATTACGAAGGTGGAGTCGATGGTGGGTTGCAAGCACACCCACCATGACAGTCATGGGGAAGTGTATGTCATCGGGCACACCACGTGTTGTGAACACACTGATAGGTCTTTTATATGTTTATATGTGAATGAATCAAATATTGAAGCATTAGAACTACCATGTTGCTAAATTAGCCCCAAGTGCCTAGCATAAATAGTTTACTTGTTTGTTTATTTCATGCTTGCAGATGTTAGTTGAAAATACCAATGCCCCCCCAGTTTGCATGCTTACATTATTAGCTATTCCTTTCACTTGTGTTGATTGACGACCCACACAAGGCTATGTTTTGACTTTTACTTGAACCCTAGCATCTCTGTGGACAAACCCAGGTCTTGCCACTTACTACCCTTTGGTAGCATTAGCAGCGAGAAATGGGTGCAGAACTATAAATCTTATCTTTGACCATACCACGAAACTAGTGCATCACCCCGTGTGAATTAAATTGTGCTTGTTGCAACTGTATTAATGACCCCGGGTTGGGGCGGGTTAAATTTTGGTACCACTGCTAGGGATGCTTTTCAGTTCAAGTATTGGTTAAGCATAGTGTGTTAGTAGAGTAGTTAGTAGTGTCTTTTATTATTTTTCTTGTTTTTTGGCTGGAGTAGGTATTGCTTGAGTTCTTGGTGAAAACCGAGGACTCTTGCAATATGATTATGATTTTTGTGTATTTTCTTTGTTGGTTCTTAATAGGAAAGAAAAAAATTTGGGAAAACACTCAACGGAGGGCACTTTGTAGGGTGTGTCTTGTGATCATCCTATAGATTGTTGCCCAAGGCTGATTGAGTATGGGAGAAGAATTATTCAACGAGTGATATTTTGTAGGATATGTCATCCCGACCCTACGAAGTCTTGCTTTTTGATGAGCGAATAGGAGAGAGAGAGGTGGGAGTTTTTGGTTCCAAGGCCGATGGGATCAAGATTGTTACCCATACCACGACTCTCCAAATTTGAGTTTTAGTGGTAAATCGAATCCTAGTGGTCTGGAAATGCATCGGGAAACCAACAGATAGTTGGATTTCACCAAATTACCCAATGCCCCAAAACCAATCCCCGGGATTGGTTCCCAAATCGAATTGTGCGGAAATTTTTCTAGCTATAGCTAATGTAACCAAGAGTAATTATCTACTCCATTCACAAGTATTTAGCGAGATCAGCGATTTGGGAACTCAACTATTCCCAAGCATTAATAAAGTTGAAGGGCTAGTGCTTAATTTGATTAATAAGGTGAGCCAACTTATACCCAATATTCTGAAAATGAACCATCCCTAGTTGAATGTGAAAGTTTGGTACATGAATCTAAAGGGGATAGGGAATGGTTTGTTGGGAGTGAAGAAGTCGAGAAAGGGGTGATTATACTTACTTTTCCATACTACTTATTTTCACCCCTACCTCCACCTATAGATCCTACTCCTACAATTTCGGAAACCTTAGAGGAAACCACAGGGAAGTCAATTGAATATGCTAATCTTCCAAACTACCTATTTCGTCTAAGGTTGACTCCACATCTACTATATCTTCCTCTTGGAAGATTCTTATCCCCACCTCTTGATGTTTAGTTTTCCAAGGTGATGGGATACAAACTCGCACCTTTTGGATAACATTAGGGCCATGCCGATGACCCTAAAAATATAGAGCTTCTTGGGAGGCAACCCGAGTTTTGAAAACTTAGATTAGTTTGATTATTTTTGTGTGTTTTCCTTTTTGTAGCCTTTTGTTTTTTGGGACACTATTACACTTGGTGTGCATGTTTGTTTTCTAGGAAACATATGGTTCTTGAAGGAAGGTGAGCAACTAGGGAGTCCAACTCATGGACCATGTAGACGTACATGGTTTGTGACACTAAAAAATGTAAATGGTTTGTGATGCTCAAAATGGTAGACAAGGAGAAGAACCACCCCCAAAATTCATGGGGTGTGTAGACGTGCACAACCCATGAAGCTCACATACTTTTGTACACTACCCAATCACCATTTCTTCCCTACCACCACCCAACCACCACCAAAATACCGCCCAAACCCCACCCATCCTCAAAACCCTTAAGACATACACATCGAGACCTAAGATGTAACTCTCCATTGTGATTCAACTCCTTATTCGATTTGTGATGCATGATAGTGGTTAGATTGACCTTTCTTGATTAAAGGTTATGGGTAGTATATTAAGGGTGATGGTAGTTTGTTCTTTACATTCCATGATTATGTCATCAAGGGTAGATTTTAATGTTCTTTTTCATTATAAGTGCTTTACTATTTCTTTCCCTTGACACATGTTCTTTGATTATGTATATGCATTGAGAATAATGCAAGCTTTAAGTGTGGGGAAGGGGACTAGATATCACTTATGATTTTTAGTTGTTTCTATGTAGTTAATAGCTTTTCTAAGAGCATTTTGAAAAATTTTAAAAATATTTAAAAATGAATTTTGTTTTTAAAAAAACCCTGACAAGTTGAAAACCCGAAAGAGCGACTTGGGTAACTATGGGAAAAGCCCGGATAGGTCGAAAAACCTAGGTAAAAGTGAGAGGCTTGGCCCGGCTAGACTTATGAGTCTAGGAAAAAGTGAGAGGCCATGTGGAAAAAGGTAAGAAGTGAGTACCCTTTGTGTGTTAAAGCTATGATGAAAACCCAAAAGGGCTCCTAGGAAAAATGAGAGAAATTGAGGGGGAAAAAACTAGGTTGAATGCATGCTTCTGCGGTGAATTCTTTTTGAAGATAACTCTTTGATTCTTTTGAGATCATTTTGGGAAAAGTAAGCTAGATTGACACTTATCTTTTTGGCTTACCTTTTTACACATTTTATTTCGGGTGGATAGGTTACTTTAGGATCTGCGGGGAGTGTGATAGTTGTGAGAATTTTTACTTCTTTGGGGTAACCAAGGTAGCTTGGGATAAGTTGAATGCCTCGGTTAACTTATGTTTGCATGCTACATTTTGCTTGATTCTTTTTCTTGTCTTAGATTTACTCGAGGACGAATAAATGTTTAAGTGTGGGGAGTCTGATCTACTTCATTTTGTGTGCATTAACCGTTGTAGTTGGTATACTTTTTTAGTTAGTTTTAGTTGGTGAATTGCTTGTATTAGTTGAGTTTACATGACAAGGGTTTAGATGGCCATGTTTGGTTTTCTTATCTAAATCCTGCATTTTGTAGACTTTATTGGTACTGATGGACATCTTGTATCCATGGGCTCCCTGATCTTCCTCGTGATTATCTTTAGTAGGTTGTCTATGGCTATTGTTTTTGTTACATTCCATGTGAAGGCTGTTTGCAAGGGCGGCAGAAGATTGGAAGCAGTTCTCAAGGACAGTAGAAAGGTGAAGGCTATTCACATTATAATGGTAGAAGATGTAAGCCAAAAACACCAATGCATAGTAGAAGGAGATTTAAGCCAAAGATAGGAGGCTTTGAAGATCAAGACGGCCAAAGGAGTAATAGTGAATCATTGTCTGAGGAGTGTTGCCTTAGTCCAATAATGATCCAGGAATAATTAGCCTTCAAGGTTGATTCCATTGGATTCATCTTCTCGAGTAATATAAAATTGACTGCAAGAACTCCCAATTCGCACTAACGGTTTATCCGTGACAAGCATACAGAGTTCACCCAACGAAGCACCAGTGGCACTTCACGAGCTGTGTATGGATAAGCACCAACTGCCCGTGACAATCTTCACAGCCTGAAGTACAAAAGAATCCAGAGGTTTCATGAAGACCTGCACGAGACCTTCACAAGGCAAGGCATTGGGCAGTGACAAAAGCACCAGACCATGGAGTTTGGAGATGAAGAACTGAATATTTGACTAAGTATACAGCTGGTTCGTGAAAACCTTCATGGACCGTGATGAGAGTTTTGAGAAAACACCATGCTACTCAAGGTCTATGAAAAGGGGGTCGGGCAGTGAAAACTACTGAGTGGAAATCGTGCTGCTGCTCGCGGCCCGTGAAAATCTTCATGGACTGTGGCATGAGACCACCTTCACTGACTGTGGCGTACTACAGCTATGAATGTTCATAGACCGTGAATGACCTGGCGCCCCGTGCTTGAAGAAATTTTGGGCAATAGGCTTGAGGTTACAGGATAAAATTTGTAGGGTAAGTAGGTGTCATAACCTAGGTTTCACCAAGTATAAATACTTGATCCCCATCTCTTACCCTCTCACGCAGTAAACAGAATTCTTGCCAAAGAACAGTGATGAACAGTAGTAAAGTAGGAAATAGAAGTGCCCTAGCCCAAGTTTAGCCAAGGTGAGTGTTGTATAGCCCTAGCACGAATTGAGTTAAAATTTGAGTTTATGTTTACATATATATATATATATGTGTGTGTGTGTGTGTATATATATATAATGCCATCAGAACCTGACTCTCTCAAGCTAAACTCTCCACCTCTCAAACCCCTCCTACTTTCCACCTCTCAAACCCCGGATGTCTCCACCTCTCGAACCCCTGCCAAAATTCTACCCCTCGAACCCCTGCCAAAATTATACCTCTCAAACCCTGCTACAAATCTACCTCTCGAACCCCTGTTAAACAGTAACCTCTCGAACCCCTGTTCTCGAACCCCTACTGAACCCCTGCCCTCAAACCCCTACTAAACAGTACCTCTCAAACCCCTGCTAAACCTTTACCTCTTGAACCCTTGTCCTCGAGCCCCTACTGAACCTACATCTCGAACCCCTGTCCTTGAACCCCTACTGAAGCTATATCTCAAACCCCTGTTAAACAATAACCTCTCGAACCTCTGTCCTCGAACCCCTACTAAATAGTACCTCTCGAACCCACTGAAAACCTTCACCACTAGAACCTTACCCCTCGAACTAGTATCACTGAAACCTGTACCCCTCGAATATGTACCCCTCGAACCTTACCCCTCGAACTAGTATCACATAAACCTTTACCTCTCGAATATGTACCCCTCGAACTAGTATCACTGAAGCCTTTACCCCTCAAATATGTATCCCTCGAACTAGTATCACCGAAACCTTTACCTCTCAAATATGTACCCCTCGAACCTTACCCCTCGAACTAGTATCACTGAAACCTTTACCCCTCGAATATGTACCACTCGAACCTTACCCCTCGAACGAGTATCACCAAAACCTTTACATTTTGAATATGTACCCCTCGAACCTTACCCCTCAAAATAGTATCACCGAAACCTTTACCTCTTGAATATGTACCCCTCGAACCTTACCCCTCAAACTAGTATCACTGAAACTTTTATCCCTCGAATATGTACCCCTCAAACTAGTGTCACAAAAACCTTTACCTCTCAAATATGTACCCCTCGAACCTTACCCCTCAACTAGTACTACTGAAACCTTTACCTCTCGAACCTTACCTCTCAAACCTTACCCATCAAACTAGTGCCACTAGAGCCTTACCTCTCAAACCTCCTACCCAACAACTCGAACTGTAAGTACTCGAACCCCTGTACTCGAAACCTGATACTCAAACATTTTTACTCGAAACTCTATCCATGATAGAGAGATATGACGGTTACACTCAAATGATGGTATTTACTGACTGTGGAATTAAGTGTGTATTTTATCATACTATACTAGATTATCGTGAAACTGAACTTCTGAACTGCTTTGATATTTTCTGTGAAAGACCGGCTTGTACTTTATCTTGCTGTGTCAAACTTGAATTTTATACTGCTATAATGACCGACTTGTACTTTATCTTGCCGTGTCAAACTTGAATCTTATACTGCTATAATGACCGGCTTGTACTTTATCTTACCTTGTCAAACTTGAATCTTATACTGCTATAATGACCGGCTTGTACTTTATCTTGCCCTGTCAAACTTGATTACCTGCTACCTGATTATCTGTTTATGAATTTTGGGGGCCCGACGTGATTGTAGTTTGGTTGAAGTTGGCGGGGAATGGTACTGACCGGACCATCTGATTAGACCTGCTACACGTGGAGTTTGGTATGCTAGCATAACCACCTGACTGATACGAGCACGTAACTAGACACCAGTGTGAATGGGAAAGTGAATTCTGAACTGATAGCCTTCGGGCATCACTGACTGGGTTCTATTTTGTATGTTAGCCATAGTTGCCATATAGGCACTTGGCAACAACTTGGCATTAACCACCCGTATCCTTTTTACTATAAGCTAGGACATACATGGCTAGTTGTTAATTGTTAATTGTTATTCTGTGATCACTAAAACTCAACTGGGAAAATACTAGCGATAGAACCTCACTAAGCAAGGAGCTTACCCTAGTTAAATAACCTTTTTCAGGTGAAGAAGATCAGTAAAAGAAGAGTGCTTGTTGTCTTTACTTCGTTTGAGAAAGATCCTGGCTACTTGAAATTTTATATGAACTTAGATGTTATAACGGTTAAGAGAAACATTTATTTGAGATTTGTAAAAAATCTTTTTTATTGTAATAGTAAAGTAGGTTTTTGAATTATGTAAATTGCTTCTGCATAAACTTTAATTGCTCGTCATGATCGGCCCTTTCGGTAGCATGCTCAAACCCGACCTGATACTTGCGATGGGGTTTGGGGGTGTTACAGATGTGGAATCAGAGCATTCCTCAAATCAAGTAAGGGCAAATCGAAACTTAACTTAATAAAAGACTTCACAATTACTTAAAACTCAAAGATATTAGATTTGAGACATGGTTGAACCTTGTCTACAAAATAAACTAACGATTTATTGATGTCGCTATATGGGAGCTAGTTGTGAATAAATTGTCAAACTAATGAGTTTGTTATGACAATAGATGGACAATAACGTAGATACTGCGAGCAATGCATTTCAAGAAGTTATTGTGGTAAAAAGACATTTTGGAGCACGCACAGAGACATTTCTCCCTTAGACGGAAGTAATAAATAATCCTCAATGGGTAGAAACTCATGCTTGCCCAAATTGGATTGTGCATGCTTTAATCATGGAACGTGCATAATTAATGGGTAGGGTCCTTAACCACGAGACCCAAGAAAAATTAACGAGAGGTGCAATGTGGGAAAAATATCAGCGTGCTAACGTAGAAGAGACAAGGGCGAATACGGCGGTCATCGAAAACAACCGACTAAGAAATCAATGAAGCAGGGAGCTTGGACAATGGGATGTAGAGCGACAAGAAGTCTTTCAACAAGTAGACTTAGCCCTGGTGAATGCCCAAGAACTACAGGGATGTCTGATCGCCTATCATCGACAACCAACTGAATCACGTTGGAGGCATATAAGGGAGACTCGAGGCACAATGGAGCAAGCTCTTGCAACATTTTGGGAGGATTTAATGGACCGAGCGTACCCTGGAGCTAAGCAAGAAGAAGGAGGTGACTCCACCAAGGATTCGAGGGTCGATTAGAAATAGAAGCGGACTTTTGGAGGAAAACCTTACAACTAAGATACTAACCGTTTGTATAATAAACATTAGAACAAGAAACGAGTGCCAATTTTTTACGTCGGGAGACGATGCTAGAGGACTATAAAACTTATTGCATATATCTTACAACAACTACTATAAAAAGTTTTGTGATGATATAAAATATTTTGTGAATTATATTCTTTTGGTTAGGTAATCAAATAAGGATTGGTTCAATCCGTGGAACTAACTTATTGAGCGTAGGACAATGGAAAGGGATCAAGCAGAAAGTTTGAACTAACCCGCGGGACAGAATCCCCCAACTGTTGGGATGGAATTATTCGAAAGTCAAGTCACTGAAATTTTGAGCAGCATGATAGAGAGGGAAAATCGAGCTCGATCTCCGGTCAGGGATCAAATTCATAAACCAGAGACCGAGGATGCGACCTTGGAACGATTCCAGAAGTTTCATCCACCCAGGTTCAGCAGCGGCCCAGATGATGAAGTCGTCGAAAATTGGATTAAAACAATGGCTCGAACCTTCCAAGCCTTGGGATATACGGATGGGCGAAAGGTGAATTTCACTATATTCCAATTAGAAGGTGCCGCACTAGATTGGTGGAACACAGTACAAAGGAAGTGGGACATGGAGGAGATTCCCAGGACCTGGGAGAATTTTGAAAGAGAGTTTAAGAAGAAGTTCATTCCACCCCTAGTTATCGAAAGGAAAGAAACGGAGTTTATAAACTTGAAACAAGGACTGATGAGCGTAACAGAGTATGAGGCATAGTTTTCCCGCCTCTCTAAATTTGCAGAGAAGATGGTCTCGACGGACGAGGAACGCAAGAGGAGATTTATCCAAGGGTTAAGGCTGGAATTGAAAGATACCCTAGCCCCGACCTATCGGCACAGTTATGCTGCAGCCATCGAATCCACTTGTAGAGTGAAGGAAACTAAGAATGCCTTATGAGCCATGCACCAATCGAGAAGGACAAATGTGAGATCCCAATCAGTATACATTCCCAGTCCATGGGGAGTAAATTTTAAGCAAAACAAAGTCCCTAGGGGAGACACATCCTGACCCACGACCACGTCAAGGAGCTCGAGCTTTGTCTCAAGAGGAATGACTCGAGTACGTTGCACATACTATGGAAAGGGAGGCCGTGATGAGAAGGATTGTTGGAAGAGGGCAAACAAGAGTCTACGATGTGGAAGTGCTGAACATAGAATATCTGAATGCTCGCAAGCTCAGCCGAGTCGCTTGTCTCAACCCATGGGATCCCATGCATTGGTCTCCAAACCTTCTCAGAAGGGAGGAGCAAGCAGGGGCAGTCAACCAAAAGTGCAGGCCCGTGTATACGCGATGGAAGATAGTGAAGCCCCGGTTTCGACCGAAGTCATTGAAGGTACCCTTCCTATCTTGGGTAAAATAGCTAAAGTTTTGATTTATCCTGGTGCTTCTCATTATTTTGCTAGTTACTCCTTTCTTGAGAATATGGAAGAAAAATTAGAGGACTTACCCTATAAATTGGAAGTTAGCACTCCCACAAATGATATTAAAATCCTAACTGGACGTGTATGTAGAAACTGTGAGGTGAATGTGGGACGTCGGGAGTTGCCCATACACTTAATTGCTTTACCTTTAAATGGATATGAGGTGATACTTGGCATGGATTGGCTTGCTAAAAATCATGCCCAGTTAAATTGTCATGCGAAGGAAGTTAAGTTGTGTCGACCCGGTGAACTTCCAATTAAAGTAGATGTGGGAAGGAAGAGATCCTCCTCCTTGCTTGTGGCGGGAGTCAAAGCTTGACAAATGATTTGTAAGGGAGAAACTAGAATACTGGCTTATATCTTAAATAAGCCAGGGGATCAATTAAAGGGAGAAGGTATAACTGTGGTCCAAGACTTTCCTGAGGTATTTCCAGAAGAACTAGTAAGTTTACCTCCTCAAAGGGAGACTGAGTTTACTATTGATATAGTACCAGGAGCCGTACCTATTTCTCGAACCCCTTATCGTATGGCATCGTTAGAGCTACATGAGTTGAAGGTACAACTCGAAGACTTATTGGCTCAAAGATTCATTCAACCAAGTACCTCTCCTTGGGGAGCCCCAGTATTGTTTGTTAAGAAGAAGGATGGCTCTCTTCGGATGTGTATCGATTATCGAGGCTTGAACAATATGACAATTAAGAATAAATACCCTCTTCCCATTATAGAGGAGTTGTTTGATCAACTCCAAGGGGCAATTGTATTTTCTAAACTGGATTTGTGATAAGGGTACTACCAATTATGAGTGAAGAGGGGGGACATACCCAAGACAACTTTTAATACCCGATATGGTCATTACAAATTCCTGGTAATGCCATGTAGAGTGACCAATGCACCAGCGGCATTCATGGACCTCATATACCGAATATTTCAGCCATACCTAGACGAGTTTGTTGTCATTTTCATTGATGGTATCCTGGTCTATTCCAAATCTCAGCAGGACCATGAAGGGCATCTAAGGAAGGTATTACAACTGCTTGAGGAGCACAAGTTGTACGCCAAATTTAGCAAATGTGAATTTTGGCTAAACCAAGTGAACTTTTTGGGGCACCTGATTAGTAAGGAAGGAATCTCCGTGGACCCCTCTAAAGTCGAGACAATTCTAAACTGGAGGGTGCCGAACAATAGTACAGAAGTACGGAGCTTTCTTGGACTGGCAGGATATTATCAACATTTCTTTAAACACTTCTCTAAGCTAGCATCCCCTTTATTCTGCTTAACTCAGAATTGAGTTAAGTACGAATGGACTGAAAATACTGAATCCAGTTTTCAAGAATTGAAGAAACGCCTGACCACTGCCTCAATCCTTACCCTACCTGAGGGAAAGGATGGATTCATAGTGTATACTGATGCTTTAGGAGATGGTCTCGGGTGCGTATTGATCCAAAGGGGCCACGTGATTTCTTATGCATCTTGAAAGTTGAAACTTTATGAAAAGAATTACCCCACCCATGACCTAGAGCTAGCTGTAGTAGTGTTTTCCCTAAAGAAGTGGCGACATTACTTATACGGAGTCACATTTGAAGTAATGTCAGATCATAAGAACCTGAAGTACCTATTTTCCCAAAAGGACCTGAATATGCGCCAACGTCGGTGGATGGAGTTTTTGGGGGATTATGACTTTGTAATTAACTATCATCCTGGCAAGGCGAACGTGGTGGCAGACGCACTAAGCCGGAAGGTGAATTTGGTGCACATCTGGATAAAGGAGGCAGAAATGTTATCACAAGTAGAGAATTGGGAATCCGAGGCCAAACCTGACCGACTTGTATTTTTCAATCTAAGGGTACACGCTGAGTTACCCACAGAGGTTAAGAAAGCTCAAGAGTCAGATGAATCATTGGTAAAGAAGAAAAAGCTTGTTGTTGAAGGGAAGTTTCCAGATTTTGAAGTAGACAGTGAAGGAGTGCTGGCCTGTAAAGATAGGTTTTGGCTACCCCAAAATTCAGCAATCACCCAAAGAGTGTTGGAGGAAGCTCACCGATCCAAGTAAACGGTGCACCCAGGTGGAACCAAAATGTACCGAGACCTAAAACAACCGTACTACTGGGATAATATGAGGAGGGACATAGCGGACTATGTGGCACGTTGTTTGGTGTGCCAATAGGTTAAGGCCGAACATCAAAAACCATGAGGGTTGTTGCAATTATTGGAAATTCTCGAGTGGAAATGGGATCACATCACGATGGACTTCGTGACAGGACTACCTCAAACACTGAAGAATGTTTACGCAATATGGGTGGTGGTTGATAGGTTTACCAAGTATTCTCATTTCCTACCGATCAATGTTAAATACTCCTTGGAAAGACTGCCTGCCTGCCTTGTACATCTGGGAAATCATAAGATTGCATGGGGTACCGATAACTGTTGTGTCTGATAGGGATCCAAGATTCACTTCCCATTTCTGGAGGCAACTTCAAGCCACATTGGGAACCAAATTTAACTTTAGTACAAGTGCTCATCAACAGACAGACGGGCAGTCAGAGAGAATAATTCAAACTTTGGAGGACATGCTCTGAAGCTGTGTTATGGATTTTGGGGCAAGTTGGGATGCTCATTTACCATTGGTAGAATTCGCGTATAACAACAGTTATTATTCATCCATTGGTATGGCTCCATATGAAATACTCTATGGAAGGAAGTGTCAGACACCTCTCTTTTGGGATGAAGTGGGAGAGAAAAAGATATTACCAGTGGCCCGTATACCCTGGTTTGAGGAATCCATGGATAGGTCCAATTGATAAAGCAACGCCTACAGACGGCTCAAAGTCGACAAAAGAGTTACGCGGACCATCGGAGGAAGGATTTGGAGTTTGGAGTGGGTGACCAGGTATTTTTTAAGGTAACCCCTCACAAAGGTCTAGTCCGGCATGGCAAGAAAGGAAAACGAAGTTCTAGGTACATTAGCTCTTTTGAGATAGTGCAGCGAGTCGGGCCAGTTGCATATTGACTTGACCTACCTAGCCAGTTGGGGGAAATTACACAATGTTTTTCATGTGTCGCTTCTGAAAAAGTACCACCCTGACCCTGGACACGTGTTAAATCATGAAGACTTAGCAGTGAACAAAAAGATAATGTACGAGGAAAATCTCGTGAAGATATTGGATCGAAAGATCAAAACCTTGCGAACTAGGGAAATTCCTATAGTCTTGGTGTTATGGAGAAATCAAATGGTCAAGGAAGCAACTTGGGAGTTGGAGGCTAAAATGAAGGATAACTACCCGGAGTTGTTTACCGAAAATGAAAATATCGGGTATGAAATTCATTAAGGGGGGAGATTGTAAAAACCCCTACCGAAATTGGGAATTAGAGAACTTGTAATAATTAAATCAAATATTCCCATCTTTCCATTAATTTTTCGAAAAACATATATATATATATATATGTATATATGCATAAAATATATATATATATATATATATAAATAAAATATGTATATATATATAATAATAAGAATACTAATAACAATAAGTAAGTAAATAAATAAATAAGTAATAAATAAATAAAATGAATAAGTAAATAAGTAAGCAGAGGAAATTAACTTGAAGATGAAATGACGGTGGACGTAAAGAGGAAGAAACGGTGGACGTAAAAAATTTATTCAAAGTAATTCTTGACAAATGGAATTGCTGGGAAAAAGAAATCCCAAGTAGGCAAATGCTGAGAAGAGGAAATGGACGGCGGATGTGAGAAAGAATTATCCAAAGTAATTATTTGGGGGTAAGTGGTAATATTGTGATGGAATATACGGTGGAAGTGAGAGAGAATTATCCAAAGTAATTATTTTGGGGCAAGTGGTAATATTGGGATGGAATACACGGCGGACGTGAGAAGAAATTTTAGGCAATAGGCTTGAGGTTACAGGATAAAATTTGTAGGGTAAGTAGGTGTCATAACCTAGGTTTCACCTAGTGTAAATACTTGATCCCCAACTCTTACCCTCTCACGCAGTAAACAAAATTCTTGCCAAAGAACAGTTCTGAATAGTAGTAAAGTAAGAAACGGAAGTGCCCAAGCCCAAGTTTAGTCAAGGTGAGTGTTGTATTGCCCTAGCACGAATTGAGTTCAAATCTGAGTTTATGTTTACATACATATATATATATATATAAATGCCATCAGAACCTAACTCTCTCGAGCTAAACTCTTGAAACCTTCCTGCTTTCCACCTCTCAAACCGCGGCTGCTCTCCACCTCTCAAACTCCTGCCAAAATTCTACCCCTCGAACCGCTGCCAAAATTCTACCCTCGAACCCCTGCCACAAATGTACCTCTCGAACCCCTGTTAAACAGTAACCTCTCGAACCCCAGTCCTCGAACCCCTACTAAGCAGTATCTCTCAAACCCCTGCTAAACCTTTACCTCTCGAACCCTTATTCTCGAACCCCTACTGAAACTACATCTCGAACCCCTGTCCTCGAGCCCCTACTAAACTACATCTCGAACCCCTGTTAAACAGTAACCTCTCGAACCCCTGTTCTCAAACCCCTACTAAATAGTACCTCTCGAACCCACTAAAAACCTTCACCACTCGAACCTTAACCCTCGAACTAGTATCACTGAAACCTTTACCCCTAGAATATGTACCCCTTGAACCTTACCCCTCGAACTAGTATCACCAAAACCTTTACCTCTCGAATATGTACCCCTTGAACCATACCCCTCGAACATTTATCACTGAAACCTTTACCCCTCGAATATGTACCCCTCGAAACTTACCCCTCGAACTAGTATCACCAAAACCTTTACCTCTCGAATATGTACCCCTCGAACCTTACCCCTCGAACTAGTATCAGTGAAACCTCTACCCCTCGAATATGTACCCCTCGAACCTTACCCCTCGAACTAGTATAACCGAAACCATTACCTCTCGAATATGTACCCCTCGAACCTTACCCCTTGAACTAGTATTACCGAAACCTTTACATCTTGAATATGTACCCCTTAAATCTTACCCCTCGAACTAGTATCACTAAAAACTTTACCCCTAGAATATGTACCCCTCGAACCTAACCCCTCAAACCTTACCCCTCGAACTAGTATCACTGAAACCTTTACCTCTCTAATATGTACCCTTCAAACCTTACCCCTCGAACTAGTACTACTGAAACCTTTACCTCTCAAACCTTACCTCTCGAACCTTACCCCTCGAACTAGTGCCACTAGAACCTTACCTCTCGAACCTCCTACCCAGCTACTCAAACTGTAAGTACTCGAACCCATGTACTCAAAACCTGATACTCGAACCTTTTACTCGAAACTCTAGCTATGACATAGAGATATGACGGTTACTCTCAAATGATGGTATTTACTGACTGTTGAATTAAGTGTGTATTTTATCATTCTATACTAGATTATCGTGAAACTGAACTTCTGAACTGCTCAGATATTTTCTGTGAAAGATCGGCTTGTACTTTATCTTGCCATGTCAAACTTGAATCATATACTGCTATAATGACCGGCTTGTACTTTATCTTGCCGTGTCAAACTTGATTACCTGCTACCTGGTTATCTGTCTGTGAATTTCAAGGGCCCCGACGTGATTGTAGTTATGTCGAAGTTGGCGGGGAACGGTACTGTTCGGACCGTCTGATTAGACCGACTAAACGTGGATTTTGGTATGCTAGCATAACCACCTGACTGATACGAGCTTGTAACTGAACACCAACGTGAATGGGAAAGTGAATTCTGAACTGATAGCCTTCGGGCATCACTGGCTGGGTTTTGTTGTGTATGTTAGTCACAGTTTCCATATAGGCACTTGGCAACAACTTAACATTAACCACCCGTATCCTTTTTACTATGTGCTAGGACATACATGGCTAGTTGTTAATTGTTAATTGTTATTCTTTGATCTCTAAAACTCAACTGGGAAAATACTGGAGATGGAACCTCACTAAGCAAGGAGCTTACCCTAGTTAAATAACCCTTTTTCAGGTGAAGAAGAATAGTAAAAGAAGAGTGCTTGTTGTCTTTACTTCATTTGAGAAAGATCCTGGCTACTTGAAATTTTACATGAACTTAGATGTTATAACAGTTAAGCAAAACTTTTATTTGACATTTGCAATAAATCATTTTCATTGTAATAGTAAAGTAGGTTTTTGAATTATTTAAATCGCTTCCGCATAAACTTAAATTCCTCGTTAATATTGGCCCTTTCGGTAGCACGCTCAAACCCGACCCGATACTTGCGATGGGGTTTTGGGGTGTTATAGGGTGACTAGGGTTTTGCTATGTTTGGCCGGTTGTGGGTCTATCCTTAGGCCCAATCTCCTACTACTACATATAGGAGCCTTAGTGTTCTACTAAACCTTAAGTAGAATAGAAGTAGAATAGATCTAGTCATAATGTAGATTAGTTTCCCTTTCTAGTTTAGAGAGAAGATAAAGGAGAGTTCTTCTTCTCCTTCCTTCTCTTTCTCTTATCTTTTTATTTTCTTCTTATTTTCTTCGATCCATGGCATATAATTCCATATTTACCACGTGTTGTGAACACATTGATTGGTCTTTTGTATGTCTATATGTCAATGAATCAAGGATTGAAGCATTAGAACCACCATGTTGCTAAATTAGTCCCAAGTACCTAGTAAAAATAGTTTACTTGTTTGTTAATTTCATACTTGTAGTAGTTAGTTGAATATACCACCCCCCCCTCCCCACTTTGCATGTTTACATTAGTATCTATTCCTTTCACTCATGCGGATTAACGATCCGCATAAGGCTATGTTTTGACTTTTACTTGAACCCTAGCATCTATATGGACAAACTTGGTAGCATTAGCAGTGAGAAACAGGTGCATTACTATAAATCTTATATTTGACCATCCCACAAGACCAGTGCCTCGATCCTGGTTAATTAAATTGTGCTTGTTACAACTTTATTAACGACAACACGCAACGCCTCTAGATCTGTTGTCTGAGAGTAAAACGTGATGGCCTTTGTCAGGGCCTCACTCAGCATCTCCAAAGCCATGTCACTCTGCACGACACGGGAGTAAAAACTCAAGAAGCCGCGAGAGAAAGCCCAATCGCAGAAGCCATGCAGCTAGGCAATCTCAGCCTTAACTTGGGCTAGGGAAGTCTGCAGGGAAGCTGTTTCTCTAGCTTGAGATCTAGGTCCAACTCAGGGACCCGTAGTGCCTTATCCTTAAAGGAATCAAACTCACACTTAAGGTTGCTGACTTTAGCCTACGCATTGTCAAGCTCCTACTTCATGGCTCTGGACGAGCAAATAACCTAGGAACAAAAAAATTGAAATGGAATAAATAAGGATATGAAAGGCAAGAAAGAGAGGGAAAAGGGAAAACATAAAGGAACATGCTTCAAGGATAGCAGATGTGGAGCAGTCATCAAGGGAAATAACACCTGCCATATTCAGAGAGCGCTCTCTCAACCAAGAATTAAAGAGAAGGGCCTGGAAGACATACTCAGCCCAAACCGTATGGCTACATATAGGACCACATCGAGCAGAGGAGTTCCAGGTAAAGAAAGGTGAGAACGAAGCTGATTGAACAAGTTTAGCAGCGAGAGCCTTGCCTTGTGACTGACCAATGATTTGAGAGACTGGGGTCTCAAGAACCACGTCAGGGACAGTATCGGTGGAGGGGAAAACAATAGTCTGCTTGATAAGGTAGTGCCAAGGTATCTTCTGCAGAGGCTCCTCATCGAAAGCCTTAATATCAGATAGCTGGATGGTTTTTTTCTCTCTAGTCGATAATGCCTGTTGTATCCTCGCTTTGGGGTAGGAGACGGGAACTGGGAGTGCAGTGCAGTAGCTTCGAATGGTCCCCAAGAAGGCATCAACTGGCCGAACCAGCCGACCGGCCGACCTAAACCAGTACGTGCTAGCACGAGGCCATCCACGCTAGCACAGACCAGAGGCAGCACGGTCCGTTCCAAGGGAATTATAGAATGGGCCGTGCCAAGAGCACAAACCATGCCACAGCCCCAGTATGAACCGTGCCCGTTCAAGCAGCCCACATCCCATTTTGCTCTGTTTAACTCCAAAATGGCTAAGTATGGAAATGGACCGTGTCGTTTCACACTGACTGCACTGTTTGAAGTCCAAAATGTGAAGACTAGCCCACGGGGTGTGGTGGATGACATGACCTGTGCAGTTTTACTAATCAAAATGTGGCTCCAACTGATGGCCTGCTTTGAACGACACAGGACGTGCAATCAGTACCAGGCCGAGTGGCCTGTGCCAACATAAAGGGCACGATCCGTGCCAGGGCGAGCAAGCGGCGTTAGCACAAAAGATCTTTAGCTGGCACGGACTGTGCCGATTTTCACTGGCCAAGTATGTTGTCGATGCTAGGGTTTTTAGGCCTATTTTGGCCCTATTTTAAGTGCCAATCTCCTACTACTATATACATGGACCTATGTCTACTTGGGTTTAAGTTAATGCTCATTTCCGACTTCAAGAGTATGACAGAGAGAGAAAGGAACTTTTCATTCTCTCTAGAATCTTTTCTTTCAATCTCTTTAGTTTTTCTTTGCCCAAACACATTGAATCCATTGAAATACTTGCGTTTAATTCTTAGGGGGTAGTTTATTTTCTTGGGGACCATATTTTTATTCATGATTTGATTTATGTTTTGTGAGATTCCTTAAAATCTACCTATTTATATGTGTTTATGATATTATGTTGGCTTGTTCTTGAATTGCTTATAAATTGCATGGATGATACACTAAGTTAGCGCACACTGTAGTCTACATTCATGTTGGTGCACATATTGATACTCCTTGGGAAGAGAAACCATGATGTGATATTGGTAGCGGGGTCCGATCAACGTCGGTGTGTACACGTAGGTCTTTTCTGAGTTTTACCGTTACGATGACAGCACACCAGTCTTAGCTAGCGAGTTGGTCTGAAGGGTTACAGGTAGAGATTGCATTTGGTAGCAAAATAATACTACAAGAAATGAACCTATTACTTTGCCCTTTTTACGTTAGTATTTTGGCTCAGCTAAAAAAACCCAAGGTAAAAAGTTTTTTTACCTCGGTTTTTATTTATTCGAAGAAAAAGATATTAATTACCCTGGTTATAAAAAAGCACGGTAAAAAACTTGGTTATTATTTTAACTGAAGTAAAAGGTTAAAAATTAAGTAAATAATCTTACCCATGTTTGTGCGATGTCACATTGATGTAATAAAATTGTTCACTACTGGAAAACGAGTACAAAGGCACTGGTATGTCAGTGATACCGGTGCTAAAAAACCAAAATTCAGCATCGTTACACAGAAAACCAGTGCCTATGCACTGAATACCGGTGCCACAAAATCAAAATTCAGCACTGGTACACAAAAAACTGATACCTATGAATAAATTCAGCACGGGTAACACAATTTTGGGTCACGGTGTAATTTTCGAAGAATTTATAGCAATCTTGACTTTCGAGACCCTTCCGTTCATCCATACATTCCCAAATTGCATACTTACAATCATATATTATTGAATTGCATTTTGGTTTTTCCAATTTTGTGATTCGACGACTCTAACTTTCTTGGAGGAACCTAAGTGCAAAAAGTAAAAACTTTACTCGTAACTCCAAACTGAAATCCGCTCGAACGTGATCCTACCCTATACACCCCATTGTATTTTCCATGTCTGTAAGGGAATATTTATTAAAAAAAAATGAGTACAAGAACATATCCATAATCCTTTCTGATTTCACTTTGTAACTTCAAAGTAATCAATCATAAGTTAATCTAGAACATGTATTAGCGATTTTCAATAATTCAACAAAAAAATCATTTATTTTATATTTCTATATTTAGGCATGTATAAAAAAAATCATGTATCTTGGAGCAATGGGTAATGGGGTAACACAATTTTGGGCCATGGTGTAATTTTCCAAGAATTTATAGAAGTAATCAATGTTGACTTTCGAGACCCTTCCGTTCACCCATACATACCCAAATTGTAGAGTTATGATCATATATTATTGAATTACATTTTGGTTCCACCAATTTTGTGATTCGACGACTCCAACTTTCTTGGAGGGACCTAAGTGCAAAAAGTACAAACTTTACTCGTAACTCTAAATTGAAATCCGCTCGAACGTGATGCTACCATATACACCCTCATTATATTTTCCAAGTCCATAACGAAATAGTTATCAACAATTGGGCACAAGAACATATCCATAATCCTTTCCGGTTTCCCTTTATATCTTCTAAGTAATCAACTCTAAGTTACTATAGAACATGCAATAAGGCTTTTCAAAATTTTATCAAAAATTAATTTATTTTCTATTTTCATATTTATGCAAGAATAACAAAATTTGTATATTTTGGACAGAATAATAATGTCATAACAAATTTTTGAGCCATAGCATAATTTTCCAAAAATATGTTAGAGGTGTTTCCGTTCACCCATTGTACCTCAAATTTAAAAGATTCAATCATCTCTTATTTATTTACATTTTGGTATCTTCAATTTTGTGATTCTCTGCCTCCAAATTTCTTCTATGGACCTAATAGTAAAAATTAAAAAGTTAACTTAGAGATCAAATAATACTAGCACCGGCATTGTTTTTCATTCATACCAGTGCTATGTTATGGCGGGGTAGTGAATTTTTAAAATTTCCATTCCAAATTTTGTAGAGATTGTTTAAATTTTTGAAATTTTGGAATTAGCACCAGTATTATTTACTTAGACACCAGTATGTGTACCGGTGCTCCATACTTAGAAAAATTTTATTGGGTTTGCTCTCGGGTTCAATATTTTTTAAAAAAAAATCATTCAAATCAGCGCTAAACAGCTGTATTTCGTATATTTAGGCACCAGTATGAGCATTTTGGGCACCAGTATTTGTACCAGTTCTCAACACTTGGAAAAAATTTCATGGGTTTGCTCTCGGGTTCAAATTAAAAAAAAACAATCATTCAAAGTAATCCTAAGTAGTTGCATTTCAATGTCTTAGGCACCGATGTGAGCATTTTGGGCACTGGTACTGGTGCTCAACACTTAAAAAAACCTCAATTCAATTTCATCTGAACCGTTGATTTATTTTTATTGATTGAATCTCAACCATTAAAATTTTATCTGTATAAAAAAACTCAAACCCTAAACCCACCCACCGCCCAATATCTTGCCTCTCCATCTTTTTTTTTTAATTAAAACCACCTGTGATGGTGGGGGGTTAGGCAGACCCCTGCCTGTTTATTAATTAAAAATAAAAAGGTACAATCAAAGAGGGGGGCATAAAAAACCTTACCTCAGAAGATATCTGATGATCTTTGAGATCTATACAAAACCTAAAGCTAACCTAAAAGATCAATTAGATACCAAAAAAAATAACAGCGGGAAAACCGTGATGCATAGTTGACATATTACCCTAGTCTACCATAGGGAATTCCTTCTGCGTCAAGCCGTACTTGTCCAGCAACCAAAGAGGGTAAACCTGCAGAACCATAAAAGTTAGTTACCTGATTACGAGCGGCCAGTTTAGCAAGTGAATCTGCTGGAGCGTTTGCCTCTCTGAAGATGTGTTTCAAAGAGTAGTTTACTCCAGTAAGTAGGTTGCAAATCTCCCTGATTGTTTGCAGTAGCCTCCATGGTATCTTTAGCTGTTGCTGTAGCATCCCAATCAGAGTACTGGAGTCTGTTTCAATTTCCACCTTTGTGATGCGTTTGTCACGAACTAGGAGAACACCATGCAGTAGAGCACTGGCTTCGGCCTGTAATACTGAATCAGCTGAAATAGCTTTGGAAAGAGAAGCTGTAACTTTGCCAACATTGTCTCGGATTATGCAACCGATTCCGGCAGTGCCATTCCGAATAAAGGAGCCATCCGTGTTGAGTTTAAAAGCCTCTCCATCTTCGCCCTCCTCATTCACCACCTCTCCCTCTCCACTGCCACTTTGACGCCTCCGTCGACGACCAGCCCCGACTCCATCTCCTCGAACCAGCTCCGACTCCGACTCCGACTCCATCTCCCGGGCCTTCACTGTTTTGGTTCGTTGATGTTAACTATGGTTCTGGAAATTAGGTTCTATTTTTTATGATGATTGATGTTGTTAATCTATGTTTATGTATATCTTTTTTCATGAATTGAGAGGTGTTATGTATATTCAATTATATGTAATGAATTTCTGGGTTATGGTATGAATTTTCCAATTTTTTACATGAACTTCTATTTTTTTATGTTTTGTTCAGTATGGGTTTCATATTCTGACCGGTGAGTTTATTATCACTGGTCGGATTTTTTTTAAATGGAACGCCTATTTACTAGTACCCGTATTTCATGCATATGTACCGGTAATGGTACCGGTGTTGGAATAGATTCTAGCACTGGTAAGTCTTCGGGGTGAAAATACTGGTACCTATGGGGGGTCTTCCCAGTAGTGGTTGCCGAAATTGTGTATTCTATCGTTGTCATCGACAAAGCGTGAGATGGATGACCGATGTCGCATAACATTAAATATAGAACTTTTAGAAGTTAAAGTTGAGAAGGATTAACTATGAAAAAAGAGGAGTTTTGTTAAGTTTTGTTATTCTATAATATAATAAGGTCTGTTTTGTTATGTTATAATTGAAAATGGTTGAATAATTAATAGGGAAACCACAACCAACATGATAATATTTGAAAGGTATTGTTTAAAATATTTTTAAAAATCGCACACAAATCAAATCGCACTTTATAGTAAATTACATATTGTTCAAAAAAGGTAGTAAAATTATAAGAAAAACTTTAATCACAAAAATCTCCTTACAAATTAATTAATACAAAATAGTTGGAATATTAATAATATATGCCTGAGTTCCATTACTAGAATAGAAATTACAAGAAACTCAAGCCGCTCGAATTATAATAACCTTGAAGACAATCTCCCCCCCCCAGCATCTATGATCTCGAAGAGCAAGGTATCCCCAATGTGCAGGTTGTTGCTAGAATGGAACTCGGAAAAACCTTTCGGGGATAGGGCTTTGATCTTCCGTTGGCCCGAGTAGTTCATGCCCCACACTTTCTCGTAGCACCTTATCACAACGAAGGTCTTTACATCCTGCAGAAGTGGTACAATTTCAATCGGGATGTACTAATAAAAAAAATCATTATGAACAAATATATGAATTATAAAAAAAATAGTATTAACTGAAAATAAATTAATTTCATAATTTTAATTTACAAGTTTTAGTCCTTACCAAAGTTGGGTTTTTTCCCAAAGTTTTGCTGCTTCAAATTGCAGTGGAAACGCGGGCTTTCTGGAGCCATTGTATGGTCTTCAATGTTGAACACAACAGGTTCAGGGTTTCTCCTTCGTGCGGAAAACTGTATAATTAATACAAATAAAAATTAATTTAGAAACAGTATTGTGCATATGTATTAGTAACTATATTATCTAAAATGGTAAAATACCTGGAAAAATGGGTGCCTAGAAGATCCTACACCAGCCTTTAGTCCGTATATGAAGTGAACAATAATTTTACGATTAAATATCCTTATAAGAACAACGTGCAAAGTTGGTAATGTGTCACAGGAACATATCGGTCTGAACTAGTGCCAACGTTGACATGTACCTGCAACATCGCCGGTGAGTCGGCAAGACCAATATCGTGACCGGTGATAAAAAGTGGTTGCAAAAAGATAAACATTAATTTAATTAAAATGTCAACATGAGAAGTCGCTAAGACATTGGTAATATCGATGTATACATCGATACAACTGTGAAAACTTATGCAACAACTTGAAATAAGAGTGTGCAATGTCGCATGCATAAATCGAATGATGTGCGACTAGAGACCGACTTTGCATGCATCAAAGACAGCAATGGGAAAAGACACAGAAACCTAGCCACAAAACAAGTTAAAGAGACAAAATTACACAAAAATGTCCTGACACAATCAAGAACATAATACCTAGGTTCACATGTGCAAAAATTCTCACTCTAAAAAAACTAAGTAAAAACTAAAAAACCAAAAATACAACTAACCTTCCCTGATCCGGGGTCGTTAACACAGTCGCAGCAAGCACAATCTAATTTACCTGGGCTAAGGCACTAGACATGTGGGATGGTCAAAGATAAGATTTATAGTTCTTCACATGTTTCTCGTTGCTAATGCTACCAAAGAATAGTAAGCGGAAAGCCCTGGGTTTGTCTACAGAGATGTTAGGGTTCAAGTAAAAGTCAAAACACAGCCTTGTACGGGCCGTCAATCCGCACGAGTGAAAGGAATAGCTAGTAATGTCATGCAAGTCTGATGGGTCTTTGTTATGGCCCGATGTCATTGCCTTGTGAAGGTCTCATGCAGGTCTTTACAGATCCTCCCAGGTCCCGCATGTAGTGTAGGCCATGTGCTTTGTCATGGGCCGCTGGTGCTTTACCATGTGCGGTCTGTGAAGTGACGCCGGTGCTTTGCCAGCTTAAGTTCGTTTGCTTGCTACGGGTGAACCGTTAGTCTGAATTGAAAGTTCTAGTAGCCGATATTTTAGTACTCGAGAAGAAAAATCCAATGGAACCAACATTAAAAGATAATTCTTCCTTAATCAATCTCAGACTAAGGCAACACTCCTAGGACCACGATTCACTGTTTCCTTTGGCCATCTTGAACTCCGAAGCCACCTATCTTTGACTTCAATCTCCTTCTACAATGCATTGATATTCGTGGCCTTCATCTTCTACCATTCTAACGTGAATGACCTTTGCCTACCATCCTTGCAAATGGCCTTCACATAGAATGTAACCAAAAAGTACCCACGGGCGACCTACAAAAGATGATTAAAATGAAGACCAAGGAGCCCGTTGATACAAGATGTCCACTAGTACAAATTAAGTCTACAAAATGCAGTATTTAGACAAGAAAACCAAACATGGCCGTCTAAACCCATTTCCATGTAAACTCAACTAATACTAGCAATCCACCAACTAAAACTAACCAAAAAGTATGCCAAATGCGATGGTTAACGCACACACAATGAAGCAGATCAACAACTCATACAAAAAGCATAGATTAATTAAATAAGGTGAAGTAAAAATTACAAAAACTTAAAAACTACAAGAGTAGAAATTCATACCTTTGTCAAATGAGAAGTGGAAATGGGTGGAGAGACTCTTGGTATTCATGAAATTGGAAATAAGGAGCTTAAACTGATTCTGGAGGGCCATTTGTTTGTAGCCATTTAGAAACGACGTCGTTTTGGGACCTTGTGTTGTCTGTCGCAGTAGGTGCAACTTCATACCGATATCGCTGTAGTCAATTGACCACCAACTTTATAGCGATGTTGCAGTATTATAGATGGGTCCATACATAAGGTATAATAAATGGGCTCTATGGATGGGCTTCATACATGAGGTATTATAGATGGGCTCCATACATAAGGTATAACTCGGCCAGTGCAGCGTCACAGTATAATCGACCCCTCCGACATAATAGTCAGTATATAACCAACGTCGGCAAGTGTAATTATGGGCCTCACCATTTTAGCCCACTAGCATTTTAAATGATCCCTCATTTGACCAAAAAATATATAATTGACCTTAATAAAGTTTTGTAGCATATTAGAAATACTTATTGAATTTTATAATTTTCCATGAACTTGATTCATGTTCATTTCAATCAGAATCGATTTTACCTCCATGGGTCAAGTTTTTAACTTTTGCACTTAGGTCCCTCCACGAATGTGGGAGAAGTGAAAATGCAATTTTGGAGATACCCTAATCGAATTCACAATTTCATGACCAAGATGTTCCAATTTAGGCATGACCTGATGAATATGGGTAATCGTCTGTCATTTGTATTAGTATTTCCATTTATACCCTTAGGATAAGCATTATCAGAACGATGATTTCCACAAAATAGAATCAAATGATATTTCTTATTCTTGATTTTTTTGAAGATAATATTTAATAAAATCGCATCCATCAAATTTTAGAAAGCACTAGTACGTGGTCTAGAGTAAATTATAGATAGTTACTTATATGCCGGCAAAGGTTAATTGGAAGATGTTGATTGGAAGAAGTCTCCATGGCATCATGGCTATTTATTTATCATTTTTGAGGATTTAAGTTTTAATGAGGATGGCAAAGATCCCTTCCAGGACTTTTTGAATCAATTTTACCTCAACGTGTTTTGATTTTACATCCATGGGTCAAGTTTTAAATTTTTGCACTTAGGTCCCTCCACGAATGTGGGAGAAGTGGAAATGCAAATTTGGAGATGCCCTAATCTAATTCACATTGTCATGACCAAGATGTTCCGATTTAGGCATGACTGGATGAATGGAACGGGGTAATCATCTGTCATTTGTATTAGTATTTCCATTTATCCCCATAGGATAAGCGTTATTAGAACGATGATTTCCACCACATAGAATCAAATGAAATTTCATATTCTTGGTTTTTTATGAAAATAAATTTTAATAAAATTGCATTCATCAAATTTTTTTAAAAGCGCTAGTGCGTGCTCTAGAGTAAATTATACATTATTACTTATAAGTATGCAAAGGTTTAGTTGGAAGAACTTGTGGAAGACTATGTGGAATAAGAGCAGTTTCTTATTTGTTACTTTCGGTTATTATAAGTTTGTCTAAATATGGCAATGTTTATTTTTCAGACGATCGGAATCGAGTTTGGGACCACCGCTGAACTTTTAAATATTTACACCGTAGGTCCCTCCAAGAAAGTGGTAGAAGTCCAAATACAAATTTGTGGATAACATTTTTGCATCCATATTTTCACAAAAGGAGCCACAATCTTAACACACAGTATTTTACGACACTTTTCAAAACATACCAATTTGCCCTCGTGTGCGACATCGTGGGTATGTCACTAAATGCGGATCCATGATCGAACAATGATTGACGTCGGTCATAATAAAATTTCCAGCGGGAAACAAAATTTTGAGGCACAAATTTGAAGCAAAATCCCCCCCTCCTCTCCATCCACACCATTAATACAACAATTCAAGAGCTAAATCAATTTGTTTTTCCCACATATGAACAAGTACACGATGTCGGAGCACCTCCGGGTTCAATTTAGTTGAGGTAGTTTTCCATACATTCAATGTTAATTTAGCAATTTAATTACCATACCTTCTACATGTTATTTTTCTCATAGATCAAAGCTTGTATATTTTCATAATGTATGAGGATTGTGTTACATGTTATATAGTGTATATTATATTTGTTTCCAAAGATGATGTCATGTTTGTAGGGAATGAGAAAAATGCTTAGATTAAGGTTGATTGTGTACACCAATTACTTATTCGTATCAACACAATATGAATGCGCGATGTCGGTCACTGTTAGTTGACCTTCGCGATGTGAATCCAAATTCAAACCGATGATGCACATGCCAATAAAAGCATAAAATTTCTTGAATGTGCGACTTCACCCTTAGGTCGGCCTTAACGATATCAATTACTATAATATTCAACATCGCCTCTACCCATATTTGATCCTTTTCCAAGTTGACATTACGTCTTCTAAGTTTGACTATATTATGTGTATTTGAAATTCCATCCTGTCAAATTCTAACTTAAATTTTGTTTGTTTTATATTCGGTGTAATAGGATAACTAGAGTTATAGATTGACTGTAGATGGATGACTTGTAATTTCACTACTCACCCTGGCAGTGTTGATGCCTTACAGTGTAGTCAATTTGGAGGTTCAGTATATTTCATGTTTGAATTTATGAGCAACCTTATGTATTATTATATATTGTGACATGTATTTTTAATATATGTTATGGCTAGTTTTGTGGATTTAAACATGTCATTGTTAATTTTCCCATTTGAATTTAATTACAATTGAATGTTGTATGATGTTTAATGATGTGCTTCTTTATGCGTGCATTAACCGTTGCATTCAGTATAATAATTAGCTAGTTTTAATTAGGGGATTGCTAGTATTAGTTGAGTTTACGTGACAAGGGGTTTAGATGGCCATGTTTGGTTTTCTTGTCTAAATCCGCATTTTGTAGACTTAATTAGTACTAATAGACATCTTGTATCCACAGGCTCCTTGATCTTCCTTGTGATCATCTTTAGTAGGTCACCCGTGCGTACTTTGTGTTTACATTCTATGTGAAGGCCGTTCGTAAGGGTAGTAGAAGATATTGAAGGTCGTTTGCAAGGATGGTAGCAGAGATCAAAGGCCATTCACACTAGAATGGTAGTAGATGAAGGCCACAAGCATCAAAGCGTGGTAGAAGGAGATTGGAGCCAAAGATAGGCAGCAATGGAGTTCAAAGTGACCAATGAAGAAATGGTGAATCGTGGTCCAACAAGTTGTTCTTATGTCTGAGAACAATCCGAGAATAATTAGCCTTCATGGCTGATTTCATTGGATTCATCTTTTTTAGCACTAAAAAATCGACTACAAAAACTCACAAATCGAACCTACGGTTCATCCGTAGCGAAGGAACGAAGTTCAGCCAACTGAGGCATAAATGGGTCGACGCTGGCTGTTCATGGATGGCACCAATGGCCCAGGCCAAAGGATTTGTCCCATTCCAAGATAACCAGCATGAGGCAATGGCGTGGCCCACGCCAAAAGCCACAGGTCGAAAGCATAAGGCTCAAATCCCACTCCAAATGGCTAAGTATGGGTGCAAGACATACCATTTTTGACGTCCCTTGTCGTTCAAAGTCCAAGATACCAAGACTAGCTGGAGGGGTGTGGGAAAACACATGACCCATGCCAATTTTCTGAGTGGATCAACACTCCTGAGCACAGCCCGTTCCAATGGTCACGTGCACGACTTAGAAACTCCAAAATCAACATGTTGTGGTGGCACCAGACATCATTGTCTGCGCCAGAGGTATGACGCAACTCGCACAAGTCCCACCATCCCACACCAGTTGAAGAGGCGTGACTGTACTAGAACAGGCACCCCATGCCAGATGAAAAGGAGCGGTCTGTGCCAGATCTCACGGTCGCGCCAGATAGGACGCCCGTACTTGCCACGGGCTGTGTCATCTGTGTAGGCGCGCGTCTGGCGGCGACTGAGCTAGGGTTTACCCTATTTTGGCCTATTTTGGGTCTATTTTTAGGTACAATCCCCTACTACTATAAGTATAGCCTTAGTCTACTAGGTTAAAAACTTTTGATCATATTTTGTAAGTAGAAGAGAAACTCTAGAGAGTAACACTTTTTCCCCTTTCTTTCCTTATCTTTTTGTTTTTTTCCTAGGATGTGGAATTCAAATTCATATTTAAATTCCATATCTATGGAGTAGTTCTGTATCTTAGGGATAATTGTAGGTGCATGGTTTAATTTATATGTTTTGTGAGATTTAGATTCATCCTAATATCCGTGTTCATGATATTATTGTGATAATAATTGAATATTTGAATTTCATGAATAGTGCACTCTATTAAGCACACACTCTAGCCTATATTCATGTTGGTGCAAATATTGATGCCCCCTTGGGAAGAGAAACCTAGATGTTTGAATGGGTAATGGGTACGCTGCGTCTGCGTGAGTGTGTGCATGGGAGACCCGGTTATTGTTCTGAATTACCCCTCATCGCACCAGTCTTAACTTATTACGTAAAGTAGTCTGAAAGGTTATGGGGTAGAGATAGTGAATAGTAGAAAGCTAGGGTTATAAGGAACCCTAGTATCGTAGATAAGGTGCCAACGACTCCTTGGCCTAATTGATAGGACCGTTGGGAAGTAGTGCATTCATGGTGGAAGCCCAAGATGTAATCTCCAGGGAGAGAATTAGACTTGAAACAATGGTTGGACCTTGTTGTACTTCCCTAATTACGATGGCTGTGTGGATAAAAGGTTGCGAGTGCACCCACTTTAAAGTGTATGTCATCGGCCACACCACGTGTTGTGAATACTCTATTAGGTTTTTCTAAATCTCATTGTGAGTGAATCAAGGATCGAAACATTAAATCAATCATGTTGCTCAATGACTCCCCAAGTGCCTAGCTTTATAGTTTATTTGTCTTTTTATTTTCATGTTTAGTAGTTGCTAATTGAAAAACCAACCCCCCTTGTTTGATTTACTATCTATTCCTTTAACTCGTACATATTAACAACCCGTGCGAGGTTGTGTTTTCATTGGTACTTAGAGCCTAGCATCTCTGTGGACAAACCCAGGGCTTACACTAACTACCCTATCAATGGCGTAGCAGTGAGAATGGGTGCAGAATTATAAAGTTTATCTTTGACCCCACATCCTCCACTTGGATTAATTAGCTATAATTAATAACCCCGGGTGGAGGCAGGTTAAATTTTTGCACCATTTCTAGGGATGGTATTTAGTCTAAGTGTCAATAATGCATAACATGTTATTATAATAGTTAGTATTAGCTTTTATTGTGTTTTATGTTGTTGATTCTTTTGTTAAGCTATTGTGATAGTTGTTTTTGTTCCCTTTTGATCTGTTTGCTATTATTGTATTCTGAAGGGTATTGTGAGGCCTAGTTTATGGTGCACGATGTACCACTAATCTAGACGTCTTACACTACCAAGCTGGGAACATAGGTGGTCGGAGGAGAAGGAATCGAAGAACTAGGGCACAAGTTCAACCAAGGTTAGAAGTACTATTTGAAGAACCGCTAGCAATGGCGGAAGATAATCGTACCCTACGGGAGCTCATAGCAACCAACTTGGAGAATCAACCACTATACATTACCTTCCGTCATTACCCGCCAATGTGAGATGTGAGATGAAAAGTGGCATGATCCATTACCTACCTACATTCCATGGATTGGTGGGGAAGGACCTAAACAAACATCTATCGGAGTTCCATTTGGTGTGCATGAACATGAAGCTCCTAGGAGTGTCCGAAGACGACTATAATCTAAGAGCATTCCTTTTTTCCCTTGAAAATGGTGCTAATGACTGGCTATACTGCTTTCCACTAGGATGCATTGGTTCTTGGATGGACATGAAGCAAAGGTTCTTAGAAAAGTATTTTCCAGCATCCAAGTCATCCAGGTTGAAAAAGTAACTGTCGAACATCACCCAAAGTGCTACCGAGAGTATGTATGATTATTGGGAATGCTTTAAGAGATTGCTAGCTAGTTACCCCTACCATCCTTTTAAGGAGGGGGATCTAGTGTATTATTTCTTCGAGGGGCTATGTGATGAAGATATGTGAATGGTGAATGTCATTTGCAATGGTTCGATAGTGAATAAGAGCCCTAAGGATGCAATGGCCCTTTTTGAAGAAATGGCAAATGGTATGTGACAATTTGGCACTAGGTCAAGGGTTGAGTTCTTAGATAAACCCACACACTCACCTAAGTTGGAGGAGCAAGTCCAAGCTCTTGCTTCCATGATGAAAGAGCTCTTGCGAGGAAAAGTGCATCAACTCCAAGTGTGTGGAGTTTGCAACCTTTACCATAACTCTAAGGCGTGTCCCGAAGCCATATGTGATTTACAAGAGGTGAATGTAGTTGAGTATAACAATTGTGAGAGACCACAATTTGCTAGGGGTCGGCCACAAGGGTTTCAGGGGAACCAAGGAGATGAAAGGTCAGACCACTATGCAAAATCATTCAACCCAAGGTATTAAGATCATCAAAACTTCTGATGGAGGGAGGATAACCAACCTCATGGATACCGGGGTGGAGAAGATCCACCTCAACCATATCCTAGAGGTGAAGGCTCTTCCAACAACCATGTTTCACTTTGCAAGTTAGAATGAGAGGAGATCTTAGAAGTCATCGATCAATTGGGGAAGAAACATGAAGTCTTCATAGAGAAGACAAGGTGTGAGATTGAAGACTTTGCTAATAGAGCTTTCTCATGTATTAAAAATATTGAAATTCATGTTAGGCAACTGGCAACCTCGGTGAGCCGACTTGAAGCCAAGGAGTCTAGAAGACTCCCTTCCCAACTGGAGATCAATCCAAGGAACGTGAGTGCTCTTAAATTGAGAAGTGTGAAGGAAGTTTGTGAGACCGAGAAGAATATGATGCAAGATAATGATAGGGTATTAGAGGCTACCAAAGCACACTTCGAAGAGGAAGAGATTGTGGTCAAGGAAACACCCTCCAAGGAGCTTCCACCGCCTGAGGCACAAGTTACTATTCCACCACCATTTCCAAATGCTTTGAGGGGAAGGCCTAAGGTGGTGACCAATGATGCAAGCATTTGAAAAGTCTTCAAAAAGGTTGAGGTAACCATCCCTATCTTGGAATTAATTGAGAATGTGCCATCGTATGGTAAAATTCTTAAAGTTGGATGCACAGAGAAAATAAGTAGGCCAACTAAGAGGTTTGGACATTTGAAAATGGGAGGATTCACCATTTTGAATCATAAAAATTTGCCTAAGAAATGCAACGACCCCGGAATGTTTTCTATCCCTATCTCCTTAGGTGGTAAACTTGTGGAAAATGTCATGATATATTTAGGCGCATCCATTAATGTGATCATGTTAAGTCTATACAAACGCCTAGAAATAGGTGAACTTAGGGATACTGGAGTGATTTTCCAACTCACCGATCATTCCCAAGCTAGTCCTCGTGGACTAGTAAAGGATGTGATGGTGCGAGTTGGCAAGTTGGATTTTTTTTTGCAGACTTTTATGTCCTAGACATGGCGCACGATGGAAGTGCACCCCCAATACTTTTGGGAAGACCTTTTCTTAAAACATCTAGGACTAAAATTAATGTCCACTTGGGATCCTTGACTCTAGAAGATGACATGGATAAAGTAGAGTTTGATATCAATAAATCTAGGCATGATTTGACAAATTCTTCTTTTATGTTCAAAATGTGTAACCCTATGTGATGAGCATGATGAATTTTCTAGTGTCACCAACGAGAATGAATATTTGGATGAGTCCCGTGTTGATGATATTGTTCATAAGTCCAATGAATTGAACGATGCGATGGATAGCATGTCTGGGTTGGACTATTTTTCCATGCTAACTAACTTGCAGCGGAAAAGGGAGAGTGTTAAGAGTTTAAAACCTCCTCGACATCCCCCTAACCCCAAAGTGACATTCATGGACTCAATGCTAGCGAAACATAAAGATTCATTTCTTATGATGGACAAGAGGTCTGAAGGTAAGGATGACTCATTGTAGAGACCTCTCCATAATGACGTCATTGTGGGTGGAGTCGCAGATGGAGATTCCAGAGACCCACAGGTGGGTATTTCTAACTAGATCTCATGAAAAGAAAATAAGTCGTGAGGACGATAATAAATATACGGTGTTTCCTTTTGCTTCCGTGTTTTGAGTAGTGATTAGATAGATTTTTGCATGTTCTTGTTTGCTATATTTTTGAGATAAAACTCTTGTTTGATTTGAAAATTTGAGTTCGAGACTCGTGATTGTGACTGGATGGAATTATATTTGACGGGGGACATTGCATTCTGAAAAGGAGGGAAAAAACTAAGAACTAGGGCAAAAAAATGGTGGATGCCTCGTGCCAAGAGATTTAGAGCGAGGGGATACCTCGTGCCAAGAAGATTGGCGCAAGGTGATGGTTTGTGTCAAAAGTTTGGCGCAAGGCTATGGTTCATGCTAGAATGTTTGACGCGAGGCTTTTGGGTCGCGCCAAACACATTTTGTGCATAGAACCAATTTTTCACTTTTGATTTGTTCCAAAAATACAAATTTGTAAAATTTCTGAATTTCTAACTCAAAAATGCAATTTTTTTGTTCAAGAATTTTGAAATTTCCTTAATCCCTTAGGATTTTTTTATAGTACTTCCAGCGTCCCTTGAAATTAATTGATTTGTACTATTGTCTCCAAAATTGAGAAATTTTTAATTCCACCATTATCCTAATTGTACCTCCCTCCCTATTCACCTAGGCTAAATTTCTAATCCCATGGTACGATTATCCACCTAATTCTATCATTTGACACATTCTTCCTTCTAAAGAAACACTCACTCTCACACACTCTTGGATAAACTAAAAAAATTGAAGTTTTTCTTCCAAAAATTTGCAATTTTTTCTTCTTCTTGTGTGGATCTTGCAAATCATAGCTTCAAATTCCGGGTAATCCATTGAACTCTCTATTTATATGTTTTATTGAAATTGTGGTGGTGTTATGAAAAGCATGATTCTTAAATGAGTGTGTGTTTTTGAGAAATATGTTTAGGTTTTTATGCATGATCTTGCGTTGAAGAAAGTTTGGGTGGATTGATAGGTTGGTGATAACTTACATGGGTTTGTTGTTTGATGAGGAATGTTCTTGTTTAAATAGCCTTCATGCTTAGATCATCGTGTTTTGAATGGTTAGGCTATTTGGGAGAATGTTGTCATGTTGAATGATATTGTAGGCCATGCCTTTTCTATGATCATATCACCACTCTTGCCTTCATTTTGATAGGATTCCTCCCAAGAAGAATGTTTTGGAGAAAGGAAAGTCCTCAAGGGATGAGAAGAGGAAGAAACCCGCAAAGGGGGCAACCCACGAGCCGGTGACTTTCATTCTTCGTAACCACCTGTTTGTGACCAATGAGTTTATGGGGTTATCCAACATCTCCAAAACTATAGTCCAGAGGTGGAGGAACTTGAGAGAGCCAAAGAGGAGTATTTTGGAGATTGGGTTTTCTTGCAAGGACACCTTGGTAGCTCTAGGCTTACTCGAGCCCATCACTTACCTATTAGGCCAAGTAGGTCCAGACGGGTTTCTTGAGATACACTCCAAGACGTACGTCAGGTAGACCCTAGAGTTCCCAGCTACTCTATGGCCGGTCATGGACGATGATTGACACAAGGTGATCAAATTCAACCTAGATGATAAGGAGTACAAGATGACCCCATGAAAGTAGCGCAAGCCTTTGGATGGAGGTATGGCAAGGAGATCCAGAAGACACACCGTCAAGGGATGCCTTTTTCTCTCGAATACTTCTGGGTACCACTGACAGGCACTGATCGAAAGAACCAATACAAGATTACGGCCATGGTTCACCCGACATTGCATTATGTTCACTGACTGTTGGCTATGGGTGTTTTTTGCCATGGTGAGATGACGCAATGCCCAGGCTTGGATGTTCATTGTCTTTGGGCAATGACACCTGAGGATAATTTTTACCTGAACCTGGTAGGGTCATTTGTGAATGAATGTTTAGTGACGGGGGACAGAAAAAGTGGTAAGATATCTATGGGCGGTATGGTAGGACTACTGGCACAGTACTTAGGACATTCGGTCACACAGAAGGTGTTGGCTAACTTGGGACGATTGGTACAAAGTATAACATCGAGAAGTTAGCAAAGGCATGTATGGTGGGACCTACTACATTGGAGGATCGGTATGTATAGCTTAATTGTACTTCCTCAGCGGAGCGCACTTCCATTAACCATGATACTTGCTTGGATGACCTATTTATTGTGCCTGACCCGCATTTTGAGGGAGATTTATATAGAGTGGTAGACACCTCGGAGATAGATGTTGAGGAGGCCATGGGTGAGACCACTCCGAGAGCACCTCCTAGTCGCCCTCGCCTATCCACAGACATAATTGACCAATTGCACTCACTAGGGGATAAGCTTTCGAGTTATACCCAAGTGTTACAAGAGGTAGTCCAAGCGATGGGAGGAATGTTCTCGCAAGTGAAGGATCTTAGTTTGAGGATGGATTACATTGAAGCCGCGATTCAAGCAATAAGATACATGGAGAGGAGTTTTATGGATGAAGGCCCTTAGGGGCTATGAGAGTGAGTATCACTATTTCTCCAACCTCACTTATGTTTTGACATGATTTTTGTTGCATTGGAGACTATGCATTGGTTAAGTGTGGGGAGGGAGTAGTGAGCACTTAGGGAGTCTTCATTCTTAGATTTCCTTGGTGCATTTCATGCTTTTCATTGGTAGTTTTCTTTCTTATTTGTTGGTGATTTTGGTTTTTAATTGTTGAGGGATGATTTTGGATGGACATTTGGTGGCATGTCATGCTATGCTAGGGTTCCTAGTTTTCATGTTTTAGGATATTGGTGGTGTATTTTTTGTTTTGATCTTATCTTTTGTAGTATGAAGCCCACTTTGGGGCAATTTTTGTGCTACACCAAAAAAATTAGAAAACTTGAAAAAACTAAAAAAGTTTAAAACCCAGACAATTCGAAAACCCAAAAGGGCAACTTGGGTAACATTGGGAAGATCGTGGATAGGTAGAAAGACCTAGGTATAAGTGAGAGGCTAGGCTCGGCTAGGCTTACGAGTCTAGGCAAAAATGAGAGGCCGTGTGGAAAAAGGTGAGAAGTGAGTACCTTTGTGTGTTAAAACTAGGATGAAAACCCAAAAGGGCTCCAAGAAAAAATGAGAGAAAATAAAAAACTAGGTAGATGATACATTTGCTTCCGTGGTGGATCATTTTTGGGAGACAGCTCTTTGATTTCTTTGGGATCATTTTGGGAAAGGTAAGCTAGCTTAAGAATTATTTTTTTGGCTTACCTTTTTCCACATTTTACTTTTGGGAGGTTAGATTGCTTATGTTTTTCGGGGAGTGTGAGAGTTGTGAGATTCTTACTCTTTTGGGGAAAATAGGGTAATCTAGGAATAAGTTGAATGCCACGGTTAACTTATGTTGGCACACTACATTTTACTTGATTCTTTTTCTTGTCTTTGTTTACTCGAGGAAGAATAAAGGGTTAAGTTCAGGGAGTCTGATGTGCTTTATTATGTATGTTTAACCATTGCATTTGGCATAATAATTAGCTAGTTTTATTTGGTGGATTGCTAGTATTAGTTGAGTTTACGTGACAAGGGATTTAGACGACCATGTTAAGTTTTCTTGTCTAAATCCCACATTTTGTAAACTTAATTAGTACTAATGACTATCATGTATCCACAAACTCCTTGATATTCCTTGTGATCATCTTTAGTAGGTCGCCCATGGGTACTTTTTGTTTACATTCTATGTGAAGGCCATTCGTAAGGGCGGTAGAAAATATTGAAGGCCGTTTTCAAGGACGGTAAAAGTTATCAAAGACCATTCACACTAGAATGGTATTAGACAAAGGCCACGAGTATCAAAGTGTGGTAGAAGGAGATTGAAGCCAAAGATAGGCGGCAGTGGAGTTCAAAGCGGCTAATGAAGAAACGATGAATCATGGTTCAATGAGTTGTGCTTACGTCTGAGAATGACCCAAGAATAATTACCTTTATAGCTGATTCCATTGGATTCTTCATCTTGAGCACTACAAAATCTACTACTAAAACTCCCAAATGAGACTAACGGTTCATCTGTAGCGAAGGAACAAAGTTCAGCAGGCTAAGGCACAAATGGGTTGGCGTGGGCCGTTCATGGATGGCACCAACGGCCTGCGCCAAAGGAGCTGTCCCATGCCAAGATGACAAGCACAATGCAATGGCATGACCTGCGCCAAATGCCACGGGCCACAAGCATTAGGCTCAAATCCCACTCTAAATGGTTAAGTATAGGTGCAGGATGACCCATTTTCGACGTCCCTTGTCGTTCCAAGTCCAAGATACCAAAACCAGCCGGTGGGGTGTGGGAAAACACATGGCCCATGCCATGTTTCCGATCGGATCAACACACGTGAGCACGGTCCACTCCAACGGCCACATGTGCGACTCAAAAACTTCAAAATTAGCATGTTGTTGCCGCCACGCGCCAGACGTCATGGTCCACGCAAGAGGTATGATGTGGCCTGCACTAGTCCTAGCATTTCGCGCCAGTTGAAAAAGCACGACCCAAAAAAGAATGAGCACCCCGTGCCAGGTGAAGAGGCTCGGTCTGCGTCAAATGTTACGGCCGCACCAGCAAGGACGCCCGTACCCGCCACGGCTGTGTAATCCATGACGGCCCACACCGGGTTGCGGCTGAGCTAGGGTTTACCCTATTTTTAGCATGTTTTGGGCCTATTTTTAGGCATAGTCCCCTACTACTATAAATATAGCCTTAGTCTACTAGGCTAAAAAGGTTAGATCATATTTTGTAATTAGGAGGGCAACTCTAGAGAGAGAAACACTCTCCCTTTTTTCCTTTCTTTCCTTTTCTTTTTGTTTTATCCTAGGATGTGGAATTCAAATTCATATTTGAATTCCATATCTATGGAGTAGTTCTATAGCTTGGGGATAATTGTAGGCGCATGATTTAATTTATATGTTTTGTGAGATTCCTTAGATTTATCCTTATATTTGTGTTCATGATATTATTGTAATTGTTCTTGAATATTTGAATTGCATGAATAGTACACTCCATTAAGCACACTTTAGTGTATATTCATGTTGGTGCAAATATTGATGCCCCATTGGGAAGAGAAACCTAGACAATAGGTAATGGTGTACATTACGTCTGCGTGAGTGTGCACACGGGAGACCCGATTATTGCTCTAAATTACTTTCCATCACATCAGTCTTAGTTGATTATGTAAATGTTTTTGAAAATTTATGGGTAAAGATAGTGAATAGTAGCAAGCAAGGGCTATAAGGAATCCTAGTATCATAGATAAGGTGCCAACGACCCTTTGGCCTAATGGATAAGACCATTAGGAAGTAGTGCATTCATGGTGGAAGCCCGCGATGCAATCGCACGAGGGAGAAACAGGCCTATTTAAATGGTCAGACCTTAGTGTACTCCAATAATTACGATGGCGGTGTAGATGGAGGGTTGCGAGCTCACTCGCCTTGATAGGGACGGGGAAGTGTATGCTATCGGCAACACCACATGTTGTGAACACTCTATTAGGTTTGTCTAAATATATCTTATATGTGAATGAATCAAGGATCGAAACATTAAATCAACCATGTTGCTCAATGACTCCCCAAGTGCTTAGATTTATAGTTTACTTGTCTTTTTTATTTTCATGTTTAGTAGCTGCTAATTGAAAAACCAACCCCCACCCCCCTTGTTTTGCTTTACTAGTTATTCCTTTCACTCGTATGGATTAATGACCCGTAGGAGGTTGTGTTTTCATTGGTACCTAGACCCTAGCATATCTGTGGACAAACCCAGGGCTCACCGCTAACTACCTTATCGATAGCGTAGTAGTGAGAACGGGTGCAGAATTATAAATCTTATCTTTGACCCCCACGTCCTCCTCTCGGGTTAATTAGCTACAATTAATGACCCAGGGTGGAGGCATGTCATTTAACCATTTATAGAGTAATCCAATACTAAATAACATGTAATAGATATCAACGAACACTATATTTTTCATCAAATATTAAATATTACATTATTTAACCAAAATGTTCTCTCCACGACTAATCTACAACGCCGCACTTATCGGTACTCATGCGACACGAATGAGATATTGCATATAGAACAAACGTGTAATTTTTTTTATGACATCACCAATTCAAAATGACATTGCAATGTTACTGTTCCACATCAGCATGCACACATCATCGGTGTGCTGCATTCCGCGATGTTGCAGTTATTTAGAACGATACTAATGGAAACGACATCGCAACCATTCCTCTTCGATCATGTGTCTTGTTGGTATGGCTGATGTCGCTCATCTTATATCCTGACTTCGATCTAAACAATGTCGCAAATATCGTATCCTATTGTCGGCTTTAGTACTAAAAGCGACGTCGCACATACAATCTGGCGACGTCAGTAAAAAACCAAGGTAAAAGGTACCTTTCACCTCTGTTTCGAACCGAGGTAATAGGTATACTTTTACTTCACCCACATTTACCTTAGTTTTTCGGGGGCAAAAAATTGAGGTAAAAAGAGGTGAAAACCGAGGTAATTGGTGTTGTTTGTTGTGGTGTATGGTTTAGCAACCCTTGAGCCATCGATAAGGTGTCTATTCTCATTTTCCTCTTTATGCCTAGGAATAGAGAATTTGTGGTGTAGTTCCCGGGACGTAATTGTACGGGGGAGAAATAGATCTGCACAATGGCAGGGCCGTTGTTGCACTCCCCTAGTTATGGAGGTGGTGTCGATGGAAGATTACAAGAGCAACCTATGTGACAGGTATGAACACTAGAGTGTTGACCATCAGCCACACCACGTGTTATGAACACTAGAGTAGGTTTTGATGCCTTATATGTGATGGAATTGATGATCGAAACATTTAATCAATCATGTTATGCAAATATTCCTCAAGTGCTTGTTTACCCATTCTAAGTTACAAGAAGGAATTGCTAATGCTAATTAAAATTAAATACATCAATATAATAGAATAGGGATAATAGATAAAAGAATAAACAACTTGTAAAGAGAGGAATAGAAAAGGATAAAAACAAGGTAAGAAAATAAGTAAACAAACAAAGTAAAACACCAAAAGGAAAAGCAATGTACGCTGGGAAATGAAACAAAGAAAAAGGAGAGAATAATGGTACCATAAGGAAATGCTTGATACACAAGAAAGAAAAGAAAGGAAAAAGATTTTAAAAAATGAAAATGGGGTCCCCTAAGCTTGCAACTTGCGAATAATATTATCCAATGGAAGTTGGAGGAACATTCAAGATTTGCAAATCAGATTAATGATCTTGTGTCTCGTGTCAGCAAACCTAAGCCTCACTTCAAGCAAATTCCAACTATAAATAGCAAGATTCACACTAAAACTTAACCCCCATCCAAACTAACAACAGTAAACATTTACCTCAAACCTCGTCGTAGCTCCAGGACTTGCGACCAAGCTTTGCGGGTGAGAAACACATCGGCAACAATCTAGTGAATGTTTTCATCGCCATAGCAGGAACTAAATTTAAAATTGGTATAATATGTTATTTTATATCTGTTAAATTTAAATGTGGTAGTTTAGAATTTTATATGTAATATGAAATGTTTAATAATATTATGTTCTATGCATGTCTATTATTTGGTTGTATACTAATTAAGCACGGTGTGTACTTTATCACATTGTGCTTAATTATTGTGATACTAAGTGAATTAATTACCCTGATATTTTATGTGGATGACCGACTTGTACTTTATCTTGCCATGTCAAACATGGATTATGTGGTGCCTGATTACTTGCTTGTGCTTTTTGGGGTCCCTGATGCGATTATAGTTTGGTCAAAGTCGGCGGGCATCTAATTAGACCGGCTACACGTGGAGTTTTGGTATGCTAGTATAACCATCTGGTATTCTGATACACGCTCTTAATTGAACATATTGGATGTGGTTGACGAGTATGAATTTCTGGATCGTGATAGCCGTCAGGCATTATTAAAGGGTTTATGCTCTGACGCTAGTCACAGTGTCCATATAGGAACTTAACTGCGTCTTGGCATATCTCACCCATGTCCTTTTAATATGTGCTAGGAATTATGTGGCTATTTTCTTTATGTGATCACTAAATTTAACTTGGTAAATATTGGCAATGGAACCTCACTAAAAAGGGAGCTTACCATAGTTTAATCAACCCTAACATGTGTAGCTGAACATTTAGAGTGAAGTGCATTGGTGCCTTTACTTCTTTTGAGGAAGGATTCTGGGCGGACCTTTATAATCTTTTTTTTAATTGTGTTATAATATGTAAAATATTGAATGTAAAACTGATCCTTACCGAATCTTTCTGAACTTTTGTCTATATTTTTGTTAAACACCTTGTTTAGTACTTGTATAAAGACTTTCACTGTAACAGTAAGTTAGGTTTTTTATTTCTATATTTGATTCCGCATAAACTTGGTAACATGCCTAGGTTCGACCAGAAACTTGTGTTGAGCGAGTTGGTCATGGATCTGGGGTGTTACAATCCCCATGGCCTCCTAGAAATCTATCACCAATAATGTTGGCCATCAGTCACCAAAACCACCCCTTTGGACCCCGTAAAAATGTCTAGGAAATATTTCAATCGGACAGGAAGTACAGTGGGCCCGACAGAGAGCTAAGACATTGGTATTCTCATGGTTGAGCAGTGTCTTATTTATGAGTGGATATGCTTGAATGTATTGCCCATGGGTGGGAACACATGTAAGCTAACAATCGGTAATTTGATGCTATTCTACTACGTGGTAGAGAGGGTAAAGATAAACCCCGAGTTCACCATCATAATGAGCATGATTAAGACCGTGAATATGAAGAAAAAGGATCTCCCCTATAATGGATTGTTTAAGCTATAATGAAGAAAGATGGAGTCCTGCCCCAGGATCGGTCTCTGCCATTGGAGTACTATCATATGGCGTGGTTCCAATATAAGCAGTTGAAGATCGAATTTGACAGTAGATGGGAGCAATGGGTGATTCAAGGTCAAGTTGGGAAGATTGCAAAAAGGGCTAGGGACGAGGATCTTGATAGAGTCGAGTGATCGTCTTCTCGTAAGTTTAAAATTTTAGTTTATAAATATTTTTAATTTTTTGTCCACATAAATATTTTTGAATTTATGAAGAATGTGTGTATAAATTTCTTGTGTTGAAAGGTTGGCAGAGTAGTTGGAAGAGCCAAATATGTCGGGTGCTTGAATCGCATTCGTGGCGCCATGGATCAAACCCAGGAGATGTTGGCTAGGGCAGAGGCACAACAACAATGTTTCATGGAATTCCAGGGAATCTAGCTTGTGCTAAGCGAGGATGAAGAGTCACCTAACTTTAAGCCAATTTTTTCGAAGAGCGAGGAAAAGGCGGAGGATGGTGCAGAGCAATAGGAAGGCAATCTTGAGGATGACGTTGACCAAAATTTCTCGAGTGTTTAGGAGAATTGAAAACAAACTTTTTCTATCTATCATGTCTTGTTTTTAATCTTAGTAGTATGAATGCTCAAGTATTTGGTTATTGTTAATGCGTTGGGCTATTTTCTTTACATTTTGGTAAAATTCAAGATTTGGAGTTTATTCGATGAATTTAAGTAGTTTTTTTGTTTATTAGGTTTGTAAAGGTGATTTGAAAATACAAGTAGATATTAATTTAGAAAATTTGAAATGGACATGAAATGGTTAATGATTTGAAAAATGACCATTGGAGTTGATGGATTTCCAAGTTGGGAATTCGATCGGTCCTTTAAACAAAATAACTCAAAAAGGTTACGAGTCTAGAAGACGTTCGGCTCCAATTGACCATTGGAGATGATCTCATTTACAAGTTCATAAAATTAGGTTCCAAGCTCGGCCCTGATATTCGGTAGGTCTGATCTGCTTTCGAACTGGATGCTGCTCTGTATTTCATAAAAAGAAGCCCTAAAATGGAATCAAACCCTCATTCCATCTCAATTCAAAAACCCTCCATACCTTTTCGACTTTGGAGATGGAATCGGATGCTCCCAATCTTATCCTAAGTAGACAGTGATTGTCAAATGGCAAGAGAAGGTTCATCACGCATCCCCCGTTCTAGATCCATCGGCAACAATCCCATGTATGACAATGTGAAATTTGTGTCGATGAGTGCTCAAAAATGGTATGATTAATTACGTTCTAAAGGGAAATTTCTTGATTTTTATGTGGTAGAATTCAATGAGTAATTGGAACTAGGATTATCCGATCCCTTAGAGAAGTTTAGGGAACAACTTGTAGAGAAGTTTCTCTCGTGTAACGAATCATTGTATTTTGATTTGACTTGCGCCAATTCTATAGTAATCTACATGAGGTTGCGAATGATGCTTACTCCATTAGGGTGGGGGGGAATTGATATTACAGTTGATCATTGGACTTGAAATGAAACCCTAGAGTTCTTGTATAGGAACCTGGAAAGCAATCACCCGGGAGACTAGAGGGTTCATTGGATGATTGTTATCATAGGGGAAAATGGCCACAACTTGTTGATTACCCATATGCAGACCCCCATCCAAATAGTTGTTTATTTCTAATTGGTCATACAAGTACGTAGTCGAAAAATGATTTTAGTTGACCTTGGCAATTTTTATGTTTTAAATATGGATACTATTTTTTATTATCAAGTTAGATTTCATTTTCCATTTAGAGCTTGTTTTTCTCTACTTCTTAAACATTAATAAATGTTTGATTCAAAATGAAACTTAGCTCATTCAAATTTGTAGCAGTTCATTTTCAAAACAAAGACAATTACAATCATTGACACTACTTCTTCTATTTTCTCTTCTTCAAGACCTTCTTGGCCTTTCCACGGACGTCAACCTGAATTCCCTCCTCATGATCGGTATGCCCGACGAGCTGTTCAAATTGAGATAGCCCTCTTTATGCAAGATAGCATCATTGGTTCCAACACCGGTTGAATTTTGACCGAAACCAAGAATTTCTTTGACTTCATATTTTAAAAAAATGCGTGTTTCCCTTCCACAAATACCTTCCACCTAAGATCGGCATGATCCCTCACATAGAAAACCTGGTGCACTTGGGAGGTCAATATGAAAGGATATTCCTGCCAACCTATCTAACTCCTGTTGAAAAGGGTGAAACCAAAATCCCCAATCTGTTGTCTATTGTTGAAATCCACCCACTAACATTTAAAAGCTGCAACTCGCATCGAGACATAGTCAAGCTCCCATATATCTTAAATTGTTCCAAAGTAACATTGGTGAGCGTACATAGGATTATTATCACTTCCATTGCTGAGGTAAAACCATTGACATTGTGTCCTCCATAAGAGAGTACAGTACCAAGTGGTCTACAAGCCGACCATTAACTTTCATAGGATGATTGCCCACGACTACATTTTAACGCAACCCTAATGAAAAAGTCCCACTATGTAATTGTATGACTTGAGCTTCATTGATGAAGCTCCATCGCCCACTATGTAAAAGTCCCACTATCTAATTGTATCCATGTGAATCTCTAATATGGGAAAACATCTTCATGATTGCAAAGAACATAAAGATGGGCATTACTTAAATCTTCTGCGCTAGGGCTGAAAAGCTTCTCCTGCCTAACTCCATGACCTTCTAACTGTCCCTCATATCTATTAGTTGGAACCCCAACCTAATAGACCTTCTTTATATACTCTGTACAAAACTCAATGATCTCTTCTGCCACATACCTCTGTACAATACTTGACCAGGCCTGTATCGATTCTTCACAAAATTCTTGAATATTTTCATGTACTTCTCAAACGGGTACATCCACCTCAAAAAGATAGGACCATAAAGCTTTATTCCACACACAAGATGGACACACAAGTGGACCATAATGTCGAAGAATGAGGGTGGAAAATACATTTCCATCCGACACAAAACTTCAACGATCATTGATTGCAAATGGTCCAACTTCGATACACTAATGGTTTTGCTACAAATGGACTTGAAAAAACAAACAAAACTTCTTAATGCACAATCTTACATGGGATGACAATGACGATCGAATCACAATTACATTCAATTCCTACATTAGATTGTGACAATCATAAGACTTCAACCCAACCAACTTCAACTCCTTAGCTGACAAAAAAGTTTTGATGTTGGAAGAATAATCTCCCGGGACCTTAACACTACTAAGGGTCTCATAAAAAAAATTTCTTCCCTGATTGAGACATAGAATAGCAAGCAGGGGGAAAGTAACAATTTTCATCAAAACACATTGGGCCTAAGTTCTTCATCATTCCCATCTTAACCAAATCTTACTGAGCCTTAAGCCCATCCTTTTTTTTCCCAGGGGTATTCAACAAGGTCCCGACCAAGGAATTACACACATTCTTCTCAATTTGCATAGCATTGAGACAATGTCTAGCATCCAAATGCTCCCTATAAGGCAATCTTAAGAAAGTGGAGCATTTCTTCCTACTCCTATCCACAGGCACTTTAAGTTTCTTCTTCCCAAAGTCATTGGAAAAAATTCTTCATAGTTTCAAATATTTGAGTGCATGTTCGTGCAACTAGTGCTTCTCTAGCCTCTACTTCCCCATTTCACCATTTTTTCGCCAATCGCCATTATTTGTACTCCGGAAAAAACCTACATAACCTTGACATACAGTTTTACAACCATGCTTTAGTTGGTGGTAATCAGTCTCCTACTCACACACACGGGGCAAGAAAAATGGCCTTTCACTGAGTAACCAGAAAAATTACCGTTTGTAGAAAAATCATTAATAGTGCAAAATAACATCTCTTTCCATGTAAAGTAATCTTCAACAATGTCATCATATGTCCGAACACCCTCCTTAAATAGAGTTAAAAAGTCCTCAATAAGAGGAGAAAGATACACATCTATGTCACTAATCCGTTTCTTAGGACTGGAAATTATCATAGATAACAACACGTACTAACGTTACATTGTCAACCATGACGGAATATTGTAGATAACCAACATAACAGGCCAAGAACTATGTGTAGTACTTATATTATCAAATGAATTCATTCCATCGGTACATATAGACAGGTCAATTGGGAGGGATTGGGATGAAATGGGATGGGATGGGATGGGAAATTAATAAATGGGTAGTTAATGGGATCGGGTATTAAATACCCATTAGCTTTTGGGATTGGGCGGGATGGGAATGATAATGTTAATGGGAAATTTTGATCCCAATGGGTCCCATATTATGTTAAATCAAAAGAAACCCAATAAATACCCAAAATTACCCAATTAAATGCATATGTAATATTTAACATAAAAATTCACTACAATTCACAAATTATACATATTTAATGCACGTATCAATTAGTGGCCTAAAAGTTCGATGTTATTAGACAGACAGTCACTCATTCACATGCTTAAATTGTATTCTAATCTGTCGTCGGACGGGGTATAATTTGTGTCCTTTCATTTTATTTCTACAACACTTGGGACCATAAATGAGCCGAGTTGAACTCGAACAACCACTAATTCGAATTCAGCTTGTTTAAACTATCACGAGTTCCAACTCGACTCAAAATCGTGCGAACCTGTAGTATATTGGCTCAAGCTCAAGTTCGAATGAAATTAATTTGACTCGAGTTCAATTTTGAGTGAAATTAATTTGATTCGAGCTCTATTTTAATTTTGCACTAGAGCCATGATTAAATATAATTTTTCCTTTAATATACATTTTAATATATTTTTTAGTAAATATATATTAAATATATATTATGTTGGCTCGATAAGTCGTACAAGTTTAACAACCAGTGTTAATTGAATTCAAGTGCGAGCACGAACTCGAATACAAAATGAGTTGGTTCAAGCGTGCTCAAATTCGGTCAAACTTGAATTTGAGTTGAGCTTACATAGAGATGCTCGTAACAGTTTGGTTCGTTTGCATCCTTGGTGTGACAAAGCTCGAGCTCGTGAACAGTTCTGGTGTAAACGAAGCAAACTGTTTGCGAACAGCTCGGTCAAATCTCGACTTGAATTCCAATGTTATCAAGACGTACATTATTCGATCTCGTACAATATTCGAGATTGAACTCGTACAGTATTCGAGCTCGTACAATATTTGAGTTTGAGCTCGTACAGTATTCGAGCCTGAGCTCGTACAGTATTCGTGCTCAAGCTCGTATAGTAATCGAGTTCAAGCTCTAACCCAACTAATATTGTTCGTCAATCTCGTCGAGTTAACATAGGCAACATATTATTTGTTTTTATTAAATATAATATAATATAATGTAAATAATATAATATATTCATTCATGGAACGAGTTCGAGCTTGAACTAAATTAATTTCACTCGAGCTCAAGGTGAATCATGATTTTACATGTTCAATCGAATCGAACCGAGTTCAAAATATTCTAAACGAGTTGAACTCGAACAAATTCCTTCACAGCCGTAGTTAGGAATCTGATGAAGTTTGGAAAATGTAATCATAAAAATAGTAAGAAAAGAGTAAAAAAATATTCAAGTGGAGTCTAATTACACTAAATAATATCCTTATCAAAAAATGGGATTTGATCGGGTATTAATTAGGTACCCATAATTACCCAATTTTAAATGGGTATATGGGAAGATTAGGATCCCAATCCCATTTCTCCATGTAACTCAATACAGAGAAATTTCTATATTTAACGAATGTGTCCTCTACACTTTCCATTTTTTAAAATTTTCTGAAAAATAGAGAACCTTTGCACTTTCCTTTTTTTCTGAAAAATAAGGGACGCATTTAGTAAATGCGTCCTCGATATTTTTGTTTTTATTCCAATTACGAAGTTGTTTTTCATTATGATTGGCTAGGAAAAAATGAAAAATGGAGGATGCATTCTCTGAATGCGTCTTTAATAAATGATAGATGAATTAAATAAAATTAAAAAGGAATAGTGTCATTTACTCATTTATAATCAAAATTAATAATAATGACAAACCAATATGTTAAGTACTAAATATACTCGTTTATATTTAAGAGTGGGTCTCCTGACAGGCGGCCTGTCCATAAGCTTATGGACAGGCCAGGGATCAATTTGTAAATTACAAAAAAATTGAAGAAATTGGGCCGGGTCACACACTTGTTTCACATGAATCACACCCATTCTCTCTCACGCACTCCACGCTCACTGTGTGACCCACGTACTTCTGCAATTCACATTTATCACACACCTCTGCAATTCACATTTATTACACACCTCGGCCATGGAGGAGGAAGTTAACGGCAAGCAACAGTGGGGTGTGACAGAGAGCGAGCTCGAAGCAAAGCCGATGAAGTTCACCGACAATCCGTACTCCTTGCTGGTGGTTTTCCAATCCCCAACAACGCTGTCAGGAGGTTTTCCGGTAGTTCACGTGAGGAAGAAGTGGAGGGGACGGTGCGGGGGTGGTTGGAGAAGAGAGATTTTGTGGAGGTGGTCAGAGATCGGAGGATGGAGGCGTTGGGAGACCTGCGCATCATTCCAGCGACGTCGGCCAGAATGACCGGCCAGGAGACCTGCGCAATTTTAGCTCTTCTCTCTCCCTGCGATGTCGGCTGCCTCTCGTGTGTTAGCAGGTAACTCAGCTCACTTTCATTTTTTTTACGAGATCATTGAATTTTATTTGCATGAATTAGATTGTGTACTGAATTAGCAAATGTTCGCTTCAAATATGATGTTGAAATTCACAGAAATGCTGTTGAATTTTTTGATTCTATAGAATATGCTTTACTATACGATTGATCGGGTTTTATACTCTGATGGTTTTGAAAATATTATCTATGCAACAATTTCTATCAAATTTGTGATGTTTTTTGTTGATGGGAAATGGTTCAGAGGGGGTAGCATTTGCTTCCTTTGTGGCTAGATAGGGCTCCCTTAAAGGAAGCTGCAAGAGGAGATCTGTAGCTGTGATGGATTACAAGACACTAGAAACTACTACAAGTAATTTTCAGGACAGCCATATTCTAGGACAAGGTGGATTTAGATGCGTTTACTAGGGTGATTTGGGGGAGAACTGGTTTATGGCAGTCAAGAGGCTAGATGGGCGGACTCAGGATGCCATAAGGGAATTTGAGGTTGTTTTTTTTCTTGATTCTTCTAGTTTTAGCTTGTTTACATTTGGATGTTCTCTACTTCTCTTAGGACCAATTCCATTTGGTTTCATTTTCTCTATGTGTTACAAACTGAGGTGGAGTTATTGAGCCAAATTCAGCAGCCCAATATAATTTCTTTGTTAGCCTATTGTGTTCATGGAGACACAAGACTTCTTGTGAATGAACTAATGTCAGACTCGTGATTGTTCTTAGATGGAGACACTTTGAATGCCAATTCCTTAGAGACTCTTTTTGTAGCTTGTTGGAATGTCATCTCATATGTCTGTAATGAACCCATTAGTTCATCTAGGCTCATGGTGGCTACGTCTCTTGCTTCCTCTATTGCTGCTACTTTCATTGCAAATCTTTTGGGAAAAGATCTCAAGGTCTTTTTCACTAGCTTTGTTTCTTTGTACACCTTTCCAAGTTGATACGCCATGTTGGAGATGTCCCTGAGTTTTGCATTGAATGTAGCAATAGTGTTGTCCTCCTCTATTTTGAGCTCTTCGAACTTAGTAGCCAACATCTGTAGTTTCGATTCACGAACTCAACTGGTTCCTTTGTGAACAGTCTGTAGAATATCCCATGCTTTATTTGCTTGATGACATGTAGATATAAGCTCAAACTGATTTTCATCAACTGCAGTAAAGATTGCATTAAGTGCCTTCAAATTCGCCAGAGATTCTTTGAGGTCATCTGAAGTCCATCTAGCTTTGTCTTTGGGTTTCTGCTTCCTTTGACTTGACTCTCCTTCTACCACCTTAGAACTTGTATCAGCGTCTTCTGTAGGATGATTCCATTCATTCTCAACATAGAACCATGCAAGTTCATCCAGTGAATTGATGAAGACCCTCATGCGTGCCTTCCAATAGTTGTAGTTGTTGCCTTCTAGCAGAGGTGGTCGAGAGACTGAAGCTCCTTCTCTTGTCGTCATGGTAAAACTGGATCTCACTTTCCTTGAAACAACCAAGGGAATAATAAGTGACCAGGCTCTGATACCAATTGAAATTTAGTTTTACCACTTTTTTCTAGTCCTTACTAGTGTGTTCCAACATGACTAATTTAACCAAGTGCATAATAACGTAAAACGTAAAGAACACGTGACTTGGTTACGAAGTTCGGTGTAATCCACCTACATCTGCGGGGCCTTGCCCAGTTCAGAATGAATCCACTAATTAGAAAGATATAGTATAGAGTAAAGGTTACAAAATACTTATCTTTACTAACTATAATGTGTGAATTCTGCTAGCTCCCCTAGCTACCGATCCGCTTTGATCAGACTCCCTCTGATCTCGAACTCCGTCGACGCAGGATCTCCTCCTCCCGAGGAATTAAGGTTTATGATTACTTGTTTGTAATTCATGGAATCAAAAATACCTTTTCTCTTTTCTTCTAAACTCTGGTTACTCTTGTAAATTTGATGTTAATCAATTTGTTCATGACACCCTTTTCATCCAAATTTTGGCTAAATATGGGTGCAGACCACTCCATTTCACGTGGCCCGTGCCATTCCAAGTCCAAAATGTCAAGACCAACCAACAAGGTGTGAAGAATAAGGCAGCCCTGCCAAGAAATTGAGCAAAACGAAGAGTCGCTTAATAGCCCGCACCAAATAACATGGACCACCGATCAGAGATGCAAAAAAAAAGCTCTGGACGATGGGCTATGGTAGATGACACGGGTTGCGCCCAGCACGGCCGCACTTGATCCTATGTCCCATGCTGACATAAGGCATGCGGGCCACGCCAGATCCCGCGGACCGCTAGGGTTTTGACCCATTTTGGGTCTATTTTTAGGATCAATCCTTTACTACTATAAATATAGCCTTAGTCTACTAGGGCTAGGAGCTGTGGATCATTTTTCTAAGTTCATTTGTAGATTGAAGAGCAACTTAGAGAGAAACACTCTCTTCTCTCTAGGTTATTTCTATTTTTCCATTTCATTTTACTTTAGCCCTAAGATGTGGAATTCAATGAAATACTTGAATTCCATGTCTACGGAGTTGTTTCTATAGCTTGGGGATAAACTTGTATTCATGTGTTGATTATGTTCTTGTTAGATTATTTACGTCTTCCGAATTTATGTGCTTAGAATACTATGATGGCTTGTTCTCTAATTATTATAATTTCATGAATGATACACTCCACTAGCACACACTCTATTCTATATTCATGTTGGTGCAAAGATTGATACCCCTGGGGAAGAGAAACCTTGATGTGATATAGGTAGTAGGGTTCGGGTTCACGTGGGTGTGTGCACGTAGGTCTTTTCTGAGTATTACTGATACGATGGTGGGAGGTCATTGCCGTACCTCTCAAAAATAGTATTTATAGGCCCAAATTACGGCTAACTACTAAATAATAGCTAGTGGTAAGACGGGATCAATCACGAGAAAAAGGGATTTTTATCGAGTGTTAACGAGTAGTTAAAAAGCACACGAAGAAGTCACTCTACGCGTGTGGTAGCAAAGATGGGGGGGTTGGTTTTGGAAAACACTATGATTACTTTAAGAAACTAAATTAACAAAATATAAAAAAAATAATGATGCAAATACGATCACAAATAGCACAAATGATGTAACTAAGATTATAGCGAGTCTTGAGCGTGATTGGTTTACATTTCTAGTTATTCTTTTATCATTGATTAAATATCCCATCCTTATGAATGAACCACATATCGTGGAGAACTTATCAACACCTTTCGAATGAAGATATTTCTTGCCTCTCCTCGATTATAGTTAGAGAGGATGATCGGCACCACACAATAACCCTTACCCTCGAGCCACTCCAGAAGATCAGCGTCATAGACTTCCCCAAAAATAGCAATAAATGTGAAGATCCAATACAACTAACACAATGTTCTACAAGCGAGAAACATCAGGAGAGCACAATTATATTCCCCAATGACGACTACGAGGATCGGTCTTAATGATAGGTTTCATTAGTGTACTACTTCAATAATTAGGCGAACCCATTCAAATTACCCTATATCTAAGAAATTTCATTAATCAATTATCATAATTAGTTCTCACACCCAATTATAACGTAACATTAACCAATGATAATCACATCGACAAAAAGACAGAGGCTCCCGGGTTTGACCAAAAACCTAGCAAAGAACCAATTCATAATCTCTAACTAGTTGATCATTCTAATCTAAATTAGGAATTAATCACACAACAAATCATGAAACATACTTTATAATCAAAGCATAAAATAGGATAAACCAAATCTCACAAATTCATACTATAAATGCTTACCAATTGCTGCCAAGAGTATATTTAGACTAGATTAATAAAAGCCAAAACAAAGAACATGAATCCACAAAGAAACATGGAAGAAATTGAAAGATAAAAATGAAAACTAGGGTTTTGGAGGCCCCAAGTCGGGCTTAGAGAAGTGGGGAAGAAGGGTGGCTATTTATAGTCTAAGGCGAAGTGCATATATAACCCTACCTAATTCAAAAAAGTGCACATATAACCCAGTGATAATTGAAAGTGCAGATATAGCCCTAGATAGTTAGTTTATGTGCAAATATAAATTTTTCTGGCAGTTTGAGGCTGGATTATGTTAAAAGGACAAATTTACCCCTAATTTTCCAAACCCTATCTCCATCCCTTTCATTCATTCTCCGCAATTTCTACTCTGCTTCCATTTCTCCTTCCCTTTCTTCCCTTTCTCCTTCCATTCTACTATGCTCCTTCTTTGGTCTCCAATTTCTTCAATGACCTACTCCTTCCATTCCCTTTCTCTTTCCAGCGGGCAAACCTCCCTCACACTAAGCCGGCGACGGAGGACAAAAATAGGAGGTTGAACGGGAAAGCCCTACGAAACAGTATTCTCAGTTTGAAGAGATAGATTTTTAGTTTTTGAACTAATCGCTGAGATTGCTGATGTTGAAACCTTTGGTGCGTACTTATCGCTGAAGACACAAATCATTGAATCGTAATATGTTCATATGCTTCATCCTTCTTGCTAAAAAATCATCAATATCCATACCTATAGATCCAACAATTAAGAAGCAAAAAGCAGTCCTAGAATTCTGCTTCTCAAACCATTTTTAAGACCTGTTAGAAGAGATAGTGTTCTACTGCCTCAATGAGAACCCATCCGACAAGAAATGTTTCTCCCCCCGTCTGTTAATCATTCCACACAATCAAATCCCAACATCATAGGGTGAAGGTGGTAGAGGTAAGGCGGAGGGACGACGGCGAGGTGGCAGAAACAACATGTCTTTTTTGTGTTTTAAATGTTGTATCAGGCTGAAAGGGCATTTTTGTCATTTCCCATCGGTCAATGGTCGAAAATTGCCGGTCAATGGCGGAATATAGCTTTTAGGGTTATATTTGAACTTATGTAAATTAGTTAGGGTTATTTTTTCACTAAATATTATCTCATGGTTAAATTTGCATTTCTTAAATATATAGGGTTATATTTGCATATTTCTCTATAGTCTAATTTGGTCAAGAAAAAGTCAAAACAAAAGTAGCAGCGGTGCTCGGCCGCGCCCCCGGGCGCTGGCTACGTGTTTGGCTCCTAAGGGCTATTTTTCCCCTTCATTTTGGGCTCGTGGATGCGCGCCTAATTGCGTTAGCCGCGCGCCCATCAGTCCATTTTTTCTTCAACTTCTTTGCGTTGCTACGGGTGAACCGCTTATCCGATTTGAGAGTTCTTGTAGTTGAATTTATAGGGATCAAGAAGATGAATACAATGGAACCACCCTTGGAGGCTGGTTCTTCTTGGATCATTATAAGAACTTGGTCCAAACTTCAGAGTCACAATTCATTCACTTCTTTGTCTTCCTTCTTTGACCCTTTTGTCTTCTACCACGTTTTGACTCGTGGCCTTCGATCTTCTACCATCCTTGCGAATGTCCATCACTAAACCAGTCCAAAGTGATTGTGAGAAATCTACAAATTAATATTATAAAAAGGAATCTAGAAGTTCGTAAGGACCAAAAATCCATTAGACTATAAATAGGTTACAAAATGAAGGATTTAGATATGAAAATCGAAAACGGCCATCTAAACCCCTTATGATGTAAGCCTACCTAAATCTAGCAATCTTACAACAAAAAAATGACAAAAGAGATGTTAAATGCTTTGGAAAATACATGCATTTGACGTCTTATGAAATGACAGCACACTAGTCTTAGTTGGCGAGTTGGTCTGAAAGGTTACAGGTAGAGATAACAAATAGTAGCAAGGTAGGGTTGTAAGAGGTCCTAGTGTCATCAATAATGTGCCAACCTCCCTCTACCTCATTTATAGGGGGTGGAGCATTTGTGGTGTAGTGCCCGACACACAATTGTACGGGGGAGATATAGATATGCGCAATGGTCGGACCACTGTTGCACTCCCTTAATTACGAAGGCGGTGCCGATGAAATATTTCAAGAGCATCTTACGTGAAAGGTATGGGGAAGTGCTAATCATCGACCACACCACATGTTATGAGCACTAAATTACGTTTTTGATGTCTTACATGTGATTGAATCAAGGATTGGAACATTTAATTAACTATGTTACACAAATATTCCCCAAGTGTCTGTCCATATAACTTACTTGTGTTTTACCTTTATGTTTGTAGTTGTTAGTTAAAAACCCAACCCCCCCCCCCCCCCATTTTACTATACTTTCTATTCCTAGCACATGATGGATTGACAACCCGTTCGTGGTTGTGTTTGATTGGCTATTACACTCTAGCATCTTTGAGGACATACATGGACTTGCCACTAACTACCCCATAGATAGCTTAGTAGTGAGTTGAGTGCAGAATTTAAATTTTATTTTTGACCAACCCTTGTGGTCTTTTTGGAACGCCTTCGCTCGGGTTACTTTAGCGACGACTTTAACGACCTCAAGTGAAGGCAGGTCAAATTTAGGCGCCGCTGCCGGGTTTATTTTGAGTATTAGTATTTCAACCATCAAAATTCAGCCCCATAAAGTTCACGGATTTTCCCAGATTATTCGAAGAAACATTCGGCCGCAGGTTGAGTTTTTTGCCGAAAAACTCAATTTTTTATCGATTCCGGGAGTTGGAGCTGCTTTGAATCTACCTAAGAGGGGTGCTGCAAATTCCTCGAGTGGAGTATTCACCACACTCCCCTTTTGAGGTATTTTGGCCCAACTGTACTCTTATTTAGAGGAGTTGGATTTGTGAAATTTTCTGTGGAATTGTTGTTTGCATGCTTGAGGATTTGGGTGATTAGTGTGGTTGATAGATTTATTTGGAGGATATTGTTCTGTGTTGATAGCCTCTTGAGTAGTCTCTTGTTAAGAGACCACTCTAGAGACCACCACTGTGGCGGTTTTCAATCTCTAAAGCGGTCTTTTAATTTTAAGAGACAACCGCTGCCCATGCCCTTAGGCTTCATGTGCACTCCTATAATTTTAATTCTACTTCCAGGAATTGTAGCAAAAACACCAATGTAACGAGTAGAAAACGACTTTAACTCAATTGAAATACTCGCTCCGTCCCGGATTAAATTGCACAAGATCAAAGATTCAGTCAAATTAAAAAAACTTTGACTACATATTTGAATAGATATATTAACAATAATCTAGTTGTATGTGATATCGTTGGATTCGTCATAACAAGTAGTTTCTAGAAAGTAACTTTTTGTTTCGCGATATTATACATAGTTAAATATATTAATAGTCAAACGTGTGTGTTGTAGACTGTGAAAAATTTTTTTTGTAATTTAATCTAAGATAGAAGGAGTAGATTTGTTCCACAACATAGCTAGATCACCCGACTAGCCTTGGGACTCTAGTGCAACACCAAATAAACTTAAATGACTCTTTAAATTTTCAACTACTGCAACCGACCAGTTTGTTCCATTAAAAAAATTAAAAAGGAGATTTCATAAGTACTAATGTACCTTATTCCTAAACTGCCCGAGCTTGCAGTAGTTTCAATTTGATAGAGTCATTGGTGTTGGCAGGACTGGACCTTTGTGCCAGACTCTGCCGAGAAAGGTTCATCGATCACAGCAACGGAAGACGATGGTTTAGCGTTATGGTATTTCTATTTCCTTATTGGGACTGAATTTTGTGGTTGAAATTTAAACCAATTCCTTATTTTGACTATTTACTTCGTCTATGTGTGTATGTGGAGAATTAATTTGATTATTTATTTATATGGGCTAAAATTTGTGACTGAAATTTGGTCAGGTCAATCCAATCTCTCACTTTCTCTGCCACATCAGCATGTGTGAATGACTGGGACAGGGGAAGTATATTTATTATTTTTTTCATACATTTCAAAATAGACTTGTTTTTCTGGTATCCAACATATTTCGAAATACCATCATTTGATCATCGAGGCCAATACCGCGTCCATTCAGCAACCAACAAATACAGAATGATTTGTTTGATCCCGAAACCGAATTCTGGGTGATTTTCAAGTCTACCAGAATTGTTTTCCAATATAGATAGGGGTATTTTTGTAATTTTTATCGCTCTGAACCCCTTTCTTTCCCCCTTGACCTTTTGTTTTCGAAACCAGCGCACCACTCCACACTACTGCCCACCACCTTTGCGATGCCGTTGCGCCACCATCTGCCACTGTGCAACTCCACAGCATCACCTTGCAACACCAACCTAACATCGCTCAACACCACCGTGCCCTTTTTTCTCCTCCACCCAAGCCCAACCCCTTCTCTTCCACCACCAAGCCCAACCCCGATCTCCGATGCCCACCACAATCATCTTTGATCTTCACCTCTCCTCCGCTAGTGCCGCTACAACCCGATTCCCAACCCTAGCCCAGCCGCCACCCATCCTCAGCCCCGATGCCACACTACCGCACAACCTACGGGCACCACCACGATGCCATTTTAGTCCAGTTCCACCGTCTGCTTTGGCCGATTCCCAACCACAGCCTCGATCTCTATTAAATTGTGGTTTCCATGGCCTGGAATTTGCAGAAATGGCGTCTGCAATTTGCAAAGAACAAGTTTCCATGCCGGGAGATTTGTAGAATTGGTGTTGGCCCGACATAGAAGAAGGGGCGTGATGGTGCTGTGATGTTGGAGCGATGGTGCGACGAAGAAGAAAGGGAGCGGTAGCACAACACCACAACATCACCGCCCTTGCAGAAGAAATGGTGTCGGCCACAGCACCACCACGTCCTTCAATTTGCAGAAATGACCTATTCTGGCGACGAAAAATGTGGCCGAAGAAAAGGGAAGAAAAGGGTGGGCGACTTGCAAGAGAAAGAGAAGAAGAGGGTGGGCGGCGCTGGAAGAGGTAGGAGAAGAAGAAGGAGAAGGGGTGGGTGATGGTTCTGGCCGTGGGTGGGTGGGCGGCGACGTGGGGAAGGGAATGGGGGTGGGGGAAGAAAGGGTTTCACATGATGAAAATTACAAAAATTCCCTTGACCATATCCAAAAAAATGGCACGTGCCATACAAGTGTGACAGTTTACCTGAAAACCACCCAGAATCTGATTTCGGGATTTTGTATTTGTTGGTTGCTGAATGGACACAGTATTAACTTCGGGAGACCAAAAGATGATATTTAGAAATATGTTGAGTACCAAAAAAAATTTTTAATCTTAAAAATGCATCAGTAACAAATCAGAGTCCATTGTTATTCTCAATGGTAAGTCCATATCGCTAGACTTAGCCGATCTCGACATGGGAAGCATATTAGGTCCCAAAGGTCTGAACCTAGATCCGTCAAATGGGTTAATTGGATAAACCCATTATCCAAACCCAATGGGTTTTTATCCAATAGGTCATTATCCAATTAACTCATTTATTAATGGGTCATAATGGGTTGGGTCATTAAATGGCTAACCCATTGGATAACCCATGAGATATTCATATGACCCAATTGGTTAAAATATATTATTCAATAAGTCATTATATAATTAACCCAATAAGTTATCATTCAATTTTTTCTTCTGATTTTGGTTACAAGTTGTCATTATCCAATGAGATCGGGTATTAAATACTCATTAGCTTTTGGGATTGGGCGGGATGAGAATAATCGTGTTAATGAGAAATTTTGATCTCCATGGGTCCCATATTATGTTAACTCAATGAAAACGTAACAAACACCCAATAAATATCCAAAATTACCCAATTAAATGCATGTGTAATATTTAACATAAATATTCACTATAATTCACAAATTATACAAATTATAATTCACAAATTATTCAAGCTCAATCTCGTACAATATTCGAGTTCGTACAGTATTCGATCTCGTACAGTATTCAAACTCAATCTCGTACAATATTCGAGTTCATACAAAATTTGCACTCAATCTCGTACAGTATTCGAGTTCATACAATATTCGAGTTCAATCTCGTACATTATTCAAGTTCATACAATATTCAAGTTCAATCTCGTACAGTATTCGAGTTCGTACAGTATTCGAGCTCAATCTCGTACAGTATTCGAGTTCATACAGTATTCGAGCTCAATCTTTTACAGTATTCGAGTTCATACAGTATTCGAGCTTAATCTCGTACAGTATTCGAGTTCAATCTCATACAGTATTCAAGTTTGTACAGTATTCAAGCTCAATCTCGTACAGTATTCGAGTTCGTACAATATTCGAGTTCGTACAGTATTTGAGCTCGAGCTCGATCCCAAGTAATATTGTTCGTTAGTTTCGTCGAGTTTACAAAGCCAACATATTATATATATATTTTTATTAAATATAATATAATATACATAATATTATATTACATAATATAATATTATGAGCTCGAATATGAACAAAACGCAGACCAATTGATGAACAAAACGCAGACCGATTGATGAATAAAATGCGGACTGATGAAACAAAACGCATACTGGGAAGTGAGAAGTGAGAACTGAGAACTGAGAAAGAACACGGACTTGATGGGTAATTCACGTTTCACCCAAATAAATGACCTATACCCAATGGGTCATTTAGTTCCACCCAATGGATAATTAGTATAGACCCAATGGATAATTAGTAAATACCCAATGGATAATTCAGTATATACTTAATGGATAATTGGTGTTTTCAACCATTTAAACTTTAAATGGATAAGTCACGTAACATTTTACTTGGAGTGAAAAATTACTATTAACTCTAATCATTTTTTGATATAGGCTGAATCGTGTACATAACTATAAAAGAGGAAATATTTATTCGAGTGGCTAAATGTGGGGATTTTATTTATTATTTTCTTATGTTCAATAAAAGAAAATATTTTTAAAAATCTTCATATTTCATGGAGAAGATTTTTCAAATTTAGTAAAAGTTTCTTAAATACTACTTCTACTTCTTTCGTCAAGATCTTTTATCAATTTTTAATTGGTTCAAATTAAAATTGATTAAGACATGAACCGAAATCGATAAATATGATGAATCGAGAATTTGATCGTTTCTAAAATGATTATATGTGTTAGGGAAAAATTAAATCATTCGTAATCAAACTTGTGAAAACTTTATTATCTTATGATATGAAATTATCCACGAGTCACCCGTTACCCAACCCAACTCGACTCACCTAAAATTATCCAACGGATAATCCATTATCCAACCCAACTAAACCCAATAACTGCAACCCAATTATATCTATTAACCCAATGGGTCATTATCCAATAAGTCTTATCCAATAAGTGAAAATAATATATGGATAACGGTTATCCAACGGATCACCCGACCCAATTCATAGCAGGTGCCTATAGATCTCGCCTAATGGTTCTAAACCTGCTTAGTTGTATACTTTCTCTATAAGTAATCTGATTCCTTATTTACATGAGATTTTACCATAGAAATCCCATTCCGACAATGGCCTACAATAATTACAGGATTGTCACACCTACAAAAAATGGTCTATTCCTTATTTACATGAGATTTTACCATAGAAATCCCATTTCATATCAAAGACGATGGCCTACAATAATTACAGGATTGTCACACCTACAAAAAAAGGTCGCAAGTCTTATTCTAAGGCACGCAATAAATTCTAGTCTTACATACAATTACCATTCTACGATCTTAACTACAACGGGCACGGAATAAATTCTAGTCTTACATACAATTACCATCCTACGATCTTAACTATAACGGGTGTCACCCCACCCTTTTACTGGTGAGTTCAAGGTCAGGAGGGGGCGATTGATTGATCTTATACCGACGTGGTAAGAGATTAATTAAGTGACACCGATAGTAGTGAAGGTAAACACTGATGAAACAAACACGATGCAGAGTAAAGATACCAACAAACACCACCGGTGAAAAATCTGGCTGAGTAACCTCAGTGTCAAGGTGCAACTCAATAGCTACAAACTCATCTTGTGGCAATGACCCAACAAAAACGAATCGCCCTCAAAGCAACAGAATATCTCATTGGCCAAGAAACTAGGTTTAATCCACCATGGGGTCAATTAACTAACTACGACAATATGGAAGCAAGATAGTCCCTTATAATTTGGTGTTTGTGTCTATCTCCATTGTACAATATACTATTATTGGGGCAACTATGAATCTTATCTAGTTCCAATCATATCGGATATAGCACATTTTGTGTGTACCATAAACATGCTCAAGTAAAAGGTCCCCTTCTGAAGAAAAAACTCCTTAACCAACCTAAGCGTGGCGAGAGAAACTTCTTGATTGGGTGCTACAGTAACATACCTTGGAAGCAAATAGGGATGCATTTGGCGAATGCGTAATCTAATTATTCTTAATTTTTTTAAAAGGGAAATTAGAGAACGCATTTAGAGAATGCGTCCACTTGTTATTATTATTATTTTAAAAGGAAAAATAAAGGATGCATTGTGCGAATGGGTCCTATTGTTATTATTAATTTTTTATAGGGAAAATAGAGGAACAAATGCGCCCTCATCATTTATAAGATTGTTTCAATTTTGTGAGGAGTTATAATTCCTTTTTACTAGGATTAAAAAAAATTGGAAAAAAAATTTGAGTCGCATACGAAGAATGCATTCTCTATGTTTCATTATTTAAAATATTATGAACTAATTAGTATTATGATTTTTTTATTTAAAAAAATAACTCATTAGTATTGTGCTTTTTTAAAAGATAAAATAATGTAGAGGACACATTCTCTAAATGCGTCATTTTTTAATGTTGGAAAAAATTTATAAAAAAATTGAGGATGCATTCAGAGAATAAATTAAATAGTATTGCTTTACTTTAACTTAAATCTATTTTAGACAAAAACATTAATAACATTTGTGATAAAAATAGTATTATAATTTTTTCTAATTGTATATAAATCGAATATTACTAAAACTATAGTTTTCTTATAAACTAAAAATTAATTATAAGTAATATTATTTCATAATTTATACCAGAAAATAGTTATGATATTTTAATATAAGTATATATTATTTTCTTATGAAAATCATTAATTTATTATTTTTATATTTTAAAAAATTATATTTATTTATATAAATAATTTATATATTGTAGTTGAATTATACTTTATATTAATTTTCAAAATAAAATTTATAATATTATAATTATTATTTGTATAAAAACATTATAATATTATTTCTCGAGTTGTATATGGGTTGAATTTAAATAAAACTATAATTTTCATATGAACCCATTTTTTTAGTAATATTATATTTTTTTCAAAATTTAGACGATAAATAATATTACAATATTTTAATAAAAATATCTTTTTTTCTTATATAAATAATTTAATTTATTATTTTTGTATGATAATTAATAATTATATTATTCTAAATATGAATATTATTATATTATAGAGTATTTTGTAATTGAATTAAACTGATATTTGTTATAAAAAAATTTACAATATTATAATATTGTGTCCCGTATCCCCTCAGATAAACCATTCAATAGTTATCCGTCATCCACTATGTAAGGAGATAATTTAGAGAATTGTTTTAGAACTATGTGTTATACCAACCAATTCCTATACAATATCCTGGGCATACATTCTAATTCTTTAGCCTATACCCCATAATGCTTAATAATAATAAATTAATTAAAATAAATTAATTCCAATTATTTAGGTGGACATAACTCCCAGCTATTTTAGATAACTGAAGTGTCAGGATACCATATCTCGGTGCATAGTATAATTTACTTATATATACGTGACTTCAGGGATATCATGCTTACCCTTTCCATGGTTATAGTATAATTTACTGTTAAATATATGACGTTGAATGAGTTCAAAATTAAGGCAAAGTCTTGGGAAAGACGGTCTTTCCATAGACTTATGGAAAGACGGGGTTTAATTCGAATAATAAAAGGTAAAAGGTATTAGTTGCAACATTAAAAATTTAGCATGCAACATGTAGTAGTTATAAAATTTATAACCCGGTTCATGCAACCCGAAAATTTTATCTTAATTTCTTCTAATTTACACTTTAAACCTTGGTCTTTCCATGACTTATGGAAAGACCGTCTTTCAAGAGACGTACTCCAAAATTAAAAATTAAAAAGAAAAGAAAATTAGAGGATGCATTCACTCCTTATTTCCCTAAATGTTAACCGGTTTAATTTTTATCCTATTTACCTTCGGGTCAACTTTTTTCACCCCACAAAGAAATAACTTGAAGTGTGTCTATCATTCCTTGGTTGTATGCCTATGCAGGGACGGATCCACACGGGATCTGCAGGGACTCCAGTTCCCGCCAACATAAAAATTATGGGAAAATGGATAGTAAAAGTTTTTTTAAAAATTATCAGCCTCCTCTAACATAAAAGTTTTTTTAAACTAATAGATCAGCCGGTGCTATATGTGCATCCTAGCTCCATTGATCCAACATATAATATTGTTTAAAATTTCTCGACACACTTCCGGTTAACCACAAATTTTCTCACAACATCCACAACCATTTCATTAAACCTACTGTTATAATCCAAACAATCATCTTCTAACTCATCATCACATAATTTATTATGTTCCCTGTGTCGCACCCACTTCATATGTATCTTTGAAGCCCTACAAATCAAATTCTCGCACTCCTCACTCCCACGTGTACGTAAACACAAATATCGAACACCCTTTGTATTATCCCATGTTCGAAATTGTTAAATTATCCACTCGATTCCTTATACTCAATTGAAACTCTATGAACCTGACAAGATGTGTTTGTCGTAAGGAAATAATGTATTACTGACATAAGTAAATAGAATACAATAAGGAAATATAGTACTACTAGGACTCTGGATTAGTCAATAAAACTTATCCAGAATCAATTAAATCAATCAACTAATCATAAACCTATTTGGACTTGAAGAACTCGAACAGGGGACGGGAAAGTCCCTTGGTGAAAATGCCAGCAATCTGAAGACTAGTGGGAACATGTGCAACTCGGAGCTTGCCAGAGGCGACCAGCTCACGAACAAAATGGTAATCAATGTCGATGTGTTTCGCTCGCTTGTGAGAAATCAGAATTTGAGCCAAGAAAATGGCACTATTGTTGTCACATAACAACAGTGGCGAATCTGAGAGAGGAACATGAAGATCGCGAAGCAAATGAGACAGCCAAACTACCTCTAAAGTAGTGTTGGCAAGAGCCAGATACTCTGACTCAGTACTGGAGCGAGAGACAGTGAGTTGCTGCTTCGTGCTCCAGGAGACCAAATTACCACCAAGGAAGACCGCATAGCCATAAATGGAATGCCGAGTCTACAGAAAACGAGCCCAGTCAGCATCAAAATAACCCAAGACCTCAAGAGTGCTGGCTGAGCAAAAAGTGAGACCAAAATGGAGCGTGCCGTAAACAAATCGGAGAATTCGAGTGACTGCTGCAAAATGATCATCACGAGGGTCCTAAAGAAACTGAATGATAGTGTTAACCAAAAAGGCCAAGTCAGGACGAGTGATTGTCAAGTACTGGAGATCACCAACCAAAGATTTGTACAGAGTCGGGTTCCAAAAAGGAGAACTGGTAGAGCCGTGTAACTGCGAACCAGGAACAAAAGGAATAGTGACCAGAACAACATCAAACATTCCGGCACGAGTAAGAATATCCTGAGCATACTTAGCCTGACCAAGAAGTAAGCCCGATGAAGTGGGTGAAACCTCTAAGCCAAGAAAGTAGTGCAGAGCGCCCAGATCCTTGATAGCAAATTCCCGATGTGTCCGATAAATGAACTGGCGGAGAAGCAGTGGATCGTTGCCAATGAGGATGATGCCATCAACATAGATCAAGAGATAAAGCAGAGACGTCTCTCTTGATAGAACAAATAAGGAAGTGTCTGCCAAACTGCAGTGAAACCCGAGCTGCAATAGATAAGTGCTGAACCTCTGAAACCAAGCTCGAGGAGCCTGCTTAAGAGCATAAATGGCCTTTCACAGGCAGAAGACGTAATCTGGACGGAGCGGGTCCTTATAGCCAACAGGTTGCGCCATGTAGATTGGAGTATCGAGAACACTATTCATAAAGGCATTATTGATGTACAACTGATAAAGTGGCCAAGAACGTATCATAGAAATGGCAAGAACTGTGCAGATGATGGAAGCTTTGACCACAGGACTAAAATTGTGGTCAAAGTCAAAACTCGGAATCTCCAAAAACCCCTGAGCAACAAGTCAGGCCTTGTGACAATCAAATGTGCCATCTAGTCGATACTTTAGACAATAGACCCATTTGGAGCCAACAACGTTGACATTCGATAGGCGAGGAACCAAATCCCAAGTGTGTTGGCCTTTAAGAGCAGCAATCTCTTCATCCATAACAGCGATCCTTCAGGGCCGAGCGGTGATCAGTGGGCTCGGACTGAGCAAGAAGGGTTGCAAGAAGACTATGCGCAAAAATATCTGAGTAATCCTATCGTTGAATAGCACCAATGGTTGATCTTGTGACGATCCGATGGGCGGTTGGCCAAGGCAGGAAATTCAGTGGGGAATGGCCGCCGGAAGAAACCAAGGATGTGATTGCAGTGGTGACAATAGAAGACACGACCGAGGAGGATGGACTGGCCGACGGTGACCGAGAAGGGGGCCGGATGTCAGGTGTCGGCTCATTGGGATCGAACAAGTAAATCGGCTAGGCACAAGAACCGACTCATCGGACCTGAACCAGCGTTAGCATCCAAAAAAGCAGAGACATCCAAACTAAAGAGAGAAGACCATGACGCCAAAGTGAAGGAGTTAAAAGGAAAATGACTCTCGTCAAACTGAGCATGATGGGTGACATATATTTTACCAGTGGTAGTGTCCAGACAGTGGAAACCCTTGTCATGGCAGTGGTATCGAATGAAAATACAAGGAATGCTCCTTGGAGATAACTTGTGATTGGCCATAGGAAAGACATAAGGAAATACTCGACAACCAAAAGGATGGAAGTTTGAGTAAATAGGATCCTGCTGATAGAGAAGACCATAGGGGGAGGTACCCTTTAAAATCAGAGTAGGTAACTGATTAATAGTATAAACTGCAGTGGGAAAAACGTCAACCCATCTAGAAAGTGGAAGATGTGAATGGAATAGCATCGTAAGATCCATTTCTGCAACATGCCAGTGTTTGTGCTCTGCTCGTTCATTTTGCTCCGGAGTATATGGACATGAAACTTGGTGGTGAATGCCTTTTGAGGTAAAATAAGACCATAGACGCATGTTCAAAAACTCAGTGCCGCTATCACTCTGAAAAACCTTAATTGTAGATGTAAATTTATTCTCTACCAATGTCTCAAACTGTAAGTATGTTTCAAAATATCTGAATTTTCAATGAAGCGGAAAAAACCAAATAAAACAAGAACAATCACCCACAAATAGGGAATAATAAGTAAAACCAGTCTCAAATAAAACTGGGGAGGGACCCCACAAATCACAGTGTACCAAATCTAGGATGCGCGCAGCACGTTTAGTGTTTTCAACAAAAGATAATCGATGTCCCTTTGATATAACACAAGGAGTACAAGTATGCGTCTTAGGTAATGAAGAGGAAACTGAAAGTAAACCGGACTTCTGCAAACCGGAAATGAGTGCAGTAGGCACATGTTCTAGGCAAGCGAGCCAAATCTCGTAGGAAGCCCATCTTTTATTCTGCTACAAAAATGAAACCAATCCAGCATTCATTTGTCTAACACGTATAAGCCTCTATCACTATGGCCCCTGCCCATGGCTGCCTTGGATACTTTGTTCTGAATAACAAAGTTCCAATCATCAAAGGTGACAGACACATTCAAATCTCTGATCAGTTTACTAATAAACAGTCAATTCTTTGTAATCTCAGGTACAACCAGAACATCATACAGTTTCAAATGATCGAAAATATGAGAATCACCAATATGCGAAATCTGAATAGAAGCACCCACTACCACAGAGACCCACCTCTAGCACCGATTTTTTTTGTTCTAGCACCGGTTTTTTCGGGAAAAAACCAGTGCCTAAGTAACCGGTGCTAAATTAGCACCTGTTTTTTTATAGCACCAGTTTTTCAACCGGTGCTAAATTAGCACCAGTTTTTTTTGTTAGCACCGATTTTTTTTGTTAGCACCGTAATTTATTTACGATGACGAAAAAAAAATCCCTTCCTCTAAAAGCTGCAGTGCGCTGCCGCTTTCAGAGAAAGGGAAAAGACTCAAAATTAAAAATTTTATTCCACATTAATTTAATAATAAAATCAACTTCACAAAATTAATAATTTATTTCCACATTAATGTATACAAACACCTTGTCTTGTACGACTATGACAAGAATAATAGTTCTAATTATACAATAATAAAACTACTGCAGCACAATTTATGGTGCACTGCCTTCACTTACAGCTCTAGAATCTCAGTTTCTTCTCTACTCTTGCAAAAACAAAGATGAAATGAGTACATAGTTGGGAGAACTGAACCTATCAGCAGTAATTATAATCCCCAGATTCCGAATTTGAGGTAAAGAAAGGTACAAGTGGTTAGTGAAACAATCTAACGATTCTGGAAAAATGATGGAAAAATGATCGACAAGAACAAGATGGATAATAAGAATGATTACTCATTGTGGTTAAAGAGATATTCGTTTGAAGTAGAATTGTTGCCAGGAAGTGGCTAAAATCCTTGGAATAAGAATGAAAGAATCTTGAACAATCCATCGAGGTTGCATGTACCTGCACGTTGCAAAAATATCAGTGTATTCAACGTCTCCACCATGGATAACCTAGCATATTCATAGTTTAATTCACCCTTAACTATATAAAATATTACTTCATCCATCCTTATAAAAAGGGTGTATTGGTTCTGCAATAGTACGAGAAATATGATTCATTTTTTTTAGGCTAAGGTGACGCTACTAGTACCTCCAAGAACGTGTTGGAACCCAACAATCCTAGCCTAGAAAATAAACATTTCTCATTTTTCCATTTGTTGCATCCTAACATCAGTATCAATTCTCCCATTTTCTTCTATGCAGACACTATATTTCGTAAAATACATAAACGAGTCCAGATCCATATACCACTGAAATAGATGAAAATCATTTGTATAATTGTATGTTACATGCTCGCACACTCTATATTTTACCAGACACCATTGTGTCATTGGATACTGAAAAATACATTAAGAAACAATCACCTTCAAATGTGAAACCATGTTACTATGAAAACAAAATGATGAAGCAGGGATATATTCCCTTTTTACTATATCCAACACAGAAGAAAGAACTTGTGATGGATAGTAAATTTATTCTGACAAAAAAACATAACCTTGAAAATAGATGTAGCTAGACGGGCGAGAATTCGGTAAAGAGAGAATATGCTAACTTTCACTAATATCCTGAAGGCAAAAAATTTGCTGGAAGCATGTAGTACTGGATTCTGGACATTTTGTTTAGAGAGAGAACATGACAGTCAACCACCATTACCACAGCTTGAGTCAATTATACAATTGGTATACAAAACAGAACTCTCCACTGGAAGACATCATCTAAGATACCAAGCATATATCGCAGGCAGAGTTGATCTCATTGAATATTCTATCTCATGGAAAACATCTTTGAATATACCAAGCATATATCCCAAGGGTACATGCAAATCCGGAAAAAAGTTATTGTAGACGGGAAGATTCTATCTACACTCTGAAGAATAAGAAAGCTTGAGAGAAGAATGAATATTGCTAAAAGATCAATCATTGCTGACCATGATCATTCCATGAAGGATGACAATTGTCAAGAAAATATACATCATAAGCCAAACAGAGTTATAGTCGTATAAGCATTACCTGCACTACAATAAAAATAGCGCTCAAAGTTAAAGAAAGCAGTCGGGAGACAGGCTTCTAAGCTTATCTCCAAGCGAGGAATCTCCCCCTGTCAGAAAATGTATCAATAACTGATATAAATAAACCCTGCCCATCCAGATACTCAAACTAGTTATAATTTAAAGTAAGGAACTAAAGATTAAAAATTTATGACATATTTTGTGGCAGATTATAATACAACAATATTTTCTTTCCACCTCACACGAAGGGAAGAAGGATTATGCTGGCAAGTAACTTATGAGACTTACCATCAGCATCAACCATCCTTTCACCTTGAACATCTGAGGCAACGAGAACACGAAGCCACTCAGAAACTGCTGCCTTGAAATCAGCTTTCATATCAGCAATAAGTGTATCACGATACATTCTCAACATTACAGGGAGTCTTGCCTAAAAAGAAGTTTTACAGTAATTTAGTAATAATGTGTGACTAATTCTACTATTGAAACATTATCAAAGATAAGCAATGGCTGAGATTTCTTGAGTAAATATTATATCAAATTAAGCTTAACATATCTTCAACAAATCAACAAATGGAACAAATGAGATGAAAATATTTGCGTAATAGCACCAAATACTCGCTTCTCTTTTTTATAATAGAACAACAGAAGAGCATATACTTAGTAAAATCAGCCGGAAGTCACATTCAAACACTTATCAGTTCAATCACTGATTATTCCAATTTTTTTAATCATCATACTCCCTCTATCCGAACTTAAGTTACACAATTTAACTTTTCACGATTGATTTAAAACGCAAACACGGAAAAAACAGTACTTATAGAATAGAAAACAGTACTTAAAACAATAAACTAACGGAAATATATAGAATTTATCTACTATAGCTCAGTAACATCAAACACTTAAACATCACAAATGCAATTGAAATCGGCAGACATCAAATTGAAAACGTAGAAATGAAGAAGTAAATTACAGTGAGCTTTAGAGACTCACCAATGCTAGATTTAAAGGCTCCGGCGGCAGAGGGTGGCAGTGCCAGTGGTAGAGGATCCTTCTCAACCCGTTCAGCTCGACAACGAGCAAGGACCTGCTAATAACAATAAAAAATCAATTAAACGGTGAAACGATGACGGAATCATCACGTCAAGACCGTAAATCAAAGATTAAAATGAGAAAATGAGAAAAAAACAAGTAAAGTGACGAACCTAGGGTTTCATAGCAGAGTGAAGCAACGGAGCGTAGCAAATTGGAGCAGAGGGGAGTAACATAGCGGAGCATATCTGAACAGATCGGAGCATATCTCAACTCGTTCAGTTCGAGAACGAGCAAGGACCTGCAAATAACAATACAAAATCAATTAAACAGTGAAAAGATGTCGGAATCACCACGTTGAGACCGCAAATCAAAGATTAAAATTAGAAAATGAGAAAAAAAACTAGTAAAGAGACGAACCTAGGGTTTCATAGAAGAGTGAAGCAACAGATGGAGCAAATCGGAGCACAGAAGAGCATATCTGAGCAGATTGAAGTGGGGTGGACCGTGGAAGAGAAAACGAAGGAGGAGCGGAGCTGCGGAGGAGAAGCGGCGGAGGAAAAATGGAGGAAGAGCAGAGGACAAATAGAGAACGGTTGGTAAATTGGGGAAGAAAGATGTATTATTATTCTATATAATTACATAGAAGTCCCTACCCATTTTCTTATTTTAATATAGACCTCAGTCTCACCATAATCTTGGGTGAGACCGTCTCACCCAAGTCTTTGTAATTTATTATATACTAATTAAAGTAAGGCTTGACCGTTGATTAGTTAAAGTCAACTTTGTTATTAGTGTTTATATATTAAAAGTCAAGTAATGTTTGACCGTTGATTAGTTAAAGTCAGCTTAGTCCCTAGTGTTTATATATAGAAAGTCAAGTAAGGTTTGACCGTTGAATAGACAAAGTTAACCATTTTTGTTAGTATTTATTATATACTAATTCAAATAAAGTTTGACCGTTAATTAGTTAAAGTCAACTTTGTTATTAGTGTTTATATATTGAAAGTTAAGTAAAGTTTGACCGTTGATTAGTTAAAGTCAGTCCCTAGTGTTTATATATAGAAAGTCAAGTAAGGTTTGACCATTGATGAGACAAAGTCAAACATTTTTATTAATATTTATTATATACTAATTTAAATAAAGTTTGACCGTTAATTAGTTAAAGTCAACTTTGTTATTAGTGTTTATATATTGAAAGTCAAGTATAGTTTGACCGTTGATTAGTTAAAGTTAGCCTAGTTATTAGTGTTTATATATTGAAAGTCAAGTATATTTTCACCGTTGATTAGTCAAAGTTAGCCTAGTTATTAGTGTTGGGAAAGTCTCAGGAAAGGCGGCCTTTCCATGAGCTTATGGACAGTCCTCAGGGGTATTTGCCTAAAATATATGAGGTCAGTGAAGGTTGATCGTTGATTAATTTAACTTAACTTAGTCATTAGTTAAAGTCAACAAAGGAAGTGAACGATTTTGAAAGTTTAAAAAAAATAGCTTAGAGCGGCAGCGCAGCTGCTCCCAGCTCATGAAATTTCTGGGAAGATTATTTGAAAATTTTAGCGAATTTTTTGAATTCTTTGGCGGAAATAATGAAATTTTAAAAATTTTGAAAAATATTTAGAAGTTTTTGGCAATTTCTTTGGGGGGGGAATTTTTTTGGCAGGAAAAATTTTAAATTTTTAGCACCGATTTAAACCGGTGCTATTTTCTTCCAAAACCGATGCTATTTTTAAAAATGTTGGCAATTTCTTTGGCGGGAATTTTTTGTGCCGATTACTTTGGCGGGAAAATTTTAAACCGGTGCTATTTTCTTCCAAAATTTGTGCTAATTTTTCCAAAATCGGTGCTATTTAAAAATTCTGGGCTATTTCTTTGGCAGGAAAATGAGTATAGAAAATTTTTAGCACCGGTTTTTAAAAACCGGTGCTATTTTGAAAATTTTAGCACCGGTTTTTAAAAACCGGTGCTAATATTTTCAAAACCGGTGATATTTTAAAATTTTTTGCTATTTCTTTGGCGGGAAAATGAGTCTCGAAAATTTTTAGCACCGGTTTTTAAAAACCGTTGCTATTTTTTACAAAAAACCGGTGCTAAATTTTAATTTTTAGCACCGATTTTCAAAACCGGTGCTATTTTTTACTAAAATCGGTGCTATTTTGATTTTTTTTGGCGGGAAGATAGAATTTTACAAATATTTAGCATCGGTTTTGCTAATATTTTCAAAACCGGTGCTATTTAAAAATTTTTGGCTATTTCATTAGCGGGAAAAATAAAATTTCCAAAACCGGTGCTATTGTAAAATTTAGCACCCGTTTTAAAAAAACTAGTGTTAAATTAACACCGGTTATAAAAATCGGTGTTAAAAATTAAAAAAACCAGTGCTATTAGATTTTTAGCACCGGTGTTAAAAAATCGGTGCTAGAGGGGGGTCTCTGTGGTAGTGATCATTACCAACAGAATTTTGAGAATTACTAGAATATGGAGAAACACTGTCCAGGCCAGAGGCTGAAGACGCCATGTGACTGGCTGCGCCAGAATTAAGATACCAGTCTGATGTGCTTGCAGATGGTTTCAGTTGCATGGACGCCTGAAAGTTTTCAGCTAGATGGGTCGAGTATGTACGACAGGTCTGAGCCAACATCTTATAACAAGTAGTAGCAAAAAGACCGGGCCAACCACACCAGGTGCAGTGCGGCCGACCGTGACCTGAACCTGAGCCCGAGGTAGCCGGCAGACCATAACCAGGAGATCGGCCACCGTGGCACCCACCGAAACAGCTGCCTCTGGCGGCGCATGATCTCACACGTGGCCGGCTAAGGGGTTTTCTCCCGCAGCGAACGCAACTGGCCCAGACATCAGTGCTAAATTCCCCTATAAATTTTTTTAAAATGCCTCGTTGTTCTTGGCATGAGATAACACATCGGCATATAAGGGCGTAGGGGAAGAGTTAATCAATAGGGCAGAAAAATCTCTGAACTCATACCCAAGAGTAGTTAAAAACCAAATTATCTTATCATCATTAGAGACTGAAGAATCCATATGAGATAACTGCTCAAAAATATCTTTAAATTGTAAATGGATTTCATGAACAGTAGCGCTCTTACGTATACCGGGGGCATCGTTACGAAGACCCTGGATGGTAGATTTGCTACTGTTCTAAAAAGTGGCACAAATGTTGTCCCAGATGTCTTTGGCAATCACACATGAGGTCGTGAGTTTGGAAAGGGCCCCGGGAGAGAGAGAAGAGAGCAACAGACTGCAAACCCTTTGGTCTTCACCAATCTAGAGGTCATGGACTTCCTTGGCCAATTTGTAGGCCACCTGAGCCACTGCATGATCGGTCTTGGAGCCGGCGGGATGAGTGCTGGTGACAGAGACGAACGAAGGGGATGAGGAGCCGGCCAGCGGTGGAGTAGGGAGAGGTGGGCATGGAGTCGACCCTTCAAGATAACCAAAAAGCTTCTGGGGCTTGAGGACATTTCCAATCTGACGTTTCTAGAAAAGAAAGTTGGACTTATTGAGCCTGATTTGGAGAAGGGTATTGAACGATAATTTTTCACTGGCCATGATGAGAGTGGTACCGGAAAAAAATTTGTCAGAAGGGAGAGGGGGAAGATGGCGATCGGCCACTGGAGGGAGAGGGAGAGTGCGGCCGAAATTTTTAGGTTTTAGGAAGGTAGATCAGAACACTGCTCTGATACTATGACAAGATGTATTTGTCGTAAGGAAATAATGTATGACTGACATAATTAAATATAGTACAATAAGGAAAGATGAACTAATCAGAAACCTTATCCAGAAACTTATCCAGAATCAATCAACTATTCAGGAACCTAATTTACTCTAACAGTTAACAATGTGAGAAAATTGACATCTCTTTCAATGGAACTGAAAATAAATCACTATTGTAAGACCTAATTAGAGCAAGTCCAACAGCTTCCCTAAAATTTTCTATAAAATAGGGATTCAAAACTCATATTCCCTATATTTTTATGTTCATCTCCAACAGATTCCCTATTTTGGAGAACCTCACATTTATTAACATAATAATTATCATCTTTTAATAATTACTTTCAGTGAACAAACAGCAAGGGGATGAAACTATAAAGCTTTATACTGTTAAAATTTCACCAAAGAAACATAAACTACGGGGGTAGAGAAGGAGGACGTATCTATCAGTGCCGAACACCTATTTCTATAAAACTGAAATACAAATAATAAGAAGTAAACTTAACACATTCATGTTCAGTTCTTAGGAAAACCAATAAACCAAGAAGGAATACAAAGAATATGAAGTTTGGTGAAAACCAATAAACCAAGAAGGAATACAAAGAATAGTTTAAAATGAAATTTGGTGAAAACTGATAAACCAAGCAGGCACTTGAATACACAGAAGTAAGAAAACAGAAACTATGAATGGAGATAATCAAATACTTAACCCACTAATATAATATGTGACTTTGTTTAAGGAAACAACAGAAGGGTGGCAACAAGTGATTGAGCCATTTAGTCGAGCACTTGATGTTCATTCAACATTACTATCTAAAATTACCCAAAAATGTGCCTTCTTCTAAAGTTACGGTAATCACACCCACAAGCAATGAACAAAAGAAAGAAGAAAAAAAGTAACTCACCTGAGCTAGAGACTGTAATCACTTTCTCTGTAATTTTGTTAGTCGGAAGCAAAAAGAGATTTGGCCGTGAACAGAAGAAGAAGAATATGGAGAGTTTTGATAGAATACAGAGTCTGAAACTTAAAGTTTTGACAGAAAAGAGAGAATATTGTACTCGTATTCATTGCATTCCATTAATATTGCATTAAATCTTGCTTCCCCATAATTTTATTCTCTTTCTACATATATGAGGAATGAAATATCCTCTCTCATCATAATCCCTATTTTGGGAAGCATATAGGGAAACTATTGGACTTAAAAAATCAAGTAAAATCTCTAAAAACAACAAGAATCCCTATAATGGGGAAGATGTTGGACTTGCTCTTATTACAATCATATTGAATTCTAATTACCCCCAAGTTCCAACATAAAAATTTATTACAGTATTGCAAGTTCCAACATAAAAATTTATTACAGCATTGCATTTAAGCATAATAATTGAAGCTTACAAATCAATCTCCTGGACACTTTAATGAGGATCCTATCTCACCAAACAACCATCTGATAATCGAGGTTATGAAGACGTGTCCCTATTTTCAAATTCAAGAAAATCCTTTGTATTCCCAAATTTAAGTTTAAAACACAACTATGTTCCAGAATTTGACAACAATTCAGAAGAAAAAACTAGGTCAGGATAATGCACTTCCGAACTTGGATAGAAAATCAGAAGGCAACCTGCCTTCAATCCTACTATTCGTAGACCTTCCAAAATAATGATTAGTTTCGGATTTCATTTTTTATCACGCCTTTCTCATTATGAATTTATAAGTTGATTTTTGATAGGTTCAAAACTCAAAATTTACCTGTCATTCAGTGGTGGAATTAGAAAATTTTGTTAGGGGAGGCTGAACGGTGGAGGGCTGGATGGTGATAGGTCGTTGTGTCGGTGTCGGCTGTGGCGGCGGGATGGTGGCGGGGCAGCAGCGGCGTCCAACAAGAGGCAGAGGCGTGAAGCTGAGATTGGCCACTAGGGAGAGCCCTTTCTCTTTCCCATTTTCTAAATCCGAAATTTTATTGGGGAAAATGGCCCAATCCAATTTTAACAAGCCTTAAAACATGATTTTTTTTTTTGCTTTCGGTACTAGTGAAACGACGTCGTTTCACTTACACAAAAACGACATCATTTTAGTACTTCAGGGGCCAAAAAAATAAGGTCGCAAAGCAGGCTTCTTCTCCGAGTAGGCTGGCCGGACGACACGCAAACACACTGGAAGACGTGCAAACTTGCCAGAAACCTAATCCTTCCACTAGTACTACCTTCGACAGGCAACTCATGTAGGGATGGAGGTCTACCTCGCATACCATTGGTTCTGGCCATGTTATCATTAACAACTGCAAATTATAACCGACTTTAACTTGTAGCATAAGAAGTTGGTTGTTAGACTACCACCGTTAAATGTACATGTAATGATGATAGTTACACCTTAATTGTCACTATCATAACAATTACTACCGTCCATCAACGAATTAGCGTACATACGATGGAAGGAATTTTGGGACACCGATTTAAAAAAAACACAAAACCATTATCCAATGTTAATATTACTTGTAATTGTAATTACATTCTATTACATCTTTTTAGTATCATGAGATCATGAATACAAACACACATTATTACCCTTATTTCTATATGGTATCAGAGACTAAAATCCTGAAACCTTAAGAAAATTTCTATGCCCATTTTTCGAGCATCCAATCACCGCCCAACGTCCGCACGTAGCCTACACGTGCCATCGTCCTCGTCATCCGAAGCTCGCTGACTGGTGCCAGATCGCCGACCGCCGCTGCCTGCTCACCAGTTATCGTCGTCGCTGATCTATCCGCTGCTCCTTCTAATCTGCAAGCACCGTTGCCTACTCGCTCGTGTCACCGCACCGTACTCCATACGGCGCTGCTAGTTCACCACGCCACTGTGTCCCGAGCCTTATTTGCTGATTCATTTTTCTTCCAAAAATCTGGTCTGATCCTGCACTATGTCTACTCCTGGAAGTGATCCTGAAGAACAGGCATGTATCGCTGCTGAAATTGAGGCCACTAAGCTTCAGGACATGAATGGCTATGAGGTAATTGCAAATTTACTAAAACAGTTGCAGTTGCAATTATACATATTGGTCGTTTGCCGACTGATCCCTACTTCATTGGCTCTTCTGATGGACTTAGATTGGTTATTGCACCCACCATCATGAAGGGTCAAGAGAATTACCTTGAATGGTCTAATGGGATTTTTCATGCTATGCTTGTTAAGCATAAGATTGGGTTCATTGATGGATTCAATACTAAACCTCGGGATGATCATCTTGATGCTGCTGAGTGGCTTATTGTTAATACTACTCTTATCTGTTGGATCTTGCAAACCCTGGATTTGGTATTGCGACCTTTTACGAGTTCTTTTGCCAGATTTAAGGAAATGTGGGATGACCTTAAGGGCCATTTTACTCTTGGTGATGGTATAAAAATTATGTAGATGTTGGAAGATATTCAGAACTAAAGGCATAATGGTTAGACTATCGCCGATTACTTTGGCAAACTGAAGAAGCTGTTTGGAGATTATAATTCTATCCGGTCAGATGATGCGCAACCCGAGATGCCATGCCACACGGGCTTCACACGCCACCGGCGCCCAATGTCTACGCGTCTCACGCGCCGCCAGTTTTGGCCTCACCTTCTGCTCCATTGCCTGACGCATTATCTCCAGCACCGGATAGTTTTGTCTGCCACCTGTCTTGGCCTACTCCACCACCTGCTTCTCCGATTAATCCAGTGTCGCCTCCAGCCGTCAAGCTGCCTCTTCTCCGACAGAGTGTCCACAATCGCCGACCTCCTCCATACCTTGAATCCTATGAGTGTGACGATTATGTTTGTGCTCTTACTACTTAAGACCCCCCCCCCAATAGTGCTACGATCACTCATGCACCATCACTATCCTCATGTATTCTCTATCCTCTTACTGATATGTAAATTGTGATAAATTTTCTAGCACGCATTCTAGATTTTTTGTTGCAGTAACTTCCAGTGCATATCCCACTACCTATTCTGAGGTGTCAAAGCATGTTCATTGGCGAGATGCTATGACTGAAGAGCTTACTGCACTTGAGCCCAATCAGACTTGGACAATGGCTTCTCTGCCTATGGACAAGACCGCAGTTGGTTGCAAATGGGTTTACCGTACAAAGTTCAAATTTGATTGTACCATTGAGCATCATAAGGCGCGCCTAGTGGTTCTCGGGAATTACCAGGTTGAAGAGATTGACTATACTGAGACATTTGCTCCTGTTGCGAAGATGAGTTCAGTTCATCTATTCTTGTCTATTGGGAAATACATCTGATGGATGTCCATAATGCTTTCCTACATGGTGATCTGCATGAAGAGGTTTTCATGCAACCTCATCCAGGCTATCCTGCGCCACCTGGATAGGTATGTCGCCTTCAGAAATCTCTTTATGGTCTTCGTCAGACTCCTCGCAATTGGTCTGCGAAACTAGCTCAGGCTTTACGTGCATTTCGCTTTGTTCAAAGTAAAGCAGATTACTCTCTATTTTCTTTTTCCCGTGGTTCAGTATCTTTGCATGTACTGGTTTATGTGGATGATTTGATTATTGTTGGTAGTTCTTCGTCGCTCATCCCTGAATTCAAGAAATACTTGAGCTCTTGTTTTCATATGAAAATAATGGTTCGCTTAATTATTTCTTGGGTATAGAGATTGCTAGAAGACTGGAGGGGATGTTTCTTTTGCAACGGAAATATGCCCTGGACATTTTATCCGAGACAAGTTTATCTGCATATAAACCGACTGACTTTTCGATGGAGCAACAACACGATCTGGCGCGTGTTGAGGGTCCACTTTACCATGATCCTGAGCAATACCGACGTCTTGTTGGGCGCCTGATATACCTGACTGTCACGCGTCCTGAGCTTAGTTATTATGTTCACACACTTTCCCAGTTAATGAAGTCTCCTTGTGTTCCTCACTAGCAAGCTGCAGTTCGCTTGTTGCACTACTTGAAGAGTCATCCTGGTCAAGGGTTATTTCTCTCCTCCTGTAGTGCCTTATAGTTGATTGCTTACTGTGATTTTGATTGGGCTGCTTGTCCTATTACCCGGCATTCTCTTTTCGGATACTTTGTTATGATTGGCGATTCTCCAGTTTCCTGGAAGACTAAGAAGCAACCTACAGTTTCTCGGTTTTCTGCTAAAGTGGAGTATCATGCTATAATTATTACCTGTTGTGAGTTGTTATGGCTTAAGTCTTTGCTTAAAAGACATACACTCCTCCTATGCGGTTGTTTTGTGACACTCAATTTGCTTTTCATATTACGACAAATCTGGTGTTCCATGAACGTACGAAACATATTGAAGTATATTGTCATTTTGTCCGGGATCTTGTGCAGTCTGGCACTATTGTTACTCATCATATCCGCACAACTGATCAACCTGCAGACTTGTTCACCAAAGCTCTCGGACGTAACCAGTTTCATTCATTACTTAGCAAGTTGGGCATTTTTTATCCCCGTGCTCCAACTTGAGGATGAGTATTAAGGAATGTAGATATTATTTGTAATTGTAATTATATTCTATTACCTGTTTCTTAGCTTGTATATGTATTATGTACCACTATATAATGTAAGCATTTACCTGACCCATGGTCAGAAAGAGAGTTAAACTGATTAAATAAATGCATGGTCGTGCTCCACTGGTCATCAGACGGAGTATGGAGCCTCATATCACATGACTGGTGACAAGGGTTCTCTTACTGATATTACTACTGCTATTGATACTGTGAGAATGTTATACTGTCTGATGGATCTGTGTTAACTACTACACAATATAGTTCTATCTGCTTTGGTGATGTTACCCTTAATCATGCGCTATACATACCTTCTTTGCGATGCAACTTATTATCTTGCTCTAGATTGTTATCTGCATTAAACTGCCTAGCTTTGTTTACTGGAAATTATTGCATTTTACAGAAAAATAGTACGAGGACTGTGGTTGGTGTGGGTGAGCAGCAAGGGGGGGTTTACTGGCTTCGCCTGCTGGATACTCGCGTTCGTCCTTCTATCCTACGTCTTTTCCGACAGTTGCTTCCGTGTCTTCTTCTGATTTATTACTTGTAATTGTAATTATATTCTATTACATTCTCCTAGCTTGTATAGGCATTATGTACCACTACATGATGTACCATGAGATCATAAATACAGAGACACATATTACCCTTATTTTCTACCAATGTAGCTGGTAAAGATTATTCCTCCACTGGTGCAAATATAATGGCAGTGTATAATTCATATGGCCAACTCTGTATAATTAGATAAACAAGTAGAAACTGCTATTGTTGCATTATTCTTTTTTCCTCTTTCTCTGTTGTCACATTATGCACATTTTTATTTACAGTGAGGAAATCTTTTACTTCACATTGTGTGCAGTAAAACTTTATTGGGCTAGGTAAAAATATCTACAAAAAACAAAAACAGCCTAAAAATATCACTGCACTGGTCCTTCAAAACGAAGGTAATCATACATGACGCCTCTGGAAGGGGATCCAGGTTTTGCCTGTTTGAGAAAGATTATGTTTGTTCCCAACAAAAGTTTGGTGCCACTTATTTCAACATTGATCACCTTATATATCCCGTGAATTCCATGCCTCGCGATTGCATTGTCCTGCTCATTTAACTCCTCCGCCAAGTCAGGAACTGCACTTGAATTATCATTCACCCTTACCTGTGTGCAACATATTGCAAAGCTCAAGAAAACATTTGGCATTATTTAATGGCACACTTCAATCCAAACCTGTAGTTCAGCCATGGAGACAGAAGCTAAAGCCAGTCGAAGGGTGTAGGTTGCAACAAGAACCACCTCCCTCATGACAAAATGAATTTCCCATGTTGTAGCTACGTACGTATTCTTCTCAATTCTCCTATTCACGTGAGCAAAGAACCAATCTTTCTCATAAGCACTACTACCAACTTTGTAAATCAAATCCCGGTCAGGATATAGATCTGTGTATCGATCCCATAGCCCATACTGCCTGTACCTGTCATCAATGGAACGGTTAGAGTCAATTAGCTTGATCAATTGGGCTGTTGTAGTTGACCACTTGAAATTAATTTACACCATTTTAAAGGTTCAAGGTTTTAGACTGTGTTTGGTGGAATTTATAACTTCTTTTACTTATAAATAAAATATTTTTAGAGGTTTTATAAACGGCCCAAAGTTAGTTTATTTTAAAAGTAGGCAAAGCCTTGTATAAAATCTTCTCATGATGAGATCAGTGTCAATAGAACTTTTATTTTGGAGCGATGGGTTCAAAATAGAAATATAGAAATTTGGGGTATAGGGAGGGCTCTGATGCAAATATAATAGTTTGGGGGTAATAGGCGCAAATAATTGACAAATTATTGATTCCAAATCATAAGTATCTCCCACGTCAAGAATTCATGTTAGGAAATTTTACGCGTCAGATTTTAGAGTCAAATGTGAAGTATCAACGACAGTATATTATGTTTCAACCAAAATTTGTGATTTTTTTCACTAAAATTGTGTATTCAAAGTTAAATTTAATTTTTTTTTAAAATGTGAAATTTTTGTTTATATGTTAATTGTTTGATGCTTTATGCATTTTGACACTGTTTTTTGCGATATTTTACAATGTTAGTTTTCAAAATTTTAACTTACGAATTGGGCTCAGTTTTCCTTAAATATCTCATCTTTTCACACTTAATCCTCACCGCATCAGCTCGCATAAAAGAGTGAGTCAAAAGTAATTCTGTCATTTTTTTTGTGGGAAGAAGGGAGTACTAATATTTTATTATTTTCACTATCACTATCACATTTTGGTGTGCTCTATGATGTTTCAAAACAAATATATGTTTTATTATTTTTTATTTGATATTTATCTTTTTTTAATGTGTAATTTAGTAATTTTATTTGATGTTTAACTACATATTTGATAATGTATTTTAGTTTTTTTAGACTAAATTGTTTTTTTAATCCTCTACAGAGTATCTTATACCCTCTTTTGGTCTCCATTTACAAAACAACCCTTAGACGGTACCCAAAAAATTTAAAACAATTTGTTTGGTCTCCAAAGGTGGTTTTCAGAGAAAGTCAATGGTAAAATTGGTTAAAATATGTAAAAAAGACCATTATACCCCTGCATTTTAAAAAATAAAAATAAAAACTCTTCATCTTCTTCGCGTCTTCTTCACCGCCGCCGCCATTGTTTGAATCTGGAACTCGCCGGAATTCTCTGTTGTAGGAATCTGGAACGATTTCTTCTTCCTCCTCCTTTTCGTCAGAGCTCGCCGGTGACGAATCAGTACCCTGGCTGCCAGGTACTGATTGCTTCTTCTAACGATTTTTTCTTCCTTATCCTTCTCGTCGAAGCTCGCCGGCAATGAATCAGTACCCTGGCTGCCAGGTACTGAATTCTTCTTCGAACGATTTCTTCTTCCTCATCCTCCTTCGTCTTCTTCGCGTCTCCTTCCGCCGTTGGTTACCTCGTGCTTAAGGGCTCGAGGGCTCAGGATGAAGTTGTCAAAAATCCCCACATTCGGGCTCGAGGCTCGAGGGCTCGAGGGTTCGAGGGCTCGAGTCAGGAGGACTCGAGGGCTCAGGATGAAGTTGTCGAAAATTTGAAAATTAGGATTTTTTAATTGAAAATATTTTTTTAATTAGTAAAATTACCATTATACCCCTGGCTATACCGGAAAACTATTTAGTCTTATCTGAAAACCACCTTTGGGGACCAAACAAAATATTTTGAATTTTTTGGGTACCGTCTAAGGGTTGTTTTGCAAATGGGGACCAAAAGATGGTATAAGATACTTTGTAGGGGACCAAAAAAATAATTTAGTCTTTTTTATTTGATATTTAACTATATTAATTTGACTTGTTTATTATAGTGTGTTCATTTGATATTTATATATTTTTAAATTTAATGTATATTTTAGCATTTATTTCATTTTAATTTTTTTATTTGATGTATATTTTAGGGTTCTATTTCATGTTTAACTATTTTAATTTGATGTGTATTTTAGTGTTTTTATTTGATAGTTAACTATTTAAATTTGATATTTTAGTTTTTTAAAATTATATATAAATTTGATGTCTTATTATTTATACAAAAAATACAGCCCATTGACGAAACATGTATTCAATGTTCACTGACGAAACTTGAATGTCTGGTTCTAGACTCAGTTACTATCCTGGTTCCATGATTGACACAAGTGGTAGAATGGCCATTAACGACCCTGTTAGAAGGTGGTTTCGTATAAAATTACTAAAATCGCCGTTGAATGTAGGATGCGAACTCAGAACCACTGATTTCAAGTGTAAAATTTGAAAAACGATGGTTTAATTTCAATATACGGCGGTTCAAAATTGGACATTTGTGTAACTGGAGTGCACAAGTTACATTATTCCTTGTTCCTTGCAAGAGCATTAATAACTCATCACACATTTCTTTCCTTTTCCTTTCCTTCTCTTATAATTCTTCCTTTCCTTCACCAAATCTTCCAATGATTTAAATTCATCCTTTCCTTCATTAATTCCATGCTTCCGAATTTGCATTCCTCCAATCCTTCGCCAACTAGAGCTCCCCAACTCGTCACAAGCGAGCACTCCCTAACTCACTACCAATGCTCCCAAGTCAGGCTCGCCACCAATGTTCGAGCCTATGATCTCGCCTAACGTCCGAATCCGTCGCCGCCACCGTATATAGCCAGTGAAGAATTATGACTAATTGTTCAACTAACCCGATTTCAAGTAGCCCAACAGGAGTAAAGTTATAGATTTAAGAATGTTTGTGTTTGTTAGTGATATTGTTGTTTTTTATGTTAATGGTGGTATTTGAATGTTAAATTTTGAAGATAATTGTCTTGTGGGATCTTGTGGAGTTGTTTATTGTGATATTTGGTGGTTGATTTTATCGTTGAATGATTTTTTTTTGGCAAATTGGTGATGGAGTTCAATGTAGGCGATCATCCGCTCGCCCTCAGCGGCCCATACCAGCCCACACCCAGGCCATCATATGAGAGGTAAATCACGGTAGCCCAGCACCAGGACCCATAGGTTTGGCATTGCCTCGGTGCGCACAAGGGAGCCTTACAACGCAAGAACTCCCCACACTGCCGCTGCCGAGGATCGAACCTGGGTTTATTGGCTTTCCCACCCATGTCCCAACCACTGGGGTACACCCGTGGGTGTGAAGGAGTTCAATGTAGGAACAACATTTACGGTGGGTTAAAATAAATCCTTCATCAAATCAGAAACTGCATTAACGTGTATAGATGAAGTGGTGAACGAGTTCATTGTAGGAAATACATTATCAATGCACGGCTTAGCCAAGGACGGCGGTTCAAAACCACCGTGTAATATGCAAAATAACCACCATTGATAGGGTCTCTCTGCACTAGCGCGACATCAGTCGAAAAAAAAACTAGGGATCAGTTGAAGAATCATCGTCTCCACCATCTGCTCCTTCCTAGTTATCTCAAATTTCCTCGTGCCTTCGAGTCTGTAGAACTAAACAATTCCATCGCGATATCAGCTCTGTCATCGAATCACCATCTCAACCCCTCAAAACTAATGAGATTGAAACATCACGGATGCAACCATTAATTAATCTGGAGAATACAACCGCGTCCGAAAAGATCACTGGATTAGATCACCGTATATATGGTAGGGGTTTTTCCGGTGAAGGTGGAGGTAAAATGGGTACTAAATTATTTTTTTGGTCCCCTAAATAGCATCATATTTCTTTTGGTCCCCAGTGCCAATGCCGCATTTGTTCAACAACCAACAAATACAAAATGATTTGTGTTGTCCCTAGAGGTGGTTTTCAGGTAAAGACAATGGTAAAATTGGTCAAAACCTGTGAAATAACCATTATACCCCTGAGTTTTTAAAAACCTTCTATGTTTGGGTCATGCACAAAGGAAAAAGTGTTCCCAAATTGAGCGCGTGAATATCACGCGCTCATCTTCCTCCTCAGCGCCGATCATCTTCTTCATCTTCAATCATCGCCGGTCTAAACTCTACCACCTATGTCTCCACCCGTGGACTCTGCCACCTCCGTCTCCACTGTGATTCTAGGCCAATCCCTAACTCCACCACCCCCGTCTCCGCCAGTGGACTCGAGCTGCAAACCCTAACTCCAACTCTGCAAACCCAACTAGACCTACGTCTAAACTCTAACTCTAACTCCATTTCTGCCCTTGGCTCGAGCTCGTTGGAGATCGAGTTACACCGGAGATCCAGCAGTGCAAAGACAGCCGGAGACAATGCCCTTGTTTTTGACAGAGACGACGCCCTCTGTTCGAGTTCGAAGAAGAAGAAGAAGAAGAAGAAGAAGGCGCTGGAAAGTGAAGGTGGCGTTGGGCAAATGGTGGAAAGTGAAGGCGCCGCTGGGAAAATGGTGGAAAGTGCCAGTGGCGGCGCTGGGCGGCATAATACGGTTTCAAAGGAAAAGGATAAAAAGAAAAAATCAAATTAAAATTAAAAGGAAAGGAAATTAAAATATTTTAAATTGGTAAAATTACAAAAATACCCTCTGGCTATATTGGAAGACAACTCCGGTTTACCTGAAAACCCCTTCGGGACAAAACAAATCATTTTGTATTTGTTAGTTGCTGAAAAAATATGGTATTGGCCTTAGGGACCAAAGGATGGTATTTCATTATAGTTAGGGGACCCAAAAACTAATTTAGTCTTTATTTTTTGCTTATTTGCATATAAGTCCTTGAGTTTCAGCATCTTTTTGAAAATTCAGCCAGAACAAAAAGTAGTATATTTTGATCTTCGAATTAAAAAAAAACTCCTACTTTATGTTCTAGATTTTTGTAGATTGCTATTGGCCTAATTATAAGACGGTCTCACATGAGGCCTTTTAAAAGTATAAGCTAAGGTTTAATATAACAACATACTGGGTTTTCATATGCTTTAATAATAAACTATTGTTGCTTAACCGCAACTCCCTCAAACACAGCCTTGAGTTTAAGCTCATTTTCCTGTTTAATATTAAATTTATGATCATTTTTCCTCTTCCTCTTTGAACATCTTGACTCGAGTTTACAGGTTTAGCAACATAATTAAGAATTAATTGTGTTTACAGTAAGAGAATTTACCTCTGGGTGTGGTTGAGGTATAAAGAGTTAACAAGTTGTGGAATTGGATCAGGGACATAAAACTCAGCAGCTGTACGATCAGGAATTCCAATTTCCCATATAGTTGGACCATCTCTGGGAGGCTCAAAAATAAGATCTCCCAGTTTCAACACATTTCCTACAAATTTCAGTTGATTAAAAAAAAAAAAGAGCATTAAGTATAAATTCTATCTAAGATGATCACATGTGTACCTGACTTGATGTGAATATCGACTTCATACTTATAATCGCCAAAAATACCGGGTATCCAAGCATATAAGTTGTAATTGCCAGGTCGAACGTTTTTAATTGTGAAGTAACCAGTATCGTCTGTTTGAATCCAAAACTGATACCCCTTCAAGTGATTGAGAATTGAAAACAGTTCATTTAAATCAAAAACCCTATAAAATTAAAGTAAACCCTCTTCTTTCTGAAATAAGAGGATCATATAGTACCTTGCCTTCCATTTGCCATGACCCTGGAGATCCTAGTGCAGCTAATCCAACATATCCATATTTTGCGGGAAATTTCCATGTGCTTAGGAACCTGGCCTCCTCATGAAAATAGTCATTTCATATTAGTTTCATCACATTCTATTAGCAACACAAATGAGTGTGTGTATTCTTTTGTAGAAAAAATATGCATTTGAAATAAGAGCCCGTCTCTTGAAAGACGGTCTTTCCATCAGCCGTGGAAAGACCAAGGTTTAAAGTGCAAATTAGAAGAAATAGAGATAAATTTTTTGGGTTGCATGAATCAGATTATAAACATTATAACCGTTAAACATTGCATAATAAATTTTTAATATTGCAATTAAGACCTTTTATCTTTTATTATTCTAATTAAACCTCATCTTTTCATACACGTATGAAAAGACAGTGTTTACCAAAACCTTGCCTTGAATTAATACCTGTCATTAATAAGTAGTCGTCCTTTGACTTTGGATCTTTGATGAGCGCGAGGAAAATCGGAGGACATTGGAAAATCATATGGCCATTTCTGAATTTCCAAAATTGCCTGAAATTATAATTCTAGGTTAAATATTTCACAGATCTAAATGTTGATGCTCCTTCTGTCTTGTGATTAAAGGGTGACTTTGGCAGAAGTTATAGAAGTTTATAAGCTAAGCATGCTTTAGTGTTACATACATTCATAAAAACTATTTTTGAGGGAAAAAGCATAAAACAGCCTCTATTTGCATTTAAAACAAGTCAGTTTTATTTATAAGAAACACGGTTCCACCAAACACACCCACAATCTACTTTCAAACCTACTAAAATCTAATTTAGACGAAAATATGTCATAAAGAATAAAATAGGGCTGGATACCAAATTAAATTTTGAACCTGCTTTTTTGCATCTTTCCAAAGATAGTAGGGCTTGATATCCTCGGATTCACTGTTGAGATAAATAAATACAGGTCCAAGAACCTTTTTCCATGACTCTCCAGCTTCAAATTTTAGTCCTTCAAAGGTTTTACCAGCATAATGCCGACTGTGAAAGTCCTATTAAAGCATCATATTAATTAATTAATAATTAATAAAATATGAAGCTGAGTAAACTCAGTATACATGAGAGAAAAACAATACGAGTAACGCAGTAAGTATTTCCTTACTGCCAAGCAGGTTGGGCCGGTATGAGATGTGAGTTCTTGTTTGACTGGGCCCCCGCTTTTGAACTCGTTACTGGGCATCACTATCCAGAATCCTTGGGCCATACATGAGCACGAACAGCCCGGCCCACTTGTTCTTTCTTTTGAGGAAACCCAACCGTGCACTTGATTTTCCCTATTGCTTAATGAATATTGATATTTATCGTCCACCTGCATTTCAGTGAGAAAATCTCATTTTAATATCTTTAAAATCAAATTATAATTAATTATACATCACTATACATTTTTACAAAAAAGTTTAAAGTTAAAGAAAGCTCGTTGCAATAAATAAAACAAACATCGAATCACTTCAATCATTTCATCAATTATAAAATAACTCTATCTAACAGTTAATTGGTTTAGAACAAGACTTTGTTTAATGTTGTTTTTAAGACTTTATTCTTTTTTGTGTGTGTTATTTGAGATTTAAAGAATGAAACATATATGAACACTAAAAATAAAGTATAGCTAATCGTTGACCATGTTTCTCAAAAATGGATGTTTGACAACTTATTTCCACGTATCATTATGGGTCTTAGAAAAATCAAATAATACCAAATTTGATGTTAATTGGTAAAAGGCTAAAAAAAAATTTTACCTACAATGTGATCTTATACTATCATTTAGTCTCCGAGATCAATACTGCTTCCTTTCAGTACCCAACAAATTTAAAATGATTTATTTGGTACCCAAGGTGATTTTCAAGGTGATTTTCATGTGGATTTGGGGACCAAAAGATTGTATAAGATTATATGTGGGACAAAAAAAATAATTTAATCTATCTGAAAACCACCTGAAATCTGGTTTGGGACACCAAACAAATCATTTTCAATTTTTTTAGTACTGAAAGGAAAAGGTATTGATCTCGAGGACCAAAAGAGCCAAAGAGGGTATAAGATTATATATTAGGGAAGAAAAAAATAATTTAATCTTACTAAAAATACAAGGGTTCAACAAAGTCCATATATCTTATCTAAAAACTAAAGAAAACAAAGTCCATACCTCTCCCTTAAAATCAGGGTTGGATGTATTTGTCAAGAGAGTAGCTTCTATGTACGGAAGACGTTGACCTCGCTGGAGGTCATCCGCGCTTGGCATGAACCTTTGCTTATCCTCCGATATTGCCATATAATTGAACCTTATTAATTTATCACAACAAAATCGTACTATTTAATGTGTGTACAAAAAATTATAATCAGATCGATATTAATTTCTTTTTAATATTTTAAAATTTTATACATTAAATTGGTCAAGAATTTATTGAATGCACAAATAACATAATGTCAGCATGTGTTTTCCCCATCCCAATTAAAATTGTTAAGAGCGAAAATTGTGAAATTTTACAAAATCAATAAAAATATGATAAACTAATGTTAGTGAGCGGGGTATTAAGAAAGAGAAATTTAAAAGTGATAAAATAAGATAAGGTAATGCAAGTAATGGAGAATGAGTATTAAAAAATTATAAAGTAAACGAGATAAAAATAAAAAATGTGTCAAATTTAAAAAGAGTAAAAGTAAAAAAAATTGGTGGGATAGATTAAAAAACAACACAAAGTTTTGTATTAGGCAACCTAAACTTTAGGCAGGCCCTATTATGCAATTAATATAAACCTAAAATTTAGGGTAGGGTTTTTAAAAAAATATGCTGATAATTTAGGGACCTACTATGCAATTATCGAAATACTATATATATCACAAAAATTTTAGATTTTAAAATTTTCATTTTTTTGATTCCGGTCAGAAACCGCTGCCATTTTGCCGCTAACCACCACCGGACATCAGGATCTCACCAGTATTTTGTTGGATTTTTGCCGATCTGCACTGTCTGCCCCTCCGCTGCCGCGATTCTTCTTCTTCCATCAGCGACATAGCGGAGCTAGGGCTTTTCATCCTCTTTTTTTGGTGCTCTGCAAAAGCGGTGCAACCTCGTCGAAATCGCGACGGAGCGAGCCGGCATCACCAGATTTGCTTTTCAAAGTCACCCTGACCTAAATCCGCTTTGCTGACGACGAGCAGATTGACGTCTTCACCGTGCCTTGGCTCTGATGCCTCTGCAACTATATCCTAGGTAGCTGGCAACGTAAGGCGACTGCGAATCTACAACGACGCGAGACAACTGCGAATATATGGCGACGTGACTGTGAAGCTATGGCGAGGCGAGGCGTGGCGTTGCGTTACGACGGCGAGATCCACGCGCCCTGTGAGGAAGAAGATTACGTATGCAAATGCGCGAGGCCGACGGACGACAATGTTGACGATGACGACAGATAGACTGAGGTTCTGCATCCGAGAGAGGTGAGGTTTCATTTCTTGTTTTATGTTTTTCAAAGTCAAGCTGAGGTTTATTACTAATTGACTGAGTTAATATTCAACAAAAGTTGATTGGCCTAGTGGTCAGGATCCTGACATTGAGGTTGAAGGTCATGTGTTTGAGTCTTGTGTGACCTTTATTTTGAACTTTTTTATGTTTTCAAATTCAAGCTGAGGTTCATTAGTGTTTGACTGAAGTTTTATTCAACAATTGTTGATTGGCCTAGTGGTGAGGACCCTGGACATTAAGGTTGAAGGTCTCGGGTTTGAGTCTCTGTATGACCATTATTTTTGAAGAATTTATGTTCTTGATGTATATGTTGAGGTTTAATATCACCTGACTGAGTATTTGTTCAATAAGAGTCTATGGTCTAGTGATTATTGCTCTATGCTTTGAGGTTGGTGACCCAAGTTCAAATCCCACGAGAACTTTTTTTTGAAGAATTTTTATTCTTGAGGTACTGTAGTTTTTTGTTGATGTTTTTAGCTTTTTTTTTTCTCTTATGTTGATATTTTTCATTATTCGGGTGAGATTTAATTGATATGGGTTGAGCTTCTGTAGTTTTTTTTTTGTGATATGGATTGATATTTGTGGTTTTTTAAAAAAAATTCTCATGTTGATGTGTTTCCTTTTTCGGCTGAGGTTTTGGTAATAGGAGTTGATGATGTAGTGTCTTTTTTCTTATGTTGATGTTTTTCATTTTCTGAATGAGGTTCAGGTGTTAGGAGTTTATGTTTGTAGTTTTTTTTAATAAAAAATTCGTTGATGTTTTATGATTTTTAGAGTGAATAAATTGTACTCTTGAGGTGCCATAGCTTTTTTGTTGATTTTTTTTAGTTTTTTTCTCTCATGTTGATTTTTTTTCCATTTTATAGTGAGTTTTAGGTGATAGGGGTTGATGTTTGTAGTTTTTTTGATGATATGGTTGTTTTTTAAATTATTTTTTTGGTAATTGGAGTTGATGTTTATAGTGTTTTTTTTCTAGTGTTGACGTTTTTCATTTTTTTTGTTAGTGTTTCAAATGTAGGTTGTATGTGCTTATTTTATAAATTGTGTGTGTTATGAAAACTACTTGGTGCTTAGAGTCTGGGATTAAAAAAACGCGCTTAAAGCGCAAAAAAGCGCTAAGCGCTCAAGTGAGCGCTTTGTATTGAAAAGCGCTAGCGCTGACTAAAAGCGCTAGCTTTTTTCGAAGCACAAAGCGCTAAAAAAAGTGTGCTTTTTGTTTTGTGCTGAAATGGGCCATTTTTTTTCTTAAATGAAAGGAGATTTGGCTGAAGTTTTGGGCTGAAATAAATAGCATTAGGGTTAAATATAAAGTAGGGGATTAAAACAAAAAAAGACAAAAATTAGACAGAGGTGGCCGTTTCAGAACAAAAACGCAAACAGAGGCTTCATTCCCTCATCTTCACTTCTGATGGCACAACAGAGGGAGTCTTCACTTCTGACAGCACAACAGACGCTCCGATTTTCATCTTTTCGACGGCAACAAAGGTAATTCCCTTCTTCGTCTTCTCTTCTCATTACCTCTGAGTTTTCGATGGCAAATGCAAGTAAACTGAGTTCTAAGGCTGAGTTCTAAGTAAACTCAGTTGCCGTCGAAAAGTAATTCCGTCGGCAAATGCAAGTAAACTGAGTTCTAAGGCTGTTTATTAAAAAAAAAGAAGGATTCAGACCTATTTTTCATGAGTTTATCTATGGGTTGTTTTTCTTTTCTTATGTTTGCTTTAGTTGAAGCATTGACTCTATTTTTTTCTCCAAATATAGTGTTTTTACTTCAATTTTAGCTAGGGGCTGGTTTCGTGATGACGAATTTTTGTTGTTTTTGTGCTTGTTTTTATGTGGTTGTAGATGTCATCGTTTGGAGCATCGAATTTGAATACCGAGAGTAGTGACATTGATCCCGGTAGGAAGTATAGTAGGGTAGATAATCAAACCAAAAAGTTTACTTGCATTTTCTGTGGTACTCAAACTAGTGGAGGTGCATATAGGGCAAAACAACCTTTGGTTGGTGGTTTTACAAGAGCATCGAAGGCTTGTAAAAAATGTCCTGAGCATGTTTGTGAAGAAGTTAAAGCTTTTATGCGAAGCAAGTTGGATGCAAAGGAGTCTGCCAACTCATTCGGGTATTTTGAACATCCAAGTAATCATGAAGAAGAAGATGATGAAGAAGTTGAGTGTACAAATGTTAGTGTTGCTCCAACTTCAGTGAGAAGGGTAAAAGGACCACTTGATTTGGTTTTTAGTCCCAGTTCAAAAAACTTGAAAAGAGACATGGGAACAAATGGGAAGCAGCAGACTATTAATGAAGTTTGCGCCAAGGAGTTGAGAGACAAAGCATGTGGAGACCTTGCTAGGTGGTTTTACGATGCTGGGCTTCCATTCAATGATGTAACCCATGATAGCTTTCATATAGCTATGAATTCGATTGCAAGTTTTGGGCCGGGATTCAAGCCACCTTCAATGCATGAGCTCCGTGTTCCTTTGCTGTAAAAAGAGGTAGAGAGTACGAAAAGGAAAAGGCTAGTGCATGAAGAAGAATGGATCAAGAAGGGTTGTTCAATTTTATCCGATGGTTGGAAAGATACCGTGGTAAACAAGGACATCATCAATCTTCTTGTAAATTCTCCAAAAGGTTCAGTATTTGTGAAGTCGATCGATGCTTCCGATGTTAAGAAGGATGCAGATTATGTGTTTAAGCTTCTTGATTCATTGATTGATGAGATTGGAGAGGAAAATGTTGTTCAAGTTGTGTCGGATAATGGTTCTGCATATGTTAAAGCAGGTACTTTTAATTTTATCTTTGATATTATAACTTGAAAATTCAGATTACGTAATATTTCATTTTTTTAGTTTAGTAATTTAATTCATTAGTTTTAGTAACTAACTTTTAGTTTTCTTATTTATAGGAAAAATGTTGGAACTGAAAAGACAACATTTATATTGGACTCCGTGTGCAGCACATTGTCTTGATTTGATGCTAGAAGATCTTGGAAAAATGCCAAAAATAAAGTCTACCTTGAAGAGGAGCATGAAGATACATGCTTATCTTGTAACTAGTGTTCCTCGTGTGAATCTAATGAGGAAGTTCACCAATCAACATAACCTGCATCGGCCAGCTGTTACAAGGTTTGCAACTTCATTCATCACACTTTCTAGTCTTTATAAGCAAAAGAACAATTTGATAAAGTTGGTGACCTCTCAAGAATGGCAAAGCAGTAGGTGGTTAAATGAGGTGGAAGCAAAGCATGTGTCTTCTATTTTACTGCGAGAATCTTATTGGAAGAATGTTTTATTTGCTTTGAAATTAATCGGTCCTTTTGTGAAGGTTTTGAGAATGGTTGATGGAGATAAAAAACCATCCCTAGGATACATTTATGAAGCTATGGATATGGCTAAAAAGGAAATTGCAAATGCATTTGGGTTTACGGAACATGAATACACGAGAGCATTTGAAATTATTGATGCAAGGTGGAATGTCCAACTTCATCGACCAGTGCATGCAGATGGTTATTACCTGAACCCGAAGTTATTTTATAAGAACCCAACAAGTGTAGCATGTGAAGAAGTTATGAAAGGCTTGTACGAGTGTATTTCAAGGTTGGTGCCTGATACAAATGTTCAAGATAAGATAATGACAGAGTTGAACTGTTATCGGAAGGAGGAAGGAATTTTTGGGCTTGCTCTTGCTATAAGGGCAAGGGACAAAGTCAATCCAGGTATAAATACTGCGAATTCAGTTTTATACTTTTATTTTTTATATTTAGAAAGTCTTAATTTTTTACTATTTTGTTTGCATTTTGACTAGCTGATTGGTGGGATACCTATGGAAGCTCAACTCCTCATTTGCAAAAGTTTACAGTTCGTGTTCTTAGCCTTACTTGTAGTGCTACGGGATGTGAGAGGAACTGGAGTGTATTTGAACACGTAAGATTTGTATTTTTTTTACTATTAAAATTAAAATATTCTTGGCTTTCTTGTCATGTTTAAGTTAATATTGTTTCCCTCTAAATCTTGCAGCTCCACAAAAAGAAATTGATTGGCAACATCTCGCTTGCATGATTTGGTTCATGTTAAAGCCAATAGAGCTCTAAGCTCTCGATTCAAGAACAAGGATAATATTGATCCAATTGCTTTAACTGAGATTGATGAAAGTAATGAGTGGTTGGTTGGGAGAATGGAGGGTGTCGATGATGATTGTGATGATTTGGTGTTTAGTGATCATGATTTGACTTGGGAAGTTGTTTCTAAAGCCTCGGGGGCATGTGAGCCGAGCTACGTTGCAAGAGCTAGAACGGTGAGAAAGGATAAAGGGAAGAGTCTTCTTAAGCCCTCTTCTAGTTCAATGCCTCGAAGAATGAACCTTGTTGATGAGGATGAGGAAGAGATAGAGGGAGACATGGGAAATGATATGGAAGATGACACAGATTTAGGGATGGAGACGAGGTCCATAGGGATACTTTTAGTGAAGATGATGATGACTTTTCCGATGACTAGAGATTATAGTCACTGACTTCATAATGATCTTAGTCGTTTAGTTCTTTTTACCACCTTCAAAACTTTTAATTTGGTATTGTGTTGAATGTTTTATTTGTCTTTTATGATATTGTGTTATTATTCTAAGTTATTGTTGTGTCTTTATTGAAATAATCCTAGTATATGATTTGCGAGCGCTTTTTTCCGAAAAGCGAGCGCTTGCGCTCAACGCTTCGCGCTTCGGTAAATTTTACCGTTAGCGTTTCGTTGCACTTTGCGCTTTTTAAAACCCAGCTTAGAGTACAACTTGTAAGTGTTTCAATCGTTGCTTGTAAGTGCTTCAATCGTTGTTTGTTAGGAGTTGATGCTTGTAGCTTTTTGATGATATAGTTGATTTTTTCTAGTTTTTTTTCTTACATTGACGTTTTTCATTTTTTGTTAGTGCTTCAAATGTAGGTTGTAGGTGCTTTAATCGTTGCTTGTAAGTGCTTCAATCGTTGTTGGTTATGAGTTGATGTTTGTAACTTTTTTGATGATATGATTGATTTTTTGTGGTGTTTTTTTCCTTACGTTGATGTTTTTCATTTTTTGTCAGTGCTTCAAATGTAGGTTGTCGGGGCTTATTTTATAACTTGCAAGTGCTTCAATTGTTTCTTGTAAGTGCTTCAATCGTTGCTTGTTAGGAGTTGATGTTTGTAGTTTTTTTAATTTAAAAAATTGATAATTTATCTTTTTTGAGGTTTTTATGATTTTCAATTTATTTTTTATTAGTCGTAGTCGACATTTTTTTTTCAATTTTTTGTTGATTTTTATTTTATTTTTATATTTTTTTGCTGCTTTATTCAATTTTTTAATATATTTTTTGCTGCAGTTTTTTAGTTGATATTTTATAATTTTTCATTCATGTTCTGCTATTTTTAGCTGATGTTTCTGCAGTTTTTTTTATTTATTTTTTGCATTTTAAAAAAATAGAATTTTTTTCTTTTTTCAGATTGCAGGTGGCGGGAAATGATGGGAAAAAATTGGACAAAAAAACCCCTGAAAAGTTATTAGCAATAGATCTCTGTAAAATAATTAAATAGGCCCATGTAAAATTATTAGATATAAATCCGTGAAGCTAGAATATTATTTGAATTATAAAAAGACCCTCGTTAAAGCTTAGGCTGACTCACAATATATCCATGTACACTCAGTTCGATCGACAACAAACATTAGACTTTATTTATATCATCATCATGGCGACAAATGAATTATGCTAATCATATAATATGCTAATCATATAAGTAAACGTCATACAATTTATCAAGGGGTTGACATCGAGTTGTGAACTAACAAAATAATCCACATTAATCCATTTATATCTACCGAACGCTCATTCAATTGCAAGTAGCTTATCAATTTTAAATTAATGTGAACACGGTCTTGGTAAAAAACAATGAAACCTAGAGTCATATGCTTGCTAAATATTCAATTTGGCTTCTTTCTTTTTTTTAAGATTTGGTTGTTCAACTGGGAGAAGATTTTCGTTTGTAGTCCGCACGGCATGCTTAACTATTCTTGTTAATATCATATATGCTATCCTAAATATTCGATTTGGTTGTCTAACATGAGGAGGATTTTAATTTGAATTACGTACGGCAATGCTTATTCTTGTTCTATTAAAAAAATTAATAGATGGCTTAGTTTGAATTTTTGAAATTTATATGTGGAACAATTAAAATACTCTTTAGCTTAGGGTAAAGTCTTGAGAAAGACGGTCTTTCCATAGGCTTATGGAAAGACGGGGTTTGATTAGAATAATAAAAGGTAAAAGGTCTTAGTTGCAATATTAAAGTTTTAGTATGAAACATGTAGTAGTTATAAAATTTATAATCCGGTTCATGCAACCCGAAAATTTTATCTTAATTTCTTCTAATTTACACTTTAAACCTTGGTCTTTCCATAACTTATGGAAAGACCGTCTTTCAAGAGACGGACTCTTAGCTTAGATATTACATTCTAAAGTATTTCAATGCACTTTATGGTAAACCAACCATGGATTAGTCTAGGAAAAAAGAAATATTTTCATTAGTAATAAAAGATTATGGTGTATTTCTTATTTTAGAAATTGCTTTTTAAAAATACAATTAAAGTAAAATGTGTTAACATTATAATATAGTTGGAAAAAGAAAGTAAGATTTACATACAAATGGGTTATCATAGGCAAGTTGTGCCTTAAACTCATGCTAATGGCACCATAAATTTAGGTGCTTGGAATTAGGTGGAAAAAAAAAGTAAATGAAATTGAATGTAAAAATTAAACAGTAAAATAAGTGGGTGAAATTGAATGAATCTTACCAAAAATGTAAAGTGTGTCAATATGAAAGAACAACCCAAAAATAAAAATGTGTCAATAATAGAACAGAGGGAGTACAAAAATTAATTATGGACATTTGGTCTGATTTAAATTAAGACAAAGTTTTGGGAAAGATCGTCTTTCCATAGGCTTATGAAAAGATGGAGTTTAATTAGAATAATAAAAAGGTAAAAAACGTTAGTTGGAATATTAAAAAGTTATTATGCAACATGTAGTAGTTATAAAGTTTATAATCATATTCATGCAACCCAAAAATTCTATCTTCATTTCTTCTATTTTTCACTTTAAACCTTGGTATTTCCATTACTTATGGAGAGACCATCTTTCAATAGACGGACTCTTAAATTAAATACTAAAATTAAGTATATTAGAATAAGTTTAACCGAATTGATTCAAAACAAAGAAAATTAAATAAAAAAAATAATAATAATGATAATAATAGATTAAACTAATTTTTATTTAACACTTAAATCAAGTAAATTAAACTAATCAAATTAAAATTAAATAAATTATAATAAGTTTACCGAACTGATTTTAAACTAAAAAAATTGAATAAATAAATAATATTAAATTGAACTAAATTTATTTAACATTTAAATCAAGTAAATTAAACTAATTAATTTAAACTCAAATAATTTTAACTAAATTCAATTAATTGTAATTAAATTCTATAAAACACAGCCTTAGTATAATTAACAATAAAAAAATTTGTACGGAGTATGTGGAGAAATTGAGCACTCCCTCTCAGTTGCAGCTTAAATTACAGCCTTATCATTGCACACCGTTCGTGAAACTTGTTTGACCGTTAATATGTTTAGCTAGTATAATGACGGTAAATAAAAAAATTATTTCTACAAACTACTTATTACGACGAATTCAATAATATCTCATACGATAATATTATGTCTCATATATTTATTTAAATATGTGATCAAATTTTATTTAAATATTTAAATGAGTAATTTAACCTAGAGGGAGATGGAGTACTAACCATACTCTTACTGTGAATTAAAAAGGGAACAATATGTTAAGGATATGATAACGAAAATTGACCTGGGGATTAGATTAGCCCACCAACTCGAATGAGACGTCTCCAACTAGTATAAAAAAAATTATGACAAATTATAGGAATATTTTTTAGATTTTTATCCTGAATTTCTCTCTCCAACTAAAATTCTTATATATAAAGAGAAGAAGAAGTAAGCCACATATTAGTAACCCATATTTTTACAATGCCAGACAATTTTTGAAAAAAGTTCCATTTGATCAAACTAATCACCTCATAGTTAATAGACTTATGAAAAGGGTTTCATAAAAAAAAAAGACTTATGAAAAGGGAGCTAAGTAGCAATATAAATGTCGAATTCAGTCACCTTTCATGAAGTTTGAAAGTAAGCCTGGTTTGAATAACATGCAACCCTGGCCATCCCTCCAAGCGTTCCAATATTGCATAAGAGTAGAATCCAGATTCCCCTTTCCGTAGTATAAACCTACAAATAAGTTGATTTATAATAATATTTATATAAGAAAGAAAGTGTAAAATATAGTAAAATATGAATGTATGATTTTATTAATGGTACAAGGGTGCTATATAAATGCACCATATACAGAAGTACAAATGGAAAAAGATTTTAACTATGGTACAAGATATACATATAATATAACAAAATATCTCTTTAACACTCCTCCTCAAGTTGGAGCATGTGAATCATGAATGCCCAACTTGCCGAGAAGAGTCTGAAATGACTGTCGTCCAAGAGATTTAGTAAATAAATCTGCAGGTTGACTGGGAGTGCGAATATGATGAGTAGTGACTTCTTTGGACTGTACCAAATCACGAACAAAATGACAGTCAATCTCAACGTGCTTTGTCCTCTCATGAAACACAGGATTGGCTACAATATGGAGGGCGGTCTGGCTGTCATAATATAAACACATTGGAGAAGAATGACCAACCCCCAAATCTCGAAGAAGGGACTTAAGTCATATCAACTCACAACAAACTACAGCCATGGCCCGATGCTCAGCTTCAGCGGAAGAATGAGAAACCGTTGGTTGCTTCTTAGTCTTTCACGATATGGGGGATTCACCAAGCATAACAAAATATCATGTCAAGGAACGTCAAGTAATTAGACAAGCAGCCCAATCCGAGTCGCATAAAGCTGACAGTTGTAGAGAACTCTGAGCAGAAAGTAATAAACCTTGACGAGGATGACTCTTCAAATAGTGCAAGACGCGGAGGGCATTATGCCAATGTGTGACGCGCGGCTTCTCCATAAATTGCGCTAAAGTATGGACCGAATAACTGAGTTTCGGCAGTGCAATAGTCAAATAAATGAGTTTCCCAATCAAATGACGGTATTGCGTATGATGAGGATGTGGAGGACTCGTCAAACAGGCCAAATTGTGTTGTTCCATCGAAAAATTCGTAGGCTTTGCAGCTAGCAATCCGGCTTCATGTAAGATGTTAAGAGTATATTTCCGTTGTGAAAGAAACATACCATCAGATCTCCTAGCAATCTCAATACCTAGAAAATACTTCAGAGCACCAAGAACCTTCATAAGGAAGCATGAGCTGAGATACTTCCTTGAACTCGATTATCAAGTTCGAGGAAGGGCCAGCAATCATCAGATCATCAACATAAACCAAGACATGCAAGGTAACACCGTTACGCAAATAAGTGAACAAAGAGTAATCTGTTTTACTCTGAACAAACCCAAAAGTACGTAGAGCAGTAGCAAGTTTCGCAAACCAATTGCGGGGAGCCTGGCGCAGACCACACAGGGATTTGCGAAGCTTGCAGACCAAACCTGGAACATAAATAGAGTAACCCGATGGAGGACGCATATAGACTTCCTCATCCAAGTCACCATGTAAGAAAGCATTGTGAACATCCATTTGATGAATGTCCCAATTCCGAATTACAGCAACGACCAAGAATAAACGAACAGAGCTCATCTTGGCGACCGGGGCAAAAGTCTCAGTAAAATCAGTTCCTTCAATCTGTCGATTGCCAAGAACAACAAGGCGGGCTTTATAACGCTTAATGTGCCATCAGACTTGAACTTGGTCTGATACACCCATTTGCAACCAATGGCATGTTTGTCAGCAGGGAGAGGAGACAGAACGCAGGTGTTGCTCCGCTCAAGGGCACTAAGTTCACTAGACATGACCGCTCAAGAAGCCTCGGAATAGGTAGCAGGGTGTGAGCTATCAATCACTGCAGCAAAAAATGCAGTATGCGAAACCAAAAAATTATGATAAGTAAGATAATCAGCAATAGAGTAACGAGTACCTGAGGACAGATCAGGCGGAGTAGCGAGAGCAGTAAAGGGGGGATTTATTTCTTGGGTAGCAGTGCAGACATAATCTTGTAATTTAACTGGAGCACGACAGATGCGAGTACTCAGCGGTCGAAGAGGCGGCATAGACTCAAAACCCGTGGAAGCAGGCTCCGACACCGGGATCAACTCGATCGGCGGAGTAATAAATTTTGATTGTGGCTCGGACGTACACTGCTGTGGCACCGTAGGTGCTGGCGGCACAGAGGCGGAGACCGACTGGAAGGCCGGCAGAGATGTCTCAGTCGAAATCCGGTGAATTACCGGCAGGCTAGCCGGAGTTTGGTCGGTCGACGGTGAGTTGGCCAAAATTCGGTGGGTCATCAATGGGTTGGTCGGAATCTGGTTAGTCATCGATGAGTTGGCTGGAATCTGGCCGGTCGCCGGTGAGTTAGCCGAAATCGGGCCGGTCGCTGGTGGGGCAGCCGGAATCTGGCTGGTGAACGATATGAAGGTGGTAGGGTCTGGCGGCGGCATCTCAAGAGGCGGTGACGTGGCTTGCTCCTCGGCGGGCTCGACGGGAACAAGATTTTCAGGAACCGGAGCAAATGGAAAACAATCTTTATAAAACACAACATCTCGACTGTCAAACACAGCGTGGGACTCCAAGTTATAGAGGCACCATGCTTTCTTGGTAAGAAGATATCCATGAAAGACACACTTGTGACTTCTGAATGCAAACTTATCTCGCGGCTTTGGAAGTTGGGATGCAACAAATGGAAAAGAACTCTAATTATGGTACAAGATATACATATAATATAACAAAATATCTCCTTAATAGAAAGTCTTAGCAAGGGCGGCATTTCCATAAGTTTATTGGTTTTCACCTTAAATGTTGTGATTTTTTTAATAAAATTTAAATACTATTATTACAAGTTAAAACAAGTAACAATATGTATTTGAATGTAAAAATATATAATATAAAAAAATATTTTCTAAATTTAATATGTAATTTTACTAATGCATTATATAAGGTAAAAAATAAGTGGCATGTTGCCTGTCAGGAGACCCACACTTTTGATCATTTTTTATTGCATAATACGAATTGAATTGAGCTAAAAGTAATAACATAAAATAATAATAACAATAGAATTATATTGATTGAAATTTTGTTAAATTAAAAAATTAAGCAGATTGAATTGAATGAAATTGAATTGAATTGAAGTAGGTTAAAATTTTAAGGGCGAGAGTTTAGCAGCGATAAACATAGTGATGAATAAGATAAAAATGTATTATAACCTTTTATCAACGTTAAGCGGGATATGGGTAGCATTAAGATCATAAGCATTCTTGAAGGAAAGCTCTATTTGATTCTCATCTTCAACTACCACGTCGAAAATTGTTGATCTGAGCCTGTAGTAGAACCACAACATTAATCATAATTACGCCAAATTTAATTTCTTTCAAATCCTAATTATTTCTTATGATGTGATGAATGATGTATGTGTGTGTGGCGACTGGCTGTAGCAAGTGTGCAAACACATAAGGCTCTATATTCTCTGGTATCATGTCAAAGTGCGGAAATATATAAAAATATCTATTCTGTAACGTACATATAAATATAGTTTGATTTACGTGTATCACTAGTTGATTGATTCGATCACTTAGTTATCTTCAGTACTTAGAAAAATCACAATTATGCGAGAAGTTTTTGTATCCGTTGTTCAGGGATCAATACAAAATTATCGAGTATCGGATGAGAGGGATTGAAAATCATCGTTGTGAAATTAGATGTCTTAACATTCATCTCTTCCATCCCATACTTTAAACATTTTACTATTCATCACCTACCTATACAAAAATCCTTCACATAAAAACAAATTAAGAGAAAATAATTGAATAAGTCCTATGGCCTACTGCCTTTTTGATGCCCCTGCTTTTTGTAGAAATTTAAGTTCACTTTACGCCCACACTTTTGTTTTGGGCAAACTTTTGGGAAAAATCATTTTTTTATATACTTATGAAAAGATTGAATTTAATTAGAATAATAAAAGGTAAAATGTCTTTGTTGCAATATTAAAAATTTATCATACAACGTGTAGTAGTTATAAAGTTTATAATCCGATTCATACGGCCCAAAAATTTTATCATCATTTCTTTATATTTGCACTTTAAACCTTAATCTTTCCATGACTTATAGAAACACCGTCTTTCAAGAAACATACTCGTTTTAAATTGCTTAGCTAATTTTATAATTAATAAAATTAACGAGATTGTATGATGTTTATATTTATTCATTGCAACGATGTTCTAATGATTTTGAAAATCTTTCAATGCGTATCTCGAAATATAATAAATATAATCAGACCTTGACGATTCTAACAAGAGATGCTCTCCATTTTATAATATTAAAAATATCATGGAAAATAATTTGTTTTCATGGAACATGAATTGTACTCCCTCCGTCTCAGCCGAATCTGCACACTTTTTGGTCAACTTTCTCAAGACACATTTGACCATAAATTTCAACTAGTATATAGATATCAATATCATCATGTGAGATATTGTTGGATTCTCTGCATGCTGTATTTTCTAAATATCAAATTTTAACACACCGTTAATATACGTAACTAAAGTTATCGTTGGTCAAACATGACATGAAAAAGTTGATCAAAAAGTGTGCACATTCGACTGGGACGGAGTAATAGTATATATTTAGTTCAAAGAAAGAATTTAAACTTTGTGCAATGCTTGATAATGTGCGGCGTCATATTTCCAAAATTTTATTAAGATAAATAAATGAACTGGTATAATTACTTGAGGAAAGTTTCTTCAAGTTGTGTTGGGCTGCTCCACACCAGATCCCAGTACCTAATTACAACATTGTATCAATTCGGTCAAGATAACAATACAATACATCCAATGGTTATATTAACATGGCAAAGTCTTGGGAAAGACGGTCTTTCCATAGGCTTATGGAAAGACGGGGTTTGATTAGAATAATAAAAGGTAAAAGGTCTTAGTTGCAATATTAAAGTTTTAGTATGAAACATGTAGTAGTTATAAAATTTATAACCCGGTTCATGCAACCCGAAAATTTTATCTTAATTTCATCTAATTTACGCTTTAAACCTTGGTCTTTCCATAACTTATGAAAAGACCGTCTTTCAAGAGACGGACTCTATTAACATTGATTAATTGTCTCAGTGGAAAAATAATAATGAGTAAAACTTTGATTAAAAGTCTTCATTTATTTGATATGAAAATATAACAATAAAAGGCTGAAATTTTCAATATCACTTTAATAATATAGAAAAGGACATTTGCATACAAGTGGCTGGTGGGGATAAGTGTTCTACCCCAATATAAAATATTACCTCTCTCAAATCGCACAGTCTTCGTTAATTATTCGATAGGATCATTTCAAAGTATAGTACAGTAAAAATAATTTAATGTTATTTTTATTTATTTACATAACTTTAAAACTTTTGAAAATAAATTTCAACATATAAATAATTATTTTTGATATAAAAATTATATAAATAAGATTTTTTATAATTGATTAAATTTTTAATCAGTATAACATGACACTCTCATCACAAATTTATTAAAATATTTACTTTTATGTGTAAGACTAAAATGCTCACTTTAAGGTGTATTTGGTTGAACTTATAAGTGTTTTATTTTATAAACTAAGCAGATTTTAGTATTTGGTAAACAGACAAAAAAGTGAAAGCAGAAGCTCAAAAGTAGAAGCGAAACAAGTTAGTTTTATTCATAAATCCACCCTAATAAACACTCTAGCAAGTTCCTCACCTTGTCATCTCAAATATAAATAATTAATTTTTAGTTTTTGCACCCCCAAAAATGGATAATTACATATAACTTATTTTCATATCTTTTACGAGCCTACATTGAATGCATACTTACCCTCTTTGCATGTCTTTTAGACGAACATCCAGAATATTAGGACCTCCCTTGTACTTTATTTCGGTGATCATACCACTGGGAACGGACAGGGTGACCCTAACAAGGCCATTGTCCATTACCACCTATAAAAAATTCACAACATTAGTGCCTACGATGCAGTATTTTGCATAAAATTTTTGATGAATTAATATATTTTTCTTATTAAAAGCTAGAGAGCAAGAATACATTATATTAATGTCGTATATTTTTTTTAAATTGTTTTGTATGATAATTATTGTAGATGACGGGTAAAAAATGAATGAAGCTGATTTACACGGCGGCCACGAATGACCATTCTGCACCGGGGAGGAGAATGTGTAAATTCTCGATCACCATTAGTGAAGAAAACCCGTCCGAGAATCGGAAAAACGAAGAAATAATTGTAGTATAGCTCCGCATGTAACAGCAGTAATAGCAGTAATAAGAGCAGCAGTTTTCTCTTCCGACTCGTTCTGTTCTTCTGTTCCATTCCTATTAATCCTCAAAACCCAGAATAATATCTGCTGATGAAAAGAAAAGAAAAACCGCTCTAACAGTAGTACTTTGATATACGATGGAAATAATGATGAAATGAAATCTACCTGTACGTATGTCAACCGTGCCGGTTCTTGGCTGACCGCCGGGGAGAGAAGTAGTGTTTGTAAAGTTGTGATAATGAGTTGTGCGGAGAAGAAGTACTCCGAATGGGACTATGTGTGCGTCTATATATATTGATTTGATGCCTGAACTAAATTACTATTGATTAAAATGGCGACGACGTTGAAACTTGCTGGGTGTACCAAGTAAACCCTCGGACTTGCGCCCAAAGATAACGAATTATTCCCCCACAATTGATTACCTTATCATTTTTGGTATGTGAACTTGACATTTTTCGGATAATATTTTTATGAATTTTCTTTTCTTCAGTACTCATGTGTATCTCATTCTTGTTGGGAAAATTAATTTTCATGCGCAGAATCAAGATAAAGAAAAAGAAAGCAAGAACAATGAAACATAATTTAACGTGATTCACTAAACATGTTGCCTAACTCCACGCCAGAAACAGATTAATCTTGCAACTAAAATGGGCCGGACAGATTATAGATGTCAGGATTTACGTCACGCAGGACCACCCAGCCCAAATTACAGGTACAAAAGGGACTACATTCTTCCCACAGCTTACAAATACAGAAGGGGTAATTTCAAGACCAGAACATATGTATACAAGACTCACACCTATTAACTCTACCTATCCCTCTATTTATAGGGTTCAAGTACAGACCAAAAGTCTTCCAGTTCATGAACCAACGGCTGGGATTCCTGATCAATGAACCAACAGCTGGGATTCCTAATCAATGAACCGTCCCTTGGTGTAGAAAATAAAGGTAACAATGTGTGATTGTATTCATGATCTCAGGGTACATTATATAGTGGTACAAAAGACGTGTACAAACTAGGAAAAAGGAAATAAAACCTAATTACAATTACAAGTAATATCTATATTTCTTAATACTCCTCCTCAAGTTGGAGCATTGGGATCTATTAAGCCCAACTTGCCAAGTAGTGAATGAAACTATTCCGCCCGAGAGCTTTGGTAAGCAAGTCTGCGGTTGATCTGGAGTGCGGATATGATGAGTAACAATAGTACTAGACTGTACAAGATCCCGGACAAAATGACAATCAACTTCTATATGCTTTGTACGTTCATGGAACACCAGAATTGCCGCAATATGAAGACCAAATTGACTGTCACAAAACACTCGCATAGGAGCAGAATGCATAACGCCTAAGTCCTTAAGCAAAGACTTAAGCCATAATAACTCACAACAAGTAACAACCATAGCACGATACTCCGCTTTAGCAGAAGAGCGAGAAATGGTGGTTGCTTCTTAGTCTTCCATGAAAGCAGAGAATCACCAATCATCACAGAGTACCCAGAAAGATAGCGCTGTGTAATAGAGCATGCATCCCAATCAGAATCACAATAAGGTCAATTGTAACGTACTACGTGAAAAGAGAAATAAACCTTGACCATGATGACTCTTCAAGTAGTGAAAAACTTGAATCACAGCTTGCCAGTGAGGAACACAAGGAGACTTCATAAACTGAGCAAGTGAATGAACCGTATAACTAAGCTCATGACGTGTAATTGTGAGGTAAATTAGGCGTCCAACCATGCACCGGTATTGCTCAGGATGTTGATAAAGTGGACCTTCAACACGCGGCCAGATCGTGTTGTTACTCCATCGAAAAATCAGTCGGTTTAGAAGCTGATAAACCTGTGTCAGATAAAATGTCCAGGGCATATATTCGTTGTGAAAGAAACATCCCATCCAACTTTTTAGCAATCTCTATACCCAATAAATACTTAAGCAAACCAAGATCTTTCATGTGAAAACAAGAACTCAAGTATTTCTTGAATTTAGAGATAAGCGACGAAGAACTACCGACAATAACCAAATCATCCACATAAACAAGCACATGCAAAGATACTGAGCCACGAGAGAAAAAAACATAAAATAATCTTCTTTACTCTGAACAAATCCAAATGCGCGCAAAGCCCGAGCCAGTTTTACAAACTAGTTGCGAGGGGCTTGCCAAAGACCATAAAGAGATTTTTGAAGGCAACATACTTCTCCAGGAGGCTCAGGATGCCCGGGGGGGGGGGGCATAAACACCTCTTCATGCAGATCACCATGTAAAAAAACATTATGTACATCCATTTGATAAATTTTCCAACCACAAATGACTGAAACTAATAAAAATAGGCGAACCAAACTCATCTTCACAACAGGAGCAAATGTCTCAGTATAGTCAATCCCTTAAATCTGATGACTCCCAAGAACCACCAGACGAGCCTTGTGACATTCAATGGTACCATCATAATTGAACTTGGTATGATAAACCAACCCATTTGCATCCAATCGTAGTTTTATCTAGAGGTAGAGAAGCTAGAGTCTATGTCTTATTGCGCTCAAGAGCATTAATCTCATTAGCCATAGCATCACGCCAATGGGCATGCTTCGATGCCTCAGAGTAAGTGGTGGGATCTTCACTAGAAATAACTGAACCCAAAAATCTAGAATGCATACTAGAAATTTATCACAATTTACAATATCAGTAAGAGGATTAAGAACACCTGAGAATAGTGATGACGCAGAAGTGATCATAGTAGTGGGGGGAGTTTCAATATCAGTAATGGAGTAGACATAGTCTTCCAAGTATAATGGAGGTCGATTATCACGAACACTCTGTCGGGGAGGAAATAACTTGGCAGCAGGAGGTGTTGCCGGGTAACCGGCAAGGCAGGTGGCGGAGCGAACAGGGATCGATGGCAGTCGGCGGAGGCCACAGCAGGGGACTCTACAGTAGTCGATGGCACAACGAGGTTGGTGTGTGAGGTGCGTCAGAAACCAGATCAACCGGTGGCAGTGTAAGCATGCTATCTAGGCTAGAGGCTATGTCCGATGGCGATGGTCTCAGGGCCTGTGAGGCGGTCAACATCGGGTAAGCTTCAGGGATCGGCAGTGGTGATACCGGCGGTGAGGTGGAGGCACCGTTGGTATGCATTGGTGAAGCCAATTGCGGAGAATCCGGGGTCACATCGTATGGAAATTGGTCTTCAAAGAATTCAACATCCTGACTATTGAAGAAGGTACGAGATTCCAAATTATAAAGGCGATAGCCTTCTTTTCGGCGGGGTATCCAAGAAACAAACATCGATGACTTCTTTGAGCAAACTTGTCACGAAATGTAGGAATGTAAGAAGCAAAACACAAGCATCCAAATACCTGCAATAGCTTGTAATTTGGAGCACGTCCATAGAGTAACACAAATGTTGTGCAACCATTGAGTTTCTTTGCCGGTGTCCCGTTAATCAGATAAGTAGCAGTGAGAACACATTCTCCCCAAAAATTAATAGGCATAAACACCTCTTCATGCAGATCCCATGTAAAAAAACATTATGTACATCTATTTGATGAATTTCCCAACCACAAATGACTGAAACTAATAAAAATAGGCGAACCAAACTCATCTTCGCAACAGAAGCAAGAACCACCAGACGAGCCTTGTAACATTCAATGGTACCATCATAATTGAACTTGGTACGATAAACCCATTTGCATCCAATCGTAGTCTTATCCAGAGGTAGAGAAGCTTGAGTCTATGTCTTATTGCGCTCAAGAGCATTAATCTCATTAGCCATAGCATCATGCCAATGGGCATGCTTCGATGCCTGAGTAAGTGGTGGAACCTTCACTAGAAGTAACCACACCCAAAAATCTAGAATGCATACTAGAAAATTTATCACAATTTAAAAAATAAGTAAGAGGATTGAGAACACCTGAGAATAGTGATGGCGCATAAGTGATCATAGTAGTGGGGGGGTTTCAATATCAATAATGGAGCAGACATAGTCTTCCAAATATGATGGAGGTCGATTATCACGAACACTTTATTGGGGAGGAAATAACTTGGCAGCAGGAGGCGTTGCTGGGTAACCGGCAAGGTAGGCGGCGGAGCGAACATGGATCGATGGCAGTCGGCGGAGGCCACAGCAAGGGACTTTACAGCAGGAGGTGGCACAAACGAGGTCGGTGTGTGAGGCGCATCAGAAACCAGATCAACCGGCGGCAGTGTAAGCATTTGATCTAGGCTAGAGGCCATGTTCGATGGCGATGGTCTCGGGGCCTGTAAGGCGGTCAACATCGGGTAAGCTTCAGGGATCGGCGGTGGTGATACCAGCGGTGAGGTGGAGGCACCGCTGGTATGCACTGGTGAAGCCAATTGCTGAGAATCCGGGGTCACATCGTATGGAAACTGGTCTTCAAAGAATTCAACATCCTGACTGTTGAAGAAGGTACGAGATTCCAAATTATAAAGACGATAGCCTTCTTTTCGGCAGGGTATCTAAGAAACAAACATCGACGACTTCTTTGAGAAAACTTGTCACAAAATGTGGGAATGTAAGAAGCAAAACACAAGCATCCAAATACCTGCAATAGCTTGTAATTTGGAGCACGTCCATAGAGTAACTCAAATACTGTGCAACCATTGAGTTTCTTTGTCGATGTCTCGTTAATCAGATAAGTAGCAGTGAGAACACATTCTCCCCAAAAATCAATAGGCAGATTAGCTTGAAAACGCAAAGCACGAGCCACATTTAACAAATGATGATGCTTGCACTCTACACGACCATTCTCCTGTGGTGTATCAACCACTGATGTCTCAAAAATAATAACAGATCCAGTAAAGTAGGATCCCAGGGACAGAAATTTTGTACCATTATCAGCATGGACACGACAAATGGGTATTGATCAAAGCACAAAGTTCTATAAATCTAGAAGCTACATCTGACCTAGCCACTAATAAATAAATCCAAACAGCTCGGGAATAATCATCAACTATAGTTAAAAAATAAAATGCACAACTAGAATATGGTGAACTATAAGGCCCCCAAACATCACAGTGTACTAATTCAAACAAAGAACTAGCATTTGAAGAACTTAAAGGAAAGTTATGCCTAGTCTGTTTTGCTCTATGACACACAGAGCAAGGAATAGAAGTATTATTTGTGCTGAAATCAAGAGTAGGAACAGAAGACAACACCGTAGATGATGGATGCCCAAGACTTTGATGCCATAAATCATATGAAGAAACTGAAGCACTATCGGAATAGACTGCAGGATATGAGGACAAAGACGAGTATCCAGCAGACGAAGCCAATAAACCCCCCCTCCCTTGCTGTTCACCCACGCCAATCACAATCCTCGTACTGATTTTCTGTAAAATGCAATAATTTTCAGTAAACAAAGCTAGAAATTTTAAGGCAGATAATAATCTAGAGCATGATAATAAATGGCATCGCAAAGTAGGTATGTAGAGCACATGAGTAAGAGTGACATCACCAAAGAAAATAGAACCATATTGTGTAGCAGATGACACAGACCCATCAGGCAGTATAACATTCAAAGAATCGATAACAGCGGTAATATCGGTAAGAGAACCCTTGACACTGGTCAAGTGATATGAGGCTCCCGAATCAAGAATCCAGGGTAAAGTAGACTTACATGACCCATGGTCAGAAGGGTAATGTAACTGATTAAATAAATAAAGGGTCGTACTCCATTGGTCGTCAGACAAAGAAGGGCCGAAATCATATCTCATAGGGAAGCCAGAGGCCGTAGCCGCAAATTCTAGTAGCAAGGTGACAGCGTCGGTGAACGGCGGTTGAGAGCAGGGCGAGTAACAGATTTAAATTCAGAGGTAGACATCGAAGCAGGTCAGAACAAAGTAGCAGTTGCAGGTTGAATCAGATCGACGGCAGCAAAACGACACGGCAGTGCGTGAAGAAATCTGGCGGTGGCACATGACGTACGCCAGTGATGCGAGGGTCACACGTGCGGCGATTATAAGGTCAGGAACTGAGATCGGTGGCTGCAGCGGCAGACAGTGATCTGGAAATCAGGCAGCAAATCGAACACGGACCGGTGGTGCATGTCGTGTCTTTGGAAATGACGGACGTCGGACGGCGGCGGTAGCTTGGAAGAAAGCGGCGGCAATCGTCGGACAACAAGCAGCGGCGGCGCGTGGGTAACACTTGTGGCTGCGGAAGCTCGAAAACATCAGCGGGAATTTTCTTTTGGGTTTCAAGATTTTAGGCTCTGATACCATGTAAAAAATAATGGTAATAAGGTGTGATTGTATTCATGATCTCAAGGTACATCATATATTTATACAAAAGACATGTACAAACTAGGAAAATAAAATAGAATATAATTACAATTATAAGTAATATCTATATTCCTTAAAACTTGAGCTGCCCATTCATGAATAAAAAAATTCTTCAATTCTTATTAATTAGTCTTTTTAAAATTTGAAGAGACCCAACAATTCAAATTCATTTTTCTTAATTTTCATTTCCTAGCTTTTTCAAAAAATATGCGAGAGAGTAATTGCACTCCCTCTTTCCAAAGTCTATCAGTATATTTTTTTATTAATTTTTTATGACATATTTGACCATATGATCCCTTGAGATATTGTTAAATTTGTTATAATGTATAATTTCTGATTATACGTAATTAAAATTATCTGTGATCAAACATATTAATCTAGAAAATTATAATAAAAAATTGTGCAGCTAAAACGTGAACGGAATAATATATTTATCCAATAATCATTTTAAAACATTGATTAGATGGATGGCTTTGTTAGGAAAAAAAAGACAAATAGCTCAAAGTACCTCTAAAATAATCGTAGGCATTCGTTTAGTTTAGTTTTTTTATATTAAAAAATCGATTTCTTATTTATAGAGCTTCATTAAAAAGTTCTTTTTAGTTTTTTGTAGTATTTTGTAAATTAAAATTCATGAGATACTTGACTATGAAAAAGAATATTGGAGAATATGTTGGACTGAGGAAGAATAGCAGCAACACCACACTAAAGCTTAGAATCAAGTTGGCTCAAGCCATTAGTGGAGGGAGTGGTTATTAAAGGCAGTTTTATCGGGTTAGATAAGGCACTTTCAAAGTGCCTTATCTGATCGTACCATTGATCGTGTTCAATTAAAAGCAATTTTGTGAACCACCTTTAAAAAGTCAATTAAAGGTGAAAGGTTGATAGAACTGCCTTTAATTTCTCCAAACTCGAAAATAGGATAGCTTCTGACTCGAAACCTATTTCTGTCATTTAAAAATAATATCAATTTCTGGCAGCGCAAATTCAGACCTGGAAACTGATGTCAAACACAACTAGAGCTGTCAATCTCTGACTCGAACCGAGAACCCGACCTGGACCGATACGATCGAATCAACCCGAAATCCGATCTGATCCGAGAAATATTGACCCGAACCCGACCTGACACGACCACACTCAACCCGAAACCCAATTTTGACCCAAGAAATATTGACCTGTACCCGAACCCGACACGATCGAATTCAACCCAAAATCCGAATATGACCCGATAATCTGGACCCAAACCCGACCTGAATACGAACCCGAATATGACCCGATAATCTGGACCCAAACCCGACTTGAATACGAACCCGAATATGACCCGATAATCTGGACCCGAACTCGACCTGAATACGAACCTGAGATCAACCCGAACCCCTATTTCAACCCGATAAATCAACTATATAACTCTGCATGTAATCAACCCAAAATAGATGCAGTCATAAAGTCAATTAACATTTAATATGGAACCAAGTCAAGTTGGTTGTGCATCAAACTAATAACAAATGGGGTTTTTAGCCATATGATTACTAGTACGTAAAGTCAATTCATAACAAATGTGAATACACAATGTTAAGTTAAAAATGCACACGACTAAATATATAAATCTAATGAATAATAGTCAAATAAAGAGAGATGTCTCATTAATACCGTCTTTCCATTATTCCATAGGCTTATGGAAAGATAGGGTTTAATTATAATAATACAAAGTAAAAGGTCTTAGTTGAAATATTAAAATTTTATTATGCAACGTGTAGTAGTTATAAAGTTTATAACCCAATTCATTCAACTCATAAACTTTATCTTCATTTCTTCTAATTTGCATTTTAAACCATAATATTTCCATGATTTATGGAAAGACCGTATTTCAAGAGACAGGCTCATAATAAATTCAATTAAAAAAATAATGGAAGAAAAGGTGGAAATGGAACATGAAATGAAATTGAAGCCGCGTGAAGTCAAGAAGGAAGCAAGGCAGCAAAGGGCCAAAGGCTCTTAGCCTTACTACATTTTCCCACATCGGAAATGGGGGAGAATTTGCCTTCAATTTCAACTATAAATAGGGAACTCCTCCCTTTTATTCAAGGCAAAGCAACGAAAGCATAACATGCAAATGCCAAATGGGCCTTTAATGGTAAATTACTTGGCCTTAATTTTTGGGCTGTAATTATTCATTTGGAATTAAAATTTAAGTATGTTTATGGGCTTTTTGGTATGGTCCAAAACCAATTTAATCGAATTCAATTTGATAAAAATTGGAATTGATTTGGTTTATTTGGTTGAATTCAGTTTCAAACCGAATTTGAATTTTAAATTAGGTTTGGGTAATTTGGATTATTTGAATGGTTTGGGTTGGATTCGGTTTTTGATTTTTGAGAAAAAAAACTGAATAATCCGAATTGAATAGACTGAAACCCGAATAAACCGAACCGACGCCCATCCCTACTGACGCCAACCCCTAACGTACTTGAAAAATACAATGGGGGTGTATAGGGTAGCATCACTTTTGAGAGGATTTTAATTTGGAGTTACAAGTCAAGTTTTTATATTTTGCAAGTTACAACGAAACAATAGTTGTAACAATAGTATTATTGAAATATAACCTAAATCAACCCATATTTAATTGATTGACATAAAACCCGATCTAAAATGAACCAACCCAAAATATATCTGAATTCAATGTGAAACATTATAAAAAATAATTGACATAATCAGACCCAAACAAAACTTCAGTACAAAAAATGACACGACAATAACCCAATGCAATCCAACTCGACAATATTCTGACCTGACCCGAACTAATCCGAGCATAAAAATTACACGACACTAACCCAAACCGATATTAATTCAACCCGACACGACCCAATCTGAGAAAAAAACTGACACGTTTTCAACCCGACACGATAAGTACCCAATCCAACCCGACACGATAAATGAAATCAACACGATTCAACCCGACATGTTTCAACACGACATTTTTCCAACCCGATACGATAAATGAAATCAACACGATTCAACTCGACACGTTTCAACACGACACGTTTCAAACCCGATACGAATGTGACACGATAACCCGAGAATTGACACCACTAAACACAACACTAACTGTACAGTCAAACAACGCAGCAAACACAAACTGATTTTTAAAAACAACACAAAGCAACCTTAGGCTGGACAAACAACACAGTAACACATCGATTTTTTTAAAAAAACAACGCAAATCAGGCCTAACTAAGGTGGTGACTCGGCGGGGATCTTCCGTCGTACGTCGATCTCCGCTAGCGTACGCGAGCGAAGGGAAGGCATCAGAGAACAGTTAAGCGGAGAGAAAGCAGCGGCGGAGCGATTTGGATTGTGGAGCGATTTGGACGGTGAAGGGACTTGGAGAGGCGGAAGAAAAAAGAGGGGGAAGGCGGGCTGGAGAGAAAATAGGGATGGAGCGCCGGAGTTGGGCTGGAGGCGGCGGAGACGGGTGAAGGCGGCAGAGATAGGTAGAGGAGGCAGTGTGGGTGGGTGGGTGGGAAGAAATAAGACAAATACTCGTAGGGATTACGTTTACTGGGGAAGAATGGCTTTTGGATCCTCTATGAGCTAAGTATTATGGGTTTGGGCCAAAATAAGCCCACTAAATGCGGTTCAATATATAGAACCGCCTTTAAAATGAAAAAGTAACTTGAGAAAGCAACTCGAAATTGTATTTGGCCCTTAAAAAACAATTTTAAAGGTGGTTCAGGCGGAACTGCCTTCAATCGATCACCATTAAAGGCGATTCCATCTTTAGCCAATTAGAACCGCCTTTAATTGGGCGCCTTTAATAGAACTCTCTCTACTAGTGAGATCATAATTAGCAAAATAGAGCAGCTGCCTTGCTTAACTTATTTAGTTTGACAGTTAGCCGCCTAGTTTTCTAAGTCGTTATTCAATTAGTTTGTTGGTAAGTTAGCATAGAGCCTTCTAGAATATGTAAGGTTAGATTGTAGTTAGAAAACCATTCTATAAATAGAGTTCTACGTCAATGATCATTCAAAAGTTCAATATCAAAAAATTATTTCCAAAAGTTCTGTTTCATTGCTTTTATGTTTCTTTATTGGTTTTTCATGGTATCAGAACATGCATGTACTTGTGTAACTTCTGTAAATCAACTGTTTCTTTCTGTTTCAAGCTGAAGGATCAAGTTCAGAGAGAAATCCACGGCGGATGAAGGCTAATAGAATTTCTCCAGAAATGCTGAGGTCTCTAGGAATGAAGAATCTAGTGGCCTTTATGTTGAAGACTGAAGATCAGCTGTATCTACACAATTCAGATCATTCAAATTTGGTGCTGGTAACCGAGCTACTTGACATGTAGTAGGTCCATGATGATCTCTCTAGAATCCAAGGACATGCTAGGATTCATGACTGGAGAGATCAAGATTTTGAGACCGGTTCACCTCAGTACAAGTAGTGGAAGAAGGCAAACTTCACTCTTGTCTCATGGATTTTGAATTCCTTGTCTAAGAAGATGGCCTGGGGATTCATATTCTCAATTGATGCCAATACACTATGGGAGGAACTTGGAGATCATTTAGCAGAGAAAATATTCCTCTCATCAACAAACTGAAGAGAGACATGGATTCTCTGAAGTAAGGTTATGTTTTAGTTGATATTTACTTCACCAAATTAAAAGGAATTTGGGATTAAGATGCTTACCTTTGTCCTAAGAAGAAGTGTGTTTGCTGCTGATATGAATCTCCTTGTGAGGAATTTGGATTGCGGGGTTAGGATCTTTGACAAAACAAGGGAACTCGCAAACCCTTCAATGCCGCACAAAATTCAAGGTCTAGCCCTCGAGGTACACTCAATTTTGACTCGCTCTCTAACTAACCCTCAGGATCAGATTATAAGGTTTATTGATACTTAATTAGCCATCGGGGTTAAGCAACAATTGAATAGCTCGCAAGCAAAGAGTATGAACTCAATATGTTGTATTTTGATTGATAAAAGTGGTGTAGGTAAAAATAATGTTGAAAACCACCCCTATTTATAGTACATAGGTATGGTCTTCAAAAATACAAATAAGAAACTGAAAAGGATTATGGTAGCTTTAAGAAGCTAAAACCATATTTAACTGGACTACCTACAATAAATGACTATATTCTTCAAGATAAATCTTGAATGAATATTGTCTTATAAAATCTTACCAAATCTAATTCTAATCAAATAAGAACTAAATATTCTAAACACTAATTAAAATATACCAAAAATCTTCTAAGCCAACATGACGGAGTTGATGAGCCTTAATCTAAAATAAAATAAATTACAAATGATCACACTACCTCATTAAAAAAACCCAATGGAAAAAAGAGTGGTGTTATCCTACTAAAAATACTAAACTAGGAAAACTGTAAATAAATGATATTTTGATATCGTATCATTCCCTCTGATGTTGAAAAGTTTCGTCCTCGAAATGTGAACGATCTTAAAAAATAAATGTAGATAAACATCTCGAGCCATCCCTGTGATGAACTGCTAATAAAACGGTGACTGGACACCGACTATGCAGTGGCTGTGTGCTGACTAGGCTGAAACTACTTCAATTCGAGAGAAGGGAAGAGTCTACGATAAATTGAGAAAAAATCGTGAGATACTGAACTTATCATGAGACAATTATGTCTGCTCGCGAGAAGTTTAAAATATCACGATATGAAGAGTTTCACCAAAGACCCGAGCGAGCTCGGACGTGCGATCAAAGTTGTCTGCGCGTGAAAATCACGCACCTTGTTTGAGAGTCGCGCGTGAAGTCACACGCCTTCTTCTTCACTGAAGTCCCTCTGATATGATCTTTCTTCTCGCTACGGTGGAACTGTGCTCTAAAAAAACACGATGATGCTTACGGAGCAGATCCATCAGAATAGTTGCTGGAGGAGGTGGACTCGTCGGAGGTGGAGATTGATGCAGAAGACCGGCGACGATCGGATCAAAGACTCACATCGAGCTGAATGGCGGGCTGTGATGACAGAGATTTGGTCAGAGCAACGGGGATGAGAGCTTCGGATGATGCTATTCGGAAGAGATGGATGGAGTCGCCGGAGCTGAACGGTAGCGGCGGCAAGTTCACTGGCTGCGAAGTATTCTGATGAAATTTTTTTTATTTGTGTTTTGAAAATAAATTTAAACAATCCTTGTTGAATTTTGGCCACCATGAAATCTTTCATTTTGCTCTAATACCCACTGATATGAATCCCCTTGCAAATAATTTGGATTGCGGAATTAAGATCTTTGACAAAACAAGGGAACTCGCAAACCCTTCAATGCCGAAAAAAAATCAAGGTCTAGCCCTTGGGGTACACTCAATTTCGACTCGCTCTCTAACTAGCCCTCAGGATCAGATTACAAGGTTTATTGATACTTAATTAGCCCTCGAAGTTAAGCAACAATTGAATAGTTCGCAAACAAAGAGTATGAACTCAAAATGTTGTATTTTGATTGATAAAAGTGGAGTAGGTGAAAATAATGTTTAAGACCATCCATATTTATAGTACATAGGCATGGTCTTCAAAAATACAAATAAGAAACTGAAAAGGATTATGACAGCTTTAAGAAGCTAAAACTATATTTAACTAGACTACCTAAAATAAATGACTACAATCTTCAAGATAAATCTTGAATGAATATTGCCTTATCTAATCTTACCAATTCTAATTCTAATCAAATCAAGACTAAATATTCTAAACACTAATTAAAATATACCCAAACTCTTCTAAGCAAACATGGCAGAGTTAATGAGCCTTATTCTAAAATAAAATAAATTACAAATGATCACACTACCTCATTAAAAAATTCAATGGGAAAAAGAGTGTAGTGTTATCCTACTAAATATACTAAACTAAGAAAACTGTAAATAAATCATATTTAGATTTCGAAAAATAAACAAACATCAAGAAGTGCACATTTTGCGCTTCGGAAGTGGTGTTTCTTGGTTTTGTGGTCTCTAATGATGGCATAAAATTCGACGAAACCAAAATTGAGGCCATTAAGACCTGGCCGAGACCTACTAATGCCAACCAGGTACGTTTTTTTTCATGGTTTAGCTAGTTTTTATAGATGGTTTGTGCATGGTTTCTCCTCTATTGCTGCACCTCTAAATGAATTAGTTAAAAAGGATGGGAAATTTGTTTGGACTGAGAGTCAAGAGAATGCATTCAATGAACTGAAAGTACAATTATGTAATGCTCCTGTTCTTGCTTTACCTGATTTTAATGGTACTTTTAAGATTCATTGTAATGCTTCTAGTGTTGGTATTGGTGTTGTTTTGATGCAAGAGAATGTTGGACATATATTGATTATATCATACGGAAAAATCAAATAACAAAATTGAACGAGCAATTAATATATGTCCAACAGTCTTGAAACGAATGAGTCCCGTCGTGGACATCGTTCCCTAGGATAAAACCATCGAAGGTAACAATTAACACGTAAGAGTTACCTCGGATGCACGCAAGGCCCGAAGGACTATCACCTTGACAGAGCATCAACTGGAAACTTCGAGAAAGACAGACAGAAGACTCAAGTTTAGAATATGGAGGAACTTGAGAAATGGTGTGTATTTTCTGACTGACTTACAGGCTCTATTTATACTACTCTAAGAGACCCTAATCATGGAAACATGATATTCTGATTTTCTGTAATTAGAGAAGAATATTCTCCAATCACCAACTCACCAAATCCGAGACATTCCATGAATACTCGAATAAAATATGCTGGAAAAGGAAGAAATATTTGTACAAATATTCTTCATCATATTAAACATGGTAAAACGCATATTTATTTAAGACAAGATATCTCACAAAATATGGAAGTATTTTGTTCTTATCTCTTAAGAATTACACACAAGCAATTCCATATATACTATGCAGTTGGGCCTTCCAAAGACTTCCATGCGGTCCATACGCATTTTGGACAGTCCAGAGAAAAATTAATCTGGGCCAATTTCCGCCTAATTTTTTCTCTTTCAAGAGTGACATTTCAAACATCCATATCTCATTCACCCTTGATCCGTTTTGAGAGTTTAAATAGTCGATTTTATAGTACTCGCGGAGGAGAACTCAAAAACGACATCCACCGACCCAAAATCTGTTTGGGTCCCACTCAAAACGACGCCCAAAAGTTGACGAATTTCAACCTTTTAACCATCATTTTCCAACAGAGAATTGACCTATAGCTTACTTCAATGAAAAGCTAAAGGGATGTGCTCTAAACGATTCTGTGTATGATAAAGAGTTTTATGCAATTGTGCGTGCATTAGAAACTTGGCAACATTATTTATTGCATAAAGAATTTGTCATTCACGGCCTAAGAATTTGTCATTATTTCGAAAATATGCTTACCTTTGGCCTAAGAAGAAGTGTGTTTGCTGCACTTGTGGTTACTACTTGGAAGCCACAACTAAAGATGAGGATGATTAAACTCATAAATTCATCACATGCTTGAATGATGAGTTTACTTCCATACATAATCTAATCTTGAGTATGGAGTCTCTTCCTTCTATAATCAAAACTTATGCATTGGTAAGCAAGATTGAGAAATGAATGACTGCTCAAATGAGCATCCTTAACCACCAGGATCCGCCTGCTATGTTTTTCTGAAGGAAGGACTGAGATGTCTAGAATTTTAAGTAAGGAAAGTCATTGGTTGTGAAAGTTTTTGGAAACAAGGCTAAAACACAACTATATGAAGAAGTCCGTGAAGAACCTTGAGCAATTGTGCACATACTGTGGTGCACAAGTTCATCTGAAGAGGAACTATTTTGAACTCATTGGCTATAGAGAGTGGTAGCCAGATAAAAAGGAAGGTGGTGTATCAACTAAGGCAAAATGACATCAGTTTGGTGGGAAAACTTATCATGGATACCATCATGAAAGTGGAGGACATAACCAATATTCTAATCATGTAGCTAGCTCTGCTCTCAACAGTAAAAGAAAAAATCCACTTGATCTTGGAGGAAAAAAAATGAAGAACTGCACAAATGGTGACTAATCTAGTACAACAAATGGTTGAGTTAGGGGTGATGATCAAAGGAAAGGATAAGGATATGGTAGGAACTTCCAAGTACCCAAAATTTTCTCGTCTTCGGAACTTTGCAAGTAGCTCCTTAACTCATTTATGTTTTAATGTTGTTGTCTCATTGCATGAATGTGATACTTTGATTATAGAAAGTGGCACATCAAGTCATATGTGCTACAATTCCAATCTATTTTCTTGTTTAAACACTCTGAACACGCCCACACCAGTATTTCTACTTAATCAGTCTGTCACCTTTGTTGATTCAATTGGAATAGTTTCCTTGAATAACCCTATATCATTGAATAATTTTTTATACATTCCATCAATTAAGTACAATCAGCTTTTAGTAAACAAACTTACCAGTGTACATGTAGTTCTTTGATAAGCAATGTGAGTGGCAGGACCTCAAAAATAGTCATTTTTAGGAGTTGCAAGAGAAGAAAAGGGGTTGTATATGTTTGATAAAAACTCTTCCAGTCACTCTAGGATAAGACTTATCATGCAACAATTCCAGGATATTTTCAATGTATCCAATAAATCTAGTGTGCATCGATGGCACAATATACCGAGGGCATATTTCACACATTGTAATTAAACACATGGGAATAAATGAAAATTTATCTTTCCCTATTGTTAAATATGTCCTATGGTTGAGCAATATAGACTTAGCTTTTTGTTTAGTACTTCTGTCAAAGCTGAAATGTTTCAGCTTAACATCGAGACCATGGGCTTCATACTAAAACCATTCATGGATCAAAATAATTTATTTCTATAGCTGATGATTGCAACAAGTTTCCTTTGACATGCTTGCTAAAATATAAATATCAAACATGCTTTATCAATAAGATCTTATTGAAAAGGATAGAATCATGGTACCATACCACTATCAAGGTCGTTAGGACTGATAATGGATATGAGTTTATCAATTCTTCCATAGCTTCTTTGTTTTCTGATCTTGGTGTAGTTCACCAAAGATCACGTGCTTACAACCCACAACATAATGGTATATTGGAGGGGAAACATCAACACCTATTGCAGGTTGCCATATCCTTGATGATGCAATCTAGAGTGCCTAAGTATCTGTGGGGTGATTCCATCTTGGCTGTAACACATACTTCCTCTGTCCCACAATAAACTTCCTATTTCCCTTTTAGTCTATCCCACAATAGACTTCCTAATCCTATTATTTCCTTATTTGGTAAGAAAAAATCACCTAAAACACCCCCATGATTAGTTCTGCATCAGCTGAAACCCACACGATTCTCCTAAAATTCCTAATTTAGACCAAATGCTTGTGACAAAAAGGTGCCACATCAGCTTGCATAAAAGATTGAGCCAAAAGCAATTAGGAAGTTTAAATAAGGATGAAGGTAGTATTATAAATAGACTATCCCCGGCCACTCTTCACTGGAAATACCCTTATGAAATCCTACACAATAAAGTCCATGATCTGTCCTCTTTTACAGTCTTTAGTTGCCTTTGTTTTGCTAAAAACACCGTCCCTTGTAACGATAAATTTTCTACTAGAGCATACCCTTTTGTTTTTGTGGGATATCTACCAGGACAAAATGCTTTCAATATATATGATATCCATAATAAGAAGATCATCACCAGTAGAGATGTGGTGTTTCATGAGTCTCATTTTCCACATGTGCATCAGACTGATCAGTCACTCACTCTGTCCTCATTTCCACTACCTCATGTTCTAGTCACTCAGTTTGATACTCAAACTGAATCTTATCTACCTCAGTTCTATCACATGATGAACATATTCCTACAACTGATCATGAGATTCACACCCATGTATGAACACCTCCTTCTTCACCTACATCTCACATCCCAATTAGACAAAGTACTACACAAAGGCAAAAACTGTATGGATAAAGGATTTTGTAACTAATGCTATCCACTCTCAGTCTTCATCTCCTATTTTTACTGTAGCCCATAAAAGATTTGTTGCTTACCTATCTCAGGTACAAGATCCACAATCATATAAAGTGAAAAAAGATATTAAGGAATGAGTTGAAGCTATGTAGCAAGAACTAAAGACACTGGAGGAAAAAATAACCTGGAATTTGATGCCACTTCCACTAAGAAAAGGCACATTGGATCAAAATGGGTATATAAGGTGAAATGCATATTAGATGGTTCAATGGAGAGATATAAAGCCAGGTTAGTGGCCAAAGGGTACAACAAGAGGGATTGATTTTTTTGAAAGTTTTTCTCCTATAGCCAAAACTGTGACCATCAGTATGTTCTTGGCTCTAGTTGCTGCAAGAGGATGGTTTACACCAGGTTGACATAAAAAATGCCTTCTTACATGAATATTTTAATGAAAATGTTTATATGGAAGGCTATCAACTTTCTCAGCCTAATCTTATTTGCAGGCTTCATAAGTCTCTTTATTGACTTAACATGCATCCAAGAAATAGAGTTTTTCCTTCACTAAGCCTTTGGTACAAATAGGATTCAAACAATCATATAGTGCTCATTACAGGATAACTTTAAACAATGACCAGATTAGCTTGGTCTTGCTAGTTTATGTAGATTATGAGCTTATTGCTAGAAACTCCATTGAAGCCATTCAAAGTGTTAAATCCTCATTACACTATAAGTTTACCATTAAAGACCTTGGAGAAGTTAAATACTTTCAAGGAATTGAAATTCTCATATCCGATGATGGGATGATTAGTAACCAAAGAAAGTACAAACTGGATTTGCTCACTAATTCTGCTCAGCAGGATTCTCGCCATCTACCACTCCTTTTCCTTTGGCTTTGAAGGTAGATGATGATTAGTCCCCTTTGCTCCATCGACCAGATTAGTTCAGAAGACTTGTTTGAAGGCTTTTATATCTCAATTTCATTAGGCTAGACCTTACTTATGATGGTCACCAACTAAGTCAATTTTTTTTTTCAGAATCCCACTTTGCATCATTGGGGTAGTGCTTTACATATCCCTAAGTACCTCAGATATAACCTGGAAAAAAGGCTTTTTATGCTCGTCATTCCTCACCTAAGCTCACTGCATACAATGATGCAGATTTGAGCAAATGTGTAAGCTCCATAAGATCTATTATTGGTTTTCGTATCTTTCTTGGCACTGCACTAATTTCTTGGAAATCAAAGAAGCAGACCACAATTTTTAAGTCTTCATCTGAATCAGGTACATGAGTGTATTTACCAAAACTTCAGAGATGAAGTGGATCAGTCATCTTTCAAAGGATTTCAGAATCCCAGTCACATTTCTCATTCCTCTGCCCCATGATAATCAAATCAGTTATTTACCTCACTCAGATTCATGTTTTTCACAAGTACACAAAGGCCGTTGAAATTGAGTATCACTATGTCCTGGATTGCTACAAAGAAGCCTTTTTCACTCTGATTTAGGTTGGCACCAAGTTATAGTTGGCTGACTTATTCACCAAAATTCTTCATGATGCAGTCTTCTCTCAAGGTTTGTCCAAGATAAACTTATGTAATGTCGGGGATTGAAGAATATGTTGGTGCTTCACGAGGAAAAACAACAATTCTACACTCAAGCTCAGAATCAAGCTGGCTCAAGATCAAAATTAAAATAGAGTAATTGCCACTTGTTAAGTTTGATAATTACCTTCAGTTTGTTATTTACCCTAATTTTCTAAGGTGTTGTTCAATTAATTTGTTGGTCAGTTAAAATAATGCTTTCTATAATATGTAGAGGTTAGTATTAAGAAATATAGATATTACTTGTAATTGCAATTAGATTCTACCTATTTTACCTAGTTTGTACAGGTATTTTGTACCACTATATAATGTACTCCAGATTATTAATACAATCACACATCATTACCCATATTTTCTACATGGTATTAAAGTCTAAAATCCTGAAACTCTAAAGAAAATCTGCAGTAATTTTCTGAGCTTCCATGGCCTTTGACGTCCGCGCGTTCCAAACATGCGCCACCACCGTTGCTGTTTGTCGCTCGTTGTTCGTTCTAGATCGTCGATCGCCGCCACCGTTCACCCGCTTCCATTGCCGTTGATCCATCCATTGCTTTTCCCAACCCACATGCATCACTGCTGATCACACGCGCTACTGCACCGATCCTTCACGCACCGCTGCTTGCTCCACACGTCGTCTCGTCCTGACGTAATTTGCCGCCGATCCTTTTCTGTCAAAGATCTGGTCTAATTTTTCACTATGTCTACTTCTTATTCTACTCCCGATGACGCTGAACATGCTCACATTGTTGCCAAAGCTGAGGCCAATAAGCTATAGAATCTCAGTGCCGCCGATGTGATTGCAGCTTTACTCAAGTAGTTGCAATTACATTATGGCACTCTGTCATCTATACCTGTTGGTTGATCTCTGCGTGATCTCTACTACCTTGGCTCTTCTCAAGGTCACGGTTTGGTCATCTGTCCCATCGTGCTGAAGGGCGAAGAGAACTATCTTGAATGGACTATTGGAATTTGTAGTGTTATGCTTGCTATGAATAAGATTGGTTTCATTGATGGAACCATTACCAAATCCCCGGAGAATCATCCTGATGCCACTGTTTGGCATGGATTTAATTCTATTCTTGTTTGCTGGATCTTAGAGACTGTAGATCCAACATTGCGATTTTCTACCAGCTACTTTTCCATAGTTAAGGAATTGTGAGATGATCTTAAAGCAAGGTTTACCCTTGGTGATGGTATGAAAATTCTGCAGATGCATGATGATATATAGAACCGTTGACAGAATATTCAAATCATTGCCATTTATTTTGGAAAACTGAATGAAGTTGTACGATGACTACAACTCTCTGCGACCTACTTTAGTTTGCACTTGTGAAGCTTGCAAACCACTGTGTACCTACAACCATGCCTCTACTGCCTTCCGCGAGCGTGAAAAAAAAATATGATCTATCAATTTCTCCCCAGTCTAGATGAAGGCTATCACACTTTGTGATCCCACATCATGAGTCTTGATCCACTACAACCTGCCATGCGTGTCTATGCTCTTGTTGCTCAAGAGGAGAATCACAAAGCTATCATTCGGTTTTGAGAGCCTTCTTTTGACTCCATGGAATATGACGCACAATGCCCACCACCTTCGAGTTCTTTGCCAGTTGTCCTTACTTTAGCTGATCGTAAGAATCTCGTTTGTACACACTATCATCACAATGGTGAAGACAAAGCTTCGTGTTTCTAGCTCACAGGGTATCCAGAATGATGCACGGAGATGAGGGAGAGAGCCAACGTAGCCAAGAAGACAATGTCATCTCGGCCAATTACCATCGTTGGAATGCCATTTCGGCCGCCAGTGACTTCCTGTCTCCATCACCATTCGCTGGCGTTGCGGTGTCATCACCAAGATTTGTGGCGGCGGCCTCCAACGGTGTCCCTACCCAATCTAATTTTGGCTCCGCTCTTTCTAACAACCAATGGAACATAACCATGCATTTATTTAATCGGCTTAATTCTTTGTCTGACCACGGGTTAGGTAAGTCTACTTTACCCTGGATTCGTGATTCGGGAGCCTTATATCACATTACCGGTGACAAGGGTACTCTTACTGATATTACTACTGCTATCGATTCTGTGAATGTTATACTGCCTAATGGATCTGTGTTATCTGCTACACAATATGGTTCTATTTTCTTTAGTGATGTCACCCTTACTCATGTGCTATATATCCCTACTTTGTGATGTCATTTACTATCATGCTATAGATTGTTACCTGCCTTCAAATGTCTAGCTTTGTTTACTGAAAATTATTTCATTTTACAGAAAATCAGTATGAGGACTGTGATTGGCGTGGGTGAACAACAATTGGGAGGGGGGGCTTATTGCCTTCGTTTTCTAGATACTTGTCTCCTCATATCCCGCGGTCTATTGCGACAGTTGCTTCAGTTGCTTCATCTGATTTATGGCATCAACGTCTTGGACATCCTTCCTCTACGGTGTTGTCTTCTGTTTCTACTCTTGATATACGCACAAATAATATTTCTTTTCCTTGCTCCGTGACTTATAGAGCAAAATAGACTAGACATAGTTTTTCTTTAAGTTCTTCAAATGCTAATTCATTGTTTGAACTAATACATTGTGATGCTTGGGGTCCTTATAAAACACCATCTTCTAGTGTTGCATTTTATTTTTTAACGATAGTTGATGAATATTCCCGAGCTGTTTGGGTTTATTTATTAGAATGCTAAGTGAGATGTAGCTTCTAGATTTATTGAGTTTTTTGCTTTGATCAAGAATCAGTTTGGGCGCTCCATTTGTCATGTCCGTGCTGATAATGGTACTAAATTTCTGCCTTTGAGATCATACTTTGCTGAATCAGGGATTATTTTTGAGACATTTATGGTTGATACACCACAGTAGAAAATAGTCGTGTTGAGCGCAAGCATCATAATTAGTTAAATGTGGCACGTGCTTTGCATTTTCAGGCTAATCTACTAGTTAACTTTTGGGGAGAATGTGTTCTTACAGCTGCTTATTTGATTAACCGGACACCGAAAAAGAAACTCAATGGTCGCACTCCATTTGAGTTACTCTATCACCGAGCTCCAAACTACAAGCTTTTGCGGGTATTTGGATGCTTGTGTTTTGCTTCCTACATTCCCAGATTTTGTGACAAGTTTGCTCCAAGAGGTCGTCGATGTTTGTTTCTTGAATACCCTACCGGAAAGAAAGGCTACTGCCTTTATGATTTGGAATCCTGTACCTTCTTCAACAGGCAGGATGCTGATTTTTTTGAAGACCAATTTTTGTATGTTGTGATCCCTGATTCTTTGCCATCGACTCACTAATGCATACCAACAGCGCCACCACCTCACCACTGATATCACCACCGCTAATCCCATAGGCTTACCCAACGCCGGACGCCTTACCACCTCCGGAACCATCATAACCGAACATGGCTTCCAGGCCAGATCGCCAGCTTACACTGCCTCTGGACGATCTGACTTTTAACATGCTGCACGCGCTGTCGGAAGATGCGCCTCACGCACCTCGGATGACCCGCCGACCCCGCTAGTACCAATGAATGAAGTGGTGTCCCTTGCTCCGGACTCCACCGATTGTCGGCAATTCGTGCCCGCTCCATCGTCTGCCTTGGCGGTTACCCTGATGCCACTTTCTACCACCGAGCTGACTCCTCTTCGACAAACTATTCGCAATCGTCTTCCTCCTGCATACTTGGAAGGTTATGTCATCTTTGTTACTCATATTGAACCCCTCATCCCTACTGCTACGATCACTCATGCACCATCACTATTCTCAGGTGTTCTTTATCCTCTTACTAATTTTTTTTAAATTGCGATAAACTTTCTAGTGCGCATTCTAGATTTTTGGGTGAAGTAACTTCTAATGCAGAACCCATCACTTACTATGAGGTGTCGAAGCATGCACATTGGCATGATGCTATGGCTGATGAGATTAATGCTCTTGAGCGCAATAAGTTGTGGACTCTGGCTTCTCTACCTCTGGATAAGATTATAAATGGGTTTATCATACCAAGTCCAAGCCCGGTGGTACATTGAACGTTACAAATATTGATGGGATTGACTATACAGAGACATTTGCTCTTGTTGCAAATATGAGTTTGGTTCACCTATTTTTATCAGTTGCAGTCATTCGTGGTTAGGAACTTCATCAAATAGATGCGCATAATGCTTTTCTACATGGTGATCTACGAAGAGGTGTTTATGCGTTCCCTCTAGTTATCTTGCACCCCCTGGATAGGTATGTCGCCTTCAGAAATCTCTTTATGGTCTTAGGCAAGCCCCTCGCAATTGGTTTCCTAAATTGGCTAAGGATTTGCGCGCATTTGGATTTGTTCAAATTAAAATAGATAACTCTCTTTCTCTCTCTTTGTTTTCTCTCGTGGCTCAGTTTCTTTTCATGTGCTTGTTTATATGGATGATTTGGTTATTGCTGGCAGTATTCGTTGTTTATCTCTGAATTCAAGAAATACTTGAGCCCTTGTTTTCATATGAAAGATCTTAGTCTACTCAAGTATTTCTTTGGTATAAAGATTGCTAGAAGACCGGATGAGATATTTCTTTCACAACGGAAATATGACCTGGACATATTATCTTGCATAGGTTTATCAGCTTCTAAACCGACTGATTTTCCGATGGAACAACAACACAATGTGGCACGTGTTGATTGTCCACTTTACGATGATCTTGAACAGTACTAGCGCTTGGTTGGTCACCTAATTTACCTCACCCTTACACGTCAGGAACTTAGCTATTCGGTTCATACACTTGCTCAGTTTATGAAGTCTCCTTGTGCTCCTCACTGACAAGCAGCAATTTGAGTTCTTCACTACCTAAAGAGTCATCATGGTCAATATTTATTTCTCACTACATGTAGTGCATTACACTTGTCTGCTTAATGTGATTTTGATTGGGCTGCATGCCCTAATATACAGTACTATCTTTCAGGGTACTTTTTAATGATTGGAGATTCTCCAGTTTCATGGAAGACTAAGAAGCAACCTACAGTTTCTCAGTCTTTACTAAACCAAAGTATCCTGCTATGGTTGTTACTTGTTGTGAGTTCTTGTGGCTTAAGTCTTTGCTTAAGGACTTAGGTGTTGTGCATTTTGCTCCTATGCGACTGTTTTGTGACAGTCAATATGCTCTTCATATTGTGGAAAATCTGGTGTTCCATGAACATACAAAGCATATAGAAATTGATGTCATTTTGTCCTGGATCTTGTAGAGTCTGGTACTATTGTTACTCATCATATCCGCATTTCAAATCAACCTGCGGACTTGTTTACCAAATATCTCGGACGGAATTAGTTTTATTCACTACTTGGCAAGTTGGGCATTTCTGATTCCCATGCACCAACTTGAGGAGGAGTATTAAGAAATATAGATATTACTTGTAATTGTAATAAAATTCTATTTCCTTTTCCTACTTTGTACAAATCTTTTGTACCACTAGATAATGTACTCCAGATCATGAATACAATCACATATCATTACCCTTATTTTCTACCGTTAGATTGCAGTTAGAAGATCACTCTATAGAAAGAGTTGTACACCAATGATCATTCACAAGTTCAATATTAAAAACATTATATCCAAAAGTTCTGTTTCATTGGTTTTTTGTTTTCTTCATTTCTTTTCCAAATATTAAAATGGAAGTTATTCAAATTAAATGTATCAGGAAGCCTAAATTCATAAAGATAAAAATGAAAATTTTAAAGCACTACAAATACGCGACAGCTAGGTGAATTGAGTATTGATTAAGTGGTAATCCACACTTTCTATAATAGAGAGGTTCATGGTTCAAACCTTATTACTATAAAAAGTTGTGAATTTTACTTGATATGAATTATCCAACATTATTGATAGAATGTAAAGCCCACAAATGATTGTGGCTGTGTGTATTGATATATATATATATGTATATATAGTGAGTACAAAGAGTATACAAGACCTAAACAAATATAGAATAGGATATATACAAAACCAATCAGAAAGGGTATTTATTTCTTATCCTGATTCTAAATCAACTATATCTTTATTAACCCCCTCAAGCAAAGCGTGTGACTGGTCGCAACGCAAAGCTTGGAATGCAAGAACTCAAACTGAGGATGAGGTAACCCCTTTCTAAAGATGTCAGCAATCTGCAAGTCCGTAGAAATATGAGCAACCTTGAGTTTTCCAGAAGACACCATCTCACGTACAAAATGATAATTAATATCAATATGCTTGAATCTCTTGTGAGAAACTGGATTCTAAGCAAGAAGGAGAGCACTCTTAATATCAAACAGCAAAACTAGAAACACACAAGTCGATACACATAAATCCCAAAGTGAATTCACCAACCAAGCTAGTTCCGCAGTAGTATTGGCCAAAGCCCGATATTCTGATTCTGAACTAGAATGAGAGACTGTAGGTTGCTTCTTAGCACTCCATGAAACTAGGTTACCACCAAGGAAAATGACATAACCAAATGTAGACCTATAAGTCTCAATACAATGAGCCCAATCAACACCAGAATAATCCAAAACTGGTAAAGCGGACGAATTTGCATGAAGCTGAAGACTATAGTGAAGAGTACCACACACATAGCGCAAAATTTGAGTAACGCCCTAGTAATGGTCATCAGTAGGAGCCTGCATATGCTGACTGACTGTGTTCACATTATAAAACAAGCTGGGACATGTAATCGACAAATACTGTAGTGCACCAACCAAAGAGTGATAAAGTGTGGATTTCCAAACGGCTTACTCGAAGAGCTGGAAAGATGTGAAAATGTAACAAATGGTATAGCAACATGCACCGAATCCTGCATCCTGACATGCAATATAATATCCTTGCCATATCTGGCTTGACCAAGGAATAAGCCATCGTAAGTACGAATAACCTCCAAACCCAAAAAATACTGCAAAGTGCCAAGATTAGTAATCTTAAATTCCTGATTTACCCAATCAATAAACTTTCGAATGAGATGACCATCATTCATAGTAAGAATAATGTCATCAACATAAACCAACAAATATAGTAAAGAGGCACCCTGTGAAAACACAAATAAGGAGGTATCGACAGAACTGCATACAAAACCCAGGCCAACCAAAAAGGAACTGAAACGTTGAAACCAAGCACGAGGAGCTCTCTTCAAACCATAAATAGCCTTGCATAAATGACATACATAATCAGGATGCATAAGATCTTTGTATCCAACAGGCAGCTCCATATAAATCGGGGAATCAAGAACGCCATTTAAAAATGCATTCTTGACATCAAGCTGTCGTAAAGGCCAATTTCTAGTGACAACAAGAGATAAAACAGTATAAACAGTAGATGCTTTCACCATTGGAATAAATGTATGATCATAATTAAAACCAGGTAATTGTGAAAAACCTTGAGTAACTAACCTTGCTTTGTGCCAGTCAAGAGAGCCACCAGCCTTGTGTTTTAAATGGTACACCCAATTTGATCCAACAACATTAACGTGTGGAGGACGCGGAACCAACTCTCACGTTTTTTGAGTGCGAAGAGCATCCATCTCTGAGTCCATAACAGCAACACATTCAGGATCCTTAACAGTCGAGCGATGACTACGAGGCTTAGTCTTAGCAAATAAAGCGCTCAATAAACCAGTAATATCATTTTCTGAAAAAATCCTTATACCGTAGTGAACCAGTGCGAGAATGAGTTGCCATCCGATGTTGGGAAGAGGGACCCGTAGTCGGAGATGGTACAGATTCCTAGGTGGGCACATAACCTAGGGCGATGGGCACAGAACCCAAGGCTTAGGATGGTGGCCATGCAAAAGACACCGATGGTGGCACTGGTAAAGCCGAATCATCTAGCAAAGCTGGTGGAATTAAAGTTGGCGGTGCGTGATGCACACGCGCAGCCGGGATGGCCGATGTGTGATTCGGTGGTGGCAACGTCGTCGTCTGAGTTGGCGGCACTGACTGCTGTCGATCATGCTGCTGGTCACCCTGTGACAGACATGCACAATTTTTTGAAGAACCCTGAGCTTCCGGTACAGTCTAAAATTTTAAATCTTCCAAAATAATGGGTGGTTTGTTTGAAGAAGATGGCTCAAACACCTCCGATGGGACTGACGAAGGCTCTTAAAAAGCAGAAACATCTAGTGATGATAAATCTGTAACAGTACCAGTATGGGTAGCTGGAAAAAATAACTCATCAAACCGAGCATGACGAGTGATGTACTCTTTCTTCGTGAGTGGATCAAGACATTGATAACCCTTGTATTGTGAACTGTAATCCAAAAATATACAAGCATACTCTGAGACGCTAATTTATGTGTAGCATAGGGCCACAAATACGAAAAAACTCGACAACCATATGGATGAAAATTGGAGTTGTTAGGCATAGTACCAAAGATAACAGAGAGTGGAGACTGACCAGATAAAACCAGAGTAGGTAGTCTGTTAATGATGTAGACTGTTGTTGAAAATCATTATACCAAAATGAATGATGAATGCCAGAATGAAAAACCGTCAAAAGATCTGTCTCAGTAATATGGCGATGTTTCCTCTCCGTGCGATCATTTTGCTCAGGAGTTTAAGGACAAGAAAGCTGGCGATGAATGCCCTTTGACACAAAATGAGATCGCGTGCGATGATTCAGAAACTCGGTTCCACCATCACTCTGAAAAACTTAGATGGTGCTAAAAAACTGGTTCTCAACAAGTACCTCAAAATTCATATAAGCCTCTATAAAATCAGACTTTGGTCATAGAGGGTGGAACCAGGTGAACCAAGAAAAATCATCAACAAAAATGACATAATAGGAGTATCCAGCTCTAGAGATAAACGGTGAGGGCCCCCAAATTTCACAGTGAACTAAATCAAGAATGCGTGGTGCGCATTTTAAATTATCACTAAAAGAAATACGCTTGCCTTTAGCCAACTCACAAGCAGGATATACATGAGGCTAAAGCAGTAAACAGGTAATAGAAAAACATCCAGACTTGCTCAAACACGAAATGATGCTGTGAGGCACATGACCCAATTTACTATGCTAGAGTTCAAAATATGCTTTAGAAGCACTCGAGGCAACAAAAGCAGATAAAACAGCAACACCAAAATCTAAAACACACAAACCTTCATCACAATGGCCTTTGCCAATAACATCTCTAGTAAAGTTATTCGAAATAGTGAAAGTGGAATCATCAAAACAAATAACAACATTCATATTCCGAGTCAATTTGCTAATAGATAGCAAATTTTTAGTAATTTATGGAACCACCAAAACATCAGACAAGAATAATGAACCATAGACCTGAGAATGACCAACATGGGTAATGTTAAGAGGAGAACCATTACCAACAATAACACGATTGTTACCAGAATAAGGAGCCATGCATTTAAGAGCAGATTGAGAAAAAGTCATGTGGTTGGTAGCACCAGAATCAGCTATCAAGCAAATATACGGCAAAGAAGTAGGAGAAGAAACCCAAGAGACCATACAAGGACATGTCGAGGAAAACTGAGCAAATTTCTTACACAACTGACACTAAAACTAGTACCATTCACCGTGCAATTTAGAATAAAGAACAACATGGCCCAAAATATAGCTCCTTTGACATTTTGGCTGTGCAAAAGGATCCATAACATCAATATAGGATAATAAAAGTAAAACAAACCAAATATGCTCAGGATGATCGCACAAGGCGCACTGGCAGGGTAAGACAAGAGTTGGCGCGTGAAAGTACGCGTGCCAGAGAGGGAAGTCGCGTGTTTGTCAATAGGCGCTTGTCTACACACGCTGTGGAGGAAAAATAACAGCGGGCGCGTGAATCTCAGTAGCTCCTTGTCTTCTTGAGCTGAGAACGGCGCCGGTGATGATGAATCTTCTGCGGGGACTGGGATCGACAGAAAAATTCGATCGCGAAGATGCGGCTAGATCTTGTGACCGGCGGCGAGAACGGGTGAAGTTGGGAGCAAAGACCTTGATGGAGAATTTGAACATCGGCAAAGGCCAAGAAACTGGCAGCGATCTTGATGGTGACAACCAAAGAAGAATGCACAGCAAGGGAAAACGGATGTCACCGACTCACCGGACTGGAGGAGCGTCAGAGATGGAACAAATACCTACGGAGGTAATCGGCAGTGACTAGGAGCGGCGTTAGGCGACGGAAGACGGTGGCAATGGGCGGCAGCATGCAACGAACACGAGCTGGAGGATTATTATTTTTTTAATGGAAAAAACAACGAAAAAATTACACCTCTATTGTACTCTCTATATATTCAGATATCAATAATACAATTTATTACGGAAAATCATTCTACCATGGTATCATAGCAAGTTCTGATCCTAAGCCCTAAATTTTAATTTATTGTTCAGCGCCTTACCTTTTCTCTCTTTTCCGTCAGCCTCCGGCGGCTCCTTTCTGTTCACTGGTGCTCCAATCGGCGTCGTTATCTTCCGCTCATCCATCAGGTTCATCGGATTCATCATCATCGCTCATCATCGACCGTCCAACAACAGCGTCTTCTCAAGCCTTGATTTTCTTCTTCCGACGAGTTCTTCACCAGCGACGAGTTCTTCCCGACGTCTTCAGATCGACGTTTCCATCAGCGGCCGACGTCTTCACATCAACGTCTCCAGCGGTGAGTTATTCTATCAGTGGCCGATGTCTCCAGCGGCGAGTTCCATCAACGGCGAGTTCTTCCAGCGCGAGATCCACGCGCGTGAAAGTCACGCGCCAGCTCAGCCGAAGAAGACATCTCCAGTGCATGAAGGACACGCGCGATTTGGCTCGCGTATCAAGTGAATTTCTCGCCAGCATCTATTTATAGCGATTTGAACTTGTTTCTTGCGAGTTGAACCTATTTCTCGCGAGTTGAACCTATTTCTCGTGAGTTGAACCTATTTCTCGCGAATTGCTCAAATTCTCGTCAGCACCCAGTCAATTTCTGTGCAATTTCGGTCCTTTGCTATGGTTTATTTGGGCCCTATATCTCGGGAAGATTGCTCCACTAATTGGATTGCAGACAAGGTGTTGTTTCAGGCCAGTTTGAATGGTTCCAACCGTCATTTTTCGTCGAATCAGTGGATCGTTAATTCAGGTGCTACATCTCACATCACTGCTCACACCAGTCATCTTGATCAGGTACAACGTTATCGTGGTTATGATTCTATTCTTGTTGGAAATGGTGAATCATTATTAATTTCTCACATCGGCCAATGTCATTTATCTGGTTTCTCTGTTAATGATGTCCTTGTGGTCCCTAAGAGCACTAGAAGTTTATTGTCCATTAGTAAGCTTACTCGTGATCTACCTGTCCATGTTATATTTGATGCCGACGCATTTTCCATTGAGCACAAGCTTACAGGGATGATAATTGGTAAAGGCCATCATAAATCTGGTCTTTATTTTCTTGAGGCTGGTGAGTCCAATTTTTTAGGGGAACTACGCTCTACAAAGCTTCATGCTTCTTTTGAGCAGTGACAGTCTCGCCTCGGTCATATGTCTCATGATACTGTTCAGTTATTGCATCGACGGGGCCTTATTTCTATCACTTCTGCTATGCCTGCACCTGTCAGTTGCTCTCCTTGTCAGATGGCTAAGAGTAGCCGTTTGCCCTTTTCCACTAGTGACAAGCGCGCTTCTGGTTTATTGGATAAAGTACATTGTGATTTGTGGGGACCAGCTCCTATTTTATCTGTCGGTGGTTTCTCTTATTATGCTGTTTTCATTGATGATTTTTCGCGATTCACATGGTTTCTTTCGATGCGGCATAAGTCGGATTTCTATGAAACGTTTCTCTAGTTTAAAAAATTCGTTGAGAATCAGTTTTCTGCTAGGGTTAAAAATTTTCAGATCGATAGTGGCACCAAGTTTACTAATCACCAACTTTAGGATCATCTCATATCATGTGACATTCATCATCAGATGTCCTCGCCCTATACACCTGCTCAGAATGGCCGGGCTGAGCGGAAGCATCGTCACATCACAGAGACTGGTCTTGCCATGCTTTTCACTCTTCTGTGCCGCACTGTTATTGGGTGGAAGCTTTCTCCTCTGTGGTTTACATTATTAACCATCTGCCTAGTTCAGTTTTGAGTGGCAAATCACCTTTTGAGGTTGTTTTTGGTCATGTGCCTGACTATACCCTCTTTCACCCATTTGGTTGCCGTGTTTTTCCATGTCTGCGTGCCACTGCTACTCATAAGTTTGCACCCCGATCCATTCCTTGTGTTTTTATTGGCTATATCCCTCATTACAAGGGCTTCCAATGTCTCGACCCAACTTCTGGGCGTATCTATATCTCTCGCCACGTTCGTTTTGATGAAATTTTCTTTCCTTATGTCTCCTCTTCCACGGACAGTCGTTCGATTTCAGATATGGAGATTTCATCATTTTTTGATGGAACTGTTACTTCATCGATTGGGGCCACCACGCCTGTGCCCATGTCTATGCCTGTTCCAACTGCCCCTCCTTCACCACCATCTTCCATCTGGACGGCTGACCTGGACCTGGCTCCTCGGCCAACGCCCACCACATCTCAGCCGCTGGTCATCGCTCCTCAGCCACCGGCCACCACATCTCAGCCAGTATCGATTATTCTTTCTCCGGTGACTTCCGACGGCCACTCTCCGGTTAGCGTATCTCGATCTTCCTCAGGTCAGCTGGTTCGACTCCTCCAGCTTTACCGCCCCAGCTTTGTACTCATTAGATGGCCACTCGGTCTTCTACTGGTGCCATTCAGCACCGTGATTATTCGGATATTATTGCTCATGGTCTCACTGCCACACTCCTCTATCAGATAAAGCCCACTGATTATCACTCTGCCCTTCAGGATCCAGCCTGGGTTTCAGCCATGGTTGATGAGATGGCCGCTCTTCGTGGTCAGCGCACTTAGGATTTGGTGCCTCAACCTTCGAATGTTAACATTGTTGGCTCCAAATGGGTCTATAGACTAAAGTATCGACCATATGGCACTATTGAGCGTCACAAAGCTAGACTTGTGGCGCAGGGTTTCTCGCAGATTCTGGGTTTTGATTTTGACCACACTTTCAACCCTGTAGTCAAAGCATCCACTGTTAGGACGGTTCTGGCCATAGCCACCATGCATTCCTGGCCACTTCATCAGTTGGATGTTAAGAACGCTTTCCTTAATGGTGTTCTTGATGTTCTAGTCTACATGAAGCAGCCCGTTGGTTATCAGGATTCTGTCCATCCAGACTATGTTTGTCGTTTGCGAAAGGCCATTTATGGTCTTAAGCAGGCTTCCTGGGCTTGGTTCCAGCGTTTCAGTAGTTATCTGACACAGCTTGGTTTTCGGTGCAGCTCAGCTGATACTTCTTTGTTTGTCTTTTCGAGAGGGTCGTCGTTACTGTACCTACTTGTGTATGTGGACGATATCATCCTTACAGGCAATGACTCGACTCTTCTTCGCAAGTTCATTGATCGGACACACAGAGAGTTTGCTATTAAGGATCTCGGTGCTCTTCATTACTTTCTTGGTCTTGAAGTTTCGCCTACCTCCTCAGGATTACTGCTTGGCCAAGAAAAGTATGCTCGGGATATTTTGAATCAGGCCGGTATGTCTGACGCGTCACCTGTTTCTACTCCATTTGTTGCTGGCTCTCAGCTTCACAGCTCTACCAGTCCTCCATTTCGAGATCCTACACTTTATCGTTCTCTTGTTGGTGCTCTCCAGTATCTCACTATCTCTCGCTCGGATTTGGCATTCTCGGTCAACACGGTGAGTCAGTATCTTCAGGATCCCAGAGATGACCATTTTACTGTTGTGACTCAAATTTTGCGGTATGTTCGTGGCACTCTTCATTTTGGTCTCCGGTTTTGTTCTGCTAGTACTCCTGATGTGTTAGGATACTCTGATGCTGATTGGGCTCGCTGTCTGGAGACTCGTCGGTCCACTTATGGTTATGCGGTTTTTCTTGGTGGGAATCTGGCTTCTAGGAGTGCCAAGAAACAACCCACTGTTTCTCGCTCTAGCACTAAGTCTGAATACCGTGCTCTCGCCAACACTGCCTCAGAAGTGGTCTGGCTCACTCATTTGCTACGTGATCTTCGAGTTCCGCTTTCTGGTTCTCCACTGTTGTTATGCGACAATAGTAGTGCTATCTTCTTGGCTCAGAATCCAGTGGCGCACAAGCGGGCTAAGCACATCGACATTGACTACCATTTTGTTCATGAGTTGGTGACATCCAGAAAGCTGCGCGTTGCTCATGTTTCGACTTCTCTTCAGATTGCGAACATTTTCACCAAGGGGCTCTCTCGTCCGCTGTTCGAGTTCTTTAGGTCCAAGCTGTGCGTCGGCGAGCATCCGACGCTTCGCTTGAGGGGGGGGGTGTTAGACTAAATCAGACTCCTGATTAGATTATGATTTATTCTGATTAGAGTTCTTTCCTTATTACACCTCTATTGTACTCTCTATATATTCAGATATCAATAATACAATTTATTACGGCAAATCATTCTATCAATCATAATTCTAAATTAACTATATTTCTATTAGTTATGAGTCATACGTGTCGGGGGTTTTTACTGTAATTTTTTGAACTACTGGTATTCGATGAATGTGAGATCGCGGTGCATCCGACTTCATTGACGGTGTTTCGTTGGTGGTGCATCATCTAAGTGTTCTCAAAATGTAATATTTAAATTGATGGAGTTTCATACTCCTCTGAATTTCAATTGGTTCAACTAATGGTGATGTCTCCTCGTTGAGTCATAGAGTAGGACGTTTATATATAGCTTTGGTTGATAGTATATAATCTTAAAAATAAAATATAAATACACGGTCGCATGTAATAATAAGTAGAGGTGTGTTCCTGGATCCTCAAATGGAGTAATGGAACTATGCAGTACTCTGATACCCCAGATTCAGTTGCTGGTGAGAAATGAAGACATTGTAATTAACGATACCCACAAGCCCCATTGTGTTAAAATCGCACAAAGCTGTTTGATATTTTCTTTCTTACATAATGATTAAAAAATGACTTCTACGTACATATATTTATAGCTTTCAGAGAATATAAAGCAGTTCTGATTTACTATTGCTAGGAAAGGAAAACATTACCTAATCATATTATAAAACTTCAAACTCGGAACTCATGTCTTTCCTATTGGGAAGAAAAAATAGACTTAGCTCAACTTCTCCCTCGAGTTTATATGAACTGAACTGAAAATAAGTATGTTAAAAAATAGTATTCTGTGACTAAATTAAGTTAAATTCTATGAAAATTAAATTAACACTAAATTGAATTGAATTAATCTGAACCAAACTAAAATTAAATTAAAATGAAATACAGATAACCTCCGGAGAACCGTCCTTAACCGGAGATTGGAGTACTTACATTATTTAGTTAGTTGTTATCCCGCGTCATGACACCCATGTATATATGACCCATGTATATATGTAGCTGACACACTTTTTTAGTGTGAGAAAGTGTTAGGAAAAATAGTATTTCATAACCTTATGAATAGTTTTTAGGGGTTTTACCTTAAATGTTGTAATTTTTTATAAAATTTAAATATTATATTTTATAAGTTAAATCAAACAACAATATTTGAAAGTGAAAATATAAAAATATATGATAGAAAAATATTTTTTTTAAAATCTAAATTTTGTATATAATTTAACAAATGCATTATATAAGGTAAAAAATAAGTGGTATATCCATAAACTTATGGACATGCCGCATGTCAGGAGACTCACTCTTTTATTGGCTTATGGACAAGCCGGAAAACCACTCTTTTATTGTTATTTATTTTTGTATTTACATTGTCTTTCAGTACCAGAGTTCATAAAGTGTCTATCCTTGTTTTATTAAATTTAATTTTGCACGAATTTGATTACAACAAGTATTATTATGAAAAAATTATTTACATAGAATGTACTATGGATAATTTTTTTATTTTTTTTTTGAAAAACTACGGATAGAATTCTAATCAAAAGGCTTTTGAGTACCATAAGAGGTCTATGACCTAATATACTAGTCGTCTACTGTAGAATTATCTAGCAAGCCCGACCCAAATTGATAGAGCATATAGAATATCTTGATTGATGTTTAATTGATCATGATTGATATTGTACATATATAGAACAATCTAGTTTCAAGGTAAATAATTCATTGTACTCTATTATTCTAAATACAACAGACACACCAGATATGGTGAATTACCTACTTTCATAGTATCAGACGGGTAATCGATTCTTTGCTTCATCTTCTCCAAATCTATCCTTGTCGTTTCTTAACCCTTTTTCAAAAGTCTTGAACTCTTTCTTCGCTTCAATGATAGGAAATCCATTAAGCTATTCGACTCTTATTCCGGTAACTACATGATGTGGAAGTTGCAAGTTCAAGTGCTCCTCGAACCCGAGGGTTTTTTTGGTTTTCTGGACCGCTCAAATCCTCGGCCCACTGCTTCTACCAACAACACTCTTTTGAGTTCCTCTACTGCAAACGGTGACTCCTCCAAATGTGGTGATGCCACGTCGGATTCTTCTCGGACACAAGCTGCTATCAACTCGTGGGTTGCGTAGGACAAGCAGCTTCAGGCGTTGCTCCGTTTGTCTCTCATCGAGGAAGCGATGCTGGAGACGATATGTTGCGCCATTGTGAAGGAGATATGGGACTTATTGGCTGCTACCTTCGACAACAACATGGCATCCAAAGAATTGCAGCTTCGCAATGAACTACACAATATTCGCTAAGGTTTGTCGTTGATCTTAGAATTTCACCGCCGTTTCAATGCCATCCTCGATGAGCTTGAGTCCATAGGTGTCCAGGTCTCTCCCAAAGACCGGGTCATGATCTTCTTTGCGCTCTTGGCGCCAGCTTCTCTGAATTTACAAGTGTACAACTTGCCCAGTCGCCGCTCCCATCGTACTCTAATGTAGTTTTCAGAGCCAAAAGACATGAGATATTTCATTAGACGATGACCGGTTCACCAGGAACCGGTTCAGACATTGCTCCAGTTACGTTCGCAGCCTTTGGTTTTGCATTTTTCTGGAGGCTATAGTGTAAGATTGCCGACAAGTGAAGCTCAAGCGCCGCCCCTATGCGCATCGACTACCATGCGCGGCCATGGGGGGATCTGGTCATCTAGTACTCTATGCAAGTAGTTCTGGTTCAGGACGCAAAAAATGTGGAATCTAAAATTTCAAATTTGTCACAATTTCGGTCAACAACTCCGCAGTGTTCTAGGTTCTCGTCGGCAGCCCGCCACTTTAAGTCGGCTCATCTAGCTTATGCTTTCTAGTCCTCTATCTCACTTGATGATTCAGCCTCTGATCGGTACATGGATTCTGGCGCAAAAAATCATACGGATTCCACTTCCACTGGCCTGGACAGTGTTGTCCCCTACACTGGTAACCATTTTGTCACTGTTTCTAATGGTTTTTCCATTCCTATTACTCATATTGGGCCTCGCTAATTTTCTCGTACTTTATCTTTGTCTGATGTGTTGGCAGTCCCGATGTTACAAAAAACCTGCTTTCCATTGGTAAACTGAAGAAAAAGGATTTAAATGCTTTGATTTCTTTTGATGAGAATTCATTTGTGATTCAGAAACGATCCACAAAGGAGGTCGTGGGCCAAGGTCGATGTGATGCAGTCTTTAAGTGCTTGAGAGAAGTGGTTTTGCCTTTGTTTCTTATATTTGAGCTAATAAAAATAAAACCTTTTTTGATATTTGGAATGCTAGACTAGGCCATACTTCCTTTTCAGTTATTTCATTGTTAAATAAACTGAACCTTGTTGAAGTTGTTTCTTTACCGCCTAAACTTGCTCTTTGTTTTCCTTTTGAAATGACGAAAGGTAAAAGGCTATGTTTTGTAGACAATTCTAGACAGGCATGTGCTATACTTAATTTAGTGCATTGTGATTTATGGGGCCATATTTCGGTTTTATCTAAGAGTGGATATTCTTACTATGCCATTTTTGTTGATGATTTCTTGCGCTTTACTTGGTATTATCTGTTGGCACGCAAATCAGACTTTTTTGGAGTTTCAGAACTTGGTTGAAAACCAGTTCTCCTGCTCGATCAAAGTGTTTTAGACTGATAGGAGTACAGAATTCACAAATGCACACCTACGATCCCACTTTGCCGACAAAGGGATTTTTCACTAGATTTCTTGTCCATCTACGTCAGAGCAGAATGGTAGAGTGGAACGTAAATGCCACCATGTTGCAGAGATGGGATTATCTATCCTTTTCTTTTCTATCTTGCCGATCTAGTACTAGGATGTTTCTTTTGCTAGGACACTTTACACCATCAACAGGCTTCCCATGCATGTTATTCGTAATGCTTCTCCCTATTCTCTGCTCCATGGTCATCATCTAGAATATTCTAATTTTTGTCCCTTTGGATGTTGGGTGTACCCCTTCATTCAGCCTTTTACTTCCCACAAGTTGGCCCCTCGTAGTATTCCATGCATTTTCGTGGGTTATAACGCTTGCCATAAGGGTTTTCAGTGTCTGGATCCGGTCTCCAAGAAAATTTTATCTCACTCGGCATGCCTGTTTCGATGAGACTTCTTTCCCATTTGCTGCTGATAGTGCCCCCGCTGCTCCAGAATCTCTTGATGTCTTGACATTTATTGATCCCAATGCAGATGTCATGCCTGGGCCCCCGACGATCTCTCCTCTGGATCCTACTTTTGATACTTTGGTCTCATCACCATCTGCTAGTTCTCCTACACTAGCCTCTCCATTGTTGTCTTCTGATGATTCTCCTACACCATCCCCTCCTGACAACCAACTGTCTTCTCCACAGATTGCAGGCTATCGCATGACCACTCATTCTCAAACAGGTAGTCGCACTACAAAACAGTACAAGGACTCTGTGATGACAAGGCTTCTTGCGGCATTATTAGCACATGCCGAACCTTGGGGATTCCGCTATGCTCTTAAGGATCTTCATTGGGTAGCAGTCATAGATGAGGAAATAATCGCTCTTCATAAGCAATACACTTGGGATCTTGTTCCTTGCTCTTCTGGTGTCAACATTGTTGGCTCCAAATGGATTTACCATCACAAGCATCAACAAGATAGAGCTATTGATCGACACAAGGCTCGACTAGTTCCACAGGGATACTCTCAATTTCCAGGCTTTGACTTTACACACACTATCAGTCTTGTTATCAAAGCCTCCACTTTCAGAATAATCTTGTCCTTGGCTACTATTTTTTCTTGGCCCCTTCATCAGTTAGACGTTAAGAATGCATTTTTTCATAGTCTTCTTGATGCCCCAGTTTATATGGAACAACCAGCTAGTTTTGCTGACCCCGTTCATCTAGATTATGTCAACTGTCTCCGGAAGGCTATATACGGCCTTAAACAAGCCCCTCAAGTTTGGTTTCAGTGGTTCAACTCCCACCGACTCCGTTTGGGATTTCGGTGCAGTTCTACTGATACATCACTCTTTGTTTTCTCTTAGGGATCGAAGATTCTATACCGGCTGGTGTATGTGGATGTCATCATTCTTACCGGCAATCACCCTCTTCTCATTCGTCGGTCCATCACTCACACTGATTGTGAGCTCACTATTAAGGATCTTGGTTATCTTCACTATTTCTTGGGATTTGAGGTTTCTCGTTCTCCGCCGAGACTTTTTCTTGGACAAACTAAGTATGCAATAGAGATACTTCAGCGTGCAGGTATTACGAATGCTACTCTCTTCACCACACATTTTGTTCCTGGTTCTCACCTTCTCAGTTCATCGGGCTCTGAGTTCTTGAACCCAAAGCTCTATCTGTGAAAACCCCAACCGTAATGGTTGAACCTTGTCTACAAAACTAAAAATTTATGTTACTGTATAATTGGGAAATAAAATAATTTATTAAATGTAATTAGAAATAAAAAAATCTATGATGATTGTGAAATATAAAAGATAATAAATGAATCCAATCATTACAGTAACAAAATTCTTCAGGCATAAGATCTCCAGTGAGAATACTAACATGCAGTACCACGATAATTACTGCAACAAAGACTGACATTATTCTCGACATGTTATCATCAAAATATTGAGAAGGATATAAGATAGAAGAGGAAATGTGGTTTTGAAATGTCGGATAAATTCACATATATATATATATACTATAAAATATAGTTGTTTATAACTGTTATATTACCGTTGGGAATATAGTCGTTTATAGCCGGTATATTACCACTATACATATATTTGACTAATTGTAGTTAAATGCTAAGAATTAATATTATTAAAGAAGATGTAAAAACACCTAGTAAGGATAGTGCCATCAAAAATTATTTCTTTTAAACTTACTTTCTAAATTGAATAATTTATGTATAAATATAATAATGATAATAGATATGTATATATATAATAAGTACATGAATAAATCAAAAGGAAATACCAAGAAGAAGACATATGTTATGATATATATAATAATAGTAATAAATAAATAAATAAGTAAATGAGTAAAAGAAATTAAGGGGAAGAAGAATGGACGGCTAATAGCAATGAATAAATGAACAAGTAAGGAAAATAAAGGGTGAAGAAGAAATGGATGACGGACGTAAGAATTTGATCCAAAGTAATTTTGGCAAGCGAAATGACAGGGAGAAAGAAACGGCGGACATAAAGATTTTATCCAAAGTAATTTTGGGCAAATGAAAATTACTAGAAATAAGAAACGGATGGCGGACGTGAGAAAGTTATCCAAAGTAATTTTTGGCAAGAGGACATAGGTTACAGGATAAAATTTCAGGTTGGTAGGTTTTAGAACCTCTGCTTTTTATCCAGTATAAATATTAGATCCCCAGTTCTTACCTTCTCACACAGCCTTAACAAAAATTTCTTGCCAAAAGAATAGTGGTGAGCAGTGATAAAGCAGGAGAGGGAAGTTGCCAAGCCCAAGTCTAACCACAGTGAGTGTTTTCATTGCCTTACCATGAATTGAAGTAATATATATATATATATATATATATATTTTTTTTCTTGTATGCGTATAGGTTGCCACCAGTGAACAATACCCCTCGTACCCCTGTCCTCGAACCCCTGCTAAACCTTTACCTCTCAAACCCCTGTCCTCGAAGCCCTCGAACCCTTGTTAAATAGTAACCTCTCGAACCCCTGTCCTCAAACCCCTACTGAACCCTGCCCTCGAGCCCCTGCTAAACAGTACCCCTCAAACCCTTGTCCTCGAACCCCTGCTAAACCTTTACCTCTCGAACCCCTGTCCTCGAACCCCTCAAACCCCTGTTAAACAGTAACCTCTCGAACCCCTGTCCTGAAACCCCTACTAAACCCTGCCCTCGAAATGCTGCTAAACAGTACTCCTCGAACCCCTGCTAAAAAGTACCCCTCGAACCCCTGTCCTCGAACCCCTGCTAAACCTTTACCTCTTGAACCCCTATCCTCGAACCCTCACTGAAACTACATCTCAAACCCCTGTTAAATAGTAACCTCTGTCCTTGAACCCCTACTAAAGCCCTGCCCTCGAACCCGTACTAAACAGTACCTCTTGAACCCCTGCAAAACCTTCACCTCTCGAACCCACTGAAAATCTTCACCTCTCGAACCACTGAAAATTTCACCCCTCCAACTACTGAAAATTTCACACCTCGAACTACCGAAAGGCTTCACCCCTCGAACCCACTGAAATACTTCACCACTCGAACCTTACCCCTCGAACAAGTACCATTGGAACCCGGCCTCTCGAACCACTTACCACTCGAACTGGTAATACTTACCACTCGAACCTCACCACTCAAACTGGTACCACTTACCCCTTAAACTAGTACCACCCGATACTCGTTTCACTTAAACCTTCTCCACTCAAATTCTTTACTCGAACCCCTTGTACTCGAACCCAACTACTCGAACCCCTGTACTCGAAATACATACTCGAACATGTACTCGAACTCCATTATAAAGGGACATACCTGTTAAACTTAAATTGATAATATATATACTGACTGTTAAACTGAGTGTATATTACCGTGTTCAATTATTGTGAAACTGAGTTATGAACTTCTCTTATATTTTTCTATGAATGACCAGCTTGTACTTTATCTTGCCGTATCAAACTTGAATCATATACTTCTCTGATATGTTATGTGGATGACCGGCTTGTACTTTATCTTGCCTTGTCAAACTTGAAATATTTGCTACATGATTACCTGTCTGTGATTTCGGGGCCCCTGACACGATTGTAGTTCGGTCAAAGTCGGCAGGGAACGGTATTGACCGGACCGTCTGATTAGACTGGCTACTCGTGGAGTTTCTAGTATGCTAGCATTACCCACTGTACTATACTGATACGAGCTCATAACTGAACATCTGTTTGGGCATAGTTGACGGGACTGAATACTGGACTGACTGATGGCCTTCGGGCACTACTGAAAGGTTGTGCCTTGTATGTCAGTCAGAGTTGCCACATAGGCACTTGGCAGCAATTTGGCACTAACCACCCGTATCCTTTTACTATGTGCTAGGGCATATGTGGCTATTTGTTATTTGATATTCTGTGATCACTAAAACTCAACTGGGTAAATAGTGGCAATGAAACCTCACTAAGCAAGGAGCTCACCCTAGTTAAACAACCTTTTTCAGGTGAAGAGGAACTGTAAGAGGAAAACCCTTTTGATGTCTTTACTTATTTTGAGAGAGATCCTGGATGAATTTTAACATGAATTTTGAATCTGTAATAGTTAGGTGAAAATTTCATTTAACATTAACACTTTCATTGTAATAGTAAATTAGGTTTTTGAATTGATCTAAATCGCTTCCGCGTGAAATTTATCTGCTTGTTACTGTTAGCACTTCTGTTAGCACTTTCGGTAGCTCGCCCAGACCCGACCCGACACTATGTGATGGGTTTGGGGTGTTACAGATGATGTATCAGAGCATTCTCAATCTAAGCAAAGGCAAATTCATACTTACCTTAATAAAATATTCTAGAGGAAATTAAATGAACTATGAATAAAGTAAGAAGGGTTATTTGTGTATAAATTATCGAGCTAATAAGTTTGTTATATCAATAGATGGACAATAATGTAGAGATTGCGAGCAATGCCTTTCATGAAATTATTGAGGTGAAAAGACATCACGGAGCATTCCCAGAGACATTTCTTCCTTGGACAGAAATGATAAACAATTCTCAATGGGTAGAAACTCACGCTAACCCAAATTGGATTGTGCATGCATTAATCATGGAGTGGGCGGAATGGATGGGCAGAATCCTTAGCCTCGAAACCCAAGAAAAATTAACAAGAGATGCAATGTGGGAACAATATCTGCGTGCTAATGCAGAAGAGACAAGGGAAAATACGGTGGTCGTCGAAAACAATCAACTGAGGAATCAAAGAAGTAGGGAACTTGGATAATGGGATACAGAGTGACAAGAAGTTTTTCGACAAGTCGACGTAGCCCTGGTAAATGCCCAAGAGCTACAGGGAGGTTTGACCGCCTATCGTCGACAACCAACAGAATCACGTTGGAGGCATATTAGAGAGACTCGAGCCACGATGGAGAAAGCTCTCACCATGTTGCGGGATGATTTAATGGACCAAGCATACCCTGGAGTAGAGCAAGAAGAAGTTGGTGACTCCACCAAGGATTCGAGAGTCGATTAAATATTGGAAGCCAACTTTTGGGGGAAAACTTACAGCTAAGATGTTAACAGTTTGTTAGATAGATATTAGAACAAGAAGCGACTCCCAATTTTTTGACATCGAAAGACGACGCTAGAGGACTATAAAACTATCGCAAATATCTTATGATGAAGCTATAACTACTGTAAAATTTTAGTGATGTTATAAAAATATTTTGTGAATTATAATATTTTGGTTAGAAAACTAAATGAGGATTAGCTCAATCCATGGAACTAACTTTTTAAGTATAGGACAATGGAAAGGGACCAAGGAGAAAGTTCAAACTCACCTGTGGGACAGAATCCCATCCCCCAACCGCTGGGATGGAATTTTTTGCAAGTCAATTTACCAAAATTTTGAGCCGCATAATAGAGAGGGACAATCGAGCTCAATCTCCGGTCAGGGATCGAAGTCATAGACCAGAGACGAATGGTGCGGCCTTGGAACGATTCCAGAAGTTTCATCCACCCAGGTTCAACGGCGGCCCAGATGATAAAGTTGCCAAAAATTGGATCAAAATTATGGCTCGAACCTTTCGAGCCTTGGGATATGCGGATGGGCGGAAGGTGAATTTTTCTATATTCCAATTAAAAGGCGCCACACTAGATTGGTGGAACATAATACAAAGGAAGTGGGACATGGAAGAAACTCCCAGAACCTAGGAGAATTTTGAATGGGAGTTTAAGAAGAAGTTCATTCCACCTCTAGTTATCGAGAGGAAAGAAACGGAGTTCATAAACTTGAAGCAAGAACTGATGAGTGTAACAGAGTACGAGGCAAAGTTTTCTCATCTCTTTAAATTTGTAGAGAAGATGGTCTCGACTGACGAGGAACACAAGAGGAGATTTATCCAAGGGTTAAGGCTGGAATTGAAGGATGCCCTAACCCCAACCTATCAGAACAGTTATGCCGTAGCCATTGAATCCGCTTGCAGAGTGGAGGAAACCAAAAATGCTTTATGAGCCATGCACCAATCGAGAAGAACAAGTGTGAAGCCCCAATTGGCATACACTCCAGGCCTACAGGGAATAAACTTTGGGAAAAACAAAGTCCCTAGGAGAGACATATCCCGACCCTTGGCCATGTCGAAGAACTCGAGCATCGTTTCGAGAGGAATGACTCAGGTCCATTGCACGCACTGTGGAGAGGGAAACCATGATGAGAAGGATTGCTGGAGAAAGGCAAACAAGTGTCTAAGGTGTGGAAATTCTGAACATAGAATATCAGAATGCCCGCTAGCTCTGCCAAGTCACTCATATCAAACCATGGGGTCTCAACCGTCAGTCCCTAAACTGGCTCAGAAAGGAGGAGTAAGTGGGGGAAGCCAACCAAGGGTGCAAGCTCGTGTTTACGCGATGGAAGATAATGAAGCCCTGGATTCGACTGAGGTTATTGAAGGTACCCTTTCTAGTTTAGGTAAACTAGCTAAAGTTTTGATAGATCCTAGTGTTTCTCATTCTTTTGCTAGTTGTTCCTTTCTTGAAAATGTGGAAGATAAGATAGAGAACTCACCCTATAAATTGGAAGTTAGCACTCCCACAAACGATGCTAAAATCCTAACTGGACGAGTATGTAGAAACTGTAGGGTAAACGTGAGGTGTAGGAAATTACCCATAGACCTAATTGCTTTACCCTTAAAGGGCTATGAGGTAATACTTGGAATGGATTGGCTTGCTAAAAGTTACGCCTAGTTAAATTTTCATACGAAGGAAATTAAGCTATGTTGACAAGGAGAACCTTCGATTGAAGTGGATGTGGGAAGGAAAAGATTCTCCTCACTAATAGTTGCGGGAGTCAAGGCTCGATGAATGATTTGCAAAGGAGCGACTGGAATATTGGCTTATATCTTAAATAAGCCAGTGGACCAGTTAAAAGGGGAAAATATAATTGTGGTCCAAGACTCCCCTGAGGTATTTCCTGAGGAAATCGTACGTTTACCTCCTGAAAGGGAGACCGAGTTTACCATTGATCTGGTACATGGGGCCGCACCTATTTCTTGAAGCCCATATCGTATGGCGCCATTAGAGCTACAAGAGTTGAAGCTACAACTTGAAGACTTGTTGACTCGAGGATTCATTCAACCGAGTACCTCTTCCTGGGGAGCCCTGGTATTGTTCGTTAAAAATAAGGATGACTCTCTTTGGATGTGTATCGATTATCGAGGCTTAAACAATGTGGCAATTAAGAATAAATACTCCCTTCCCATTATTGAGGAGTTGTTCGATCAACTCCAAGGAGCAGTTGTATTTTCGAAACTGGATTTACGACAAGGGTACTACCAGTTGCGAGTGAAGGGGGAGAACATACCCAAGACAGCTTTCAATAATCGATATGGTCATTATGAATTCCTAGTAATGCCATTTGTGGTGACCAATGCACCAACTGCTTTTATGGACCTCATGCATCAAGTATTTCGGTCATACTTAGACGAGTTTGTTGTCATCTTCATCGATGACATCATGGTCTATTCCAAATCTCGGCAGGAGTATGAAGGGCATCTAAGGAAAGTATTGCAACTGCTTAAGGAGCACAAGTTGTACGCCAAGTATAGAAAATGTGAATTCTGGCTAAACCAGGCGAACTTTTTGGGGGCACTTGATTAGCAAGGAAGGAATATCCGTGGATCCATCTAAAGTTGAGATAGTTCTAAATTGGAGAGTGCCAAACAATAGTACTGAAGTTTAAAGTTTTCTTGGACTAGCGGGGTCTGCCTAACTCAGAAAGGAGTTAAGTGCGAATGGAGTGAGAAAACTGAACCCAGTTTTTAGGAATTGAAGAAGCGTATGACCTCTGCCCCAATTCTTACCCTACCTGACGGAAGCGATGGATTCATATTTTATACCGATGCTTTAGGGGAGGGTCTAGGATTCATATTGATGAAAAAGGGCCACGTGATTTCTTATGCATCCAGGAAGTTGAAACCTTATGAAAAGAATTACCCTACCCATGACCTAGACTAGCTGCAATGGTGTTTGCTTTAAAGAAATGGCGACATTACTTATATGGCATCACGTTCGAAGTAATGTCAGATCATAAGACCCTGAAGTACCTATTCTCCAAAAAGGGCCTGAATATGCGCCAACGTCGGTGGATGGAATTTTTAGGGGATTATGACTGTGTGATCAATTATCATCCTGGCAAGGCAAATGTGGTGGCAGACGCACTAAGCTGAAAGGTGAATTTGGTACATATCTGGATAAAGGAGATGGAGACGTTATCACAAGCAGAGAATTGGGAATGCGAGACCAAACCTGACAAACTTGTATTCTTCAATCTAAGGGTACAAGCTGAGTTACCCCCAGAGATTAAGAAGTCTCAAGAGTCAGATGAATCATTGGTAAAGAAGAAAAAGCTTGTTGCTGAAGGGAAATTGCCAGATTTTGAAGTAGACAGTGAAGAAGTGCTGACTTGTAAAGGTAGGTTTTGGCTACCCCGGAATTCAGCAATCACCCAAAGAGTGTTAGAGGAAGCTCACCGATCCAAGTATATGGTGCACCCTGGAGGAACCAAAATGTACCGAGACCTGAAACAACGGTACTATTGGGATAATATGAGGATGGACATAGCAGAATATGTGGCACGTTGTTTAGTGTGCCAACAGGTTAAGGCCGAACATCAGAAACCATTAGGGTTGTTACAACCATTAGAAATTCCCGAGTGGAAATGGGATCACATCACGATGGACTTCGTGACAGGACTACCTCAAACACCAAAGAATTTTGACGCAATATGGGTGGTGGTTGATAGGTTGACTAAGTTGACTCATTTCTTACCAATCAACGTTAAATACTCCTTGGAAAGATTGAATATCCTATACATCCGGGAAATCGTAAGATTGCATGGGATACCGATAACTATCATGTTCGATAGGGACCCAAGATTCACTTCCCATTTCTGGAGGCAACTGCAAGCCGCATTAGGAACCAAATTGAACTTTAGTACAAGTGCCCATCCACAGACAGACGGGCAGTTAGAGAGAACAATTCCAACTTTGGAGGACATGCTCTGAAGCTGTGTTATGGATTTTGGGGGAAGTTGGGACGATCATTTACCTTTGGTAGAATTTGCTTATAACAACAGTTACCATTCATTCATTGGTATGGCTCCATATGAAGCACGATATGGTAGAAAGTGTCGAACACCCCTCTTTTGGGATGAAGTGGGAGAGAAAAAGACTTTTCCAGTTACCAGTATACCTTGGGTTGAGGAATCCATGGATAAGGTCAAACAGATAAAGCAGCGCTTACAGACGGCTCAAAGTCGACAGAAGAGTTACGCGGATCATCGGAGAAGGGATTTGGAGTTTGGAGTAGGTGACCAGGTGTTCTTGATGGTAACCCATCATAAGGGTCTTATCCGGCATGGTAAGAAATGAAAACTAAGCCCTAGGTACATTGGCCCTGTTGAAGTCGTACAACGAGTCGGGCCAGTTGCATATCAACTTAATCTACCTAGTCAGTTGGGGAAATTACATGATGTTTTCCATGTGTCACTTCTGAAGAAATACCACCCTGATCCCGAACACGTGCTAAACCATGAAGATTTACAAGTGAATGAAAAACTGATGTATGAGGAAAATCCTGTAAAAATATTGGATAGAAAAATCAAGACATTGCGAACCAGGGAGATCCTAATGTTTTGGTATTGTGGAGAAATCATAAGGTCGAAGAAGCAACTTGGGAGTTGGAAGCAAACATGAAGAGTACTTACCCAGAGTTTTTCACGGGAACTAGGAATTTGGGGGACGAAATTCATTAAGGATGGGAGATTGTGAAAACCCCAACCATAATGGTTGAACCTTGTCTACAAAACTAAGAATTTATGATACTGTATAATAGGGAAATAAAATAATTTATTAAATCTAATTAGAAATACAAAAATCCATGATGATTGTGAAAAATAAAAGATAATAAATGAATCCAATCATTACTGAAGAGTAACAAAATTCTTCTGGCGTAAGATCTCCAGTGAGAATACTAACATGAAGTACCACAATAATTACTGCAACAAAGACTGACATTAGTCTCGACATGTTATCAGCAAAAGATTGAGAAGGACATAAGATAGAAGAGAAAATGTGGTTTTGAAATGTCGGATAAATTCATATATATATACTATAAAATATAGCCGTTTATAACTGTTATATTACCATTGGGAATATAGTCGTTTATAGCCGGTATATTACCACTATACATATATTTGACTAATTGTAGTTAAATGCAAAGAATTAATATTATTAAAGAAGATGTAAAACACCTAGTAAGGCTAGTGCCATAAAAATTACTTCTTTTAAACTTACTTTCTAAATTGAATAATTTATATATAAATATAATAATGACAATAGATATTTATATATATAATAAGTACATGAATAAATCAAAAGGAAATACTAGGAAGAAGACATATGTGATGCTATATATAATAATAGTAATAAATAAACAAATGAGTAAATGAGTAAAAGAAATTAAGGGGAAGAAGAATGGACGGCTAATAGCAATGAATAAATAAACAAGTATGGAAAATTAAGGGGAAGGAAGAAATGGACGGCAGACGTAAGAAATTGATCCAAGTAATTTTGGCAAGTGGACATATGTTACAGGATAAAATTTCAGGTTGGTAGGTGTCAGAACCTATGCTTTTTATCTATTATAAATATTAGATCCCCAGTTCTTACCTTCTCACACAACCTTAAGAAAAATTTCTTGCCAAAAGAATAGTGGTGAATAGTGATAAAGCAGGAGACGGAAGTTGCCAAGCCCAAGTCTAACCACAGTGAGTGTTTTCATTGCCTTAGCATGAATTGAAGTAAAATATATATATATATATATATACACATATATATATATGTATATTTTTCTTGTATGCCTATAGGCTGCCACCAGTGAACAGTACCCCTCGAACCCCTGTCCTTGAACCCCTGCTAAACCTTTACCTCTCGAACCCCTGTCCTTGAAGCCCTCGAACCCCTGTCCTTGAAGCCCTCGAACCCCTGTTAAACAGTAACCTCTCGAACCCCTGTCCTCAAACCCCTACTGAACCCTGCCCTCGAACCCCTGCTAAACATTTACCTCTCGAACCCCTACTGAACCCCTGCCCTCGAACCCCTACTAAATAGTTCCTCTCGAACCCCTGCAAAACCATCACCTCTCGAACCCACTGAAAACCTTCACCTCTTGAACCACTAAAAATTTCACCCCTCGAACTACTAAAAATTTCACCCATCGAACTACTTAAAATTTCACCCCTCGAACTACTGAAAGGCTTCACCCCTCGAACCCACTTAAAGACTTCACCACTCGAACCTTACTCCCGTACCAGTACCATTGGAACCTTACCTCTTTTACCACTTACTACTCGAACCTCACCACTTGAACTGGTAATACTTACCACTCAAACCTCACCACTCGAACTGGTACCACTTACCCCTTAAACCAGTACCACCCGATACTCATTTCACTTGTACCTTCTCCACTCGAATTCTTTACTCGAACCCCTTGTACTCGAACCCAACTACTCGAACCCCTTGTACTCGAACCCAACTTCACGAACCCCTTGTACTTGAACCTAACTACTCGAACCCCTGTACTCGAAATACATACTCGAACATGTACTCGAACTCCATTATAAAGGGACATACCTATTAAACTTAAATTGATAATATATATACTGACTGTTAAGCTGAGTGTATATTACTGTGCTCAATTATCGTGAAACTGAGTTATGAACTACTCCGATATTTTTCTATGAATGACCGACTTGTACTTTATCTTGCCGTGTCAAACTTGAATCATATACTGTTTTGATATGTTATGTGGATGACCAGCTTGTACTTTATCTTGCCGTGTCAAACTTGAAATATCTGCTACCTAATTACTCTTCTGTAATTTTGGGGCCCCCGACGCGATTGTAGTTTGGTTGAAGTCGGCAGGGAATGGTATTGACCGGACCATCTGATTAGACCGGCTACTCGTAGAGTTTCTGGTATGCTAGCATTACCCACTGTATTGTACTGATACAAGTTCGTAACTGAACATCTGTTTGGGCATGGTTGACGAGATTGAATACTGGACTGACTAATGGCCTTCGGGAACTACTGAAAGGTTGTGCCTTGTATGTAAGTCAGAGTTGCCACATAGGCACTTGGCAGCAACTTGGCACTAACCATCCGTATCCTTTTACTATGTGCTAGGACATATGTGGCTATTTGTTATTTTATATTCTGTGATCACTAAAACTCAACTGGATAAATACTGGCAATGAAACCTCACTAAGCAAGGAACTTACCCTAGTTAAACAACCTTTTTCAGGTGATGATGAACTGTAAGAGAAAAGTCCTTTTGATGTCTTTACTTATTTTGAGAGAGATCTTGGATGAATTTGAACATGAATTTTGAATCTGTAGTAGTTAGGTGAAACTTTCATTTAACATTAATACTTTCACTGTAATAGTAAGTTAGGTTTTCGAATTGATCTAAATTGCTTCCGCATGAAATTTATCTGCTCGTTACTGTTAGCACTTTTGGTAGCATGCCCAGACCCGACCGACACTGTGTGGTGGGTTTGGGGTGTTACACTATTGCTCGCTGGTTGGTGCCTTACAGTACTTGACCATCCCTCGCCCAGATTTTTCATATGCAGACAACTCCGTTAGCCAGTTCCCCCAGTCGCCTAGTGAAGATTACTATCATGCTGTCACTAGGACTCTTCGTTATGTACGTGGCACGTTTCATTATGGTCTCTCCTTTCAACCATCTCCTAGTGGTTTTTCACTTTTGGGCTACTCTGATGCCGATTGAGCTCGTTGCCTCGAGACTTATCGATCTACCTATGGCTATGCATTTTTCTTGAAGACAATCTTGTCTCTTGGAGTGCCAAGAAGCAACCTATGGTCTCTTGATCTAGTTGTGAGTTTGAGTATTGTGGCATGGCGAACATTGGGGCTGAACTTGCTTGGGCGTGCAATCTGCTCAAGGAGCTTCGGGTTCCTCTCTCGACATCGCTTCTCTTCCTTTGCGATAACAACACTGTCATCTTCCTACTCTAAATCCGGCTGTGTTTTAGCCAGCCAAACATATCGACAATAACTATCACTTTGTTCATGAACTTGTTGCCTCTGGTAAGCTTCGTGTTAGTCATGTCCTATCAACACTACATGTTGCTGATATTTTCACTAAGGGTTTTTTTCATAATTTTTTTGATTTTTTTCGTTCCAAGATTTGCATATTCTGTAGTCCTACGCTTAGGTTGGGGGGGGGGTGATAGAGTAGATAAAATATCTTGATTGATCATGATTGATGTTGTACATATATAGAACAGTCTAGGCTCAATGTAATTAACCCATTGTACTCTATTTATTCTAAATACGACAGACACACCAGATATGGTGAATTACCTACTTCACGAACTCATCAAGCTAAATCCACTAGCAAAAGTCAATGCTTCAACCCAAATCGGTTATAGTAACAAAAACCAGACTTTGGAATTTCTCGAGATATACGCCAGTTACACAAACTTTTGTCCGGATACATATTCCTTATGAACAATAAGACCACCTATATAAAAGCGAGAAATATATAGCTCATCAACTAAAAATCTAGTCACTCTCCATTTACCTTGTAAACTTCTTTAACTAAACTAGGAAATTTAAACCATTCAATTTAAGTAGGCAAACTATTTTTATGAAGGTGTATCAGATAATTTATTTGAGTTTAGGCTTCTAATCCGAACCCGCTAGGAATCTAAATAAATAGTCTTAAGACACGTTTCACCAAATAATCTGCCTCGCAAGGCTAAAACACCCAAACGAGCTGAAATATACAAATCCGGCTTATATCTTCAGGTCAAAATCGCCAAAAGTCAATTGGTTAAACAAATTTGACTTGGATTTACCCTAAACAACCCTTCAATAGAAGCCAACCCGGTTTTATCAGATAAAGGATCGCCGAAAAAATCTAGGTGACAAAGATAATCACATCAAATACTTAGACAAAAAAAATACAACTTTTGAAAAAATAGTTGCTACAAACTAGAAAGAAAAATAGCCAATTTAAAAATAAAATAAATATAATATAACAATAGACTTAAGCCTCCCACCCCAGGAAAAAGAAAAAGAATCAAAATAACCGTACCCCTCACCATGAGCCACTATTTGCACCGTCGACTTCAGAGTTAGTAATTTAAAGACTGTCGTTGGTATGTATACCATCTACGAAACCCTAATACAGGAGCCGCCTCGCTAAACCAACTCACTAAATACCCATAAGATATTCATGTCACCTCACCCACAAAGAAACCACCCTTGGAAGCGGTGGAGAAGCACCCCCGATATGATATATACCCTCTATTAGGCCACGATCTAGGAGAAGGAAACACGATATGCAAGCCATAATCACACTACCAAAAGCCCAATAAATATATACGAAGAACACCAAATCAAGTAAGTGTCCTCTACTATGATAAATGCATAAAGATAACTACACTAACTTGAACATCAGAACTTCCTCCCTGGGGACCTTTCTTGCTGGTACGCAAAAAGGCTTGAGACTCTAGACCGATTATGGGGTCCATCATCACTTGGAAGGAGTCCCCCTATTAGTGGTGCCGACTTTGGGGATAGAATTTTTTCTTTCTAGGTTTCGATAGTCTATGGGAAATGTCGATCCCATGACGGAGTCACCGCTTGATCAGAATACACACTGATAGAAAGGTAAACACCCAATAAGTTCCTTAGTTGCACACTAAAATTTTTCTCCAAATGTTATATTATTGCTTGTAAGTTCCTCTTCGTCTTTTTCACCTTCTTCATCTTCACTCCATGAGGTGATGTGTTATTTTTCTTGCTTCTTTTCGGTATTAGCACATTCAACCTGGATGTGTCTGTATCCTTTACATTCTCTACATTGAATTCTTCCAGACTTCTTTGTTTCACCATCTTGATTTCTAGCGAACTGTTGATTTCCTTGTTCTAATCGTGCTCCATGAATATTACCAAAGTCTTGTGCTCGAGGTCTATTTCCACCAAATATTTCTTGTGATTTCTTGTTTACCACCTTCTCCAGCATTCTTGAGAAATTCTTAGTGATAAGAGCAAGTTCTTCAATTCCATCATCACTATCAGATTCATGGATGACCACCCTTGATGATGAGTTTTTGAGGGCCAACTCCTTCTAAACTTTCATTGTAGGCTGTTGCATTGTCATCTCATAGGTCTGTAGTAATCCCATTAGTTCATCTAAGGTCATGGTGGCTACATGTCTTGCTTCTTCTATTGCTACAACTTTCATTACAAATCTTTTAGAAAGGGATCTCAAAGTCTTTTTCACCAATTTTTCTTCCTTGTAAACTTTCCCAAGTTGATACGCAATATTGGAGACGTCTCTGAGTTTCCCATTGAATATAACAATACTATCATCCTCCTCTATCTTGAGTTCCTCAAAATTTGTAGCCAACATCTATAGTTTGGATTCACGTACACGACTTGTTCCTTCATGAACGGCCTGCAAGATATCCCAAGCTTTCTTTGTCTGGTGGCATGTTGAGATGAGTTTAAACTGATTTTCATCTGCCAATGTGAAGATAACATTCAACGCCTTTGAATTTTCCAATGAAGCCTTGAGTTCATCTCGAGTCCATGTAGACTTGTCCTTAAGTTTCTGCTTCTTCGTACTCGATACTCTTTCTTTCTCCTTTGAACTAATTTTAGCATCTTCAGTGGGAGGTCTCCATTCAGTTTCAACAAATGGCCAAGCCAGTTCATCCAGTGAATTTACGAACACTCGCATGCAAGCCTTCCAGTAGTTGTAATTTGTTCCTTCCAGCAGTGGTGGCAGAGTTTCAGACGCTCATTCTCTGGTCGTCATTGGTAAAATCGGATCACACTTTCCTTGTCACAACAATGGTAAAACAAGTGACTTAGCTCTAATACCAAATGAAATTTTATTTTCCGAATTATCTTAATTATTACTACTATCTTCCAACATAACCTATCTAACCAAGTATGCAATAAAGTAAAACATAAAGACACGAAACTTGGCTACGCAGTTCGGTGAAATCCACCTACATCTGCGGGGCCTGACCCAGTTCAGAATTAACCACTAATCAGAAAGATACAGTACAAAGTACACCATACAAATATACTTATCTATCTAATTATGTCGTGTGGCATCTGCAAGCTCCCCTTGCTACCGATCCGCCTTGATCAGACTCCCTCTGACCTCAAAACTCATCGATGATGAATCTCCTCCTCCCGAGGAATTAAGGTATACGATTATGAACTTTGAACGGCAGGTCACATATGTTGAAACATAGAATTCTGGCTCTCCCAATACTCTTGAAAGATATAAAATCTGTATGCAGATTTTTTCCCCAGTAAGTATAATGTAGCAGTGATATTCCCTTTATAGTCCCTGAGCAGATCGGAACTCTCCATGATTATCTCCATAATATTCCTATTCCTTATCTGCTTCTGAAGCATATCCAAATCCCATAAATAAAAGGATTTTCCTTATATCAATATCTCATAAATCTTTCTCCATAATTATAGGGATTTTCCATAAACTCATTATGCTTCTAACACTGCTTAACATATTGCGGAATATTCAACCTTCCAAAAATTAACACAATTGCAATATTCTGTTCTTCCGTAAAAACCTTTTAGGTTGCGGTTGTACGTATCTTCCAACATACACAGTTTTCGTACGCATGAAGTTTATTCCATCTCCAATTCTGATACGCATGAAGTCACGTGCAAATATAATTCTTTCTCCACATAATATTTTGATTACAAATCAAATCCATTGGAGATAGGGATTATCAAATCCAATCCCTTAAAGAAAGGAATTCAAATATCTCGTTCATATCTCATTCGAAAGAATATTTATCACATCAATTATAATTTTCGTAAATCCAGTCTAATCTCATAAATATAAGAATTGATATATTCATCAATAAAAACACCATGGACGAAATACTTCTTCTCGGATTACAACTCTAAATTCCTTATATCACTGAAATTACCTTCTTCTTTGATGTTTCAACTCAAACATTCCATATTTGCATAAATTCAACAAATTGCCAATTACATAAACGTAGACTTACAAATATACTTTAATAAAGTTTTTGATAAATCGCCATTCTAAAAATAAAATTACATAATAATACTACTTGAACGTCTTGTCTTATCGTTCGCATACTACAAATTACTAGTCAACCAATGCTCTCGATTGAAGACAATTACATACTGTAGATTAATTATTATTTTTTAGATACATAATAAAACTAAAATTCCATGGTGCAGTGAATTATTCCTATATCTCAAAATATTTATTAATTAATTTCTTATAACAATTAACGGGAATACTTCTTATTTTTTGAGAATTTAACTAGAATAGTAGATACTCGTTTCTATTTTTTTTTTATGAAACCGTTTCTAATTAATAAAGCACTCTTTGCTTTGTTCGCTTTCCACTCAGATGTGAAAATATTTTGTTCATTGGAAAACTTATCCCCTCCCTCAGCAACCAAAATAAAATTACTTTTAAAGAAATTTTATTAGAATATGAGTCTGTCTCTTGAAATATGGTCTTCCCATAAATTATGGAAAGATACATGTTTAAATTACAAATTAAAAGAAATTAGGATAAAATTTTTGGATTGCATTAATTGGTTCATAAACGTTACAGAGTCCGTCTCTTGAAAGATAATTTTTTCATAAGTCATGAAAAGAACTAGGTTCAAAGTACAATTAGAAGAAATTAAGATAAATTTTTGGATTGCATTAATCAGGTCATAACTTTATAAATACTACACATCGCATAATAAATTCTTAATATTGCAACTATCAGACTCAATTACCTTTTAATATGGCAGGTATGGATTATGGATGAGTTGGTTGTCGGTGTTGATCAGTCTTTCATTAGAGAATTGACTTCGATTAAATAGCAACATTGTGGCATTTCACCAACCAGCCAATCCGTGTAATCCCTCCGTCCCTGCTAAATCTGCACATTTTCCTCCTTTATCTGTTCCATATAAATCTGTACATTTTCATTTTTTAGAAATATTCATCATACCATAAGACTCAATTACCTTTTAAAACTAAAACTTTACCCAATTTTTTTCCCACTTTATTCCCTTTCATTTCACAATTGCACACTTTTCAATTTCTTATTCCCTTTTCAAGACTTCTGCAACTTTCTCTTTCTCACCCTCTCTCTTCCTTTCTAACGTTTCCCTTCCAAAATACCAATTTTTCTCTTCAATCCTTTTCTCTTCCAAATATTAAGCTTTTACAGATTCAAGTTCCTGGGCAAAAAAGTTTCAAGTTCTTGGGCCAGTGGGGTGGGCAGGGGAGACACATGGTGGTGGGTGGCTTGCGATTGAATATGTTGTGTTGTGTGGTGATTTGGTGGGATGACATCGACCTCAACGTCGACATCGACGTGAGGAGAGGCTAGGGATGGTGGGGGAAGAAAGGAAGGAGACGGATCAAAGGAGAGAAGAGGTGGATCTCTCTCCTTCTCCAAATTTCTTCACCCTCCTTCTGCTCAAATTCTTGCGACGATTGAAGGAGGAGGCATGCAAGTAAATGAGGAGACGGGTCGACGGAGTCAGGTCGGTAGAAACGGAGTTGGGAAACGAGTCAACGGAAATGGAGTCGGTGGAAATGGGTAGTGGTGGTGGAGATCAGGAGATGGGTGGTGGTGGTGGTAGTGGTGGTGGAGAGCGGAATGGAAAGACAGATTTGGGCTGAGAGAGGTGGAAGGGGAGAGGTAGAGACGGAGTCGGAGGTGGTGAGAGGCAGCGGAGGTGGTGAGAGACAGAGGAAGTAGCAGAGTCGGAGGGGAGGAGGTGGTGAGAGGTGGCAGCGAAGGCAGAGAGGTGGCGGAAGGGGAAGACTTGAACCCAGGGGCATTTCAGTCTTTTCAAATGGTTGAAATTTTGAGAAGCACTTTCTCCCTCTGCAGGTTCCCCTGGGACAGAGGGAGTAATAGTTTTCGTCACCAATCATATTATACAAGTATTTTTTTTTCAGTAGTTCATTGACAAGACATGATGTGTAATATGCAAAAACATAGTATTATTTTTTCTAAAAAATTATCATTCATAGTTGATGGGAAAAATGTCTGATAGAATGATTTCCGTAATGATTATGATTAATGATGAAAAGTATATATAGAATATAAAGTACACTAGTCTAAACATAACTCTAGCCTAGTCAATATGGAATAAAATATCATCTAATCTTCTACTTGCTTTATTCTAAACCCCCCTCAAACGAAGTGTCGGATGCTCACCGACGCACAGATTGGACCTGAAAAAATTGAACAACTGACGAGAGAGCCCCTTGGTGAAGATTGCTGCAATTTGAAGAGAATTCAAAACACGAGCAACACGCAACTTTCCAGATGTCACCAACTCACAAACAAAATGATAGTCAATGTCGATGTGCTTCGTCCGCTTATGCGCCACCGAATTCTGAGCCAAAAAGATAGCACTGTTGTTGTCGCATAATAGCAATGAAGAACCAGAAAGCGGAACCCAAAGATCACGAAGCAAATGAATGAACCAAACCACCTCTGAAGTAGTGTTGGCAAGAGCACGGTATTCAAACTCAGTGCTGGAGTGAGAAACAGTGGGTTGTTTCTTGGCACTCCAAGAAACCAGATTCCCACCAAGGTAAACTGCATAACCATATGTGGACCGACGAGTATCCTTACAGCGGGCCCAGTCAGCATCAGAGTACCCTAACAGCTCAGGAGTACTAGCAGAATGAAAGCTATGACCAAAATGAAGAGTGCCACGAACATACCAAAAAATTTGTGTCACTACAACGAAATGGTAATCTCTGGGATCCTGAAGATACTGACTCACCATATTGACCGAGAATGCCAAATCTGGATGAGTGATGGTAAGATACGGGAGAGCACCAACAAGAGAACGATAATGTGTAAGATCCCAAAATGGAGGTCTAATAGAGCTGTGAAATTGAGAACTAGGGATAAAAGGCGTAGAAATAGGTGTCGCGTCAGACATACCGGCCCGAGTCAAAATATCACGAGCATACTTTGCTTGGCCAAGAAGTAACCCTAAGGAGGTAGGCAAAACTTAAAGACCAAGAAAGTAATGAAGTGCACCAAGATTCTTGATTGCAAACTCTCTCTGTGTCTGATTAATGAACTGGCAAAGAAGAGTCGAGTCGTTGCATGTAAGAAAGATATCGTCCACATACACAAGTGGTACAGTAACGACGACCCTCTCGAGAGGACAACTAAAGAAGTATCGGCTGAGTTACACTGAAAACCAAGTTGTGTCAGATAACTGCTGTAGCATTGGAACCATGCCCGATGAGCCTGCTTAAGACCATAAATGGCCTTTCGTAAGTGACAAACATAGTCTGGATGAGCAGAATCCTGAAAATCAATAGGCTGCTTCATGTAGACCGCAACATCAAGAACACCATTAAGGAAAGCGTTCTTGATGTCCAACAGATGAAGTGGCCAGGAATGCATGGTGGCCCCAATCGATGATGGAATAGCTCCATAAAAATGACAAAATCTCCAGATCTAAATTAGAACGATTGTCTGTAGACGATGAGACATAAGGGAATAAAGTTTCATCATAGGAATTGTGGCGAGAGACATAGATACGCCCAGAAGTTGGGTCGAGACACTGGAAGCCCTTGTGACGAGGGCTGTGGCCGATAAAAACACATGGAATAGACTGTGGTGAAAACTTATCAATAGCAGTGGCACGTAGACATGGGAATGCACGACATCCAAATGGGTGAAAGAGGGTATAGTCAGGCACATGGCCAAAAACAACCTCAAAAGGTGATTTTCCATCAAGAACTGAACTAGGAAGACGGTTAATGATGTAAACTGCGGAGGAGAAAGCTTCCACCCAATAATAGTGCGGCACAGAAGAGTAAAAAAAAACATGGAAATACTAGTCTCTATGATGTGACGATGCTTCCAATCAGGTTCTCCATTCTGAGCAGGTGTATAGAGCGAGGGCATCTGATGATGAATGTCACATGATATGAAGTGAGCCTGAAGTCGGTGATTAGTAAACTTTATGCCACCATTGGTCTGAAAATTTTTAACCCGAGCAAAAAATCGGGTTTCAACGAATTTCTGAACTGATGAATGTGTCATAGAAGTCCGACTTATGCTGCATCGGGAGAAACCATGTGAATCGCAAAAACATCGATGAAAATGGCATAATAAGCTGTAGATAAAATAGGAGCCGGTCCCCACAAATCACAATGCACTTTATCCAACAAACGAGTAGCGGGCTTGTCACTAGTGGAAAAAGGTAAATGGCTACTCTTGGCCATTTGACAAGGAGAGCAACTAACAGATGCATGCATAGCGGAAGTGATAGAAATATGGCCCCGTCGACTCAACAACTGAACGGTATCATGAGACACATGACCAAGGCGAGAGTGCCACTTCTCAAAGGAAACTTGAATCTTTCTAGAGCGTAATTCGCCTAAAAAGTTGGAATCACCAGTCTCAAGAAAATAAAGACCTGAACTATGACAACCATTACCAATTATCTTCTCTATATGCTTGTGCTCAATGGAAAATGCGTTGGCATAAAATATAATACAAACATGTAAATCACGAGTAAGCTTACTAATGAACAATAAACTTCTAGTAATCTTAGGAAACACAAGGACATCCTTAATAGAGAAACCATAGAAATAACACTGACCAATGTAAGAAATAGATAATGATTCACCATTTCCAACAAGAATAGAATCAGAACCACGATAACATTGTACCTTATCAAGACGACTGGTGCGAGCAGTGATATGAGATGTAACACCTGAATTAACAATACACTGATTCGACGAAGGATGACAGTTGGGACCATTCAAACTGGCCTGAAACAAAGCTTTGTCCTCAATCCAATTAGTGGAACAATCTTCCCGAGATAAAGGAGCCAAATAAACCATAGAAAGAAGATGTCCAGAAAATATGCGCACAAGACGCAGCTATCAACAACCAAGCGCGTGATTCAATGTGCCAAAGGAAGGCTAAAAAATATTCCCAAAATTGCCAGGCACGTGTAAAGATGCACAGGGGATGCTGCTAGAGTTGCCAGGAGCATGAATTCACACACGAAAGGGAGTAGGTGCGAGTCTGCAACACGTGCGCGTGGCCGCACGTGCTTCTGGAAAGGGCTGTGGGCGAGTGGATATGAGTGTAAGGCTAAGACGCGGGCTTCAAATACACCGGAGAAGATGAGCAAACTTGAAGATGATAGAGCTGATTTTTGATATCCCGAAATGAATCCGTTGTCGGAAGAAGAGCCTGATGTCGGAGATGACTTGGACGTCGGCGAAGTTTGTTGCCGCCACAGATGGATGAAACTGGAGATCGATGGAGAACAATTGCTGTTGGAGAGGGGTACCGTTGTCAGATACGGACGCCGGAGATGACGATGATGATGACAAAGTCGGAGATGAAGAGTTTGGATCTTTGGAAAGAGAGAAACGCCGACGAAGTGGAGGTTAGACGAAGAAGACTGCCGGAAGATGGTCGGAATTCACCGAAAATTGACTGGATATTCGCCGAAATCAGGTGCCTCGGTCGGCTGGAAAAAATAAATAAAAATATATTTAGGGTTGATAACTTAGGATCAAAACTTGCTTTGGTACCATGATAGAATGATTTTCCGTAGTGATTCTGATTAATGATGAAGAGTATAAATAGAGTATAAAGTAGACTAGTCTAAATATAACTCTAGCCTAGTCAACATGGAATAAAATATTATCTAATATTCTACTTGCTTTATTCTAGGAACGTCCAACATCGATTACAATAAATGGAATTGATATACAACTCAAGTAGCCTCTAGCAATAATTAATTTATTGCAAGGATATCTAAATTATATGTCAACTAGCTAGATTGATCATCTGTGTTGTCACAGATTAAAGATCCAATAAAAATTGTAATATTGCTATCGGGATATTGACTTGTTTCCCGTGAATACCATGACCAATTGGCAGAGAGAAGAGTATCATATATCAATCACTTCGCCAAACATGAATCTTGAAGAACTGCAACACCACTCAATGCAAAGCACAATCTATGTTGTTCAAGTTGTAAATACCTTAAAAAATACATATCTGAAAGCATCCGAACTAATGGAAAACCTAACCAAAAATACGAACAAAATTACGAAAAACAAATATGTACAATCATATTAAGAACAAAACATCGATGCGAACAACTAAATCGAGTGATCATTATGAACACAACAATCTAATCTATAAGGTTGAAGAACAACACTAATGTATGAAAACAGATTCATACTTATTCAATAACATAAATACTCAAAGAATGTCAATTGAAAATTTACTATTACCCCATATCCCCATGATGGGAAGATGGGAAAAAGAAAATTTAGGAGAAAAGTAGGAATTTTTTTAGAGAGAGGAGGAAGGAGACAACGGTAGGGTTTGCAAAAAACAAAGTATTACTTATTAACTTTTAATGACTATTAGTTATACTCCATTTGTCCAGTTAAAAATGGCAGAATTATTATTTTTAGTTTGCTCTTTTTATGCAAACTGATACGACAAAAAATAAGTGTGAAAAACTAAGGATACTTTGAAAAAAATAGTGGACACAGTTTGAAAGTTGCTGAAGTGAAAATATTGTGAGAATTTAACATATATTTTGTCATTTTGGATAGTTTTTAACTCATACCATATTTTCCGGGGCGGATGAAAAAAAAGTATCCTTTTGCTGGGACAAAGGGAGTATGTATTTAGATAATTCGTAAAGTATAAAGCTTTGTTCTTGATCAATTTAAATAATTGTCACGGTTTTAGTTTCGTTTTGTTACAAAGCAGCCGCAGGTTTGACTTGAGTTTTATGCATATTTGTGCATAATTTTCCCTTGAATTTTGTGCGCAGCAATACGAATTTCCAGAGCACGATTTGGGTTGGATTATTTGATTGCGTTTATTATTTTGTTACTTATGTTTCATTATTACTAGATGTGTTTATTGCCTTTTGTGCAATTTGTACCCAGATTTGTCCTGCATGTAAATCCTTTAGGTCTAATTGCAGTTAGACTCTACTTTTTTTTTTCTATCTTTTCCTCTTCGTTCAATAGTTGTTTAAATCCTTTCTGCCGCAAGCCGCTCTTCAAAGGTACACCCACCCCTTATATAGTTGGTCACAAGGTTGGAATGAAAACTCAACGAGAGAAGGGGGGGAAATGCAGTTATTCATATTAATTCCTCTTGTTACCATAAGCATGCTCAATTCCTCTTGTTACCTACATTGGAAAATTTTCTTATTTTATAAGACATTTTTTCAGGGATGAAAGAAGATAGACAAAAGTAAAATTGCTGAAATTATGAGGTGAAAAATGAACTATTGAAGAGGTGGATTTGAAGAAAATAAAGATATTAACTTTTCATATTAATAAGGATTGTATTATCTCTTTTCAACTGAAATTTTATAATTTTAGGAATTAGTTAATTAGAATTAGAATAGATTGGATAGAAGAGTCCGAATTGGTTTGGTATTTGGAATATGCGTGTATACATACACATATACACGAATAGGGTTTGCGACACATACACATATACACGAATAGGGTTTGCGACACATACACAGAATGCTTAGGGGAGTAGTTCAGTTTTATAATATAGTCTTCTTGATTTTCGGCGACCGAATTGATCAGGTGAGATATTGGCTTTGTGATTAATTAATTTCGTGAGCAATTTGGTGCGCAGTAGTTCTTAATTCACGCATGCAAGCAGTTTGAATCCTGGTTTGTATTATCTTATTAATTTCATTTCTTGATTTATTTTATTGATTATGTTCTTTTTTAATAATATTTACTTGTTTTGTTTAATCATTATAAGTAGCTAATTTATATATCGGCATGGAATAACAAGCATTAGTTTATGAATCATGAGGCCTAATTGTTTTATAATTGATTCTTATGTGTTCTTGATTGTTCTTGGTATAATTTATTCTTAATGTGTTTAAGTCTGGCCAACTTGAATATTATTGGGATAATGCTATCTAATTCCACCAATACGTAATCATTGGAAAGGGTTAGTAAGTAGCGAGTTCTTGTGAAAAACAACTAACTAGCTAAGACTGTAATAGCCAGATAGGGAACAAGTAAGTGCGTGTTACTATTTACTTTTACTTTGGTAATTGCTATATCGGGTTCTTTTCATTCTTAATGCTATCGAGGTGTGCATCTGGTTCAGCGAACTTTCCGGGGGCATCTTGGTAAGAGAAACAGTTAGTTAATATAATTTGTTAATTATAATTGGTTAATTGTCAATAAAGTACGAAAGAATTGGGGAGATTAAGCATACCTACTTTCCTATAACTAATAGATGCATATATTAATTGATTTATCTTTGCGCATATGATCGATGTTTAACTAATGTGAGTTACTCCGAGCCAATTACCTTATTCATATATTTTATAGATTTTTATATCTGTCAGTTGCATTATTATTTTATATTAGTTAGTTGCATTATTAGTTGGATAAATTTGAAAATTAAAGCGTGGTGGCTACACCAAAAGTGTTTCTAGATTAGTAGGTATTTTATTATAGTTTTTGTTCCGTTCCTCGTGGGATCGACTCTGCTTACTACTGTGCTAATTTCATTTTAAGAGTTTGCAGATTATTTTGGTGAGTAAAACGACGTTCACCGGTGCAAAAAATGTAGCTTCATAGGCACCAGTAAGTCGTATCGGTGCTAGAATCTATTCCAGCACTAGTACCATTTGCTAGTGCCTATGAAACTATATTCTTGCATCGGATCACTTAGGCACTGGTATGAAAATTTTTAAAATACCGGTGCCTATGCATGAAATACCAGTGCTAGTAAATAAGCGATCAATTTAAAATGATATACACCAATATAACCCTATCTACTTGAATAAGTGCCAATATGACCCTCAGGTATTTTTTAGTACAAAAACAGCCCTAGCTAGTTGATGAAATTGTTAATATAATCCCAAAACACCAATTCCGGCATTTTCCAACATTGACCGCTATTAAAATGACTAAAATGCCCTTTTCCCAAAAACCAAAAAATGTGTGGACAAATGGTGAACGTCGTTTCACTCACCAAAATAATCTGCAAACTCTAATGATGAAATTAGTACAGTAGCAAGCAGAGTCGATCCCACGAGGAACGGAGCAAAATCTATAATAAAATGCCTACTAATATAGAACACTTTTGGTGTAGCCACCACGCCTTAATTTTCAGATTTATTTAACAACAAATAATGCAACTATAAAATATGAAATAATAATGCAAACTAAAATATATAATTGTCTATAAAATATATGAATAAGGTAATCGGCTCGAAATAACTCACATTAGTTAAACATCGATCATAGGCGCAAAGATAAATCAATTCATATGCATCTATCAGTTATAGGAAAGTATGTACGCTTAACCTCCCCAATTCTTTCGTACTTTATCGACAATTAACCAATTATAATTAATTAATTATTTCTCTTACCAAGATGCCCTCGGAAAGTATTCGCTGAACCAGATACACATCTCGATAGCATTAAGAATGAAAAGAACCTGATATAGCAATTACCAAAGTAAAAGCAAATAGTAATGCACACTTAATTATTCTCCATCTTGCTATTACAGTCTTAGCTAGTTAGCTGTTTTTCACAAGAACTCGCTACTTACTAACCCTTTCCAACGATTACGTATTGGTAGAATTAGATAGCATTATCCCAATAATATTCAAGTTTATCAGGCTTAAATCTATCAAGAATAAAATAACCCAAGAACAATCAAGAACACATAAGAATCAATTATAAAACAATTAGGCCTCACGATTCATAAACTAATACTTGTTATTCCATGCCGATATATAATTTAGCTACTCATAATAATTAAACTAAACAAATATATAATATAATAATAAATCATAATCAAAATAATAATTAAATAACTAAAGAAAAACAAATATCAAACCAGGAAATTGGTTTGCATGCAAAACCCCAAATTTTCTTCAAGTCTGCGCACCATAAATTTGGTGAACGTCTCGGTATTAATATGTATGTCTGCTTCTCTGTTCCGTAACTAATGTCTTCCCAATTACAAATCTCCTCCCCCTCTGCCACAAAGCATCAGGTATTTATATACCTTTGCTCGGCCAGTAATAAACCAAAACAATACTCAATTCGGATTCTTCTTCTGAAAATAAATTAAATTCTATTCCAACTCTAATTAACTAATTCTAAAATTAAGAAATTTCAAATGGAAGGAGATAATACAATCCTTATCAATATGGGAAGTGAATATCTTTATTTTCTTCAAATCTACATGTCTTCAAGAATTCACTTTTCACCCCATAACTTCAGCAATTCTGCTTTTGCCTCTCTTCCTTCATCCCTGGAAAAATGTCTTATAAAATAAGAACATTTTCCATTGGAGCACATCGCCTCATTAAAAACCTTAACCTGGAAAACCCAGTGGGAAAAAACCGTTGGTTAAGGGAAAAAGAGTACAATGTATAGCTCCCTCTCAATTCTCCGTAATCAATGAATTCCTGCACCAAAAACACCTTAAAGTGCAAATTATATCTCAATAAAATCATAATAATCCCACAAAATATGAACACAAGATAACACACATCAAATATCCTCACACTTGAATCATGCTTGTCCTCAAGTATGAAGTGAAGAATATAAGAGTAATCAACAATCCACAACGTTCATAAATTCTCATTCCCTCATATGACTCTATCTAAAATGACCTAATAAAAATAAAAGTAAGATAGAAATACAAATCACACAACTAAACAGATAAAAATTCAACATTTAAAAACTCTAGATTCTACTCTTATAACAATAAATTTTCCCCTGCCAAGGAGTAAAGGATCACGTTAACGCACCTGGAAATCATCAACCCTTACAGTAATTGGAATGAAAATGTTCAAGATCAGGAAATCTAATCATCAATTCAGTCAAAATCGGACAAGCAATGAATATTTCTCACGGTTTCACTCAATCACTCTCAATATATGAAGGACAATCACTCAAATAATCCACAAGTTATAACATAGAGAAGTTAATATGCAAATCAGGAAAGTCTTTCTCAAGGGTTGTAACGGGGCTAGGGACCATTTAGATTGGTGAGATCCTAAGGGTTCTAAGCTCAAACAATATCGATCAAAATATTATGCATATATTTGTCCTTCAACCATCATCCATGTATAGTAGACATTTACCAACAATTCTTCATCGCATGGCTATTATGAGAAAGCCAAGTAAGATCACATCAATTGTAGGTGCTATTTTTTTTCTTTTTTTTCTTTCAGCACCATTCTTCTTCAATATAGTCCAAAATTAGAAAAATCGCAACATAAAAATATGATTTTTTTCTCTCTTTTTTTCACTGTTACGCCCCTCCAGTTTGGCCAAACGGAACCCCAGTGTCACTGTTCATCATAAAATCCAGCCTTCATTTTTTGAAACCGTTCAGTCTGGGCAAACTGGACACATACTCAGTAATGTCATCAACTCAAGAGAACACAATGGATGAATTCATCAACATTAACTCCAAGAACATGCATAATAGGGCCAAGAGAAAGGATAAAACAAGGCTTTGGCTAAATATATAGTAACTCATATCAAAGAACATAGTCAAAGCTTCAAAGTGTTTCACTAGGGGTTAATGTAATTGGTAGGCAATTTAAGCTGTGTGGTTCATCCTAGTGCCTTCCATCACTTTCACACATAACAACTCCAATTATAACAATGTGATCTCTCAGAACAAAGATTGATGTAGAGAGTGCTCTACTATAGCTCAAACCTCACTTTAGTAGGCTAAAATATTCAATTAAACTTGTCCTTTTTCGTCATCCCAAAAATCATATCAATCAAATTTCACAAATCATAGAAAATCTCATTCAATAACTTCAAGGCATATTAGATTTACCAAGTTTGTTACAATGAAGTTTACAATCGGCAGGGTACTTTTATCAAGAGCCACTAGAATTTTCTCATGTCAAATTATCGACTCAAACAACACAAAAACACATGTTTAACTGTAAAAAAACCTGAAATAAATAAAAATATATTTTTAATTTGTTTTTCAAAAATACAAAATAAAACACACAAGAAACCTCCTCACACTTAAACTTTGCTTGCCCTCAAGCAAATAGTGAAAAGCTCTTATGAGAAAAGGTTTAACACAGAGTCAACATCATAAAAAATGACAAAGGAAGAGGGAACTTATAGTGGTGGGTCTCGGAAAAATTCCCAATCAAGAGGAAAGCGTTTGATCATAGTCAGAGTCTGCCACAGGCCCCCCGTTTGGCCAAATGGAACCCTGCGAGTCCAGCCTTCCAAATGTGTGAATTCTCCATGGTGCAAATTCAAGTACTTCAAATCTGTAGATCAAGAATTGAGATCAGATGAAAAATTGAAATTCCTAAAAATAAATAAATAACTTAAAAGAAAAAAAACTAAAAAAATTGGGTTGCCTCCCAGTAGCGTATTTGTTTACAGTCTTTGGCTAGACTTTCTGATACGGTCAATAAAGTGGGGTGGGCATAATGGAATTTCTTCCACTATTGCCACCTGAGAAGCATCATAAAATGGCTTGAGGCGATGACCGTTGACGAGGAATGTCTTTTCCGTGTTCAAGCTTTTAATCTGTACAGTTCCGTTCGGCCTAACAGAAACCACCACAAAAGGTCCTATCCACTTTGTTTTAAGTTTCCCTGGCATCAGCCGAAGCTTGGACTGAAAAAGTAACACCTTATGCCCAACCATGAACTCCTTAGACCTCAGATTCTTATCATGCCACAACTTTGTTCGCTCCTTGTACCACATAGCATGATCATATGCCTCCAATTGCAGTTCTTCCAACTCTTGAAGCTGTAATTTTCGCTCTTCCTCACACTTGCTTGTTGTCGTGTTCATTTCCTTGACAGCCCAGTATGCCTTGTGCTCAAGCTCCACTGGTAGATGACACATCTTTCCAAAGATAAGTCTATAAGGAGACATTCCAATAGGCATCTTGTAAGCGGTGCGATATGCCCACAGAGCATCCTCCAACCTCTTGCTCCAATCCTTCCTCGAAGGATTAACTGTCTTCTCCAACACTTACTTTATCTCCCCGTTAGATACTTCTGCTTGGCCATTAGACTGCGGGTGGTAAGTGGTAGCAAGCCGATGATGAACACCATACTTCTTCATGAGGGCCTCAATGGTGCGGTTTTTGAAATGAGTTCCTTGATCACTAATGATCGCTCGTGGCACGCCGAATCTGTTGAATATGTTAGATTTCAAAAACCCTGCCACAACTTGAGAATCATTAGTTTGGGTGGCTTTTGCTTCCACCCACTTCAATACATAATTAACCGCGAGTAAAATATACAAATTACTGCAAGAACTAGGAAAAGGACCCATAAAATCCATGCCCCACACATCAAATATTTCACACACAATTATGGGTACTTGAGGCATTTCATCACTTTTAGATATGTTTCCTGTCTTTTGGCAATTTTCACAACTCTTGCAAAAAATATAAGCATCTCTATGAAGAGTTAGCCAAAAGAAACCACTATCAAGCACCTTACGAGCAGTGCGTTTAGGACCAAAATGACCACAGCAAGCAAAAGAATGACAATGCAAAAGAATTGTACCTTGTTCTTCTTCAGAAATGCATCGTCGAATGATTTGATCGGAGCCTATCTTCCAAAGGTAAGGCTCATCCCAAATATAATGCTTGCTATCACTCTTTAACTTCAACTTCTGAGCAGGACAAGAGGAAAAGTTAGGATTTTAGAGGGTATAAGTGTATTTTCTTTCTTCTTTCTTTTAAAAATTTTTAGAGGGGCAAATTCATCCTTTCAATAAAATCATTCCTTAGATTGTCAAAATGGGTAGAATAGCACTTACATAAACTATCTAGGGTTATATCAGCACTTTCAATAATCAAAAGGTTATATTGGCACTTATGTGAATTAGGTAGGGTTATATAAGCACTTTTTTCATTAAAAAAATCCGACCAGTGAGAATAAATTCATTGGCCGGAAAATGAAACCCAGAACAAACAAAACACAAAAAAAACTCATGTAAAAAACTGAAAAATTCATACGAAAACCCAGAATTTCATTACATATAATTGAAAATACATAACACCTCTTAATTCATGAAACAAGCTATACCTAAACATAGATTAAAAACATAAATTATCATAAAAACTAGAACCTAATTTCCAAAAACCCTAGATAACATCAACGAACCAGAATAGTGAATGTGAGGTCGGATCTGAGCTAAACCGATAATTTTGGCAGAGCTCATGACTCCGACTAGTGACTAGAGTGCGGGGACATGGCGTCAGGGATGGTGCTCCGCGGGGAGGGCAGATATGGATTCAGGATGGTTCGAGAGATAGCATCGGGGATAGAGAACTGTGAGAAGGGTAGAGAGGGGTTGTTGCCAGTGGCGTTGAATCGATGTCAAAGCATAGAGGGGGTGCGCTTTCATCGGCGGCGCTAGGCGGCGGAGAGGGCGAGGTGGTGGAGGAGGAGGGAGAAGATGGAGAGGAGGTAGAGGCAAGATAATGAGAGGGAAATAAGGGTGGGTAGGTTTAGGGTTTCAGATTAAGATTATATAGGAAAATTTTTAATGGTTGAGATTCAATCAACAAAAGAAATCAATGGTTCAGATGAAACCAAGTTAGGCTCTTTTTTTTAACAATGTAGAACCGGTACCGGTGCCCAAAATGCTCACACCGGCGTCTAAGTTTATGAAAAGCACCTGCTTAGGGCTGCTTTAATTGGGGTTTTTTTATAAAAATTATTGAACTTGAGAGCAAACCCAAGAAAACTTTTCCAAGTATGGAGCACCGGTATGAAAACCGGTGCTAATGGTGATCATGCCGGTGCTAATACTTTAAATGTAGCTGTGTGATGCTGCTTTAAATGGGTGTTTTAATTTTTTATATTCTTCCCAAGAGCAAGGGGAAGAAAAATATTCTAAGTACGTAGCACCGGTAGGCTGACCGGTGCCTTTGATGGTGCTATCGGTGCTCAGAAAAATCCCTCAAAAATATTGGACAAAAATTCAAAATTTCCATTTTTCCACTACACAGTAGTACCGATATAACATAAAAAATACCGGTTCTAGTATATTTTGTCGTCTAAGTTAACCTTTTCATTTTTACAATTATGTCAATGAGAATATATTTGGAGGAGGCGAATCACACAATTGGATAAACCAAAAAGCAATTACATAAGAGGCAATTACGTTATTGAAAATTGGGCTACAATGAGTGAACGGAAGAGCTTGTAACATAATTCTTTGAAAATTACATTGTGGGCCAAAATTGAGTTACCCCATTATGCATTGCTCCAAAATACATGATTTTTGTTATTCTTGCATAATTATGGAAATATAAAATAAACAATTTTTTTGGTGAAATATTTAAAAGCGATAGTACAAGTTCTAGAGTAACTTATGGTTGATTGCTTGGAAGTTACAAAGTGAGATTGGAAAGGATTGTGGATATGTTCTTTTGCCCAATTTTTGATAAATATTCCCTTACCGGCATGGAAAATACAATGGGGGTGTATAGGGTAGGATCACGTTCGAGCGGATTTCAATTTGGACTTACGAGTAAATTTTTTAACTTTTGCACTTAAGTCCCTCCAAGAAAGTTGGAGTCATCGAATCACAAAATTGGCGGAACTAAAATGCGATTCAATAATATACGATCGTAACTCTACAACTTGGAAATGTATGGGTGAACGCAAGGGTCTCGAAAGTCAAGATTGAGTACTTATATACATTCTTGAAAAATTATACTGTGGCTAAAAATTGTGTTACCGGTGCTGAATTTATTCATAGGCATTGGTTTTTTGTGTACCGGTGTTGAATTTTGGTTTTGTAGCACCGGTATTCAGTGTGCCGGTGCTGAATTTATTCATAGGCACCAGTTTTTTGGGTACCGGTGCTGAATATTGGTTTTGTAGCACCGGTATTCAGTGTACTGGTCCTGAATTAATTCACAGGCACTGGTTTTTTTGTACCGGTGCTGAATTTTAGTTTTGTAGCACCGGTATCACTGACATACCTCTGCCTATGTACCTGTTTTCTAGTAGTGGATATTGCTATATGATTCCACCAATACGTAATCAATGAAAAGGAGTTAGTGAGGGCGAGTTCTTGTGAAAGCTATACAGATAAGTAGTTAAGACTGTCATAGCAAGATGTGAAACAATTAAGTGTGCAATACTACTTGCGAATACTTGGGTAATTACTATATCCGGTTCTTTTCATTCTTAATGCTATCGAGGTGTTATCTGGTTTAGCGAATACTTTCCAGGGGCACCGTGGTAAGAGAAACAATTGGTTAATTGTAATTGATTAGGTATAATTGGTTAATTATTGACAAGGTAAGAAAGAATTGGGAGGGTTTAAGCAAATACTTGTCGTCCTATAACTGATTGATGCATATGAAATGATTTATCTTTGCGTCTATGATCGATGTTTAACTAATGTAAACTTTTCCGAGCCGATTACTTTCATCATATAGTTTCTATGTTTTTATATTGGTTAGTTTGCATTTTAATTCATATTTTATATTTGCCAGTTTGCATTTTAATTCATATTTTATATTTGCTAGTTTGCATCTTTAGTCGTAGAAAAATATGAAATTGAGGCGTGGTGACTACACCAAAAGAATTATATATTAGTAGGTATCTTTATTATAGTTATTGCTATGTTCCTTGTGGGATCGACTCAGCTTACTATTGTGCTATTCCCAATTATAGAGTTTGCAGATTATATTAGTGAGTGAAACAACATTCATCAGGCTGCGAATTTGTGATTTGGGCATGTATGGTCTCGAAAGTCAACATTGATTACTTCTACACAGTTTTGGAAAATTACACTGTGGCATTATGCATTGCTCCAAACATGATTTTTGTCATTCTTGCCTAAATACAGAAATATTAGATAAACAATTTTTTGGGTGAAATATTAGAAAGCACTAGTACATGTTTTATAGTAACTCATACCATAAACCAAAATTTCAAAACCTTTTTTCCTATTCTATCTAGTAAATGTTGGAAATTTTTCTATGTGTCGAGCACTAGTATGATTACCGGTGCCATTTGTCAACAGACGATTTCCTATACAATTATAACTCAGCTGTGTGGGGTTGCTTTAAAATATTTTTTAAAATGTTAAATTAAATGCACTCCTAGCACCCGGTATATTAGAACCTATACCAATGCTAGCTATTTTCCCACCATAGTTTTACCCGCCAAAATTACTATTTCAGTCATAGGCACTGGTATTAGCACTGGTATATGTCATTCAGCCAAAATTGGTGATGGAAATATTAAATTCATACTTTTTTATTCTTCAAAGACACTGCTATCTAGCACCGATATTTAGTGAATTGGTGTTGGATTTATTCATAGGCACCAGTGTTTTGTTTCATTTGCTAGATTATCGGTGCCTACGAAATTCCTAGCACCGGTATTGCTCTCCCAACACTGACATACTGGTGGATTAGCCATTAGAAAGGAGTTCATTCAACAGAAGGAACAAATCTCGCCAGATTCTTGGAAAAACAACGTGACCCTGTTACTGCTGCAAGCCCAAGTGAAGGAGCTGTCCATCCCCAACTAAACCCTAATGTCGCTTCGTCACCGAATTTGTTTGTTTTCGTTGTAGTGATGTTGGACATATATTGATTATATCATGCGAAAAATTAAGCAACAAAATTGAACGAGCAATTAACATATGCAAGAATAATAAACTTTTATTAATTATTCAAGCATACAATCGAAACGCTTAAATTATAAATAATCAAAGCATAAATCATGTTTCAAGTAATGATGGAGTCACGAGTAACACTCGCTGCCCTTGAAATGAATGAGTCCCGTCGTGGACATCGTTCCCTAGGATAAAACCATCGAAGGTAACAATTAACACGTAAGAGTTACCTCGGATTCACGCAAGGCCCGAAGGACTATCACCTCGACAGAGCATCAACTGGAAACTTCGAGAAAGACAGAAAGAAGACTCAAGTTTAGACTATGGAAGGACTTGAGAAATGGTGTGTCTTTTCTGACTGACTTAGAGGCTCTATTTATACAACTCTAAGAGACCCTAATCATGGAAACATGATATTCTGATTTTCTGTAATTAGAGAAGAATATTCTCCAATCACCAACTCACCAAATCCGAGACATTCCATGAATACTCGAATCAAATCTGCTGGAAAAGGAAGAAATATTTGTACAAATATTCTTCATCATATTAAACATGGTAAACCACATATTTATTTAAGACAAGATATCTCACAAAATATGGAAGTATTTTGTTCTTATCTCTTAAGAATTACACACAAGCAATTCCATATATACTATGCGGTTGGGCCTTCCAGAGACTTCCATGCGGTCCATACGCATTTTGGACAGTCCAGAGAAAATTACCTGGGCCAATTTTCGCCCATTTTTTCCTCTTTCAAGAGTGATATTTAAAACATTCATATCTCATTCACCCTTGATCCGTTTTGAGAGTTTAAATAGTCGATTTTATAGGAGAACCCAAAAATGACATCCATTGACCCAAAATCCATTCGGGTCCCACTCTAAACGAAGCCCAAAAAGTTGACGAATTTCAACCTTTTAACCATCATTTTCCAACAATCCCCCACATGAATAGATATTGATGTAGGAATCAGAACAATCACTTCAAACACAGAGTTTGACTTGGTGATAGATTCATTTCAACGGCATAAATGCTGCATAGGATAAGTAGGTGTCACCCTTTGAACTTTCCCTTGAGAGAGTACACTTAGCCCACTGGTTAGAAAGTAGACGCGATGTCCTTGAACTTTCCCTACCGCTTGTGTGAACGACAATGCACTTCCCACAGACATCTTTCCTAGCCCTTGCGCTTTCCTCGGTTGTGTCCATTAATTAGGCCATGGCACACGCCTAGTTCTGTAAGGTTTCTAAGGAATTGCGTCCCAATAATTCCCTTTCGAAGCGGCCACACTTCTCGCTTACATAGGTGATTCTTGGCGTAAGAGCAGTTCCATAAACTATTGAGCTCTTTCGAGTACTACATACTCGATGTCTTGAATCATTAAAAGCAATTTAATGCTTAACCTCTATTCACATCACTGTTTCTTCATCATAGGAATAAGACAGGAGGTATGAAACCCTCACAGTGATCGCGATGGGTCTTTGCAGTTTAGTTGTCCCTTTGAACCTAGATCTTAGGATCTCCAGTCACTTAGGTTGGGTGTCCACGTACGTAACCCACCATTTATTGGACTTAGTCATATTCCTTTCGATGAGTTCTCAACTAACTCTCGATTCAATTTCTTCGTCAAGAAATCGATTGAATCCTTTCGTCAAAGAATAACAACTCTTATCATATTGACCTTACGTAGTCAACATCGATAATTCTCGTAGAGAGTAGTCGTTCAATGGTAAAGTGTCTATGTCGAGACACACCATCATCGATATGGCTTTAAGCGACAAGCTTTACGCTACACCAATACGCATAAAAGTGCTTTGGTCATCCTAGGGTATATCTTTCCCAATTTTTTTTCCAACACGATGGACTTAGATTCCTCTATGAATCTAGCAAGAGAGAACCATTTCTCTACACAACTCAAGCTATATCCACGAGTCTCACACACAGCTAGTTTCCAGTGATCTTTTCTAGATTACTCGTGTATCATCTTACTATCCATTGTAAGAATTGTCTAATGTGCACTTCAATAAGTACAACAGACTATCAATGACTCTTGAGTTCTCTTCTTAAGAGATATCTCACCTTTACAAAAAGGTAACTCACAATGTTTAGAGTCATTCCATTGAATACGACATATCTCCAAGAGACTCAATCATCGTATCAATTTTTCTATCAATGAGAAAACCATCAATTCAAAGACATAAATGACATGGTCATTTTCCGTGTGCCTTAGCATATCCGCCTTCATCAAACTCATTGATTTAATATCACTGGCTAAACAACAATTAGTTTGGTCACATGATGGGTCATTTAGGAGCATTGAGCTTTCCATTTTGCTCTATTCAGATCTTAATATCTAATTCTCCAAATAATCATTTAGGTACATTGGATGTACTTCTAGCTTTCACAAAACCTTGATAGCAAGTACCATCACCCTTGGACTCATTCTCACGTCTAGAGAACACCCATCAAGTACACAAATATACTTACTAATTGTTCAAATCTACTAGTACTCTAGTGATTTGCACTCATGGTAGATCAATCTCTCTATTGATCACCACTTTCCACAAAAATTATTTCATGGAATCTCGTTTCCTTCGTTGGTTTATCCCTGATCCTTAATGATTTCATCTATTGACTCTTAAGTCCATTTAAGATAAATCAGGATCTTTAACAGAAACTTCCACAAAATACATTTTCTATCAAGATATATTTCTAGTTTCTGCATAATATTTCTTGTGAATTTCAAGAAATTGATAGCACTTCAACATTGTGCATATCTAGTAAAGATACTGTTTAAGTATTCCTTTTACTACATTCGCAATACGCCAACCCACACATTCAAAAGAACTTTTAGGATGGCTCTGTGAGGAGGTTTATTTTCCTCCTTCTTGGGGTATCTTATTTAAAAGATCGCCAGCCAACTTAAAGGCTCCCCCACAACGCTTGATCATTTCTAGCAATTTCCTTCAATCACCAAATGACCTTACAAATATCTACATTGTGAATCACATTCCCTAAATGATTCTATGTATTCACGTCATGGTCACAGATAACCTCATATATTTTTTGTGCATCACGTAAGGGGTTTCGTTAATATACAAACCCAACTTACTAAAAGTCCGTGTGTTCAATAATGAATCAAACACTAGGTTCTTACCCATAAAATTTCTTTTAGGGCTTGATCCTTTCAACAATCAAAACACCTTCATGTATTGATCTTTTATCGTGAAAGTCTCTCTTATTCCTTCAACTCCCTTGGGATTAGAGATAACTAAACTTTCTGATCTCAATTAATCGTTCTTCCTCGCATGACCAATACCACAACCGATGTAGTATCAATTAATCGAGGATTCGATTAACTCTCACTAGGGCGCAGTGTGAGTGTACCAACTCCACACAATTTCATGCCCATTTTAAAGCCAAGTTTCAGTACAACTAAACTTTACTTTCAGACTACTCATATCAAACTTAAGTGCCTTTATGCTCGAAACACATTCAAGCTCATTGCTCGACTCAAGTTTGAGTGCATTGCTTAACTCAATTACGGGTTTACCCTTTTTGGTTCGAGTTAAAGTCATCCCGACTTGATCAACTTGATTCAAATCTCTCGTGATGACGTTTCACCTCAAGTACCTATCAAAATTCCTATGGTCGTTGAATTTTTAGGTTTTCGTCTACCCCCCACATTGGGATGGTTTTATTAAACATCCCCACACGTGTTAAGTTTCTCAAAACCTCGTGTCTTGGGGTTTCTAGACTAACTGTATTAGGATTCCTCATCTCAGAATTCTAAGGCTTTCCAACCAAAGATCTAGAGAATTGACCAATTGTCTTGGGATTCCATATCTCATGATTCTTAGATTTTTCAACCATAAATCAAGAGATTTGACCAAAAGTCTTGGGATTCCCATTCTCAGGATTCTTAGTTTTCCCAACCAAATTCTTGAGATTTTCCCCTCAATTCTTTGATTACAAATGATCAAAGGTTTTTAGCATAGTCATGATAACTCATGCTTTAGGGTTTATACCATGGTTCACAAGAACCAATACCCTAGACATAGTCGTAAACTAATGTCTTCATGTTCACATTTTTCAGGTCATACAAAATAACCAGAATATGTTGAAATTCGAGCCCATATGCTCTATCTGTGCAATCTAACAATTGTCACTCGTGAGCCATATGCTCGTAAACGATCAATCAAGATAGCCAATTATTGGGACAAGCCTTATCAAACCTTTCATTGCATCAAAATGGCACTTTCCCAAACAATTAATCTAATCATAGCATATAAAAGCATAACCCAATTTTAGACACAACATAGATCTAAATTTTTTTTATATATGCAGCTAAATCAAGTCCCTAAATGAACGAGAATACATCATGGATCAAATAACCCAATGTCACATACTTCATTCATGCACGAATATATTACACTCTTGGCGAGAGATGTCATGTTTAAGTGCAAATGAAGTTTACCAATTTTTCGCATGCAATTCTCAGACCAAGCATATAAAAGTCATGAATCACTAGCAGCACATTCTCACACAAAATGGTTTAAATCTTTAACCAACATGAGCAGCCCACATCACCAAATTATTATACCATGCAAAATAGGTATTTCAACATTTGATCAAGTATTTAAACAAATACTATAGCATTTCAAGGGCTTTGAAAATTAAACATGTCTCATAATTTCCAACCATATGCACTGCTTTCATGTAATTGAATAATAATGTCTGATCCCATATTTTAAACTCGTGGCATTTTTTCCCGTAAATTTAATTCAATCTTTCGTGCAAAGAATCAAATATGAGTTCTTACCATATCAACATTTAATCTCATAAGCATGAATATCACGGAATTAGCATATTTTTATAATTGTGCCATGTAATTTAACATACATGCTCAACTCATTTTCCCACATAATTAAGGGATTAATATAACCAAATTCATTTACTATCAAATTCGATAGCCTTAGTGTACTGGACATATATGTACAAATATTATTCACATAACACTCTTTGTAACAAAGTCTTGTTCACATCCAGATTCACGCAAATGGTTATCAAATATAATCCAAGCAATATATGTATATATAGCATATACCATGATTCACATTAATTAACGTGTATACGTACCATAGTTTGCAAAACCGTGGTTACACTCTCGATTCTTTCATGTTGCCAAGCAAATCCTGTTGTATCTCCATGCCAAGTTTTCCTTCCAATAGATACAATCGTGTATACTCGGATTCACCAATGTGTACTTACAAAAAATCATTCATCGTTAAATATATGTACACATCTAATATCGTAGTATAATATTTTAAATAATTATACATAACAAATTGCTCAATGTGATTTTGTTGTAAATAACCAAAACCATTAGCATGCATATTTTTGCACACATACAATTTCCATAAAGTGGCATGCACGGTATAGCATCCAAATAGATGGCAAATAAATATGGCATGCAAGAGTTTCGGATTACAAATAAAATATCGCATACTATCATATGGTATCCATTTGAAGATTAATAACCAAACATGCAAATATTTATATCCGTATGCATAGTATGCATGCATATTTAAACCAAACATTCATTGATATATATATATATATATATATATATATATATATATATATATATATATATGTTTACGCAAACATGTAATCTTCTAATCAATATAAATCAACAAATATCATTCGTTTCAAGACTGTTGGACATATATTGATTATATCATGTGAAAAATTAAACAACAAAATTGAACGAGCAATTAACATATGCAAGAATAATAAACTTTTATTAATTATTCAAGCATACAATCGAAACGCTTAAATTATAAATAATCAAAGCATAAATCATGTTTCAAGTAATGATGGAGTCACGAGTAACACTCGCTGCCCTTGAAACGAATGAGTCCCGTCGTGGACATCGTTCCCTAGGATAAAACCATCGAAGGTAACAATTAACACGTAAGAGTTACCTCGGATTCACGCAAGGCCCGAAGGACTATCACCTTGACAGAGCATCAACTGGAAACTTCGAGAAAGACAGAAAGAAGACTCAAGTTTAGACTATGGAGGGACTTGAGAAATGGTGTGTCTTTTCTGACTGACTTAGAGGCTCTATTTATACAACTCTAAGAGACCCTAATCATGGAAACATGATATTCTGATTTTCTGTAATTAGAGAAGAATATTCTCCAATCACCAACTCACCAAATCCGAGACATTCCATGAATACTCGAATCAAATCTGCTGGAAAAGGAAGAAATATTTGTACAAATATTCTTCATCATATTAAACATGGTAAACCACATATTTATTTAAGACAAGATATCTCACAAAATATGGAAGTATTTTGTTCTTATCTCTTAAGAATTACACACAAGCAATTCCGTATATACTATGCGGTTGGGCCTTCCAGAGACTTCCATGCGGTCCATACGCATTTTGGACAGTCCAGAGAAAATTACCTGGGCCAATTTTCGCCCATTTTTTCCTCTTTCAAGAGTGATATTTAAAACATTCATATCTCATTCACCCTTAATCCGTTTTGAGAGTTTAAATAGTTGATTTTATAGTACTCGCGGAGGAGAACCCAAAAATGACATCCATTGACCCAAAATCCATTCGGGTTCCACTCTAAACGAAGCCCAAAAAGTTGACGAATTTCAACCTTTTAACCATCATTTTCCAAAAGTAGTGCCTATAGTTTTTGGAAACAATATTTTTAGTAGGGGTTCTCATTTTCATCATGGTTACCTACTAGAGAGCTGATTTTAACAATGACCTCGTAGAGTTTTTATGTTCAAATTGCACATTTTTAACACGTGACTTAAAAAATATCATATTCTTCATATTTTTTATTGAAAATAATTAATACTTGTGAAAAGTTAATATTTTAAAATATATATATATATAACGAATCTAATAAGATATCACACAATAATATTTATTCTTATATTCCAATTCAGTTTTATGGCCAAAGTTAAGAAGTTAATTAGTACTAAATAAATAGTCAAATTGAAGTTTGATCTGGGACAAAGGAGTACGGAAAATAGTTTATGTTTGGAATTTTTGTATATGCATGTGAGGGCCCAATAGAGTCATGTCGAGTATTAAATAAAAAGTTATTAGGATCACAATCAACGTGAATAAAAATTAACTGCAATCTCTCTTTATCGGTGGAGATTAGCCATGTAAAGAGTGCATTAGAACAAAAGAAAAGAACGTGAAAGATACATAAGAGACCTCCAAACATTGGCGGAACCACGTTTAGGCGGGGGCAGGCGCGCGCCTGCCCTGAGATCCGTCGGCCAGGCGGGAATTACTGTTCCCGGCCGACGGAAGGGGGGTTCCGCCTACGGCGGCGTAGGCGTGGCCGTGCGGTGGTGAGAAAGCTTCGCCGGAATCATATCCCCTGATTGACTCCGTCTTCATAGCCATATTCCGCAATTCCACTCCACAACTCACATGTCTGAGTTCTAAGCCACAAAGCGAAAGGTGAAAGGTTTGTTCTCAATTTGTGCTGATTTATTTTGTATATCGTGATTTTTTTCAGTATAGTATGTTAGTTTATGGATTCCGGTGATCTCAGATTCTCAGTCTGTGTTTGAAATTTTGAATTACGGAACAGAGGCTGTGTAGCCAGTGTAGGTGTGTTAGAGATCTGAAGCTTCTGTGCTTTACATAATTTTCTGTACCGTGGAATTTGTATGAATTTTTTTACTAGATTTATGGAATTATGCTGCTTCCGGTGTTGATATTTGATTATTAGATGGAAATAGATGACGTGTTGTGTATTAAATCAAATTTGAGCTTGTTTGTTTGGATATTTGTTTCCAGTGATCTATAGCCTTTGAAATTATGATAGACGTATAGCTGATATAGTTTGGATTTTGGGTAAATTTTCTCTGGAATCAATACATATATGTTTGGGGATTGTATTTTTACAGTTAGGTTATGGTTTCAGATATTTCCAGCTCATCTAGATCATGATCTTAACACTTGAAGTGCAGAATTAGGCCGTTTAGGCGCAAATAATCATAGCAGAGATGAAAGGTTTTAGTGTTCCATAATCCAAATCTTACTATAACATGGTATATTTTATGATTTTATACTTTCTTTTATCAGATTTTTGTTGTTTTCCTTGTTGATCGTTGGTGTTTGGAAAATGCTATAAAATGAAATGTACTAGTATTAGTAAGATTTCAAAACTTGTTTGTTTCGATCTTTTTTTCAGTATCTGATGGTTATTAACTGGTGATTCTGTGGTTGATGCAGTGAAGTTGTGGTTATTTCCATGTTATGTTCATGATCTGGAGATGTTAGTTTCAGCACTTTTGACGTCTGTGCTGATAAACTTTGGGCTCTGTATCCTGTTTTGGACACTATATTCTAGTCTGAGGAAACAGCCTGGCAATTTAGGAGTTTATGCTCCACGATTGCTTGCCGAGGGGAACTCCCAAAACAGCCATACCTTCAACTTGGGAAGAGTGCTTCCTGCTCCTGGTTGGGTGGGACGTGCTTGGAAATCCTCCGAAGAGCAACTACTCTCTTCTGCAGGATTGGATGCCGTTGTGTTCCGGCGCCTTATCACCTTTAGGTGAATCATTTTGCTGTTTAATTGGGACTAAAGATGAGAAAGGGCGAATATGTTTTTGTCTCTTTGAAATTGTATGATCCCTTATGCATTACATCTAGAGATGGCCCTAAATTTAAGTGCCTCAGGAATTGATTCCTTTTGTGGTACTTCTGTATATAATTCTGTTATCTTATTTATGCAGCTTGAGAGTGACTACTATTGCTGGAGTTATTGGGATCTTTATACTCCTTCCGGTGAACTTTTTTGGGGATCAACTCGAGGATGTTGATTTTGCTAATCTAACAAGTAATTCTTTGGACATTTTTACAATTTCCAATGTCAAGAATGGCTCAAAGAGGTGACTGTGGATGTGCATGACTTACTTTACTTGTACTGTTATGCTGATTGGAGTGCTCGTAGGATTAAATTGCCTCCACTTCCTAAATCTGCTTCTAGCATTAGAATGTAGTTTTTTTAGTAGTGAATTTGTATGACTTATTGTATTGTACTCATCTTATTATATTATGTTAATCGATCATTTTTTTTAAGTTGTACAATTTTTTTTTTAAGTACAGGCTAATTTCAGCCTACCCTCAAAATTTTTTCTGGTTTCGCCACTGCCTCCAAATAACACAAGCTATCTTATCTTTTCCTAACAGTTACATAAGCATCGAGCAAAAGGGTTCATATGCTTTTGCAGAAGTTAACTAAGTAACTAGCAAGAACTGATGATTACGTCAGCGGTGAAGCAAGTGGAAGCTCGACAAAATCAAGCTTTTGATGGGGGTCCTTCAAGACGAATGTAATCATACATTAGCCCATTGAAAGGAAACTTTCCTCTTGTCTGTGTGAGATATATCGTGTTACTTCCAACCTTAAGATCAGACCCCGGAATGTTTATGTTGTACAACCGATGCAACCCATGAATTCCATGTCTTGCTATTGAATTGTCCTTTCCAATCAATCGCGTTGTAAACTGAGGAGCTCCTCGATCTAAACTGTTGATTTGAACCTTAAATTTCACAAAACGAAACGCGGTTATAATTTATAAATGGTTGCAATGTAAGATTTGAACTGGTAAGAAATACAAAGTCCTTACAAGCATTTCAGCCTCAGTAGCGGATGCCAAAGCTATTCGGAGCATATAAATACCAGATGAATCAATGTCTCGCAAATCAAACATTATTTTCCAAGTAGTTGGAAGGTAAGTATTTTCAGAAATCCTGAAAGGAATCAATAATGTTATGCCATTATAATCATCGGATAAACCAAACAAGCTGATCAATTTTTGAGAGTGATCATTTACCGGTTTACATGGGCAAAGAACCAATTAGACTCGTTGTGAACGCCGACTCTGAAAACCAAATCCCCTTTTGGGTACAAATCTGTGTACCTCCCCCACAATCCATACTGCCTAAATCTGTCATGTTCATTCATAAAAGCGAAAATCATTTCTATTATTTTGACAATAACTCCTGTGTTTTCTTAATGGTGTCATACTTTCTAATTGATTATGCTTTTCTGTCACACTTTCTTTAATGGTAAGAAATAAAATAAGGTGCGACTTTAAATAAAATAGAAGGAGTGTAAATGAATGGATGTCGTACTTTTGTGACGGGATTCCAGTGAAAAGTTTGTTCACAAACTTTGGATTAGGATACGGTATGTTGAACTCCCGGGCTGTTCTATCCGGGAAACCTATTTCCCACAACGTTGGACCATTTCTTAGAGGTTGATACACCAAATTCCCGAGCGCAATTTTACTTCCTGCATAAATTTATAGCAGTAAGTTTCATTAATCAAAATTAATCAAACTCATTCATGAAAATATTATCTCGCAAAGCTTATAAATTACCTGGCTTTATGATGACACTGCTTTGGTGCTTGTAGTCGCCAATAAATCCAGGAACCCAAGCATAAACACTGTAGTTCCCGGGTCGGACACTTTTAATTTCAAAGAAGCCCTTGTCATCCGCTCGAGTCCAGAATTGGTAACCCTAAAAGAAATTATAAGAAAGCAATTTTAGTAAAATGTTATGCACTGTGAGAAAAAAGAAGAAGAAGAAGAAGGGTATCACCTTAGTTTCTATTTGCCAAGATCCAGCATCCCCGGGCGGAGCTAAGCCAATATAAGCAAAACTCCCACTCATTGGGTTGGGACTCTTGAAACTACAAATACAGTTTCACCATTTTTTTAGTTTTAATTTTGATTTTGTAAAAAAAATACAGAATGAAATGAATGATGAAATCTCAATTCAAACTTCAGCACCTATCCCGAACAAGCAACCGGCCGCTAACACTTCCTCTCTGGGTGTGCAAAGGGTAGTCATGCGAATGAACAAAATTGTACGGCCAACTTTCCGTCTCCAATGACATCTGTCAATTAGAGTTCAGTTCAGGGTGGTGGACAACAACATAAATTAAGGACAAGTGAAGCCTTTTTACCTGTTTCTTGGCATCAATCCAGAGATTGTTGGTACCATCATCTTGTTTAACAGAATTTAGGTATACGAACACTGGCCCGAAAACCTTTTTCCATGGCTCTCCACCGCGGAATACTAGTGTCAATGGTTCTCCGGCATAGTGATTGCTAAAGTACATCTGAAAATGTGCAGAAATTTGTGAAAGTTAGAAATAGAATGGTAGCCTTTGGAACTTAGAGAGTATAAAAGTGAAAATAAACAAATTCAAAAGAAGACGTATTTTACTCACTGAGAGAACAGTGGGCCCAACATGGGAAGTCAGGTCTAGCTTTACAGGTCCCCCAGTTTTGAACTCAATACTGGGAGTTATCATCCAAAACCCTGTTTTTGTATCTGGAGATATCCACCCATGCACCCGGCAATCCTTGTTATCGCATGAATACTGATACTTATCGTCCACCTGCAATCAAACCCATAATGATTTAAAAGATGTCGGCTTTTCGGTTATACTGCAAGATTCAAAAGTGATTCTCAAATGATAAATGTGTTTCAGTGACTAATTTATTTGTGAATTATGAAAACATGTTTAAGCTGGTACTTAATTAACACACCTCTTTGGGTGGTTTGGTGAGAAGAACGGCTTCGGGAAAAGCGAGAGGTTCACCCGTTCGCCTTTCTGCAGCTGTTGGCATTGTTCTTTGCATTTCATCAGTTATAGCCATGTATGTAAACCTGATTTATTTGTGGAATTACAACTAACAGTTTCATAAGTTGAAAGCATATTAAATTTAATTACCAGAATATTTATCTGTTAAACAACACTGAATTTATAAATTTTTTGATGGGACTTACAATTTTTCATTAAGCTTAAACGCTGTGCGGCCAGAAGTGAGGTCAAAATCAGGCCAACCTTCCAAGCGCTCCAAAATGCCATACGTATAAAATCCAGAGGAGCCACGTAGTAATATATACCTAGATCAATTTTCAATTACAATGAATATTCCGTTCAGTAATTAATATTGCATAGGAAAAAATAAATTAATTAACGTCAATGACTTTACTTCACCTTTTGTCAATGTTAAGAGGAATTCGGGAGGGTTTAGCCCAATGATCAAATGTTCTACTGAAAGAAACCTCCACTTGACTCTCGTCTTCCTTTATCACTGTAAAATCTGCTCCATCCATCCTGCATATTATATTTGTAAAAACAGTCATTTTCTAAAATTAATGTTAGAAAACACATCATAGTTATTGGAACGTTGGAAAAAGAAAAAATAATTGTTGCATTCTCTAATCCTGGTAAGTATTTCTCGAGACATCCGTGATTTACAATTCACCATCTTATGGTATTAGCAGGTTTGATTCTTGACACATTATAAAGTAAAATGCACTCCCCTAGGATGCTTTCATATATGAAACGAGTTTGAAACTCGTGTCGAGCTACTTATGATTATATAAGACAAAGAAAATATTAGCCAAACATTTTTAAAAAATAAGTAAGCCTCAGTTACTTGTCAAGGATATTGTTCTCATTTCCCGGTTGCTGCCATACCAAATCCCAATACCTACATTTTCAAAAACAGTTAGAAACTGAAAACTGAAACAAGCAAAAGGGGGGAAAACTGCTTTTAGAATAAGCTAACTAATGAATAAGGATATACTATAAGAATAAGAATTATAAGTACCCTCTGTCATCGGGTTTATTTGCCCCCTCCAGTAAATTTTGGATACCTTTGTACTGTATCCCTGTAACTTGCCCTTCTGGAACTGAAAGCGTGATATTAACCAGGCCGTTATCCATCACAACCTACCACAAAAGCAACATTATAATGTACATTAATCCAAATTAAAATTCACAAAGCCATTTAGATTTCACTATGCGTTGCTTTTTCTTACTTGATCTTTCTCTCTGCGCAATCGAACTGGAGGGAACTTTTGGCCTGGGGCATTTCTGCGACAAAATTAATTTACAAATAAATCCTCTTACAAAATTGTAGACCTAGGAAGATGTTTATGTTTATGCCAGTTGATTCGCAGGAGAGATTATTTCGCATGTGAAAAGAAAATGGCTAATTTTGTTTGTCATGGGTTCATACAACAATTGTTGGTCAAATTCCAATTCCATAGGAAAATATACAGAAAGCTCAAGGGCCTAGAGTAGTGACAGGGATACTACAATGTAAGGTCAAAGACAAATATAAAATAATATAAGGTATATTTATTAGATTCAGAAAATTTTAAGTATCACTTCAAAAAAATTGCTTACTTTAATAACTAAATGATGATTGATTAGAAATAATATCTAACATTTGATCTGCCGGAAGATTTAAATCCTCGCTAAATTAACTTAAGGAGGCGTTAAAAGCACTTTAGTTCAGACTGTTCAGTGTAAATTAGACATAAAAAACTGGGTCTAAATCTAAATAATATACATGAGATGATGTGCATATATTTTGAGAAGAAAACTATAACTATCTACACACATTTATTTTTTAACGAAAAAAAGGAAGGTGCCCTTTATGTTTTTCTTCATTCCATGGGTTCAATATGTATCCTCGTTTTTTTTTTAAATATTTTTTTAAAAGCCAGATTTTATTCTTCTGAAAAGGTAATGTTCGAATACAACGTACCGAAACACGATTTTTTATAGTTTAATACCTTTTTAATTAAGCTACCATAATAAGCTTTCATGCATGCATCAGTAAAACTGAGAAGATGAAGAAACATGACTATATGAGCACGGGGTGAAAAAGAAACTTACTGGTTTGTTACTGCAGATGCAGAAAGAGCCATGAACTGAAGCAAGATTCCAAACCACGCCAGCATCATAAAACAACTCCATTGTCGTCTCATTTTCTATCTTCTTCAAATCGTAATTCGATAGAACCCGCAAATTTCACAACCAAAATTTCATGCTTTCTAAAGAGGTGAATAATTTATTTTTTCTACTCAAGAGACTTTACCTCAGAAGAGAGAAACGAAATGGATTAGTTTGAAGGAGGTGAATCGAGTTGGTATATATACGTCGAAAATTGGAGTGGTGGGAAGATGGAAGTGTTGGAGGATGAGATATTTTCATGCATTATTAAATATAATAGATTGGATGTATTGCCGTGCTTTTTCTTTTTATATAAATATAATAAATAAATGGTTAGGGTTTCGAATTCATTTCCCCTTAAAAGATCGTAATGCCCCCTCAAACAAGTTAGTACAAATTTTGATCCGATGAATCTTTATCACAGCTCCTCTAATTTCGTGTAGCTTACTATGGCGCGTCGTTTGTTTCCTAAAAAAGAGAGTGTATTCGGATAATATTAGGAAAAAAAATCTACTGTTATACCGACTAACGGTTAGACTAATTATTAAAGGAAAATCTCAGAAATGCGCATTTCCATAACCTTATGGATCGTCCACATGTTCATTTACCTTAAATATTGTAATTTTTTATTAAATTTAAATATTATATTTTATAAATTAAAATAAGTAATAATATGTATCTGAATGTGACAATATAAAAACATATAATATAAAAAAATATTTTAAAAAATTCTACATTTTGTATGTAATTTAACAAATGCAATATATAAGGTATGAAAGAAGTGGCCTGTCCATAAGCTTATGGACAAACCGCCTGTTAGGAGACCTACTTATTTATTAAAATATCGTTTCAATAACTTTTAAGGTCAAATTATAATTATTATTTATACATTTGATACATTTTGAAAGGTTTTTAAAATTATATGAATCTCGTTGCAATAAATAATAACAAACAACAAATCACCCGATTAATTACACCATTATAAAATAATTTCGTCTAACATTTATGAATTTCCGTTTCACCTAAATTCCAAAACTCTATACCAAGTTGTTTAACCGTTTGGTGTTGAAACACCAAGTTCAGTTTAATGTTTAAAACACAAAACGAAATAACGCAGTGCACACACAACTTGGTTACGCAGTTCGGTGCGAATACACCTACGTCTGCGGGGCCTTGCCCAGATCAGAAACCATTCACTAGAAAGCAGTCTTTAGTACAAGAAGCTTAACTTAAATACTAATCCATTGCTAACCTATAGAGTGAATGTTGTGAGATCCCCTCACTGCCGATCCTACGCCGTTGAACCCCCACGATCAACACGTCTCTCTGGATCTCCTCCTCCCGAGGAATTAAGGCTTCCTTGTTTCTGATCTTTAAGAACTTGGTTGGTTGTTTTGACGAACCTCCAAAAACCATGACGAAGAGCTTCAATAACGTATCTCACGTAGAGATAAAAACTTGATTGCTTCGCTCAACTTTTTACGAACTTGGTCAGATTAAACAATCCTCCAAAACCTGAGACGAACTTCTCCACCAACGTATCTCACGTAGAGATAAAACTTGGTCGCTTCGTCTCCAGACACCACAGGCAGATCGCTCCAAACTTCTCACGTAGAGAATAATCCTTGGTCGCTTAATTGATTGCGTTGTATCTTCTTGTATTTATATCCATCGCAATCCTGCCTTCAATCAAACTCTTTCCTTGTCTAACTCTACCATAAATAGACTTCTAAACTAAGGAAAGATCTAATCCTAATCTGGTTTGTAAATGGACAATCCTTTATTAATAGGACTTGTACCATAAATAAACTATTTAATCAATTCCTAACTATTACAGGAATATTCGTTTACCAGAATTAGATAGCCACGAAATCACATACTTATCTTCACAATATTCTGATCTGATCGCATAATCATACTCCATAATTAGCTCCATAATTCGTGGCTAAAACCTGCTGTCCAGAAACCTGCTGTCGCAGTGGTGTTAAAACACCAGATCCCAGTACGCAGTGGTGTTAAAACACCAGATCCCAGTATTCACAATATGCCATAAAGAAGTCCAACTCCCAAGGACTCTACAATCTCCCCCTTGGCATATTTGTGAATTCATCAGCACTGGATTGTGACCTACCAACTCCCCCTGAATTCAACTCCACTAAAACAACCAAGAATTCAGCAATAACACAGGTCATGCAGGTTTACTAATAAAATTCAGCAAGTAAAACAATAAATTCATCCAGTTTTCTCCCCCTGGATTCATGAATGTGCCACCGAAAATAAATGCTGTCTGCTCCTCAGCAGTTGCATCACCATTACCATTATGTGCATCATCGTTATTAGCATCATCATCACCATCATGTGCCTCTGAACCATCCTAAGTAGCTTCAGCCAACAAGACTCCATGCTCAGTATCCAAAGCAGTCAACTCCCCCTGAAGCTTTGCCAAAATAGCCTGATGTCGTTCAATCAGTTCCTGGTATACTCCAACTCGATCCTCAATAGCTTTCAACCTCGCCATACCAGCATCCGAGCAAATCTCTTCCGTTTTGCAGCACTTTTGATGCGCTCCCAGACTGTATAGTAATGTAGCCATCTCTTTGGTGACACTCGTGTTGTTTACAGAGGGAATCCAATTATGCACGGCGACCACATACAAACAATAATACCTGGACGTGAGGTTAGATGCAATTATCTGTTGTCGACCAGTCACAGGCCATGTGCTCTCCACTTCACCAGTAAGCTCTACAGCCACCTAATCATAATTTTCTGGCATCTGGTGTTGGAACACCGGTTTGTCATCCCTTGACGAGCTATGCTTCAGACACTTGTTCAACACCTCTGGTGAAAACTCAACAATCTCTCCACGCACATAAACCCTATGAAACCAGGGTGATTCTACATCTTCACATTCAGCTTTCAGATCCGAATAGAACTCCAGCACAAGTTTCTTGTTATCGTCACAGAAACAGGTAGCCGCCTTAAACACCTCGAGATGGTGCAAATAATCCGTGAGTCCACATTCCTTGTATTTTACAGCACCAGCTGGCCTTTCCGCCAATATCTTCCTGTCACAGACAAACTCCCACTTTTCTTGACTTGCATCATCAAAGAATTCAGGGCTAATGGCTTCACTCGCTTCAGGTAGAGGTTGTGCACTAGACTCAATTGTCTCAGCTTGTCTTTGCTGTCTGGCAGCACGGAGCCTCTTCATCTTCTTCCCAATCAGTTCATCGCTGTGTTCACCTGCTTTCATTGAATTTTGAGTAACATGGGTTCCCACATACTCTGGTGGTGTTTCAACACCCACTTCCTGCACTTTCTCTTTGATCCACGTGTCTTTCTGGTCTTGAGTGGTATTTCAACACCAACACCAGTACCCACTAAGTTGCCTTCACCACTGGCTATCTCAGTCAACTCTGCCAAGTTTTCAAGGTCATACCCCTCAGAATTTGATTCCATATCAGCAAAATCCACATCCTGTGCTTAATTCACAGGTACCTGGTCATCAACATTTGATATCACATCTGGTGTTTGAATACCAGAAACAATCACACCATCACACTCTGGATTTTCCACTTTCATCAACATTGGAGATCACATCTGGTGTTTGAATACCAGAAAGCTCTATCCTCATCTTCTCCATTTTCAGAGGCTGGTTCCATCAATACTGACACGGTCTCACCCATAACAGTTCCTGGTGTAGCAATACCAGTATTATCCACTTCATAGTTCTCATTGTCAGCACCTGCTTGCTGATCCATAACATCATCCTTGATTTCTCCTGTCTCAGACACATTCTCGACTATCACAGATGCACTCTCAGATTCCTTCAACATAGACACTGTTTCAATTTCAACAGCTCCCCCTGCATACACTGTCTCCTCATCACTGTCACTGATTTCCACGACCGGAAAGGGCAAATGTCTGAGATATTCTTGAAGCACAAACACTGATTTTCCATGCAAGCTCTTAAACTTCCTGAGATCAACATAATCTTGGTTCTGGACCTGGTCTTCGGTCGGCGACGATTGACTCCGTCCCACTTTGCCAACCTCTGCTCATGACCTCCACAGCACTCATTCAAGTCCACATCCGAATCAATTTCTTCAAATCACAAATTTTCTGGAACTCGCTCACTCGAGAAACCTCCAAACCGTTTCTTGAAGGTAAAGTTCACCATTGTCAATGGGTTTTGGTGTGGGCAATGCAAATTTGTGGGATTATGAAGATTTCAGGTCACCGGAGACACTGTTGTGCGAGCTCTGTTCTTTTTCTTACTGGGCTCTATCCAATTTCGTGAACAACCAAGCCCATCATCACAGATTTCTGGCCCAAGGTTAGCTCGTCTGATCTACTTCCCAATCAAGCTGTTTTTTTTTCAGTACCACTAGCCCTCGGTGTTTAAACACCAAATCTCATATTTTTGAGATTTTCGATTTTTCTAATTTTTTTTTCTTTTCCAACTATATTTAAAAGAAAAAACAGAACAGAAAAAAAACAGCATAATGGACAGATCTGGGTACCTTACATTCGACACACACCCAAGTGCTGTCTGAGACCTTCAAAAGTCACATCATTGAATCCATAGTCTCTCTTCATCTGCTTCATCCATAATAGCTGCGCACAACAACTCCCTGCAGCTAGATATTCTGCCTCAGCCATAGACAAAGATATAGAATTCTGCTTTTTACTGTACCAGCCCACCAGATTTGATCCAGCAAAGAAACATCCACCAGTGGTATTCTTACAATCATCAGCATTCCCGGCCCAGTCAGAGTCACTGAGACCTACCATACTCATTAAGTCAACAAACTCATTCACCAATGCTGAAGAGGTGGATCCAAAGACAATATCATCAACGTAAATCTGTGCGATCAAAAGATGTGTCCCCTTATGCAGCACACACAGTGTACAATTCACTCCCCCTCGACGATATCCCTTCTGACTCAGAAAGGGTGTCAGTCGCTCATACCATGCATGTAATGCCTGCTTGAGTCCATAAAATGCTTTATTCAACTGATAGACATGATCAGGAAAATGTGGGTCTTCAAATCCCTTGAGCTGCTTCACATAAACTTCCTCCTTCACTAGACCATTCAGAAAGGCACTCTTGACATCCATTTGATGAAGAGTAAAGTCTAGAATACAGGATGCCGCCAACATCAACCTAATTGACTCCAATCTGGCTACGGGTGCAAAAGTTTCATCAAAATCGACCCCTTCTACTTGTGTGTAACCTTGAGCGATAAGTCGAGATTTATTTCTTGTGACGTTACCATCTGCATCAGATTTGTTCTTAAAGATCCACTTGGTTCCGATCACATTTACATCAGCAGGCCGTGGGGTGAGGCACCAAACATTGTTTCTTTCAAATAGCTGCAACTCTTCTTGCATCGCCGAAATCCAATACTCATCAATCAAAGCTTCTTTGTAATTCTTGGGCTCAGTAAGAGATATAAAACATGATAATCCTGCCAATTCTCTGTAATTTACCCGTGGCTGATCCCGTAACTGCATGTGTCTGGTCGAACTTTGTTCAGATCCATGTGCTACTGTTTCCGGAGTTTCAACACCGGTTGACTGTGCTGGTGTTTCAACACCAGTAGGATTCACTTGATCGAGAATATCACTTTCACCCAAAGTTTCTTCTTCTCTAACTGCATTTATGTGTCCCGCTTTTCTGTGCAACAGAGCACTGACTTCTTTTTCCGAGCTAAAGCAGGTGACATCTTGATCGAGCAAATAACAGTTATCCATTGATCTAGACCCAGTGAATACTTCAGTTCCATGGTTTACGACACATTTCTCCTTGTCGAAAAACACTGTCATTTCATTGTCACATATATGGCTAATGCTCAACAAATTTGCTTTCAGACCTTCCACCAGTAATACATCTTGGAACACCGGAAGCCCTTTGATGGCTAACTCACCTTTGCCGATTATTTTACTGCATTTCCCATCACCAAATCTAACATATCCACCAAATCCAGGTTTGAATTTTCGAAGAAATTCAGGTATTCCAGTCATATGCCTCGAGCACGCACTATCGAAATACCAGGAGTTTCCTGTATGTGCCCCAAAACAAACGAAACTTGAAAAACAAACATCTTGAGATTTTCGAACCCATACCTGGTTTACTGATCGATGGATGTGATTAGGATTTTGATTGACACGTGTGTTCAGAAATCCGGTTCTGTATCCTCCAGTATTAAACTGATGCCTTGCATTATATCCTGGCATGGTGTTGAAACACCGATCTGTGGTGTTGAAACCTCGATCTGCTGTGTTGACAGACATTGTCCTAAGCCGCTTAAAGCACCTATTTCTCACATGGCCTTGAACTCCACAGTATCTACATCGTCTGATCCTTTTGGTGGGATAATTCTTCTCGATTGTTCTTGGAGCTGGTACACCTTGATCTGCCTTGTTTTTCAACACATTCACTGTCCTTTCATAACCAATTTCGTGTTTGGTCATCTGTCTCATTCGTAGACAATCTTCGAGCTTAGCTTTCCCTGTATTGAGACGTCTAATGGCTTGTTCTGCTGTCTCTGCTCTTTGCACCGCTTCATTGAATCCCTTCTTAATCTTTTCAAGTTCTCCAATTGCCTCTTCCTTTTCAAGTTCATTCACTTTAACCTTCTCACATAGTCTCTTATTCTCAAGCTTGAGCTCTTTGTTTTCATCTGCCACTTTTAACCACATCTTGTACATCTCCATGCTTTCCTTGCGAATATCATCATCACTAATGCTTCTAGTCTCTTCATCTGAGCTACTACTGTCTACTTCATTCAGCACACCAAGACCTTCCGTACTAGAGTCTTCTAACTCCATCATCGACACACCGAAAGCGACATGATTTGTATACTCCTCTCCATCCTTAAAATCATCTCCTCCGTCATCATCACTCCAGGTTGTAGCATACGATTTTCCTTGCCTTTTAAGCGTATTGGCACACTCAGCTTGTATGTGTCCAAAACCTTCACATTCTCTGCACTGGATTTTCCTGTTCAGGTTTGGATTCGTTGATTTGAACTTTGGTGTTTCAACACCAATTTCTTGGCCAAATTTTGGAGTGAATTTGCGTTTGTATTTTTGCTTCCACTTGGCTTCTCTTGTGGCTTCCTGCCCACCTTCTTCATAAATCTGGAGAAGTTCCTGGTTATGTTTGCAATTTCAACGGACTCTTCATTATCTGAATGATCTTCCAACTTTTCAGAAGTTCTGCTCGAGAAAGCCAACTCTTTCTTTCCTGCTTTTGTTTGCAGCATCTCCATCTCATAAGATTCCAGTGATCCCATTAGTTCGTCAAGTGTCATTGTCCCTATCCTTCCATTCTCATTAATTGCAGTAACCTTCATGTTGAATCGTGGAGGTAAAGCTCTTAACACTTTCCTAACAAGCTTTTGGTCTTTGTACTTTTTGCCAAACTGAAACGCTTTGTTTGCAATATCTCGGACTCGTCCATTGAACTCAGAAATAGTTTCATCTTCACGCATCTTCAGTTCTTCAAATTTGGTCGTGTAATACTGCAGCTTTGATTCTCTTACAGAGCTTGTTCCCTCATGGTAAGTCTGTAACACATCCCACGCTTCCTTTGCAGTCTCACAGTTTGAAATCATTTTAAACTGATCTTCGTCCACAGCCGTAAAGATGGCATTCAATGCTTTTGAGTTGGACACGTGCGCTTTATGCTCCTCGGTGGAATACCTAGAGAATGGTTTAGTGGCAGTGGAGCTTGATCCTTCAGTTGTGTCACTAGCAGGTGGAGTGTATTGATTTATGACATAGTTCCAAGCTTGATCATCTATAGCTCCAATGAACACTTTCATACGTGCCTTCCAGTAAGCATAATTTCCTTGTTCCAGCAATGGTGGTCGCGTGACTGATGCCCCCTCCTTTGGTGCCATGGTGAAACCTGATCTCACTCTCCCTGTATAGGGGTCAGCAAGTGCCTTGCTCTGATACCAATTGAATTTCCGTTTCACCTAAATTCCAAAACTCTATACCAAGTTGTTTAACCGTTTGGTGTTGAAACACCAAGTTCAGTTTAATGTTTAAAACACAAAACGAAATAACGCAGTGCACACACAACTTGGTTACGCAGTTCGGTGTGAATACACCTACGTCTGCGGGGCCTTGCCCAGATCAGAAACCATTCACTAGAAAGCAGTCTTTAGTACAAGAAGCTTAACTTAAATACTAATCCATTGCTAACCTATAGAGTGAATGTTGTGAGATCCCCTCACTGCCGATCCTACGCCGTTGAACCCCCACGATCAACACGTCTCTCTGGATCTCCTCCTCCCGAGGAATTAAGGCTTCCTTGTTTCTGATCTTTAAGAACTTGGTTGGTTGTTTTGACGAACCTCCAAAAACCACGACGAAGAGCTTCAATAACGTATCTCACGTAGAGATAAAAACTTGATTGCTTCGCTCAACTTTTTACGAACTTGGTCAGATTAAACAATCCTCCAAAACCTGAGACGAACTTCTCCACCAACGTATCTCACGTAGAGATAAAACTTGGTCGCTTCGTCTCCAGACACCACAGGCAGATCGCTCCAAACTTCTCACGTAGAGAATAATCCTTGGTCGCTTAATTGATTGCGTTGTATCTTCTTGTATTTATATCCATCGCAATCCTGCCTTCAATCAAACTCTTTCCTTGTCTAACTCTACCATAAATAGACTTCTAAACTAAGGAAAGATCTAATCCTAATCTGGTTTGTAAATGGACAATCCTTTATTAATAGGACTTGTACCATAAATAAACTATTTAATCAATTCCTAACTATTACAGGAATATTCGTTTACCAGAATTAGATAGCCACGAAATCACATACTTATCTTCACAATATTCTGATCTGATCGCATAATCATACTCCATAATTAGCTCCATAATTCGTGGCTAAAACCTGCTGTCCAGAAATCTGCTGTCGCAGTGGTGTTAAAACACCAGATCCCAGTACGCAGTGGTGTTAAAACACCAGATCCCAGTATTCACAATATGCCATAAAGAAGTCCAACTCCCAAGGACTCTACAATTTAGTTGGTTTTAAATAAAACTGTGTAAAATTAGAGCTTTGGACATTTCAAATTCTAATTGCAGTTTTCGGTGAATAATTTTTTGATTTAGGGATTCGACTCAATTCTTTAATTTCAAAACTCTCTTTTATAAATATTTTCATATTTGATGATTCTATTTATGTATTGAACATAATCAGCCTCATCATTTTGTAACTATTATAGTGTCATTTAACTTTTCATACAGAGAGTGCCTCCTGTCAACACTAGTGCATGTATTATCCTTAACGGCTCTGATGTGCAGTGTTTTCAGGTAATTGGCGCAAAATCGTTATGCTAGTAATGTTTTTACATCGGGGCATATTTTTGCAACCATGAAATATTGAGGGACGATTGCAAGCAAATGTCCAATAGTGGTGGTAAAAAAACCATCGTGTTTCAAGTAAAGAATAACATCGGTCATGTCATAACTTCCATTCAATGTTATAAAAGTTATCCTATGCTCGGAAGTCGAGCGATCATAATCCATTCAGCTTCTTAACAACATTTTCATATTTAATCTGGGATTTTGTTGTTCTTATTGCCCAATTTTAGAAATCTTGAACCTAGACATGCTTTAGGTCCACGTTCGAGAATTCATTGGATTTTGTAGGAAATTGAATTTGTTGACCAAAATCGATGGCCTACAAATTTCACATTAAACATATTAGATCTTAGAATTTGTCACTCCCCTCCCCCTCGGTGTTCCTTGTATGAAAGATTCTTCAATTTCTGAACTACACTCGGTAAGTCTTGCTTGTTTAATTTATAATTTATCCATTAACAACATTGATCGATCGATTTGTGCCATTGTGGGGGTTTTTTTTACAATGCTAGGTTGAAGCTCACTGTCTACTTTTATGAAAGTGTTCATTCTGATGACAATCTCAATGAATTTCAAGTTTCCGTCACGTTTCGAGGGGAGTAATTTTGACATATGTCTGGATCTATAATGGATATTAGGGAAATATGGGGAGCGGCTTCTGGGTGAAAGCATGCTTCGATTATTTGCAGTGGCGGATCTAGAATAATTTGTTTAAGGGGGAACAATACATTGAAAAAGAATAGCTAAAAGTTTCATATAATTAGCTTAATCATGTTTTTGTTTGTATAATTAAGATTTTTTAAAAATATATACTAGAAGAGTACCATCGCACGTTGCGCGGTATTATTAGTTAAAAGTACTAGGATTAAGTTTAATGTACATTTTGTGTCTTACATTTAAATTGAAAATAGATAAATTTATTAAAAATTTTAAAGTTTAGTCATCTAAGGAAAACTATATGAGTTATGAAGTTAAATAATTAATTTAGTTAGAAACCGTTCAATATTGAATGCAATAAAAATTTATTATTTTATAATATTCCATTCAAATTATTTTTAAAAAGTAATTATTTATATGTTGAGATTCATTTTAAAAGGTTACAATAATTATATGTATCTCATTGCAATAAATAAAAATAAACATCAAATAACCTTATTAGTCCCACTAATTATAAAATATCTTCATTTAACAGTTAGTCAGTAAAACAAGACTTTGTCATATATAAATAGATAAATAATATGTATACATGTTTCTACAAAAGTACTCTATCATTGTATACAAAAATTCGAACATTTTGTTATTTCAAATTATGTATTTCTTTGGATTTTCTTCAGTGATATATATATATATATATATATATATATGTGTGTGTGTGTGTGTGTGTGTGTGTGTGGTTTTAAATAGATCTTTAGAAGTTATATATTTTAAACAGATATAATTGATTATATGTAGTACAGAATTTAAATCAGTAACATATTAGTCACACTAATTATAAAATATCTTTATTTAACAGTTAGTCGGTCTAGAACAAGACCTTGTCATATATAAACAAACAAATAATATATATACATGTTTCTATCCAAAGTACTCTGTCAGTGTATACAAAAATCTGAACATTTTGTTAGTTTAGATTATGTATTTCCTTGGATTTTCTTCAGTGATATATATATATATATATATATATATATATATATATGTGTGTGTGTGTGTGTGTGTGTGTGTGTGTGTGTGTGTGTATAGTATAGTGAGATATTTATGGTTTTAAATAGTTCCTTAGAAAATATATATTTTGACAAGTTATGATTGATTATATATAGTAAAAAAATTAAAATCAATAGCATATTATAAAATTAGTATGTTATCATTAGACAATTTGGATTTATGTTAGTCAAAATGACTTCAATATCCCCGCTTGACAGCATCACCATACAAAACCACAAAAAACAAATAATTTCTACTATATGGTGCTGGAGATGATGAGAGTGTTTATAATACAAAGACTAGTGTGAGACCGTCTCACCTTAACTTATGGTGAGACAGAGGGTTAAATTGCAAATATAAAAGACATGAATATAATACTGCGCCTTTCTAGAGCAATGGAATACGACTGAATCATGAGTTGGATAATGGGCCACGCGCTTGGATTAATGGGCTGCATAATGACCTGCTAAAAGCTGTTCGTGGATAAATGAGAAAAGCTATCATGAATTGGATAATGGGCCACGCACCTGAATTAATGGGCTGTATAATGACCCGCTAAAAGTCGTACATGGATAAATAAAAGAGCTTCTAAAAAATTGTAGGAGGCAGAAACTGATTGATCGGCCTCATGCTAAGTCTACATTGACCAAAGTTATAAACTTGTAACGTCTTCTGTGACGTTATCTGGTCACTATATAAAAGAAATTCTTTGAAACCACACTCTTGTGTCAACCGTCGTCAGGGGCATAGTGGTCATTTTGCAGGTAAGCCGAACACGTGCCCCTACATGTGCTCTCAAGTGGCCGCCCAAAACGATGTCGTTTTGGGCACCATTTCTGTCGTTTTGTGCACCCCATTTTTCAAAAGTTGCGGCGCCGCCATGTGCGCCTGCATGTGCTACTAGGTAGCCGCCCAAAAACAACGTCATTTTGGGCACCCATTGGAGGGGTACTCATTCGAGAGGTACCCATTCGAGAGGTACCCTTTGGAGAGGTAACCATTCAAGACATACCCATTCGAGGTTCGAGAGGTGAAGGTTCCAGTGGAGATTCAGGAGGAGAGAATTCGAGTGGGGGGTTTCTAGAGGTAATGGTTGGAGAGTTACTTATTCGATAGCTGAAGGTTCAGGTGGAGAGGTTCGAGAGGTTAAGGTTCACTTGAAGAGGTTCAAGTGGAGGGGTTCCATTGGATGGACTCGAAAGGTACCCATTCGAGAGGTTAGGGTTCAGGTGGAGAGGGTTCAAGTGGAGGGGTTCGAGAGGCAGCAATTTGAGAGGTGAAAGTTAAAGTTCAGAGGGTTCGGGTGTAGGGATTCGAGATGTGAAGGACCCCGGGGGGATTCAAGAGGTTAGAGTTCCAGAGGTACCCACTCGAGAGGTACCCATTTTGAGAGGTACCCATTTGAGGGGTTCCATTTTGAGAGGTGAACTTTCAAGTTGAGGGGTTCTATTGGATGGGTTCTAGGGGTACCGATTCAAGAGATTACATTTCAGAGGTACCCATTCGAGAGGTGAAGTCTCAAATGGAGGGGTTCCATTAGATGGGTTCGAGATGTACCCATTCAAGGGGTAAACTTCCAGGTGGAGGAGCTCCATTGGATGTGTTCGACAGGTCCGCATTCAAGAGGTACCCATTTGAGTGGTTAACTATAAGGTGGAGGGGTTCCATTGGATTCATTCGAGAGGCATGCATTCGAGAGGTGAAGTATCAGGTGGGGGTTCCGTTGGATCCATTCGAGAAGTGCCCATTCGAGAGGTGTAGTTTCAGGCCGAGAGGTGTCATTCGAGAGCTGCACATTCGAGAGTTGAACTTTCAGGTGGAGGTGTTCCATTGGACGGGTTCTAGAGGTACCGATTGGAGAGGTGCCCACTCGAGAGCTCCCCATTCTAGAGTTGAACTTTCAAGTGGAGGAGTTCCATTGGATGTGTTCGAGAGGTACGCATTCGAGAGGTACCCACTCGAGAGGTGAAGTTTCACGTGGAGGGGTTCCATTGGATGGGTTCGAGAGGTACCCATTCGAGAGTTGAACTTTCAAGTGGAGGAGTTCCATTGGATGTGTTCGGGAGGTACGCATTCGAGAGGTACCCATTCGAGAGGCACCCATTCGAGAGGCATGCATTCCCGGTGATATTGTTCCCCTCAACGAATAAATAAACTAAGAAAGCAAATATTATAAACATTGCTCCCCTCCATTTTTCCCCTAATCCAAATTCTTTCCCCAGAATTTGGAATCGTACTATTCTAAAATCATGTTCTTTTTTTTCTCCCGGTAAATGCTTGTGGGTTTTGAATTTCAGGTTTTGGCCAAGTTTATATAACATTAAGATATTTTTGGTTATAAAACCTAGAAACATACCGATGGAGGCTGTTGATCGATTAGACAAAATGATAAGAGGAGGAAGGCTTATGCTGAATTATCATCTGAGGCAAAGGGAGAATTGTTGCAGCGGAGAAGAGAGCAGGATGCTTTAAAGCAATCTTTTAAGTCAATGGAAGGTTCAATGGTAAATGATATTGGTATGTGTTTTTGGTCGTAATTTTTCCCCAGTTTGAACACCAGTGTCATGATTACTGCTGATATCGCCACTGCCTGCTTCCCTTGTTAGCTCCATTTTCGGTTATTTTAATGAATGGTCATCGTACAGGGGGTGTTTTGGTTTACCACTGTCATATGTATGCATCAATGGTATTATGAACATTCATATTAGAATCAAATTTACTAAAACAATTTCTACAGGGGCTCAAATTGAATAGGTTGCAGGAGATCCATCAGCTATCAACCATGAAATTTCTAAGAGAAGGAAGGCTTATGGTCAGATCCCTAGTGAAAAAAAATACTAATGCTCCAACGAAAAAGAGAGCAAGTCGCATTAAGACGTTCATCTCAAACATTTCATCAACAGCTGGTGGAAGATTTATGTGTACAATTTTAAACTCTATTTATTTATCTTTTTATGTTTATATAATTGGCTGTTTGAATTTATTGGTTTCAGTTCATGGAATGCAGGTTCAAAGAGGAAACCAAAACATCTTCCTATGGCCAATTATCCACTGATGGTGCATTCCCATCGAGGAATTTGATGGATAATAGTAGTTATGGCAATGCAGAGCCATCATGATCAGTGGCTTCTCATGATGATTTATTAATCATTGAGTCAAATGATTTGAGTGTCCAGCAAATTCGAAATCTGCAAGCTAATACACCATCGAGGAATTTGATGGATAACAGTAGTTATGGCAATGCAGAGCCAGCAGGATTGGCGTCCTCTCGTGATGATTTATTAATCATTGAGTCAAATGATTTGAGTGTCCAGCAAATTCGGAATCTGCGAGTTCGCTGTAGGGGTCAGTTCCTATTTACATGTTCATTGTATTCCTTTGTACCTACCTTTGCAGCATTATGTTTTGTCAGAGATTTTGATTTGTATATGTGGCATTATTTGGTTAATGTCAAAATTACCTGACTGTTATATATAGTATATATAGTTAAATTGATTCATAGCGATTAGTATATCCATTTCTCTATGTTTTCTTGGCAGATACTGACTATGCATTCTTGCCTGCAACATATGGTTCATTTTCCAATTTTGTTGTATCTTCGCGAAGAAATATATCAGCTGATATTTACGCTCATAGTTACCACGCAATATCCTCTTCTTTGTATGTTCATTTTGCCAACACCATCTCTGCAGGTCTATATATATTTGTGTATCATTCATCGTTCTTTCTTGACATATATAGCTTTTTCTTTACTGTGTATTCCAACCTGCAACATATAATTCCTTTTCTTCTCACGATACTTTCTCACAAGGAAATTCTCCAGTTGATATTTCTGGTCATGTTCACCAAGCATGGTGTTCCTCTTCTCATACTCATTTGCCAATTAACAGTTCTTCTATTCTTCATAGTACAAGGGATGGAAATTTACCTTCTACCTCTGCAGGTTTGTTTTTTTGGTTTATCATCAGTGCTACTATGATCTTTATCAGATATTTATTTTAGCTCTACATCGAAATTTACATGTAATTAAATGGCTGATATCCAAATGTGATACTCTTCAATAAAATAGCTGGTATTTATATGTGTGATCAAAAAATTAAATTATATCTTTACTGAATCAACAATTGCAGTAAAACAATAATATTAGGTCAAATTTTACTGGTTGGTGGTTATTAATAGTATATTTAATTTTTTTTCCATTCAGGTCCATTGAAAAATAGAAAGTATAAAAATATTGCTCTGGGAGATGATATTCCCACCTCTGCACGGACATTACCTGTTATAACCGATTGTGTTTATTGCAAGACAAAGACATTTAAGAGAGAGTTAAATTTGTTTTGTTGTTCTGGAGGAGAAATTTACTTGCCATCTATGCCAATGCCAAACCAATTAAGAGCTTTTTTAGTTGGCATCACACCGCAGTCTATCCATGTTAGGAAGAATGTTCGGACCTACAACAATAACCTAGAATTTACAACTTTGAGTGCAGGTTATGATCGCAACTTAACTACTAATGCTGCTGGAATTTATACCTTCAAAGTTCATGGTAAAATGTATCACTACCTGAAACCTTTGAAAGGTTCTGAGGGAGCCGAACCAACTGGTGTTCAGCTGTATTTTTTTGACACAGACTTTTAGTTGGAAAAAAGGATGGGGTCTGACTCTGCTGACAAATTCGATGAGGCAATGATGAAATTATTGATGGATATATTGAGAGATAATTTGTATTATCAGTTCTTTAAGCACCTAAAAAATATTGACAGTATCGAGACGAAGACTATTGTTCTAAGTGTAAACCCAAAACTTGATCAGAGGCGATACAACATTCCAACAGCGTCACATGTTGGTAGTACATTTGTTGAGCCGTTCGAGGAAGGCACAGTGAGGACTGTACCTGTTCAAGTCTACAGTGCTGATAGTAAAACTTATATCAAACATTATTACGGATGTTACGATCCAATGCAATATCCTTTAGTTTTTCTGAGGGGCCAATCTGGTTGGCATTTGAATATTAAAAGGATTAGGAAGAGGCATATGGTCTGTGAAGAGTTTGGAGGTGAAATGATGGTCTTTGATTGTCCTTAATCACTAATAGATTTTGAGAGTAAAGGTCTGTAATCAAGTTTTAAATTCAATAGTTGCACCGTTTTGAATTTTTGACAATTTACACTACTACATATTTATGTTTTACTTTCCTTACAGTTGTCAGGGATGGAAAAAAACAAGGATGCAGTTACTTCAAGGGAGTACTACTGCTATAAATTACAAATGAGGTCAGATGATGAGTCGATGTTTCTACATGTTGGACACCTCTTACATGAGTTTGTTGTTGATGCTTACATTAAAATAAAAACTAGCCGGTTGGAATTTTTGAGGGACAAATAGGGGCAGTTCCAAACTGAAATGACGCAGGGTCTTATGGATGGTATGAATGCTGGTTTAGCAGAGGGATCCGCACTTGGTCGTCGGGTGGTACTTCTAGCTTCATTTATAGGTGGTACTTCTAGCTTCATTTATAGGTGGTCCTAGAGATATGCGTCGTAGGTATCTTGATGCTATGGCCATCGTTCAGAAATTTGGTAAGCCTGATATATTTCTGACCATGACTTGTAATCCCTATTGGGCGGAGATTAACAAAAACCTTCATTTTGGTGAAGCCGCAAATGATAGGCCAGATTTACTTGCAAGAGTTTTCCGCGCTAAAGTTTATGAGCTGAAGGATGACATTATTCATAAGGAGATTTTTGGTACTGTGCAATATTTGGTGCATGTTATTGAGTATCAAAAAAGAGGTCTGCCTCACTGCCACATGTTAATCATTCTAAAACCTGGTTGTAAACCTTTGGGACCGGATGCTTATGATAAAATTTTTTGTGCCGAGCTGCTAGATCCAGACAAGGAATCATATCTTTTTGGTATTGTCAGCAAAAATATGATGCATGGACCATGTGGTAGATTGAATCCTAAAAGCCCCTGTATGAGGAACGGTAAGTGTAAATTTGGTTTCCCTAAACCATTTACACAGTCAACATGCCATGCAGATGATGGTTATCCATTATATAGAAGGAGAGACGATGGTAGAACAGTTACCATAAAAAAACATGCTCTGAAAAATAACTGGGTTGTTGGCTATAATAAATACTTATCTACGACATATGAATGCCAAATAAATGTGGAGATTTTCTCAACTATTCGGCTCATCAAGTATGTTCACAAGTATATCTTTAAGGGCAATGACCGAGTTTGCTTTGCATTACAGGGTAGTGGACAAGATACAATTATTGATGAAATCAAATTGTATCAAGATGGCCGTTGGATTGGTCCATCTTAAGCAACTTGGAGAATGTATGGTTTTAAGTTAAACTATATGCAGCCTGCTGTTTACTCTCCTCAAGTCCACTTAATTACCAGTTCAGCGATATATTACATTTCACAAGAATGCCGCTCTTGAGTCGATTACTGCAAATGAGTTTCTTAGTAGAACTACGCTTACATCTTTCTTTGAAATGAATGCATGTGACCCCGATGCAAAGGAACTGAAGCTCTTATATAAAGAATTTCCAGAACACTTTGTGTGGTCAATATCAAATAGGAGAAGAGAAAATCCAGGAATGTTATTGGTAAGCTGGCTGCAGTGAGTCCCACAGAAGGTGAACGCTATTACTTAAGGCTCCTTCTATCTCATGTTAGATCACCAACATCCTTTGAAAACTTGAAGAGTGTGCAAGGAAGTAAATACAATACTTATAAAGAAGCAGCATTTGCATTTGGTTTGTTGACTTCAGATACTTATATTGAAGATGCCCTACAGGAAGGTTGTTCATTCGAGATGCCATCACTTTGAGATCTTTATTTGCTATTTTTTTGGTATTTTTCTCACCACATGATCCGAAAGAATTATAGTTGCGGTTCAGAGAAGAACTATGTTCAATCTTTTGAAAAAATCAACAACACAGCCCCATCTCACCGAAGCCTTTATAAATACAAAGATTTTGAATATTATAAATGGATTTTTGTTTGAAATGGGTAAGGATATTGAACATTATGCTTTGATGGATAGTATTGCTGGTGTATCAGCTGATGAGATCTTAACACGTGAAATAGTCAGTGAGAGGAGTATTCAAATTTCTGATGAAGAATTACTACTGCCGGTCTATTAAATGTTGAGCAAAGGCCGGTATAGGGGTGGGCGTCGGGTCGGTTTATTCGGTTTTCGGTTTAATCGGTTCGGTTTATTCGGTTTTTTTTCAAAAAATGCCAAAACCGAAACCGAACCGAATAAACCGAATAACCCGAATAAACCGAACCGAATTTGAAATTCGGATTCGGTTCGAAATCAGTTTGAAACCGATTAAACCGAATTAATTTCAATTTTTATCAAATTGAAATCAATTAAATCAACTCTGGACCAAATAAACTAAATAGCCCATAATCATACCAAAATTTTAATTTTAAATAAATAATTACAGCCCAAAAATTAGGACCAAGTAATTTGCCATTAAAGGCCCAAATGGCATTTGCATCTTATGCTTTGCCTAAAGAAACTGGAGAAGTCCCCTACTTTTATAGTGAAATTTGAAGGCAAAATCAAACCCATTTCCGATGTGGGACTATGAAGTAATGTAGAAGTTGCCTTTGGCTTTGCTGCCTTGCTTGGCCCTTGACTCTTCCTCTTTCTTCATGCTTTTCCTTCAGGCTTCACGCCTTCACTCACATCACATAGTCACATGCAAAATTCATTTCAAAATTTTCAATTTTATTACTTTTTTTTGAATTTATTATGAGTCTATCTCTTGAAAGACAGTCTTTTCATAAGTCATGGAAATATTATGGTTTAAATACAAATTATACGAAATGAAGATAATTTTTTGGGTTGAATGAATCGGGTTATAAACTTTATAACTACTACACGTTGCATAATAAAATTTTAATATTGCAACTAATACCTTTTACTTTGTATTATTATAATTAAACCCTGTCTTTCCATAAGCCTATGGAATAATGGAAAGACTGTATTTTTCAAGATTTTGCCATTTATTATTACATTATTTAATTTGAGGAGTATTTTGTGACTGAAGATTATTTAATGTCGTTTGATCTCAAATCCTTTTTATTATTATTACCCTGTTAATTTGACTTATGTTTTTACCATTTCCATACATGATGAATGTGTTTATAATATATTTTATGATTTCTTTCTCTTCTATTTATATAAGTAATTTAAATATATTTAGAGGGTGAAACAAAAATTCCACTATTAAATTAACACAATGTCTTGTTTTAGACAGACAAATCACTATACAAGGTTATTTTTATAACTGATATAACTAATAAGTTGATTTAATATTTATTTTTATTTATTGCAACAAATTTCTCATAACTTTTAAAATGTACACGAGATTTTTCATGATTAGTCTAACATTTAGATGGCCTAATAGGAGACTTTCTCCTAAATTAAATATGATATTTATATATTACGGTTTTTATTTTATTTTTAAGTTTAAAATTACATATTTTAGTAGATGTATTCATCAAAATTATTAGGAATTGTATTTTTTTAAAACTAAGAGTTAATGTATTAAAATGTATTATATTTAGTTCAAATATAAAATCTAAATTATCATTAATTTTATCTCTTACATCTTTATGTTTATGTAAAAATGATATTTTATACATTCTAGATCGTGTATTATGCGAAATTATTTTTCTACTATTATCATCCCGCCCCTCCTTAAAATCAGTTCTGGTTCTGCCACTGTCTGCGGTTAAATAAAGGTTGTACCAGGCTAGTTGCTTTAGGTTATATACGAGTAGATTTAAACGTTGGTTTTGACTTTGAACTGACATATTTTCTTCTTCTGTTTTAGTGAATATGGGAAGTGGAGACGGGAGATTACGAATCAGATTGAAATAGGCTCATTTTCATGCTACCGGAAGCATAACCATTACACAACGATCCACATCCTCACTTGTTTATGCTTCTCGGTTGGCTAATCACTGTTTTCATCTCTTCACCAAGTAATCTCTTATGAGTCAATTGTAGTTCGTTAATTTTTTAGAGCAGAGGAAAATGTCCATTGTTTGAGGAATGCTTTAGTCTAGTGAAAGATTACTGTTGAAGAATTAATTATTCGTGCACCTTATCACTGTGATTAATAAGATCATTGTAGTTTAGATATGGATATTTATTGATTACAGTTAATACTTTCCGTTTACGTTCATTCCAATAAGAATTTATAAGAATATATATATACACATACATATATATATATATACTTATTTTTAAATTTATAAGAAATTTAAACGAACTAATTTATTAAACTTTTTTTATAATGAATATGGATTGTAAACCACTTGAATATCAATCTATTGTCTATTTGATCCATTTCACATTTTCATGTTAAGATGTTTGGGGTAATTTTTTAAAATGTATAGATTAGTCCTCCCACTTATATTTACTTATAAATTTAGTTTTGTATTTTTAAATTTTATTTATTATTATATATTTTATTTATTTATTTACAATTCGGTATTCGGGTCGGTTTTTGGTTTGAGTTTCAATATCCAAAACCAAACCAAAAACCATATTCAAAATTCGGTTTATTCAATTCGGTTATCCAAAAACCGTATTTTAAATTCGGTTCGGGTTATTCGGATTCGGATAATTCGGTTTTTGGTTCGGTTTTCGGTTTTCGGTTTTTTTGCCCACCCCTAGGCCGGTATATGATCGAATCATGCAAAGTGTTATGGACAACCGTGGAAAATCTTTCTTTATTGACGGACCTAGTGGTACAGGAAATTTTTTTTTGTATAAAGCTTTGCTTGCGACATTGTGGTCGGAAGGTCATATTGCACAGGCTGTTCCATCTTCTGGAGTTGCTGCCTCTGTGTTGCCTGGAGGAAGAACCGCACATTCCCATTTCAAGTTTCCATTTGATTGTTCCGACACCAAAGTTTGTCAATTGAGTAAGCAGTGTGGTTTATCAATGTTAATAATAGAAGCTAAGTTTATTGTTTGGGATGAGGCCACAATGGCAAAACGTCAATCGTTAGAAACTTTGGATATGTTACTAAAAGATCTCCTGGATACCGATACTCCATTTGGTGGTAAGGTTGTTCTTTTTGGGGGAGATTTTTGGCAGACTTTACCTGTTATACCAGGTGCATCAAGAGATAGAACAGTTCAAGCATCCATTGTATATTCTCATTTATGGCCAAAATTGGAAAAGTTCCATCTTCAACAAAACATGAGGGCCTTAAATGATCCTTAATTTTGCTCTTTTTTACTACGTATAGGTGAAGGGACAGAGCATATTGACTGCAATGAGGAGATCGAATTGCCAGCTCACATTGTTATCTCATATATTGGGAAAGAAGCATCCATCCAAAAGTAAGACATTTTCATCCTTCGCATAAGTCTTCTACATAGTGAATGGATTATTAATGGAGACATTGACAATATTTGAATTGTTTACAGGTTGATTCAATGCATGTTCACAGATTTAGATACATATGCAGTAAATCCAATTGATTTGATAGGAAGGTGTGTTTTGGCTGCAACAAATGCTACTGTTGACAGCATAAATAGCTTTTTGAATGTTGCTTTTCCTGGCACCCCGAGATTATATATTAGTACAGATAGAAACTTTGGGTGAAAACAATCAGAGTGATCATGAGGATTTTCTTAATACACTTAATCCGAAAGGTCTCCCACCCCATAAATTAGTGTTAAAACCAAATTGTCCTATCATGCTCATACGTAATTTAAATCCAACCGAGGGACTGTGTAACGGAACTCGATTAATTTTTTGTGAGTTATGTCAATCAACCATTAGGGCTGAGATATCTTTTGGGCTTTATAAGGGCAAACAAGTCTTTATTCCTAGAATACCAATCATTTGTGACCAAAGTAGTAAGCCCTCCATCCCATTTAAAAGATTTCAATTCCCAGTGAGACTCTGTTTTGCTATGACAATCAATAATTCCCAAAGCCAGACATTAGATTTTGTTGGACTATATTTAGAATAGCCCGTGTTTTCCCATGGTCAGATGTATTTTGCTTTATCCCAAGTAAAAACCTCTGAATCTGTGAAGGCTTTTTTGACACCTCCGACATTTGAGGGCGCACGACTAAATAATAAAACTAAAAATATAGTTTACAAGGAGATTTTTGAAGAGCAGTAGTTATTATATTTTTGCTCATCCTGTGCTCCTCATTTTGGATCTACAACATTTTGCCTTTTTCTGTTGCATATTTTGCAATATACAGGTTGATTTTGTCTTCTCCTTTTAGATTTGGTAGATTTTTTTGGAGCTCCCTCATTTTTCAATTTGCAGGTATTTTCTTATTTCATTTTCTATAGATGCATTTAAGAATATTCTTCAGATCTAAATTATTTATACATATTGCTTTCATTATTTTTTGCCTATATACAAGGCAGGTATTTTTTTAATAAAGTTTTGCTTCTGTGCGGTTAATGTTGATGTGCGAATTTCAGATTCAGAAACTATTGTCCAATATAATGCAATGAAGATCTGGTTATGTACATCTCATTGGAACTATATTAAAGGTATGTGTTTAATTGTTCTTCAGATAATCAATTGTAGTAATACAATATTAAAATTCTTTCACCTCCAATGGAGAGGGTTCTACTGGAGTAGATCAAATGTGTCAGGAACACTTGAGTAAACACATCAGTCAAATCAGGTTCCATTGGAGTGGAGAGGTTTGAGTTCCATTGGAGTGGAGAGGTTTGCGTCAAAATGGTTCAAGTGGAAGGTTTGAGTGTTAAGGTTCAACTTGAGAGGGTTCGAATAGAAGGTTTGAAAGTTAAGTTTTGAGCCCATGGGGTTTGAATGGAAGGTTCGAAAGTTAATTTTTGAGCCCAGAGGGTTCGAATGGAAGGTTCGAGTAGTAAACATTTCGTTAGAGTTCAAGCGGTCAAAGTTCCAGTGGAAATTCAAAAGTTGAGAATTCATTCCTGAGGTACTAATTCGAGAGGTGAGAGTTCAAATCTAGAGGGTTCAAGTGGGAAGGTTCCATTATAGGAGTTCGAGAGCTAATGATTAGAGAGGTGAATGTTCAGGTGATGAGTTTCCAGTAGGGGGATTCGAGTGATACTGGTTCGAGAGATGAAGGATAAGCTGGACAGATTGAATTGGAAAGGTTGGAGGGGTACTGGTTCTAGAACTGAACGTCCAGGTGCTGAAGGTTACATTTGAGGGGTTCTACTTGAGCGGTTTGCCAGGTACTGATTCGAGAGGTGAACATTCAGCTGGAGAGGGTTTAAGTGGAATGGTTCCAGTTGAGAGCTTCGAGAGGTGCTTATTCAAGAAGTTAACTCTAGGTGCACTCTCTCTCTCTCTCCAATGGAGAGGTTCAAGAGGTACTCATTCGAGAGTTGATGTTTCAGGTGTACTACTCCAATCACCACCGCTCGAACCTCCAATGGAACCCTCACCTCTCCAACCTCTAATGCAACCTTCACCTCTCCAACCTCACCTATCAAACCTCCAATGGAAGCTTCACCTCTTCTAGAGAGGATTTGACTAGAGTCGGTCAAACATGTTAGGAACACATCAGTCAAATCAGGTACAGTATATTACTATTTCACCATCTCTTAAAACTGGTTGTTGACCGGAATGTTTCATCGGGTACCGTGTTGTCCTGTTCCAGCTTCTCCTCATCATTTGCACAGTTTCCTATTCTCTTCCTTGTTATCTTGTTATTTTATATATTTTTATTTTATGCATATATATATATATAAGTACAATCTATTACTGTTCCTCCTTGTCTTAAAACTGTTTGTTCACCAAAATCTTTCCTCTGTTACAGTGTAGTAATGTTCCACCTTCTTCTCATCATTTGCACAATTTCCTATACTCTTCCTTCTTATCTTCTTATCTTGTTATTATAAGAATCTTTCCTCGGATACAGTGTAGTACTGTTCCACCTTCTCCTCATCATTTGCACAATTTCCTATACTCTTCCCTCTTATCTCCTTATTATATTTCATTTTTTATATATAAGTACAGTTTATTACTGTTCCACCTTCTCTTAAAACTGTTTGTTCATTCACCAAAATGTTTCCTCGGGTACAGTATAGTTCTGCTCCACCTTCTACTCATGATTTGCACAATTTCCTATACTTTTCCTTTTTATCTCCTTATTTCTTATTATATTTTATAATATAATAATAGTAATGTAAGAATATATATTTTTTAAATATTATTATATATTTATTTATAATACATTTGCGTACATATACTTACCTTTCTTCCCTACCATCGTTATCATCATCATCATCATCTTCTTAGGTAACAACAAAAGAAGAAGAAAAAGACTCAGAAACTACTGTAAATATAACACCCCACAACTGCTCTAAAGATAACGTCCTTCAAAAGATTAAAGGAAGATCTTCCACTCCTAGTAACTTCCTTTAATCCCATTTCCTTATTTGTTTTCTCTTTTTTATTGTTATTACACAATTTCAAAACATTATGATAATGCAGTTCTCCTTTGTTGGTTTCTAATAACATATAATTACACTAGCAACGTTAATGCTCTACAAGTATCGAATCTTAAAAGTAAATAAAACTATACATGTATTATACTCTGAATTTCCATACTTCAAACCTTTACTGAAATATTGAACCAGTTAGAGATGTAATTATATGTGATGCAGGAACTATGGCATCTATAAAAGCCATTGATAAAATATGCAATGCTGATTGCCCTTGGATCAGAGTCGTTACAGTCGACAAAAAATTCTCTGTACTTTAAAGCCAAAAGAGTCCTACAAAAGTTCAAAAATTCATTTTTTCTGATGAAAAGGTAATCAGCCCTTTTTTTATATAGTAGTCTATAATACCATCATTTCTCACACTGATAGGTTTACTGATGATATAGGGAGCCAAAGTGGAAGGTATAATGTTTAACAAAGCATATGAAACCATGAGCCAAAGAATTTAGGTTTATAATAGGTACAAGATATCGAATGCAAACATAAGAGAAACTGATCCCAGATATAAAAAGGGTGATATAGCAATACAGTGGATCATCGACACAGTACAGTTATTGAAGAAATGCCTGATTTCGGCCATCTCATTTCAGCTCAACATTCCTATGTACCATTTGAAAGGATCCCTGAACATGTCAATAAACCTGAAGAACTGATAGGTAATCATTTCCCAATGCGTCTCTTTAACTTAAATCTGAACATATTTTTTGTCTTTACTAATGGTATAAAATTACAGATGTTATAGGGGTTGTTGCTCAATGCCTCCCAATTCGCATTGTCAAAATAGCGACTGGTTCTAAGAAAATTCAAAAGTTTGTTCTTATTGATGAAAAGTAAGAAAAATAAGTTTTTGTTGCAAAATTATTATACAATTATCTTCTACATTTCAATTTATCTTAATGTTTGTCATCCATGTTTAGATTACAGGCTTAAACTTTCACTATGTGGAAAGAATTTATTGAAAATGAAGGCAAACAATTGCAAGCCACTGTGGATGACCTGCCAGTACTAATTTGTCATCGACTCAAGGTTGATTCCTTTCAAGATATTATATTTGTAAAACCAATGTACCATCACTGTCTAACCTCCATTTCATTATTAAACAACTTCTATTAACATTTTCACTTTTGCTTTATTCTGGGATAGAAGTATCAACACATTACAGATCATCCCTTTTAATTAATACCGCTGACAGTCAATCTTTGGAATGGAGAAAATGGTACTATTTGTTTTTCATTTATATGATATGATGATAGGTATATTCAAAGCTATGCTTACACTTATTGCTATAATAATTTTGCAAGGCAAAACAACACCCCAGGGAGATTACAGATACCATCACTAGCTTCAACCAATCCGTGGCAAAAATTCCACAAACAACTTTGGATGATGTTTACACTTCAATTGGTTATATTCTACCAACTCAAAAGGTAAAAATAATGTTCCATTTTTCCCCAGTACTATGTTTTGCTCTTTATTTTGGCCGTTATTTGTGACTGAACAATTTTCTTGATAAATAGATGGTGACTTCAGAGGTGAAGATATCTTTCAAAGACATCTCTCAGAATTATTACTATATGGTTTGCGTAAAATATTTTCATTCAAAAAATGCCTCCTTACATCATGAATTCACCTGAAATTTATGCCAAGAGAAGCAACTTGCTCAACCAAGGTTATAAACCAACCAACTCCTTTCATTATATATTGTTAATGTCTTAAGAATATATATTTGTTTAAATATCACATAGTTACTACATTACTCCTATTCTTATTCTGAATGTGTTATTTGCGTAGATGCCACTTCGAAGCATATCTTATCGATGGCAGTGGTATTATCACTGATACATTCTTCGGTGAACCTGCTGAGAGATTTTTGGGATTGATAGCAATGGAAGCTATTGATGGAGTCACGCAGGTTAGTGCCTTCTATTTTGACACATGAATCAGGACTTTTAATATATCATTCCAAAAAATTAAAACCCATGCATTGGGTTTAAACATAACATTGTTTTTAAATTGATAAACTTGTAGGAATACATTGAAGATCGACATTCCATCATTGACAATGTTGATTGCGTTGTCCAAATCCAAATCTCCAAATTAAAGGGTGGCCAGCTTACCCCGAGATATAGTGTGTATAATTTTGCTGAAAAGCAATACTTGCAGGACTAGGTTTCAACTCTTCATTTTCCCAAAAAAGGTGATGATCAATCACATTTGGAGATTAAAACTCCACCTGCTGCAACACAACTACTATTCAAGGTACAACTGCATTTAATATGATTTAACACTCCTACCTTATCATTACATTTCCGTACTTCCTAATAAAAATATAATGTATGCTCCTTCAATCACAGACTCTGCAGATTGTGAACCACCTTCACCAAAGGCAAAAAAGAACCTTTTTCCCCAATTTGAAAGTGAGGACCTTCAACTATCAAAGATAGAAGAGAAGAAACCTAAATTAGGCTAACTCGAACAGAAACCTTTTGTCGCATCGTTTCTAAATTTAAGTGACATTTTTTTGCGGTGTTACCTTTTGTCATATCTTTAAGATATCTTTTGGTGCAAGTGACCTCTATGGCTGATTAATTAAAGTTGTAGTTTGTGTGGCGATCAATTCAACAACAATACATTTGTTATCAGCTCTGTTGTATAAATTTTTTTCAGTGTGTTTGCATTGCATGCCTAAGAGATGTTGGAATTATTACTATATCACTGTCAAAATTATACATTAGGGTAAATAATACATTGAAAGTTGAACGGACATAAATATTATACATTTCAAGTTTGACCGGTATGAAATAATAGATATAAAGTTTTAAACTAATCATATTTAAATTTAACAAGTCCCTGTGGAAATTCAACAGATGAAGGTACCCTTCGAGAGGTACCCTTTCAGGCAGCACTCATTCCAGAGGTGAAGGTTCAAATAGAGAGGTTCCATTGAATCCATTTGAGAGATGCTCATTCGAGAGTTACTAAATTGATAGGTGAAGGTTCAGGTGGAGGGGTTCGAGAGGTACCAATTGGAGAGGTAAAGGTTCAGTTGGAGAGGGTTTAGTTGGAGAGGGTTCAAGTGGAGGCGTTCTATTGGAGGGCCACGAGTGGAGGGTTTTAAGAGTTAATGGTTCGAGAGTTACCGATTCGATATGTGAAGCTTTAGGTGGAAGGGTTCGAGAGATACCGCTTTGAGAGGTGAAGGTTTAGGTCGGGTTCAATTGGAGGGGTTCGAGAGGTACCCATTCGAGCGATGAAGGTTCTGGTCGAGAGGGTTCCATTGGATAGGTTTGAGAGGTAAGGATTCGAGATGTGAGAGTTCCATTGGAGGTTGTAAAGGTGAAGGCTCCAGTGGAGATTCGAGAGGTGAGAGCTCGAGTGGAGGGTTGGCAGAGTTAATGGTTCGAGAGTTACCGATTCGATAGGTGAAGGTTCAGGTGGAAGGGTTGGACAGATACCAATTCCAGAGCCGAGGGTTCATATAGAGAAGGTTCCATTGGAGGGGTTCGAGAGGTACCCATTCGAACGGTGTAGGTTTTGGTCGAGAGGGTTCTATTTGATGGGTTCGAGAGGTAAGGATTCGAGATGTCAGAGTTCCATTGGAGGTTCGAGAGGTGAAGGTTCAGTTGTAGAGGGTTCAAGTGAAGGGGTTCCATTTGAGGGGCTCCAGATATACCCATTTGAGAGGTGAAGGTTTGAGAGTTACCGATTCGATAGGTGAAGGTTCAGGTGGTGGGGTTCGAGAGATACCAATTCGAGACGTGAAGGTTCGGGTGGAGATGGTTCAGTTGGAGTGGTTTGAAAGAAACCCATTTGAGCGGTGAAGGTTCTGGTGGAGAAGGTTCCATTGGATGGGTTCGAGACGCAAGGAATCGAGATGTAGGAGTTCCATTGGAGGTTGGAAAGGTCAAGGCTCCAGTGGAAATTCGAGAGGTGAGATCTTGAGTGGAGGGTTTCGAGACTTAATGGTTTGAGAGTTACCAATTCGATAGGTGAAGGTTTAGGTGGAAGGGTTCGAATGGTACCAATTCGAGTGGCAAAGGTTCTAACACACGACAAAGGTTCCATTGGATGGGTTCGAAAAGTAAGGATTTGAGATGTCAGAGTTCCATTGGAGGTTCGAGAGGGTAAGGCTCCAGTGGTGATTCGAGAGGTAAGAGTTTGAGTGGAGGGTTTCGAGAGTTAATGGTTCAAAAGTTACCGATTCGATAGGTGAAGGTTCGGGTGGAGGGGTTCGAGAGATACCGATTTGAGAGGTGAAGGTTCAGGTGGAGGGGTTCGAGAAGTACCAATTTGAGAGGTGAAGGTTCCGGTGAAGAGGGTTCAGTTGGAGGGGTTCGAGAGGTAGCCATTAGAGCAGTAAAAGTTCTGTTCAAGAGGGTTTCATTGGATGGGTTCGAGAGGTAAGGATTCAAGATGTGAGAGCTCCATTGGTGGTTCGAGAGGTGAAGATTCAGTTGTAGAGGGTTCAAGTGGAGGGGTTCCATTTGAGGGGCTCCAGAGGTACCCATTCGAGAAGTGAAGGCCCTAGTGGAGATTTGAGAGGTGAGAGTTCGAGTGGGAGTTAATTGTTCGAGAGGGTACCCATTCGAGCGGTGAAGGTTCTGGTGGAGAAGGTTCCATTAGATGGGTTCGAGAGGTAAGGATTCGAGATGTGAGAGTTCCATTGGAGGTTGGAAAGGTGAGAGGGTTAAACTGGAGGGGTTCAAGACATACCCATTCGAGCGGTGAAGAAGGTTCCATTGGATTGGTTTGAGAGGTAAGGATTCGAGATGTCAGAGTTCCATTGGAGGTTTAAGAGGTGAAGGCTCCAGTGGAAATTCAAGAGGCTAGAATTCGAGTGGAGGGTTTCGACACTTAATGGTTCGAGAGGTACCAATTCGATAGGTGAAGCTTCAGGTGGAGGGGTTCAAGAGATACTGATTCAAGAGGTGAAGGTTCAGGTGGACAGGGTTCAGTTGAAGGGGTTTGAGAGGAACCCATTCGAGCAGTGAAGGTTCTGGTGAAGGAGGTTCCATTGGATGGGTTCGGAAGGTAAGGATTCGAGATGTAAGAGTTCCATTGGAGGTTGGAAAGGTGAAAGCTCCAGTGGAGATTTGAGAGGTTAGAGCTCCAGTGGAGGTTTTTGAGAGTTAATGGTTCGACAGATACCGATTCCAGAGGTGAAGGTTCAGGTGGAGAGGTTTGAGATGTGAGATACCGATTCGAGATGTACTGATTCGAGAGGTACCCATTCGAGAGTTGAAGTTTCAGGTGGAGGGGCTCCATTAGATGGGTTCGAGAGGTACCCATTCGAGAGGTGTAGTTTCAGGTGGAGGAATTCCATTCAATGGGTTTGAGAGGTACCGATTCGAGTGGTTCCATTCGAGTGGTTCCATTCGAGAGGTGAAGTTTCGGGTAGAGGGGTTCCGTTGGATCCATTCGAGATGTACCCACTCGAGAGGTGTAGCTTCAGGTGGAGGGGTTCTATTAGATGGATTCGAGAGGCACCCATTCGAGAGGTGAACTTTCAGGTGGAGGGGTTCCATTGGATAGATTCTAGAGGTACCAACTCGAGAGGTTCCATTCGAGAGGCACCCACTCCAGCGGTGAAGTTTCTAGTGCAGGGGTTCCATTCGAGATGTGCCTTTTCGAGAGGTAAACTTTCAGGTGGAGGGGTTCCATTGGATCCATTCGAGCAATACCCATTCGAGAGGTGAACTTTCAGGTGGAGGAGTTCCATTGGATGGGTTCGATAGGTACACATTCGAGAGGTACCATTCCGAGAGGTGAACTTTCAGGTGAAGGGGTTCTATTGGATCCATTCCGAGAGGTACCATTCTGAGAGGTACGCATTCGAGAGGTACCATTCTGAGAGGTCCCCATTCAAGAAGTGAAGTTTCAGATGGAGGGGTTCTGTTGGATCTATTCGAGATGTACCCATTCGAGAGGTGAATGTTTAGGCGGAGAGGTTCCATTGGATGGATTTGAGAGGTACCCATTCGAGAGGTACCCACTAGAGAGGCAATAATTCGAGAGGTCCATTGGATTGATTTGAGAGGTACCCTTATGAGAGGTGAAGTTTCAGATGGAGAGGTTCCATTGGATTTATTTGAGAGGTACCCTTCCTAGAGGTGAAGTTTCAGGTGGTGAGGTTCCATTGCACCCATTTGAGAGGTGAAAGTTCAGGCGGAGAGTTTCCATTGGATGGATTCGAGAGGTACCCATTCGAGAGGTTCCCATTCGAGAGATCCCAACCGAGAGGCTTCCACTTGAGAGGCACCCATTCGAGAGGTTCCATTGGATGGATTCGAGAGTTACCCTTCCGAGAGGTGAAGTTTCAGATGGAGGGTTTCCATTGGACCCATTTGAGAGATACCCATTCACGAGCTAAAGTTTCCAGTGGAGGGGTTTCATTGGACCTATTCGAGAGGTACCCATTCGAGAGGTGTAGCTTCAGGTGGAGGGGTTCCATTGGATGGATTCGAGAGGTACCAATTCGAGAGATGAACTTTCAGGTGGAGGGGTTCCATTGGATGCATTGGTACCCATTCGGGAGGTAAAGTTTCATGTGGAGGGGCTCCATCGAATCCATTCGAGAGGTACCGACTCGGGTGGTCCCATTCGAGAGGTTTAGTTTCAGGTGGAGGAGTCCCCGTTCGAGATTTACCCATTCGACAAGTGAAGTTTCCGTCCGAGAGGTCCCCATTCGATAAGTGAATTTTCAGATTGAGGGGTTCTGTTAGATCCATTCAAGATGTACCCATTCGAGAGGTGAATGTTCAGGTGGAGAGGTTCCATTGGATGGATTCGAGAGGTACCCATTTGAGAGATTCCCATTCGAGAGATCCATACCGAGAAGCTCCCACTCGAGAGGCACCCATTCGAGAGGTTCCATTGGATGGATTCGAGAGGTACCCTTCCGAGAGGTGAAGTTTCAGATGGAGGGGTTCCATTGGACCCATTCGAGAGGTACCCATTCGCGAGCTGAAGTTTCAGGTGGAGGGGTTTCATTGGACCCATTCGAGAGGTGAAGTTTCAGGTGGAGGGGCTCCATTGGATCCATTCGAGAGGTACCGACTCGAGAGGTCTCATTCGAGAGGTCTCATTCGAGAGGTTTAGTTTCAAGTGGAGGATTCCCAATGGATCCGTTCGAGATGCACCCATTCGAGAGGTGAACTTTCAGGTGGAGGTGTTCCTTTGGACCCATTCGAGATGTACCCATTCGAGACGAGTAGTTTCAGGCTGAGAGGTGCCATTCGAGAGGTACACATTCAAGAGGTTCCCACTCGAGAGGTACCCAATCTAGAGGTGAATGTTCAGGCAGAGAGGTTCCATTGGATGGATTCGAGAAGAACATGGCAGGGTCAAGGGCTCCATTGGATCCATTCGAGATGCACCGAATCGAGAGGTCACATTCGAGAGGTGTACTTTCAGGTGGAGGGGTCCCATTGGATCCGTTTGAGATGTACCCATTCGAGAGGTGAAGCTTTAGGCCGAGAGGTACCATTCGAGAGGTACACATTCGAGAGGTTCCCACTCGAGAGGTTCCCATTCGAGAGGTCCCCATCCGAGAAGTGAAGTTTCAGATGAAGGGTTCCGTTGGATCCATTCGAGAGGTTCCATTGGATGGATTCGAGAGGTACTCATTCGAGAGGTACCCATTCGAGAGGTCCCTATCCGAGAGGCTCCCACTAAAGAGACACCCATTCAAGAGGTTCCATTGGATGGATTCGAGTGGTACCCTTCCATTGGACCCATTTGAGAGGTACCCATTCGCGAGCTGAAGTTTCAAGTGGAGGGGTTTCATTGGACCCATTCAAGAGGTACCTATTCGAGAGGTGAATGTTCAGGTGGAGAGGTTCCATTGGATGAATTCGAGAGGAACATGGCAGGGTCAGTGGCTCTATTGGATCCATTCGAGAGGCACTGACTCCAGAGGTCCCATTCGAGAGGTGTAGTTTCAGGTGGAGGTACCCATTCGAGAGGTACCCATTGGACCTATTCGAGAGGTACCCACTCGAGAGGTTCCATTCGAGAGGTGAATGTTCAGGCGGAGAGGTTCCACTGGATGGATTCAAGAGGTACCATTGGATTGATTAGAAAGGTACCCATTCGAGAGGTTCCCATTCGAGAGATCCCAACCGAGAAGCTCCCACTCGAGAGATCCCAACCGAGAAGCTCCCACTCGAGAGATCCCAACCGAGAAGCTCCCACTCGAGAAGCACCCATTCGAGAGATTCCATTGGATGGATTCGAGAGGTACCTTTCCGAGAGGTGAAGTTTCGGATGGAGGGGTTCCATTGGACCCATTCGAGAGGTACCCATTCGCGAGCCAAAGTTTTAGATGGAGGGATTTCATTGGACCCATTCGAGAGGTGAAGTTTCAGGTGGATTGGCTCCATTGGATCCATTCGAGAGGTACCAAATCGAGAGGTCCCATTCGAGAGGTTTAGTTTCAGGTGGAGGAGTCCCGTTGGATTTGTTCGAGATGCACCCATTCGAGAGGTGAACTTTCAGGTGGGTGTCTCTCGAATGGGACCTCTCGAGTCGGTGCATCTCGAATAGATCCAATGGAGCCCCTGACCCTGCCATGTTCCTCTCGAATCCATCCAATGAAACCCCTCTGCCTTAAAGTTCACCTCTCGAATGGAACCTCTCGAGTGGGTGCCTCTCGAATGTGTACCTCTCAAATGGAGGGGTTCCATTGGATGGGTTCGAGAGGCACTCATTCAAGAGGTGAACTTTCAGGTTGAGGGGTTCCATTGGATGGATTGTAGAGGTACCGACTCGAGAGGTTCCATTCGAGAGGCACCCACTCGAGAGGTGAACTTTCAGGTGGAGGGGTTCTATTGGAGGGGTTCCGTCGGTTTCATTCGAGATGTACCCATTCGGGAAGTGTAGTTTCAGGTGGAGGGGCTCCACTGGATAGGTTTGAGAGGCATCCATTTGAGAGGTGAACTTTCAGGTGGAGGGGTTCTCTTGGATCCATTCGAGCAATACCCATTCGAGAAGTGAACTTTCAGGTGGAGAAGTTCCATTGGATCGGTTCGAGAGGTATGCATTCGAGAGGTACCCATTCGAGAGGCCCCATTCGAGAGGTACCCTTTTGAGAGATCCCAAATCGAAAGGTGAATGTTCAAGTGGAGAGGTTCCATTGGATGAGTTCGAGAGGTACCTATTCGAGAGGTACTCATTCGAGAAGTACCCATTCGAAGGGTCCCGTCCGAGAAGTACCCATTCGAGATGTGTAATTTTAGCTGGAGGGGTTCTATTGGATCCATTCGAGAGGTACCCTTCGAGAGGTCCTATCCGAGAAGTACCCATTCGTGAGGTACCCATTCAAGATGTGTAGTTTTAGCTGGAGGGGTTCCATTGGATCCATTCGAGAGGTACCCATTTGGGAGGTCCTATCTGAGAAGTACCCATTCACTAGGTACCCATTCGAGATGTAGTTTTAGCTAGAGAAGTTCTATTATATCCATTCGAGAGGTACCCATTCGAGAGGTGAACTTTTGGTGGGGGGGGTTCCATTGGATGGGTTTCAGAGGTACTATTCGAGATGTACCCTTTTGAAAGTACCCATTCGCGATGTACCCTTTCAAGAGGTACCCATTCTAGAGGTGAAATTTTAGGTGGAGGGGTTCCGCTGGATCCATTCAACATGTATCCATTCGAGAAGTGTAGTTCCATGTGGAGGAGTTTGATTGGACGGGTTCGACAGGTACCAATTCGAGAGGTACCCATTCGACATGTATCCGTTCGAGACGTGAAATTTCAGGTGGAGGAGTTCGATTGAATGGGTTTCAGAGATGGCCATTCGAGAGGTACCCATTCGAGAGGTACCGACTTGAGAGGTACCCATTCCAGAGGTACCCACTCTAGAGGTGAACTTTTTGGTGGAGGGGTTCCATTGGATGGATTCGAGAGTTACCATTTGGGAGGTGCCCCACTCGAGAGGTACCCATTCGTGATGTATCCATTCGAGAGGTACCATTCGAGAGGTACCATTCATAAAAAGTTATTTTTCTTTCATAAAAAAAATTGATTTTACCATATATTTTGGGCTGATTATTGAGTTAAATGGTTGATTAAATGCTTGGATATTTATGTTATTCGTAATGTTCTTGCAGTTTAAAGATTTAGATGCGGAATTGGCAAGTTGTAGCAGTTATGGTCATTTGTGCTTGGAGATGGAAGAGGAAATAATAATGAAGATATTTGGTGCTAAATTATGGCAATTACAAATGTAGTTGGAGAATAATCAGATTGATTTGAAGACTCCTAATTGTTAGGAGAGAATATTGTGATTATCTTTGAGAGTTCTAATTAGATAAGGAAAGACATATTTTATTCCTTATCTATCTTTTGGTTGTAGTAATTTTTTTGAGACATTATTATTTACACGGATAACTGTACAGCCAAGAGGGGGAGAACAGAATTGCGTACGACAGTCCATTTTGCACAGACAGTATTTTGCGATTTAGGTTTTCCAGTATTTTATTCAGACAATTTTCATCATTTATTTTTATGCTTTTGATTGTTAATTCAATTATGTATTCTAGCTAAATTCTTCTTTTCCGGTATAGATTAAGGAAGTACTGGCGTCGATTCTCGTGAGATCTAATTAGATTTAATACTTTGATTGTATGCTTGCATCTATTGTTCTTGATTATAATGTTTATGATTGCTTTCATGTTATTGAGTAGTGCGCAATATTTGATAGCATGTTAGTTAATTTAATGCCAATTGAACCAATCATTCGTAATTGTGATTTCAGTTCAATCAGTGGTAGGGAACAACAATCTTAATTTAACAATCCGGCGTCCGAGTTTGTTGGTTATGAATTGGGTCTTTCTCATTCTTAAGGCTGCTAGCATATTAAATCTATAGAGAATCTCTTAGGTTATGTGTTAGTTAGAGAAATAGTTGGTGAGGCGTCCTCCTGATTATCGACAAGGTAAGGAAAGATTGGTTGCTTGCAACTATAACCAATTTGTGTGCATGCATTTAAAGTCATCTTTGCATCAAGGATCGAGATAGAAAGCCAGTATGGAATTGATCGAAACCGGAATCTTCTCATCATAGTTGAATTGTTTTGCAATCTGTAACAATTTCTCATTCCTGTTTTTACTCGATTTTTAGTTTCTCTTATTCACAACCCTCATCTAGTTCTTTTGGTTACAAATTTGCAGATTAAAGATTAAAGAAAAAGTCTCGCCAATCTCTTGGGAAACGAACATGCTCGCAGCTATACTAGTCGGTATGCCCATACCGACCACAGAATCCTGAAATGAAAATTCAGCTTAGAGCTTGATTTATTTTTGGTGTAAAACGACAAACCAAATTTTGGCACCGTTGCCGGGGATTGGTTTTAAGCAGTATTTTTTTTCTTTTAATTCTTTAGTTTATTTTCACTTTTCTTGGTTTATGCCTCGTTCTTCTCGTACAGGAGAATTGATCTTCACTCCAGAGATTGAGAAACTTGCACGAAGTATAACGAAGCAGACAAAAGCCTTGAAAGGACCTTCCTCGTCTGAGTCAACTGCCACCGAAACCCATTTTAACATGGTTGACGAACAAAGACGTGAGGAGGAACCACCAGCCCAGCGTATAAGAGACATAGGACGCTACAGACACAATCGTCCTTTGTGCATTGTCCTTCCCAACATCAACCGCAACTCTGAGATTAAACCAGGTTTCATACAAGTATTACCTAAATTTGGTGATATGCCAGGTGAGAGTGCTCATAACCATCTTGATGAATTTGACCTCGTCTGTGCAACTCTTCGACCACAAGGTTTTTCGGAGGATCATATTAAACTACTCACCTTTACACACACATTGCAGGGAAAAGCCCGTGAATGGCTTTTCGAACTCCCACCCAGTTCAATTCGAACCTGGGAAGATTTGGAGGAGAAATTTTTACAAAAGTTTTTTCCCGAGTCTAGAGCAGCTAATTTGAGATCTGCAATAAGTGGTATTAGACAAAAGAAGGGAGAAAGTCTTGCGAGTTATTGGGATAGATTTAATCAATTGTGTCGCAAGTGTCCTAACCATGGTTTTACTGAGTATCAGCTCATCACTAATTATTTTTATGGCGGTATGTCCTCTATTGACAGGAAGATTTTTGATGCAGCTTGTGGAGGAAATGTGCTGAACAAAACCATGGATGAAGCAAAAGAGATCATCCTTGATATGGTCACTCATGAGTATGATGAAGATGATGATAGATCTAGACCAGTCAAGGTAGCCGGTAGCTCATATTTGGATGAGAAGCTAGATGCTCTCACTTCAATTGTAAAAGATCTAGCCATGAAGAGTGCTGGAGGAGCCAAGTGCGAAATTTGCTCGCACATGGGACACTACACTGATTCTTGCCCTACTCTTCAAGATCCTCAGACCGAACAAGCCTTCTTTGGATTAGAAGATGCCCCACAAAGGCCGAGACGGAACGATCCATTTTCAGATACATGCAATCCAGGATGGAGGAATCATCCAAACTTCAGATGGAATCAAAAGGGCCCGGGAGTGTATGCTCCGAAACAAGCACAAGTTGGTCGTGAAGTAAATCCAGCAACAGAAGATCAGAGGGTCACCATGAATGAAGTTCTTAAGACAATGGCCCAAAGCAGCGAAGTGGTGCAAAATTTAGCCAAAAACACAAATGCTTTCCAGCAAGAGACGGGGGCTGCTATAGGGAACATTGAGCAACAAATGACTCAACTGGCTGCGGAGGTAAACAAGTTGAAGTTCAACTCTGGGAGGTTACCATCCCAGACGGAACCAAACCCTAGGGAGAATGCAAGTGCAGTCACACTAAGAAATGGGAAGACATTGGATGATTCTGTGCCAAAAGAAGTTGATAAGGAAAAAGGCAATCATGAAGAAGCCAAAGAGAGTAAAAATGAGTCCTCAAAGGTAAACCCTGAACCTATGACATCTATTTCTAACCCAAATGTCGCTCCACCTTTCCCATCCAGATTAGCTCGTAACAAGAAGGAAGATGATGAGAAAGAGATTTTGGAGATTTTCAAGAAGGTAGAGATAAATTTGCCCTTGATTGAAGCTGTTAAGCAGGTTCCCAGGTACGCAAAATTTCTTAAAGAGCTTTGTTCAAAGAAGATGAAGTATGGGAAAGATGCTAAAATTAGGGTGGGGGAAAATGTTTCTGCTGTCATTCAACGTAAGTTGCCACAAAAATGTAAGGACCCAGGAATGTTTTCTATTCCATGCATAATTGGCACAAAAACTGTTGAAAAAGCCATGTTAGATCTAGGTGCATCAATTAATGTCATGCCTTTATCTGTGTATAATGACTTGCAATTAGGACCATTGAAAGAAACTCGTGTGATAATCCAATTGGCTGATAGGTCTAATGCATACCCTGAGGGAATGATAGAGGATGTACTTGTGAAAGTAAATGAATTAATGTTTCCTGTGGATTTCTAAATTGTTGATATGGATGACTCATTCTCTACAAATAGATCCTTAATTCTTCTAGGAAGACCATTCATGAAAATGGCGAAAGCCAAAATTGATGTTGATAAGGGAATCCTTAGTCTTGAGTTTGATGGAGATGTAGTTTCTTTCAATATTTTTGATGCCATGAAACATGTAGATGATCCTGAATCCATGTTTACCCTTGATGTAATTGACCCGTTGGTTGATGAATATATAGAGAGATACTCCAGGGACGACAAGTTGGAACAGGTAATCTTCAATGGATGGGTTGACAAGAATATGATGGACGGTTTAGACGAAACATTTTGTGAAGTCATCATGCATCTTTACTCCACCAAAGAATACAGCTCCCAGCCACTTTCGGGCGGTATGCCCATACCGCCCGTTTTCTGCTCAGAAATTCAGAAATACAGCTCCCAGCCACTTTTGGGCGGTATGCCCATACCGCCCACATCCAGTCTAAAAGTTCACCATATCTCACAACCTACATCAGTCGGGATGATCATTCCACCTACTCCTGAACACACCCTTCCTTCGATTGAGAAAGCACTAAAGCTGGAGCTGAAGCTGAAGACTTTACCTGAACATCTCAAGTACACATTCTTAGGGGAGAGCGAGACTTTCCCAGTCATCATCAGTAAGGACCTGAGCATGGAGCAAGAAGATAAACTGGTAAGACTTTTGAGGACACATAAATCTGCAATAGGATGGACGCTGGCAGACATAAAAGGTATTAGTCCTTCTATCTGTATGCATCGCATATTACTTGAGCATGATAACAAACCTTCTAGAGATCCTCAGCGAAAGTTGAACCCAGTTATGAAAGAAGTTGTGCATAAAGAAATCCTTAAATTATTAGAATTAGGGATTATCTACCCTATATCTGATAGTGCATGGGTAAGTCCAGTGCATGTGGTACTTAAGAAGTCCGGGTTTCAATTGGTTAAAAATGATAACAATAAGCTAATACCCATGAGACTTCAAACTGGTTGGCGTATGTGTATAGACTGTCGAAAGTTGAATAACGCGACTAGGAAAGACCATTTCCCCTTGCCCTTTATTGATGAGATGCTTGAAAGATTAGCTGGGAAATTATATTTTTGTTTCCTTGATGGCTATTCTGGTTATTTTCAAATCTATGTGGCTCAGGAAGACCAGGAAAAAACAACTTTTACATGTCCATTTGGAACTTTTGCTTATCGTCGCATGCCTTTTGGTCTTTGTAACGCTCCAGGAACATTTCAAAGGTGTATGATGAGCATTTTTTCTGACATGCTTGAAAGTTGTATTGAAATTTTCATGGATGATTTTACTGTACATGGTGACTCATATAATCAATGTCTTGATGATCTTGATAGAGTTTTGCAAAGATGCACTGATACTAACCTTGTTTTGAACTATGAGAAATGTCACTTTATGGTCAGAGAAGGCATTGTACTTGGACATGTGATCTCCGAAAGGGGGATAGAGGTTGATAAGGGTAAACTTGATTTAATTACGAAGATACCTTACCCTACTAATGTGAAAGAGATTCGTGCCTTCTTAGGGCATGCAGGTTTCTACAGGCGTTTCATCAAAGATTTTTCAAAAGTCTCTCAACCCCTAACAAGGTTGTTACATCAAGACGTGTCATTCAACTTTGATGACAAGTGCCAGGAAGCTTTCGACCTCTTAAAGAAGAAGTTGACATCAGCCCCCATAATACAACCACCAAAATGGGGAGAGCCATTTGAAATCATGTGTGATGCGAGTGACTTTGCTGTGGGAGCAGTGCTTGGGCAAAAGAATGGGAAAGAGAGTCATGTCATCTATTATGCCTCGAAAACTCTTAACCCTGCCCAATGCAACTACACAACAACTGAAAAAGAGCTTCTAGCTGTGGTTTTTGGTAGTGAAAAATTTCGATCATACTTGATTGGTTCTAAAGTTGTTGTTTATTCTGATCATGCAGCACTCAAGTACTTACTCTCGAAGAAGGAATCTAAGCCTAGAATCATACGATGGATCCTTCTACTACAAGAATTCGACCTGGAGATCAAAGATAAAAAGGGCGCTGAAAATAAAGTGGCGGATCACTTGAGTAGGCTGCAGTCGAACTCAGTCGGTATGCCCATACCGGACGAATTTCCAGATGAGCAATTGTTCACTTTTAAAGGTAAGACCCCATGGTATGCTGATTTAGTTAATTTCTTAACCGCTGGAATTTTTCCCAAAGGCATGGAGACAGCTCGGAAGAACAAATTAAGGAGTCAAGCCAAGTATTTTATATGGGATGATCCGTACCTATGGAAAATCTGTTCTGATCAAATTATTAGACGATGCATCCCTGAAGAGGAGGTTCATTCCATCTTAGAGTACTGTCATGCCCTTGCTTGTGGTAGCCATTTTGGACCTAGAAGGACAGCTAGAAAGGTTCTTGATACTGGTTTCTACTAGGAAACCATTTTCAGGGATTCTTTTCAATTTTGTAAGAATTGTGATCGTTGCCAATGCACAGGTAATATTTCTTCCCGGAATGAAATGCCCCAAACACCTATTTTGGTATGTGAAATTTTTTATATTTGGGGAATAGATTTTATGGGACCTTTCCCGAGCTCTTTTGGAAACCTATACATTATATTGGCTGTTGATTATGTCTCGAAATGGGTAGAAGCAAAAGCTACCCGGACTAATGATTCTAAAGTGGTTGTAGGTTTTCTTAAGTCTAACATCTTCCATAGATTTGGTGTTCCACGAGCCATTACCAGTGACCAGGGATCTCATTTCATCAATAAGACCCTTGAGGCTCTTCTCAAGAAGTATGGGGTACATCATCGAGTGGCCACAGCTTATCATCCACAGTTAAATGGACAAGACGAAGTTTCAAATCGAGAGATAAAGAACATTTTGGAGAAAACGGTGAATCCAAATAGGAAAGACTGGAGTTCACGACTGGATGATGCTCTATGGGCATATCGCACAGCATACAAGGCTCCAATTGGAATGTCCCCGTATAGACTTATATTTGGTAAACAGTGTCACCTTCTAGTGGAGTTAGCTCACAAGGCATATTGGGCTGTCAAGCAAGTTTACATGGATCCGAATGTTGTGGGACAAGAAAGAAAATATCAACTGCAAGAGTTAGAGGAAGCACGACTGGAATCCTATGATAGTGCTTGTTTCTATAAGAGCGTACTAAGTTTCTCCATGACAAACACATTAGAAGGAAGCATTTCGAAGTAGGACAGAAGGTGTTACTTTTCAATGCTAGGCTTAAGTTGATGCCTGGGAAGTTGAAGTCAAGATGGATGGGTCCTTATGTGGTCATCAATGTTAGCTCTCATGGGATGGTGAAAATTAGAAGTGTAGACACTCATAAGACATTCAAGGTGAATGGACAGTTATTGAAGCCATACCACGAGGGGATGGAGTTTCTCACAGTCGAGGGAATAACGCTAGCATTACCCACATCTGCCTGATCTGAGCAAGCCGGCTGAGTCTAGCCTAAGACGTTAAATAAGGGCGCTACTTGGGAGGCAACCTAAGATTTTATTATTATTTATTTTATTATTATTTTTTAAATTTAAAAAAAATGTGTGATTTTTTTTCCCTTCTTTCCAACTATTTTTTTTGACCTATTGTGATGATTCTAAATTGCAGGTTTGCAGAGAAAAAAAATAAAATGTTTCAGTGGAAGGAGGATTCTGAAAGCTTAAATTTCAGACTTTGGAGGTTACTTTCAAAGAAGAATAAAGGATGGAAGACTTTTGTGCAAATTCCTAAACTACTAAACCCTATCCTGCACTTATTCTAATTCATAATTTCTCCTTGTCTTTCTCTTTCCCTACCAGCCATTCTCCTCCATTCTCCATCATCAATTTTATGAATTTATTTTTTTTCTCTCCCTTTTCTCGGTTCCAGCCGTGCGCCACCAGCTAGCCGCCGATCTTCCCCAGCCGCTCGCCGCCGGTGTTGAGCTGCGCCCGCCGACCACCACAAACAGAGCTTCCAGCCGCTTATCCACCGGAGTTCGGCCGTGCGCCACCAGCGAGTTCCGCCAGCGAAGTCTAGATTTCCATCGCTTGGCTGCTCTCCGTCCGTGAGCCACCATACACCGGCGAGTTCGGGTTCTGCCGCTAGCCCGTACTCCCGCCGCCGTGACCTTATCTCCGACGACCAGCTACGGTGAGTTTTTCAATCGCCACAGCCATGGGAAGAAAATTTGTTTTGAAGTCCAGAGGCCCGAGCAAGATTTCCTCTCCACCAAAAGAAATGAAAAAATGCCGACAACCTTCTCCAGAGCCGGAGCAGGCAACCCGGCGGAAAAGTACAGCACCACCTTCCAAGCGTAAAAAGAAGATTCCGGAGCCCGAGAAATATCCTACCCCAGAACCTGAGTCTGAAGGAGGCATTGGAGAGGAAGCTGAGACTACACAGCCCGGGGGAGCAGCTCCACTAGTCCAACCATTATCCGACGATGAAAAGCGTCGCAGGTATTCTCTTCTCCAAAATAGACCTATAGTAGAATGGTATGAATTTGATTGGCAAACCTTGCGAAAGTTAGAGGTTAAACAAGAAGTTGAGGAATTCTTTTCTAATATTGGTTGGAATCCATTGTTGTGCGTTACTGATCCTGTTTGTCGGAAATTATGTTTAGAATTTTATAGCTCTTTTGTTTGCAAGGACTTAACGAAAACAGTTGATATCATGAGCCCTAATTTTGTTACATTTGATCTTGGGGGACAGACTTGGACAAAATCAATTTCTGATTTAGTTGTTTTATTGGGTTTTGAAACCTCTAAGAGTATATCTTCTGATGAGTATCTTTCTTATGCCACTGTTCCTGACCCTAAGTATGCTCAATCGGTGAACAATGAGTGGAGTATTCTTTCTTCTGAAACTGTCCATATTAAAAACATGTCAAAGAGTACTTCGATAAAGGATGGTGCTTTAAGACTTTGTCATCGTTATTTGGCATATAACTTGTTTGGTAGGGTGGATGGTGCAAATGTTGTTACCCAAACTGAAGTTTTTTTGCTGTTCAAGATGTGGAGAGAGCGGAAAGTGAACTTTGGTTATTGGCTCCTTAAACAGTTAATATTTAATTGTACTCATATGAAAGGGAAATTGGCCCTAGGAGCATTAATAACCAAACTTGCTAAGCGTCTAGGTGTGTTTAATGAGTCTAGTCTTCTCTATGGGTTGCAACCTAGTTGGATTGACATGCCTGCTTTGGAAAGAATGAGATTAGTTTATCTTGACACTGCTTCATGGCAGTATAAGTTGTTTGAGCCAGGGGTTTTACCCCCGAGCAGAGCCTCCACTTCTGTTGCAGGTACTTCTTTTGCGAGTAGGACACATAGTGGACTTGGGGCAGCAGCACCGCAATGGGCGGTTAACCTGTCCAATCAAGTCAAAGACCTCCACGACCAGCAAAGACAGCTTCAAGAGCAACTACAGAACATTGATGAGAAGATCCAAGGATTGGAGAAGAAAGTTTCAGCCCAAAGTAACCCAACATACCCACACTGACCGAGATTCACCGGTTGACCTCAAGGCTAATTAGCCGCCCAGGGAGCATTTACCTTTTTCTTTTTTCTTATATTTCATTAGTTTTTGAATTTTAGTACATTTGTAGAGTAAGTGCATGACATCATATTTTCTACATCATTTGCATATCTTACCTCTCTCTTACACACTGAGGACATTGTGTCGTCTAAGTGTGGGGTGGGGGTGGTTATCATTAGTTTGTTTTTCATAAAAAGTTTTTTTTTCTTTCATAAAAAAAATCAGAAAATTATAAAAAAAAATACAAAAAGATTTTCATTCTTTCATCATTTGAGTAAAAACAACAGCAGCCTTGAATTGGAAATTTGAATGGTTAGAGTTAAAATTTGGTTTGTGGTAAGATTGAATGTTGTTTCCCTTTGTGAAGGAAATCATTGATTCCTTATTTGCATTTTAGGATGATGAATTTGCAATAAGTCATTTTGCTCTAAAACTAGATATATTGTGAGGATTTGAGCCTTAAAAGAGCAAAAGGCAGAAAAAATATAGGCATATTTTTAAAAAAAAGATGATATTAAGTAGCTCTTTATCTCTTTGTTGAGTGATCATATTTTGATATCATTGCTTGGTTTGTGCCATGATTTCGAGACTGTTTTTGATACTTGAGTATGAAAATGAAAGAGGCACTTAGGAATGAGCCCTACTTAGCTTCTACTATATACTTCCTTCCTTACATTGATCCCCTAGTTTGCCCCATTGAAGCCAGAAAACTCTTTCTTTGGTATTTAGTCACTAAATATTTAGCCAAGAGCCTTAGCCTTTTCTTAACCCTCTGAGAATATATTAGTGATTTATTATTGCTTGTGATGTGGATTGGAATTGTATGGTGGGTTAGATATGGTTGAGATTTTGTGCTAATACATGTGGAGCATAGAGTATCTTGGACTTATATTCATTTGGAAGGTGCATGTATAGTTTTTGCATGATATTATTGATCTTGTATGCCTAGAAAATGCTTGTGAGTGCTGCTGTCCAGGAAACAAAAAAACTGGTCAGTAGCATATTGGGCTGAAAATTTTTGGTAGCAATATGGGTATGGTTTAGTGCTTGGTGGTGGTTATTATACTTCTTTGTGTTTTAATGTTGCATATTCATTCGAAGTATGAAAATAGAGGAGCATGAGGTGATAATGGATTGCTTGCATATTCTCATATTTTTAGCCTCGTATTCCCTTTATCCTACCTCTTTGACCCTAGCCCCGTTACAACCTTGATAAAGACCTCATTGATTTGTACTCAAGTGTTCAATTACTACGGTGGAGATAGTGGTATATACAAACCTGTTGTGATGAGTATTGAATATGATTTGTGTGATTGACCTGATTATGAATTTGAGAGATATTGAGTGATCTTGGTGAGGCTGGATTTTATTGCATATTTTTTTACTAGAATGTGAGGATGATGTGATTTTATAAGCAAAGGGAATGGTTTGTGGTATGAAGGTTGATTGTGTTTTGACTCTACTATGATGGTTTTTGATTTGAAGGCTGCTGTAGTGTTTTAAATTTGAGTCTCACGTTTACATTTATGTTTTGCATTTGCATATGCTCGAGGGCTAGCATTATCTAAGTGTGGGGTATTTTGATGTGGTTGATTTTACCATATATTTTGGGCTGATTATTGAGTTAAATGGTTGATTAAATGCTTGGATATTTATGTTATTCGTAATGTTCTTGCAGTTTAAAGATTTAGATGCGGAATTGGCAAGTTGTTGCAGTTATGGTCATTTGTGCTTGGAGATGGAAGAGGAAATAACAATGAAGATATTTGGTGCTGAATTCTGGCAATTACAAATGTAGTTGGAGAATAATCAGATTGATTTGAAGACTCCTAATTATTAGGAGAGATTATTGTGATTATCTTTTAGAGTTCTAATTAGATAAGGAAAGACATATTTTATTCCTTATCTATCTTTTGGTTGTAGTAATTTTTTGGAGACATTATTATTTACACGGATAACTGTACGGCCAAGAGGGGGAGAACAGAATTGCGTACGACAGTCCATTTTGCGCAGACAGTATTTTGCGATTTGGGTTTTCCAGCATTTTATTCAGACAATTTTCATCATTTATTTTTATGCTTTTGATTGTTAATTCAATTATGTATTCTAGCTAAATTCTTTTTTTCCGGTAAAGATCAAGGAATTACTGGCGTCGATTCTCGTGAGATCTAATTAGATTTAATACTTTGATTGTATGCTTGCATCTGTTGTTCTTGATTATAATGTTTATGATTGCTTTCATGTTATTGAGTAGTGCGCAATATTTGATAGCATGTTAGTTAATTTAATGCCAATTGAACCAATCATTCGTAATTGTGATTTCAGTTCAATCAGTGGTAGGGATCAACAGTCTTAATTTAACAATCCGGCGTCCGAGTTTGTTGGTTATGAATTGGGTCTTTCTCATTCTTAAAGCTGCTAGCATATTAAATCTATAGAGCGTCTCTTAGGTTATATGTTAGTTAGAGAAATAGTTGGTGAGGCGTCCTCCTGATTATCGACAAGGTAAGGAAAGATTGGTTGCTTGCAACTATAACCAATTTGTGTGCATTCATTTAAAGTCATCTTTGCATCAAGGATCGAGATTGAAAGCCAGTATGGAATTGATCGAAACCGGAATCTTCCCATCATAGTTGAATTGTTTTGCAATCTGTAACAATTTCTCATTCCTGTTTTTACTCGATTTTTAGTTTCTCTTATTCACAACCCTCATCTGGTTCTTTTGGTTACAAATTTGCAGATTAAAGATTAAAGAAGTCTCGCCAATCTCTTGGGAAACGAACCTGCTCGCAGCTATACTAGTCGGTATGCCCATACCGACCACAGAATCCTGAACTGAAAATTCAGCTTAGAGCTTGATTTATTTTTGGTGTAAAACGACACACCAAGGTGCCCATTTGAGAGGTCCCCATACGAGTGGTGAAGTTTCAGGTGGAGGGGCTCCATTGGATACATTCAAGAGGTGAAGTTTCAGGTGGAGGGGTTCCATTGGAGGGGTTTGAGAGGTACCCATTCAAGAGCTACCGATTGGAGATGTACCCATTCGAGAGGTACCAACTCGAGAAGTACCCATTGAACCTCCTCACCTAAACCTTCACCTCGCGAATCCGTACCTCTCGAATTGTCCAGTGGAACCTTCACCTCTCGAACCTACTATGGAACCTTCACCACTCAAATCCGTACCTCTCGAACCCTCTGCTCCAACCAACAACCTCTTGAACTTCCACTATAACCTTCACATCTCGAATCCGTACCTCCCGAACCCCTCCACTTGAACCCTCTCCACCTCAACCTTCACCTCTCGCCATCTCCAAGCTTTAATTACATGTATAATTGATACATTTATAGTTTAAATTACAGTTCTTTTAACATTCCTATAGAATTTCTATAATTTGTTATCAAGCTCACCGTGCAACGCACGTAGCCAAACTAGTGTACAACAAATACTTAATAATCTACTCTCTTTTTTTTTTTAGCTAACTAATAATTAATTTACCAAAGACTCGTTGATAGAATGTTACACACAGGTTACACACAGATACTATTGTACAACTTTTCATAAGAAGCTCCTGAATAGCTAATGCACATAAAGAACAGAAGGCTAAAACTAGCAGAGCAGGAATGAAGCATTAAAGCTAATGGCCAAGCTGAAATAATTATAATGTAGAAGTACACGGCTCAAAAGCAGATGAATCACACCTTCCATCACTGAAGGGGTACTCCGTTTAGTCCTTGCACCTGAAATGGCGTAGTAGCGTACCTTTTGCGAATCATCGATCTTATTCATCGCAATGGAGATCTTGTTGAGAGTAGCATGTTTTACATACGTGTCTACATACGTATCACTGAGGCAGTAGCTGAATCAGGGCTTCCGTGGTAGTTGACCTCTACGAAGAAGCCTCCTCCTTCACCTCGGGCCAGTCTTGCGGGATTGATGCATAGGCACTTTAGATGTTTTAGAATGTCGACTGTGCACGAAGCAACTTTTACCTCATTCGCTTTAGAGGTCCCTGGATTGGATTTGCAATGTATCTGATGTTTCAAATCCGCTGGGATATCAAAACTAGGTTGTGGGAATACGAAGTCATGATGAGCATCTCGGATTGATGGCACGAGAACCACATTTGCTGATGACCCCATATAGTCTACGTAATCTTGAAGCCTTCCGAGTACTTCAAGATGAAACATGTCATAATAGGTTTTGTCTACTGATCCTTTTTTGATCTCTGGGTGATCAGAATCAATGAATGGCCCCAGCAGTACAAGCAACTGAGGCTGCTTTCTTCTTGCATATCCAAGAAGCTCAATCAAAGGTTCAAACAATAAGTTATCACTAGTAGTGTAAGGACCGGCAGCAATGATCATTGATAGCTCTGGCACAGAATCAGAAGGATCATCATGCAAGACATTCTGATCTAAGGCTAGCTTCTTTGCAGGGTGCAAATGCTCAATGGGGGAATTAGAGAAAGGCACGTGATCGATAATCTTTGAAGCAATCAAGCAATGTCCACTTGGATTATGCCCTTCCACACCAACCACCTGCCCTGGGAAAATGGAAAACTGCTCCGAATTCTGCAAGTCAAGGCGTACCCGTTGTCCTCCAGAGTGCTCAACACTGCTTTGCAACAAGACAGGCTTTTCCTTCAGACGGCCATCTTCTTCACAAAAAATCATGGCCACAGCCAACAAGCTTTTCTGGGAGGCAACTGAAGGGTCCACTGGCCGGTCATATAGCCCAGAGTCAACAAGACTGTATGCATACTTCTTTATGCGATTCTCCAGGAGATTGAACTTGTCTTCAATCCTGTCATACATGAACCTACAACCAGGCTTGGGTTGGGAGCCAGTTATATCTATGGAACACCTTTTGCTAGCTTGCACCCTCTTTATGATATCATCTTCCGAGTTCTCCTGGCCCGACTCTTCATCTATTCTTTCCCAATTCTTGAACTCTCACCTTTGCTTCATCCTCACGATGGCAGCAACTCCTTTAAGCTTTACCACCCTCATTCATATGTTACCCATCAAACTAACTTCGGGCAATTATATGATGTGGAAATCACAGGTTCAAGTGCTTCTCGAATCGGAAAACTTGTTTGGCTTCCTTGACGGATCGATCCCCAAACCTGTAGCTTCCGCCACAACCTCTGCTTCGCCGGAATCTTCCACTTCTGATGGCTCCGCCACCGTCCTCACGCCAGCTTCTTGGACTGCCCAGGATAAGAGGCTTCAAGCGCTGCTTCGATCGTCACTCACGGAGGAGAGTATGCTCGAGACAATCGGCTGCGCCACGGTGATGGAGATGTGGAACGCTCTTGCTGCGGCGTTCGACAACACTTCGGCATCCCGCGAACTGCAACTTCGCGATGAACTCCACAGTGTCCACCGCGGCTCTTCCTCCGTTCTGGAGTTCCACCGCCGGTTCAAGATCATCACCGACAGACTCGCTTCACTCGGTGCTCCGGTCCCTGCTCGAGATCGAACGATGATCTTTTTGCGCGGTCTCGGACCGGGCTTTACTGAATTCACGAGCGTGCAACTCGCTCAACAACTGCTGCCCTCCTACACCGACGTCGTCGCTCGGGCAAGATCGCATGAAATATTTCATCAAACGGGCACCGCTGCTGCCGGAACGGTGGTTTCTCCCGCTGCATTTGCCACTTCCTCTGTTTTTTCTGGTTTTAATGGCAGATATGGTTCAGCGCGTGACTCACACGCACGTGACTCCCAAGCGCGTGACCCCTACGCGCATGACCCCTACGCGTCACGCGCGTGACGCCCACGCGCCCTCAGCTGGGGCGTCGACCACCACGCGCGGCCGTGGTGGTGGTGGTTCTGGCCGTTCTGGTCATCCAAATGGTGCCTCTGGTGGTTCTGGTTCTCGCCGCAAGAAGCGATGGAATCCCAAATGTCAGCTCTGTCTTGAGTACGGTCACACTGCCCGGACTTGCTCCAATCTGAATCCTGAGTCTGCAAATCTGGTTGATGCATTCCAATCCTCTGCCTCCCTTAATGACATTAGTTCTGATTGGTATCTAGACTCTGGAGCGACAAATCACATGACTTCCTCAGTTTCTGGTCTTGACAGCGTTGTTCCGTATGATGGTAACCGTTCTGTTGCTCTTGCTAATGGTCGTCCTATATCTATTACTCATATTGGTTGTCATCGATTTTCTCGTAATTTATCTTTATCTGATGTGTTGGTAGTTCCTGATATTACGAAAAACCTTTTGTCTATTAGTAAACTGACCCGGGACTTAAATGTTGTGATTTCTTTTGATGAGCATTCATTTGTTATTCAGAAAAGGGCCACAAAGGAAGTCGTGGGCCGAGGTCGATGTGATCATGGTCTTTATGTGTTGGAGCAATGCGGTGCTGCTTTTGTTACTTATGTTCAAGATAATAAACATAGAGCCTCTTTTGACATATGGCATGCTAGACTTGGTCACACGTCTTTTTCCATTATTTCATTGTTGAATAAATTGAACCTTGTTAAGGTCATTTCTCTGTCCCCTAGACCCACTCTTTGTTCACCATGTGAAAGGGCTAAGGGTAAGAGACTTGCTTTTGTGGACAATCCTAGAAAAGCAAAATCTGTCCTTAATTTGATACATTGTGATATGTGGGGTCCTTCTCCAGTCATTTCTGAAAGTGGATTTTCTTACTATGCCATTTTTATCGATGATTTCTCGCGTTTTACCTGGTATTATCCGTTAAAGCGAAAATTGGATTTCGTTGAGACATTTTTGCAGTTTCAGATCTTAGTTGAAAATCAGTTCTCCTGCTCGATTAAAGTGTTTCAAAGCGATGGTGGCACGGAATTCACGAATACTCGATTACGGTCTCATTTCGCGGAAAAATGAATCTTTCACCAAATTTCTTGTCCGGCTACGCTTGAGCAGAATGGTAGAGCAGAACGGAAACACCGCCATATTACGGAGATGGGGTTATCTATGCTGTTTCACTCTCAGTTACCGCTGTCTTACTGGGATGCTGCTTTTCCACAGCTGCCTATACCATCAATAGGTTACCCACGCCTGTGCTTCGCAATGTATCACCTTATTTTCTGGTTTATGGTCGCCATCCGGATTACTCCAACTTTCACCCGTTTGATTGTAGTGTGTATCCCTATATTAGGCCATTTGCTCCACACAAACTGGCTCCTCGCAGTGCTTCTTGCATATTCTTGGGCTACAGTTCGCAGTACAAGGGCTTTCGTTGTCTTGATCCGGAATCTCGGAAGGTCTATCTTACTCGCCATGCACGTTTTGATGAGAGCTCTTTTCCATTGGCCACTGATACACCCATTGCTCCTTCCGAATCCCTGGATATCTTGACTTTTCTTGATCTGGACATGGATACTAATTCTGGTTCTCCTGTGTTCCAGTCTTCGACTTGTGTTTCCAACCCAGACACTTTGTCCTCATCATCTTCTGCTAGTTCTCTACAGTCATCTCCTCGTTCCTCGCCTCCTGTGTCTACTGCTCAGCCTCCTGATTCTTCTCCTGACAGCTCTTTGCATGTTTTTCCATTGCCTTCCCCACCCAGGCCGACACATCGCATGACGATTCGTTCACAGACAGGTAGCCTCACAGCAAATCAGCAGTTTGCAGATTACGAGATGACTGGGTTTTCTTGTATCCTTACTAGCCCAGACTGAGCCTCATGGATTTCGTACTGCTCTTAAAGATCCTCTCTGGGTTGCGGCTATGGATGAGGAGATGGGTGCTCTTCGTCGGCAAGACACTTGGGATCTTGTCCCTCGTCCTTCTGGTGTGAATGTTGTTGGCTCAAAATGGGTTTACCGTATCAAGCGTCTTCAGGATGGCAGCATTGATCGGTACAAAGCACGGCTTGTTGCTCAGGATTTTTCCCAACTACCCGGTTTTGATTTTACTCATACCTTCAGTCCTGTCATTAAAGCCTCTACTGTTCGTATTATTTTGTCTCTCGCCACCATTTTTTCTTGGCCGCTCCATCAGTTGGATGTTAAGAATGCATTTCTTAATGGTCTTCTTGATTCTCCCGTCTACATGTAACAGCCAGCCGGTTTTTCTGATCCTGCTCGTCGAGATTATGTTTGTTGTCTTCGCAAGGCCATCTACGGACTTAAGCAGGCTCCACGAGCATGGTTTCAACGTTTCAGCTCTTATCTTCTCCGTCTGGGATTCCGGTGTAGTTCTGCTGATACTTCACTGTTCGTCTTCTCCCAGGGATCGAAGATTCTATATCTGTTGGTGTATGTGGATGACATCATCCTTACCGGTAATGACTCCAGTCTTCTTCGTCGATTCATTGATCGTACTGACCGTGAGTTTTCTGTCAAGGATCTTGGAGCTCTACACTATTTCTTGGGTTTGGAGGTTTCCCGCTCATCTTCTGGTCTTTTTCTCGGGCAAGCCAAGTATGCCATGGAGATTCTTCAGCGTGCGGGTATGACGGATGCTGCTCCAGTTTCTACACCTTTTGTTCCTGGTTCGCAGCTTCTTAGCTCTTCGGGCTCTGAGTTCTCTAACCCCAAGCTTTACCGCTCTCTTGTTGGTGCATTGCAGTACTTAACTATTACTCGGCCGGATCTGTCCTATGCAGTTAACTCTGTTAGTCAGTTTCTTCAGTCACCTCGTGATGCTCATTTTTCGGCTGTCACTCGCATTCTGCGTTATGTTCGCGGCACACTTCACTATGGTCTCATTTTTCGCCCGTCTTCCGGACGTCTTTCCATTTTGGGATATTCCGATGCGGACTGGGCTCGCTGTCTTGAGACTCTTCGTTCTACCTATGGCTATGCCATTTTTCTTGGCGGTAATCTCGTCTCTTGGAGTGCCAAGAAGCAACCTACTGTCTCTAGGTCCAGTTGTGAGGCTGAATATCGTGCTATGGCGAACTCTGCTGCTGAACTTGCTTGGCTGTGCAATCTGCTCAAGGACCTTCATGTTCCTCTGTCCTCGTCGCCTCTTCTGCTTTGTGACAACAGTAGTGCCATCTTCCTTGCTCAGAATCCGGTTGCTCACAAGCGGGCCAAGCATATTGACATTGACTACCACTTTGTTCGTGAGCTGGTTACCTCTGGCAAGCTCCGTGTTAGTCATGTCCCGTCATCCTTGCAGGTTGCTGATATTTTTACTAAGGGTCTGTCTAGTACTTTATTTAATCTTTTTCGTTCCAAGCTTTGCGTATCTAGTAACCCTACGCTTAGCTTGAGGGGGAGTGATAGGATATCTTGATATATCTTGATTGATATCAAGATATCTTTGTACATATTTAGAATAGGCCAGGTTCATTGTATCTACTAGGCTTGTATTCTATATATTGTTAATACGACAGACACACCTAGTACGGTGATTCATACTTTCAGACCAAATGGTGTCACAATATCTAGCATTCTTTTGGACCCAAAAATGCTCCCATTTGTCTTTTGTGCTGAATCGAGGTTCTCTCTCTTAGGTGTCTCAAGCCGATGTGCTGGGGCTGGACTTTGCAGAATAACTTCCTTTGTATCTTCAGAGTCATCATTTAGTAGCATAGCAACATCATTAGAGTAAAAATGCAACCCGGGCTCCTTCTTGACAACTGCATCTCTTTGATCATTCTGCAGTTGCCGTAAAAATGCATCCATATGCGCACTTTGCACCGTTAATTCCAACCCCCTGTTGATGGAGAAGACATCCCAGCTCGATACGAGATCGGAAGGGCTCAGCTGAAACTCGATGCAGAAAGTAAGGCATTTCTTAAGAATTTCTTCTTCGTTATCGAATGAGAAACCGCCCTTCGTGAACTCTGCTTTGATTTCGTCTGCCATGGCGATCTAGGGTTTCGGCGAGACGATGAGGAATTTTTTCAGTTGTTAATTTGCCCTTCTCCTGAATGATTGATTATGGCGGGAAAATGTTCCCGCGATTAATAATCCACTCGATTCCTTCCTAATAACTTTATAATTAGTAACTTCATTTTTCGTGTTTTAAAAATATTTTATTTAAACTTTTTTGTTTTTAATTCTGATTTTGACTATAATTTATATTTTTAAGCTATTAGTTCATAATTTATTGTTTTACTAATATTTTACACTAAATCATATTTTCACATATATTTTACTGTTAACAAAAATATATTCGTTGATTTATTTACAATGTTTGTTAATAGTTTTAAAATTTTAGTTCAAACTTTTATTTTCTACAAAAGTTATGCCTAGCATCGGTATACTAAGTGGTTCATTTGTTTTGAATATTTATTAATCGTTTTAAGGACTTAATTCAGACTTTCCTTTTCTTTTTTTTTGGCAAAACTTACTACAATTAAAGATATATTATTTCATGTGTTTATATAGTTTGTTAATAGTTTTAATGACTCAGTTCAACTTTCCTTTCTTTTTTATTTTTGCAAACTTTCAACAATTAATGATATATTAATTTGAGTTTTTAGAATGTTTGTTAAAATACTATTCTAATTCTACATTTATGCTCAAAGCGTCAATATAATCTTGTAAAAACATAAAATGTCAAACTAACCCTATTTTTATGACGAATTGTACCGATCTAACATTCCGACTATATTCCAGCATTGTCTAAAATTTCTGACAGTTGACCGCGTGTAAAAAGACAAATTAGCCCCGGGCATTTCAGCTAAAGTTATTTTTTTCTTTCCATTTTTACCACCTTCATTTTATACTATACATATTGAGTGCGTCTCTTGAAAGACGGTCTTTCCATAAGTCATGGAAAGACCAAGGTTTAAAGTGTAAATTAGAAGAAATTAAGATAATATTTTCGGGTTGCATGAACCGGGTTATAAATTTTATAACTACTGCATGTTGCATACTAAATTTTTAATGTTGCAACTAAGACCTTTTACCTTTTATTATTCGAATTAAACCCCGTCTTTCCATAAGCCTATGGAAATACCGTCTTTCCCAAGACTTTGCCATACATATTTTACTTAAAGCTCACATTTTAAACAAATATAAAAAACTGAAGCCTTTTTTCTTCAACAACCCGATACAGAGGACTGAAAGCAAATGAAAAGAGACATGGAATTTTGTGTACCATTCAATGGAAAAAAAAAAAAAAAGTGTACCATTCAATAAACAACAAAGCAGATGGAATTTTCAGAGGAATGAAAACAAAGAAAACAAAGAAAACAAAGAAAAGAGACATGGAATTTTCAGAGTAAAGAAAGCAGATGCTCTCTGTTTGCTGCTCAGGACATCTTCCTCGTCGCTGCTCTCTGTTTCAGCAGAGCCTATAAGCGACTCAACGGGTGAACCACAGACGCCGGAGCTGACGAAGAAGCGTCGTCCCCCTCCAATTCAACGTAACCGCCTTCCTCCGGTGACGACAGCACCACGGAAGCAGAAGCGCCGTCCGCCGGCGGCGGCGGCAGCGGCTTCCTCTAAGGACACCGCCCCCCTTTCGATTTCGACCAGTTCCCCTACGACGTCCATCCACTCATCACCAATGCGACCGCTGACGCCAAACCGACAGCCCTGACCTCTGCGTCGCCAACGTTACCATGACGCTATCTTCGAAGCCATCTTCCTCCATCAATCCTCGCCAAGCAAGCGTCTTCCCGGCGAATCACCACCGGAGTAATCATCTTCACGGAAAATCACCACCGTTGGGCATTGAACGGGGTTGGGAGAAGGGGAAATTTCTATGTTTGTGGCTATAGTAGCCACAAACAGCAGTGAATACGGAGGACACATATACGTAATGCATCCCTTCCTTTTCAAACTTTTTTTTTATTATTTTTGTTTATCAATTTCAGTGGCCGCATGAGGGGATCTTGACACGTGGCGAGGACGCATATACGTAATGCGTCCTCTGATTTTGGATTTTTTTTAAAATTTTCGGTCAACGAAATCAGGCGGCGCATGGGGAGAGGACATGTGGCGAGGACGCATATACGTAATGCGTCCTCTGCTTTGGAATTTTTTTAAAAAAATTTTGGCTCACGGAATCAGGCGGAAGTGGGAGACGACACGTGGCGAGGACGCATTTACATAATGCGTCCTCTAATCTGTCTTAAATCCCAGATTTCTTCTCCATTTCCGCCATTCTTCATCTTCTTCATTCGCCCTTCGCCAATTTTCTTCTTCAGTTCGCCTCCATTCCGCCATTCTTCCTCCTTCCGGAGACTTCACTGCCACTCTCCTCCGCCCTTGCGCCGCTTGTTCACCAGCATTCCGCCATTCTCCTCCGCCATTCCGCTTGTTCACAAGATCCGGTAATGTTGCTGTTTTTTCATGTCTTATCTTTTAAGTATTTTTTTTGGTGAAATTTATAATGGATTTTTGGTTGAAGAGATCATATTCGGCCTGAAGTTGCTGCTGTTGACCGGCCGTTGACTGCCACTTTTGCCACCTTGTCCGTGAGTCTCAGACTCCCACCCACTCAATTTTTCATTTTCGTGAAGTTAATTGAACCCTAAATGATTTTACTAACGTGTTGAACGATTATGTGTGAGTTGTCATAGAAAGTTTATCGTTGAATTTTGTGTTACATTATAATTTATAGAGAACCCAAAATAATTTAGTTAATTTGAATGTGTTGTATGATTGTGTGTAGTTTGAATGATTATGTTTGGTCTGATGCTATGATAGCGATTAATGCTGATGCGTGACTAAATGACGTAATTATGTGAATTGTTTACTGATTAATGTATTAAGTTTGTAGTAATAGTTTTGTTAATGTGGCCGAGTGGAGTACATATTTGAGGATACACTGAAAAGGAATGTCGAATGAAAATGAATTAAAAGTTATGTATTTGTATATTGCAGTTGTACGATGTTTTTGACGGTGTATATGTACAGAGGGGGTCAGATTAAGTTTGATTTGATTGTGGGTATGTTCACGTGGTTTGTGCTCGGGTAAATAGGTAAATAGTATAAACGGTGGAACCCACGGTAGAGCCCCAAAAAGAGCCCTACCAAATACAAAAAGAATCCAACCTTAGGTTACGTGATGAACCTAAGGAGCAAATCCAGGAGAGATAGGGGGGGATGTGGGAGCGCAAAATAACACTCCCCCAACCCCCCCCTTTTGTCCAAGTAATAAACTATCAACCCTAAGCAAGATGATCGAGCAAAGGGAGCACAAAACAACCTGGAAAAACACAGGCTATAAAACACAAGAAAAATGGGGTGAGAACAAACTCACTACCCATAAACAAGTAATCCGCTTCTACCCCTAACAATTCGGGCCATCTTCATTTGAATTCCTTAATGCAGCCGAGAATTGTGAGACTCGGGTCTTGAGCTAATGTCATTGCTGGAATGTTGATGTCACATAAAAAATGAAGCCGATGATCCGAATTGCACCTTATTGGTACGAATGAATATCTGCTTCTACCATGTACATCCCTAAGGTGGAGATAGAGGGATGTTATTGGCCTTCAGGCATTCTCTTGTAAGAGCCGAGAGTGATTTGGTGGGCAAAGATTAAATGAGGTCGTGCCTCCAACCTTTGTAAATCCCAGTCGAATCAACCTCCTGAAGATGTGAGAATGGATACACTTATACCGTGTGCATCAAGCGTGAAGATTATGTAATCGCCCACTCCATTTTGAGCAAATGGACATCTATATGCTAATTTAACACAAAGTGTAGCACGAGCATAAAGTGCATAAATAATCGTTAAATCATAAGTAAAAACTAGGTTTAGGAGAAAGAGCATCGGAGTGTGAATCCTTACTCTAAAACCTATTACCTCATCCTGAAAACCGAGTAGCAGTGACCAGTAAAATCCATCTCGGACAACTACCACCCTTCGAGTACTCGTACAAGTATCACTGCCGTCGAGCACTCGAACAACTCCATAATTTGAATACCCTCTCGAGTGCTCGAATCCCTTCAATTGTCAAACACCTCCTTGAACACCCGGATAAGTACCACCACCTCGAACACGAAGACCCCATGTGGCGCTCGAGGAACACCCACTCGATGCCACCCTCGAGCACTCGATCTCCCACTCGAGGCTCTCCTCGAGCACTCGGAAAACTACCACCCCTCGAGCACTCGAACAAATATCACCGTCGCTCGATGCTACCCTCGAGCTCTCGATCGAGTATCACCACCTCGAGCATTCAAACAGTTCTTGAGCACGAAGCCGATCTCGGCCTCCCAAACTGTCGAACACTCGATGCTCCCCTCGAACACTCGATGCTTTCCTCGAGCACTCAGATTCGAGTACTCGGACAAATCTCCGTCGAGCACTCGAACAGCGTCTGGCGCCCAGTTAGCGCCAGGCACCCAGTCCCTTCGCCAACAACATGCAGCATCCAGTGCATAACAACCAGCACCCAGAGCACAACAACCAGCACCCAATACCCTTCCATCAGCCACTCCATCCGAGGTACTAAAACAAGTGTTCATCCGGGAACAGCCTATTCATCACTATGTAACAATCCTTCATAATTAACTTGACCACTCGATCGGAACTAGGGGAGGCGCCATCCATAACAACATTGTTACGCTCTTTCCAAATATGATAAATTGTAGTTATCAAGGCTAGGATACCAAGCTTCTTGCAAACTTTGGAACCCTTGACTTGCCTTTTAACCCAATTCATTGAACTTGTTATCGAATTTGTTCTTCTCCGTAGTCCCATCCAATTCCTTATTTGACCCCACACCACCTCCAAAAATTCACATTTAAAAAATAAATGCTCGTTAGTCTCAACCTCTAGATGGCATAAAGAACAAATTTAATCCGAACTATCCACTCCCTCAGTACAGATTTTGTCTTTAGTATAGAGCCTTCCAATTGCTGCAAGCCATGCAATAAAAGAGAACTTTGGCAGTACAAAACCTCTCCAGATGCTATTGAAAACCTTCTCACAATTGCGGCCACTTTCCTCATATGACCTCGGGTATTTATGACGATGCATGAAAACATAAGCTTTGCTCGTGAATTTTCCTGAATTCGCCCAAAGACCAAGATGATATTGAACCTCTCTCACATCTCCTTGAAACATGCCACATAATTCATCTCGGATCTTACATAAGTCACCAAAGTAACTCGAATACCTTTTGCCCAATCTTCCATTTTGGATCCTGGGATTTATGTCCCAGAAGTCACCATCCCAGAGGTAGAACGAATGAATCCACTTTACCCATAAACTATCCTTCTTAATATGTAGATCCCATAGTCTCTGCGCCATTGAAGCACGATTCCACGTACCAAAGTCTTGCAAACCAAGACCCCAAAAAGATTTAGGAGCGCACAACTTTTTCCACGCCACTTTGTTCTTGTATTTTCCTCCCCATAAGAAGCATTTGTATTTTTGTTCCAAAGCATCAAAACCCGCAGATTGAATAACAAAATTCTGAATCCAGAATCCTGCAATACCTCCCACAATTGATCTCACAAGCTCCAATTTGCCTGCATAGGAAAGAGTGTGGCCCTTCCATTTTGCTATTTCCGAATCAACTTTCCTTAGTAAAGTACCAAACTAAGTCACCTTCAACTTGCTGGAATCCAGTGGCACACCTAGATACCGAACAGGGAATGTCGCCCAAGGAATACACGTGAAGCTCAGAATCTCCTTTATTTCGACTCCAAAGAACTTCGATTTTGCGGCATTAATGCCCAATCCCGAAGTACGCTCAAACTCGTTCAAGGCATCCATGAGTATGTGTTCTGAACTCGTGTTCGCCTTAGAGAAGAGTATAAGGTCATCCGCAAAGGCCAAGTGCGTGATCCTTAACAATTCACATCTCGGATGAAAGGTGAAGTGTCTAGAATCCGTTCTCCATTTCAACAGTGTCGAGAAATACTTCATGCAAATCACAAACAGGAGAGGCGACAATGGATCTCCTTGATGAATTCCTCTTTTCCCTTGAAAGTGATCACACAGTTTACCATTAACTGCGATCGAGAATGAAGAAGTGCGAACACATGTCATGACTCTATCTGTCAGTCTTTCCGGAAATCTAAGTCCAAGTAAAACTTCCTCCAAGAACTCCCAAGAGACTGTGTCGAAAGCTTTCTGTAGATCCACCATAATCATGCATCGAGGAGAATTCTGAGCCCTTCCATATCCCCGAACAAACTCTTGAGCTAGCATTACATTATCCGAGATATTTCTGCCCTTCACAAATGCACCCTGACAAGGGTCAATGATCCCTGGCAGAATACCTTCTATCCTATTCGCAATGATTTTTGTGATAACTTTATAAACCACATTGAAGCACGCTATTGGTCTAAAGTCATTTACTTTTAGATTATCAGGCTTCTTCGGTATCAGAGCAACCGAAGTATGATTAAGCTGGGCCAAGAGATCACCTGTCCGAAAGAACTCCAACACCGCAGCTGTTACTTCCTCACCCACAATGTCCCACTGCTTCTTAAAGAAACCCGCTGTATATCCATCCGGACCTGGGGATTTATCATCCTCCATTGCAAATAAAGCTTGTTTAACTTCAATGTTCGCAACCTCCTGATTTAAATAGGCCCTATCCACATCCATGAGTTTGTTGCCTTCACGAATAATACCCGGATCAATAGGTACTCTATCCCTCTTTGTGCCGAAAAAGCCTTTATAAAAATTTGCAAATAGCTCTCCCTTTCGACTATTTGAAGTTACAATCCGGTTGTCACTATCAATAATCGCTGGGATACCTCCTCCTTTTCTTGCCGAGATCATAGTATGAAAATACTTAGATCCCTTATCCGCCAGGGTAATATGATTGATCCTTCCCTTTTGAGCAAGGAAAGATGATTCCAAAAGGTAATACAACATAGAATTCTTCTTTAAACTTCGTAATGCCGCAACATCATTGTCCGAAGCAGTCTTAGCATCAAATTCATCAAAAGCTTTGTTGTACTCCTCATCTGCAAACTTGGCCTTTTCAGAAACATGGTTAAAATCAAGCCTACCCAATTCCTTCAATGGGTGTTTCATCCGAAATAATTTTCTGGTGACCGAAAATTGCTTAGTCCCTTCGACCGACGGGCTCCAGTAGTCCTCCACTATTTGCCCACAATTCGGATGACCTAACCACATGTTTTGAAATCGAAAAGGCCTACCCTTTCCATCAATCTCTTGAGACATATCAACCACCATGGGAGAGTGGTCAGATTGAGCCGAGATTGGTAGAAAAGTTGTACGACAAGCATCACCATCCCATCCATGATTTAAGAGCACCCTATCCAGTTTCCTCCAAATTTTCCAATTGGCACTATGCCATGTTAAGTGCTCACCTATGGAAGGTGCATCCCTTAATCCACACTTTACACAAACATCCTAAAACTCCTTCATCGGATACAAGCTAGGGACAGTGGCTCCATAATGATCATAAACACTAAGGATAACATTAAAATCACCAAGAACCATCCAAGGAGAGTTCAGATTAACTCCAAAAGAATTCAATTCCTCCTATAGTGGTAAACGCGCCAAACGTCCCTCACTATGCCCATACACAAATGTACAGAAAAACTCAATACCAGAAGCAAGATAACGAACCTTGAGATGAATACATTGCGGAGACTTTCCGAGAACATCCACCAAGAAGCCTTTCGGATCCCAGATAATGAGCATCCTCGAGATGATATTTTTCACCCACCTCCTCCTTACAGGGGCCGAATGACCCTTGACATTCATAGATGCGGCATTCATTGGGAAATCGAGGTCCCTTTTGGCTTCGGACCGCCGCCTTCAAGTGATTTGCTTCCAGAACTGTCTGAATTACTCCTTGCAGCCGATAGCATGCGTTGAAAGGGTTTCTGGATGCCCTTCCAGTGCTCATGTATTCGAGTCCTGCTCTTACTCCGAGACCTAGTCAAAGCCCCTGGGGTAGGGGGAGGTCTACTCTTGCTCTTACTCCTGTGTACCCTTGGAATTTTTGAGCCTCTCGAGCTTCCGGATGGATCATTTTCTTAGGTAATTTTCCAGCACCTTCAATTGGATTGTCATCGTCCCTAAAAGCTTGGCGCTGCCTATCGGCTTCATTAAGCCATCCACAAGTGGTGGTATGTATGGTATGGACCATGACGAGCAGAATGTCTTCGACGATAATTATGTGGGTCACATTAGCGGCCATGTTATTTGGCATGTTGGTAGCCAAGACGATGGTGAGGAAGCTGAACTTGATGGTGGAAGTGAGGATGATCGTTCCTTATCAATTGATTCGAATCCTGGGGATGAGGATAAACAAGTGGTGTGCACAAACAATGTACCCACATCGTTTCATATTCTGGAGAATCCTGATACACAGGCCTGCTATAGGGATTGTGGAGGTCCTGATGAGGATAGCTATGACCCAACTCATTTTGGGTCTGGAGTTTCTACTTATGTTCAAGAGACTGGTGAAGTGGAGTTTGGTATGCGATTCCAGACGAAGTTCGAGTTGGTTGAAGCTATTTCTAGGTGGAGTTCCATGATGAACAGGGAACACAGAGTCGTGGAGAGTAGGTCACGCACATGGTATGCAAAATGCAAGGAAGTTGTCAAAGGAACTGAGAATTGTCTTTGGGTTGCTAGAGCTACCAAAAAGGCTTCGCATGGCATGTGGGAGATCACTAGATGGGCAAGTAGCCATGGGTGTGTTGGTGTTGGTCGATCTACGGGTAACATGAATTTGACGTCGGTGATGATAGCCCATTCAATCCACCACCACATTGATGTAAACCCTTCATACACAGTGAAAGATGTACAAGCTCAAGTCAAGACGGAGTTCAATGTCACCCTTTCCTACAAGAAGGTGTGGTATGCTCGACAGAAGGCAATTGACATGGTATTGGGAACTTGGGAGGATTCATTTGAACTGCTCCCAACGTTTATGGATGAGCTTGTCAGGGCTAATCCGAGCACCATTGTTGATTGGGCTGACGTACCTGACAGAATGCACGGTCACGAATGTAGGAAATTTAAATTTGTGTTCTGGGCATTTGGTCAGGCAATTGAAGCCTTTCGCCACTGCAGGCCAGTCATTAGTGTGGATGACACTCATTTGAGAGGTGCATATAAGGCCACAATGCTGGTTGCCGTGACGCACGATGCAAATGATTACATACTCCCCATCGCTTACGCAATTGTTGACGACGAAACGATAAAGTTGGAACTGGTTCATGGGGAGACTGTGCCTTCACGTTGTTGGTGGTGATAGCAGGCCAATCTGTATTATATCAGATAGGTATGCTGTAATTATAAATGCGATGACACATATAGAGGAGTGGATGGAGCTAGCTGGATACCACCGAATTTGCCTGTGGCATTTTTCAGTCCAACTTCCTATTTGCCAATGGCGGGAGGCTCAAGAATGCACTTTTGAAGACTCTGGTGTGGCAGCTTGGTGGTGCCAAACGAGAGAGCAAGTGGAGGGAGTACAAGGAGGAGCTGGAGAGTACAGATCCATCTGCTTGGGATTGGTTGGCACAGCAAGATAGGAGTAAGTGGTGTCTTGCCTTTGATGAAGGTGATCAACGTTGGGGAATTCTCACAACGAATTTGTTAGAGAGTTTCAACAACTGTTTACGGCGTGCACGTCATCTCCCGATAACAGCGTGTGTGAAAGCGACGTTCGAGCGAACAGTTGAAATGTTTGCCTAAAGGGTTATGGACGCCACGAATTGGAGGTACTTTCCTGATTCATTAGAGTTTTTTATGTGTTCACAAACCACTTTCTATATTCTCAATTCTTGTTTGTTTGTCTAGGTCAGTGTTTCCTAAGAGGAATTGGAGAAAGTTTCAGAAGCAGGACACATGGGCACATGGACATATCGTCACCTTGTTTGGTCATGCGTCGCAGACTTATAGGGTTGTGACAAGGAACATTGATGGGAGCATTAATGAAAGACAGTACACAGTCAAATACCGGAGAAGGGAGTGTACTTGTCGGGAATGACATATATTCCGTTTCCCTTGTTCCCATGCCTTGGCCGTCTGTCGGCATAGACGTGACGATCCGGCTAGTCTATGTGATAGGGTGTATCACACAACCACATATGTGCAACAATATAGTCAGGGTTTCATGCCTGTACGAGATCCATCACTTTGGCAATGTGCCCGTTGGAGGTTGATTCCTGATGCAGATTTTTTTTGCAGTAGGAGGCGTGGACAGTTTGTGGAGAGAAGGATAAGGAATCAAATGGATGAGAGGGTGCCGGGTGAATCTAGGGGTGTCCGTAGGCGTGGCCATGCTTAGTGTCATGTTGTCATATGGTGTTTGTAATATTACCTCTGTAGTATGGTACTTGTAGTATTACTTTCGTAACGTGGAATATTTATCACATGATGTAGTATAACTTTTATTTGTCGAATATGTATGACATAATGTAGTATAAGTTGCCTTTGTGGTAATCATTTGAATAATTAATTTTGACATGTTATAATTGTAAACATGGACACACAATGTATCATCCAGGACCCATGGAGGATGATTTGTTGTACCTTCATCAGGAGCATCGTGCCCGTGCATTGTACAACGGTCACTTAGAGGATGAGGCACTGCAGGTGAGGCGGTGCGATGGGGCATGATGGACCGAAGGTATGCTTGACATATTTATGGGCTATGTGCATGATTTAGGATTCCAGGGACTCCTGAATTCTGCACCAATACGCATAGACCATTCACTCATCACTGCCCTAGTGGAGCGGTGGCGACCCGAGATGCACACATTTCACCTGCCGATGAGGGAGGCTATAGTCACATTGCAGGATGTGGGGATGCTATGGGGTCTTCGGATCAATGGGATCCCAGTCACAGGAGTAGACATCAGTAGGCGTACTGAGGACTGGATGATAGTGTGCACTGACTACCTAGGTGCTACACCTGACCCCAATGTTATCCGCGGGGGTCGCATTAGGGCAAGCTGGTTGGGAAACTTATTGCACAGTCCGTTCCCTATTCAGCGAGTTTTCATTCTACTGCTGGTTGGGGGAATGCTCATGTCAGACATATCTGGCCACCTAATTCCATTTTTCTACTTGTCGATACTGATGGACCTAGGTGCAGCACGTCAGTACAGTTGGGGGAGTGCCATTCTGGCACACTTGTACTGGTGCTTATGTGACGCGGCAATCCCACAAGCTAAATCTACATCTGGGCCAGTTGCCTTGCTACAGGTAAAATTGTTGGTCAATCTAGTCATTCTTACATAATGTCCATAATATTACTTTATATTACATTTTATTACATTTATTGGCAGTTGTGGGCATGGGAGCGCATACCATCCATCCGACTTGCCGGTGCACTACCGGTGACAGTGACGATGGGTGCTCTTGGCTCCTGGTACATGTCGAATTACTCAATATACAGTCTTTTTAAACCACAGGAAATTCCATATGCTGGCTAATATAATTCACTCTATTCCTCATAGGTGGAGGGCCCCTTACGATTCATCACAATCACCAATGCCTGTTTTGAAAGTGTACTACGATTCGCTCACACCTCTCAATCATAATCAGGTATAGGCCAAATTGGATTATGGTTTTTGAACTTCGTGGGAAAAATGGTTGCAGTTACCTATCCGCAACACATGCATGTTGTTTCAGTTTATTTGGCAGCCATACATGGAGGATGTCGTGGAACAACTCCTGTGGTACTGTACAGATGGTAGCAACAATTGGCTACTTTCCGTTGACCTCATCTGCTGGCATGTGGTAGAGTATCATCATGCACATCGTGTTCTCAGGCAGTTCGGCCTAATCCAGCCAATACCTACCTAGTTGGTTAGTAGGCATGAGTATAACCTACTTCATACTAGAGACCGTCGAGGAAGGTCTGGCATGGATTGGCGTGTCAAACTGAGAAGATATCTCGATGCTTGGGAACATTGATCCGATCAACAAGTAAACACACTTGGGAGTGCTGATCCATACATACCCAGCCGTGAATACATGGAGTGGTACTTTCGCAAGACGGTGATCATGATTGATCAGCCAGGATGGCCTCTAACAGCTACAGAGGGTTTCCATGGAGACAGTGCAACTACGGAGTACTTGGTATTTCCTAAATTTCGAATATTGTTAAGAAATAATACTTCAGAGTTCGTCAAAATTATATATCTAACATATTCATCTCGTTTCTGTAGTTGCAGGCAATGACCCAGTTGCATAGCATGTCAGACATTAATTTGGATGAATGTTCTCCACATTTTTTGGACGTTATAAAGGGAATGTATCGTGTTATCACACGTAGTCTACAACATGTGCATCAGCCCTCTATACTGCAGTACTATCAGCCGTTTGTGCATTGTGAGGAACCTCCTCCTGGTGTGAGATATATTGACCTCAGAATCCACCGTCAGGCTCCACCTGGTTGACAAGGAGGTCGGAGGCCGCGTGCTAGGGGGCATACTTAACACATTGGTTCATCACAAGCTGGACCCCCACATGCAAGTCCACCGATTTGCGGACCATCACATAGTGAACCCTCTCCGTACAACATGAATACATTGGATTACACTGCATATGTCACTCCAACAGCCAGTCATCCATACATGTCGCCTGCCACTCCATTACATACAGGTAGTGTTCCACATGCCTATTGTGATTTGAATGAGGAGGTAGGAGATGAAATGGAGGAGGAAATACCAGAGGGAGCTCCGCATGAGGAAGTACATGTACCTACACAGATGACTGTTCCACGACAGACATCCAGGACCATACGTCCTCCTCCGTATGGAATTGGTGGAAAGCTTTGCAGAGGTCGTCATTAGGACAGTACATGCCATTCAACACTGATTTGCATTACATTTCACACGTATTGTTCGGCTACTGTACATTTATGCTATTTTGTACTCATTCTAACTATGCAATACTTCATTCTTACACCTATATTCAAGACTAGTTAAAAAACTGCAAATCACACTACCCTAATTTATCGTTTGACTAGTTTTCAAAATATCATCAAACAAACACAAGTCTACTTATGTGCAATCTTCACCGAAAATAATGGGATGAGAAATAATAAGTTATACATTGCAGCATTCAAGGATAATTTATTACTTAAATTCACGACTCATTTTGAAAAATACACTTTTGTTGAATTCAGGACACGATTTTATAACCGGGACAAAACTGAGATAAAATACATGGAATAAAAAAATTCCTTATAACGGTTATTGGGAATAAGAATTTTCCCAAATAATTAAAATTTTCCAAACACTTAATTTACCAAATATTATACCCAAAAAAATAATTAAGTCAGCTTTGAGGACTCGTTTAAAAAACGAGTCCACTAAATAATATTCCAAAAAAAAAATTAGGCAGCTTTTGAGGACTCGTTTCAAATATGAGTCAAGGATAATTTATTACTTAAATTCACGACACATTTTGAAAAATACACTTTTGTTGAATTCAAGACACGATTTTATAATCGGGACAAAACTGAGATAAAATACCTGGAATAAAAAAAATTTCCTTATAACGGTTATTGGGAATAAGCATTTTCCCAAATAATTAAAATTTCCGAAATGCTTAATTTACCAAATATTATACCCAAAAAAATAATTAAGTCAACTTTGATGACTCGTTTAAAAAATGAGTCATCTAAATAATTTTCCGAAAAAAATTAGGCAGCCTTTGAGGACTCGTTTAAAAAATGAGCCCTCTAAATAATATTCCGAAAAAACAATTGCCAGCTTTGAGGACGCATTACACAAATGCATCCTCCACCCTCTGAAAAACACAACCTCTGTTCATCCTTTCATCTTCACAATCCATCTCCGATCCATTGCCCGATCCATCACAATCGATCTCCTGATCTATTCCCAATCCTCTCGCTCCCATAGCGGCTCCTCCACCTGGAGGAAGCCCGCTATCGGCTTATGCCGATTGTCTCAAAACTAAGAGCGACCCAGCAAGCAAAGTGAACCCTAAACTCAAGAAACTGAACCTCAAACCTCTATTGTCATTCAAAGGGGAACCATGTTGCTTCTTCACGGAGGAGGAAATCGACCTAATCGCAGAGCCATTCAATGAAGCCCTAATCGGAAAATTCACCAGAGGCCGGCCAACCTTGCCATTTCTCCGGCACCATTTTCAGACAATTGGCTTCAAAGGGGATTACAAAATTACAGCTTTGGATGCGCGGCACGTGAGAATCACCTTCGACCTCGAGGAGGATCTGCATCGATGCTGGAGCAGGTACACTTGGAATCTTGGGGGAGCTGTTATGAGAGTTCTTAAATGGACAAAGGATTTTGATATTGACGAGGAACCCCCATTTGCGCCCATCTGGATAAACGTCGAGCTGCCTCCGACTCATTTTTTCCATCCGGATGCTCTCGAAGGAATTGGTCAGTCTCTAGGTAAATTTCTATATGCTGATATCCCAACTGAGGCTTTATCACGACCTTCCACTGTTAGAATGAGCGTAGAATTTGATCTAAGAAACCCCCTCCCAAGCAAGGTTAGGCTAGGGACCCTGAGAAAACACAAGTATTACAATATAGTATATGAGGACCCTCCACAGTACTGTAAGGAATGTAAGAAACTGGGACACAATGTATCAACCTGCAGAATAAGAATAGGAAACTCAGCAGAACAAGCCGATCTGCAGGTTGGTAATGGCACCAAAAAGATCACTGCAAAAGGTCAACTACCAAAAGGACAAGGTCCTATCCCCGGAACATATAAGAAACCTCAATCTTTTCCTGAAGTTGGGAAGAAGAATGTAGAGGTCTGGAAAAAGAAAGTGGGTGCTGGCCTTCACATAATCCCTGAGGAGGAAGAAGATGAATTCCTGGATGCTATAAACATGGATGAACTTCTCTCAGACAAAGGAAAAGGTCTGATGAGCAATGACTCTCCACCACCTGCCAACTCGGGGCCATCCAAACAAAAAAGACCTTGTGATGATCCTTCATCATCCCTGAGAACAGGTAATCTGGATAAACAAATTTTTCAATCTACTAACCGTTTTCAGCTGTTGGATGAGCTACAGGAGCATGAACAAAATGCAGAGGACCTAGCTGAGGACTTGGAAATGGACTTCATGGAGGTCAGTATCCAAAGTAATGGACACATGGAGAATACTGAAGTGCTTCCTTCTATCCAGGTTCTCCCCTTCTCCACAACACATAAAACTAATAAACTTACTGCCACATCACCACATGCTACGATTGTGATCGATTCTGAGAATGAGATTGTGAATTTGCTTGATGAGGTGCATGTAGACAAAGTTATGCCTGACATAGAGAAAGTGTCTGTGATGGAAAAAGTGCTGAATGCTCCTTCTAATGAAATATCTGATGCTAGCAGGATTGAAAAATTGAGTGAGGACCATAATGCTAACATCTCACAGGAGGTAAAGAAACGGAATAATGATCATATGGAACCTCTGCACCTAGGGGAAACCTCAAAACTATTCCACACTAGCACCATTAGCTCCCACTCAGCACCTCATGTAACCGCTGCCCCCAACTTGCTAGGTGTAGACCAACAAACTCAGTCTGGAAGGGTTGAGAGGAAGAAATCTACTTTCTTCACTCAACCAAACAGAATCAGCTCTAGGCTAGCAGCAAAACAAAATGTTTTCCATGAATTGTAAAATCTTAGCTTGGAATGTAAATGGTTTATCCACCTCTGTGGAAAGAATCAAAGAATTAGGTCTGGTCCATAAGCCTGATATTCTAGCCATTATTGAACCTAAGCAGAAACAAAATTCTCTTGAAGATTTCACCAAGACTTTACACTTTCATTCTGGTCTAGCTTCTGAATCAGGAAAAATATGGATAATGTGGAACAATAATATACAAATACATCTCATCCATAATGACCCTACTTTCACAGTTATTAAAATTGACAATCAGGTTATAGGGAAAGTCTGGAATTTAATTGTAGTTTATGCTGCACACTCAAGACTAGAAAGACAGGAAATGTTTGGTAAAATTTTAAATTTACCCTCAATGCCATATTTCCTCATTGGCAATTTTAATGTAATCAGAACACTCTCTGAGTACAAAGGGACCTCTAACCCTGGAATTGATAGCATAATGGACTTTGATATATTTATTAATGCCATGGAACTGGAAGAACCCCACACAGTAGGAAACATCTACACCTGGGCAGGGTATAGGCTGAAAGGGAAAGAAATCAAGGTAAAAGAAAGAGTAGCTAAGAAACTAGACAGGGGCTTAGCTAATCAAAAATTTAGACTCATCTTCCCAAGTATATCTATACAGGTACTGAATAGAACCACATCAGATCATTGTCCACTTCTAACAAGTTTACATAATCTGGCTAAAACCTATCCAAAGCCTTTTAGGTTCCAAAATATGTGGTATCTGAGAGAGGGTTTCCAGAAGGTCCTAAGGAACAATTGGGAGTAGTCTATAGAGAGTTATGGAATGTTAAGATTTAGTAACAAACTTAAAAGGCTAAAAAATTTTCTTAAATAGTGGAATAAGGATGTCTTCAAAGATGTGTTTCAGAACATTAAAGAAGCAGAGAAGGAGGTAGACAGATTGGAGGCTGAAAATGATGAAAATGATAATGCTTTAACCCTAGGAGCCCTCAACACTGCAAGAACAAACCTCCTAATCAAAATTAAGGAAAGAGATACATTCTGGAAACAAAAGAGTAGGGTGAGATGGATGAAAGATGGGGACTGTAATAGCCAATTCTTCCATAACTCTGTTAAGCAGAAACACTCTAGACTATCCATACAAAAAATTAAGGATGATCATCACCACTGGTTAACTGACCAGGATGACATTGGGAGTGCAGGGGTAAGGTTTTTCAATGGTGCAAACCTTGCCTTTTTTCTCCAAGACATTCCACCCCTGATTTCCCCCCAGACAAACACAGAGCTTCTGAAACCTGCTACTTCTGATGAAGTTAAAACTGCTGTGTTTAGTCTTAGTGAAAACAGTGCCAGTGGTCCTGATGGATTTCATGGACTGTTCTATAGAAATAGTTGGGATATTATTGGCCAAGATCTTACTGAGGCTGTAAGAGACTTTCAAGCAGGTACACCAATCCCCAGGGCTATGGCATCTACCCATATTGCCCTCATACCCAAAAATCAGCATCCCTCAACTTTTAATGAGTTTAGACCTATAAGTCTTTCAAACTTTAGCAATAAAGTTTGTTCAAAGATTCTGATGGAGAGGATAAAACAGTTGATGCCCTCACTTATATCAAGTGAACAATCAGCTTTCCTTCAAGGGAGGGAAATTGCTGATAATGTGATCCTGATGCAAGAATCCACTAGATTCTTGCAGAAAGACAATGAATGTCTTAACCTAATTCTGAAACTGGACATGATAAAAGCTTTTGACAGGGTTTCTTGGACAGCTCTGAACTCTTTACTGCTCAAATTAGGATTTCATGGATCCCTGGTCAAAATCTTAATGTCTAACATAGCATCTGCATGGTTTTCAGTTTTAATAAATGGAGTAGCCTATGGTTTTTTCAAGCCATCAAGAGGTCTCAAACAGGGGGACCCCCTGTCTCCATTTCTGTTTAATATCCTCACTGAGCTTATGTCTAGGAAGCTCCACACATTATTTGAATCTAGGGCATTAGCTAGGTTTCATCTTCCACAGCACACTACCCCACTAACACATCTGATTTATGCTGATGACACTTGTATTTTTTTAAAAGCAACTGATAAATCCCTCAGAAACTTTGCTGCTTTTATCACCTCATTTGAAAAGGCAACAGGTCAGAAAGTAAATATGCAGAAATCTTGTTTTTACACTGGAAATAAATGCAGCAGAGCACAAAAAAGAAAAATCATTAACATTCTGAGCATGCAAGAGGGCAGTTTCCCCTTTAGGTATTTAGGCTGTCCTATATACAAGGGTAGAAAACTAAATGCACATTTTCATAGTATTCTGGAAGCAATTAGTGCAAAAATTCATACATGGAATTCAAAATGGATCTCCAGAGGAGGCAGGATCATACTTATTAAGTATGTTCTCTCCTCTATTCCTCAACATGTGTTTGCAGTGCTACAGCCAACTTGTTTTATCCTAAGAAGAATTGAAATGTTGTGTTCTGATTTTCTATGGGGGGAAACTGAAGGTAAAAAGCACAAACACTGGAGATCTTGGGAGAGAATGTCTTTCCCAGAAGATGAAAATGGGATAGGCTTAAAGAACTTAGATTCAATAATTGATGCTTACTCCCTTAAACTCTGGTGGAAAATGCAGCAGGGAATAGCCCCCTGGACTAAATTTATCTGGTCTCTCCCAAAACATAGGAGGACTTCAGATGTATGGAAAAGAGTCCAATCAGTTTCAGATTTTGCAGAAAATCACACAAGAATTATTGTGGGTAGGGGAACTTGTAGTTTTTGGTGCTCTAACTGGACAGGCCATGGACTATTGATAGATAAGATAGGTGGAAATGCCCCACTGAATCCAGAACTAACTGCTAGAGAATTCTTCTCAAATAGGGCTCCATTAATATCTATTTTGGCACCACATATTTCTGCTGACTTCTTACAGGAATTGCAAAGGGAACTCACTCTCACTGAGGACAGGGATATCATGGTTTGGACTCCTAGTCCACAAGGTAAGTTCTCGGTTAAAAGTGCTTATAAAAGTTTGAGACACAGACATAGAGAATCATCATCATTGAAGAAGGTACAATCTCTAAACTTACCTGTTAAGATCACTTTTCTGACTTGGAGAATACTAAACAACTTGATGCCTATGGATGATATGCTCACTGAATTTGGGATTGTCACTGTATCTAAATGTCCTTTTTGTGAGCATGAGGATACTCTGCAACACTTCTTTAACTCATGCCCCTATGCCTCTTTCATATGGAAACAAATGCATGCAATCCTAGAATTACCACAGGCTCAGTTTGCAAATTTATGGGATAGATTAACAACTTATTGGAACATTAAAAACCTGTCAAAATTGCATAACTTCCTCTGTTACTCTCTGCCTTGTTTAATTCTATGGGAACTGTGGAAAGCAAGGGGCCAGGTTCTATATCAGAATGTTAAGCAAACACCTTTACATACCTGGAAGCAGGTTAAGGCAAACTGTAGACTCATCTCTATAGTTAGGCCACTGATTTCAAGCAACCCCTCAGATAGCACATGGATCCAACGAGGATTAATCTCACTTTTGAATCCACCCCCACCAATAAAACTGATTCCAATTAAATGGGAGCCCACAGATACAGGCTTCAAACTGAATGTTGATGCATCTTGCAACCAAAACTCCTCATCTGTTGGGGGACTCATTAGGGACAATGGGGGTAGATTTAGACTCGGTTTCCATAAACTTACTAAGGGTGTTTCTCCTTTGCAGGTGGAGCTTCAGTCTGCCCTTCATGGCATTCAACTGGCAGTGGAAATCGGTTTTCATCAAATTTCACTTGAGATGGACAGTCAGAATGCAGTGAGCATCATCAATGGCAAACTGAAGCCTCCATGGAACTGGCTTCAACTGGCTAGGCAGGTGGCAGATCTTATGAAGAAACATAGCATCCAAGCCAGTCACATCTACAGAGAAATCAATGGTGCAGCAGACTTCTTAGCAAAGTATGGACAACAAAGAAGGGATCCACAACATTTCACGGATCCTACATGCATCCCACAGCTGAAGGAAATACTATTGAAGGACACACACTACTCTTGGAGAAGGATCAGGGCGTAGAACCGGAAATGCTAGGCTGGAGTGTACATCGACACTAGGGGTGGTGGAGGTGTACACAAACAGAAGGGCATGTCCGGTTAAACGATTAGCTTATATGTTGGGCTAGACATCTTATTTTCCATGTACAGGCCTCTTTTGATATTGGCATAGACTATGCCTGCAAGAATTGCGACAACTAGTGTCCAATTCTCTCTTGTATACATCTACTGGACTGGTTTCACGGGAATTAAATCCCAATCTGATGGTTAGGGGAGCCATAATAGAATCCCCCCACCTACTGGTGGTTTTAATTAAAAAAAAAAATCCTCCACCCTCTTGTCCAGTTTCACCAACAAGCACACTAGCAGCCATTTTTCAAATTTCACGCATTCAACAATCAAGAACTCTTGGGAGATGAGGGTTTCGAACAGGCTGCGGGAAGAAAAGGGGAAAACGTGGGTATTAATTTTTTCTTTTTTTATCAGGGGTAAAATCATAATTTTGGCTAATTCTGGTTTTACAGCGTTATACTGACACTTTCAATCTAAAGTCAGAGTTATTTTACCAGTTTACCCTAATTTTAAAACTCAGTTCAAACTTTCATTTTCTGCAAAACTTATAGCTATCAATCATATACAAATTAGTTCAACTGTTTAGAATATTTGTGAACCGTTTTAAAGATTTAGTTCGACCTTTCATTTTTCTACAAATTTACATCAAAGATATTAGTTTGCGCTTCTAAAATGTTTGTTAATAGTTTTAAGAACTTAGTTCAAACTTCCATTTTCTACAAGACTTATAGCTAGCATCCGTATACTCATTAGTTCATATGTTTACAGTGTTTGCTACCGTTTAAGGATTTAGTTCAAACTTTCCTTTTATTGCAAAACTTACGAAAGTTTAAGGTATATTACTCATGTATCTAGATAGTTTCTTAATCATTTTAACGACTTAGTTCAAACTTTCCTTTTCTTGCAAACTTACGACTATTAAAGATATATAATTTCATGTGTCTAGATAGTTTGTTAATAGTTTTAAGAAGTTATTTCAAACTTTCCTTTTTCTACAAGGCTTATAAGTATCATCGGTATATATTAGTTCATGTGTTGAAGATGATGGTTAACCGTTTGAAGGATTTAGTTCAAACATTCATTTTTTTGAAAATTTATAACTATTAAAGATGTATTAGTTCGTGTGTTTAGAATATTTGTAAGTAGTTTTAAAGACTTAGTTTGAGTTTTTATTTTTTATAAGACTTATGGTTGGCATGTGTATACTTGTAACTTATAATTGGTTTATGTGTCTGGATAGTTTGTTAATTTTTTTATGACTTAGTTCTAACTTTCATTTTTGGCAAAATTTATAACTAGCATTGATATACTATTTAGTTCATGAGTTTAGAATGATTGTTGATTGTTTTAAGAACTTAGTTAAATTTTTTCCTTTTTGAAGCAATAAAAGGGATGAATTAATTTTTGTGAAATATGCGTGAGAATTCAAATGGAAAAACATCACAAGAAGGAAGCAATGAAGCCTGGGATATTGTACAAGTGTACATCACAATGGGGAAGCATGGCCGGACATTGTTTTTTTAACACCAATTTCTACCTCCTAACAAACATATTTCAATACTATGAACTCTACTATACATTAAAATTCATAATTTAAAGAAAGAAAGAAAAGAAAGAGAACACTACTCGTGCCAATAATTTTATTTTCCAGAAGACACTATGCTTCATTCCAAATCTTCTCCACACTTTCATCACATACTCTGATTGAAGAATATACCACCATCAAATTGAACTACCTCAATGCCAAGAAAATACCTCATCTTATCCAAGTCTGACATATAAAATTCATTCATCATTGACTCTTTGAATTCCAACATCAGTTTTTTCATCATCTGCAGTATAAATTAAATCATTAACATACAAGCTAATGATCAAATATTTACCTTGTTTGACTTTGGTAAACAGAATTTGCTCACTATCCTCCTTCTCAAAGCCTTCCTTTCTGAAATATAATTCAATTTGACTGAACCACGTGCGTTGTGCCTGCTTGAGTCCGTACAAAGCTTTGTTAAGCTTGTATACCTATTTCTCATCATTTTTGATTTCATAACCCCTTGTAGGCCCGTCAAATGGGTTAATTGGATAAATCCATTATCCAAACCCAATGAATCATTATTCAATGGGTCATTATCCAATTTATCCGTTTATTAAATGGGTCATAATGGGTTGGGTCATAAATGAGTTGGATCATTAAATGGATAACCCATTGGATAACCCATGAGATATTCATATGACCCAATGGGTTACAATATATTATCCAATAAGTCATTATCCAATAAATCATTATATAATTAACCCAATAAGTTATCATTAAATATTTTCTATCGATTTGGGTTACAAGTTGTCATTATCCAATGAGATCAGGTATTAAATGCTCATTATTTTTTAGGATTTGGGATGAGAATAATTATGTTAATGGGAAATTTTGATCTCAATGGGTCCCATATTATGTTAACTCAATCGGAACATAACAAATACCCAATAAATATCCAAAATTACCCAATTAAATGCATGTGTAATATTTAACATTAATATTCACTATAATTCACAAATTATACAAATTATAATTCACAAATTATTCGAGTTCAATCTTGTACAATATTCGAGTTCGTACAATATTCGAGCTCGTACAGTATTCAAATTCAATCGCATACAATATTCGAGTTCGTACAAAATTCACACTCAATCTCGTACAACATTTAAGTTCGTACAATATTCGAGTTCAATCTCGTACAGTATTCGAGCTCAATCTCGTACAGTACTCGAGTTCATACAATATTCGAGTTCAATCTCGTACAGTATTCGAGTTCGTACAGTATTCGAGCTTGATCTCATACAGTATTTGAGTTCGTACAATATTCGAGCTCAATCTCATACAACATTCGAGTTCGTACAATATTCGAGCTCAATCTCGTACAATATTCGAGTTCGTACAGTATTCGAGTTCAATCTCGTACAGTATTCAAGCTCAATCATGTACAGTATTCGAGTTCGTACAATATTCGAGTTCAATCTCGTACAGTATTCGAGTTCGTACAATATCCGAGCTCAATCTCGTACAGTATTTGAGTTCAATCTCGTACAGTATTCGAGTTCAATCTCGTACAGTATTCGAGTTTGTACAGTATTCGAGCTCAATCTCGTATAGTATTCGAGTTCGAACAATATTCGAGTTCGTATAGTATTTGAGCTCGAGCTCGATCCCAAGTAATATTGTTCGTTAGTTTCGTCGAGTTTACAAAGCCAGCATATCATATATTTTTAATTTTTATAAAAAATAATATAATATAATGTACATAATATTATATTACATAATATAATATTATGAACTCGAATATGAACAAAATGCAGACCGATTGATGAACAAAACGCAGACCGATTGATGAACAAAATGCAGACCAATTGATGAACAAAGCGCAGACCGATTGATGAACAAAACGCGGACTGATGAAACAAAACGCAGATTGGGAAGTGAGAACTCAGAACTAAGAAAGAACATGGACTTGATGGGTAATTCACGTTTCACCCAAATAAATGACTTATGCCCAATGGGTCATTTAGTTCGACCCAATGGATAATTAGTATAGACCTAATGGATAATTAGTATATACCCAATGGATAATTCAGTATATACTTAATGGATAATTGGTGTTTTCAACCATTTAAACTTTAAATGGATAAGTCACGTAACATTTTACTTTGAGTGAAAAATTACGATTAACTCTAATCATTTTTTGATATAGGCTGAATCGTGTACATAACTACAAAAGAGGAAATATTTATTCGAGTGGCTAAATGTGGGGAATTCATTTATTATTTTCTTATGTTCAATAAAAGAAAATATTTTTAAAATCTTCATATTTCATGGAGGAGATTTTTCAAATTTAGTAAAAGTTTCTTAAATATTACTTCTACTTCTTCCGTCAAGATCTTTTATCAATTTTTAATTGGTTCAAATTAAAATTGATTAAGACATGAACCGAAATCGATAAATATGATGAATCAAGAATTTGATCATTTCTAAAATGATTATATGTGTTAGGGAAAAATTAAATCATTCGTAATCAAACTTGTGAAAATTTTGTTATCTTATGATATGAAATTATCCACGGGTCACTCATTACCCAACCCAATTCGATCCACCCAAAATTATCCAACGGATAATCCCAAGGGCGGAAATAGGGGGGCGAGGGGGTGTTGGCGCCCCCCCTAACATCCAGTAGCGCGGAAATTAGGTCTAGCCTCCACCGGAAAAATGGTTTCCGCCCCCTTTGGATGGCCAGCTCCGCCCCCTGTTCGTCTTCTCGGCGAAGAAGACGACTGCCTTTTTTTCCCTTTCCCTTCAGACATCAAAGCGACGTCGTTTTGATTAAAAGTCTGAAGCAAAATATGGGTTAAAAACCAATTGGGCCGTTCAAATGAAGCCATGGGCCTGCTGTCAAGTTTCTTAACCAAGTCTTTGAAACTCACTGCTTTTATGGAAGTCAAAATAGTACTGTTAACAATAGTTTATTGTAACTCTATATTCGGTAGTATAATTGTTTGTCATTTGTGATATTTGGTATTTTGCATTAAATATGATTTTGTTTCTATAATTAATTAAGATGAGAGGTTCAAAAGAGATTCTTTATCTCATTTTTAAATTAATGCTGATGAATATGACAATTGTTTTAAATTAAGAAAATCACAATAAATCTATATATTTTCAGTTGTAATTTTACCAAGTTATTAAACTATTTAATTAATTTTAGACATAAATTAATTTCATTTAGGTATAAACTGATTGTACACGTGATTTGATCACTAATTTTATTTTTATAATCTTATTTAAGTTATTTTTAATATATTAATTAACAAGATCGAATAATTGTAAGTGTGATTTATCATATTTGTAGAAATTGGATTATTTTATAAACACTTTATTATTGAAGCAGATTTTGTTTGAATATGTCGACTTGTGTTCAGAAAAAAAAATCAGTGTAATTCAGCGCCCAGAAAAAAATTACCAATATAATATAGCGTCCGAAAATTTTTTTTGCCAGTATAAGTAAGCCCCCCCTAAAATACTAAGCTAGTTCCGCCACTGGATAATCCATTATCCAACCCAACGAAACCAAATAACTACAACCCAATTATATCCATTAACCCAATGGGTCATTATCCAATAAGTCTTATCCAATAAGTGAAAATAGTATATGGGTAACGGTTATCCAACGGGTTACCGGACCCGTTTGACGGGCCTAACCCCTTGGTTGCTCCACGTACACATTCTCAGCTAACTTACCGTGAAGAAAGGTGGACTTTACATCCAGTTGAAACACACACCAACCTCTTTGTGCAACAAGTGCCAAAATCATACGAACTGTGTCCATACGAGCTACGGGAACATATACTTCTTAATAATCAACTCCATATTCATGAGCATATCCTTTGGCGACCAAGCGAGCCTTGTATTTTTCTACTTCTCCAAGCTCATTCAACTCTTTTTTGTACACTCACTTGACTCCTATTCTTTTCGCTCCCTTCGGCAGCTCCGTAAGATCCCAAGTTCCATTTTTCTCAATTGATTTTATTTCTGCATCCATGGCTGCCCTTCATTTCTCCTCCGTTTACTGCTTCGTCAAATGAAGTAGGATCAGAATGAAAGACATGAGTAAACAAGACTAAGAAAGTTTGTACCTCTTCCTCTTCGGAAAGATTTGCACCAGAGACATAGTCATTCATCCACTCTGGTGCTTTCCTGTTGCGAGGTTTTGTCACCAGAGAAGCTGCATTTCCTTCATCATTACCATCGACTACATTTTCTTCTTCATTGCCATCACTCAATTCCTCCATATCTTTACTTTTCTCATCTTCCCATTCTAAATAAAAAAAAATGTGCTTCTTCAGAGCTCTTCTCCCAATTCCATTGCCTATCTTCTTCAAAGATGATATCCCGACTGATAATAATCCTCTCGGAGGTAGGTTCATATAGTCGGTATGCCTTTGATTCTTCACTTACACCAAAATGAACACAATAACGGCTCTTATCTTCCAGCTTTGTTCGTCGAGCATCCGGTACATAACCAAAGACTCTCAAATGCCCGACTGAAGGCTTCACCCCACACCAAGCTTCCTCTGGCATCATTTCCTTCACTGCTGATGCTGGACATTTATTAAGAACATAGAATGCCTAGTTCACCGCCTCTGCCCAGAAGTTTCTTGGAACATTTTTCTCAACCAATAAACTCCTCACCATATTCATCACGGTTCAATTCTTCCGCTCGATGACTCCATTCTGCTGCATTGTATATGCAATGGTTAATTGCCTCTTGATCCCATTTATTTCACAATATTCCTTGAACTCATATTATGTGAATTCACCTTCACGATATGTTCTTAGACATTCAATGAACAAACCCATTTATTTTTCCACAAGAGCTTTAAATAGGTTAAAGGTACTGAATGTGTTAGGAACACGAATCCCATGAAATATCTGTTAGCCTGAAAAGATGGATAACAAAGACAACGTAAAGAAAATAAAGGAAATAATGGACACAAGGATTTATGTGGTTCGGTCAAGTTGACCTACATTCACGGCCGGAGGAGACCGGAAGCTTCACTATATGTGGAGAAAGTATTACAAGGCTTTGCCTATCACCTACGAAGGAATTATGTGGCAAAATATAAATATGAGGGCTTTGACTTCTACAACTACAAAGGAGAGTTAAAGGGAGAATAAAGCAAGTAGCAAAGGAATGTTATGCTTAAAGTGTGTTTGAACTACTAAGTACATCCCCTATTTATACTACTCCAAGTTCACCAATGGCCAAAAGCTCTCAAACAAAACTTATCCCAATATCCCGAGAAATCCGCCTTCTTGCTTCAAGCATGGGTTGTGAACATTACTTCCAAATGGTTCTTGACAAAAAGCCATGATAGTTGAACCCCAATAGTCAAAGAAATAATGCTTCAACTTGCTAAGCATGGTGATAAAATATAGATAACTTTATTATGGTGCACTGATATTAATCAATGACACATCTCATCAATGATGAGGATTACAATATATAGGCTTACAACAAACCAAAGTCTAACAGGAATATAATTCTAAGTCTATAAGGAAACTATCATCTATAACTAATTCTATAAGGTAACTACCATCTATAACTAATTCTATCAGGTAACTACCATCTATAACTAATTCTATCACGTAACTACCATCTATAACATTTCCTACAAGGAAAGAGTTTCTATTTCCTTAACACCCTCCCTCAAGTTGGAGCATGATGACAAGAATGTCCAACTTGCGAAGAAGATTATGAAATTTCTAATCAATAAAAAAAATTTAAAAAAAAATTCTCAGTAGGGGTAGAAATAGCAGCAACAACCGTAACAGTAGCAGCTGGTAGAGCAGTATTTGTAGGAGACCATTCAAGGTAATTCTCTTGACCCTTCGGGATGGTGGGTGCAATAACCAAACCAGGTCCGTCAGAAGTGCTAGTGAAGTAGGGGTCAGTCGACAAACAACCAACAAGTATAAGTATCTTAGGGCCAGGTTGCAACTGCAACTGTTTCAGTAAAGTCGCAATTACCTCATAGCCATTTATGTTCTGAAGCACAGTAGCCTCAAAACCAACATCAGTACGGGCCTGTTCTTCGAGATTACTTCCGGAGGCAGACATAGTGTAAAATAAGGTACAGATCAGCAGCAGGTACAAAACCGGCAGCAGATCGGATCGGCAAGACACACCGGCGCGTTGAACGAGCGGCGGCGCGTGGAGATCGGTGCAGCGGCGAGTGGAGATCGACGGCGGCACGTGTGATTCGATAAGGGCAACAGACGACGATCGCTAGGTCACAACGGCCGTGGTCGAAGAACGATGAGCTTCAGCGGTGGCACAGCAGCAGCACGTGGAGGAACGCGCTATCGTTGGCGGCAGCAGGAGCTCGAGAAAAAGGCAGCGGAATTTTCTTTTCAAGTTTCAGAATTTTAGGCTCTGATACCATGATAAAATATAGAGAACTCTATTATGGTGCACTGATATTAATCAATGACACATCTCATCAATGATGAGGATTACAATATATAGGCTTACAACAAACCAAAGTCTAACAGGAATATAATTCTAAGTCTATAAGGAAACTATCATCAATAACTAATTCTATAAGGTAACTACCATCTATAACTAATTATATAAGGTAACTACCATCTATAACTAATTCTATAAGGTAACTACCATCTATAACCTTTCCTACAAGGAAAGGGTTTCTATTTCCTTAACACCCTCCCTCAAGTTGGAGCATGATGACAAGAATGCCCAACCTGTAAAGAAGATTATGAAATTTCTAATTGTTAAAAAAACTTAAAAATCTCAGTAGGGGTAGAAGTAGCAGCAACAACAGTAACAGTTGCAGCTGGTAGAGTAGTATTCAAATCCAGTAAGAGGAGTATTTGTAGGAGACCATTCAAGGTAATTCTCTTGACACTTCAGGATGGTGGGTGCAATAACCAAACCAGGTTCGTCAGAAGAGCCAATTAAGTAGGGATCAATCGACAAACGACCAACATGTACATGTATCTTAGGGCTAGATTGCAACTGCAACTGTTTCAGTAAAGTCACAATTACCTCATGGCCATTCATGTTCTGAAGCACGGTAGCCTCAAAACCAACATCAGTATGGGCCTATTCTTCGAGATTGCTTCTGGAGGCATACATAGTGTAAAGTAAGGTATAGATCAGTAGCAGGTACAATAATCGGCAGTAGATCAGATCGGCAAGACACACCGGCGCATTGAATGAGTGGCGACGCATAGAGATCGGTGCAGTGACGTGTGGAGATCGACGACGGCATGTGTAAGTCGGTAAAAGTAGCATACGGTGGCCACTAGGTCACAGCGGCCGTGGTTGACGAACGACGAGCTTCAACGGTGGCACGGAAGCAGCGCGTGGAGGAACGCGCTGTTGTTGGTGGCGGTAGGAGCTCGGAAAAAATGGAAACAAAATTTTCTTTTAGGGTTTTAGGATTTTAGGCTCTGATACCATCTATAACCTTCAACTTGCTAAGCATGGGATGAGAATAGTGATGCAATTTCATGCTTTGAATGATTGTCTTTGCTATCCTTCAAAGAAGTGAATGTTCATGGATAGTTGGGTGAAGACCACATTTCTTCACAAATCTCCACCTTGTTCTGAACCCCAAAAGTAATAGCTTACTCACCCTCCTCTTGCATGGCCCTTATGGGTCGAATCACCAACAATGAACACCAATCAAGTCCAAGCACTACTTGAACTTGAAATAGGGAAGAGCCTTTGTGAACATATCAGTAGGATTATCCTTTGTATGGATTTTCTTAACAAGGACCTTCTTCTATGCAATGGTATCACGAATGAAGTGATACTTAATATCAATATGCTTCGTCAACTCATAATACATCTGATTTTTAGTTAAGTAAATTGCACTTTGACTATCACAGTGAATGCTAGTAACCTTTTGTTGTAGAGTTAATTCACCGAAGAGACCTATCAACCATAAAGCTTCTTTGATTGCCTATGTGACTACCATATATTCTGCCTCAGTGGTAGATAAAGCAACTACATGTTGTAGAGTAGCTTTCCAGCTAATTGCAAAACTTTCAATGCAAAATACATGACCTGTAAGAGACATGCGCTTATCAAGATCATTGGCAAAGTCTGAATCTACAAAAAACCACATGTTCGAAGTACCCTTTAAGTATCTAAGAATCCACTTCACAGCCTGCCAATGTCATTTGCCCGGGTTGGCCATATACCTGCTAACAACACTAACAACTTGTGAGATATCAGGGCGAGTAGAAACCATTGCATACATTATACTCCCAACTGCATTTGAATAAGGAACTCTAGCCATATAATCTTCTTCTTCCTCTGTTTTTAGTGATTGGGCAGTAGATAGCCTAAAAGGGCTACCAACAGGAGTGCTAACTAGTTTGGCATCATGCATGCCAAATCGCTCCAAAACTTTCTTAGGGTAACTCTCCTGGGTCCGGTACAACTTTCCAACTCCTCGATCTCTTCTTATCTCCATACCAAGAATCTTCTTAGCTGCACCCAAATCCTTTATCTCAAATTCACTATTCAACAAGGCTTTCAACTTATGAATTTCTGCAAGATTCTTAGCTGCAATGAGCATATCATCAACATATAATAGAAAATAAATGAATGAGTTATCTTGTAACTTCCAGAAGTAAAAAAAAACTATCATACATGCTCCTGGAGAAACCATGACCCAACATAAATGAATCAAACCTCTTACACCATTGTCTTGGAGACTGCTTTAATCCATACAAGGATTTCTTCAACAAGCAAACCCAGTCTTCTTTACCATGAACTTCAAAACCTTCAGGTTGACTCATATAGATATGATCATCTAATTCACCATCCAAGAAAGCTGTCTTGACATTCAGCTGTTCTAACTGCAGATCTACATGGCAACCAAAGCAAGCAATACACGAATAAAGCTATGTTTTACAACAGGTGAGAAAACATCATTGAAATATACACCTTGTACATGACTGTAGCCCTTTGTGACCAATCGTGCTTTGTACCTTGCATTATCAACACTTGAAGTATCTTCCTTTCTCTTGAAAACCCATTTGCAACCAACAATTTTCTTTCCTTTTGGTGGCACCACAAGATCCCATGTTCTATTCTTATGTAGAGATTCCATCTCTTCGTTCATAGCCACCAACCATTAGTCTGAATTACTTGAAACTGCCTCTGAATATGTGGAAGGTTCCTCGCCCCCACCTGTTTCCTGTGCCATTGATAAAGCATATGCAACCAAATTTTCATACCACAACGGTGGTCAAATGTCATTTCTCGATCTATCTCTGGCAATGGAATAATATTCATCTCCCGATTGATCTTCAGCACACTCATAATCAGATTCTTCAGCCACTTCTTGGGTTGGGTTTCTCCCAGAAGAACCACCAATCTCTAACTCCACCTGCTTTTGTGCACTATCCTCTTTTTCTGAATCACAGTGACTACAAGACTCTTTTCCAGGATGTAACATATAAGATTCATCAAATGTAACATCTCTACTAATTAAAAACTTGGGTGATTTAGTATCAGGATACCACAATCTATATCCTTTCACCCCTAAAGTATAACCGAGGAAAATACATTTCTTAGCCCTAGGCTCTAGCTTTCCCTTGTTAACATGCATATAAGCTGGACACCCAAATAATCTTAAATTAGAGTAATCAGTAGGAGTACCTGACCAAACTTCCTCTGGAGTCTTGACATTAAGAAGTGCACATGGAGATCGGTTGACGATGTGACAAGCCAAAGATATGGATTCTGCTCAAAAGTCTAATGTCAACTTGGCATTTGAGATCATACACCGAGCTCTTTCCAAAAGAGTACGATTCATCTGCTCTGCCAAACCATTCTGTTGAAGCATCATTCTAACAGTACGATGTCGAGATATTTCTTCACTTTTGCTGAACTCATTGAATTCATTTCCATAAAATTCCAACCCATTGTTAGTTCTCAGTCGCTTAATTTATTTTCCTGTCTGTTTTTCAATCAAAGTCTTCCATTGTTTAAATGTTAGGAAAACATCACTTTTAAGCTTCAAAAAATATACACAAACTTTTCTTGAATAGTCATCAATAAAAGTAAGCATATATCTTGCACCACCCTTAGAAGGAACACGAGAAGGCCTCCAAAGATCAGAATGAATGTAGTCCAAAGTACCTTTTGTTTTATGAACTGCAGGCGAATGAAAGTTAACTCTTTTATGCTTTCCAAAAATACAGTGTTCACAAAAGTCCAACTTACCAGTACTTTGACCACAAAGTAGACCTCTCTTGCTTAACAATGTTAAGCCTTTCTCACCCATATGTCCCGACCTCATATGCCACCATTTGGTGATGTCTTCATCTAATGAAGTTGAGACAGCCACTGCCCCAGTTACTGTAAATCCCTGCAAAACATATAAAGTGCCAACTCTGCAAGCCTTCATTAGCACAAGGGCACCTTTACAGATTTTCAGGATTCCACCATCACCTGAATATATGTACCCGAGAGCATCAAGAGTGCCAAGAGAGATGAGATTTTTCTTTAAGTCAGGAACAGGCCTAACATTAGTGAGTGTCCTAATAATGCCATCGTGCATTTTTATTTGAATTGTTCCCCTACCAACAACCTTGCAAGGAGCATTATTACCCATCAAAACAATTCCACCATCCCATTCTTGATAAGTGGAAAAACACCCCCTATCATAACTCATGTGGTATGAAAAACCTGAATTGAAGAGCCACTCACTAGAAGACGTTGACTTATTATCCATGGCCACAAATATGATTCCATCACTCTCATCTTCTGCTACACTAGCTTCACCAGCATTGCTGCTGTTCTGCTCATTTTTATAGTTTTCTTTATTTTTCAATTAAAAAAAATCAGCCTTTATGTGCCCCTTTTTCTTGCAATAGTTGCAAATTTTATTTCTGTATCTAGACTTCGACTTCCCTTTGGATCTACCACCTTCAGAATCTATATTTTCACCTCTACCCCTCACAAACAAACCTTCAGCATGAGTTCCACTCGATTCCCCTGTAGTGCCCCCACTAATCTGCTCTTTAGATTTTAATGCAGATTTCATACTATTGTATGAGACCGACTCTTTCTCATAAATCATAGTATCTTGAAAATACTTAAAGGACGGGGGAAGGGGGAACATAACAATAAAATGGCTTGATCTTCTTCATCAACTTCAGCATCTACATTCTCCAAATCCAAAATGATGGAATCAAATTTATCAAGATGTGAGATGTACCTTCCGCCATTTTCAACAAGTACAAATTTTGTTTCAAATAGAGGCAATTCTCCATCGTCTTCTTCATGTATGTAGATTTCAACTGATCCTACATACTTTTGGCAAATCTCTCACTAGCAACTTCCCGCAAAACCTTGTTAGAGTGATTTAAAATAATGGCGGATCTAGTCTTCTTGTCCAGATCACCAAAATCTTCCGGCGACATGTCCGCTAGCCTTTCCTCCACTCCTTCAAGGGCTAGCTCACATCCATCATGGATTAGGATGACTACCATCTTGAGTTGCCACATACCAAAGTTTACACTCCGGTCAAACTTTTCAATTGAAGTCCTTGTTACCGTCATGGGGGCTAATAGATAAAAAAATGAGACATGACTCTAATACTAATTTGTTAGGAACATGAATCCCATGAGATATCCGTTAGCCCAAAAAGATGGATAACAAAGACAACGTAAAGAAAATAAAGGAAATAATAGACACAAATATTTATGTGGTTCGGTCAAGTTGACCTACATCTACAGCTGGAGGAGACCGGAAGCTTCACTATATGTGGAAAAAGTATTACAAGGCTTTGCCTACCATCTATGAAGGAATTATGTGGACAAATATAAAGATGAGGGCTTTGGCTTCTACAACTACAAAGAAGAGTTAAAGGGAGAAGAAAGCAAGTAGCAAAGGATGCTATGCTTCAGGGGTGTTTGAACTACTAAGTTCATCACCTATTTATACTACACCAAGTTCACCAATTGCCAAGAGCTCTCAAACAAAACTTATCCCAATATCCCGAGAAATCCTCCTTCTTGCTGCAAGCATGGGTTGTGAACATTACTTCCAAATGGTTCTTGCCAAAAAACCATGATAGTTGAACCCCAATAGTCAAAGAAACAATGCTTCAACTTGCTAAGTATGAGATGAGAATAGTGTTGCAATTTAATGCTTTGAATGATTGTCTTTGCTATCCTCCAAAGAAGTGAATGTTCATGGATAGTTGGGTGAAGAACACATTTCTTCATAGAATGCATCAGACTTAAAAGCAAGAAAATACACCCACACCTTCCTATTACAGTTATCAATGAAGCAAATGAAATACATCTTCCAAAAATGGAGAAATTGGGCCACAAATATTAGCGTGAACCAGCTCCAACTTTTCTGATGCTCTCCACGTGCTTTTCCTTGGGATTACATCTCGATGTTGCTTCTTCTTCAAGCAATCGGTGCATACAATTTTACCCTCGGAGAAGTAAGGAAAGACTATAACCATTCCCTTTGTTTGAAGAGTCTTCAACCCCTTATAGCTGAGGTGACCGAATCTTCGGTGTCAGAGGTGAGCCACGTCTTCAGTAGTTGCTTGGAAACACTCCTCCTTACTTACTCCTTTGATTGATTGAATGCTCGATAACAACACAAACATTCGATTGGCTGACATGTTTGTGAAGAAATGTGTGGTCTTCACCAAATTGTCCATGAACATTCACTTCTTTGGAGGATAGCAAAGATAATCATTCAAAGCATTAAATTGCAACACTATTCTCATCTCATGCTTAGCAAGTTGAAGCATTATTTCTTTGACTATTGGGGTTCAACTATCCTGGTTTTTTTGGAAAGAACCATTTGGAAGTAATGTTCACAACCTATGCTTGAAGCAAGAAGGAGGATTTCTTGGGATACTGGGATAAGTTTTGTTTGAGAGCTGTTAGCCATTGGTGAACTTGGAGTATTATAAATAGTTGATGAACTTAGTGGTTCAAACACACTTCAAGCATAGCATTCCTTTGCTACTTGCTTTCTTCTCCATTTAGCTCTCCTTTGTAGTTGTAGAAGCCAAAGCCCTCATCTTTATATTTTGCCACATAATTCCTTCATAGGTGGTAGGCAAAGTCTTATAATACTTTCTCCACATATAGTGAAGCTTCCGGTCTCCTCCGGCCGTGGATGTAGGTCAACTTGACCGAACCATGTAAATCCTTGTGTCCATTATTTCCTTTATTTTCATCATGTTGTCTTTGTTATCCATCTTTTAGGGCTAATAGATATCTCGTGGGATTCGTATTCCTAAAAAATTGGTATCAGAGCCATATCTCATTTTTTATCTATTAGCCATCATGACGGTAACAAGGACTTCTATTGAAAAGTTTGACCGGAGTGTAAACTTTGGTATGTGGAAACTCAAGATGGAAGCCATCCTAATCCAAGATGGATGTGAGCTAGCCCTTGAAGGAGTGAAGGAAAGGCCATCGGACATGTCACCGGAAGATTTTGGTGATCTAGACAAGAAGGCTAGATCGACCATTATTTTAAATCTCTCTAACGAGGTTTTGCAGGAAGTTGCTAGTGAGAGAACTGCCAAAGGTATGTGGGATTAGTTGAAATCTACATACATGAAGAAGACAATGGAGAATCGCCTCTATTTGAAGCAAAAGTTTTACATGTTGAAAATGGCGGAAGGTACATCTATACTCTCATATCTTGATAAATTTGATTACATCATTTTGGATTTGGAGAATGTAGATGCTAAAGTTGATGAAGAAGATCAAGCCATTTTATTGTTATGTTCCCTTCCCATACCCTTTAAGTATTTTCGAGATACTATGATTTATGGGAAAGAGTCGGTCTCATACAATAGTATAAAATCTGCATTAAAATCTAAAGAGCAGATTGATAGGGACATTACAGGGGAATCGAGTGGAACTCATGCTGAGGGTTTGTTTGTGAGGGGTAGAGGAGAAAATAGAGATTCTGAAGGTGGTAGATCCAAAGGGAGGGAAAAGCCTAGATACAGAAATAAAATTTGCAACTATTACAAGAAAAAAGGGCACATCAAGGCTGACTGTTTTAAATTGAAAAATAAAGAAAAATATAAAAATGAGCAGAATAGCAGCAATGCTGGTGAAGCTAGTGTAGCAGAAGATGAGAGTGATGGAATCATATTTGTGGCCATGGATAATAAATCAAGGTCTTCTAGTGAGTGTCTCTTAGATTCGGGTTGTTCTTACCACATGAGTTATGATAGGGGGTGTTTTTCCACTTATGAAGAATGGGATGGTGGAATTATTTTGATGGGTAATAATGCTCCTTGTAAAGTTGTTGGTAGAGGAACAATTCAAATTAAAATGTACGATGGCATTATTAGGACACTCACTAATGTTAGGCATGTTCCCGACTTAAAGAAAAATCTCATCTCTCTTGGCACTCTTGATGCTCTTCAGGTGATGGTGGAATACTGAAAATCTGTAAAGTTGCTCTTGTGCTAATGAAAGCTTGCAGAGTTGGCACTTTGTATGTTTTGCAGGGATCTACAGTAATTGGGGCAATGGCTATCTCAACTTCCTCAGATGAAGACATCACAAAATTGTGGCATATGAGGTTGGGACATATGGGCGAGAAAGGCTTAACATTGTTAAGCAAGAGAGGTCTACTTTGTGGTCAAAGTACTGGTAAGTTGGACTTTTGTGAACACTGTATTTTTGGAAAGTAGAAAAGTGTTAGCTTTCGTTCACCTGCAGTTCATAAAATAAAAGTTACTTTGGATTACATTCATTCTGATCTTTGGGGGCCCTCTCGTAGTAAATAGGTAAATAGTATAAATGGTGGAACCCATGATAGAGCCCTAAAAGAGCCCTACCAAATACAAAAAGAATCCAACCCTAGGCTAAAGCCTAGGGAAAAATGCACGGGGGGGGGGGGGATACCCATATGGGTACCCCCCCAAATTGTTAAAGAAATGCAAGCCCTAAGCTAGAGAGTGCTAAGCCTAGGGAAAAATAAATGCAAGTCCAGATGTGTGAATCTAGACCTATACATAGCAACCAGAAATGTGTACTGGCTCTTCATATGAAAACCTCATCGCAGCCGAGACTCGGGTCTCGGGTCTTGAAGAAACTAATGAAGAAGACGCCAGTGGTAGACAAAAAAGTGCAGCCGAGTTGGGGGCCCTCTCGTGTTCCTTCTAAGGGTGGTGCAAGATATATGCTTACTTTTATTGGTGACTATTCAAGAAAAGTTTGGGTATATTTTTTGAAGCTTAAAAGTGATGTTTTCCTAACATTTAAGCAATGGAAGACTTTGATTGAAAAATAGACAGGAAAACAATTTAAGCGACTGAGGACTGACAATGGGTTGGAATTTTGTGGAAACGAATTCAATGAGTTCTGCAAAAATGAAGGAATAACTCGACGTCGTACTGTTAGGATGACGCCTCAACAGAATGGTGTTGCAGAGTGAATGAATCGTATTCTTTTGGAAAGAGCTCGGTGCATGATCTTAAATGCCAAGTTGACATTAGACTTTTGGGCAGAAACCATATCTATGGCTTGTCACATCGTCAACCGCTCTCCATGTGCACCTTTTGATTTCAAGACTCCGGAGGAAGTTTGGTCAGGTACTCCTGCTGATTACTCTAATTTAAGAATATTTGGGTGTTTAGCTTAAATTCATGTTAACGAGGGAAAACTAGAGCCTAGGGCTAAGAAATGTATTTTCCTCGGTTATGCTTCAGGGGTGAAAGGATATAGATTGTGGTATCCTGATCCCAAATCACCCAAATTTGTAATTAGTAGAGATGTTACATTTGATGAATCTTATATGTTACATCCTGGAAAAGAGTCTTGTAATCCTTGTGATTCAGAAAAAGAGGATAGTGCACAAAAGCAGGTTGAGTTAGAGATTGGCGGTTCTTCCGGGAGAAACCCAACCCAAGAAGTGGTTGAAGAATCTGATCATGAACATGCTGGAGATCAACTAGGAGATGAGGCTTATTCCATTGCCGGAAATAGACCAAGGCGTGACATTCGACCACCATTGAGGTATGCAAATTTGGTTGCATATGCTTTATCAGTGGCACAGGAAACAAGTAGAGACGAGGAACCTTCCACATATTTAGAGGCAGTTTCAGGTACTAATTCAGACAAATGGTTGGTGGCTATGAATGAAGAGATGGAATCTCTACACAAGAATAGAACATGGGATCTTGTTGTGCCACCAAAAGGAAAGAAAATTGCTGGTTGCAAATGGGTTTTCAAGAGAAAGGAAGATACTTCAGGTGTTGATGATGCAAGGTACAAAGCACGATTGGTTGCAAAGGGCTACAGTCAGGTACAAGGTGTAGATTTCAAAGATGTTTTCTCTCCTGTTGTAAAACATAGCTCTATTCGTGTATTGCTTGCTTTGGTTGCCATGTATGATCTGGAGTTAGAACAGATGGATGTCAAGACATCTTTCTTGCATGGTGAATTAGATGAGCATATCTATATGAGTCAACGTGAAGGTTTTGAAGTTCAAGGTAAGGAAAACCGAGTATGCTTGTTGACGAAATCCTTGTATGGATTAAAGCAGTCTCCAAGACAATGGTATAAGAGGTTTGATTCATATATGTTGGGTCATGGTTTTATCCAGGAGCATGTATGATAGTTGTGTTTACTTCCGGAAGTTACAAGATAACTCATTCATTTATTTGCTATTATATGTTGATGATATGCCCACTTCGACTAAGAATCTTGCAGAAATTCATGTGTTGAAGGCCTCGTTGAATAGTGAATTTGAGATGAAAGATTTGGGTTTAGCTAAGAAGATTCTTGGTATGGAGATAAGAAGAGATCGAGGAGTTGGAAAGTTGTACCTAACCCAGGAGATTTACCTTAAGAAAGTTTTGGAGCGATTTGGCATGCATGATGCCAAACCAGTTAGCACTCCTCTTGGTAGCCATTTCAGGCTATCTCCTGCCCAATCACCAAAAACAGAGGAAGAAGAAAATTATATGGCTAGAGTTCCTTATTCAAATGCAGTTGGAAGTATAATGTATGCAATGGTTTGTACTCGCCCTGATATCTCACAAGCTGTTAGTGTTGTTAGCAGGTACATGGCCAATCCGGGAAAATCACTTTGGCAGGCTGTGAAGTGGATTCTTAGATACTTAAAGGGTACTTCGAACATGTGTTTGGAGTTTGGTAGAACCAATAACACTCTGGTTGGTTTTGTAGATTCTGACTTTGCCGGTGATCTTGATAAGCGCAGGTCTCTTACATGTTATGTATTTTGCATTGGAGGTTGTGCAATTAGCTAGAAAGCTACTTTACAACATGTAGTTGCTTTATCTACTACTGAGGCAGAATATATGGTAGTTACAGAGGCAATCAAAGAAGCTTTATGGTTGAGAGGTCTCTTCGGTGAATTTACTCTACAACAAACGGTTACTACTATTCACTGTGATAGTCAAAGTGCAATTTACTTGACTAAAGATCAGATGTATCATGAGCGGACAAAGCATATTGATATTAAGTACCACTTCATTCGTGATATCATTGTACAGAAGAAGGTCTTTGATCAGAAAATCAATACAAAAGATAATCCTACTGATATGTTCAAGAAGGCTCTTCCCTATTTCAAGTTCAAGCAGTGCTTGGACTTGATTGATGTTCATTGTTGGTGATTTGGCCCATTAGGGTCATGCCGGAGGAGGGTGAGTAAGCTATTACTTTTGGGGTTCAGACCAAGGTGGAGATTTGTGAAGAAATGTGTGGTCTTCACCCAGTTGTCCATGAACATTCACTTCTTTGGAGGATAGCAAAGACAATCATTCAAAGCATTAAATTGCAACACTATTCTCATCTCATGCTTAGCAAGTTGAAGCATTATTTCTTTGACTATTGGGGTTCAACTATCATGGTTTTTTGGGAAGAACCATTTGGAAGTAATGTTCACAACCCATGCTTGAAGCAAGAAGGAGGATTTCTTGGGATATTGGGATAAGTTTTGTTTGAGAGCTCTTGGCCATTGGTGAACTTGGAGTAGTATAAATAGGGGATGAACTTAGTAGTTCAAACACACTTCAAGCATAACATTCCTTTGCTACTTGCTTTCTTCTCCCTTTGGCTCTCCTTTGTAGTTGTAAAAACCAAAGCCCTCATCTTTATATTTTACCATATAATTCCGTCATAGGTGGTAGGCAAAGTCTTGTAATACTTTCTCCACATATAGTAAAACTTCCGGTCTCCTCCGGCCGTGGATGTAGGTCAACTTGACCGAACCACGTAAATCCTTGTGTCCATTATTTCCTTTATTTTCATCACGTTGTTTTTGTTATCCATCTTTTAGGGCTAACAGATATCTCGTGGGATTCGTATTCCTAATCATGTTGGTTTGGAATATCAAACTCTTCGTGTGGTGATAAACCCGACACTCATTTGACTGCATTAGTACAGCCAAGCCCCTTTCTTGCAGTTGCCCAACACTGAGAAGATTATTCTTCAATCCAGGCACATAATACACATCCCGTACAAGGTGATTCACACCTTTTACCGTCAACCAACACTTCCTTTTCCAACAACGTTCATGCTTGGATAATTCCCCAATCGAACCACCTTGTTGAACCCTTCTTCTAACTCACAAAAGAGTGATGAATGAACACACATGTGATTGCTTCACCCTGAGTCAATGTACCACGAGACATCTCGATTGCCTCCAAGCGTGTCGACATACGCCATTAGCACCATCTCTTCTGATTCCTCCAAACCTGCATAATTTTCTTGACACTCATACTGAGAGTGTCCTAGCTTATAACACTTGTAACACTCAACTGTTTCCTTGCTCCACTGTTGGCGACCCCTGCCCCTTCCATGTCCACGGCCTTCTCGGAAAGCAGCTCATCCTTGTCCTTTTCCACCATAGCTCTTTTCATAAGTCATCTTCAAAGAATGTTCATCTTCTCCACCTGCTTCGAACTTTTTCTCATGAACGAGCAGAGAACTTTGCAAGGCATCCAAAGATAGCTGATCTATGTCCTTGGCTTCCTCAATGGAAAAAACAATGTAGTTCCACTTATCAATGAGGGTTCTCAAAATCTTCTCAAAAACGTTGAAATTATCCACATCTTCCCCATAATTCCTCATGTCGTTTGCAACCGTCATTACTCTAGAAAATTAATTAGTGATAGATTCACCCTACTTCATTGTTAAGGCCTCAAAGTCCCGACCATTGAGCTGAGCACTCTGCACTCGAGCATTACCTTGACACTTCAACTTCATAGAATCCCAGAGCTTTTTAGATGCCTTCTTCTGTGTGATCGTCTTTACAATTGACTCGTCAAGCAACTGAAACAAGTAATTGTTAGCCTTCAAATCCTTCAACTTCATCTCCTCAAACTTATTTTTTTGTGCTGGCGACCTCCCATCCATACTCCTAGGCTCTGTGAGCCTAATTTGACAGCAACCCAATACTCCTTGGATCAAATGAGATTCTCCATGAGTATCCTCCAATGATCGTAGTGGCCGACAAACTTTGGAATGGAGGCTAATGCAATGTTTGTAAAATTTAGTTTTACCAATTTTTCTAGTCCTTACTAGTGTGTTCCAACATGACTAATTTAACCAAGTACATAATAACATAACACGTAAAAGACACATGACTTGGTTACGCAGTTCGGTGTAATCCACCTACATCTGCGGGGCCTAGCCCAGTTCAGAATGAATCCACTAATTAGAAAGATACAGTACAGTGTACAGTTTACAAAATACTTATCTTTACTAATTATAGCGTGTGGACTCTACTAGCTCCCCTAGCTATTGATCTGCCTTGATCAGACTCCCTCTGATCTCGAACTCCGTCGACGCAAGATCTCCTCCTCCCGAGGAATTAAGGTGTATGATTCTGAACTTAGTGCGGCAGGTCAGGTGTGTTGGAACACAGTGTTCTGACTCTTTGCAACTTCTCGAAAGTCTCAAAAATCGGTGTGCAGATTTTTGCTCTATTAAATCCGTGAGTATGCAGCCGTGTTTGTCCCCTATTTATATCCACAAATCAGATCTGAATACTCCTTGATTATCTCCACAATATTCCTATTCCAAATTTGATTCTCGAAGCATATCCAAATCCCATAAATAAAGGGATTTACCTTATATCATTCTATCCCATATATTCGAATAAATCTTCTCCATAAAACTAGGGATTTTCCATAAACCAATTATGCTTCACACGCCTGATATATATAGTCAGATATACGAATTCCATTTATTCCAAACTACTGCAATATTCTGACTTTGATTTCCATAAAACCTTGGCGTAAATATTCTGCACCAGCATGTTCCAGTATGGTCAGAATTTATGTTCAAAATTAATTCACACAAAATTGCCAATAAAATATTTACTTGCAAATCCCTTGACTTTACAATCTCCCCCTTTGGCATTTTTGTGGACCCATAATATTTTGGACATGTAACCGTCAGCATCAATATCATAAACTTGGAAACCAACAATCAACAAGATATCAGAATTCCAGAATTCCCTTAGGCATGAAATCCGAAAACCAGAAATCCAAAACATAAAATTCATTACAGCCAAATTGAATCAAAGTCTAAATCATGCCATCCAAAAACACCAAAATTTCTCCCCCTGGGGCCACACATAGGCCAAATGCACTATCAAAAACAGCAAAACAATGCTCCCCCTGCATTCAACCTTCAAGTCATGCTTCCAACCGTGACTTCTCTGCCTCTAGGCTTGCTCTTTCTGCCTCTAGCGCAGCCATCTGTATGCCTAAAGCTCCAAGTCTTGCATTCAGAACCAGCAGTCAAGCCTCCTTTTCTGCTGCTGAAGACAAAGTCGACCCAGAAGGTTTCCATGGGATGTCTTAGCCCAAATGTCTTCTTGTTTGGCCTCAAAAACTCCGTGTCAATTACTATATCTGAAGCCTTCCCTTTCACTTTTGCAGTCTTGGCTAGAGCAGAGATTAAAGCAGGGTAGATAATAGCATCATTTACTTTCGGAGCAGTAGCCTGTCTAACCAAATACTGCTGAATGAGAAGTCCAAGATTAACTTCTTTCTGTGTTCCAACACAGTATAGCAGTTTAGCCATCTCCCTTGTCAGCGCTGTAGTATTACTCGAGGGCAACCAACAGTGCACAACTACCTGATATAAGCCAAAAAATCTTGATGACAAGCAGGATACTTGTGAATATCCCATTGCTGGCCATTCAATCTTGTAACCCACATATATAACACCTAAAATTTCATTGTCAGACAATCCCAGATTTTCAGGAAATACTCCCCCTGTTTCAGGTGTGTTTCAGACCCAGCAATGTGTTGATTCTAGAAGCAAAAACCTCTATTATCGTCCCCCGTACATATACTCTACCAAACCATGGGGAGCTAATCTCTAAATTACCAGGCATTAGATTGGAGTATACCTCAAGTACAACCTGCCTGTTGTACTGTAGCTGAATTGTTACTGCTGTTGTCATGCCAGTCAGCTTCAGAAAATCTATAAAGCCGCTCTCCTTATAGGCTTTTAAATCCAGAGGCCTTTCTGCTATGAACTTCTTTTCTGAGAAAAAATCTCCCATCTCTGCACCTTTTTCATCAAAATAAACCGTAGAGTAAGCATTGCTGACTGATGGAGGAGGTAAAACCTTCTTTTCTTTGCTGTCGTGCCTTTTCTTGCTCCTCTTAGCTTTAGCAGAATCCTTGGCTTTGCCAGCCTTCCTCTTGCCTTTTGCCTTCTGATAGAACTCTTCCAGTGCCTCATCACTGGAATATGCCAGATCAGGAATATCCAGTGTTGGAACACTCCCTGATCCTTCAGCTTTCTTTTCCTTCTCAGATTTTTCTTCTGACTGAGTATCTTCATCACTCTCAGAACCATCACTGTGATCAGACAGGTTTTCATCAGGTGCTTTATCATCATGATTATAAAAATCCTCATTATGCTCCCCTCCTAAATCAGCATCAGAGTCTAAGTTCATATGCTCAGGTTCATCTGTCTGTGTTGGAACACTCTCTTCACTATCAGACAGAACAATGAAGATAGGCTTCCTCAATTCTTCCATTCTCTTTGCAGAATTCGTATCATAGAAGCCCACCTGAAGTTTATCTCCATTCCTAATCACTTCTAATCCAGCCACTTCACTTTCCCTAATCTCTCTCAAAGAGACACAACTTGGTACAGGAATATAGCAATGTGCGTAAAACTTATCTTTTTCCCTAAACTCGGCATATCTCCCCATAACAAATTTCACAGTATGATTCTCAAGCCTTATTCCTCCTAGATTCCCAGTAACCTACTCCTTCACTTTAACTGTCAAATATTCTCCTTCGATTTTCTTGATCTTCCTTAAGTCTACAGCTACTCCATTGGCCTCAATCCACTCAAAGATTCCATCCATACACGAGCATTCAATACCCATAAATTTTAACGGATAAGGGTCAGGGCTAGTTACCGTAGGTTTCTTCTTGGTTCCTGAAGTTTCCTTTTCAGCATCTGGCTTAACTTCAGATTCCTCACTCAATTTGCTGTTGCCGGAACCCTCTTTCTCTTCCTCTGGTTCTTTGGCTTCATCGGTTTCAACCTCAACTGTCACCTCATCCTCTGCATCTTCTATGCTTCCTCCGATCTGAGTTTGTTCATCATATTTTTTTGGCTCAGTAACTACCATCAATTCCAAATTCGATGAAACTTGAACTTCCTCCATAATTTCTGGTACCGCAGATTCCATCATAGGCGAGTTTGAGTTTGACATCCTTTCGCACAATGCCGAGATGAAGAAAGGTGTGGAGTATAACAATTTTTTCTTTCTCGCAGAGATTTGGAAGAGAAAATCTGGGCCGAGAGTAGGGGGATGTGAAAAGATGTTTTGTGAATTTGAATCCCACTTTAACTCTTCAACTATCCACCTCTTTTCCCGTGAAGCCTCCTTTTAGATTTCCCAAACTTTGTAATGATGACCTTTTTCTTCTTGTCACATCAAGTTGTCATTCCTTAATTAACTTACAACATACCAAGCTAACATCTCTTATTTTTGTAAGCCTTTGCTTCCTTTCATATTTTTGTTCTTTTCCAATTTTTGTAAAACGAAAATTACCAAAAGAAATATTTACAAAAAAGAGTAATTATGGTACAAATTACCTCAGATTTGAAAAACACCTAGGTGTTGTCGAAGACTCTCAAAAGTGGTGGCATCCAACGGCTTTGTAAATATATCTGCAAGTTGCTCGTGTGTTGGAACATAGACTACTTCCACTTCTTTTCTTTCAACCAGATCTCTAATAAAATGATGCCTTATGTCAATATGTTTGGTTCTCGAGTGCTAAACTGGATTCTTCGAAATATCAATAGCACTTGTGTTATCACATAGAATCTTCAAAGGGCCTTGATGAACTCCATAATCTCTCAACATTTGTTTCATCCATAACAGTTGTGCACAACAACTCCCTGCTGCAAGATACTCTGCTTCTGCAGTAGATAGAGAGATTGAATTCTATTTCTTGCTATACCAAGACACCAAATTTGTTCCAATAAAGAAACAGCCACCTGTGGTACTTTTTTTATCATCAGCATTACCAGCCTAATCAGAATCACTATACCCAACCAACTCTGAATCTTGACTCTTAGAATACCAAACACCAAACTCAGAAGTCCCACTTACATATCAAATAACTCTTTTAACTGCAGTGAGATGAGATTCCTTGGGATCAGCTTGAAACCTCGCACATATTCCAACACTGAAGCATATATCTGGTCTGCTTGCGGTTAAATACAATAAACTCCAATCGTGCCTCTATATAACTTCTGATCGACCGAAACTCCTTTTTCATCCTTTACCAGTTTATCAGAGACTCCCATAGGAGTTTGAACGGCTCGAGCACTACTTAGACCGAACTTTTTAACTAAATTCAAGGCATACTTACTTTGATTTATGAATAAGCCGTTCTTTCCTTGCTTGAATTGCAATCCCAGAAAGTAAGTGAGATCTCGTACCATGCTCATTTCGAATTCATATTGGATTACGGTGACAAAATCCTGTACCATAGATGGTGAAGTAGAACCAAAAACTATGTCATCAACATAGATTTGAGCAATTAGAAAAATTGAAGCCTTGTCAAGCACAAACAAAGTGCGATCTACTCCCCCTCGAAGATAACCTTTCTGAAGAACAAAGGTAGTAAGTCGTTCATACCATGCCCTGGGTGCTTGCTTTAGTCCGTATAAAGCCTTTTTGAGACAATATACATGATGTGGATACACGTATACTTCTTCATTCACCACTCCATTTAAAAAAGCACTCTTGACATCCATTTGATACAAAGTAAAGTTCAAAGAGCAGGCAATAGCTAGTAGAAGTCGAATAGACTCTAACCTGGCAACTGGCGCAAAGGTTTCATCAAAATCAACACCTTCCACTTGTGTATAACCTTGAGCAACAAGTCTAGCTTTGTTTCGAGTGACTAAGCTGTCTGCATCTGATTTGTTCTTGAAGATCCACTTCGTACCAATGATATTAATGCCTTTGGGACGAGGAGTAAGATACTAGACATCATTCCTTGTAAACTGACCAAGTTCATCTTGCATTGCAGCAATCCAATATTCATCGAGTAAGGCTTCTTTATAGTTCTTGGGTTTAATTAGAGAAATAAAATAGTGTAGTCCAGCCAGTCATCGGTAATCAACTCGAGGCACTAATCGAGTACTTCTCATGGTGGAACCAGGTTGGTCGTGTGTTGGAACATGGTCGTCAATAGTAGGGGACTGTGTTCCAACATGGTCGGCTTTGGTAGAGTTAGGATCCTGTTGTTCATTTGGTCCAGCACGTTGGTGAAGGTCAACTGATGGCTTTTCTTTGTCTGAAGTTTGAGACTGTGTTGGAATATGAGTGTTGCTAGGTTCTTCCTCTACACCTTATGGTTGTTTTTCCTTTTCTGAATCATCCAAAATAATATTTATGGATTCCATGAGAGTGTTGGTTTGATGATTATAGACTCTGTAGGCACGGCTATTGATGGAGTACCCTAGAAAGATTCCTGTATCACTTTGATTATCAAACTTTGCCAATTGTTCTCTATCTTTGAGAATATAACATGTACTCCCGAACACGTGAAAATATGAAACATTTGGTTTCCTGCCCTTCCAAATCTCGTAGGTTGTCTTGCTGGTGAATGGTCGAAGATACACTCGATTGATTGTATAACATGCTGTATTGATTGCTTCTGCCCACCATTTCTTATGAATATCTTTCTCTGCCAACATAACTCGAGCCATCTCTTGGAGAGTTCCGTTCTTTCTTTCTACGATACCATTCTATTGAGGAGTGATAAGAGCCGAGAACTCATGTTGGATTCCAAGCGCATCGCAGAAGGAACTGAACTGTTCATTTTCAAATTCTCTGCCATGATCACATCGGATTCGAATTATCTTGCCTACTGTGCTCCCCTTTTCAGTTTGTAATTTCACTACAAGACTTCTGAAAACTTCTATTGTATTGGATTTCTCTTTCAAGAAGGCTACCCATGTGAATCTAGAGAAGTCATCAACACAAACAAATATATATTTCTTTCCACCTATACTAGGTGTATTAACCAGACCCATCAAATCTATATGCAATAGTTCCAGATTTCTCGATGTAGTAATATACTGGACTGAAAAGTGAGGAGAACGAATTTGTTTACCTTGTTGACATGGTTCGCACACAATTCCATCCTTGCTGGTTAAGGTAGCATTCCTCGTACAGCTTTCACATTTGCGATTTTCACCAGTGTTTTATAGTTGATGTGGCCGAGCTTCTTGTGCCAAAGAATTCCTTCATCCTGTTTTGAAAGCATGCATCGAACTCCTTGCTCCAGCAAATAGCAATTGTCTGATGATCTTATTCCAGAAAGAACCTTGTTTTCTCCATGCTTTACTATACACTTGTCCTTATGAAATTCCACTACCATATTGTCGTCACACAGTTGGCTTATACTTAGCAAGTTTGCCTTTAGACCTTCAACAAATAATACACTTGTGAATACTGGAAAACCTTCAATTTTCAATTCTCCCTTGCCAACTACTCTGCTTCTCTTTCCATCACCAAAGGTTACATATCCGCCATCATATGGAGTAATGTTCGTGAGATATTTTGGAGTGCCAGTCATGTGGCAAGAACAACCGCTATCAAAGTACCATGAATCACTGGAATAGGCTGTTAGAGAAGTATGTGCCACCAGACACGTACTGGATTTTTTAACAACCCATATCTTTCTGATCATTTTTCTTGTATGAGTATCGCCTGTGTTGGAACACAGCAGAAGTTGTCTTCCTGTCATTTGATCTTTGATCAGTCTTCTGCACTATTGTTCAAAATGTCCTTGGTTCGTACAGTATCTGCAGATGAGTGGCTTTCTTTGATACGGCATCCCATACTTCCGTTTTACTTCTCGGATCCTAGCTTTGAGAGTTACTGGTTTTTCATGCAATTCAGTCTTGGGTTCTTTCCCGTATCCAATCCCGTGTCTATCACCAAAGTTTCTTCCCATATCCAGAATATCATCAAGCTTTGCCTTTTCGGAATTCAATTTAAAGATAGTTGCTTCAGACATCTCGACCCTCTTGACTGCTGCTATCAGTTCCTTGTTTAGTTCTTCATTATGTTTTCCAAGTTCTGCAACCTTGGATCGTAATTCTTTTTCACTTTCAATTAGCTTTCTTTTTTCTTCATTCAGCTCTTTGTTCATGTCAGCTACTTGAACCCACATGGCATACATTTGTTCATATGTGCTGTAGATTTCTTCATCACTTACAGATAGATCATCATCTTCATCGCTGTGTGCATCGTCCAGATCTATATTGGAACATACAGCTTTACCTTTGTTCAGTGTGTTGGAACACTGATCCTCTGATGTATCATGAACCTTTGCTCCAAAAGCTACATAATTACTGGTAAGTTCCTCTTCGTCTTTTTCATCATCTTCATCTTCACTCCAAGAGGTGACATATGATCTTCCTTGTTTCTTGCGAGTGTTAGCACATTCAGCCTGAATATGACCATATCCTTCACATTCTCTGCATTGAATTCGTCCAGCCTATTTTGGTTCGTTGTTCTGATTTCTCCCGAACTGCATATTCCCTTGTTCAAATCTCATTCCACGATTATTGCTCGAATCTTGTTGTTTTTGTCTGTTTCCGCCAAACCTTTCCTGAGATTTCTTGTTGACCACCTTCTTTAGCATTCTTGAGAAATTCTTTGTAATAAGTGCCAGTTTTTCAATCTCATCATCGCTGTCACACTTGTGACTTTCCTTAGCTGGAGAAACTTTGAACGCCAAATCCTTGGAGACTCTTTTTGTAGGTTGCTGGAATGTCATCTCATAAGTTTGTAACGAACCCATTAGTTCATCTAGGCTCATGGTGGCTACGTCTCTTGCTTCCTCTATTGTTGCTACTTTTAGTGCAAATCGTTTGGGAAGAGATCGCAAGGTCTTTTTCACCAGCTTAGTTTCTTTGTACACCTTTCCAAGTTGATAAGCCATGTTGGAGATATCCCTGAGTTTTCCATTGAATATAGCAATAGTGTCGTCCTCCTCCATTTTGAGTTCTTCGAACTTGGTAGCCAGCATCTGTAGTTTGGATTCACACACTCGACTGGTTCATTCGTGAACAGTCTGTAGAATATCCCATGCTTTCTTTGCTTGATGACACGTAGATATAAGCTTGAACTGATTTTCATCAACAGCAGTGAAGATTGCATTAAGTGCCTTCGAATTCGCCAGAGATTCTTTGAGGTCATCTGGAGTCCATTTAGCCTTGTCTTTGGGTTTTTGACTTGACTCCCCTTCTACAGCCTTAGAACTTGTACCAGCATCTTTTGTAGGATGATTCCATTCATTCTCAACAAAAAACCATGCCAGTTCATCCAGCGAATTGATGAAGACCCTCATGCGTGCCTTCCAATAGTTGTAGTTGTTGCCTTCTAGAAGTGGTGGTCGAGAGACTGAAGCTCCTTCTCTTGTCGTCATGGTAAAACTGGATCTCACTTTCCTTGAAACAACCAAGGGAATGATAAGTGACTAAGCTCTGATACCAATTAAAATTTAGTTTTACCAATTTTTCTAGTCCTTACTAGTGTGTTCCAACATGACTAATTTAACCAAGTGCATAATAACGTAACACGTAAAAGACACATGACTTGGTTACGCAGTTCGGTGTAATCCACCTACATCTGTGGGGCCTAGCCCAGTTCAGAATGAATCCACTAATTAGAAAGATACAGTACAGAGTACAGTTTACAAAATACTTATCTTTACTAACTATAGCGTGTGGACTCTACTAGCTCCCCTAGCTACCGATCTGCCTTGATGAGACTCTCTCTGATCTCGAACTCTGTCGACGCAAGATCTCCTCATCCCGAGGAATTAAGGTGTATAATTCTGAACTTAGTGCGGCAGGTCAGGTGTGTCTGAACACAGTGTTCTGACTCTTTGCAACTTCTTGAAAGTCTCAAAAATCTGTGTGCAGATTTTTGCTCTATTAAATCCGTGAGTATGCAGCCGTGTTTGTCTCCTATTTATATCCACGAATCAGACCTGAATACTCCTTGATTATCTCCACAATATTCCTATTCCAAATCTGATTCTTGAAGCATATCCAAATCCCATAAATAAAGGGATTTACCTTATATCATTCTATCCCATATATTCGAATAAATCTTCTCCATATAAGTAGGGATTTTCCATAAACCAATTATGCTTCACACGCCTGATATATATAGTCAGATATACGAATTCCATTTATTCCAAACTACTGCAATATTCTGACTTTGATTTCCATAAAACCTTGGCGTAAATATTCTGCACCAGCATGTTCCAACATGGTCAGAATTTCTGTTCAAAATTAATTCACACAAAATTGCCAATAAAATATTTACTTGCAAATCCCTTGACTTTACAGTTTGCTTCCGAACTCATCTTTCTTTCACTCCCTCAAATGTTTTCCTACTGTTTTCAAAGCTTCCAAGTCACTACTCTGCTACCAGATTGTTAGATGCAACAAGAACTCAAAAAAGGAAAATAACAGTTCTGAGAATGACTTATTATTCCTTGTGAAAGTGCAGCAAATAAATAGAAGAAAAACAAACCCGCCGTAATAAAATACAGCCCACGTTCTAAATAGAGTTAAGGAAACAAACTTGACTAACTCAACTAACAAACAATGCTGAAAACTAGGACATTTATTTGACCAAACCTTATAATCCCAAACCCTTCTTCTCCTCTCTGTACTTAAGAGCAAGTCCAACAGCTTCCCCATTATAGGGATTCTTGTTGTTTTTAGAGATTTTACTTTATTTTTTAAGTCCAACAGCTTCCCTATATGCTTCCCCAAAATAGGGATTATAATGAGAGAGGATATTTCATTCCTCATATTTGTAGAAAGAGAATAAAATTATGGGTAAGCAAGATTTAATGCAATATTAATGGAATGCATTGAATACGAGTACAATATTCTCTCTTTTCTGTCAAAACTTTAAAGCAGTAACTCCTATTAGTAACTCCTATTGAGTTTAAAGCAGTAACTCCGTTAGTTTGAAAGTTAAAACCAAGAGAGCAGTAACTCCCATTGAATGCATATATTGAAAATTATGTTAATAAAAGATGATAATTATTATGTTAATAAATGTGAGGTTCTCCAAAATAGGGAATCGATTGGAGATGAACATAAAAAATATAGGGAATATGAATTTTGAATCCCTATTTTATAGAAAATTTTAGGGAAACGGTTGGACTTGCTCTAACAGAATGTAACATGCTCAACCATAGATTACACTTTCACGGAACAAAATGCGTCTGATTCCGATGTGGATTCAATGTTGTAGATAATATATGCTCATCGTGGCCCGAGATGAGTTGGTTTTTGGAACTTTGTGTTGTTGCTGCTAATAACACTCAACAAATGTTGTTGGGGCGGAGGAAACAATATGGCGCGGGGAGGATATTTTAATTTGGGAAAGTGTCAAGAAAGGCGGCCTTTTCATAACCTTATGGACAGTTCTTAAGGGCATTTGCCTTAAATATTGTAATTTTTTATAAAATTTAAATATTGCATTTTATAAGTTAAAACAAGTAATAATTTATATTTGGAGATGAAAATATAAAAATATATGATATAAAAAAATATTTTTAAAAAATTTAAATTTTGAATGTAATTTAAGAAATACAGTGTATAAGGTAAGAAATAAGTGGACTGTCCATAAACTTATGGACAGGCCGCCTGTCAGGAGACATACTCTTTCAATTTTATCTTTTTCTTTGGTTGTCAACCTGAACATAAGATATCCGCACAATTTCGCCGCCCTCTCCAAACCCACCGGCTTTTCCAAGATCCCGCTGATCATCATCCCTTCCACCGCCTCTATCCACCTACGGAAAATTTCTAATAATACGGGTATAGTACCAAATAGTGACATCATTTGTGGATGCGTTCTCTCTTTTCCCAGTTTTTTTTAAATGTTACTCTTCTTCTTTTTTTTTCCGTTAATTTGCAGAATTTTCTGAATGGGATATACACGTGGACGAGGACGCATTCAGTGAATGCATCCTCCAATCCGTCCTTATCCAGAAATTTCCAGAAACATTTTCATTCTTCATCATCTTCATCTCTGCCTCCTTTCCGCCTCCCCCACCTTCGAAATTTACTTTAATACTACTACACATTGCATAATAACTTTTTAATATTGCACCTTAAATATTTTACCTTTTATTATTCTAATTAAACCACGACTTTCCATAAGCCTATGGAAACACCGTCCCATGATTTTGCCATTATTAAAATAATGTTTAACTATTTTATTATTATAATAATATTAGATAGAATTCGAGTAATTAAGAGATCAAATCCATTTTTACTATATATATATATTAAGTTTATAATTATATAATTTCTTTTAAAAAAATAATACGTAGGATAATATATTACTATGCAATTCGAGTTTATATTTAAAACCATAATTTACTTTATTTAACTTTATCTTCAATATTTCTATTAAAATTTTTTTATGTTTTCATAAGAATTTGACTAATCCAAAATATAATATATTTATTTTACATGGCATCATTCAATCTATCAATTGCGAAATTTTCTTCAAACAAGACATTATTACCATTTTTTGAAATTTTTTTTAAAAAAAGTCCCCAATAGCACGCATTTAACAAACGCATCCTCGACAAAAAATAATTTGAAATTTCTGGACAAAAAAAAATTAATCACGGAATAAAAAAAATTGACCAAACTAAAAAAAAATCTGGAAAAAAATTCTGGAATAAAAATTTTCTGGAATAAATTTTCGGGAATAAAAATTTTCTGGAATAAAAAAAATTGACCAAACTGAGAATGTGTCCTCTCAATTTTCTGCAAAAGAAAAAAATTAACAAAATTGAGGATGCATTCGTTGAATACGTCCTCTTACTTTTCTGGAAAATAAAAATTGCCCACACAGAGGATGCATTAGTAGAATGCGTCCTCTCAATTTTCTGCAAAAGAAAAAAAAATTAACAAAATTGAGGATGCATTCGTAGAATACGTCCTCTTAATTTTCTGGAAAATAAAAATTGCCCACACAGAGGACACATTAGTATGCGTCCTCCATCCTGATGTCCAAATCAGCCATCAACCACACCTACATCCAGTTTTCAATATCATGCATATACAAATCAAGAACCCATCCACCTACAAGTCGGGCGTGATTAAGAGGGTTTCCAAGGCATTATGTTCACTGGGAAGAATGGAGGGATGGAGGTGGCATCTTAGATCTGAGGGATGAAGGTGTGAATGTTGCAAGGGACAGAAGAATGGAAAGAAATGAGGCAATGAAATATAAGGGATTTTGATCCAGTTTTTATGTTTTGATCTGAAATTGATCCAGTTTTTTACTTGTAATTAAGTCCTTCGTCTCGTCATAAACTATGGTAAGACGGTTTTATATGAGTCTTTCTCTTATAATACTACATGTGTAGATGTCAATATTTCTATATTTCAAAATGATGAAAAAAATGAGAGAATGAAAGAATTTTTTTTAATAATTTAAACTGAAATCTTGTTATAATCAAAATTTGCACCAACTTAATACTTTTCATAAAAATCTAAATGCGATTCATTCTATTTTAACATTATACTTCTTGTTATAATAATTTTTGTATGGAGTTCTCAAATAAATCTAGTAATACTTTATTAAATTTAAAATAATAAACAGAAAATTACTTAAACAATATAGTAATTAAAAAAAGATAAATATTTCCTAACTAGCCACACTCAAGTGTCAACAAAAAATAAAAATAAAATTATATAGATAAATCAGATTCTAATAATACTCAAAATAATGTTGGATAACTTCTCAAATTCCAAATATTAATTAATGAGAAAGTTAAGATTTGAAGTCCATATTTAGTTAATTGGCAATTTGTGAAAATTATGCAAAAATGGAATAGTTTGTGTTGAAACATTAAAGAAGGAAATATGTGTGACATATGGAAGTTATTGAAGAAATCCGTGGAAGAAATATTTTCGTCCAAGTCTGAGATTGAAGAATATATCAGTTACTATATTTATGCAATTTGATTGGGTTTATGAAAATTGGAATTTATTTGATAATATCCCTTTTGAAAAGGATTTGGTTTGATTGGATGGAATATATTGTAATTCCTTTCTTTAAGGGATTGGATTTGATAATTCCTACATTCAAGGGATTTGGTTGTAATCAGAGTTTGAGATGGAGAAGAATTAGTCTTGAATAGATGTTGGCGTGTGCGACTCGTATAAATAGAAGACAATTTGGCCGAGCTACTTATGCTTTTAATTGAAGAAAATATGCATCCAGATTTTTGTATATTCCGAAAAGTGCTCAAGAGCTTTCATCTGTGTTCCAACAAGATCATAATCTATTGTTCAAGTTCATAATCATATACATTAATTCCTCAGGAGGAGGAGATTCAGCGTAAACAAGTTTCGAGGGATATGGAGTCTGATCAAGGCGGATCGGTAGCAAGGAGAGCTTGCAAAATTTGCACGTTATAATTAGATAAGATAAATACAATTTTATGGTGTACTTTGTATCTTTCTGATTAGTGGATTCATTCTAAACTGGGCCAGACCCAACAGATGTAGGTGAATTTCACCGAACTGCGTAACCAAGTCTTGTGGGTTCATGATTTATTGCAAACTTGGTTAAATTGGTTATGTTGTTTAAAATTGTATAAGGATTTTGTAAAACTGTTATACTTTCATTAATAATATCAACGAGTATTCATACAAGAGGCTTGCTTAAGCCCAAGAAGGCCATTGAGCCGATGGTGTGGCAGCCCAGTTAGGAGAATATTTAATACTCTAACTTAATTACCGCATTCTTGGGTAATTAAGGGTGATAATTAAGGAGGACATTATTACCCAAGAATTTGGTAATTATGTTAGAGTATTAAATATTCCCCTAATTGGGCTGCCACACCTTCGGCCTAATGGCATTCCTGGGCTTAACCTCTATCAAAGCTAAACCAAGTTACCTAAAGTAATACAATAACTATATACCAAAAATACAATATATACTCCAATACCCCCCTCCCCAAGCTCATGGAGGTGGAGAAACATGAAGCTTGGACCTCAAAGTACCAAAACGCACAGTGCCAACAACCTTAGTGAAAATGTCCGCAATCTGATCAAGAGAATGAACATGCCGAACAATAAGAGAACCATCCTCAACTTGCTCACGAATAAAATGATAATCAATCTTGATATGCTTGGACCTCTGATGAAAAAATGGATTAGCAGACATAAAAGTTGCACTAATATTATCACACAGAAGAATCAGTGGTGGAGACATAGGCGCTTGGAGTTTGAGCAACAGCTGCTGGATCCAAATGAGCTCGGTTGCAGCAAAGGCAATTGCACGGTACTTGGCCTCAAAACTGGACTTCGCAACCACGTGTTACTTCTTGGATGACCAACTGATAAGATTGCCTCCATAATAAATATAAAAACCATGTTGAGAACGAAAATCATCACCATCGGATGCCCAACCAGCATCAGAAAAAAGCAACAATACGATGATTTGTACAAGGCTAAAGAGTAAGACCGTAATCCAGAGTTCCCTTCCAATAACGCAAAATACGCTTGACAGCAGACCAGTGCAGCTCAGTTGGACTATGCATAAACTAACAGACATGATTAACTACATAAGAGATCTCAGGACGAGGGATTGTATCATACTGCAAAGCTCCAACAATGTTGCGATAGAGATGAGAATCACGAACAGGATCCTCGAACTGTATGAGCTGTGATGCAGGCTCAGCCGGAAACATGATCAGCTTTGCATCGACCATCTTGCTGTAGTTTAACAGTTCCCAAATGTACTTCTGCTGAAAAAGTAAAATGTTGGACTTGGATCGAGTAAGCTCAATCCCAAGAAAATAATGTAAAGAACCAAGATCACAAAGTGAGAAGGCAGCAATCCGTTATCCAATAAACTTAGAGATAATAGCAGAAGAGGAGCCAGTAACAATAAGATCATCAACACATACAAGTACATAGAGCACTTGATCGCCAAGTCTGCAGATGAAGAGTGTAGTGTCAGAGTTACAGGGTGCAAAACCATTAGCATGAAGAAAGACTTGAAGCTTGGTGAACCATGCTCAAGGAGCCTGTTTGAGCCATAAAGTTCCTTCCGGAGATGACAGACATGCGATGGCCAAGAGTTGTCAACAAAACCCAAAAGATACGCCATGTAAACTGTCTTGAAAAGATCACCATTCAAAAATGCATTATTAATATCACCCTGATGCAAAGGCTAACCCAGAGTAAGAGCAATAGATAAAACAAGGCGAATGGTAGTATGCTTGACCACGAGACTAAATGTATCACCATAGTCAACACCCTCTTCCTGATTAAATCTGTTACCACAAGAAGAGCTTTGTAACGCTCAATGGAACCATCTGCTTTACTATTTATCCTGTACACCCACTTACAACCAACAATGTTAGCATTACGGGAAGGCAGAACAAGTGTCTACGTCCCATTACACACAAGGGCTTCATACTTAATTTGCATTGCATTTTTCCATTCAGGTAATTTAGAAGCTTGAGAAAAGTTTTGGGTTCAGAAAAAATGTGTTTAGGAGAAGGAAGGGGATAATGATTAGAGTTTAAGGCTTTAGGTTTAGGATTATTCGTTTTTGACCGGGTGATCATTGTATGTTGAGTGTTTTCAACAGGGCAAAAATAAGAAGGAAAATTGGAATGAGGAGCAAACCTGGGAGAGGCAGCGTCCGCCGGCCGAGAAGGAAAGCAGGGAGTTACTGGCGGGCTGGGAGAAGAAGGAGCGGCCACCAGTGGACTAAGCTGCTATGGAGGCGGATGGTCGGTGGGTTGGGAAGGCAGCACCAAAGGTGACACTGCATGGACGGGCGGTGGAGCAGGAAGGCCAGTGGGAATATGCTGGATGGACAAACACTACCACAGAGACCCCCCTCTGGCACCGGTTTTTTAACACCGGTTACGAAAACCGGCGTAAATCTTGTTTTAGCAATGGTTTTTTTAGTGTTAGCATCGGGTGTAAAACCGGTGTTATTCTGGAACCGGTTAAAAATATTTTTGCACCGGTTATTTAAATAAAAACCGGTGTTATTTTTACACCGGCCGGGAAACCGGTGCTAGAATTTGTGGAAACCGTTGAGAGTTTAGCACCGGTCAAAAACCCGGTGCTAAAAACAACGATCACCGGTGTTATATTTGCACCGGTTTGAAGACCGGTGCAAAGAATCCTAGAAAACCGGCGTGATATATGTTTTTGGCACCGGTTATAGAAACCGGTGTTATGGGATGTAGAAACTGGTGCTGAATGCATTCGTGGAAAAATACGAGAAAACTGGCACCGGTTTGGTGTCTTATTGACAAAAATTGGTGCTAAATCGAGCATTTAATGCTCCGAACTTACCCTCTTAAATTAGTTATGAACTTGAACATCCATTATTAGATGGTAGATTTCTTGGGAAGGTGTGCAATAACTCAAACAAATGAAGACTCATGGAAGTAAGTATTCATTAATTTTTTGGAATTTCAATTAACCAGAACCATAAATGCATGATTGGGGGTAGTGTTTTTGTATTTATTATTTGTTTCTCTATGCCTAGCTTATGTTGGTTGAGTATCGATCATGTTGTGGGAGTGTAAATTAATGAGTGTTGATGTGAACATTTTTGGGCAACGATAGGTAGGTGGTATATATATTTATATGTTTCCCGAGAACATGCAGTTGATCGATTCGCATACTTATACATGGACATGCATGGCACGTTTAGTATTGTGTAGCAAAAAGATCGTGTTCATTTTTCGTATTTTTGACCAATGAAAATATGTGTAATGGTGTGTTTCGTCTTGTTTAGATACAGCGAACCGAGAATCCATGTTTGCGTGGAGGGGAAAAATGGTTAACTGTCCAAGTGTAGCTAGAGGGAGTGGTGAACATATTGCATTTATTGATTTGTTTCTAGATTATGCCTTTGGTCGGGAGGAGAGGATACTTTGTCCATGCAAAAGATGCTTGTGTCTTGAACGGTTTAACGATCGGGGGGTTGTTAGATTTCACTTGTTGAAGAACGGATTTGACGGAGGTTACATTGTATGGACATTTCATGGAGAGGTTGAGCAAGGACATGACGGTGGGTTTGACAAGGTAGATGGAGACAAATGTACAGTTGATGGTATGTTCGATGACATTGTGAGAGATTTTGAGGGGAAACCTACAATGTTGAGTGCTTTGCTGGACGAGAAAGAGAAGCCATTGTATCCGGGATGTAAAATTAAGGATACCGTAATATCTTTTTTGATGGAGGTTTTCAATTTGAAAGTTACAAGTTCTTGGAGTGATGCAAGTGTGAATTCACTACTGAAGATTCTGAAGGATAAGTTCCCGGAAGGGAATGGAATTCCGAAAAACTATTACGAGGCCAAGAAAATATTGTGTCCACTTGGTTTGGAATACAAGAAAATACACTCATGTCCAAATGATTGTGTTTTGTATTACGGTGATTTGATAGATGCGGTTGAATGTCCCGTGTGCAAAAATGCAAGATATAAGGGTGTGACGAATGATGTTGGTGGGTGTTTGGCTACCATTGAAGTGTATGTGGTATCTTCCTATAATTCCTAGGTTGAATAGGTTATTCGCGATTTCAGAAGATGCGAAAAACTTGCGATGGCATGGAGAGCAGGAAAGACTACATGACGACAAGATAAGACATCCGACGGATGGTGAACAATGGAGAAATTTTGACAAGCGATATCCTTCCTTTGCTTCGGAGGTTAGAAATCTCCGCCTTGCATTGTGTACTGATGGGATGAATCCATTTGGTAATATGTCATCGAAGCATAGTTTGTGGCCCGTGATGTTGGTTATATATAATTTGGCCCCATATTTGTGCATGAAACGTAAATATGTTATGATGCCTATGTTAATCTCAGGTCCTAAACAACCTGGGAATGAGGTTGATGTGTATTTGAGACCATTGATAGAAGATTTGAAGATATTGTGGGAAGATAAAGGGGTGTTGGTATTTGATGGCCATATGAATGAGGAGTTTCAACTGCGGGCCATGCTAATTTGCACTATCAATGATTTTCCAGCCTACGGAAATTTGTCTGGGTACGCTGTGAAGGGGCACAATGCATGTCCCATTTATGAGGAGAAGACTGAATTCAAACAGCTAAGACATGGAAGAAAGACAGTGTATCTTGGCTATAGAAAATGGCTCAATGGAAACAATAAATACCGGGATAATGTGGTCAATTTTGTTGGCGGGAATGAACGAAGGAAATCCCCTACACCACTAACTGGTGTGCAGATTCACAGCAAGGTTAAGAAATTACGAGTGGTTTTGGGAAAGTACAAAGGCAAGGACAAAATAAATTGTGGTGGTCCATGGAAGAAAAGGTCAATATTTTTTGATCTACCATACTGGGAGCATCTTGAGGTTAGGCATTGCCTAGACGTGATGCATATTGAGAAAAATGTTTGTGAAAGTTTGATAGGCACCCTCTTGAATATTCCTTGGAAGACGAAAGATTGTTTGAATGCCCGGTTGGACTTAGTTGATATGGGAATCAGAAATGACCTCGCCCCAGAAGTGAAGGGTAAGAGGACGTACTTGCCCCCTGGACCTTGTACCTTGTCTAAGGAGGAGAGAATCTCAGTTTGTGATAGTTTGAAATCAGTGAAGGTCCCCATTGGTTATTCATCGAACGTGTGTCGGGTAGTTACGAAGGATTGTCGGATGGCGGGGTTGAAATCTCATGATTGTCATGTTTTGATGCAACAACTTTTACCCGTTGCTATTCGTGGGGTAATGGAGGCCGACGTAAGGCACTCAATCACTAGACTTTGTATATTTTTTTCCTCCATATTCCGAAAGTCTATTGACCGGGACCATCTGGATGTTCTACAAAAAGATGTTGTTGTTGTGCTCTGCAAGTTGGAAATGTATTTCCCTCCATCCTTTTTGATATAATGGTTCACTTGGTCGTCCATCTAGTGCGGGAGGTGAAGATCTGCGGTCCATTTGGCATGCGTTGGATGTATCCATTCGAGCGTCACATGAAAGTCTTTAAGGGGTACGTGAAATGTATGAGTCGGCCGGAAGCTAGTATTGTTGAGAGGTATGTTACCGAAGAAGTGATTGAATTTTTCTCTTCCTATTTGGAGGGACACAAAAATTTGGGGTGCCCCTGAATCGACATGTTGGGAGGAAGGGGGGCAAGCCGAGGTCGAGGGGAACGTTATTTACTCCATTGAATAGTGATCTGATGTCAGTTCATTTGTATGTGTTGAGGATTTGTTTGGAGACTTCTGCTTATGTGACTGAGCACCTTCATTCGATAACAGAGTGTCATCCCACGTGACCCCCTAATAAAGTCCAGTGGGAGCACATTGACAAGTTTGTGAATTGGTTATATGACCGATGCAATGTTGCTGATTACGACCCAAAAATTAGGGCATTTGCGAGGAAGCCTAACTGCACGGTTTTGAGGTATTCCGGGTATGACATCAATGGTTTTTCTTTTGCTACTAGGGACCAAGATTTGAAGAGCACGACACAAAATAGTTGGATATACATTGAGTCAGAGACTATGTGGCAAGCAAGTTAGAAAGACAAAAAACCAGTCGTAGCTGTGATGTCGTTCTATGGTGTTATTGATGAGATTTGGGAGGTTGACTATGGAGAATTCAAGATTCCAGTTTTCAAGTGCCAATGGTTTGATAACACAACTGGGGTTCGAACTGATGATCCAATGGGATTTACCCTTGTTGACCCGACTCGTGTGGCATATGAAAATGATCAGTTTATTTTGGCTGAACAAGCAAGACAAGTTTTCTACGTAAATGACCCGTCCAATGTAGGTTGGTCTGTTGTGGTGCAAGGTAGAAAATTCTCTTTCCGCGATGAAATTGTTTTTGAAGTTACTAGTGAAAGGTTAGAGTTTCCCTTTATTTCCCCTCTACCTAGTGACAACGGGATTGAGGCGGGAGCCATACGGAGGAAACACAAAGATGGCATTTGGATAGATGACGATGGCCGAGAACCTCGAGACAGTCAATCCAAGAAGATGAAGTTGGTTGTAGACTAGGGGCGTCGAGCATCGATGTCGAAGTTAAAATTTAATTTACTTCTTGTACTTTGTTGGGTTTTGTTGCCTCTGGCAACTGTTTTACAACTATTTTCCAATTTGTTGCCAAGTGGTGCATTTCTGTCCACTACAGCGTACTATAGCGGTTTTGGTAAAGGCTGGTAAAAAAAGTGGACAATTATTCCTATGATAGGTTCTGCCAGCTACAACGTGCTGCAGCTCTACTGGTTCAGCGCGTTGCAGCAATTTTACTCAGGTAGGAACCTGATACGAATTGTTCATGCAGGTCGTTTAAGACAACAACACAAATACGTTATGTGTCGTGAAAGCTAACATTCCAAAATCCAAAGCAAAAACAGTCAGGACAAAGTAGCAATGTATGTTTCGAAAGCAACAAATGTTAGATCCCCACATCCAAATTAAACCAGCAACTGAAAAAACGTGATAATACACAGATGTGAGGTCACTGTGGGCAGTCATTTCCTGCGCGCCCTCTTCTCCACCGTGTTGGGCCTTGGTGAATCAAAGGTAGGGATTGGACCCAATTCATTGATTCTCCCGCCACACATGGCTGTGAGGATCTTCCCAACTTGCGATGTCCAGCGCACCAAATGATCCACCTTCATTTGCAATGCAGCCAAGTCCCTATCCAAGTTCTTATTTGATGATTTACTTGTTGCCGCCCTTGATGACTCAGCAACGTTCTTCTTCTTGGAGAATATGAGAGGGTTTATAGGGAGCTTTGGCATCATTGTGATGTCATCATCTTTGTATCCGCAACCTGCTTCCATGCATATTGCAGTGATGAGTGAAGCCTATGCAGTTATGGGTATTGACATAATCCCAGATGTATGCCATTATTGTACTCCCAACATCCAGGCTCATGTTCTTCTTTATCTTGTACAGCAGCAGCATACGGGACTGATGAACCTCGCTATTCAATTTCATGGGGAGTAGCCGGGCAGCTATGGAACTGTACCACACGTTTATGTCCTCAGTCAAGTACTTTTTCTCTATGTTGGACCATTCTTGGGGTAGATTCTGAATTACTGCAGCGCTGTCATCACAGATTGCTGTGATGATGTATTCCCATGAAGCTTGTTCAACTGCGGTGTCAGCGGCTTCGTACAAGCTCGCGGGCTTCGGTGGGATCCTGTAGAACTTGTTGATCAAATCCGAAGATAACTCGACCAACTGACCACGGAGGAAAACAGTTGCTGAATTCTTGTACTTCATCATCGATAAGAATTCACACGCCATGGTCTGGTTTGCCCGCGACGGTTGTGCGATGAGTCCTTCCCAGCCGTGCTCCTTCACATAGTTCCTGAAGGGCTTTTCCAGCCTCAACCCTCTCTCAAGGATGAGGCCCCTCGAGATGAAGTCCTTGTAGACTGTTGTATGCTGAGTGGAGTCCGGTTCTGCGGCCGGTATGGGCTCAGTCGACGGAACAATCTGAGTCCCGTGCTCGACATCCTCCCCCTCCACCACTCTTGGCTTTTTCCTAGGCTGTTGGGTGTTGTTCTTTTGCTTGGTTGAACCTTTTTTGGGGGCCATGTCTGTTAAACTAAATGTGTTAACGGCAGCCAGAACGAAACACGGTAAATAAAACACAGTCACAAAGGTAAATAATACAGACTCAACTTCTTCTAAATTAAGCATTCCTTCTCATAGGCTGAATGTGGAATAATGTTTACTCACATTTAATCCCAATTTTTGATAATATTAACAGAAGCAAAAGAATTGAACAAGATGGACATTCTATAAATCCTTGGCGAATCGATGGGCCATGCATCCAGAATCACATGTCATGAACAACAATCAGGGTATGCTCAAAAGTACTCACCAATGTTGAAAACAAGAGCATAATGAGGGCATTGATGGTATGAGGCGTTATGATGAAATCAACTCATGAGCAAGAAAAAATATCATGAACAATCAGGTGATGCATAAAATTATCATATTATATGCGAGCACAGGTTGTGCCATCCAGAATCACATATCATGAACAATCAGGTTACGCACAAAATTGTTCACCAATGCCGAAAGCATGAGCACATTGAGGGCATTGACACAATGAGGCATTATCATGAAATCAACCCATGAGGAAGAAAAAATTTCGACTGACTAAACCTCAGGAAAATAATCTCCTTACCTAATTGGGAGTATGGGTTGTTGACGACTGGTGTTTGGTGTACAGTCTAAGATGGTCGGACACAGCTTGGCCGATCAAGGGGCGCGGCTGGAGAAGTGGACGGCGGAGGGAGCTGGCAAGGCGGAGGGAGCAGGGCACGGCAGAGGGAGCAGGGCACGGCAGAGGTGGCAGGGGACGGCGCCATGAGAGTAGAGGAAGGTGGAGAAAGCAGGGGTTGGCGGAGGAAGGGGCGGAGGAATGGCCTTGGGAACGGCGGAGGAATGGCCTCGGGAACTGAGGAATGGCCTCGGGAACTGCGGATGGAGGTGATGGAAGAGGAGAGGTTGTGGGTGAAATACTAATACACACACACACACCTTATACTGATTGGGCTGCAGTTTACATTTATTTTGGGCTGAATGTTAGGCTAGTAGAATATTAAGTTTTTGACTTGAGGGGTTGATGGTCAAGTGCTTGCTGGGTCGAGGGCATCCAGTGCTCGAGGGCATACAGGCTCGAGGGCCTCCAGTGCTCGCTGGCATCCAGTCTCGAGGGCATCCACGCTCGAGGGCATCCACGCTCGATGGAATTAAGGCTCGAGGGCATCCATTGCTCGAGGCCATCCATTGCTCGAGGGCATTCAGGGCTCGAGGACATCCAGGGGTCGAGGCCATTCTCGGCTCGAAGGAATCCAGGCTCGAGGGGATCCAGTGCTCGGGGCCATCCATTGCTCGAGGGCATTCTAGGCTCGAGGGTATTCTAGGCTCGAGGGCATTCTCGGCTCGAGGGCATCTGGGCTCGAGGGGATCCAGTGCTGGAGGGCATCCAATGCTCGAGGGCATTCTGGGCCCGAGGGTATTCTAGGCTCGAGGGCATTCTTGGCTCGAGGGCATTCTTGGCTCGAGGGCATCCGGGCTCGAGGGCATCCAGTGCTCGAGGGCATCCAATGCTCGAGGGCTCTAGGCTCGAGTGCTCGATGCTCGAAACTGGGAATCTGCCATGTGAAAGCACTCTTGAGACTGGGAAAAATGGTAGCCATCGCGGAAGAGCAACAAAAATAGAGGAAAGATCAGCAGTATCAATCTTATTTGAAGGCTTGCCTGTGGATTCTAATATAATTAAGGTGTATGAATAATATCCATATAGATTAAGCCGTTATAATGTGCCGGAATTCGGGTCATATGCAAAGTTGAAACCACCGCAGAGGATGCTAAATATTTTGCCATGGCATCCGCAACTGAGTTACAATCTCTATATGTGTGCTTCAGGGTAGCATGGGACAAAAGAGTGTGAACTCGGAAAAGTAGAGGGTATAGGGTCCATTTGGAAAGTGAAGGCTCATTAATCATATAAACTGCCTGTAGCGAATCAGATTCAATGTTGAGGTAGGGATATCCGTCCAGACATATCTGCCAGGCCATAAGAATTGCCTTAACTTCAGCTTCTAGTGGATATATGGCTGTTATGGTATAGGATCTATTAAGGATTGGTAAAACTTGGCGATTGCGAGCAACTAAGCCAATTGAAACAGAGGAATTAGACCAAGATGCATCCACTGTAACCCTGATGAAACTGTGACCTAGATATTACTAGTATACTGTGGAAATAGTTGGCTTCGGTGGGGGACTGGGGGGAAACAAAAAAGAAGGGAACATGATACCTTCGGGGAGAGGTGGTAATGGAAAAGTAGAGTGTATCTGTGACTTCCTTGCTAATATGGGAGATGGGAAAAGGTGTGCCATAGAAAAAATAAGCATTCCTAGCCTTCCATAAAGCCCAGCAGATCACAGCATGAACCAGATGACATAGCAGTCTCTGCTATTCCAGTCAGGTCACTACAGTTCCAGAAATTGGAAAAAGTTTCCACTGTATTATGCACATTCCGCTAATTGAAAGCAGCAATCTGAAACCAAATGGATTTACACAGTTGACAATTAGTAAAGAAATGTTTCATGGGGTCAGATTGATTGCACAGAGGACATTTGGAGGCCAAGCTATAACCACATTTTACGAGGATATCATCAAATGGTAAGCAGGAGTTAAGCAGTTTCCAGGGGAGTGGTAGAAATCTTCTTAGGTAAGATTATATTCCATCTGAGCTTAGTAACTGTGAAATTATCCGATCCATAATGTCACATGAGCTTATTGTTTTTAAATTAAAGTAACAAAAATTAAAAGACACCAAAATGTGCCAACAAAGCTGCATTTTCATTCCCTCCAAAAGTTGCCTTTTTCCCTCCATATCCTTAACCCTCTGTTTCCGTACCCTTCCCTCCCCACCACATCAAACCAAGTTCTTTCCACCCACCACATCTCTGATCCCAAGTTCCCCCTCTTCCCCCCATAACCCCGTGCAGATTTCCCCCAAAAATAATGTCCCTCCCTTCACCATTTATGTCGGGCTTCAACCTCCCAATCCAGGTCGCCAACCAGATACCCCAATTTTATCGACAATCTACTCCACAAATTTCGTACCCGGCTCGCAATGTTCATAGGGGAGGGGGTAACCAAGACGGCCAGCTGTTGCGCATAAAAGGTAACACCCATTGGTAGTTTCCAATGATTTCCCAGGTTTAATGAGTAGCTATATTTTGGTTGGTCTCCTTGCGTGTGAGTTTGTGTTGACTTTTCTAGTTAAACTATTGTGGGTGTTGTTTCATGCTCATACATGATATGCTTGCTTGTAATGTCATAGTTTTTGCCTACCCACATGCCCCCTACACGAATTTGTTGAAGTCGGTTGGATTTTCGTGAAAATCCACAAAGGGCAGTGTTGGATTAATGTTTTTCTTGTGTTTCATTTACTGATAGAAGAGCTTCAATGGCGCCGCCGAGGAAGAAATTGTTTGTCTCCGGTGGTAGACAAACTGTTGCCCATGAATGTTTTACCCCTCCAAAGGATGCCAACTGTGACGACAATGGTGAGGAAGGGGCTGGAGCATAGAAATATTGCTCGGGATAGAGAAGTCCGGAGACGCAGAAGAAACTACGGTAAAAGAAGACATGAGTGGGAGCTTCGACAAGTTTGAGATTGGAGAGTATTACAAGCGCAGAGGTACAGCCACGTGCAAGTCTGTGTTGCTTGCGAAACAAAAGAAGCCTCTTAAAATATTCTTCGATGATGACTTCGAACCCCTAGTTATGCGCAGTCGATGGTCGATGTATGTTGGCTATGCCTTCCACCGAAGATTCCGCTTCGGGACATGGCATAATTGGAGATCAGTTCCAGACCATGTGAAGAAGGATGCATGGGAAGACATTCTTGTAAGTGTGTTCTAATCCTCCATTGTTCATGTCAAGTTCGTTACATGTCGCACTAACAACATGTCTCCTTATCCTCCAGATCAGCTGGGATATACAAACGAAAATGACTTTCAATGAGATGAATAAGTTCCGCAATAAATGGACAATTTATGCAGGAGAAAAGTGGAGGAATTGGAAGACTAAGGTGGCGAACAAGTACATTGTGCTTAAAAAACTGGGCTCTTGCGCATGGAGAGACTATAGGTGGATGGACAAAAATGAGTGGGAACTGTTTGTGAAACACAGGTCAACCCCTGAATTCAAGGTAATCCCTCCAATCTTTTTTCCCCTAGTCACTACCATGCCAGCAGTTTACATACTGATGTCCACACAGGCGGTAAGTGATGCAGCAAAATTAAGTGCCTCACAGAAGGACTACATCCATCACACGGGGAGTGGAGGGAACCGTAGGGTTGTAGTAAAACTCGAGAAGGGGAAAAGAAATGCTACAATTGAGGCGCTTCTGGGTGAAGGTCAGAGTGTGGAAGAAGCAGAGGCTTTAGTTCAGAGCATGGATTTCAAATCGGACCGCTCGGAAGTGTTCCTTGCAGCAAACTGGGACAAGAAATTATCAACCTACACCAACGACTCTGTACGAAGAGCAGCCCCCACTATTGTGAGCATAATTCATAAATGAATCTATCTCCATTGATATTCTTTCATGTTATCCCGATCAAATGGCTAATATTTGCTTTGTTTCTTAGAAAAACCTTTTGGATAAGAAGCAAAAGGGAGATTTGGTTATACATGGCAAAGAAGATATTCTAGTTCAAGCAACGGGTAGGAAGGATCACGGGGGTCATTGGAGGGGTTGCTTCGCAACCTCCAAGGTCAACGAGGCCCTACCACATATAACTGTCACCCATTACGTATCTAGTCGATGTGGGAGCAAAAACACAAAGCCATCTGAGGAAATTTCAAATTCAACCAAACAACCAACAAGTGTCATCGAGCTCAGGGAAACATTTGTTGCTTTACTTAAGGCCCAAACAAATTGGCTAGCTGGGAAATTGGGTAAAGCTATTCCCCCACACTTGGATGCCCATAATTTCCTTGCTGCATCTTCCACCCCCACGACCAAGGACAACCGGGTATTCATTCCTTCAGCATCGGGATGTAGTGACCCACAAGGAACTGCAGCGGATGACAAGGTAGTCCAAACCGTGAACTGCAATCGTATTTGTTCCTTTCTGGCTATGTGATTTGTAGTATATGGATTTCCATTTCCTGATTTGGATTGATGTTGTGTGGGGATACAGTTCATTGCTGATGAACGCTGGAAGCTGCAGCGCACTGTAGCTCTCAGTCTCAGCTGGGCACTGAAAGCTGTAGCGCGCGGCAGCCTTCAGCAGCTACATGTACAGTTCATTACTTCTTATTAGTTATTGCCCGACCCATGTATTTACCCAATCTCTAAGTTCATCTCTCAGAGAGGAAAAAATGTTGTCTATATGTTTTGAACCATCATGGAGAGGGGGAGGCAGCCGCATTCGGTATATTCTTTCCGAAGGAAGCGGAAACTGACTTACCCATCAAGTGGGAGCGGGTAAATCTAAAAGGACCTGTGATCATACCAAAGGCACCTTTGCCGATTGAACACGAAGAATTTGAGTTCATCAATCAGGCCATCGGGTATAACATTCTATGGCCGGGAAAGCTGATAAGTGTCATAGAGCAATAGGATTATGAGGTGTGATAGTTGCATTCTTCTTCTCATCGGTGCTCATACATATCTTAGGTGCTAATACAATGACATGATATGTTATTCATATTCTTACATAGGAGAACGAGCAGCAACCGCCTCCGCAGCAAAAGGTGGTCGACGAAAATGGAAGTCCTCAAACAAACCTCACACCAGTGCCTAAGGAAGGTACTCCTTTGGGAGAGGTGGCCGCTCGATCGGTAAAAGGAAAGGTACATACCCCCATACTATTTCATTCCGAATGATTTTCTATCTACGCATCACTAACATTTTACCCATTAGCAACTACCGAAAGAAAAAACTACATCACCGGAGAATGGGCAACGAAATCCTCTCTCGTCGATTTCTTCCAAATACATATTTGTGAGAACTCATTTCAGCCTTTACATTACCATCCACTACTGAATTACATAAAAATACTGTTCAACTAATATTATTAGATTCTGAATGTAATGATTAGGGAGCCATGGAAAACCAAGAAAGCATCGCTGCTGTTCACCAGATTAGTGAGGCTTTACGGCTATCTGCACAAATATGTGGACCGGACAAAATAATCCGCATCAATTTCAGTGCAAAGGTGTTCGGATCAGAAGAAGTCTACGCAGCCATATTCACTGACAAGATACGACTGTTCATGAACAGCTTGGACGCGGATGATGAAATGGAGTGGATCAGTGGGTGCCAACTGGATATATGGGCATCGTAAGAAGTGCATGCCTTCATTATTCATAGATAAAAGTATCATTATATTTGCTTCACTAACCATATTAATTTGCAAGATACCTCTGCGATGGGGTGGTACGTGGAGGCCACGTCCAGTTTATTCCTGCCTCTTCGAACTCAATGGCTCAGAAGGCAAATCAAAGGGTGGAATTGACTGCGGACGAGGTTTCGACTGTCATGTGCCGCACTGAAGTGAGGATGTACATCTTCCCATACAATCGAGAGTAAGTTCCATTCGTTTTTCGAGTAGCTAGACCCGGCCACATGGAAGCGAAAGCAACCGTGTGCTGTGATTTTATTTGTTTGAATCTTAAGTACTTTTGTTTTACCCTTTTTCCCATAGGGACCATTGGTTTTTGCTTGTCTTCTTACCAGAAATCGATCGAGTCTATTGCATCGACTCAATGACTGGGGGAATTTCCAAACGAAATAGATCATGCCTCAAAATGATTCATTTGTAAGTGGAACACATTCGTTTCTTTCCTTCAGCTTCGATGTTTTCCAAAAATGGTTGTTCCCGTAATTGTGTTCTTGTACGTTTCGCACTCTCTTGGCTCAATTATTTACAATTACTGTTACTCTTCCCATGATCATATATTGTGTAAACCCCAATTTCTGAAAATAATATTCCTCATGTTGACGAAAATAGGTTTCCATCTATACTGTAAGATTGCAACAAAATATCGACGGTCCAATTCCAAACAAAATAGGTCCTACCCTTCCAACTACACTTGGGATGTCATAAACATCAGTGTACGTATCATCTCATACCTTCATATTTCACGTGTCATTTTCATCTTCGTAATCGGTTCAACAAACTGTCTTTGCCATCATCTGCACAAGATACAAAGTAGTACTTAGGAGTGCGGGTACCATTGTATGTATTACATGGAAAAAATTGTCAGGCACGTACATGACATGACATTATTCCGGTACATTTTCCTACATTTCTTCTATTTATTCGTTATCCTGACATTTACATCCTTCTCTTAACATGTCATTTAATGCATTGTTTCAGCAATTCCCGGAAGATTACACTCCACTGGGGAGGGATGAACTGCGGAGTATTACTGTGAAGTGGGTTTGTATTTTTGCAAAAAACAGTCTGCCAAAATGCATAGCTCAATTAAATATCATACAAGGACTTGCAAAAATCGTCGGATAGTGGTTAGTCTTATCTGTTACAAGAAAGGTAATTGGCCATCTCAGCTGATACTCGCCAAATTCGACGCTGCAGGGGGTTTCAGTATCTTACGACACTACGGAACACTTCCTGCTCTTCTTTTGCTAGTCATATATTATACTTCATCGGATTCAATCCGTTCTTCAACCTACTTTGTTGTCTATGCATACTGTGGCTCCGAATTTGTTCAATTTGTCTTTGGGCACCATTCTGTTACTACGCACAACAAATACCGGGTACCATGCCTTGAAAAAAAGGAGCTGGCTGTGAGAAGATAAACGCTGCTGCACGCCGCAGCTTACAGTGACCACATAAATTACTCACGCTTTTAACACCGGTTTTTTTCGATTAGAGAACCGGTGCTAATTAAATGGTGCAAAATTAACGCTGGTAGCACCGCTTTCAAAACTGCTACTACAAAAAAGGTGCGATCATAACCGGTGCTATATTTACTTCATTGCACCGGTTTTCAAACCGGTGCTAAATTTAACCGGTGCAACAAATAAACAACTCTAGCACCGGTGTTTTACCGGTGCTAACATATAACCGGTGTAATAAAACAGTTTTCTTATCACCGGTTCCCAAACCATTGCTAACTATAACCGGTGCAATTAATTTTTCTATCACCGGTTTAAAAACTGGTGCTATATACCTACAAACCGGTGTTAGAAATAAAGATTTAACACCGGTTCCCAAACCGTTGCTAAACTATAATCGGTGCAATTTATTTTTCTGTCACCGGTTTAAAAACTGGTGCTACCTACCCACAAACCGGTGTGAGATATAAAGATTTAACAATGGTTCCATTACCGGTGCTAACAATTCCGGTGCGACAAATCCGGTATTGCACCGTTTTTTTCTAGCACCTGTTACAAAAAACCGGTGCTAATATGGTACATTAGAGCACCGGTAACTTAAACCGGTGCAATATATAACCAGTGCTAATAAAATAAATTTAGCACCGGTTTTGTTTCAACCGGTGATAACGTAGCATCGCTTACTTAGGCACTGGTTTTTTAGCCACAAAAAAACCGGTGCTAGGAACCAAAACAACCGGTGCTAGAGGTGTCTTCGCGTGGTAGTGAAAGACCGAGGCAGCGTGATTGGATTTAAAGCTGGAGTAGTGGCTGGAAGTTGAAGGTGAGAGAGCGGGACATGCTCGGAATTAGTGGATGGAGTATATGAGACAGGAGTGACATGATCATGAGAGGGAAACGTAGATTCATAAAAAATTACATGGCTAGCAACATATACACTATTAGTTGGAACATGTAAGCACAAATAAAATTTATGATGGGAGATATAACCAATAAAAATACATGGAGATGAATGATACTCAAGGTTATTGGATCTATAGGGACAAAGAAATGGATAACAAAGGCAACCAAAATATTTTAAGAAGTCATAGTAAAGTTTTATTAAAAAGAAACTCATAAGGAGATTTATGGTTGAGGGTAGGAGATAGTGTCAGTTATGAAGATAGACAGAAGTGTGAAAACTGTGTTCCTAGAATTGGACAGGGAGATGTGAATGCGACAGAAGAGATATGCCATTTTCAACAATCGTGTGATGACGACATTCAACATTACCATTTTGAGACTGGGTATGAGGACAAGAGACACGATGAGAAATACATTGACTCTGAAGATATGATGATACATTTCAAAATTCACCTCCCCCCAGTCTGTTTGGAATTTTTTAATTATAGAGCAAAACTGGGTGTCAACCATTTTTTGAAAAAGTTGAAAATAGTGAAGACCTTGAGATTTTTATGCAAGGAAATAGATCCAAAAAAATTTAGTGCAGTCATCGACAAAAATAAAAAAGAAACGATTTCTATTAAATGAAGAAACTGGGTCAAGGCCCCAAACATCAGAGTAGCAAGATCAAATAGTGCCTGACTAAACTCATGAACATGAGAAATTGGTAGTCTATGGCTCTTTCCGAGCTGACAAGACTCGTAAATTTTATTCCAATTGTTTAAAGACACGTGAAGATTAAAATGACTAACTAAACGACGAAGTGATAACTCATGAGGATGTTATAGACGCTCGTGCCAGGTTTGAAGACCAGCTCGCGCGCCAAGGAGAACACATGAGAGAGCTTTGGATGACTGAGTTGGTGGAGGGTTGTGGCGATAGAGGCCATTTTCAACGGTTCTGGTTATAAGTGTTTGACCTTGCTGATACTTCACATAAAAATGATTTGGAAAGAATAGCATATAAGAACTATTGTCTTTAGTAATTTGAGAAATACTAAGAACATTTTTGTAGATATCAGGAATAAATATAATGTTATGTAAATGAACAGGCTGATTAACCGATGGAAAAATAGTAGAACCCAAATGCGTAACAGAAAGTGACGTACCGTTGCTAACCTATAAGCCGTCATTAGCATTGTAATTAGAATGAAAAGATGGAATGGAGAAATCAGAGGTTTCGTGATTTGTAGCACCAGAGTCAAAGAACCAGGCAGGATCAAACAGGGCTGAAGGCGGCACTGGGAGGGCCGCTAGATAGGCTTAGCGAGCGGCAGCCGACATCTGTTGGTGGCTTTAGTTATCATGACGAGGTTGTGTGGACCGGTTTGGGGGCTAGCGAGTGGGAGGAAAATCAGAGGTGTTTAACCTCTGCCCGCAGTTAAGAGCCTCATAACCGAAGCGGCGACCAATTTGGCAGTGCAGGAATGGCCGAGAGGAGCCATCTGACACTGAGTGGGTGGTACGAACGGCAGCATTGGCTGCAAACTGGGAAGTGGAACCATGCTGATCCTGAATATGACCTTTCTCTTCCAATAACATACCAAGTAGATGATGAGAAAAGATATTACCCGTACGAATATTGAAGGCAGTGAAAAAAATGCTAAATACAATACATCAAGGCCTTTAAGAACATTCGAAACAATATGGGAGCACTTGACAAGATATTTAAAGAACAAGAGCTTCTTCTTCACATACTCAAGGGTGGAGAGAGAACCTTTCGGGAATGTCTGCAGTTAATGCTTAAGGTGTATTAAGTTTGCACGAGTTTTTGTGTGAAACATCTATTCCAAAAGAATCCAGGCATCAGATGTAGTGACAACACCAACAACATGAGAGAGAAAAGACATGGAAATCGTCGATTGGATCCATAGAAGGACCAGGTGATCTTTCTTCTTCTTCCAAGAAGTAAAATTTGGGTTGAGGCATGAGGAGGTCTGTGGCTTGGTCGAATCCGTAGAAGGAATAAAAAGTTCATCTGGGGCCAATCACGAGAGCAAGAAGAAGTCAAAATTGTAAGCTACAAAGCGAACTTGATAGGCTGGTGCCAAAGGGAGTAATTCTGGCGTTCAAGGCAAAATTGAAGAGCGGGGAGCTTGATGGATGATGTACCATTGGTAGCAGCAAACGTGAGCGGATTAGCATGGGGTTGTTGATCAGCGTTAGACATTAGCGGTGGGGGAGAGCCAACAGCAGCCATGGAGAAGGGCGGCGGGCTGCACTAGGTAGGGTTTAGGGCTTGTGCAAAAAATTCAATTTAGAGAGAGAGGATCGGTTAAGCTGATACCATGTAAAACTGTATAACGATTCTGTAAAACTGTTCTACTTTTATTAATCATATCAACGTGTATTTATACAAGAGGCTTGCTCAAGGAATAAGCTAAACTGGGTTACCTAAGGTAATACAATAACTATATACCAAAAATACAATATATACTCTAATATGTTGGAACATGGTAGTTATAGGTGAAATACTTATGTAAAACCAAGTTACATTTGGTATCAGAGCTAAGTCACTTATTTCAACCTTGGTTGTGTCAAGGAAAGTGTGATCCGGTTTTACCAAATGGCTACCAAAGAATGAGCTTTTTGTGTCTTATCTATCACTGTTAGAAGGAACAAACTATAACAACTGAAATGAACATATGAGAGTTTTCATAAACTCACTGGATGCACTGGCTTGGCATTGTGTTAATACATATGAAATCCACCAACTGAGGAAGCATAATCTAGTTCAAAAGAGGGAGAATTGAGTGTGAAGAAACTTAAACTCAAGGCTAAATCATCATGGACTTTAGAGGAACCGAAGGATTTAATGGAAAATTCCAAAGCATTAAATGCTATCTTCATAGCAGTGGATGAAAATCAGTTTGAACTCATCTGTACATATCATTAGGCAAAGAAAGCATGAGACATTTTATAGACAGGGCATCAAGGAACAAGTCGTGTATGTGAATCTAAACTACAAATGTTGGCCGCATAGTCCAAAGAATTGAAGATAGGGAACAATGATACTATTGATGTGTTTAATGGAAAGCTAAGCGACATCACCAATATGGTGTATCAACTTGGAAAAACTTACAAAGAGTCCAAACTGGTGAAAAAAATCTTTGAGATCTCTCCCTCAAATATTTTCTATGAAAGTTGCCGTAATAGAATAAGCAAGAGATGTGGCAACCATGAATTTAGATGAACTAATGGGATCACTGCAATCCTATGAGACGACATTGGAACAGCCCACAAAGAAATGGGAAAATAGTTGGGTTTTTAAAGTCTCGTCATCAAGGATCGATCGTGAAGTTGATAGTGATGATGGTATCGAAGAACTTGCATTTATCACTAAGAATTTATCAAGAATGCTGAAGAAGGTGGTGAATAAAAAATCATAAGAAATATTCGGTGGAACCAGATCTCGGGCTCAAGAACTTGGTAATAATCATGGAACACGAATGGAATAGACCAATCATCAATTCTTAAGAAAGCAGAGTGGTGAAATAAAGCATCCAGGAATGATTCAATGTGGTATTATGCAAGTAATATGGACACATCCCGGCTGAATGTACTAATACTTGAAAGAAACAAGGAAAATCATAAGTAACTTCATGTAGCGAAGATGAAGAAGAGGAGAAACTTACCAGCAATTATGTATCAATTGGAGCAAAAATTCATGATTTATCAAAAACTAATGATGCATGCTCCAACATGGAAAAAACAGACAAGGTTTTATATTCCAACACAGAAAAATCAAGTGTTGACGACTCCTTTAGTGATGACGAAGGCCAGGCTGTAAGTGATGAAGACATCTACAATGAACATGAAAACATGTATGAGATGTAGTTGAAAGTTGTTGACAAAAATAAAACTTTGAAAACAGAGAAACAAGCTTGCTGAGAAGGAGAAGGAGTTGTTGGTTCTGGTTATGAAACTTAGAGATGAGATTGAACAGTTGAAACTGAATCTAAGTTCAGCAACTAAGAAAGCTAAGATGGCTAAAGAAACAATTATAAAGTTGAACACTGGAAAGGCCAAACTAGATGATATATTGACTGTGGGGAAGAACGTTGAAAACCGATGAGGTATAAGCTATGAAAAGTCATCGAGCAGCACCGTAGACCTCAAATCAGAGGTTCAAGACATGAAGAGAAAAGTGATTAAAGCACGGTAACACAAACCTGTAATTTGCTACTATGGGGATAAATATTTTAAGCTACCTAGGGACTTCATGAATGGACGACAATAGTCTGCATGTTCCAACATAGACGATGTCTAACGATCAAAGATGGTCAAAATGGTATGGGTTCCTAAGCCCACTTATACTTGTCTTGTTGCTCACACTTCTCCTATTTCACACTCTAGAGACTCGTGGCACTTTGATAGTGGGTGTTCTTGACATATGACTAGAAATCAAGAGTATTTGACAAAGATCAAACTATACTATGGTGGTTTTGTTACATTTGGTGATGGAAAGAAGAGTCGAGTAGTTGGAAAGGCTAAACTACAGATCGAGGGATTCCCGATCTTCACAAGTGTTTTATTTGTAGAGGACTTGAAGGCTAATCTATTGAGTATCAGTTGTTAGTGTAGATGATGTAATATTGTATTCCAATGGAACTATAAAATGACACTTGGATGATTGTAGTAAAACTTTTTCGGATATCGATGTGAGTCGCATTACATATTCCTTAAAGAGTAATTCAACCCTATTACAGCCTTGGGTTACACGAATTCTGTTTGAGGATAAAAAAATAGAGAATCCCTCCTGTTCTAGGCATGAATAAGGAGAATACTTTTGAATACATGTGTTTTTAATTGCTATGTATATCTGGGAAAATCTTGTCTTTTCCCTAGTTATGTTTGTGTTTTCTTTCTGTTGTGTGTTTCCACTACTTTAACCATGCATGTGTACGCATATATAAAGAGAAAATTTCATGAAATAATGTAGCTTTTCATCATTCTATGAAAAGTCACGCAGTTAAAATCCTGAAACTATACATCTTTATTGTTCTTAATTATTCCTCATCCTTTTAGTCAAGGATTTAGACATTACGCACCATCACCATCACCATCAGAGTTATAATAACTCTGAAGTGATACATCTTTCAACACTTCAGGACAAGTCATGTTAGTCATCACCAAAACAATTAATCCTTATCATATCAACTGTAAACTCGTAGATAGTATCTACTAGTGTGCACTCCGTACCACCAAACTTGTTTTAAACGTCCCCAGTTCACAACTACTCGAATCCAGTTATACTTAAATAGCTTTATGTTTCATAAAACACCAACAATCCTCTCTCATTTAAGTATTATCCTTGATTCGAAAAATCTGACAACCAAACCAAACAAGTGCATAAATGAAAATGTCTTGAAGATTTAATTTTCACCTTAGTGAACTACACATTCCAAATATTCGAGAATCTGGGTGTATCTAAAGATGAAACCCTTCAACCCATTTGAACACTTGAAGATAATCCACACACGAGTTCAAATACAACTCAAAAGCGTAAACCAACACTTTACAAGCCATGTGTTCCTATCCATTCATGAGTGCATACAAAGTCATGCCTGAGTTTATTGAAGCGGCTACACTTCACACTTCATATAGGTGAATCTTTTTTATCGTACACCTGCAGATGTACTTTGTCAAAGGATCCCTTAAGAAGTTAAAACTTCAACCTAACTTCCATACATGTCCAAACATATTACCTTCGGGATATGACCTCAAATGTTTCAATCTCAAACAATAGCCTTCCACATTAAATTTTACTCTAATGTCGTATCAGAGCAAAATTGGGTATCCCATTGTCAGTGAAGTGCATTTTTAACCCTGCATTTTGGGAAAAAGTGCAGAAATGACCTTGTAAAATTTGAGAGTGCAAAAATAACCCTGGAATACATTGACCAAATTTTCAACAACCAATTTGACTGGAAATTGATGAAAAGACCATAGTACCCCCAATTTTAAAAATTCAAAAATAAAATAAAATATGAAAATACACATATTTCTCTTCTCCATTTATCCCCGGATACCCTTTCCATTTCTCTTTAACAAAGGAGCGGCGAAGTAAGAAATGGGTTAGATTCACTCCATTTCTCTCCGGATACCCTTTACTACTCGATGAGGATGTGAGGAAAGAAATGGGTTAGATTCACCGATGATGGGGTTAGGTGGAGATGGTGATGGGGTTAGGCGGAGATGGTGAGGGGGTTAGGCGGAGATGGTGAGGGGGTTAGGCGGAGATGGTGATGGGGTTAGGTGGAAATGAGGAAGAGCGGCAACAGGCTAGGGTTGACAGGAGTGACGGCGTGACGATGCTAGGGTTAAGAGGATCAGTGGCGGGCTAGGGTTGAGAGGATGAGCGACGGCAGTGCGATGGTGCTTGGCGGTGGTGCGATGGTGCTTGGCGGTGGTGCGATGGTGCTTGGCGGTGGTGCGATGGTGCTTGGCGGTGGAGCGATGGTGTTTGGCTTTTGTTCCTCATTTTTAGATTTTACAAATCAGATTTCGTTTCAGTTTTGTTCCTTGTTTTCAGTCTGTAAATTTTATGTGTAATTGTGAAATAAATTTCAGTTTGTGTTGTTGTTTTTCTGGTGAAGTAGACTTTCAAGTAGTGTATAAATGTTGTGCTGGTGGCGGAGCTGGTGGCGGGCAGCCGGCAGTAGGTTGCAGATGTTGTGGTGCGACTGATTTGAAGATAAGGAAGAAGGAGAGTCATTTAATTTTTTATTTTAGAGAAGGGATATATTTGTCTTTTTATAAATGGTCCATGCATGAATTTGTTTGGTCAATGCCAAAATAGTGTAAATTGGGTATAACTCCACAATTTAATCAAAAGATAGGTTTAGTTCTGCATTTTCATATTATATAAGGTTATATATACAATTTCTCAGTTTAATAGGGTCATTTTTTGTACCTTTTCCCAAGATTTGAATAGGCTTTAAACCCATCCCGATCACCGACTTGTTTACAAAGTCCCTTACTAGTCACTTCATCAAATCCTCCACTAAATTGCGTTGATATCTTACAAAATCAACTAAAATCACACCATGAGTTATTAACCCATGAATCACGCTATGCCTAGTGCCCAAGTGTCTAAATTTGCATCATACACTTCACTATAAGCCTTAGCCACCTACCGGCTTAGGCCATAACAGAATTTCATGTACCAAATTCATTAACCATTCTGCCTTTTTTCTAGTAGTTTACCTAACCATTTCTTTCATCATACAATTTCATATTTCTTGTTCCATGCATTTATAAGAATGTTTAACGTTCAAACATCAACTATGCATGAATAATATATCTCTATCATGAATATATATTACAAATAAGGCATATCATCATGCATCCTATCCTTCATGATTTAAATGAAAATTTATAATTAAAAGTACTTATCTCTTTCATATCTCTTGGAACTTCTTCACCACAAATGTCGCCATTTTGAATTATACCTATCTAAATTCATAATCGTTGAATTTATAGGATTTTACCTTCTCCCCCAAATTGGGTTCTACGATTATGATTTATAAACCGAGATTTTAGGAACCAAAACCAAACTCTTCTAGAATTTCCTAGGATCACAGGTTTCACGAACCTTTTAAGCCTTGACGGAATTTCCATATTTTCTTAAAATCTCACATTCACAAGAATTTCATATTTCCTTAAATTCATGGTTCTTTTCAAGAACTAACAATGCCTCTTATCAGAGTCACACCAATTCTGAGTTTTACATTTTCATCAATCAAAACTCATTTATATTTCTTCATGCTACACAACAATATCCAGAAATATTTTTCATATTAAACACACATGCTTTCATCCTTCCAATACTTTACAAAGCTATTACACATATATAACTAATTGTTCATAAATAAACATTTATTTTCTTATTTTCCAAACATCACTTTTCAAAGTGACTCAGTGGACCGAACCATCTCCCTAAAGATTAAATCCTCTCAAACATGTGTTCCGAAAATTAATACATTTTTTTTATAATTGATTTAAGCACAATATATGCTTTATATAGTGAAATGGCAACATGTAATTAATAATCGAATTAATTTATTAGCATGAAAAATGAAGAATTAATCCAATTCTTTTCAGTACACATGGATCAAACAGAACAAAAGTTATGCAGGGTTGCATGTTTACATGACATCACATTATTGAATAGTTCAAAACCAAAGTACAGGACAATGAAATTAGTTATGCATATTCATTATTCATATGCGTATCAAACAACTAATAATTTTGTTTAAAACCAAAACATAACACAAGGTACTAAGATTCTCAATTTTTTAATTTTTAATCTTTTTGATGCCATACCAAAATCAATATCTCATTCAAAAATACATATTGATATGAATCTCCTTGCGAAGACTCACGATTTGCGGAATTGATAACTTTGATCTAGTGAAGGGATCTGCAAACCCGCACTATCTCGCACGAAATTCAGGAGTCTAGCCCTCGTGGTACGCCTAACTTCGACTTGCTCTCTAACTAGCCCTCAGGATCAGATTACAAGGTTTATTGATACTTAACTAGCCCTCGGGGTTAAGCAACAATGGAATAGCTCGCAAGCAAAGAGTATGAACTCAAAAGGTTGTATATTTGATTGATGAAAGGTTGTAAGGTAAAAATAATGTTGAATACCACCCCTATTTATAGTACATAGGTATGGTCTTCAAAAATTACAAGTAAGAAAATGAAAAGGATTATGGCAGCTTTAAGAAGCTAAAACCATATTTAACTGAACTACCTAAAATAAATGGCTATATTCTTCAAGATAAATCCTGAATGAATATTGGCTTATCTAATCTTACCAAATCTAATTCTAATCAAATCATCACTAAATATTCTAAGCACTAAAATAAATGCATGACCGAAACATTAATTCTTCAAAGGCCAACATGGCAGAATTAATGGGCCTTATTCTAAAGTAAAATAAATGATCACACTACCTCATTAAAAAATCCAATGGGAAAAAGAGTATAGTGTTATCTTCTAAAAATCCTAATAAATAAAAATAAATAAATAAACCTAATTCGTATCACATATAGTTTTTTTTTGAAAAATCATTCATTCCAAGATGTTGGGAAAAATGTCCAACGACGATTACAATAAGTGGAATTGACATCCAACCTAACTACCCTCGAGAAATAACCAATCTATTGCAAGGATATTAAAATTACATGTCAATCAGACTGATCGTCTGTACTATTACAGATCAGAGATCCAAATAAAAACTATAACATCGCCCTCAGGGATATTAACTCGCTTTCCGCAAAAACCATGACCACTTGGCGAAGATGAGCGTATCGAAATCAATTTCACTGCGCCAAACAAGGATCTACAACCGCTGTAACACCACTTGATCTTGATCCAAAACTCGATCTACATTGTCCAAACTGTAAACACCTTGAAAAATACATACCGGGAATGAGACTCCTGATAGAGAAACGTAAACGAAATTAAGAGTACAAGACCTGTAAAACCATATCGAATAAAACACGTTGACATGAAAAATTAAATTGAATGATCATCATGAACATATCAATCTAATCTATCAGTCGAAGAATAATATTAATATATAAAAATAAATTCACACTTATTTAATAACGAAAATCAATTAAAATAATTATTATTTTCCTATTTTTTTCATAATAAAAAGATGGGAAAAAGAAAATCGGAGAAGAGAACTTCGGACAAGAAGCAAGAAGGAGTATGGGAATATATGACTTGATTCAAAATACATATAATTAGTTGACAAATATTGCATGATTTGGTGACACAAATGTCAAACCCAACGCATGGAAGATGCCAATACCATATCTTTATCCAAATTAAATTATCAATTTCACGAAATGGATTCCCTTGATTTGGTAGACATGCCTAACATGTCGGTCATTCCAATCACCTTATAATAGAAATTATTTATTTTTTGTTTGTTTTAAAAAGACATTCAAATTATTTGTTTTGATTAACCTAATTTCAAGTTGTCTAACAGTAATAAGCTAATATTTTAATATGTTATTAATTTTAATTTTTCACTATATATAATCTCAATCTCAAGCACCATATAATAGAAATTGTTTGTTTTCTGTCTGTCAATCGAGAATATTGGAGCACTATCACAGGGGTCCCCCTTTAGCACCATTATTTTTTTGTTCTAGCACCGGTTTATTCGTTAAAAAAAAGTGGTGCCTGAGTAACCAATGAAACAATTTCACCTGTTGGAAAAAAATCGGTGCTAAATCCCTACTTTTAGCACCGGTTTTTTTGTTAGCACCGGGTTTTAAACCGATGCTAATTTTAGCACTGGTAGCACAAGTTTTTTTTTGTTAGCACCGATTTTTCAACCGGTGCTAAAATATTTATGTCGACTAAAAAGATCCCTTCCCGTGAAAGTTGCAGCGTGAGGAGGGGATTTTTTTTAGTCGTAAATATTTTAGCACCAGTTTTTTAACCGGTGCAAAAATATTTACGATGACTAAAAACAAATCCCTTCCTCTGAAAGCTGCAGCGCGAGGAAGGGATTTTTTTACTCATAAATATTTTAGCACCAGTAGCACCGGTTTTTTTGTTAGCACCGATTTTCTAGCATAATCAAATTCTTATGGAGAGATATTCACATAATCAAACATGTAAAACCATGTTCCAGAAACTAACATATATAATGTCATACGAGTCTAGCATGGTACAAACCTTTCTCATGCTCCATTAATGATCGGGGGAATTTTCAAGTAACGAACCCACATCTCAGGTGCAGAAAGGTTACCAAAATAATCAAATCCAAGTCCACTATGAGAAGTAGGCTCACATAGTCCAAGATAAAGAGTTGTCTGAGAAGTGAAAGGATTGAATCATCTCAGGAACAAAAGGAGAAGTTTAGTCAAAAGGGTTACACAAGATTAAAAAGAAGAAAAGGAGGTTCAAAGAATAGCTCATGCCCTGAATCACTTAAAGCAGCTTCTAAATTTGTTATTTCGAGATATTACGAACATGGATCTTAGGCTCACACCACTGCAACAAGCCTACAATGTAAATAAACCAATTTCCCTAGATCAAAGTTATACCTAGAATGTAAAAAGTTCTATGAAACCGCAACTGGCATTTTAAATAGTAAAAACAAGACCTTCGGATTACCTCAAAACAATGAAACAAAATTAAACATGTGAACCTGACCTATAAAATATTTAATAGACTTAAAAAAATATGCAAGAGTGCTCACATCTTCGGCAATTGTGATTATGTTTGGATGAAGAGGATGCAGTATGTCATTCGCCAGAACGAGATATAACAAAGCATCCTTGTCAACGTATTGGTTGCAGTACCTGCAAAAGATGCTATTTTTTATGAAAGGAATAATCTCCAGAAGAAAACTATCACGACATAATAAGAGTACATCATTCTTAGTGTGGATAAAAAATTAATACAGCCAATATGGCCAGAGTTATAATTGCGGATGAGAAAAAAATTCTAGTGACACTAGAGTTGCAGCTTTAAAGTTTGCAAGTAATGAGAACATAAACCACATGATAATCGAAGTAAAAAAAAGTTTACTTAAATCGATAAGTTAAGGGACTTACTCCTCCATGTCACCCGTAAATGAAGAAAACCCATTGTGTGTAAATCATTGATGGAAGTGATTGAAAGTTAAAACCATTAATATGACACTCCTCCACCCACCTGAGAGGCAGTAACCCAGAAATCAGCTATTGTACCAACTTCTAACAAAAAGCAAAGCCTATTAAAATGAATTGAAGAAGGCCAGATATGCTACTAATTTAAATTTGAAAGAAGGAAGTGCAACACATTTTGATCTCCATAATTGAACATTCTCGTACCCCAGAATTTATGATTGCCCCCCTTACCTACAATATATTAAAATTGCTCAAAATGATATTACAGTTATACATCCTCAAAATGGATATAAAGTATGAAGTATCATAGTATCAGGACCTCGAAGAGGGAATAATAGACTGCCCAAATGACAATTCCTTGATCCAAAGGGCTCTATCAGTGACTATCACAGAAAAAGCTGGCACAATACGGGCCAAACTCTCAGTATTATGCATACAAACTTTTTTCCAACGTAATGGATAGGAGTCCATTTATGAGCTATAACAACCTTTGTTCTCCAAATATTATATCTTTTGTTTTTAACTAGCTATAAGCCTAAAACTAGGCCCATGTAGTAAAAATTGCAATATGCCGAATCAACAAAGAAACCCGGTTAATGCAACATTGATGCTAAGGAAAAACAATGTGATAATCTATTCATCCTACATGCAAACTAGTCCTTGTTGACATTATGATATTATGAAATATGGACAAGTCACTTAAAAATGTTGGATGACACGCAATTTACTAGAAATACAGTGGCATCTAAACATGTCATAATTCACCTGTCGACACAATTTATTAGATTACCAGAATGAAAATAGCAATCATTTGAACCATCATGAAGCGATAACCCAACCATCTCATCTATTGCAGAGTAAGAATGGACTATGTCTAAGATGACCAATAATCCAAGACCTGCAAACAAACGAAGAAAAACATCTCTAAAAAATTAGCTGCATATCAAATCGGGTGAGGTTGGTATCAGAACTCTCAAGAAGAAGCCATATATGTAATGCCATATTGGTCAGTTATAAGAACAAATTAAGGATAAAGAACCATGTCCAAAGGAGAACAGGAAGTGGAAGAACATGTTACAATGGATCAGAGGTAAAGAATGAGGCAACATCGAGGACTTATTGACGAAATCTTACCATTTCGGATGAAACCTTGTTTTAGGGGGTGAGCAAACTGGATTCTGCCACCACCACCACCTCATCCTGCCACTACATTCACCTCATCCCGTCACCACTGTCACTGCCTGACCTCGCCGTCTCGCCACCTCACCACCTCCTAGCTCTGCCCTAGCTCTGCCAGAAACCCACACCACCAGTCACAAAAAAAACTATGCCCCTACCTCCGCCCTAGCTCTACCACCTCCTAGCGCTGCCCTAACTCAGCCAGAAACCCACACCACCAGCCACCAGAGAGCACCGTGCACCACCGCTACCCTGACTCTGCCACCCTCTACCTCGGCCCTAGCTCCGCCACCTCTTATCTCCCCCAGAAACTCTATCCCCCACCGTACTGCATCGCTTTGCCATCGCTGCTCCACAACTACTCCAATCAAACCACCGTCGCACCGCCGCTGATTCATTTCCAATCGAACCACCGCGCCCACACCAATCCAACCACCTTCGATCATCGATTAGTCGAGCAACATCGAGGAAAACACGAAGGATGAATTTTCAGAAGAAAGAAAGAAAATGAAGAAATGAGGCTAGGGTTTCCTTTTTGATTTTTTTATCAAAGGCGTATAATAGTTATTTCACTTATTTCCAACCATTTTTTTATTTATATTTATATATACTAATTCAAATAAAATTTGACCGTGAATTATTTAAAGTCAACTTTTTTATTAGTGTATATATAGAGAAAATCGAGTAAAGTTAGACTGTTGATTAGTTAAAGTCAGCTTAGTCACTAGTGTTTCTATACAGAGAGAGAGAGATTCAAATAAAGTTTGATCATTGATTTGTTAAAGTCAACTTAGTCACTAGTATTTATATATAGAAAGTTAAGTAAGGTTTGGTCATTGATTAGAAAAAGTTAAACATAATTATTAGTATTTAACATATACTAATTCAAATAAAGTTTGACCGTTAACTTTGTTATTAGTGTTTATTTATTGAAAGTCATGTAAAGGTTGACCGTTAATTAGACAAAGTCAACCTAGTTGTTAGTGTTTATATATTGAAAGTCGAGTAAAGTTTGACCGTTGATTAGTTAAAGTTAGCTTAGTCACTTGTATTTCTATATATATAGAGAGAGAGTCAAGTAAAGTTTGACTGTTGTTTGGACAAAGTCAACCTAGTTATTAGTGTTTATATATTGAAAGTCGAGTAACATTTAACCGTTGATTAGTTAAAGTCAGCTTAGTTACTAGTCGAAGGTAATGGTAAATAAAAAGAAACCGTGAGAGTCTACGGGAGTGGGAACATTGTCCCACTCCCGTTATACAATGAAACCTACTAAACTACCCCTGATCTAGATGGTACAATCAAGTGGCCCCAAAAAATGCCGTGGGAATGTATGGGAGTAGAGGCATTGGCCCACTCCCTTAATACATGTTACCTAAAATACTACCCGTGATCTAAATGTTGCAACCAGGTGACCAAAAGAAACTAGTCCCGTCGTGATGACCGGGGCATGTGGAAACCATCCATAGAAAATATTACAACCCATCGTGGTGACCGGGGCCAATATGAGCCATCCCTTTAACAGAGTCTCGTCTTGGTGACCGGGGCCTGTATAAGCCATCCGTGAAAAAACATAGGGGTAGGAGAACAAACTCACTAGCCTCCTCGCTCCATGTTACATCCATGCTACCGGTGGTGTGAATCGGCTCTTGTGCCGTAGTTTGCTCCCCACGGGTGTCTTTAACTCCGAGAGTGGTCTCGGTCTTCCAATGAATGAAGTAGTATGACCTGTCCTCCAAAAAGGGCTTGCAACCCGCTTCTACCATGTACACCTCTAAGATGAAGATAAAGAGGTGTTATTGGCCTTCGATAACGGTCTCTGGATGAGGGCCGAGGCTTTCTCTTTGGGGTTGGGAGCAGTTTGACCGTAGTCCGTTGAGCTCCCAAGTGTTCCCCGCGGATAGAGAGAGAGTCAAGTAAAGTTTGACCGTTGATTAGACAAAGTCAAACATTTTTATTAGTATTTATTATGTACCAATTCAAATAAATTTTGACCGTTAATTAGTTAAAGTCAACTTTGTTATTAGTGTATATTTATTGAAAGTTAAGTAAAGTTTGACCGTTGATTAGACAAAGTCAACTTAGTTGTTAGTGTTTATATATTGAAAGTCGAGTAAACTTGACTGTTGATTAGTTAAAGTCAGCTTAGTCACTAGTGTTTCTACATAGAGAGAGTCAAGTAAAATTTGACCGTTGTTTAGTTAAAGTTAGCTTAGTCACTAGTGTTTCTATATAGTGATGGTCATGTAAAGTTTGATCATTGATTAGTTAAAGTCAAGTTAGTCACTAGTATTTATATATAGAAAGTCAAGTAAGGTTTGACCGTTGATTAGAAAAAGTCAAACATTTTTATTAGTATTTATTATATACTAATTCAAATAAGTTTGACTGTTAATTAGTTAAAGTCAACTGTGTTATTAGTGTTTATTTATTGAAAGTCAAGTAAAACTTGACCGTTGATTAGACAAAGTCAACCTAGCTATTAGTGTTTATATATTGAAAGTCGAGTAAAGTTTGACCGTTGATTAGTTAAAGTCAGCTTAGCCACTAGTATTTATATATAGAGTCAAATAAGGAGGTTCGAGGGCTCGAGGCAGGGGGTTCGAGGTTCGAGGGCTCGAGGCAGAGGGCTCGAGGATTCGAGGGCTTGAGTCAGGAGGTTCGAGGGTTCAAGGTAGGAGGTTCGAGGGCTCGAGCGTGAAGTTGCCAAAAATCCAAAAAAAAGGATTTTTTAATTGAAAATATTTGCTCATTAGTAAAATTACCATTATACCCCTGACTATACTAGAAAACCATTTAGTCTTACCTGAAAACCACCTTAGGGGACTAAACAAATTGTTTTGAATTTTTTGGGTACCGTCTAATGGTTGATTTGCAAATGGGGACCAAAACATGGTATAAGATACTTTGTAGGGGACTAAAAAATAATTTAGTCTTGTATTTACGTATACTAAATCAATTAAGAGTTGAATGTTAATTAGTTAATGTAAACAAATTTTATTCTTATATGTATATATTAGGTCAGTAAAGGTTGATCGTTGATTAGTTTAACTTAACTTAGTTATTAGTTAAAGTCAACAAAAGAAGTGAACGATTCTGAAAGAAAAATAAAAATAGCTTAGATCGGCTGCGCAGCTTCTCCCTGCTCATGAAATTTCTGGGAATATTATTTGAAAATTTTGGCCAATGTTTTGAATTCTTTGGCGGAAAAATTGAACTTAAATTTTTTTTACGAATATTTAGAATTGTTTGGCGGGAAAATTGAATTTTAAATTTTTTGGCAATTTCTATGGCTGGAAAAAAATTTGGCAATTTCTTTGGCGGGAAAAATTTAAAATTTTGAAAGTTTTTAGCACCGGTTTAAACCGCTGCTAGTTTTTCCAAAACCGGTGCTATTTTAAAATTTTTGGCTATTTCTTTAGCGGGAAAATGAATTTTGAAAATTTTTAGCCCCAGTTTTTAAAAGCCAGAGATTATTTTTGGAAAACCAGTGCTATTTCTTAATTTTAGCACTAGTTTTTATAGCACTGGTTTTTAAAACCGGTGTTGTTTTTTAATGTTTAGCACCAGTTTTTAAAACCGGTGCTATTTTTTAAGAAAACCAATGCTATTTTGAATTTTTTGGCAGGAAGATAGAATTTTACATATTTTTAGCACCAGTTTTTAAAAACCAGTGCTAATGTTTCCAAAACTGGTGCTATTTAAAAAATTTTGGGTATTTCTTTGGGGGAAAATGAAATTTTCAAATTTTTAGCATCGGTTTTTAAAAACCGGTGCTAATATTTTCCAAAACTGCTGCTATTGTAAAATTTAGCACCGGTAATTAAAAAACCAGTTTTAAAATTAAAAATTTTGGTGTTAAATTAACACAGGTTTGAAAAACCGGTGCTATTAGATTTTTAGCACCGGTTTTAAAAATCGACGCTAAAAAACTGGTGCTAGAGCGGGGTCTCTGTGGTAGTGGGGTCATTTCCACTAACCTAAACCCAAGTTGTCTAAAAATAACATACTAATAATTTAATATGTTATTGATTTTATCCCAAGAACCATATAATAGAAATTGTTTACTTTTTGTCCGTCAACCGAGGATATTAGAGTAATTTGGACTAAACTAATCCCAAGTTGTCTAAATATAACATACTAATATTTTAATATGTTATTAATTTTAATTTTTCACTATATATAATCTTAAGCACCATATAATAGAAATTGTTTGCTTTCTGTCTGTCAACCGGGGATATTGGAGTCATTTCGACTAACCTAAACCCAAGTTGTCTAAAATGACATACTAATATCTTGGGCTTTCCTGCTACAGATTCTCTGCCATCTTCTAGGCCACTGTACATGCCGCAACTATGGCCGCTGCACAGGCCATGCGCCAGTCATCTGGTGACTCTTCTCATGCTTTGCCTACCAATCATCCCTACTATGTTCATCCATCAGATCATCCAAGTTTAAGAATCTGTCCTGAGATATTTAAGGGTGATAATTATCATGAATGGAGTGAATCCCTGTTTAAAGCATTTTCTACAAAACATAAGGAGGGTTTTCGTGATGGTTCTGTTGTTAAGCCATCACCCTCTGACACTTTTTACAATTACTGGAATAGTGTGAATTCTATGCTTGTTGGTTGGGTGGTTCAGACACTTGATCCATCCATTCGTTCCAGTGTCACTTATCGCGCGTCTATTTAGGAACTTTGGGATGACCTTAAACAACACTTTTCTATTAGTAATGGTTCACGCATGTGTAAAATACGTGCAGCCATTTATACTTGTCCCCAGAATGGTCAGCCTATTGCTGCTTATCATAACAAATGTAAGAAGTTGTGGGATGAATTAAATACTTACTTACCTGCTCAGACATGTGTTTGCCCTCATGCTGAAATTGCTACTCAGTCCCATGAGAAGGAGATCATTCTTCAATTTCTCATAGGCCTGGATGAAGAGTACCATTCATTGAGATCTCACATCTCGACACTTAATCATTTGCCTCTTATTGGTTGTGTTCACTCACTTGCCATTTAGGAGGAGCGTCACAAGACTATTATTCATGCTCGTGAGTCTGACCCGAACAATATGGCTTATGATATGTATCGACCTCAGCCTACGCCAAAGCCACCCGCTGCCTCACAGGGATCCGGGCCGCCTGCAACTGCCATTGATCGAAAATCTTTACTCTGTACTCACTGCAACCACAAGGGTCATGATGCTGCAACTTGTTTTAAAATTCATGGTTATTTTGCATGGTTTGAGCAAAAATGACAATAAGGATCCGTTCAGAGAGCTCAGTCCCAGTGAACCAACGCCCCTGCAGCCACGCCGTTCGCCGGAGCAGCCCCTGCAATCGCCGCCGTGACTCCTACTGCCGCCAACGTTGGTGCCATTCTTTCCGATGCTGATCAGACAGCTTTCAGTCCCACCTTTTCCAAAGAGCAGTGGAACTCGGTTATTAACAATTTCTTTAAATTGACTAATTATGATAATACATCAGGTAAGTCTATTTTACCTTGGATTCTTGATACTGGAGCTTCATATCATATGACCGGCGACAAGAATCTTTTATGTGACATTAAACCTGCTAATCATGCTGATGTTATTCTTCCTGATGGCTCTATATCTACTACTTCTCATCATGGGAACTTATATTTTGGAGATATTGTTGTTACTCATATTCTCTTCATTCCAAAATTACGATGCAATCTATTGTCTTTTGCTAAGTTAACTGTATCCTTAAAATTCTTAGTTTTTCTTAATGAAAAATTATGTATCATATAGGATATGAGCACGAGGACAGTGATTGGCACGGGTGATCAGCAGGGTGGGGTTTATTGGTTGCGTAAACTTGGGAAATTGTTGCCGAAATCACTGTCGTCTGCCTTTACTGCCGCTGCTAGTTCCCCTTCGTTCTGGCATCAAAAAATTTTTCATCCTTCCAGTTTGGTGTTGTCTTTTATACCAGATATTACTTTAAGTCATAGTTATTTGAATAAAAATGTTCCTTGTTCCGTTTGTCATCGGGCAAAATAGTCTAGATCTAACTTTCCCTTAAGTACCTTTAAGGCTAGTTATTTGTTTAAACTTATTCATTGTGATGTTTGGGGGCCTTATAGCTCACCATCTTCTAGTGGAGATTTTTCCTTCTTGACTATATTAGATGATTATTCCCGAGCTGTTTGGGGTTTATTTATTAGTATCTAAGACTGACAAGATGAAGGAGTTCCTTGCCTTTGCTTAGACACTGTTCCGTCAGTCAGTTCAAAGAGTTAGAGCTGACAATTGAACCGGATTTCTTCCTCTCAGACGCTATTTTGATGAGACAGGAATTTGGTTCAAGATATCCACTGTGTACGCCATAACAAAATGGGTGAGTGGAATGAAAGCACAGTCACATCTTAAACGTGGTTCGTGTTCTTCGGTTTCATGCCCATTTTCCCATTGACTTCTGGGGATAATGTATTCTTACTACTACCTACCTGATCAATCACACTCCAACATTGGTGTTGAATGGCTATTTGCCCTATCAGCTTCTTCACGGCCGTGCGAACCACAACCATCTCCGTGTGTTCGGTTGTTTGTCCTTCACATCTTAGCTTCCCAAGGCGCATGATAAGTTTGCATCTTGAAGCCGCAAATGTGTTTTTCTTGGATATCCTCTTGCTAAGAAAGCATAGCGTGTTTATGACTTGGAGTCTCGCACTTTGTTTAACAGTCGAGATGTTGTGTTTTTTGAGGACTGCTTTCCTTTTGCTCCAATTGCTGATAATACTCCTTCCGAGGATTTGATGTTGTCGCCTCCTGCAAATAAGCCAGTCACGCCGCCGCCTTAGACAATACTGCCTCCAACCACTCTAGTTCATCCTCCGGAATCCGATCACCCGTCACTGGAGTCGATGGAGTCACAGCCACCTGCTGTTGACTTCCAGTCAGCCTCGTCCCTAGGCTCAGTCGACTTGCCACAGGTCCCTCTCCTGCCGACCGCACGGCTGGCCGCTCCTCGGCCATCGGCAACGTCATTGATCTTCACTGACCAATTGTCAGCGATGTCACCGGCATCCTACCAGCTGCCACCGAGAGTCACATCGGCCTACCCTTTTCCATTTCCAGCACCTCCGGTGCCGTAGTCGAACCTGTCTGATTTTCCATTGGACTGCCTTGCTTCTCCGTCTGAGCTACTATCGGTGATAGAGTTTTCTTCCTTGAATTATGTATCTCCTTTTTAGTTCTGCATTCTGCATTTTTGGCTTTGTGACTAATAGCTCAGAGCCTGTTACTTATTTCGAGGATTTTCACCATCCTCACTGGCAAGAAGCAATGGCTGATGAACTTAGTGCTCTTGAGCGGAACAATACCTAGGTTCTGTCTCCTCTTCCTACTGAAAAACACGCCATAGGGTGCAAATAGGTGTTTCAGATCAAGTTTAAGTCAGATGGTTCTATTGAACGCTATAAAGCTCACCTCGCTGTTGTTGGAAATTGACAGATTGAAGGAACTGATTCTACTGAGACTTTTGCTCATGTCACCTAGATGAGCTCTGTCTGAATATTCTTGGCCATTACTACAATTCAAAATTGGGATATTCATCAAATGGATGTTCACAATGCCTCCTTACATGGTGATTTGGATAAGGAAGTCTATATGAGTCCTCCGCCTAGTCACACCATTCCTGCACTGGGTTTGCAAGCTTCACAAATCACTTTATGGTCTTCGTCAGGCTCCACGCAAGTGGTTTTCAAAACTTGCTACTGCCCTACGTGCTTTTGGGTTTGTTCAGCGTAAGGCAGATTACTTTTTCCTACTTATTTGCGCAATGGTGTTACCCTGCATGTCTTGGTTTATAATGATGATTTGATTATTTCTGGTTCTTCCTTGGCCCTGATGATCAAGTTTAAGAAGTATCTCATCTGTTGCTTTCACATGAAGGATCTTGGTGCTCTGAAGTGTTTTCAGGGTATTGAGACTGCTAGGAGACCTGACGGTATGTTTCTGTCCCAACGGAAATATACCCTTAACATTTTACATGACGCCGGATTGCTAGGTGCAAAGCCTATGGATATTCTGATGGAACAACAACACAATTTGGCGCGCTCGACCAATCCCTTCTATCCCGATCCTGCGCAATATCGTTGTCTGATTGGGAAGCTCATTTATCTAACTATTACTCATCCTGAACTCAGTTATTTGGTCCATACTTCGGCGCAGTTCATGGAGAAGCCGCATGTCACCCATTGGCATGCAGCCCTTCGTGTCCTGCACTATATAAAGAGCTTTCCCGGTCAAAGTTTATTTCTTTCTGCTCAGAGTTCTCTTCAACTATCTATTTTTTGCAACTCTGATTAGGCTGCTTGCCAAATTATACATCGTTCCTTGACTGGATATTTTGTCATGCTTGGTGAATCACCTATTTTATGGAAGACAAAGAAACAATCGACTGTTTGTTGTTGTTCTGCTGAAGAGGGGCATCAGGATATGGATGTTGTTTGTTCTGAGTTGATATGGATTAAGTACCTTCTTCCCAATTTGGAAGTTGGTTATTCTTCTCCGATGCGTTTATATTGTGACAGTCAGGCAGCCCTCCATATTGCAGCCAATCCTGTGTTTCATGAGAGGACGAAGCACATTGAGATTGACTATCATTTTTTTCGTGATTTGGTAAAGTCTACATGATTTGGTAAAGTCTACAGAATTTGCTACTCATCATATTCACACTTTCAGTCAACCTACGATTTATTTACTAAAGCTCTTGGAGGACAGTTATTTCAGACTCTTCTCGGCATGTTGGGAATTCGTGATCCATATGCTCCAACTTAAGGAGGAGTGTTAAGGAGATATTTTGTCATATTCTATGTATATCTTGTACCGTAGTTAGAATCCTTTTCCATTTGTACTTCTGAATATGGTGCCTTTATATTGCACCCTTATACCGTCAATAAAATCACACGTTCATATTTTACGTATACTTAAATAGTTTTGTGTTTCATAAAACACCAATATTAGTCAGTTGTGCGCTAACAAAATGACTGTGGAGACTCTACCTGAGAATAGAGCAACGAAATAGATTATTTTGAAGGAGATGAATGAGTTGGTATTTATCCTAGGTAACTATATAAAAGAAATCCTCCCAGCCAAATGGTTGACACAAACCGTCGTCAGGGGCATAATGGTTATTTTGCAGGACTGCCTAACATGTGCCCCTACAGGTGCTCTCAAGTGGCTACCCAAAACGACGTCATTTTGGCAACTATTTTTGTCATTTTCTGCATTTCCTTTTTCAAAAGTTGCGGTGATGCCATATGCGTTTACAAGTGCTGTCAGGTTTGAAAGTTCCATTGGAGGTTTGAAGGTTCCATTGGAGGTTCGAGTGGTACTGGTTCGAGAGGTACAGATTTGAGGGGTGGAGGCTCCTTCGAACAACTCGAGCGGTACTTATTCGAGAGGTGTTGCATCCAACATGGTGGTTCGAGAGGTACAGATTCGAGAGGTAAAGGTTAAATTAGATGTTCGACAGGTCAAGGTTTCATTAGATGTTCGACAAGTATTGATTTGAGCGTTACAGATTTGAAAGGTGAAGGTTCCATTCGAGGTTCGACAGCTAAGAGCTTAAGTGGTTGTTCGAGAGGTGAAAGTTCTAGTGAAGGTTCGAGAGGTGACAGTTCTAGTGGAGCTTAGAGTGGTGAAGGTTCCATTCGAGGTTCGCCAAATGAAGGTTCGATTGGAGTTAGAGAGGTAAGCGTTCGAGTGGAAGGTTGGAGAGGTATTGAATTCGAGGTTCGAGAGCTGAGACCACAAGTGGCTATTCGAGAGGTGAATGTTCCATTGGAGGTTCGAGTGGTAATGGTTTGAGAGGTATAGATTCAAGGGGTGAAGGCTCCTTCTAACAATTCGAGCGGTACTTATTCGATAGGTGTAGCATCCGACAAGGTGGTTCGAGAGGTACAGATTCGAGAGGTGAAGGTTCCATAGGACGTTCGAGGTAACTATATAAAAGAAATTCTCCCAGTCAAATGGTTGACACAAACCGTCATCAGGGGTATAATGGTCATTTCGTAGGACTGCCTAACGTGTGCCCGTACAGGTGCTCTTAAGTGGCTGCCCAAATTGACGTTATTTTGGCCATTATTTTTGTCATTTACTGCATTTCCTTTTTCAAATGTTGCGGTGCTGCCATGAGTGTGTACAGGTGTTGTCAAGTGACTGCCAAAAACGATGCCATTTACCATTGGACGCTTCGAGAGGTGAGGGTTCCAGTGGAGGAGTTTGAGATGTAAGTATTCGAGCTTCAAAAGGTGTAGGTTCCAGTGGAGGGATTTGAGAGGTATGTATTAGAGAGGTGAAGGGTTCCACAAGTTCGTATTCCAGAGTTAGAGTGTTCCAGAGGTACCTTTCGGAGAGGTGAAGCCTTCGAGAGGTACTGATTCGAGATGTGAAGGCTCTTCCAATGGTTGGATTCGAGAGGTAGTGATTCGAGAGTTGAAGGTTTAGCAGGGGTTCAAGAGTTGAAGCTTCATTTGAATGATTCGAGAGGTGAAGGTTCCTTTGAACATTCGAGAAGTGAAGGCAGATTTTCAAGAGCTACTAATTCGGGTTGTTAGAGTTTGAGAGGTACGTATTGGAGAGGTACATATTCGAGAGGTGAAGGTTCCTTTGAACGATTTGACAGGTACATATTCGAGAGGTGAAGGTTCCAGTGGAGGTTCGAGAGGTAAGAGTTCAAGAGGTATAGATTCTAGGGGTGACAGTTCTAGTGGAGGGTTCGAGAGGTGAATGTTCTATTGGAGGTTCGAGTGGTACTGGTTCCATAGGTATAGATTCGAGGGGTGAAGGCTCCTTCGAACAATTTAAGCGGTACTTATTCGAGAGGTGTTACATCCGACATAGTGGTTCGAGAGGTACAAATTTGAGAAGTGAAGGTTCCATTGGATGTTCGATAGGTCAAGGTTCCATTAGATGTTCGACAATTACTGGTTTGAGTGTTACGGATTCGAGAGGTGAAGGTTCAATTCGAGGCTCGACAGCTGAGAGCTCAAGTGGTTGTTTGAGAGGTGAACGTTTGAGTGGAGGTTTGAGAGGTGACAGTTTGAGTGGAGGTTCGAGTGGTGAAGGTTCAATTCGAGGTTTGCCTGGTGAAGGTTCGTTTGGAGTTAGAGAGGTAAGAGTTCGAGTGGAAGGTTGGAGAGGTAGTGGATTCGAGGTTTGAGAGCTGAGACCTCAAGTGGTTGTTTGAGAGGTGAATGTTCCATGTGAGGTTCGAGTGGTACTGGTTCGAGAGGTACAGATTCGAGGGGTGAAGACTCCTTCGAACAATTTGAGCGGTACTTATTAGAGAGGTGTAGTATCTGACAGGGTGATTTGAGAGGTACATATTCGAGAAGTGAAGGTTCCATTAGACGTTCGACAAGGCAAGGTTCTATTGGATGTTCGACAAGTACTGGTTTGAGTGTTACGGATTCGAGAGGTAAAGGTTCCGTTCGAGGTTCGACAACTGAGAGCTCAAGTAGTTGTTTGAGAGGTCAAGGTTTCAGTGGAGGTTCGAGAGGTGATAGTTTGAGTGAAGATACGAGTGGTGAAGGTTCCATTCGAGGTTCGAGAGATAAAGGTTTGATTGGAGTTAGAGAGGTAAGAGTTCGAGTGGAAGGTTCGAGAGTTAGTGGATTCGACTCCAGAGGTTCGAGTGGAGGGGTGGGAAGTGGAGGGGTTCGAGTGGAGAGGTTTGAGTGGAGTGGAGAGGTTGGACTGGAGTGGGTCAAACATGTCAGGAACACATCAGTGAACACATAAACTAAATCAGGTACAGTGAACAACTTTTCCACCGTCTCTTCAAACTGTTTGTTGACCAGAATGTTTCATCATTTTTTCCTCATCATCAATCATCAAATAAATAAACTATGCAGAAAGCAAATATCACTTCCCGATGACATTGTTCCTTTTTTTTCTAATCCAAACTTTTTCCCCCTGAATTTGGAATGTTACTATTCTGAAATCGTGTTCTTTGTTCTTCTCCTGCTAAATGCTTATGGTTTTCTGAATTTCAGGTTTTTGGCCAAGTTTATATAACATTAAGATTTTTTTGGTTATAAAACCTAGTAAAATACCGGTGGAGGCCGCTGATCGATCAGACAGAAATCTAAGTGGAGGAAGGCTTATGCTGAATTATCACCTCAGGCAAAGGGAGAATTATTGCAGTGGAGGAGAGAGCAGGATGCTTTAAAGCATTCTTTTAAGTCAGTGGAGGGCCCAATGGTAAATGATATTGGTATGTGTTTTTCGTCGTAATTTTTTCCCCAGTTTGAACACCAGTGTCATGATTACTGTTGATACTGCCATTGCATGCTTCCCTTGTAAGCTCCATTTTCTGTTATTTTAACTAATGGTCATCGTACAGGGGGTCTTTTGGTTTACCACTGTCACATATATGCAGTAATGGTATTACGATTTTTCATATTAGAATAAAATTTACTAAAAAAATTCTACAGGGGCTGAAATTGAATAGATTGCAGAAGATCTATCAGCTATCAACCATGAAATTTCTAAGAGAAGAAAGGTTTATACTCAGATCCCTAGCGGGGAAAAATTACTAATGCTCCAACGAAAAAGAGAGCAAACAACACTAAGACGTTCATCTCAAACATCCCATCAACAGCCGGTGGCAGGTTTGTGTGTACAATTTTAAACTGTATCTATTTATCTTCTTCTATTTATATAATTGGCCGCTTGAATTGATTGGTTTTAGTTCATGGAACACAGGTTCAAAGAGGAAACCAAAAACATCTCTCTCTGCCCAATTATCCGCTGATGGTGCATTCCCATCGAGAAATTTGATGGATAACAGTAGTGATGGCAATGCAGAGCCAGCAGGATCGACATCTCCTCATAATGATTTATTAATCATTGACTCAAATGATTTGAATGTCCAGTAAATTCGGAATCTGCGAGCTCGCTGTAGGGGTCAGTTCATGTTTACATGTTCATTGTATTCCTTGGCACCTACCTTTGCAGCATTATGTTTTGTCAGAGATTTTGATTTGTATTTGTGGTAATATTTGGTCAATGTCAAACTTGGTTCACTGTTATATATAGTTAAATTGATTCATAGCTATTAGTATATCCATTTCTCCGTGTTTTCTTGCCAGATACTTACTATGCATTCTTGCCTGTAGCATATGGTTCATTTTCCAATTCTGTTGCATCTTCGCAAAGAAAAATTTCAGCTGACATTTATGATCATGCTCACCACGCAGTATCCTCTTCTTCGAATGTTCATTTCGCCAACACCAGCTCTGCAGGTCTATATATATTTGTGTATCATTCATCATTCTTTCTTGACATATGCAGCTTTTTTTTACTGTGTATTCCAACCTGCAACATATGGTTCTTTTTCTCCTGGCGATGCTTTCTCGCAAGGAAATTCTTCAGTTGATATTTCTGGCCATGCTCGCCAAGCAGGGTGTTCCTCTTCTCATACCCATTTTCCAATCATCAGTTATACTATTCTTGATAGTACAAGGGATGGAAATCTACCTTCTACCTCTGTAGGTCTTTTTTTGGTTTATCATCGGTGCTACTTTGATCTTTATCACATGTTTATTTTAGTTCTACGTTGAAAACTGTGGCTCTTCTTTTTCTGGATTGTTTATTTCATGTCTTCAAAACTTTTATGATATACTTAATCAACAATGATATCTAGGTATAATGCTACTAGTTTAAATGGATGATATTCAAATGTGATACTTTTCAGTAAAGTAGTTGGTATTTATATGTGTGGTCAATAAATTAATTTATATCTTTACTGAATCAACAATTGCAGCGAAACAATGACATTAGGTCATGTTTAACTAGCTGGTGGTTATTTGTAGTATATTTAATTTTTTTTCTATTCAGGTCCACTGAAAAAGAGAAAGTATAAAAATATTTCTCTGGGAGATGATATTCCCACCTCTGCATGGACATTACCTGTAATGATCGATTGTGTTCATTGCAAGGCAAAGAGATTTTAGGGAGAGTCAAATCTATTCTATTTTTTTGGAGGGGAAATTTACTTTCCATCTGTGCCAATGCTTGACCAATTAAGAGCTCTTTTTTTTTGGCATTCCGCCACAGTCTATCCATTTTAGGAAGAATGTTTGGACCTACAACAACAACCTAGCATTTACAACTTTGAGTGCAGGTTATGATTGCAACTTAACTACTAATGTCGGCAGAATTTATACCTTCAAAGTTCATGGTAAAATGTATCACTACCTGAAACCTTTGAAAGGTCCTGAGGGAGCTGAACTTGCTGGTGTTCAGCTCTTTTTTTTTTGACACACACTTTGAGTTGGAAAAAAGAATGGGGTCTGACCGTGCTGACAAATTCGATGAGGTAATGATGAAATTTTTTATGGATATATTGAGAGATAATCCGTATTGTCACTTCCTTAAGCACTTGAAAAATATTGACAGTATCAAGACGAGGACTATTGTTCTAAGTGCAGACCCAAGACTTGATCAGAGGCAATACAACATTCCAACGGTGTCGCAAGTTGGCAGTATATTTGTTGAACCATTCGAGGAAGACGCGGTGATGACTGTACCTGTTCAAGTCTACAGCGCTTATGGTAAAACTTATAACATCAAACATTATTACGAATGCTACGATCCAATGTAATATCCTTTAATTTTTTCGAGGGGCCAATCTGGCTGGCATTTGAATATTAAAAGAATTAGGAAGAGGCATATGCTCTGTCAAGAGTCTGGAGGTGAAATGACGGTCTTTGATTGTCCTCAATCACTAATAGATTCTAAGAGTAAAGGTCTGTAATCAACTTTTAAATTCAATAGTTGTGTTGTTTTTGATTTTTTGACAATTTACAATGCTACATATTTATGTTTTACTTTCCTTACAGTTGTCAGGGATGGGGGAAAACAAGGATGCAGTTACTGCAAGGGAGTACTACTGCTATAAATTACAAATGAGGTCAGATGATGAATCGATGTTTCTACATGTTGGACGTGTCTTACTATAGTTTGTTTTTTATGCTTACATTAAAATAGAAACCAGTCGGTTGGAATTTTTAGGGACAAAAAGGGGTAGTTCCGAACTGAAATAACGCAGGGTCTTATGATGGTATGAATGTTGGTTTAGTGGAGGGATCTGCACTTCGTCGTCGGGTGGTACTTCCAGCTTCATTTATAGGCGGTCCTAGAGATATGCGTCGTAGGTATCTTGATGCCATAGCCATCGTTCAGAAATTTGGTAATCCTGATATATTTCTGACCATGACTTGTAATCCCTATTGGCCAGAGATTCAAGAAAACCTTCATTTTGGTGAAGCTGCAAATGATAGGCCAGATTTACTTGCAAGAGTTTTCCGCGCTAAAGTTTATGAGCTGAAGGATGACATTATGAGCTAAAGTTTATGAGATTTTTGGCACTGTACAATCTTTGGTCTATGTTATTGAGTATAAAAAAAAAGTCTGCCTCACTACCACATGTTAATCATTCTAAAACCTGGTTTTAAGCCTTTGGGACCAGATCCTTTTGATAGAATTGTTTGTGCTGGGCTGCCGGATCCAGAGAAGGAACCATATCTTTTTGGTATTGTTAGCAAAAATATGATGCATGGACCATGTGGTAGATTGTATCTTAAAAGCCCCTGCTTGAAGAACAGTAAGTGTAAATTTGGATTCCCTAAACCATTTAGACTGTCAACATGTCATGCAGATGATGGTTATCCATTATATAGAAGGAGAGTCGATGGTTAAACAGTTACCATAAAAAAACATGCTCTGGGAAATAACTGGGTCATTGGCTATAATAAATACTTATCTGCGAAATATGAGTGTCATATAAATGTGGAGATTTACTCAATTATTCGGCTCATGAAGTATGTTCACAAGTATATCTTCAAGGGCAGTGACCTAGTTGGCTTTGCATTACAGGGTGGTGCACAGGATACAGTTATTGATGAAATAAAATTGTATAAAGATGGCCGTTGGATTGGTCCGTCTAAAGCATCCTGGAGAATGTATGGTTTTAAGTTAACCCATATGCAGCCTGCTGTTTACTCTCTTCAAGTATATTTACCAGGTCAATAATATATTACATTTCACAAGAATGCCGCTCTTGAGTCGATTACTGCAAATGAGTTGTTTAGTAGAACTACTCTCAAATGTTTCTTTAAAATAAATGCATATGATCCCGATGCAAAAGGACTGGAGCTCTTATATAAAGAGTTTCCGGAACACTTTGTGTGGTCAACATCGAACAGGACTTGGGCGAAGAGAAAATGTAGGAACGTTATCGGTAGGCTGGTCGCAGTGAGTCCCAGAGAGGGTGAATGCTATTACTTAAGACTTCTTTTATCTCATGTTAGATCACCAACGTCCTTTGAAAACTTGAAGACTGCCCAAGGAAGTAAATATAGTACTTATAGAGCAGCCTCAATTGCATGTGGTGTGTTGAGTTCAGATACTTATATTGAAGATGCCCTACAGGAAGCTTGATCATTCCAGATGCCATCAACTTTGAGATCTTTATTTGTTGTTTTGTTGGTATTTTACTCACCACATGATCCAAAGGAATTGTGACTGAGGTTCAGAGATGAACTATGTTAAGATTTTCTGAAAAAATCAACAACAAAGCCCCATCTCACTGAAGGCTTTATAAATACATAGGTTGTGAATATTATAAATGGATTTTTGTTTGAAATGGGTAAGGATATTGAACATTATGGTTTTATGGATGGTATTGCTGGTGTATCAGCAGATGAGGTTTTGACACGTGAAATACTCAGTGAGAGGAGTATTCAAATTTCTGGTGAAGAATTACTACTGCCCAGTCTATTAAATGTTGAGAAAAAGCTGCGATCGAATCATGCAAAGTGTTATGGCCAACAATGGAAAATATTTCTTTATTGACGGACCTGGTGGTACAGGATAAACATTTTTGTACAGAGCTTTGCTTGCGACATTACGGTCTGAGGGCCATATTGCACTAGCTGTTGCATCTTCTGGAGTAGCTGCCTCTGAGTTTCCTAGAGAAAGAACCGCACATTCCCATTTCATGTTGCCACTTGATTGTTCCAACACCAAAGTTTGTCAATTGAGCAAGCAGTGTGGTTTAGCAAAGTTAATAATAGAAGCTAAGTTGATTCTTTGGTATGAGGCCGCAATGGCAAAATGTCAATCATTAGAAGCTTTGGATATGTTACTAAATGATCTCATGGATTTCGATAATCCATTTGTTGGTAAGGTTGTTCTTTTAGGAGGAGATTTTAGGCAGACTTTACCTGTTATACCAGGTGCATCAAGAGATGGAACAGTTCAGGCATCCATTGTATATTCTCATTTGTGGCTAGAATTGGAAAAGTTCCATCTTTAGGAAAACATGAGGGCCTTAAATGATCCTGAATTTTTCTCCTTTTTGCTACGTATAGGTGAAGGGATAGAACATATTGACTGTAATGAGGAGATCAAATTTCCAGCTCACATTGTTATCCCATATATTGGGAAAGAACCTTCCATCCAAAAGTAAGACATTTTTATCCTTTTCGCACAATTCTTCTAGATACTGAATGGATTATTAATGGAGACATTGAAAATATTTGAACTGTTTGCAGGTTGATTCAATGTGTGCTCACAGATTTAGCTACATATGCAGTATATCCAATTAACATGATAGGAAGGTGTATTTTGGCTCCAACAAATGCTGCTGTTGAAAACATAAATAGCTTTTTGATTGATGCTCTTCCTGGCACCCTGAGATTATATATTAGTATAGATAGAACTTTGGGTGAAAACAATTAGAGTGATCATGATGATTTTCTTAATACACTTAATCCAAAAGGTCTCCCACCCCATAAATTAGTTTTGAAACCAAATTGTCCTATCATGCTCATACGTAATTTAAATCCAACCGAGGGAATGTGTAATGGAACTCGATTAATTTTTCATGAGCTATACCAATCAACCATTAGGGCTGAGATAGCTTTTGGCCTTTTCAAGGGCAAACAAGTCTTTATTCCTAGAATACCAATAATTTGTGACCAAAGTAGTAAGGCCTCCATCCCATTTAAAATATTTCAGTTCCATGTCAGACTCTGCTTTGCTATGACAATCAACAAGTCCCAAGGGTAGACATTAGATTTTGTTGGACTATATTTAGAACAACCCGTGTTTTCTCATAGTCAGTTGCATGTCACTTTATCCCGAGTAAAAACCTCTAAATCTGTCAAGGTTCTTTTGACACCTCCAACATTTGAGGGCGCACGACTAAATAATAAAACTAAAAATATAGTTTACAAGGATACTTTTGAACAACAGTAGTTATTATATTTTTGCTCATTTTGTGCTCCCCGTTTTGGATCTGCAACATTTTACCTTTTTATGTTGCATATTTTGCAATATACGGGTTGATTTTGTCTTCTCCTTTTAGATTTGGTAAATTTTTTGGCGCTTCCTCATTTTTGAATTTGCAGGTATTTCCTTATTCCATTTTCTATAGATGCCTTTAAGAACATTCTTCAGGTCTAAATTATTTATATATCTTGCTTTCATTATTTTCTGCCTATATATACAAGGCATGTTTGTTTTAATAGAGTTTTGCTTCTGTTCGATTAATGTTGATGTGCAGATTTCAGTTTCTGAAATTACTGTCCAATATAATGCAATGAGGATGTGGTTATGTATATCTCATTGGAGCTATATTAATGGTATGTGTTTAATAGTTCTTCATATAGTCAACTGTAGTAAGACAATATTCAAATTCTTTCACCTCCTCTGGAGAGGGTTCGACTGGAGTGGGTCAAACATGTCAGGAACACTTGAGTAAACACATTGGTCAAATCAGGTTCCATTGGAGTGGAGAGGTTCGAGTCCAAATGGTTCGAGTGGAAGGTTCAAGTGTTAAGGTTTGACTCGAGAGGGTTCAAATGGAAGGTTTGAGAGGTAAATTTCAAGTCTAGCGGGTTTAAATGGAAGGTTCGAGTAGTAAAGATTCCATTGGAGTTCGAGTGGTCAAAGTTCCGGTGGAAATTCAATAGTTGAGAATTCATTCGAGAGGTACTAATTCGAGAGGTGAAGGTTCAGATGCAGAGGGTTCAAGTGGGGGGCTCCATTATAAGAGTTTGAGAGGTACTGATTGAAGAGGTGAATGTTCAGGTGATGAGTTTCCAGTGGAGGGGTTTGAGTGATACTGATTTGAGAGGTGAAGGATAAGCTGGAGAGATTGAATTGGAGAGGTTCGAGGAGTACTGGTTCGAGAGGTGAAGGTTCAGGTGCTGAGGGTTATATTCGAGGGGTTCCACTCAAGGGTTTGCGAGGTACTGATTTGAGAGGTGAAGATTTAGCTGGAGAGGGTTTAAGTGGAAGGGTTCCAGTTGAGAGGTTCGAGGGATGCTTATTCGAGAAGTTAACGTCCAGGTGTATTCTCTCTCTCTCTCTCTAATGGAGAGGTTGGAGAGGTACTCATTCGAGAGTTGATGTTTCAGGTGTACCACACCAATCACCACCACTCGAACCTCCAATGGAATCTTCACCTCTCCAACCTCCAATGCAACCTTCACTTCTCGAACCTTACTTATCGAACCTCCAATAGAAGCTTCACCTCTTCAATCAGCACCACTCGAACCTCCAAGGGAACCTTCAGCTCTCGAACCTCGAGAGGAACCTTTACCTGTCGAACCTCACCTCTTGAATAAGTACTTATCAAACCCCTCCACTCAAACCAATTATTTTTGAACCCCTCTGCTCGAACCCCTCTGCTCGAACCCCTCAACCTGAACCTCTTCACCTCAACCTTCACCTTGAGTGGAGAGGATTTGACTGGAGTGGGTCAAACATGTCAGGAACACTTGAGTGAACACATCAGTCAAATCAGGTACAGTGTATTATTGTTCAACCATCTCGTAAAACTGGTTGTTGATCGGAATGTTTCATCGGGTAGAGTGTATTCCTGTTGCAGCTTCTCCTCATCATTTGCACAGTTTTCTATACTCTTCCTTCTTATATTCTTATCTTATATATTTTATTATATATATATATATAAGTACAGTCTATTACTGTTCCACCTTCTCTTAAAGTTGTTTGTTAACAAGAATGTTTCCCCGGGTACAGTGTAGTACTGTTCCACCTTCTCCTCATCATTTGCACAGTTTCCTATAATCTTCCTTCTTATCTCCTTATCTTATTATTATATTTTGTGATAATAATAATAACAATACATATTTTATATATTATATATTTATAATACATTTGCGTAGATATACTTGCCTTTCTTCCCTACTTTTATCATCATCATCATCATCATCATCATCATAAATAACAAGAAAAGAACAAGAAGAAGACTCAGAAACTGCTCTAAAGATAACATCCTGCAGGTGCTCTAAAGATAACGTCCTTCAAAAGATTAAAGGAAGATTTTCGACTCCTGGTAACTTTCTTTAATCCCCTTTCCTATTTGTTTTCTCTTTTTTAATGTTTTTACACAATTTCAAAACATTATGCTAATGTTGTTCTCCTTTGTTGATCTCTAATAACATAAAATTACACCAACAACGTAAATGCTCTACAAATATCGAATCTGAAAAGTAAATACAACTATACATGTATTATACTCTGGATTTCCATACTTCAAACCTTTACTGAAATATTAAACCAGTTAGAGATGTCATTGTATGTGATGCAGGAACTATGGCATCGGAAAAACCCATTGCTAAACTAGGCAATACTGATCTCCCTTGGATCAGAGTCGTTACAGTTGACAAAAAATTCTCTGCATTTCAAAGTCAAAAAAGTCCTAAAAAAGTCCAAAGTTTCATTTTTTCTGATGAAAAGGTAATCAACCCTTTTTTTATATAACAGCCTATAATACCATCATTTCTCATACTGATAAGTTTACTGATGATATAAGGAGCCAAAGAATTCAAGTTTATAAGAGCTACAAGATATTGAATGCAAACATAAGAGAAATTGATTCCAGGTATAAAAAAGGCGATATAACAATTCAGTGGATCATCGACACCAGTACAATTATTGAAGAAATGCCTGATTCCGACCATCTCATTTTAGCTCAACATTCCTATGTGCCATTTGAAAGAATCCCTGAACATCTCAATAAATCTGAAGAACTGATATGTAATTATTTCCCAATGCGTCTCTTTAACTTAAAGCTGGACATATTTTTTATCTTTACTAATGGTATAAAATTACAAATGTTATAGGGGTTGTTGCTCAATGCCTCCCAATTCGCACTGTCAAAACAACGACTGGCTATAAGAAAGTTTAAAAGTTTGTTATTATTGATGAAAAGTAAGAAAAATAAGTTTTTGTTGAAAAATTATTATATAATTATCTTCTACATTTCATTTTACCTTAATATTTGTCATCCATGTTTAGATTACAACCTTTTACTTTCACTATGTGGCAATAATTTATTGAAAATGAAGGCAAACAATTGCAAGCCACTGTGAATGACCTGCCGGTGCTAATTTGTCGTCGACTCAAGGTTGATTCCTTTCAAGGTATTATATTTGTAAAACCAATGTGCCATCACTGTTTTACCTCTATTTCATTATCAAACAACTTCTATTAACATTATCACTTTTGATTTATTCTGGGATAGAAGTATCAACACATTACAGATCATCCCTTTTCATTAATGCCGCTGACAGTCAATCTTTGGAACTGAGAAAATGGTATTTTTTTCATTTATATGATGATGATAGGTATATTCAAAGAAATGCTTATATTTATTGCTACAATAAATTTGCAGGGCAAAACAGCACCACAAGGAGATCACAGATACAATTGCTAGCTTGAACCAATCCTTGCCGAAAATTCCAGCAACAACTTTAGATGCGGTCTACACTTCAGTTGGTTATATTCTACCAACTCAAAAGGTAAAAATAATGTTCCGTTTTCCCTAGTACCATGTTTTGCTCTTTATTTTGGCCATTATTTGTGACTGATCAATTTTCTTGATAAATAGATGGTGACTTCAGAGGTGAAGATATCTTTCAGAGTCATCTCTCAGAATTATTACTATATGGCTTCCGTAAAAAATTTTCATCCAACAACTACCTCCTTAGATTATGAATTCACCTGCAATTTATCCCAAGAGAAGCAAGTTGCTCAACCAAGGTTATAAGCCAACCAACTTCTTTCATTATATATTGTTAATGTCATGAGAATATATATTTTTTCAAATATCACATAGTTACTACATTTCTTCTATTCTTATTCTGAATGTGTTATTTGCGTAGGTGTTGCTTCGAAGCATATCTTATCGATGACAGTGATATTATCACTGCCACCTTCTTCGGTGAACCTGCTGAGAGATTATTGGGGTTGACATCAATGGAAACTATTGGTGGAGTCACACAGGTTAGTGCCTTCTATTTTGACATATGAATCAGGTCTTTTAATTTATCATTCCTATAGTTATTCTACCTCACTCCATATGTTTAAAAAAAACATTCCAGAAAATTAAAACCCATGCATTGGGTTTAAACATAACATAGTTTTTATATTGATAAACTTGTAGGAATACATTGAAGATCAACATTCCATCATTGACAATGTTGACTATGTTGTCCAAATTCAAATCTCCAAATTAAAGGGTGGCCAGCTTAGGCTGAGATATACTGTGTTTAATTTTGCTGAAAAGCAATTCTTGCAAGGCCAAGTTTCAACCCTTCATTTGCCCAAAAAAGGTGATAATCAATCACATTTGGAGATTAAAACTCCACCTGCTGTAACACAACTAACTATTCAAGGTACATCTACATTTAATCTCATATAACACTCCTACCTCATCATTACTTTTCCTTACTTCCTAATAAAAATATAATGCATGCTCCTTCAATCACAAACTCTGCAGATTGTCAACCGCCTCTACTAAAGGCAAAAAAGAACCTTCTTTCCCAATTTGAAAGTGAGGACCTTCAACTATCAAAGGCAGAAGGGAAGAAACCTAAATTAGTCTAACTCCAACAGAGACCTCTTGTCGCATCGTTTCTCGAATCAAGTGACCTTTTGTCTTAAGGTGTTACCTTTTGTCAAATCTTTAAGATGTTTTTTGGTGCGAGTGACCTCTAAGCCTGATAAATTAAAGTTGTAGTACTGTGTGGCGATCAACTCAGCAACAATCCATTTGTTATCAGCTCTATTGTATAATATTTTTTGAATGTCTTAACATTACATGCCTAAGTGATGTCAGAATTATTACTATATCAGTGTCAAAATTATACCTTGCTCGGTTGTATAGATTTCAAAAAAAATTACAAGTTTTTCAACAACAACGCGTTAAATTTAACCGCCATGAAATAATACATTGAAAGTTGAACTAGCATAAATATTGTACATTTAAAGTTTAACCTTCATGAAATAATAGATATAAAATTTAAAACTAATCATATTTAAATTTAACAAATTCCTGTGGAAGTTCGACATATGAAGGTTCCTCTAAACGGTTCGACAGGTGAAGGTTTCTTTGAAAGATTCGAGAGGTGGAGGTTCTAGTGCACAATTCAAGAGGTAAGAGTTCAAGAAGAGGTTTGAGAGCTACGTATTTGAGAGGTGAAACGTTGGACATGATGGTTTGAGACGTACGTATTCGAGAAGTGAAGCATTCGAATGGTTCGTATTCGAGAGGTGGAGGTTCCAGTGGAGGTTTGAGAAGTACTAATTCGAGTGCTGAAGGTCCCTTTGAACGATTCAAGAGGTCAAGGTTGTAGGAGAGGTTCGAGGGGTCAGTGTTCGAGATGTACAGATTCGAGCCCTACATATTCCAGGGGTGAAGGTTCCAGTAGAAGAATCAACAGGAGGTTTGAGAGGTACATATTCGAGAGAAGGCCATAATGGAGAGTTTGAGAGGTGAGCGTTGGAGAGGTTAAATGTTTGAGAAGTACTTATTTGAGATGTGAAGTCTCATGTGAAGAGGCTCCATCAGAGAGGTTTGATAGGTAAGTATTCGAGAGGTGAAGGTTCATGAGGGGTTCAAGAGGTGACAGTTCGAGAGGAAGTTCGAGCGATACGTATTAAAGGTACTGATTCGAGAGGTTAAGCGTTTAGGGTACCACTTCGAGAGGGGTTCTAGATGTACTGATTTGAGAGGTATGACTTTGAGAGGTGAAGGTTCCTTTTAAGGATGCGAGAAGTAAAGATTCCAATAGAGATTTCTAGTGGTGAAGCATTTGAGAGGTAAGTATTGGAGAGGTGAGAGTTCGAGGAGTTTCTGATTTGAAAGGTGAAGGCTCAGGTGAAGAGGTTCCAATGGAGAGATTCGAGAGGTTAACATCCAGGATGAGTTCAAGAGGAAGTTCGAGCGTTACATATTAGAGAGGTGAAGCATTTGAGAGGTACTGATTCTGTAGGTGAAGCGTTTAGAGGTACATATTCGAGCGCTACGGATTCGAGAGGTGAAGGTTCCGTTGAACAAATTCGATAGGTGAAGGTTCCATTGAACAGTTCATGAGCTGAAGGTTCCATTATAGGGGTTTGACAAGTGAAGGTTCCTTTGAACGATTCGAGAGGTGAAGTTTCCTATGAACGATTCAAAAAATGAGGGTACGTGTTCGACAGGTACTAATTAAAGAGGTACAGCTTCGAGAGGTGAAGGTTCAATTAGAGTTCGACATGTATTAATTTGAGAGGTACTAATTTGAGAAGTACGGCTTCAAGAGGTGAAGGTTCCATTAAATTTCGACAGAAACTAATACAAGACGTAAAGCTTTTAGAGGTGAAGGTTCCTTCCAATGATTCGAGAGGTGAGGTTCCTAACGATTCGAGAGTTGAAGGTGCATTTTTTAGCGGTACTAATTGGAGAAGTACGACATCGATAGGTGAAGGTTCGTTTGAACGATGCGAAAGGTGAAGGTTCCAGTAGAGGATTCGAGAGGAGGTTTGAGAGGTACATACTGGAGAGGTAAAGGTTCCAGTGGAGAGTTAGAGAGGTGAGAGCTTAAGGAGGTTCGAGAGGTGAACCATTCAAGAAGTTAAGGCTTTGAGAGGAAGGTTCCTTTGAACGAATCGAGAGGTGAAGGTTCCTTTAAAAGATTCGAGAGGTGAAGGTTCCTTACAACGATTCGAGAGGTGAAGGTACGTATTCGAGCGGTACTAATTCGAGAGGTGAAGGTTCCATTAGAGTTTGACATGTACTAATTCGAGAGGTACAGCTTCGAGAGGTGAAGGTCCCTTCGAACAATTTGAACGGTGAAGCCTTCAAGGATGTACTGATTCGAGACATGAAGCCTCATGTGAAGAGGTTTCAATGGAGGTGTTCGAGAGGTACTTATTCGAGAGGTGAAGATTTAGAAGTAGCTCGAGAGGGGAAGCATTCAAGAACTATTGATTCGAGACTTGAATCATTGAGAGGTACATGTTCAAGAGGTACGAATCCGAGAGGTGATGGTTCCATTAAATGGTTCATGAGGTGAAGGTTCCATTGGAGAGGTTCGAGAGGTGAAGGTTTCATTGAATGATTCGAGCCATGAAGGTACGTTTTCGAGGGGTACTAATTCAAGAAGTACAGCTTTGAGAGGTTAAAGTACCTTTGAAGGATTCGAGAGGTGAAGGTTCCAGTAGAAGATTCGACAGGTGAGAGTTCGAGGAGAGGTTTGAGAGGTACATCTTCAAGAGGTGAAGGTTCCATTACAGTTCAACATGTACTAATTTGAGAGGTGCGGCTTCGAGAGGTGAAGCCTCATTTGAACGATTCGAGAGGTGAAGGTTCCAGTAGAGGATTCGACAGGTGAGAGTTTGAGAGGTGCAGGTTCATTTTAATGATTCAAGAGGTGAAGGTATGTTTTCAAGAGGTACTAATTCGAGAGGTCCGACTTCGATAGATGAAGGTCCCTTTGAACGATGTGAGAAGTGAGAGTTCGAGAGGAGGTTCGAGATGTGAGAGTTCGACACTTGAAGGCTAAGGTGAAGAGGTTCCAATGGAGAGGTTCGAGAGGTACTGATTCTAGAGTTGAATGTTCAGGAGGGGTTCAAGAGGTTAAGAGGTTCCAGTGGAGGGGTTCGAGATGTGAAGCTGTCGAACCCCTCCATTGGATCCCCTCCACTTGACCCCCTCTCCACCTGAACCATCACCTCTCGAACCGTTCAATGAAACCTTCACCTCTCGAACACGTACCTATACCCCTCAAACATGTACCTCTCGAAACACTCTACTCGAACTAGTTCTTCTCAAACCCCTCCACTCGAACCCCTCTACCTGGACCTCTACACCTGGTTCGAGAGGTTAAGGTTTAGGTGGAAACAATCCAAGTGGAGGGATTCCGGTGGAGGGCTTTGAGAGATACTGAAATAAAGTTACACGTAAGACCTGGTCCCTCCACTTGAATCAGTACCTCTTGAACCCCTCCAGTCGCACCAGTTCCTCTCGAACCCCTCCACTCAAACCCCTACACCAAGACCTCTTCACCTTAACCTATAGTTTTACTACAATTTTTTATCAAGCTCACCGTGCAACGCACGATGTAAGAGGTTCTAGTGGAGGCATTTGAGAGGTGAAGCTTTATTGGAATTATTCGAGAGGTGATTTTCTTTGAATATTCGAGAGGTGAAGGTACGTGTTAGAGAGGTACTAATTCGAGAGGTATGACTTCGAGAGGTGGAGGTTCCAGTAGAGGATTCGAGAGGAGGTTCGAGAGGTGGAGGTTCCAGTAGAGAATTCAAGAAGAGGTTTGAGAGGTGAAGGTTTCAGTGGAGAGTTTGAGATGTGAGACCTCGAGGAGGTTCGAGAGGTAAAGTGTTCGAGAGGTACATGTTTTAGAGGTGAAGGTTGAAGAAGAGAGGCATTAGAGGGGTTCCATAGGTTAGTATTTGAGATGTGAGAGTTCCATTGGAGGTTCGAGAGGTGAAGGTTCCAGTGGAGATTCGAGAGGTGAAGGTTCCATTGGAGTTACTGCTTCGAGAGTTACCAATTCGATAGGTGAAGGTTCAGGTGGAGATGTTCGAGAGGTAACCCTTCGAGAGGTGAAGTTTCAGTTGTAGAGGGTTCAAGTGGAGCTGTGGAGGGGTTCCATTGGAGGGGCTTGAGAGGTACCCATTCGAGAGCTGAAGGTTCAGGTGGAAAGGGTTCCATTGGAGGGGTTCGAAAGGTAAGGATACGAGATGTGAAGGTTCCATTGGAGTTCGAGAGGTGAAAGTTTGAGTGGGGGTGGGGGGGGGGGGGTTGGAGAGGTAATGGTTCAAGAGTAGCCGCTTCGAGAGTTACCAATTCGATAGGTGAAGGTTCAGGTAGAGAGTTTGGAGAGGTAACCATTCAAAATGTCAAGGTACAGTTGTAGAGGGTTCAAGTGGAGGGGTTCCATTGGAGGGCCTCGAAAGGTACCCATTCGAGAGGTGAACGTTCAGGTGGAGAGGGTTACATTGGATGGGTTCGAGAGATAAGGATTCGAGATGTGAAGGTTCTAGTGAAGATTCAAGAGGTGAGAGTTCGAGTGGAGGGATTTCGAGAGTTACCGCTTTGAGAGTTACCAATTCGATAGGTGAAGGTTCAGGTGGAGAGGTTCGAGAGGTGAAGGTTCCAGTGGAGATTCGAGAGGTGAGAGTTCAAGTAGGGGTGTTCGAGAGGTAATGGTTCGAGAGTTACCGATTTGATATGTGAAGGTTCAGGTGGAGATGTTCGAGAGGTAACCCTTCGAGAAGTAAAGGTTCATTCGAACGATTCAAGAGGTGAAGGTAAGTTTTCTGGAGGTACGGCTTCAAGAGGTGAAGGTCCCTTTGAACGATGCGAGAGGTGAAGGTTCCAGTAGAGGGTTCAAGAAGTTAGAGTTCGAGAGGAGGTTTGAGAGGTACATATTCGAGGGTGTACAGATTCAGGAAAAGTTTGAGCGGTAAAAGTTTAGGATGGATTCGAGAGGTACTGATTCGAATATTTAAGGAGGGGTTTGATAGGTGAAGGTTCAGGTGGAAACAATCCAATAGAACTTTCACCTCTTGAATCGGTATGTCTCGAACCCCTCCAATGGAACCCCTCCACTTCAACCTCTGTACCTCAACCTTCACCTCTCGAATGGGTACCTCTTGAACCCCTCCAATGGAACCTTCACCTGTCAAACCCCTCCAATGGAACCTTCACCTCTCAAACCTACAATGGAACCTTCACCACTCGAATCCTTACCTCTCAAACATGTACCACTCGAATCCACTACCTCTCGATCCCCTCCACTGGAACCTTCACCTCTTGAATCTACTATGGCACCTTCACCACTCGAATCCGTACCTCTCGAACCCACTACCTCTCGAACCTCCCCTGGAACCTTTGCCTCTCAAACCCCTCCAATGGAACCCCTAACCTTCACCTCTCAAATCGGTGCCTCTCGAAACTTCCAATGTAACCTACACCTCTGGAACCCCTCCAATGGAACCTTCACCTCTTGAACATCCAATGGAACCTTCACCAATCGAATCCACTACATCTCGAATCCCTCCACTGGAACCTTCACCTCTCGAACCTACTATAGAACCTTCACCACTCGAACCCACTAACTCTCAAACCTCCACTGGAACCTTCACCTCTCGAACCTCCAATAGAACCTTCACCTCTCAGACTCATACCTCTCGAACCCTTCACTTGAACCCTCTCCACCTCAACCTTCACCTCTTGAACCATTACCTCTCGAACTCTTACATCTCGAATCTCCACTGGAACCTTCACCTCTCGAATTGGTAACTCTCGAACCCCTCCAATGGAACCCCTAACCCTCACCTCTCGAATCGGTACCTCTTGAACCCTTCCAATGGAACCTACACCTCTTGAACCCCTCCAATGAAACCCCTAACCTTCACCTCTCGAATCGGGCACTCTCGTACCCCTCCAATGGAACCCCAAACCTTCACCTCTCGAATTGTCCAATGGAACCTTAATCTCTCGAACCTACTATGGAACCTTCACAACTTGAATTCGTACCTCTCGAACCCTCCGCTCCAACCCACTGCCTCTCGAACTTCCATTGGAACCTTCACATCTTGACTCCATACCTCTCAAACCCCTCCACTTGAACCCTCTCCATCTAAACCTTCACCACTCGCCATCTCCACACTTCAATAACATGTATAATTGGTACATTTATAGCTTAAATTACAACTCTTTTAACATTTCTATAGAATTTCTATAATTTGTTATCAAGCTCACCACGCAATGCACGGTGTAACCAAACTAGTACGTAGAAAATTGGACTTGTGGGAAGAAAGAAACGTTGGAGGATGATATTTTTCCATACATTATTAAATAGTACATATTGGATGTATTGCGTTCTTTATTTATTATATAAACTAGATAGAGTCCCAACGTGCGGTATTTTTGATAAAAAAAATTAATTTGAATAATATTTATTTTTATATTTTAGAGATTAAGTATAAAATAAAATAAAATTATAAATATAATGAGTCCATCTCTTGAAGGACGATCTTTTATAAGGTATGGAAAGACCAAGGTTTAAAATGCAAATTAGAATAAATAAACTTTGTTAGCCAGTCTAATATGAAATATTGTCTTCTATTTTTATTATAATAATCCGTGTATGAATTTCTCAAATAAATCAAGTAGTACTTGATTAAGTTAAAATAATGATAAAAAAGGTAAACATTGTAGTAATTAAGAGAAAATTTATTCTATAACAAATGCAATCAATACATATCTCATCATTCTGTTAGTAAAATAATATGTATATCATTATTCATTAAAAAAAGAAAACTAAAATTAAAAAGATAAATATGATTCAAATTAAACTCAAAACAATAAACTAAAATGGAATAGAGAATAGAGAATTATGAAATAGAAAAATATAATGGAATAAAGATCATTCTCGATAATGGATATATTTTGAAACCTATGTCATTCTTCTTGTCTTTGAGTTCGGTTGCTCTTGAACTTTACTTTCAAGTTCATCTTCACTCTCAAGGCTTGACATCAATTTAAGTTGGACCTTTTTATTTCTTCCTCTTGAGTTTTGGACTATGTAACAATAAAGAAACAAACTATTAGCTTATTAAAAGATATTTGTATAGCATATTGGTTTAAGAATTTACCTTTAGAATTTTTTTGTATATTATAAACTTGTTTAATTGGAACTCCATATTCTATCCCCAGCATGTCATTTTCTTCTTCTTCAATTCCAGCCTTGTCTCCGAGAGATATAATGTTGTATCTTGGTTCAGTTTCACCCTCTCGCATAGCAACTTTTACTTGAACTTTGTATTCAGTATTTGCAATTTCATTATTGTGTTTCTCAATATAATCCTATTAAAAATGAATAAGTGTAGATACAGTTGGTAAATATATTTAAAAATATTACATATGTAAGGTATAAATTTATGTAAAATTTATCGAACCTTAGTAACATTGTTCATTGCTTGTTCATCGGTGAGATCCAATAACTTTTCTGCGTTTTCACCAAAAAAGGAAGCTGCGATCTTTCCACTCTCATATGTTATGTGAGATTGAAGTCGACATCTAAACAATAAAAGTTAACTTGTAATGATATCCATTGTACATACCAATATACAAAAAATATTCAATATATGTTAATTTTGAAAATTCGTTATAATTAGATATGCCATGTACGTGATATAAAAAGAAGAATAAAACATAATGTTCATATTAAAGGCTAAATGGATATTTTGAGGACAGTCGTGAACATTGCAAGCAGACTTTATGGTTTGCTGATCAAATGGCAATGTAGCTCAAAAGATCTTGTTTTACTACTTAATAAGTTTGCAATATATAGATAATTTGTACAATGATATATTATCAATGGTACTGGTAGTTACAAATTTACAAAGTTGTTTACTTAAGTTGAAGTTGAAATGAAGGATAGTCTGAACAAAAACGTTTTCAGCACATATATCACACCCCAACAAAGAAAAATGTGAAGTTGAATATGGAACAATCTAATAATAAGTAAAGAATGCTTGTTTAGTTCGGAATGGGGAGAGTTTATGTTTTATATTTTTTTTAAAAAAAATTATAACTGTTAAACATTTTTAAGAATTAAAACGATAGATGATGAAATGAACAGTAATAGTAACATGCTACACTTTCTTTGCAAGATTATAAGTTCAAGGCGATTCAGAAATACTCACAATTATCAAACAATTAATTAGGGAACTCCAATACTTACAATTATCTTAGTGATATAATACCAAAAAGAATACCAAAAAGATTTTAATATTAAGTGTGGAAGAATACCAAAAAGATACCTTGGTGCTGAAATTTGTTTTTCTTCACAAATATTGCATTTGAATTCAAAGTTGTAGGATGCAGTTGTAGCACTGTAAAACTTCTGAAAGGCCATGTAGTGATAGTTTTGTAGTATGTCTTTAAAATCAATCATCACTCTTGTTGTACTCACCTAAAAGATATACATCAAACATTTTTCTTAATTGTATGTGAAGGAATAATTATAAAATGAAGGTGCAATAAAACTATATTATCTTTTGATGAGCCTTACTATTTGCAACTTTAGTGTAAATTGTGTCTTCGTTGATCGGTATTGAAAATATTTGCCCTTGTTTAAATTCAGAAGGATTCTCAATTGCAATTGCAATTTCTTTTCTATTTTGTTGCACCCTGAAATATTTATGACATGTAAAAATAATGATAGATGTAAAAATGTAGTTGAAATATGTAAATCGCAAAGGACCATATAAGATATAGAATATTAGGGCATGTGGTGTTACCATTTTTATAATTGAATGGATTGTTTGTCATGATCATCAATCATAAGTGATGTTTGATAGTTTGTTGTAACCTCTATATCTGTAAATATTATATAGAGAGAGAGAGAGGAGTTAATCCAATACAATATTGTTCAAAAGAGAATAATAATAATAAATGGAATAACAAAAACTTAATTACCATTGAAGCAATCGATAGCAAGGTGTCTACGATTAAAATTGGCATTGATTTGATATTCTGAACCAAGAGCTTTCCTTCAATGGGTAGGAATTCTTCCCACATTGATAACACAAGTGTTTGAAATCTGAAATGAAAAAGATATTTTATCAGTAATAATAATAATTTGTTTTTAAAAAATTATACCAGATTTTGGGAAGTTTTACTTGTCGTTCATTAAAACAAACTTTTGCACATCTCTTTGTCCTTTTCTGGTTGTAGCCTTGCAAATGGGGAGATATTTTACCACCACTCCTATAACATTTGCAATAAAAAAGATGGAGATGTTTGCTACTCATATTATATCTTCCACATTAGAATAAGAATAAATTGATTAAAAAACAAAGTAAGAACAATTGAGTAACATTAAGAAAAGTTTTAAAAAATTCAATCATGTTATTTGAAGAGTAAAGATATATTTACCTATTGTTTTATTAGGAGTGTCTAAATAGTCACCAATTTTATTAAAAGGGACATACTCATGTTGAATTTGAGTAATTTGATTTTCATCTTGTAGTTCTTCAATGGCAGTGCTTGTGTCAATTACCCATTGCATTTTGATACCTTCACTTCTATATCTCTCATCTTTCTCTCTAATGGCTGCATTGGAAATCTTATACTTTTTGTCCAACTGTAATTTGCTATTCATAGTGGATAATGTTTTATTGAACATTATCCCCTCAACCTTAGCATCCTACAAAAAGAAAAGTAAAAAAACATTAAGGTCTCAAAAGGTGAATATGAAGTATAAAACATACATATTTGTATGGATATCACAGTTCAAATATTGTACCAAGTATGGCCGACAAAAAATCCCACTGTTGCATAAATTTCAATTGCATGACAAGTCCAATACAAATAATTAATGAGAACCTCAACAAAGGAACAAACCATACAATACCCACAACAACAAAGCAAAATTCAAACAGTATAATAAAACAACATTAGATTTTGTGTTATCTAATTATTATATTGTCTAACTAAATAGCTTATAAGGGCATAAGGGAAAAATAAAGCTAATAAGGTTTCAAACTTTAAAGTTTGAATGTTTGCAGTAGTTTTTAGATGTATTGCAAAAAAAAAAGCTATATAAAAACAATTACTTTGCAATGAACCAAACAAAGAAATAACAACATATAAATATGATAAATCGCATATAATGTGCATATATGTTCATATTCAAAAGATGTTTATACCATACAAAAATGGAATTTTGCGTGACATAGTTCCCTTTTAGTTTAGGTTGAAGATGTAAACTGAATGTCTTCTCGTAATATATAACAGACTATTACTACAGATCAAAACATAAATCAAGAACCAAAACATGACAAGAAAGTGAACTCCAAAAACACCTCACATATTGGAAAAATAAGCAAAACCAACAAATTCAAATTGCAAAAGAGCCAAAATTAGTGATCACTCAGTGCATGTGTCACTCTATTTCAAATAAAAACAATTACAACCTCTGTTTTCTTAAGTTTGGCACACTTAAACCTATGGTGCCAAACATAGTGAAACAGAGGGAGTACTAAACCATCAGAAACTGTCCCAAGCAGTATAGAAGTAATCTTACCTATGCACAATCAATTTCACTAATTTGTAACAAAAAGTAGTTGGATGAAAATAGCAAGAAACATAGGTAATTGATGTTTACCTCATCATCTGCAAATATGAATTTATGTAATTTGGTGAATGTTTTAGGGGTTTCGTAGGGAGAGAATTTATCTTTAACTGTAATAGTTCGAACCCAAGGTTTATCGGCATTTCTGAGTTCATCAATTTCCTTATCTATAGCCATTGCGTCTTTGTAGTTTTAGTATCTGAAACATGAAAACAAAATATTAGTTGCTATAAAATATTCTACAACGTATGCAAAAAAAATTGAAATAAAGATTTATCTCACCTTTAATATTATGAGAATTGAATTATGTGATTTTTATGTTTTTAACTGCTGGTATTTATATACTTTGGTATTGAATATTTATGGTTTTAAATATATTCTTAGAAGTTATACATATTTTAATATGACATTATTATATATATATATATATATATATATATATATTCATATTTATGTTTTGTTTCCTAAAATGTATCTTTTAAACCAAAAATAATGTAGTAATTAAATGAAATCTGTACCATGTAATGATTTTGATTAATTTATTTTTAACAATAAATGTAGCATTCATTATTTTTCAACTTACCGTAGTTTATGTATTTATTTTTTTGAGATAAAGATATACTGTGATATTTTACTTGATTTTTTGTTACCAAATATGAAAGTAACTTATCATAATTAATTGGTACTTCCATAAATTTAATATTATTCGAATTTTATTCATATATAGTACTTTCAATCACCTAATTTCTTTACCACACAGGTTCGAGTGGCGAGGGTTCGAATAGAGAGGGTTCGAGTAGAGATGGTTCGAGTCGAGCAGTTCGAGTAATAGGAGTTCGATTGGTACTAGGTTTGAGTAGAGAGGATTTGAGTGGAGAGGGTTCGAAAAGAGGGTTCAAAAAGAGGGTTCGAAAAGAGGGTTCGAGTAGAGTGAGTCTGAAAGAGGTTTGAGTGATACTAGGTTTAAGTGATACTAGGTTCAAGTGGAGAGGGTTTGAGTGGAGAAGTTTGAGTGGAGAGGTTCGAGCGAAGAGATTCCAGTGGTGAGGTTCGAGTGATGAGGAATTGAGTGGAGGGTATCGAGTGGAGAGGGTTCGAGTAGAGAAGTTCGAGTGATACTATGTTCGAGTGGTACTAAGTTCATGTGGAAAGATTTTTAGTAGAGGAGGGTACCATCCACCACTAGAGAGAGTACTATCCACCCCTTGAGAGGGATATACCATTCACCACTGGAGAGAGTATTATCCACCCCTCAAGAAGTTTGTCAACCACCCTTCGAGTGTACACCATCTCCTTCTCGAGAGTGTAAATCATCCACCACTGGAGAGAGTACACCTTTCACCCCTTGAGGGTACGCCATCAACGTCCCGAGAGATGTGTACCAGCCCTCGAGGGTACACCACCCCTCGAGAGGTCACACATCCACCTCTTTAGAGTACACCAACCCTCGGGGGTACACCACCCCCCGAGATAGTATACCACTAAGAGCGTCGAACCATCCACATTAGCTCTCGAACCATGACTCACTCGAGGCATATACCTATCGAACCATCCACGACACCACCATTCGAACCACCTATCCCTCGAACACCAACCATCCATTCCTGGAACCATTACCCCTCGAACCATCAGTTCTTGAACATCCACCACGCCACCACACAAACCATCCACCTCTAGAACATCAACCATTCACCTCGAGGCCTCTCTACCACTCGAACAATCCACCCTTTGAACATCAACCATCCGCCTTGGGGGGTTTTGATTCGAGGTATCTCCACTCGATTCATTAACCCTCAAGGCCCTGGAACCATCAACCATCCCCCTCGAGGCATCACCCCTCGACTGAAACCTCTTCACTCTAACCTCTAATCGAACTCTCACCACTCGAACCAGTACCACTCGAACCCTTTCCATTCAAATCTTCTATTTGAAACCTCTCCACTCGACCCTTACCACTCGAACGCTACCACTCAAACCATCTCCACTCGAACCCTCTCTACTCAAACACAGTACCACTCAAACCTCTTTACTCGAACCCATTACCTCTCGAACCCCGTACCACTTGGACCTCTCTATCGATTCATTAACCCTTGAGGTCCTAGAACCATCAACCATCCTTCTCGAGGCATCACTCCTTGATCCATCAACCATCCACCTGGCCACCACTCAAACCATCCACCCCTCGAACATCAACCATTCGCCTCGACTCAAACCTCTCCACTCAAACCCAATACCACTCGAACCTCTCCGCTCGAACCAAGTACCACTCGAACCCAGTCCACTCGAACCCAGTACCACTCAAAGCCTCTCTACTCAAACCCAGTACCACTCAAAACCTCTTCACTCGAACCCAGTACCACTCAAACTCTCCACTCGAACCCTCTCTACTCGAACCCAGTACCACTCGAACCTCTGCACTCGAATCTCGACTCAAACTCTCTCCACTGGAACCCTCACCACCCGAACTCTCTCCACTGGAACCATCACCACCAAACTCTCTCCACTGGAACCATCACCACCGAACTCTCTCCACTTGAACCCTCACCACCCAAACCCTCTTCACTCGAACCCAGTACCACTCAAACATGTCCACTCGAACCTGTCCACTCAAACCCAGTACCACCCGAACCCTCTTCACTCGAAACAATTTAGCCTAAATCTTAGCATTCCAGAAATAAGCCAACCTATATTCTCATCCTACATCATTTTCATGACTTTACCATTCAATTAAAATAAAAAAAGCAGAATATTTCGGAATGCTACATGCAATCCAACCAACAAATTTAGCTATTAGCTGACTAAGAAGTGAAACATTACATCACAAATACTTTCTCATAGAACTTAACAAAGCGATATAGATCACCCACACCTAACATAACTTGACAGAGTGGTTCAGGAGTAGATTGGTGCTGATTGAGTTCAAAGAGATAGCCATCAGGATTTTTAGCAAAAGCTATGACGGTCGAACCACTTCTTATGGGTCCGAGCTCAAAATATCAAAACAATGCAACCACCGTATCTTTACTTGCTAGAAACAGAGCTAAATGCCAAGATCAACTCAAGTTTGAAACCAGCAAACCTTAACTAAAGCTGAAAAAATAACATGAGCAATTCAAATTGGTTTCATGTTTAAGCAATTCAAAATGGTTCATGTTTAAGCAATTCAAAATGGTTTCATGTTTAACATACAAGAGACCCTTGATGAGGTTCAGTGGTCCAAACACAAGTAGAAAAAAAATGATCATGTATGAACTTTAGTAACAGATGTAGATTCAATTCATAAATATTTTGAGCATATTGCCCTTGGCCTTTATATTTTTAGCCAACTTGTAAACCTGGAAAACACGAGTAAACAACACTGTAATGAGTCAACCAACCTGATGCACATTAAATAACACAAAGTAATCCCATGAATTGTTTAGTGTTTACTCATATCTGGGTTTGCAACAGAAAAATGGCCAAAAAGCAAACAAAACATACCCCAATCTCTTGAACTTTTCAGGCTCCAAAAATCGAGTGAAAGGATCATCTAAAGTTGCAGTCATCTTCTTTACCTCCGCATATGAAATTACAAGAATTGATGAATAAAACATACCAAATGAAATTTTGAAATAATGGGGAAAAAATTCCTCACCTGAGACATCTAAGTCCTCTTCTTGTAATTTATTGTCACCAAAAATTTCAGTGAAAACTATATTCTTAGTTCTATTATCCAATCTTGTTTCTTCAAAAGTTGGTGGAGTTAAGAGAACTTTCACTGCTTCTGATGTTTTAGCTCACGACAGAGCAACATAGAGCTAGCCATGTGAGAACACTGATTGTTCCAAATAAAGTCCAACAAATCCAATGTTTGGCCTTGTGACTTATTTTTAGTCATTGCAAAACAAAGCCTCACTGGAAATTGGAATCTTTTAAATGGAATAGTGTGTTTCTTCCCTTCATTATATATGAAGGGTATTCTTGGGATAAAACATGTTTACCTTTAAACGATCCAAAAGCTATTTCAGTTTTTGTAGGGGATTGACAAAGCTCTCTACAAATCAATCTTGTCCTATTACATAAACCTTCCGTTAGATTCAAATTTCTTATGAGCATTAAAGGACAATTCGGCTTCAATATGAGTTTATGAGAAGGAAAACCTTTTGGATTTAGGGTATTGAGGAAATCATCATAATCACTTTGATGTTTCTCATTTAGAATCCTATCAGTGCTGACATACAGGACGGGTTCACCTGGAAAGCTTTCAATGAGAAAAGCATTTATCATACCCACACAAGAATTGGTTGCTGCTAAAATACATCTTCCGGCCATTCCATTGGATTTATAGCATATCTATTTAAATCAAGAAAAACACATTCAATTAACCTGTAAAAAATTAAATGAAAATGCATCATTAAATTGATTAGTTAAATAATACACTATAATTTTTATAAAAAAAATACTTACTTCGCTAATGATTCCTCTTTTCCTTCATATGTAATGACAGTATTAGATGGCAATTCAACTTCTTCATTATTATCAATAGCTTCTGTCCCCTCACCAATCCGCAATAAATATGAATAGAATTTATGATCATTGATTGCTCTCATATTTTATTGTAGCTTTATTTTTTCTAGTTATGGCCACGTGTTTGAATAAACAATAGATGACAACACCATCTCTTCTCTAGATGCTTCAGGTATAACCGACAAAGTTTTCCTAAAATCACCTCCAAATAGAACAACTTTTCCTCCAAAAGGAGCCTCTGAATCCATGAGATCTTTCAACAAAATGTCAATTGCCTCTATATATTCTAAAAAATACTAATGCAATTGAATGGGTTTTAATGAAAATCTTACAAAAGCTAATGAGTTTCTCAGATGGACATATGCGGATCCATCCTGGGCTCGAACACTTGAAATTTTTTATCATCTCATCGATAAGCAACCAATAAATCATAACAGCATGTGATGCACTCGCGGAAAAATAAGTTTGTAATTAGGAGAAATTATGAGCACAGAGCAGAGAGTCAAAATATACCTACTTTACTCTTCTTTAGAAGAGGAGGGATGAAAACCCCCTTGCACTTCTGAAAAATTCTATCTCGTAACCAGAGAAAATAACTGTATCTTCTAATAACAATCTTCTCCGGACCTTGATACTCAGGAATATTAGTCTACAAGATCAACTTCAAAATTATCACCCACCAACCCGATCCACTCATTGAGATAATTAATGTAAAACCAGTATTCAAACCAAAAAAATTCTGTGTAAAAAAATGACAATGGCAGTGGAGGAGACAATGGCAGAGAGGTTGACGTTGGGTGAGGAGGAGACAATGGGAATAACCGTGGAGGAAACATAGGTCGGCCTTAGGTGTGGATGAGATAAGGGGAATAGTCGATCAACGTAGATGTGATTGTGCAAAATGGTACGGCCACGTGATTGGGAAAAATGGTACGGGCACGAGGAAATGCGGTAGAGAGGTTGAAACTGTGAGGCGCAAGAAGTGGAGGAAAGAATTGTGCCAAAGAGGAGGAAAGAATTGTGCAATGAAGAAGATGAACAAATAGTAAGTTAGATGTTGGCAAAACGGTGTCGTTTTTGCAAGGTAAGGAAGTCAAATAATTACTCAAATACCCCCGGTTGACAGACAAAAAGCAAACACTATCTATTATAGGGTGCTTGGGATAAATGATTAGGATCTCGAATTGATTTCTGGTGAACGTCGTTTCACTCACCAAAATAATCTGCAAACTCTAATGATGAAATTAGTATAGTAGCAAGCAGAGTCGATCCCACGAGGAACAAAAGCAATAATCATTAATTATTTTTCCTACTAATTTTTGAAAACCTTTTTGGTGAGCCACCACGCCTTAATTTTCAGATTTATCTAACAACTAATAATGCAACTAACTAACATAAAATAATAATGCAAACTAACAGATATAAAAATCTAGTAAATACATGATGAATGCAATCGGCTCGGAATAACTCACATTAGTTAAACATCGATCATAGGCGCAAAGATAAATCAATTCATATGCATCTATCAGTTATAGGAAAGTAGGTACGCTTAACCTCCCCAATTCTTTCGTACTTTATCGACAACTAACCAATTATAATTAACTAATTGTTTCTCTTACTAAGATGCCCCCGGAAAGTATTCGCTAAACCAGATACACACCTCGATAGCATTAAGAATGAAAAGAACCCGACATAGCAATTACCCAAGTATTCGCAAGTAGTAACGCACACTTAATTGTTCCCCATCTTGCTATTACAGTCTCAGCTAGTTAGCTGTTTTTCACAAGAACTCGCTACTTACTAACCCTTTCCAACGATTACGTATTGGTGGAATTAGATAGCACTATCCCAATAATGTTCAAGTTGATCAGGCTTAAACACATCAGGAATAAATTTAACCAAGAACAATCAAGAACACATAAGAATCAATTATAAAACAATTAGGCCTCACGATTCATAAACTAATGCTTGTTATTCCATGCCGATATATAAATTAGCTACTCATAATAATTAAACTAAACAAACATATAATATAATAATCAAACATAATCAAAATAATAATCTAACTAACGAAAACCAAGAAATCAAACCAGGGATTGGTTTCATGCAACACAAAGTAGTTGCGTGAATAATTCTTCAAAACCAAGCACTCCCCTCCCATGTTCCGTCTCGGTATATATATATTTATATACCAAACCAAAACCAAATCCAAATCAATTTCTAATTACTTTTCTTCTTATGGAAGAAATAAGGAAATAAAATAATATCTATTCTAATTCTAAATAACTAATTCCTACAATTAAGGAATTTTAAATGGAAGGAGATAATACAATCTTTATCAATATGGGAAGTGAATATCTTTAATTCTTCAAATCCAAATCTCTTCAATAATTCACTTTTCACCCCATAACTTCAGCAATTCTTCTTTTGCTTCTCTTCCTTCATCCCTGGAAAAATGTCTTATAAAATAAGAACATTTTCCATTGGAGCACATCGCCTCATTAAAAACCTTAACCTGGAAAACCCAGTGGGAAAAAACCGTTGGTTAAGGGAAAAAGAGTACAATGTATAGCTCCCTCTCAATTCTCCGCAATTAATGAATTCCTGCACCAAAAACACCTTAAAGTGCAAATTATATCTCAATAAAATCATAATAATCCCACCAAATATGAACACAATATAACACACATCAAATATCCTCACACTTGAATCATGCTTGCCCTCAAGTATGAAGTGAAGAATATAAGATCAATCAATAATCCACAATGTTCATAAATTCTCATTCCCTCATATGACTCTATCTAAAATGACCCTAAAAAGAAAAGGTAAGATAGAAACACAAATCACACAACTAAACAGATAAAAATTCAACATTAAAAAACTCTAGCTTCTACTCTTATAACGATAAATTTTTCCCCTGCCAAGGAGTAAAGGATCACGTTAACGCACCTGAAAATCATCAACCCTTAAAGTAATTTAAATGAAAATGTTCAAGATCAGAAAATCTAATCATCAATTCAGTCAAAATCGGACAAGCAATGAACATTTTCTCACAGTTTCACTCAATCACTCTCAATATATGAAGGACAATCACTCAAATAATTCACAAGTTATAACATAGAAAAGTTAATATGCAAATCAGGAAGGTCTTTCTCAAGGGTTGTAACGGGGCTAGGGACCATTCTGATTGGTGAGATCCTAAGGGTGCTAAGCTCAAGCAATATCGATCAAAATATTATGCATATTTTTTTCCTTCAACCATCATCCATGTATAGTAGACATTCACCAACAAGTTTCATCTCATGGCTATTATGAGAAAGCCAAGTAAGATCACATCAAAGTAGGTGCTATTTATTTTTTTTCTTTTTTTCTTTTTTTTTCTTCTCTTTTTTTTCTTTTTTTCTTTTTTTTTCTCTTTTTTTTCCAGCACCATCCTTCTTCAATACAGTCCAAAACTGGTTCTTTTTTTAGAGGAAAATCGCAACATAAAAATAAGATTTTTTCTCTTTTTTTTCACTGTTACGCCCCTCAGTTTGACCAAACGGAACCCCAGTGTCACTGTTCATAATAAAATTCAGCCTTCAATTTTCAAAACCGTTCAGTCTGGGCAAACTGGACACATACTCAGTAATGTCATCAACTCAAGAGAACACAATGGATGAATTCATCAACATTAACTCCAAGAACATGCATAATAGGGCCAAGAGAAAGGATAAAACAAGGCTTTGGCTAAATATATAGTAACTCATATCAAAGAACATGGTCAAAGCTTCAAAGTGTTTCACTAGGGGTTAATGTAATTGGTAGGCAATTTAAGCTGTGTGGTTCATCCTAGTGCCTTCCATCACTTTCACACATAACAACTCCAATTATAACAATGTGATCTCTCAGAACAAAGATTCATGTAGAGAGTGCTCTACTCTAGCTCAAACCTCACTTTAGTAGGCTAAAATATTCAATTAAACTCGTCCTTTTTCGTCATCCCAAAAATCATATCAATCAAATTTCACAAATCATAGAAAATCTCATTCAATAACTTCAAGGCATATTAGATTTACGAAGTTTGTTACAATGAAGTTTACAACCGGCAGGGTACTTTTATCAAGAGCCACTAGAATTTTCTCATGTCAAATTATCGACTCAAACAACACAAAAAAAAACAAATGTTTCACTGTAAAAATAAAATGAAATAAATAAAAATAATTTTTTTTATTTTTTTTTAAAACAAAACACACAAGAAACCTCCTCACACTTAAACTTTGCTTGCCCTCAAGCAAATAATGCAAAGCTCTTATGAGAAAAGGTTTAACACAAAGAAAACATCATAAAAAAATAAAAGGGAAAGAGGGAACTTATGGTGGTGGGTATCGGAGAAAATTCCCAATCAAGAGGAAAGCGTTTGACCATAGTCAGATTCTGCCACAGGCCTCCCGTTTGGCCAAATGGAACCCTGCGAGTCCAGCCTTCCAAATGTGTGAATTCTCCATGGTGCGAATTCAAGTACTTCAAATCTGCATATCAAGAATTGAGATCAGATGAAAAATTGAAATTCCTAAAAATTAATTAAAAAAATTAATTAAAAAAAACTAAGAAATTGGGTTGCCTCCCAACTAGCGCTTTTGTTTATAGTCTTTGGCTAGACTTTTGGATGCCTTTAATTAAGCTGAGTGGTGTGTAGAGGAATTTCTTCCTCACACTTGAGCATCTCCATATCCACTGGAAAAGTATCATCATCATACTTCAGATCGGGTGGTAACGGCTTCAACTCCCAATTTGAGGCTTTCACATCAAGTGAGACTAGTCTGGCGGATGGGTCCGGTTTGGCCAAACTGGACCCAGTGCGCCCTTCCGAATTTTCCCGAACATTTAACATTGATTGAGTGGGGATGGGCCCTCCGTGGTTTACTTCAGTTCTGGACACCACTTTCTGAGAGTAAACTGAACACAACAATTTATGGATTTCCTTATCACGTGAGACTTGAACATCTACCTCTTCTGGAATTTTCATCATATCTTGCAGAATTTTAGTCTCAAGAGAATCTTGGACAAGAGGGTCAATATGATTGATGGCACACACATTCTCAGCATCTATAGGTTTCTTCATGGGTTTATCAATGTTGAATGTGTACTTATCACCAAAATAATCAAGAGAAATAGTTCCATCACCAACATTAATAATGGTGTTTGCTGTTTTCAAGAATGGACGACCCAACAATACCCCTTGTGTTCCCTTATCATTAGTATGATTCATTTTTACCACATAAAAATCTGCGGGGTACACAAAGTTATTGACTCGCACAAGCACATTTTCCAACAACCCTTCAGGATATACACAAGATTTATCTGCTAATTGAATTACCACTCTAGTGTCTACCATTTCAGCTCCATTCAAAATTTGATACACAGATAATGGCATAACATTAATCGAAGCTCCTAAATCACACATGGCAGCATCAATCTTCTTATCTCCAATGTAACAAGGTAAGGAAAACATACCTGGGTCCTTGCACTTTTGAGGCATTTTCTTTTGGATCACAGCTGACACAGATTCATTCATCATGATCTTGCTCGAATCCTTTGGCTTTCCTGCAATAAAATCTTTCAAGAACTTGCTTATTGGTGGTATCCTTATTGCCTGCAAGAATGGAAGATTAATCTCCATTTTTCCAAATATTGATATAAAATCCATTGGCTCTTCTTTTTTCTTTTCTAATCTACGAGGAAAAGGAGGCAAAATTTTAAGTGAAGGATCATGTAAACTCAACCTCTTACTTACCTCAGCTGGTACCTTGGATTTACCTTTATCTCTGGTCTCATTATGCTCAGGATTCTCAGATTTTACGGTGGTTTCGTCGCCTTTTTCCTCCGTTACTTGATTCTGAATTTCTGCTGCAGGGTTCAGTTTGGCCAAACCGGACCCTCCATCAGTGAACTGGTTCGCTTCTTTGTTCACGGATTTCAATGGCAGTGCACCAACTATCTTTCCACTTCTGAGCGTGACCTGATTTACCGTCTCATGAGGGTTCAATTGGACCTGAGAGGGCAATCCAGGCTGCTTCATCCTAAGTTCATTAAGAGAATTTGATAGATGGGCAATTTGTCGTGCATGCTCCTCCAAGGTTGATTCGGTCTTCTTGGATTGCTTCATCATCATGTCCATCAACATATCCATCTTTTCATTCAGAGATTTCTCTTGACCTCCTTGTTGGGGATGGGGAAAAACTGGAGCTTCTCGTTGCATTGGTGGAACATAGAGTCGTTAGTAATGCTGAGGCTGCTGCGGCGGGGGACCTTGTTCTCTCCACTGGAAGTTAGGGTGATCCCTATACCTTGGATTGAAATTTTGGGGATATGGTCCTTTTTGCTGTCTCTCATTGAAATTTCCCATAGCATTTGCTTGAACAGGTATCTCTCCCATAGTAAGAATGCACTGCGACGTCGTATGGTTGACTGCTCCACACGTATCGCAAGGCCCTTCTTGTACAGACGCCACCTTGTCAACGACCTTGGAAAGCATCTTCTCCATTCTTTCCATCCTTTCCTTGATCTCATCTTTTTCGGAAGTGGATGTTTGAGACACCTTCTTCAAGATTCGTACCTCTTGCTGATCATACTCCTTCTTAGAGTCCACCAACCTCTTGATGATCTCTCTAGCGTCATTCACTCGAAGGTGAGAAAATCCACCATTACTGGAAGAGTTCACCAAGTCTTTGTTGCTGGATGTCATCCCTTGATAGAAGCATTGAAGCAACTGGCCTTCCATCATTCGGTGATTAGGGCAACTGTCTACCAACTTTCTTAACCTCAGCCAATACATACTCAATGGTTCATCATATTCTTGCTTTATACTTGTGATCTCCTTCTTCAAGGCATCTGTTCTTGTGGCTGGAAAGTAGTACTCCAAGAAAAATATCTTCAATTCCGCCCATGTCGTAATGGAATTGGGGGGCAAGCTCGAAAACCACTGGTTTGCTGCTCCTGTCAAACTGAATGGGAATGCCACCAATTTGAATTGATCTTCCGTCACGGTGGATGGCCTCTTCTGAAACTTGCAAATCTTGATAAATTCGCTCAGAAAATTATAAAGGTCTTCAGTGCTTCTCCCGTGGAACTTGGGAAGTACATTCAAGAACGCCAGCTTGATTTCAATCTGATTTTCGGTCTCTGGCAACTGAATGGGAGTGGGGGGATCATCTTCACTATGACCGGTAAGTTCCCACATGTATGGGTTGTTTGGGTTCTGCCCAGGAATCAGATTTTGGTCAGCTCCGTCCATCTCGATGTCCGTTCCCGAATCAGAAGTAGTTGCTGAAATCGCGATGGGTTCGGTTTGGCCAAACCGAAGGGTCTCGGCAGAAATTGTTTTTTGCTCTTTTGTTCGCTTTCTGTTCTGCTTGGCTGTCTTCTCAACTTCCGGATCGAATATTAAATTCGGCCTGGATGATCTGCTCATAAACCAAGCACACTAACACACGGATTAGTAGAAAAAAAAATTTAAAAAAATTGACTTACTGTTCCCCGGCAACGGCGCCAATTTGGTGAACGTCGTTTCACTAACCAAAATAATCTGCAAACTCTAATGATGAAATTAGTATAGTAGCAAGCAGAGTCGATCCCACGAGGAACAAAAGCAATAATCATTAATTATTTTTCCTACTAATTTTTGAAAACCTTTTTGGTGAGCCACCACGCCTTAATTTTCAGATTTATCTAACAACTAATAATGCAACTAACTAACATAAAATAATAATGCAAACTAACAGATATAAAAATCTAGTAAATACATGATGAATGCAATCGGCTCGGAATAACTCACATTAGTTAAACATCGATCATAGGCGCAAAGATAAATCAATTCATATGCATCTATCAGTTATAGGAAAGTAGGTACGCTTAACCTCCCCAATTCTTTCGTACTTTATCGACAACTAACCAATTATAATTAACTAATTGTTTCTCTTACTAAGATGCCCCCGGAAAGTATTCGCTAAACCAGATACACACCTCGATAGCATTAAGAATGAAAAGAACCCGACATAGCAATTACCCAAGTATTCGCAAGTAGTAACGCACACTTAATTGTTCCCCATCTTGCTATTACAGTCTCAGCTAGTTAGCTGTTTTTCACAAGAACTCGCTACTTACTAACCCTTTCCAACGATTACGTATTGGTGGAATTAGATAGCACTATCCCAATAATGTTCAAGTTGATCAGGCTTAAACACATCAGGAATAAATTTAACCAAGAACAATCAAGAACACATAAGAATCAATTATAAAACAATTAGGCCTCACGATTCATAAACTAATGCTTGTTATTCCATGCCGATATATAAATTAGCTACTCATAATAATTAAACTAAACAAACATATAATATAATAATCAAACATAATCAAAATAATAATCTAACTAACGAAAACCAAGAAATCAAACCAGGGATTGGTTTCATGCAACACAAAGTAGTTGCGTGAATAATTCTTCAAAACCAAGCACTCCCCTCCCATGTTCCGTCTCGGTATATATATATTTATATACCAAACCAAAACCAAATCCAAATCAATTTCTAATTACTTTTCTTCTTATGGAAGAAATAAGGAAATAAAATAATATCTATTCTAATTCTAAATAACTAATTCCTACAATTAAGGAATTTTAAATGGAAGGAGATAATACAATCTTTATCAATATGGGAAGTGAATATCTTTAATTCTTCAAATCCAAATCTCTTCAATAATTCACTTTTCACCCCATAACTTCAGCAATTCTTCTTTTGCTTCTCTTCCTTCATCCCTGGAAAAATGTCTTATAAAATAAGAACATTTTCCATTGGAGCACATCGCCTCATTAAAAACCTTAACCTGGAAAACCCAGTGGGAAAAAACCGTTGGTTAAGGGAAAAAGAGTACAATGTATAGCTCCCTCTCAATTCTACGCAATTAATGAATTCCTGCACCAAAAATACCTTAAAGTGCAAATTATATCTCAATAAAATCATAATAATCCCACCAAATATGAACACAATTTAACACACATCAATTTCCAAAATATATTTAAAAATTGCAATGCCCCATTAAACAAGTTTTTAATTTTGACCCGAATCATTTTCACTAACACTTAGACCACTTATAAAAATTCCCGTTTCAATAACTTTTAACCTTTATTAAAACTATCTTTTTTTCTGAAAGTGTAAATCTAACTCTCTAAAATTGGAAAGTGCCATTCTAACTCTATGTTTTTGAACAATTATGCCAATATATCCCAATTGCACTATTCCGGCGTTGGCTGGACAAATTCAAGCGTTGATATAATCTGAAAATGAAAAAAAAACCATGGGCATAAAGCTTCCCCTTCTACCCTTCTGCCCGTTGCTAATGTGTCACCACCTTCACACACAATCGCCCTGCCGCCACTGCTCTCTGCCGCAGCCACCACCACTCAACCTACCAACGCCAGTTCACCCCACCACTCTTCCACCCCACCCCAAGCCCCATTCCCGCGACCACCCTTTAACTTGATCCCCCACCACCAAAACCCAGAAGCACAACAACCTTGCCACGCCCACCACCCTCTCACCGCTGATTCATTACACCACCCTTCCGCCCCCACCACCCTCTCATTGCTGATTCACTACACCACTCTTCCGCCCCTACCACCAACACCTAGATCTGCCACCACTCTTCCACCCCCATCCCTGCCCCCGCCCCCGCCCCCACCACTACACTTTCACCCCAGCTCCCGCCACCACCCACCGCCACAAATTCCACCAACCCGATTCCTAGCCCCAACCCGATTCACCACCAATTCCCACACTATCCCCGCCACGCTCTCAACCCCACCACTGATTCCCACCGATTCACCCTCACCCTATCCACTAGCACCAATTCCCACAGCCCCACCTCCACCCTAACCCCTTTGATCGATTCCCAGACATTCGCGGTGGCGAAGAAGAAGAAGAGAGTCCCACCGATTGTCGTGGCGAAGAAGAAGAAGAGAGTCCCACCGATTGTCGTGGCGAAGAAAAAGAAGAAATGACTGCATCACTTCTGTGGGGGAAAAGAGACATAATGGTGAACGTCGTTTCACTCACCAAAATAATCTGCAAACTCTATAGATGAGATTAGTACAGTAGTAAGCAGAGTCGATCCCACGAGGAACGAAGCAAAAACTATAATAAAATACCTACTAATATAGAACACTTTTGGTGTAGCCACCACGCCTTATTTTAAGATTTATCTAACAACTAATAATCAACTAAATAATATAAAATATGAAATAATAATGCAAACTAAAAAATATAAAAATCTAGCAAATATATGATGAATGCAATCGGCTCTGAATAACTCACATTAGTTAAACATCGATCATAAGCGCAAAGATAAATCAATTCATATGCATCTATCAGTTATAGGAAAGTAGGTACGCTTAACCTCCCCAATTCTTTCGTACTTTATCGACAATTAACCAGTTATAATTAACTAATTATAATTAACTAATTGTTTCTCTTACCAAGATGGTCCCGGAAAGTATTCGCTGAACCAGATACACACCTCAATAGCATTAAGAATGAAAAGAACTTGATATAGCAATTACCAAAGTAAAAGCAAATAGTAACGCACACTTAATTGTTCCCCATCTTGCTATTACAGTCTTAGCTAGTTAGTTGTTTTTCACAAGAACTCACTATTTACTAACCCTTTCCAACGATTACGTATTGGTGGAATTAGATAGCATTATCCCAATAATATTCAAGTTGATCGGGCTCAAATATATCAAGAATAAAATAACCCAAGAACAATCAAGAACACATAAGAATCAATAATAAAATAATTAGGCCTCACGATTCATAAACTAACGTTTATTATTCGATGCCATTATATAAATTAACTACTCATTATGATTAAACTAAACAAACAAATAATATAAACAATAAACATGATGTACTTAATAAAATAATAAAAAAAGAAAATCCAATCGTAATGTGTAATACAAAACCTGCGGACAATGTCCAATGCATATAATTAAGCTCCCAGTGATGCTTTGATCATGCAAAAATAATTATTCACCAAATAATGTTATGCGGCTCCAACTAAAACATGAGAGAAATTAAACTAGTGTATTACGAAACCAATAATATTTTGTATGATGTCTAATGTCTGCCGTCTCTGTATACGTGTGTGTGAATGAGAGAAACCTTCATCCAAATGAGGTGTGGGTTTATTAGACATTTATAGGCAATACAATGCTTAATTAATACAACTTGCGCTTACAGCCCATTACTCAACTCCTATACCCCCCCCAAGCGAAGCGTCGGGTTGACCAAAACGCAGAGCTTGGAACGAAAAAATTCAAACAACGCCTTTGGTAGCCCCTTGGTGAAGATATCCGCAAGCTGCAAGGAAGTAGGCACATGACTGACACAAAGCTTGCCAAAAGCCACCAGCTCCCAAACAAAATGATAATCGATGTCGATGTGCTTCGCCCGTTTATGAGCAACGGGATTCTGAGCCAAGAAGATCGCACTGTTGTTATCACACAACAACAAAGGCGAACCATCCAAGGGAAACGCAACTCCCGTAGTAGATGAGAAAGCCAAACCACTTCAGCCGCTGTGTTTGCGAGAGCACGATACTCCGACTCTGAGCTCGAGCGCGAGACAGAGGGTTGCTTCTTGGCACTCCAAGATACCAAATTACCACCCAAGAAAACTGCATAGCCGTAGGTCGAACGACGCATCTCCAAACAACGAGCCCAGCCAGCATCCGAGTAAGCACAAACATCAGAGGAACCACCCGAGCAGAAAGTAAGACCCAGATGAGGTGTGCCAGCCACATATCGAAGAATCCTGGTGATAGCTGTAAAATGATCCTCCCGGGGATCCTGAAGAAACTGACTAACCGAGTTAACGGCAAAAGCCAAATCCGGACGGGTGATAGTCAGATACTGGAGAGCACCAACAAGCGAGCGATAAAGAGTCGAATTACCAAAAGAAGCACTGGAGCTACGGGAAAGCTTATAAAGTAGTACAAATGGAGTGGTGACTGGAGAAGTCTTAGTCATGCCGGCTCGAGAAAGAATATCATGAGCATACTTGGCCTGGCCAAGGAAGATACCTGAAGGAGAAGAGGATACCTCAAGACCAAGAAAATAGTTCAAAGAACCTAAGTCCTTGATCGAGAATTCCAGATCAGTTCTGGTGATAAACTGACGAATCGCACCCGCATCATTACCTGTAAGGATAATGTCATCAACATAGACGAAAAGGTATAGCAGCGTAGAACCCCTAAAGAAAATAAACAGGGATGTATCCGAAGAACTGCAAAGAAAACCAAGCTGGCATAGATAAGAACTGAATCTATCAAACCATGCCCGAGGAGCCCGGTTAAGGCCATAAATAGACTTCTGAAGATGACAAACATAATCAGGATGAGCAGGGTCCTTATGCCCAACAGGATGAGCCATATAAACTGGAGTATCAAGAACACCATTAAGGAAGGCGTTCTTCACATCAAGCTGATACAACGGCCATTTCTGAAGCGTAGCTATAGCAAGAACAGTCTGAACTGTAGCAGCCTTGACCACGGGGCTGAAGGTGTGATCAAAATCGAAACCAAGAATCTGCGAAAAACCTTGAGCAACCAGACGGGCCTTGTAACGATCAATAGTCCCATCGGATCTGTATTTCAGACGAAACACCCACTTCGAACCCACAACATTGGCATCCAAAGGCCGAGGCACCAACTCCCAAGTGTTCTATCGACGAAGCGCATTCATCTCTTCATCCATTGCACTGACCCATTTTGGATCCTTAAGAGCTGTACGAAAATTTTGAGGCTCAAAATGAACCAAAACTGCAGCTAGAAGACCAGTGGGAATAAAATCAGGATGAGATGTAGGACGACGAGTACCATCCTGATTTCTGGTGGTCATATGATGAACCCTCTGCGGCGGAGCATCAGAATCTGAAGAGGACCCAGAGGAAGCGGAGGAACTCGAAGATGGAGAAGCCGGCATCAACGATGAAGTGATCAATGGAGTAACTGGGACCTCCGGAATGGACATGGGAGGCGGTAGGCAAGCCGAGAATGGAGACTGATCACAAAGAGTACAAGGACCAGAAACTACCGAGGAGGACAAGACCGGCTCAGAAGTAGACTGATCAGGATCCAGAAATGTAAGAACATCCAAGGATGAAAAATCCTGCTCAGTGCTCCCATTAGCTAAGGGAAAGCACGTTTCGTCAAAACGAGTATGGCGAGTGATATAAATTCGACCAGTGACACTATCCAGACAGTGAAACCCCTTATACTGAGAACTGTAACCAATAAAGATACAAGGAATGCTACGAGGAGAGAGCTTATGATCAGCATAAGGTCGGACAAAGGGATAAACCCAACAGTCAAAAGGCCAAAAGTTTGAGTAGTATGGAGTTTGACCAAACAAGAGGCTGTAAGGGGAAACACTATCAAGAACAGGAGTGGGCAACCGGTTTATAGTGTAGACACCAGCTGCAAAAGCATTATCCAAGTGTGACAAGGGCAAGTGATAATGGAACAACATAGTCAACCCCATTTCAGTTATATGTCGATGCTTGCATTCCACACGACCATTTTGTTCCGGAGTATAGGGGCACGATAACTGATGATGAATGCCCTTAGAGGCAAAATAGGAGCGTAGACGATGATTGAGAAATTCTGTACCACCATCACTCTGGAAGGTCTTGATAGTGGTAGAGAATTTGTTCTGTACAAGTGCCTCAAACTGCATATAAACGTCTACAAAATCCAATTTTCTGCGAAGCAGGTATAGCCAGGTAAAGCGAGAATGATCATCCACAAAGATGGCATAATAAGAAAACCCATTTTTCGATAAAATCGGGACAGGCCCCCATAAATCACAATGAATCAAGTCCAAAACCTTCAAAGCCCGTTTGGGATTAATAAGAAAGGATTGCTTTTGACCTTTAGCCATAACACAGGGAGTACACAGACCCGGCTTAGGTAATAAGGAAGAAGCACACAAAACACCAGTCTTAATCAAAGTAGAAATAATGCTAGGGGCCATATAGCCAAGACGAGCATGCCATAAATCAAATGACACTCGAGTTTTATTCTGAGAAATAAAAGACAATAAGGCAGTCTCTCCTCTATCCAGCACATAGAGACCATGTTCACTGTGGCCTCTTCCCAGAATCCCCTTGGTAACTTTGTGCTAAATAATAAAATTCCGGTCATCAAATATCACATATGCATCAAGGTCCTTAGTAAGACGACTTATAGAGAAAAAAAATTAGAAACTTTCGGAGCATATAAAACATCAGACAGTCGCAAAGAAGGAGTAAGCTGACAATCACCAATGGAATGAATACCAATAGAATCACCATTACCAACTGAAATTCAAGAATTACCAGAGTTTGGAGTGACACTCTCCAAGGCAGAGGTGGAAGAGCTGAGATGATTGGTTGCTCTAGAGTCGATGTACCAATCAGAGGTGACATGAGAAGGCTCCATGTGAAACGAGCACTGGAATTGTTCAACCAGCAGGCAGATGCACCATGGCGAGGACGCGGAGGAAAAAGCTTGAAGCACGTTTGAGCAGTGTGGTCGGGCTTGTCATAATAACGACAAGTGATATCATGGCGAGCAGAACTAGGACCACTAGTGCCACCAGAGTATGAAAGACGTCCACTGCCGCGACTTCGGCCGCCAGAGCGGCCATTCCGACCGGCGCGTGAGCCCCACGCGCCGCCACCACTCCTGCTGGATTTTACCTCTGCCAAAAAGGAAACAGGGGCTGCTCCAGGACCCCCAAAATTCTGTAAATTCTTCAAAAAAGCCTCTTGATTCTCCGCATCAGTAACAACATCAACATATTGCGAAGTCAGAGAACGAGACAGCAACGGGGCACTAAAATCACTATAATCAGCCCCAAGAGCATGCAAAAACCATAACACCATATCATCATTTGTAGCAGGAGCGTCCATGGCAGCAAGTTTATCAAATAAAACCTTAAACTGGAGATGAAAATCATGCACAAAACTAGTTTTGCGAAGATTCATGATTTGCACACGCAAGCTTAACACAGAAGACTTACTACGATTCTGAAAAACAGTAGCAAGAGTATCCAAAATTTGAGCAGCAGTCTCACAGGCAGAGATTTTGGACATTACCTCAATAGAGACCGAAGAGAGAAAGAGACAACACAACTTTTCGTCATCAGCGATCCATTGATCATGGGAAGCCTTCAACCGGTCATAATCCTCACGCTTGGGGGTAGAACCCGAGGAAGAGGCGGCTGTGAGGAACGTTGGCAGCATCGGCAACGAGGGCACGGATTGGAACCATCAAGATGCCCCAACAATTTCTGAGACCTAAAGAGAAGCTGCACCTGCTTCCTTCACATCATGTAATTGGAGGAATCGAGCTTGATCGTCATCAGATGAATCATATTGCTGTAAGAAAGCTTGGCTTCTGCCATGATTTAAAAAAGAGAAAAAATAAAATTGATGAATGAGGGAGGGAGAGAGACGAAGGGCGGATGGGGATGGGAAGGGAGAGAGACGCAAGGCGTCAGTTATGGAAGAGAGAAAGCCAAAAGGCACTGGCTGATACCATGTAAATGAGAGAAACCTCCATCCAAATGAGGTGTGAGTTTATTAGACATTTATAGGCAATATAATGCTTAATTAATACAACTTGGGCTTACAGCCCATTACTCAACTCCTATAGTGTGTCTCTCCAAGTCTGCGTATATGAATATATACGCATCAATTACAATTCAAAGCTGATTCGGATTCTTCTTCCGAAATCAATTAAAATATTTTATAATTCTAATTAACTAATTTCTAAAATTAAGGAATTTCAAATGGAAGGAGATAATACAATCCTTATCAATATGGGAAGTGAATATATTTATTTTCTTCAAATCCACATCTCTTTACTAATTCACTTTTCACCCCATAACTTCTGCAATTCTTGTTTTGCCTCTCTTCCCTCTTCCCTCATCCCTGTGAAATGTCTTATAAAATAAGAACATTTTCCATTGGAGCACATCGCCTCATTTAAAACCTTAACCCGGAAAACCTAGTGGGAAAAAACCGTTGGTTAAGGGAAAAAGAGTACAATGTATAGCTCCCTCTCAATTCTTCACAATCCATGAATTCCTGCACCAAAAATACCTTAAAGTGCAAATTATATATCAATCAAATCATAATAATCCCACAAAATATGAACATAATATAACACACGTCAAATATCCTCACACTTGAATCATGTTTGTCCTCAGGTATGAAGTGAAGAATATAAGAGCAATCAACAATCCACAATGTTCATAAGTTCTCATTCCCTCATACGACACTATCTAAAATGACCCTAAAAATAAAAGGTAAGATAGAAACACAAATCACACAACGAGACAAACAAAAATTCAACATTTAAAAACTCTAGCTTCTACTCTTATAACAATAATATTTCCCCTGCCAAGGAGTAAAGGATCACGTTAACGCACCTTGAAATCATCAACCCTTAAAGTAATTGGAATAAAATGTTCAAGATCAGAAAATCTAATCATCAATTCAGTCAAAATCGGACAAGTAATGAATATTTTCTCACGATTCCACTCAATCACTCTCAATATATGAAGGACATTCACTCAAATAATTCACAAGTTATAACATAGAGAAGTTAATATGCAAATCAGGAAGGTCTTTCTCAAGGGTTGTAACGAGGCTAGGGACCATTCAGATTAGTGAGATCCTAAGGGTTCTAAGCTCAAACAATATCGATCAAATTATTATGCATGTTTTTTTTTCTTCAACCATCATCCATGTATAGTAGACATTCACCAATAATATTCATCTCATGGCTATTATGAGAAAGCCAAATAATATCACATCAAATGTAGGTGCTATTTTTTTTCTTTTTCGTTTTTCTTTTTTTTCAGCACCACTCCTCTCCAATACAGTCCAAAATCAGTACTTTTTAGAGAAAATCGCAACATAAAAATAAGATTTTTTTTCTCTTTTTTTTCACAGTTACGCCCCTCCAGTTTGGCCAAATTGAAACCCAGTGTCATTGTTCATAATAAAATTCAGCCTTCAATTTTCAAAACCGTTCAGTCTGGGCAAACTGGACACATACCCAGTAATGTCATCAACTCAAGAGAACACAATGGATGAATTCATCAACATCAACTCCAAGAACATGCATAATAGGGCCAAGAGAAAGGATAAGACAAGGCTTTGGATAAATATATAATAACTCATATCAAAGAAGATAGTCAAAACTTCAAAGTGTTTCACTAGGGGGTTAGTATAATTGGTAGGCAATTTAAGCTGTGTGGTTCATCCTAGTGTCTTCCATCACTTTCACACATAACAACTCCAATTATAACAATGTGATCTCTCAGAACAAAGATTGACGTAGAGAGTGCTCTACTCTAGCTCAAACCTCACTTTAGTAGGCTAAAATATTCAATTAAACTCGTCCTTTTTCGTCATCCCAAAAATCATACCAATAAAATTTCACAAATCATAGAAAATATCATTCAAAAACTTCAAGGCATGTCATATTTACCAAGTTTGTTACAATGAAGTTTACAACCGGTAGCGTACTTTTATCAAGAGCCACTAGAATTTTCGCATGTCAAATTATCGACTCATAACAACACAAAAACACATGTTTAACTCAAAAAAGCTGAAATAATTTTTTTTATTTTTCCCAAAAATACAAAATAAAATACACAAGAAACCTCCTCACACTTAAACATTGTTTGCCCTCAAGCAAATAATGCAAAGCTCTTATGAGAAAAGGTTTAACACACAGAAAAAATCATAAAAATGACAAAGGAAAGAGGGAACTTAAAGTGGTGGTTTGGAGGAATTTTTTATCAAGAGGAAAGCATTTGATCATAATCAGGTTCTGCCGCAGGCCTCCCGTTTGGCCAAACGAAACCCTGCGAGTCCAGCTTTCAAAAGGTGTGAATTCTCCATGGTGCCAATTCAAGTACTTCAAATCTGTAGATTAAGAATTGAGATCAGATGAGACATTGAAATTCCTAAAATATAAAAAAATATAAAAAACTTAAAAGAAAGAAAAAAACTAAGAAAATTGGGTTGCCTCCCAACTAGCGCTTTTGTTTATAGTCTTTGGCTAGACTTTTGGATGCCTTTAATGAATATTTGTTGGGCACAATGGAATTTCTTCCATTAATGCCACCTGAGAAGTATCATAGTACGGCATAAGGCGATGACTATCAACGAGGAATGCATTTTTTGCGTTCATACCTATAATTTCTACCATCCCATCAGGCCAAACATAAGCCACTTTGAATGGTCTAGTCCATTTAGACTTGAATTTCCATGACACATGTCGAAAGTTGGACTCAGAAATAAGAACTTTCTGCCCAACCACGAATTACTTAGAATTCAAATCTCTATCATGCCACATCTTATTGCGCTCCTTGTACCGCATAGATTGATCAAACCCTTTCAATCTTAGTTCTCCCAATTCTTGGAGTTGACACTTTGTTTCTTCCTCACACTTGAGCGACTCCATACTCACTGGAAGAGTATCATCATCACCTTGATAAACATGCTTCAGATCGGGTGGTAACGCCTTCAACTCCAATTTTGAGGTTTTCACATCCAATGGGTCTAGTCTTGCGGATGGGTTCCGTTTGGACAAACCGGACCCTGTACGAACTTCATAAATTTTTAGAACATCCATTTCGAACTGAGTCGAGTTGGGTATTCCTTTATTTATTTCAGTTCTGGGCACTACTTTTTGAGAGTGCACTGAACACACAAATTTGAGGATTTCCTTATTACTTGAGACTTGAACATTTACCTCTTCTGGACTTGTAGGAATTTGAATTCCCAAATTATCGTGCAAAACTTTAGTCTCAAGAGAATCTTGGACAAACGGGTCAGTATGATCAATTGCATTCACATTCTCAGCATCTATAGATTTCTACATGGGTTTATCAGTGTTGAGTGTGTACTTATCACCAAAATAATCAAGTGAAATAGTTCCATTCCTAACATTAATAATGGTGTTTGCAGTTTTCAAGAATTGACGAACCAACAATACCCCTTGTGTTTCCTTATCATTGGTATGATTAATTTTTACCACATAAAAATCTGCTGGGTACACAAAGTTATTGACTCACACAAGCACATTTTCCAACAACCCTACAGGACATACACAAGATTTATCTGCCAATTGAATTACCACTCTAGTGTCTACCATTTCAGCTCCAATTAAAGTTTGATACACAGATAATGGCATGACATTAATTGAAGCTCCTAAATCACACATGGCAGCATTGATCTTCTTATCTCCTATATAAGAATGTAAGGAAAACATGCCTGGGTCCTTGCACTTTTGAGGCAATTTCTTTTGGATCACAGCTGACACAGATTCACTCATCATGATCTTGCTTGAATCCTTTGGCTTTCCTGCAATAAAATATTTCAAGAACTTGCTTACTGGTGGTAACTTTATGGTCTGCAAGAATGGAAGATTAATCTCCATTTTTCCAAAAATTGATACAAAATCCATAGGCTCTTCATTTTTCTTTTCTAATCTACGAGGGAAAGGAGGCAAAAATTTAAGTGCAGGATCATGTAAACTCAACCTCTTACTTACCTCAGCTGGTACCTTGGATTTACCTTTATCTCGGGTCTCAATAGGCTCAGGATTCTCAGAGTTTGTGGTGATTTTGTCGCCCTTTTCCTCCGTTACTTGATTCTAAATTTCTGCTGCAGGGTTCGGTTTGGCCAAACCAGACCCTCCGTCAGTGAACTCCTTCGCTTCTTTGCTTGCAGATTTCAATGGTAATGCACCAACTACCTTTCCACTTCTGAGTGTGACCTGATTTACCATCTCATGAGGGTTCAATTGGACCTGAGAAGGTAACCCTGGTTGTTTCATTCTGAGTTCATTCATGGAATTTGATAAATGGGTGATTTGTCGCGTATGCTCCTCTAAAGTTGTTTCAATCTTCTCAAACCTTTGGTGTTGCTTTTGCATCATGTCCATCATTATGTCCAGATTATCATTCAAAGATTTCTCTTGACCACCTTGATGGGGCTGAGGGAAAAACTGAAGCCTCTCGTTGCATTGATGGAACATAGGGTCGTCGGTAATGCTGAGGCTGCTGCGGAGGGAGACCTTGTTCTCTCCACTGGAAGTTAGGGTGATCCCTATACCTTGGATTGAAATCATGGGGATATGGTCCACCTTTTTGCTGCCTCTTATTGAAATCTCCCATAGCATTTGATTGGATAGGTATCTCTCCCATGGTAAGAATGCATTGTAATGTCGTATGGTTAACTGCTCCACACGTATCGCAAGACCCTTCTTGTACATATGCAACCTTGTCAACGACCTTGGATAGCATTTTCTCCATTCTTTCCATCCTTTCCTTGATCTCATCTTTTTCGGGAGTGGATGTTTGTGCCACCTTCTTCAAGATTCGTACTTCCTGCTGATCATACTCCTTCTTAGAGTCCACCAACCTCTTGATGATCTCTCTAGCTTCATTCACTCGAAGATGAGAAAATCCACCACTACTAGAAGAGTTCACCAAGTCCTTGTTACTGGATGTCATCCCTTGATAGAAGCATTGAAGCAGCTGGTCTTCCGTCATTTGGTGATTAGGGCAACTGTCTACCAACTTTCTGAACCTCAGCCAATACATACTCAATGGTTCATCATATTCTTGCTTGATGCTTGTGATCTCCTTCTTCAAGGCATCTTTTCTTGTGGCTGGAAAGTAGTACTCCAAGATTAATATCTTCAATTCTGCCCATGTCGCAATGGAGTTGGGGGAAAGCTCGAAAACCACTGATTTGCTGCTCCTATCAAACTGAATGGGAATGCCACCAACTTGAATTGATCTTTCGTCACGGTGGATGGCCACTTTTGAACCTTACAAATCTTGACAAATTCGCTCAAAAAGTTGTAAGGGTCTTCAGTGCTTCTCCCGTGGAACTTGGGGAGTACGTTCAGGAATGCCAGCTTGATCTCAATAGGATTTTCGGTCTCTGGCAGCTGAATAGGAGTAGGGGGATCATCTTCACTATGACCAGTAAGTTCCCACATGTATGGATTGTTTGGGTTCTGCCCAGGATTCAGATTTTGGCCAACTCCGTCCATCTCGATGTCAGTTCCCAAATCCGAGGTAGTTGCTGAAATTGCAACGGGTTTAGTTTGTCCAAATCGAAGGGTCTCGGCAGAACCTACTTTCCGCACCTTTGTTCGCTTTCTGTTCTACTTGGCTGTCTTCTCAACTTCCGGGTCGAATATTAAATTAGGCCTGGATAATCTACTCATAAACCAAGCACAAAAACACACAGATTAGTAGGAGAAAAAATTATAGAAATTGACTTACCGTTCCCCGGCAGCGGCGCCAATTTGGTGAACGTCGTTTCACTCACCAAAATTATCTGCAAACTCTATAGATGAGATTAGTACAGTAGTAAGCAGAGTCGATCCCACGAGGAACGGAGCAAAAACTATAATAAAATACCTACTAATATAGAACACTTTTAGTGTAGCCACCACGCCTTATTTTCATATATATCTAACAACTAATAATCAACTAACTAAGATAAAATATGAAATAATAATGCAAACTAAAAAATATAAAAATCTAGCAAATATATGATGAATGCAATCGGCTCGGAATAACTCACATTAGTTAAACATCAATCATATGCACAAAGATAAATCAATTCATATGCATCTATCAGTTATAGGAAAGTAGGTACGCTTAACCTCCCCAATTCTTTCGTACTTTATCGACAATTAACCAATTATAATTAACTAATTGTTTCTCTTACCAAGATGGTCCTGAAAAGTATTCGCTGAACCAGATACACACCTCAATAGCATTAAGAATGAAAAGAACCTGATATAGCAATTACCAAAGTAAAAGTAAATAGTAATGCACACTTAATTGATCCCCATCTTGCTATTACAGTCTTAGCTAGTTTGCTGTTTTTCACAAGAACTCGCTACTTACTAACCCTTTTCAACGATTACGTATTGGTGGAATTAGATAGCATTATCCCAATAATATTCAAGTTGATCAGCCTCAAATATATCAAGAATAAAATAACCCAAGAACAATCAAGAACACATAAAAATCAATTATAAAACAATTAGGCCTCACGATTCATAAACTAATGCCTGTTATTCCATTCCGATATATAAATTAGCTACTCATGATGATTAAACTAAACAAACAAATAATATAAACAATAAACATGATGTACTTAATAAAATAATAAAACAAGAAAATCAAATCGTAATGTGTAATACAAAACCTGCGGACAATGTCCAATGCATATAATTAAGCTCCCAGTGATGCTTTGATCATGCAAAAATAATTATTCACCAAACAATGTTATGCGGCTCCGACTAAAACATGAGAGAAATTAAACTAGTGTATTACGAAACAAATAATATTTAGTATGTTGTCTAATGTCTGTCGTCTCTGTATACGTGTGTCTCTCCAAGTCTGCGTATATGAATATATACGCATCAATTACAATCCAAAGCTGATTCGGATTCTTCTTCCGAAATCAATTAAAATCTATTCTAATTCTAATTAACTAATTTCTAAAATTAAGGAATTTCAAATGGAAGGAGATAATACAATCCTTATCAATATGGGAAGTGAATATATTTATTTTCTTCAAATCCACATCTCTTTACTAATTCACTTTTCACCCCATAACTTCTGCAATTCTTCTTTTGCCTCTCTTCCCTCATCCCTGGGAAATGTCTTATAAAATAAGAACATTTTTCATTGGAGCACATCGCCTCATTTAAAACCTTAACCTGGAAAACCTAGTGGGAAAAATCTGTTGGTTAAGGGAAAAAGAGTACAATGTATAGCTCCCTCTCAATTCTTCACAATCCATGAATTATTGCACCAAAAACACCTTAAAGTGAAAATTATATCTCAATCAAATCATAATAATTCCACAAAATATGAACACAATATAACACACATCACATAAACTGAGGGTGGAGGATTTGTGGGTTGATGGGAAAAAGAAGAAATGGCTGATTTGACAATTTGCTGGGAAAATTGACAAAGGAGAGACGGGGTGAAAATAAGGTTTTTTAAATTAGGAATTGCTAAGGGTAAAATAGTCCTTTCAAGTTTTCCAAAAATTTTATTTTTTTCAACAGGGGTATAATGGCCAGTTTACTGAATTCTGGCCAATTTCAGGTTTCCAGAGTTAGTTTGACACATTCGTCCAAAAATTAAGGTTAGATTTTCCCTTTCATATTTTACAGGGTTAGATTGAAACTTTTGACCAAAACATAAGATCATTTTAGCATTTAACTCGTATAATTATCTATACATTACAATATATTTTAGAAAAAAAATGCTCTTATAACCCTACCTAGTTGACATAAGTGCCAATATAACCTTTCAATATTCGAAAGTACCAATATAACCCTATCTAGTTAGTGAAAGTGCCAATATAACCCTATAGGTTTAAAGGATGTGCTGATATAACCCTACAAACATTAGGAATGTGCTGATATAACCCAATAAGATTGCATAATGTGCTGATATAACCCTACATGTTCCGGCGGCGGTCCGGCGAACTATGAGGGTAAAATTGTCCACCTAATTTCAGAGTTTGCCCAAAGAGTATTTTGGTCGATTTACATAGAGTCAACGCCAAAAAATTTGGGTCAATGCCAGAAATGGGGTCTGAGGGTTATATTGGCACTTTTATTAACTAGTTAGGGTTTTATTTGAGCTAAAGATTATCATAGGATTATATTAGTACTTACTCAAGTAGATAGGGTTATATTGGCATTTATCCCTATATTTTAAATTTTATTTAAAATTATCGAAACCTCGTTGAATTAAATAAAAACAAACAACTAATCACCAGATTAATTACATCAGTTATAAAATGACTCCGTTTAACGGTTGATCAGTTTTAAACAAGACTTTGTGACAAATTAACACTTCAAATTTCTAGTTGTAGTTTTTGGTGAATAATTTTTTGAATTAGGGATTCGACTCAATTTTTTAATTTCATAAACTCTCTTTTACAAATATTTTCATGTTTTATGATTCTATTTATGTTTTGAACGTAATCAGCCTCATCATTATTTAACTACTATTGTATTATTAAACTTTTCATAAATAGAGTGCCTCGTGTCAACATAGTGTAGGTATAACCATCAGCGGTTCTGATACGCGATGTTTTCTTGTAAATGGCACAAAATCGATGTCACAGTAATTATCCGACGACGAACATATTTTCCGTAACTAAGGAACATTGAGGGATGGCTGCGAGCGAATATCTAATGGTGGTTGTCAAATAACCGTCATGTTTTATGTAAAGAACAACGTTGGTCATGACATAACTGCCAATGAATGTTATAATTAATGATGGTTTCCAGTGAACGCCGCGAATGAAGCTAAGTTCTAATGTTGGAACAAATGACGCTTGTGTGGTCAAAGTTTGAAAGTGTAGCTATCATAATCCAGTTAGCATCTTATCCATAGTTAAGTATTTAACCTAGAATTTTATTGTTTTTATAGCTTAAATTTAGAAATCTTGAACCTAGAAATGCTTAGGGTCCACATTCGAGAATTAATTGGATTTTGTAGGAAATTGAACTTGTTGCCCATAATTGATGGTTTAAAACTTTGATCAACTTTTTTAAAGGTGCATACTAGATCTCAGAATTTGTCACTTCCCTCCTTGCCATCGTTCATGTAAAAAATATTCTTCAATTTTTTAACTACACCCGATAAGTCTTGCATGTTTAATTTCTAATTCATCCATCAGCAATATTGATTAATCGTTTGTGCCATTGCATTTTTTATTTTAAAGTGCTAGGTTGAAGCCCAAAGCCTAATTTTATGAAAGTGTTCAATCCGGTGACAATCTCAATGGATTTCAAGTTTCTGTCACGTTTTGGGGAGAATAACCTTGAGATATGTCTAGGTCTAATATGGATATTGGGGGAATATGAGGAGCGGCTTCTAGTTGAAAGCATGCTTTGATCATTTGCAGAGGCAGATCCATAATAATTTGTTAAAGGGGATGGGGCACAATAACATTAAAAAACAGTAGTTAAAAGCCAGTGGAAAAAGAGTATAGTGTTATCATCTAAATCTATAATAAATAAAAATAAATAAATAAAACCTAATTCGTGTCATTCCCTCTGAGGTCGACAAGTTTCGTCCTCAAAACGTGAACGATCTTCAAAAATAAATGGAGATAAATGTCCCAAGTCATCCCTGTGAAATCTTACTAATAAATGGTGATTGGACGCTCACTAGGCATGACCGGGATATTGATGTGGCTTGTGGCTTGTGACTTGTGAGACGATAAATAGTAGGAGAGAAAAAAAGATATCTTGCGATAAATTCAGTAACTCGGGCTAAATTGGTGTCACACGATATGAAGTATAGAACAGCTATTTCGCACGTGAGGTGACCGTGTCTTCAAGATATGCATGAGCAAGACTCACTCGCCTTCCTTGTGGCTTGCGCGCGTGTGTCACGCGTCGAGTGTTCTTTGCTGCTGGACTTGTATCCGCAGACGCTGACCTTCTCGTCGCTGGAGTTGCAATGAACGAAAGAGCATACGACACCTTAAGTGTTGGTCGGCATCAAAGCTGGTCACGATCTGAGAAATGGTGGACGGTAGCTTCTGATGGTTGGAGATGGAGAAGAATAATGGCGGTGCAGCAGCGGGTTTATCGGAGATGAACAGAGAGGCCGATGGGAACACAGTGGAGCTCGCGGGAGATGAGCGGTACAATGGTGATTAACAGTGTAGCACCAGGGAGGGTGAAGATGACCGGAGTGGCAGTGATAAAGATTCTAGGAAGGTGGATGACTGGCGGCGGAAGTTGCCAGATATTTTTTAAAAAAAAATAAATTTTAAAAAAACTTGAAAACCCTGTTGAATTTTCGGCCACCAAGGATTTGCTCTGATACAAACAGGTATAAATCCCCCTGCGTAGAATCTAGATTGCGAAATTAAGATCTTTGACTAAATAAGGAAACTCGCAAACCCTTCAATGCCGCACGAAATTCAAGGTCTAGCCCTTCGGGTACACTCAATTTTGACTCGCTCTCTAACTAGCCTTCAGGATTATATTACAAGGTTTACTGATACTTAACTAACCCTCGGGGTTAAGCAACCATGGAAAAACAAGCAAGAAAAGAGTATGAACTCCAAAGGTTATACTTTGATTGATAAAAGTGGTTGTTAAAATAATGTTGAAAACCACATCTATTTTATAATACATAGGTATGGTCTTCAAGAATACAAAGAAGAAACTGAAAATGGATTATGGCAGCTTTGAAAAGCTAAAACCATATTTATCTAGACTACCTAAAATAAATTACTATATTCTTCAAGATAAATCTTGAATGAATATTGTCTTATCTAATCTTACCAAATCTAATTCTAATTAAATCACAACTGAATATTCTTAACCCTAAAATATATGCATGACTGAAACATTAACTCTTCCAAGACCAACATGGCTGAATTAATGGGCCTTATTCTAAAATAAAATAAATGATCACACTACCTCATCAAAACAAAAGTGGGAAAAGAGTGTAGCGTTATCTTCTAAAAACTCTAATAAATAAAAATAAATAAATAAAACCTAATTCGTACCATTCCCTCTGAGGTCGAAAAGTTTCATCCTCGAAACGTGAACAAACTTCAAAAATAAATGGAGATTAACATCCCAAGCCATCCGTGCGAAATCCTGCTAATAAATGATGACTGGACATTGAGTAGGCAGTGACTGGGATGCTGATGTGGCTTCTAACTCATGAGACAATAAATAGCAGGCGAGAAAATGAGATATCTCGAGATAAATTCAGTAACTCGCACTAAATTGGTGTCACACGATATGAAGTAAGAAACAGCTGTTTCCCAAGTGTGGCGAACGCATCTTCAAGATACGGGCGAGTGAGATTCACTCCCCTTCCCGGTGGCTTGCGCGTGTGTATCACACACCGAGTGTTCTTTGGTGCTAGACTTGTATCCGCAGACGCTGACCTTCTCGTCGTCAGAGTTGCGATGAACAGAAGAGCATACGATGAATTTGGTGGTTGGTCGGCATTAATGCTGGTCATGATATGAGAAATGGTGGACGGTAGCTTCTGATGGTTGGAGATGGAGAAGAATACGGTGGTCCAGCAATGGGTTCATCAGAGATGAACTGAGCGGTGGTGAGAACACGGTGGAGCTCGCAGGAATCGACCAATACAACGGTGATTGGCAGTGTAGCAGTGAGGTGGCAGTGAAGATTCTTGTGGGGTGGATGTCTGGCCCGCAAGTTGCCGGATAAATTTTTTTATTAATTTTTTTTCAAAAACAAATTCAAACAAAACATGAAATCCATGTTGCATTTTTGGCTACCAAGAATTTTTTGCTTTGCTCTGATACCAACTGATATGAATCCCCTTCCGAAGAATCTGGATTGCGGAATTAAGATCTTTGACAAAACAAGGGAACTCGCAAACCCTTGAACGTCACACAAAATTCAAGGTCTAGACCTCGGGGTATGCTCAATTTCGACTCACTCTCTAACTAGCCCCCAGGATCAGATTACAAGGTTTATTGATACTTATTTAACCCTCGGGCTTAAGCAACAATGGAATAGCTTGCAAGCAAAGAGTATGAACTCAAAAGGTTGCATTTTGATTTAATAAAAGTGGTCGTTAAAATAATATTGAAAACCACCCCCATTTATAGTACATAGGTATGGTCTTCAAGAATACAAACAAGAAAAGGATTATGGCGGCTTTGAGAAGCTAAACCCATATTTATCTAGAGTACCTAAAATAAATGACTATGATCTTCAAGATACATCTTGAATGAATATTGTCTTGTCTAATCTTACCAAATCTAATTCTAATTAAATCAGAACTGAATATTCTTAACCCTAAAATAAATGCATGACTGAAACGTTAATTCTTCCAAGGCCAACATGGCTAAATTAATGGGCCTTATGCTAAAATAAATTAAATGATCACACTACCTCATTAAAAAACCCAGTGGGAAGAGAGTATAGCGTTATCTTCTAAAAACCCCAATAAATAAAAATAAATAAAGAAAACTTAATTCGTATCATTCCCTCCAAGGCGAAATGTTTCATCCTTGAAACGTGAATGATCTTCAAAAATAAATGGATATAAACGTTACAAGCTATCCCTGCAAAATCTTGCTAATAAACAGTGACTGGACACTGAGTAGGCATTGACTAGGATGCTGATGTGGCTTCTAACTCGTGAGACAATAAACAGAAGCCGACAAAATGAGATATCTTGCAATAAATTTAGTAACTTGCACAAAATTAGTGTCACGTGATATGAAGTATGGAACAACTGTTTCGTACATGTGGCGATCGCATCTTCCAAGATACGTGCGAGTGAGATTCACTCGCCTTCCTGTTGGCTTGCGCATGTGTGGCATGCACTGATTATTCTTCACTGCTAGACTTTATCCGCAGACGCTGACCTTCTCGTCGGTGGAGTTGCGATAAATAGAAGAGCAGACGACGACTTCGGTGGTCAGTTGGCGTAAATGGTGGTCACGATCTGAGAAACGGTGGATGGTAGTTTCTGATGGTTGGAGATAGAGAAGAATAACGGTGGTGCAGCAGCGGGTCCGTCAGAGATGAAATGAGCGGCCGGTGAGAACATGGTGGAGCTCCCGGAAGATGAGCGGTACAATGGTGATTGGCAGTGAAGCAGCGGGGTTGGTGAAGATGATCGGAGTGGCGGCGGTGAAGATTCCAATGCAGTGGATGCCTTTCGAATCAAGTTGCATGATAATTTTTTTAAAAAAATAATTCAAAAATAAATTCAAACAATACTTGAAATCCCTGTTGAATTTTCAGCCACCAAGGATTTTTCACTTTGCTCTGATACCAGCTGATATGAATCCCCTTCCGAAGAATTTGGATTGCAAAATTAAGATCTTTGACAAAAAAAAAGGGAACTCGCAAACCCTTTAATGTCGTACAAAATTGAAGGTCCAGCCCTTAGGGTACACTCAATTTTGACTAGCTCTCTAAATAGCCCTTAGAATCAGATTTCAAGGTTTATTGATACTTAACTAACCCTCGGGGTTAAGAAACCATGGAATAGCTCGTAACCAAAGAGTATGAACTCAAAAGGTTGTATTTTGATTAATAAAAGTGGTCGCTAAAATAATGTTGAAAACCACCCCTATTTATAGTACATAGGTATGGTCTTCAAGAATACAAACAAGAAACTGGAAAGGATTATGGCAGCTTTGAAAAGCTAAAACCATATTTATCTAGACTACTTAAAATAAATGACTATATTCTTCAAGATAAATATTGAATGAATATTTCCTTATCTATTCTTACCAAATCTAATTCTAATTAAATCCGAACTGAATATTCTTAACCCTAAAATAAATGCATTACCGAAACATTAATTCTTCCAAGGCCAACATGGCTGAATTAATAGGCCTTATGCTAAAATAAAATAAATGATCACACTACATCATTAAAAAAACCCAATGGGAAAAGAGGAAAGCGTTATCTTCTAAAAACCCAAATAAATAAATATAAATAAATAAAACCTAATTCGTATCATTCCCTCCGAGGTCGAAAAGTTTCATCCTCAAAACGTGAACAAACTTCTAAAATAAATGGAGATAAACATCTCAAGCCATCCGTGCAAAACCTTGTTAATAGACGGTGACTGGACGCCGAGTAGGCAGTGACAGGGATGCTGATGTGGCTTCTAACTCATGAGACAATAAACAGGAGGCGATAAAATGAGATATCTCGAGATAAATTCAGTAACTCGCGCTAAATTGGTGTCACCCGGTATAAAGTATGGAACATCTATTTTGCAAGTGTGGCGAACGCGTCTTCAAGATACGCGCGAGTGAGATTCACTCGCCTTCCTAGTGGCTTGCGCGTGTGTGTCACACACCGAGTGTTCTTTGGTGCTGGACTTGTGTCTGCGGACACTGACCTTCTCGTCGTCGGAGTTATGATTAACAGAAAAGCAGACAATGTCTTTGGTGGTCGGTCGGCATCAATGCTGGTCATGATCTTTGAGACGGTAGCTTTTGATGGTTGTAGGTAGAGAAGAATAACGGCGGTACAACAACGGGTTCGTCTGAGATGAACTGAGCGGCCGGTGATAACACGATGGAGCTCGCGGGAAACGAGCACTACAACGGTGATTGGCAGTGTAGCAGTGCGGTTGGTGAACATGACTGGAGTGGTGGCGGTGAAGATTTCGGTGGGGTGGATGTCTGGCGGCGCAAGTTGCCTGATAATTTTTTAAAAAAATTTTTGAAAATAAATTCAAACAAAACTTGAAATCCCTGTTTAATTTTCGACCACCAAGGATTTTTCGCTTTGCTCTGATACCAACAGATATGAATCCCCATGCGAAGAATTTGGATTGTGGAATGAAGATCTTTGACAAAACAAGGGAACTCGCAAACCCTTCAATGCCGCACGAATTCAACGTCTAGCCCTCGGGGTACACTCAATTTCAACTCGTTCTCTAACTAGCCCTCAGGATCAGATTACAAGGTTTATTGATACTTAACTAATCCTCGAGATTAAGAAACAATGGAATAGCTTGCAAGCAAAGAGTATGAACTCAAAAGGTTGTATTTTGATAGATAAAAGTGGCTATTAAAATAATGTTGAAAACCACTCCTATTTATAGTTCATAGGTGTGGTCTTCAAGTATACAAACAAGAAACTAAAAAGGATTATGGCAGTTTTGAGAAGCTAAAATCATATTTAACTAGACTGCCTTAAATAAATGACTATGTTCTTCAAGATAAATCTTGAATGAATATTGTCTTATCTAATCTTACCAAATCTAGTTCTAATTAAATCATATCTGAATATTCTTAACCCTAAAATAAATGCATGACCAAAACATTAATTCTACAAAGGCCAACATTGCTGAATTAATGGGACTTATTCTAAAATAAAATAAATGATCACACTACCTCATTAAAAAACCCAGTAGGAAAAGAGTATAGCATTATCTTCTAAAAATTCGAATAAACAAAAATAAATAAAGAAAACCTAATTCTTATCATTCCCTCTGAAGTCAAAAATTTTCATCCTCGAAACGTGAACTATCTTAAAAAATAAATTGAGATAAACATCCCAAGCCATCCTTGCGAAATCTTGCCAATAAACGGTGACTGGACGCTGAGTAGGTAGTGACTTGGATGCTGATGTGGCTTCTTACTCGTGAGACAATAAATAGTAGGCAAGAAAATGAGATATCTCACGATAAATTCAGTAACTCACACTAAATGTCTGTCACGCAATATGAAGTATAGAACAACTGTTTTGCACGTGTGGCAAATGCGTCATCAAGATACGTGCGAGTTAGATTAACTCGCCTTCCTGGTGGCTTGCATGTGTATGTCACGCGCCAAGTGTTCTTTGCTGCAGGACTTGTATCTGCATATGCTGACATTCTCGTCGCCGGAGTTGCGATGAACAAAAGAGCAGACGATGGCTTCGGTGGTCGATCGACGTCAGTGCTGGTCACGATCTGAGAAACGGTGGACGATAGCTTTTAATGGTTGGAGATGGAGAATAATAACTGTGGTGCAGCAGTGGGTTCGTCGGAGATGAGATGAGCGGCCGGTAAGAACACGGTAGAGCTCACGGGAGACGAGCGGTACAACGGTGATTGGCAGTGTAGCGGCAGGGTTAGTGAAAATGAACGGAGTGGCGGTGGTGAAGACTCGGGTGTGGTGGATGTCTAGCAGCGGAAGTTGCCTGATAACATTTTTTTAAAAAAAAATCAAAAATTAATTCAACGATACTTGAAATCCCTGTTGAATTTTCGGCCACCAAGGATTTTTCGCTTTGCTCTGGTACCAACTGATATACCCTTGCGAAGAATCTGGATTGCGGAATTAAGATCTTTGACAAAACAAGGGAACTCACAAACCCTCTAATGCAAAACGAAATTCAAGGTCTAGCCCTCGGGGTACACTCAATTTCAACTCGCTTTCTAACTAGCCACCAGAATAATATTACAAGGTTTATTGATACTTAACTAACCCTCGGGGTTAAGCAACAATGGAATAGCTTGAAAGCAAAAAGTATGAACTCAAAAGGTTGTATTTTGATTGATAAAAGTGGTCGTTAAAATAATGTTGAAAACCACCTCTCTTTATAGTACATAGGTATGGTCTTCAAGAATACAAACAAGAAATTGAAAAGGATTATGGCAGTTTTGAGAAGCTAAAACAATATTTATCTAGACTACTTAAAATAAATGACTATGTTCTTCAAGACAAATCTTGAATGAATATTGCCTTATCTAATCTTACTAAATTTAATTCTAATTAAATCAAAACTGAATATTCTTAACTCTAAAACAAATGCATGACCGAAACATTAATTCTTCCAAGGCCAGCATGGCTGAATTAATGGGCATCATTCTAAAATATAAATGATCATACTACCTTATTAAAAAACCCTGTGTGAAAAAGAGTATAGCGTTTTCTTCTTAAATCCTATTAAATAAAAATAAATAAATAAAACCTAAATCGCATCACCAACTTTCATTCGGCGATTACGGCGCTGATGCAAAAGGAAAAATAGGGAAAGGAGGTAATGAGAGAATTGATATGTAGCATTAAATTTTGATTTTGATTGGTTTAGATATGGGTCAAATTAGGAAAGAATTGATGCTTTAAAAGTGGCCCATCAGCAATAAATTTTGATTAAAATGACCCAAGAGGGAAGAAAATGCCCAAATGTAATTAATAGAAAATAAAATTATTTTATGAAAATTTTAGAAGAAAATAAAAGAAGAAAGATAAAAATTGGCCTATATGTAAATAAAACTAGCTCAATCCAATTTTGTACAACCTATATAATTAATAACTGGGCATTCATTCATCAAATGAAATTAAAAAAAAAATAATTACACACATATAATAAGTAAATATAATATATTTGAGCACATTCAAATATTGGGCTATGTACGATCGGTCTGACCGGAGTAAATGACCAAATTGTTATAAATTTACAGTTTGGTATCGTGTTTAAATTCGTCCTTCAAAAATAATTGTAGTTTGAGAACATGTTTCAATTAAGAAAGTACTTAAAACGACCGTACCAACTACCATGAAAGAAGCAAATTGTTGGGAAAAACTATTTGTTTATAAATTTATGAAAAGACATGATTTAATTAGAATAGTAAAATGAAAAATAACTTAGTTGCAATATTAAAAATTTATTATGCAACGTGTAGTAGTTAAAAAATTTATAACCCAATTCATGCAACCCGAAAATTGTATCTTTATTTCTTTTAATTTACACTTTTAACCTTAATTTTTTCATGACTTATGGAAAGATCTTCTTTCAACAAAGACTCATTGTTAAAAAGATATTCTTTGATTGCATAAAAGAAAAAAAGGAATATCTATTAAGACAAATTTTAAATATTGAAAAACCAATCATGAATTTCAATTAGGAGCGATAATAACTATTTGTTCATTATATACTCCCTCCGTTACAATTCAAATTTCATAGAATTCTTTTCACAGTTATCAAGGAACATGTTTGGTCGTTGATTCAAATTTCATAGAATATTTTTCACAGTTATCAAGGAACATGTTTGGTCTTTGATATGTTTAACTCCGTATAATAACTGCACATAAAGAAGTTAATACATATGATAATAATATCGTTAGAATAAGTCAAGTTGTTCATTAGATTTAATTCTGTTATAGATAGAGTTGTTGACTAGACTAGAGTTATACTAGTATTAGTCTTCTTTTGTACACTATTTATTCTCATCTATAATATCATAATTATTACTGGAAATCATTCTCTCGTGGTATCAGAGAAAGTTCTAATCCTAGCCTAAACCCAATTTTTTTAAAACTTTTTGCCGCCTCCCCGTCTCTTCTTTCTGGCGACATAACCACTATCGGTTCCGGCAACTTCTAGTCAAAATCCAGCCAACTCTCGATTGCCTTTCCGGCCACTAATCCGGTGTAATTCAGCGGTGTTTCTTCTTCTTTGGCGGCTTTTTCTCTCCAACAACGTCGAAGCATATTTATTAAAATATTATTTTCTTGGCATTACCTCGACAACAATTTCTCCAACGAGTTTCAAACTGCCCTCGAATCTTCCTTCCCTCGGCGTCCGATCCATCTACTTTGCAGTATGATTCTTTGACCCAGTGACGCCTTCTATCTCAGTCAAGTAGTGTCCCCATAGTGATTCTCTTCGTCGGTCATAGTTCTCTGGTGGAAAATCTCGAAGCAAGAGTCCAGCATCTCCGTTCTTCTTGTATAGTGGCGGGTGTTGTACCACTACCACTGGAACACACGTGTAGCACCGGTTTTTTTGCTTCGTAGCACCGGTTATTTGAAGGTAAAAAAATTGGTGCCTAAGTAACCGATGATACGGTTTCACCGGTTAGAAAAAACCGGTGCTAAATTGCTTATATTAACACCAGTTTTATTTAGCACTGGTTTAAAAAACCGGTGCTATAATGTACCAAACTAGCACCGGTTTTTTTGTAACCGGTGCTATGTAAAACCGGTGTAAAATTTGTCCTTGTAACACCAGTTTTAAAACTGGTGCTAAATAAAATTTTGTTGCACCGGCTTGTTTTAACACTGGATTTTAAAACCGGTGCTACAAGTGTATATTTTGCACCGATTTTATTTAGCAGCAGTTATAAAACCGGTGCTAAATATGCATATTTAACATCGGTTTTTAGGTTGCACAGGTCCTTAAACCGCTGATAAAAAATATTATTTGCACCGATTATTGTTTAGAACTGGTTTGTAAACCGATGCTAAAAGCGTGCATATTGCACCGGTTTTTTTAGCACCGGTGCTAGAGGTGTATATGTTGCACCGGTTATATTTTGCACTGGTTTATAAACCGGTGCTATTAGCGTAAATTTATCACCGGTTATTAGTTTGCACTGATTTTTTAACCGGTGATAATATGTTATATTTAGCACTGGTTTATTTTTTAGTAGCGGTTTTGAAATCGGTGTTAAAAGCGTAAAGTTTGCACCAGTTATTATTATTAGCACCGGTTGGTAATCGGAAGAAACCAGTGTTAAACGTGACTAACTATTTTGGTCACGGTAAGCTGCAGCGCGCTGCCGCTCTTTCAGTTCATCTTCACGCAACCAGTTTCATTTTTACGCTTGTTTTCCAACCCGGTAAGTTCTTTTTCAAGGATGGTACCGATTATTTTTTGTGTGTAGTAACAGAATGGTGCACGAATAAAAATAGAACAAATTGTGATCAACCATGACGCATAGACAAGAAGTAGGTCGAAAAAAACATTGAATTCGACTTGCAAAAAAAATTTTACTAGCAAAAGAAGAGCATGACATGTTTGTTAGTGCCTAAGATACTGGAACCCCCCCTCATCACGGAGTTAACGAGGATCAAAAGTGAAGGTCAATTACCTTTCTCATAAGAGATAACACTAACTACTATCCGATGATGGAGGCAAGTCCATGCATGACATTCAATTGAGCTATGCATTTTGGCAGAGTACATTTTGCAAAAACACAAACCCATTTCAAAGCAATTCTCCGCGGTTCATTGCTCCCTATTGGAGTGTAATCTTCTGGAAATTGTTGAATCACTATATTAAATCACATGTTAAGAAACGGATATATTTGTGAGAGAATATCAAATACATAAAAGCAGTGTAGGAAAATGTACCTGAATAATGTCAATGTCATGCACGTGCCTGATAATTTTTTCCATGTAATACATGCAATGGTATCCACACTCCCAACTACTACTTTGTATCTTGTGTTAATGTAAAAGAGAATTTGTTGAAACGTTTAAGAACATGAAAATGACAGATGAAATATGACGTTATGGGATAATGCGTACATTGATGTTTATGACATTCCATGTATAGTTTGAAGGGTAGGAGGTATTTTGGTCGGAATTGATCCGTCGATATTTTGTTGCAATCCTACAATCGATGAAAACATATATTTATATCAACATATAAAAAAATCATTTTCACAAATTGGGGTTCACACAATATATGAAAAAATATATATTAATTAACATTAATTGTAAATATTCGATCCAAGAAAGTGATAAACGTATGAGAACATATTTACGTGAACAAACATTTTTATAAAACATTGAAGTTGAAGGAATGACATGAATGTGTTCCACTTATAAATGAATCATTTTAAGGCATGACCTATTTCGTTTGCAAATTCCCCCGGTCAGTGAGTCGATGCAATATATTGATCGATTTCCGGTACGAAGACGAGCAAAAACCAATGGTCCCTATAAAAAAAAGGAAAAACCAAAATACTTAAAATATATTTGTGAAAATAAAATCACAGCATATGGTTGCTATTGCTTCCATGTGGCCGGGACTAGCAACTCAGAAAACAAATGGAACTTACTCTCGATTGTATGAGAAGACGTACAGTTAGTGCGGAACATGACAGCCGAAACCTCGTCCGCAGTCAATTCTACCCTTTGATTTGCCTTTTGAGCCATTGAATTTGAAGAGGCCGGAATAAACTGGACGTGGCCTCCATGAACCAACCCATCACGAAGGTATCTTGCAAAATAATATTGTAAGTGAAACAAATATATGATACATCTATCTATAAATAATGTAACCATGCAAATTCTTACGATGTCCATGTATCAACTTGGCACCCACTGATCCACTCCATTTAATCTTCTACGTCCAAGCTGCTCATGAACAGTCTTAGCTTATCAGTAAATATGGCTGCGTAGACTTCTTCTAATCCAAACACCTCTGCGTTGAAATTGATGCGGAAGACTTTGTTTGGTCCACATATTTGTGTAGATAGCCTTAAATCATCATTAATCTCTTGAACAGCAGCGATGCATTCTTGGTCTTCCGTGACCCCCTAATTTCATTGAGAATCTAATAATGTTAGTTGTCCAGTATTTTTATATAATTCAGAATTGGATCATATTGTAAAGGCTAAAATGGGTCCTCACAAATATGTACTGGTTAGAAATCAACATTAGAGGATTTAGTTGCCCTTTCTCCCTTGATTTAGTATTTTCTTTTGGAAGTTGCTAATGGGTAAAATGTTAGTCATGCATCGGTAAAAATTGGTCGGAATAAAATAGTCTGGGGATATGTACCTGTCCTTTTACCGATCGAGCGACCACCTCTCCATGCTGAGTATCTTCCTTACCCACCGCCCTCTGTAAGGGACAATTTGTTAATAATATGTATCTGGATGTCATAGCCACTTAATTAACCTGTGTACTGTCATTGGCAAATTTTGGTGTGCGGTTTATTTGAGGACTTCCAACTTCGTCGACTACCAATTCTTGCGGAGGCAGTTGCTGCTCGTTCTCCTACGTAAGCAGATGAACAAAATATTATGTTTTAGTAATATCTAGAAATATATATGATTTGATAAGAAGAAGAATACAATTATCACACATCATCATCCTGTTGCCCAATGACACTTATCAGCTTTCCCAGCCATAGAATGTTATATCCAATGCCCTCAGTGACAAACTCAAATTCTTCGTGTTCAATCAGCAAAGGTGCCTTGGGAATGAACACAGGTCCACGAAGATTAACTCGCTCCCACTTGATGGGTAAGGCCGTGTCCGTGTCCTTTGGAAACAAGATACCAAACGCAGCTACATCCCTTTCTCCATTATTATTCAAAACATATAGGTTGCACTTTTTTTCCTTTCTGAGAAATAAACTCATAAAGACATCGGTTGGAAAAATAAGTAAGTGTTATTAATTAAAGAAAATTAAATAATTTTGGAAGTGCAATCGATAGATTATAACAGTTGAAATAAAGTCTACATGTAGCTGCTGAAGGCTGCAGCGCACTGCAGCTTTCAGTTTTCAGCTGAGACTGAGAGATGCATAGCGCTGCAGCGTTCAGCATTCATCGCATCCATGAACTGTCTATCAAATATAACTCGATTGGCAAAGAGACATTATCTCAGTTTACGTGGGAAAGAACGAGATGAAGATATATAAGTAGACCCAAACTACTAACATCCAAAATGAACATGATAGTAGTCAATGTATCCCCACAAAATCATTTTGACACGAAATGGAAAACCGGAAAGTAAAGATCACAGAGCAAGAAAGGAGCTAACGACGAGGTTCATGGTATGGAATACCTTGTCATCCGCTACGGTTCCTTGTGGCTCACTACATCCAGATGCTGAAGGAATGAATACCCAGTTGTTCTTATTTGTAGGGGTGGAAAATGTACCAAGGAAATTGCGGGCATCCAAGTGTGGGGGAATAGCTTTACCCAATGGTCCAGCTAGCCAATTTGTTTGGGCCTCAAATAAGGCAACAAATCTTTCCTTGAGATCGATGACATATGTTGGTAGTTTGTTTGAATTTGAGATTTCCTCAGATGGTTTTGTGTTTGTGCTCCCACGTCGACTAGATACGTAACGGGTCACAACCATATGTGGTAGGGCCTCGCTCACCTTCGACGTTATTGAGCAACCTCTCCAATGACCCCTATGATCCTTCTTACCCGTTGCTTGAATGAGAATATCTTCTTTTCCTTGTATAACCAAATCTCCCTTTTGGTTCTTATCCATGAGCATTTTCTCGAGAACAAAACATATATTAGCCAGTACTATGCATTACATCTGAGAATATTAATAGAGATAGAATCAATTATGAATTATGCTCACAATAGTGGGGGCTGCTCTTTTAACGGAGTCGGTGGTGTAGGTTGATAATTTCTTATCCCAGTTAGCTTCAAGGAACACCTCCGAGCGGTCCGGTTTGAAATCCATGAGTTGAACTAAAGCCTCCGCTTCTTCTACACTATGGCCTTCATCCAAAATCTCGTCAATTTTAGCCTTTCTTTTCCTCTTCTCGAGTTCTATTGCAACCCTATGATTCCCTCCACTTCCTGTGTGATGGATGTACTCCTTCTATGAGGCGCTTACTTTTGCTGCGTCACTTATTGCCTATTTGGCCATCATTTTGTAAAATGCTCACAAAGTAATGACTAGAGATTAATAATTTTCAAGGAATTACCTTGAATTCAGGCGTTGATCTGTGTTTCACAAATAGCTCCCACTCATATTTGTCCATCCAGCGGTAATCTCTCCATGCACAAGAACCTGGTTTTTTTTGCACGATGTACTTGTGAGCCACCTTAGTCTTCCAATTCCTCCACTTTTCTCCTGCATGAATTGTCCATTTATTTCGGAACTTATTCATCTCATTGAACGTCATTTTGGTTTGTATATTCCAGCTAATCTAGTGGACAAAGATACAACTTGTTAGTGCAAAATGTAATGAAGTTGACATGAACTGATGAAAATGGAGGATTAGAACACACTTACGAGAATGTCTTCCCATGCATCTTTCTTTACATGGTCTGGGACTAATTTCCAATTATGCCATGTCCCGAAGCAGATTCTTCGTCAGAAGGTATAGCCAACATAGTCATCATCGAAGAATATTTTAAGTGCCTTCTTTTGCTTCGATAGCAACACGGACTTGCACATGGCTGTGCTTCTACGCTTGCAATATTCTTTTATCTCAAACTTGTCGAAGCTCCCACTCATGTCATCTTTTAACATATAGTTTCTTCTTCTTCATCCGACTTTTCAGATCCCGAGCAATATTTGGGTGCATCATCCTCTTCCTCGTTATTGTCATCACGGTTGTCAGCTTTTGGAGGGGTAACACAATTCTCTTCAACGGCTTTTGTACCGCTAGAGTCAAACAATTTCTTCCTCGGCTTCACCATTCAATCACTTGTATGAATCAAACAAACATAAGGAAATCTATCCACATGAAACACTACCCACACTAGTAAAGCAAGAAATGAAAACACAAACTCACAAACTAAGAGACTCACCCAAAAAATAGCTATTCATTAAGCCCGGGAAAGATGCAAACTACCAATCACTCATAAGGAAATCTAAATACAACATCCGAAGCCTTCGAGTTTCCAATAACAACCAACCGAGAACATATTGTATGGGGGGAAAAATGGGGTTTGCAAAAATTCGTGTTTGGGCAAAAATAGGGTTGGCAAAAAATAGGATAGGCAAAAACTATGAAATTATTAGCAAACATATCATCTATCCACATGAAACACTACCCACACTAGTAACCCAAGAAATGAAAACATAAACTCACAAACAAAGAGACCCACCAAAATATAGCTATTCATTAAGCCCAAAAAAGATGCAAACTACCAATCACTCATACCTTATTGGTACACCCACTTTACCGGACCAAAATTCCGACAAGAATGGCCACCAAAACTTGTGAAGCAGAATCTCTCACAAAATTTGATAGCAGGATCGCGGCCAAGATTGGGAAGTAGAACCGCTCTAACTAAATGGTGAAGGGATGGACAATATCTTTGGGAAAAATCGGCAGGGGGTTATGGTGGAAAGAGGGAAAATTGGAGTCTAAGGTTGTGGAGGGAAAAGGGAAATCGGTATTGGTGTTGGGGTGGGAGGGGCCCGAAAAGGTTATGGAGGGAATATGAAAAATTTGGGAGGGAAGGAAAATGATGCTTTGTTGACTTAGAGCGGAAGTCAAAAAGTATAAATAGTAGAAATTTGGCAATTTCATAGCAATTTTATAACAATTTTATAAACAGTACAAAAAGTTATAGCAATTTTGGAGACTTTGTGTAGTTACGTTTTATACAATTTTTAAAAATTGGGTTTATAGTGTTCCCGACCATTTTTTAAATCGGGTTTATAGTGTTCCCAAACCTTTTTTTAAACATGAATTGTTGCCCGAAGGCTTACATCAAGCGGTTTCCATAGATATACATCAGATATAGGATAAACCCATTTATACTGATAGAGAAAGACACTAGCTAAATATTACAATTATAATCTAAGACCTCCATAACTAATAGAGAAAGACACACAAAGGAACTAATCGATATTGCAATACTAATCAAACACCAATGTCGCAATGCGATGAGAAGGGTACATGAATAATAAATGGCTTTCACTGTGTAGTCTTAGCATAGCCTCAATATAAATCGAGCTCTCGACTACCATCGATCACAGCCAAACACAGAGAAGTATCGAGTCTTGACTCGCAACTGCCAGAGCTGAGACTTGAGGAAGAAGTCCGGAGCATACGCCGAGTAGACACCAACCCTTATACTATTACTTGTACACATAGAACAGCTAGAGAAATAGAGTCTAACCAGGATTTAGTCTTTGTCAATACAAACATGTGTAAGTGCCTCGCTTGGTAGTAGCCTCACTTAGTTGCACTTGAGGAAGAGTGTATTTGAGCCGCCTCTGTAAGTAATGGACGACTGGAAGACTGTATTTGAGTCGCTGAAACGAATTATTGTATTGCTCACAAAAATATATATAGTACAGTAAGGAATTATAATATGAGTAGCATTGTAGCTTAGTAACCATGACTTGTCAAGAATCCATCAATATCTGATCAGAAACATGATTTACTCTAATAATAGTATAACGATATTAGAGAATGATCTATTGTTGACAGGAATAAATAAAATACAAAAGGAAGTATAGTCCTTCTAACACTCTGGCATAATCAACATCACTTCCTCAGAATCGTTAAAACCAATCCAAATTTACTATAACACCCTCGAGCCCCTCGAACCCCTCCACCTCTCGAACCCCCCTCCCACCCCTCGAACCACCCCACCCCTCGAACCCCTCCACCCCTCGAATCCCCCACCCCTCGAACCCCTCCACCCCGCGAACCACTCTACCCCTCAAACCCCCCCACCCCTCAAACCCCTCCACCCCTTAAACCCCTCCACCCCTCAAACCCCCCCCCACCCCACGAACCACCCCACCCCTCGAACCCCTCCACCCCTCGAATCCCCCACCCCTCGAACCCCCACCCCCCCATACCCTCCCACACCTCGAACCCCTCCACCCCTTGAATCCCTCCACCCCTCGAACCCCCCACCCCTCGAAACCCCCACCCCTCGAAACCCCCACCCCTCAAACCCCTCCACCCCTCAAACCCCTCCACCCCTCAAACCCCCCACCCCTCAAACCTCTCCACCCCTCAAGCCCCACCACCCCTCGAACCCCTCCACCCCTCGAACCGCTCCACCCCTCGAACCCCTCCACCCCTCGAACCCCTCCACCCCTCGAACCCCGCCACCCCTCGAACCCCTCCACCCCTCGAACCCCCCCACCCCTCGAACCCCTCCACCCTCGAACCCCTCCACCCCTCAAACCTCATCGACCCCTCGAACACCCCACCTCTCAAGGCTCTCGACCCCTCCAACCCATCGACCCCCCCACCCCTCTAACCGCGAACCCCTCAACCCCCCATGCCCCTCTACCCCTCAAACCCCTCCACCCCTCGAACCCCTCCACCCTTCGACCCCTCGAACCCCCCGCCCCTCTAACCGCGAACCCCTCAACCCCCCATGCCCCTCTACCCCTCAAACCCCTCCACCCCTCGAACCCCTCCACCCTTCGACCCCTCGAACCCCTCCACCCTTCGAGCCCTCGAGCCCCTCGAGGTCTCCAGCCCCTCGATCCGTGTCTCTTAAAAGTGTTAACAATTTTCAACCCATGTCTTTGTAAAATTCAGCCCAATTGGGTGTAAAATTCAGCCCATTTGTTTGTAGCCTTGGTGAAATGTGTTTGTGAAATTGGTCACTCAACCCGCCCAACACCCTAACACCTTTCCTCTCCTAAGCTCCCTCCACGTTCCCCGCTCCTTCTGCCGTCCCCGCTCCCATTTACCGTCCCTGCTCCCTCCGCCCTTCCTGCTCCCTCCACCGTCCCCGCTCAATTCCACCTCCGCCAAGCTCCGTCCCTTCCACCTTTCACCAAGCTACCGTCAGCGGAGCTCCGTCCGACTAGCTCTATCGGCCAAGCTCTATCCGCCAACCACCGTCCGCACTCCAAACACCTTTCGTCAAGAAACCATAGTCCAAATTAGGTAAGCGGATACATACTCGTGTTTGGTTTCCTAGGGTTTGTTTACAATTTTTGTATGATTTAGGTTTGATTTCATGAAAATGCCTAATTGTGATGAACCTTGTTGTGCTTTTAGTTTGGAAATGCTTGAGTAATTGTGTACAAACTTGATTGTTTACTCTGAATATGAAAAAGAATGATTTTGGAAAATAACTTATTGTATGACCCCTAGGAATTTTTCACAAAAGTGTTATTCAGGATGGACAATTTTAGGATTCTGTATTCTGCAAGTGAGTACCATGTCCATGTAGTACTTACAAACTACTGTAGTTTTCTTGTCCATTTACAGTATTGTATCAGTCATTTGTATCCTTTTCCTTTCTAATTTTCCATTAATACTCTGACCACCCAGTTTTCTAATTTTCTGAGAATATTCTGAACACCCGTTAATATTCTGGTTTGTGTTAACATTTTGCTGGCGCATTACGTACCATAACACATTTATTTTACCAGGTATGGCCCTTAAAAAGAGTCCTCCCAAGCAGAAGAACAACACCCAAAACTCTCATAAAAAGCCAGAGTAGGCGAGAAGGATGAGTGTTAGCACGGGTCTTAGATTGTCCCCACGAATAATCCAATACTGACTATAGAGCCGGACTGTCATAAAGCAATGGTTGTGTACAAAGAGTTCATTAGCAGGGGCCTCATACTAGAGAGAGGGTTGAGAGTAGAAAAGCCCTACAAGGACTACGTGAACAAGCACGGCTGGGAAGGCTACACCTCACAACTACCTCGGGCAAACCAGACCATGGCATGTGAGTTCTTGTCGCTCATAAGGTACAAGAATTGTCCAGATGTTGTCCTCCGTGGTCAGTTCATTGAGCTTGCAGCGAATGTGATCAACAGGTACTACAAGATCCCACCGAAGCCGTCGAGTTTGTACGAAGCCGCCGAGAAATCTGTTGAACAAGATTCATGGGAACACATCATAAGAGAAATCTATGATAATAACAGTGAAGTTATCCGAAAATTTCCACAAGAATGGTCCAGCATAGAGAAGAAATACTTGACTGAAGAAATGAACGTGTGGTACAGTTTCATAGCTGCCTGGCTTCTCCCGGTGAAAATGAATAGTGAGGTTCATCGGTCCCATATGTTGCTGCTCTACAAGATCAAGAAGAACATGAGCATCGATGTTGGGGCTACGATAATGGGGTACATCAGGGATTGTGTCAACACCCATAAAATCATAGGCTTCTCCTCACTCATCACTGTCATATGCGTGGAAGCAAGTTGCATATTCAAAGATGATGATGTCACAATGATGCCAAAGCTTCCCATAAACCCTCTAATATTATTGAAGAAGAAAAACGTTGCTGAGTCATCTAGGGCGGAAACAAGTACTTCATCTAAGATGAACTCGGATGGGGAAATGGCAGCATTGCAACTGATGGTGGATCACTTGGTGCGATGGACATCGCAGGTTCGGAAAATCCTCGCTGCCATGTGTGGTGATAAGATCAAGGAATTGGGTCCAATCCCTACCTTAGATTCGCCAACGTCCAACACTGGGATAAAGAGGTCACGCAGAGATTGACTACCTACATTGAGCTCACATCTTCATTTTGTAAGGTTGTTTCTTTTGCTAGGTTAATATAGAACTTTAATTGGTAGATTTTTTATTTGCATAACATATATTGCTACTGTGTTGCTACTATTTGGATGTGATTTTGGAAATTGACATTTCTAGTCTCGTATCGTATTCATGTTCTTTTCTTAGAGGAAACGAGCAACTCAAAATAGGTAATGTGTGTGTGTGTAAAAGCTGCAACGCGCATCAGCTACCATAGGAAAATGAAGCTAATTTAGTCCAAGGCTTTTGTTCTAAAACAGCGACATCGCGCTACAGCGAGCAGCAGCTACCATAGGAAAATGAAGCTAATTTTTTCCAAGGCTTTTTTTTAAAACATCGGCAGCGCGCTGCAGCTCACAGAGCTGCTCAAATTGGGGACCAATTGGAACATAGTTGGTACAAAACACAACAAACTACAAAAATACACAAACTTTATCTTGAATTCATTGATCGACACTCTCACTAGTCTTCAACCACCTTCCTCTTCTTGGATTGAACGTCTCAAATTTCTTGGCCATCTTCATCTATACAAATGTCATCTCTGTGTTTCCTCTGTATTGCTCCCTCTTCAATCCCGTTGTTATTAAGTATAGGGGAAATAGAGTGGAACTCTAACCTTTCACTTGTAACTTCAAAATCAATTTCATCACGGAAAGAGAATTTCTTACCTTGTAACACAATAAACCAACCTACATTGCACGGGTCATTTATGTAGAAAACGTGTCTTGCTTGTTCGGCCAAAATAAACTGATCATATTCATATGCTTCACGAGTCTGGTGAACAAGGGTAAATCCCATTGTGTCATCAGTTCGAACTCCAGTTGCGTTATCAAACCACTTACACTTGAAAACTGGAATCTTGAATTCTCTATAGTCAAGCTCCCAAATCTCATCAATAACACCATAAAACGACATCACAACTAGGACTTGTTTATTGTCTTTCTTACTTGCTTGCCACATAGTCTCCAACTCAATGTATACCCCCACTATTTTGTGTTATGGTCACTTACGCTCTCACTTTCAGACATAGGGCATTCATCATCAAATTTCTTGCCCATATAATCCTGAGTAGAACGGTGGGGTCGAGCGCAAGCGCAGCCACATTACTGAGATGAGCTTGTCCATGTTGTACCACTCTCACGTCCCTCTCTCCCACTGGCCTCACACCTTTACTGCAGCCATTTATACCATAAATCGGCTGCCTACTCCAGATCTTGACAGATGATCACCATATAAAGTTGTTAATGGCCGGGTTCCCATATATACAAACTTTCATGTATTTGGTTATTATGTGTACCCTTATCTGCATCCACATGCAGCTCATAAACTCGCTCCTCACAGTTTTCCCTGCATTTTTCTTGGGTACGACTCCCAGTATAAGGGATATCAATGTTTGGATTCTACGTCTGGAAAGATATATGTCACCAGGAATGCTCCGCTAGACAATACTTTCTTCCCTTATGCTGATGGTTCTACTTCAGTATCTCCATTCTTTCTGGATGTCTCTATTTTTTTGGATCCCGCTTATACATCAGCCGATATTCCTGCTTCTTCCGCGATGGCATCTCCTCCTGCTCGGCTTGTCACTTCGGTTGCAAGCCCTCCTGACTTATCAATGCTATCATTCTCACCGACTACAACACCATGTGTTGTCTGCTCTACCAATTCAGACCATCCAGTGGCCACCCGGACTCATCCTGCTTTGCCCATCCCGCCGTCTACCAGTTCACCTAGTCCGCTGACCAGCACGTCCGGTTCTCTGGCCACCTTACCGGCCCCTTCATTGGCTACCTCACCAATCCCTACGTTGCCACCTCACCGACTCTTTGCCTACTACGAATTTTCTAATGGTCTATCCATCTCGGTCTCGCACTCATCGTATGGCTTCTTGATTGACAACTAAGGCTATTCAGCTCAAAGATTATTCTGATATCGTTGCTCATGATCTTACTGCCGCTTTACTTGCTCAGTTAGAGCCCACTAATTACCACACCGCTCTTCAGAATATGGCTTGGGTTTCAACCATGGATGACGATATGACAGCTCTTTGTGGGCAGGAGCACTTGGAATTTGGTGCCTCGCCCATCGGATGTCAACATTGTTGGCTCCAAATGGGTTTACAAACTAAAGTATCAACCAGATGGTACTATTGAGCATCATAAATCTATGCTTGTGGCACGGGGTTTCTCACATATTTTGGGTTTTTACTTTGACCACACTTTCTGTCCAATGGTCAAAGCTTCCACAGTTCGTACTGTTTTGACTATTGCTATGATGCGCTCTTGGCCTCTTCATCAGCTAGATGTTAAGAATGCTTTTCAAAATGGTGTTCTTGATACTCCGGTCTATATGGCGCAACCCATTGGTTACAAGGATCCGCTTTAGCTAGAGTATGTTTGTCGCTTGCGGAAGGCCATTTATGGTGTTAAGAAAGCTCTGCGGGCTTGGTTTCAACAATTCAGTACTTATCTGGTTCAGCTTGGTTTTATTAGTAGTTCTGCTAATACTTCTCTATTCGTTTTGTTTTAGGGATCGTCATTGCTGTATTTGTTAGTCCACATTAATGAAATCATCCTTACAAGCAACAACCCGACTCTGCTCCGAAAGTTCATCGATCGTATGCATTGGGAGTTTGCTATCAATGACTTGGGCATTCTTCACTACTTTTTTGCTTAGAAGTTACACCCTCAAACTCGGGTTTACTTCTTGGCCAAGCTAAGTATGCCATGGATATTTTTACTCGAGTCGGGATGCCAAATGCTACACCAGTCTCTACTCCATTTGTGCTAGGATCACTGATACACGGCTCAACCAGTCTTGCTTTTAGGAATCCAACACTTTATTGCTCTCTTGTTGGGGCTCTTCAGTATTCAACGATCACTTGTTTTGATTTGGCCTTTGCGGTCAACACAAATAGTCAATATCTTCAGGATCCATGTGACAATCATTTTGCAATAGTTTCTCGGATTCTTCGATATGTTTGGGAAACTCTTTATTTTGGCCTTGCATTTTGATCAGCTGGCTCATCTGAGGTTTTGAGTTACTCTGATGCTGATTGGGCCCATTTTTCTAGAGACTCGATGATCTACTTATGGTTATGTTGTCTTTCTTGGTGGAAACCTTGTTTCTTGGAGTGTCGAGAAACAACCCACTGTTTCTCATTTGAGTATGGAGTCCAAGTATTGTGCCCTTGCCAACACCGATCCTGAAGTTTTTTTACGGACTCATTTGCTTTGTGATCTTCGTGTTCCACTTTCTGGATCTCTCTACTCTTGTGTGACAACAGTAGTGCTATCTTCTTATAGCCCAAGATGAGTTGCTCACAAGCGGGTGAAGCACATCGACATAGACTATCATTTTGTTCGAGAGTTGGTTCTGCTGGCAAACTGTGTGTTGCTCTTGTTCCTACTGCTCTTCAGATTGCAGACATCTTCCCCAAAGGGCTCTCTTGTCCGTTGTTCGAGTTCTTTTGATCCAAGCTTTCCGTCGCTGAGCATCTGACGCTTCTCTTGAGGGGGGTGTTAGAATAAGTCAAGTTCTTGATTTAATTTGATTCTATTATAGATAGAGTTGTTGATTATATTAGAGTCATACTATTACTAGTCTTCTTTTATACCCTATTTATTCTCATTAGTAATATCATATTCATTATGGGCAATCGATCACAAATATTATGTATATATATATATATATATATATTCAAATATATGATCAAAGTTTTGACCTGGGATACAGGGAGGAGGTTGAACTTGTTAAGATAAATCAGATTACTGATTAGATTACTGATTTATCATTATTAGAGTTCTTTCCTTATTATACCTCTATTGTGCTCTCTGTATATTCAGTCATCAATAATAAAATTCCTTACGGCAAATCATTCTCTCATGGTATCAGAGCCTCTTCTGATCCAAAACCTAAAAACTTAAAATTCCCATCACTGTCGGTCGCCAGCGGATCATCTTCCAGCATCTCTGTCGTGCGCTTCCCCTCACCACCGTGCCGCTCCGCTCTGCTCCCCTCCGATGCGTGGCTCCACGCGGCTCCTTTCCGCTCCAAACGGCTTCTCTCCGAATGCGCGCACCACCCTTCTTCTCCACGTGGCTCCTTTCCGCTCAACACGGCTCCTCTCCGGACGCTCCACTTCGTTGCTTTTTCCTCTCGAGTTATAGCTCAAGAAAAACTCTCCTACAACACTCTGATCTAGATGATGCAGATAAAAATTTTTCCATCAAATTATCTTCTCTGGAAATGTCAAGTAGGTTATGTTCTTCGTCCTCAAGGTCTGTACGGTTTCATTGATGGCACTAGATCTCATCCCATCCTCCAACCACCACTAACACTGCAGGCCTTGTCTTTTGCTGCCACAGTTTCAACTCCTTTGGTTTGCAGCAAGGTTGATCTCTAGGAGGCTTATTTGAAAGCAAAAGAAGAATATGATCAATGGGTTGATGAAGATCAACGTCTCTGCAGTCTCCTATTTTCCTCTCTCACCACTAAACTTCTCGCGAAACTTTAGATTGTGCCACTTCCAAAGATATCTGGGATAATCTTGCTCCCATCTATTAGAATAGCAATGCCTCCACCATTCTCCATCTTTGCACAGATGCGCATAGTATTCATAAGTCTAGTACTGTTCATGAACTTCATCTCAAATTTAAGGATATTTTTTAAAAACTTCCTGTTATGGGTAATCCAGTTTCAATTGTTGATCAAATTGTAAGGTTCTTAACTGCTCTCGGTCCTGAGTATAAAGATTTATCCACTCTTTTGATTAATGTTATTCCAACCCCGCTTTATGCGGATGTTCTTGCTTGTGCCAAAAACTACGAGGCCTTTTTTATGAATTTACGGGGACACTCAGGACCAGCCATAGGAAAGATCGTGTTCCAGACCAGCGATACATCTCAAGCTAGCCACGTGTGGGATCTCATGCCGACTCGATGTGGCCTTTTTGCGGTGGCCGCAATAGTCACTTTGGTGGCAGGCGTGGCAATGACCAGCAATTCTTTTCCAGTTCTCAGGTAGCTGGTCCAGTCCCTGGTCGCGGTCGTCCTCACTATTCCTACTGCGGACGGCTCGGTCACTATGCTGCGACGTGTTATTAGATGAAGACATAGATTGGTCATTTTCCAAGCATTCATTTGGCAAAACATTATCACTCTCCTCAGTAGTCCAATACTTCTTCTCATTTGTCAGATTGGTACCTTGATTTCGGTGCTACCAGTCATATGGTGACTTCCACCTCAGGCCTAGACAGTTTCTCTCCTTATACTGGTAAATCTCATGTTCTTGTTGGTAATGGTGCTTCAGTTATGATATCTCATATTGGTGACTCTAAAGTTTTTGAGAACTTGCATTTTTCTGGTGTTTTGGTTGTGCCTGATATTACTAAGAATTAACTGTCTATTAGTCAATTAATCAGAGATATAGGTGTCTTAATTACATTTGATGACCAGAATTTTATCAATCAGAACAAAGTAACCAGGGCTGTCGTGGGTCAGGGGCACAGTGAGGATGGATCGTACGTTTTGGACCAGGGAGATGCAGCATTTGTTTCAGTTTTACAGCAGAATAAGAGTCAAGCTTCATATGAGTTGTGGCATGCACGCCTAGGTCATGTTCCTAGTGCAATGATTACTAGTTTACATAAGTCTGGTTTACTTTCAATTTCTTCATTATTGCCTAAATTGCATACATGCACCCCCTGTGTTATGGCGAAAGGCCAACGATTGGTGTTTGTTGAGAACCCTTAGTGTGTTGAAAATGTTCTTGAATTAATACATTGTGATTTGTGAGGGCCTTCCCTGGTTTTATCTACAAATGGCTTTTCGTTATATGCATTGTTCTTGATGATTTTTCGAGATTCACTTGGTTGTACCCCTTTCGTCACAAATCAGATTTTGTTGACACTTATTTGTAGTTTGAGGCACTTGTTAAGAATCAATTTTCAGCAAAAATTAAAGTTTTTCAAAGTGATGGTGGCACTAAATTTTTGAACACCAGACTCAGATCACATTTTGCGGCAAAAGGTGTTCATCATCAGGTTTCTTGTCCAGCCACTCCGGAACATAACGGGCGTGTTGAACGAAATTATTGCCATGTTTTTTAAATGGGTTTTACGATGCTTTTTCACTCACATCTTTTGATTTTTTGTTGGGATGATGCGTTCACCACTGCTGTCTATATTATCAACAGTTTGCCTACTCTAGTTCTGCAAGGATCGACACCTCATGGTCTACTTTATCGTCGAGATCTTATCTATGATAACCTTCATCCTTTGGGTTGCCAGTTGTTTCCTTTTGTTTGTCCTTTTGATAATAATAATCTATCTCCACATAGTATTCCATGCATATTTATTGGTTACAGCTCATAGTATAAGGGGTTACGGTGTCTCGATCCTTCCACTTGAAAGGTTTGTGTTACTCGCCATGCTCTGTCTCTTGCTCCGACATTGGGAACTGGGTCTCCCGAATCAAGTTTGAATGTCTCCGCATTTACTGATCCGAATCATGGGATGGTGCTGTCACCACCTTTGGCTCCATCCACCTTAATTTCAGTTTCCTGATGATGAGCCATCTCACCCAGCTGTCGAGCAAGTTGACCCATGTCCGTCATCTCAATTTCTCGCATCTGGTAGTGGCCGCTCCTTGCCCGTGCCAAATCGCAGTGGTCTCTCGCCTGCACTTAATCATGGCAGTCTCTCGCCCGCACCAAATCGTGATGGCTCGCACCCAGCAGCCACAAGCTCAGGCACCCCGGTTGGTCACGACCATGAATGGCCATAGCTTTGGCTTACCCAGACGTTCCTTTTCCCAGTCGTGATGGCCCACACCCAGTAACCCCGAGCTCAGGCGCCCGGGTTGGCCACGGCCGGCCACAGACAGCCACCTCCTTCCTGCTTCGATCACGGCCACGAACGGCCTCCTCCTCTCTGCCTCAGCCACGACCATGAACGATCTCCTCCTCTCTGCCTCAGCCACGACCATAAACGATTACGGCTCCACCGCATCCTAGGTTTCTCTACGTCTAGCACCTTCTCGTATGGTTACATATCTTCCACAGGAGTTATTCAGCATCGAGATTATTCAGACATTCATGCTCATAGTTTTCTTGCGGCTCTTCTTGCTTAGAAAGAACCAGCTGATTATCGTTCCACAAAACAAGATTCTTCTTGGGTTTCTACTAAGGATGAGGAGATGGGCACTCTTTGTGGTCAGCATACTTGGGATCTTATTCCTCGCCCTCCGAACATCAACATTGTTGGGTCTAAATAGGTTTATCGGCTGAAGTACAGACCCGATGATTCGATTGATGGCCATAAGGCACGTTTGGTAGCTCAGGGTTTCTCTCAGATTCCTGGTTTTTACTTTGACCATACTTTCGACCATGTGGTTAAAGCATATACAGTTCGAACAGTTCTTGTTATTGCTATTATGCGTGCTTGGTCTCTACATCAGTTGGACGTTAAGAATACCTTTTTTAATGGTATTCTTGATTCTACAGTTTTTGTGGCTCAACCTGTTGGTTATAAGGACCCCACTCATCTTGAATATGTTTTTCATCTACGGAATGCCATTTATGATCTAAAGAAGGCGCCTCCAACATGGTTTCAGTGTTTCAGTGCTTATCTTTTGTAGCTTGGGTTTTGTTGTAGTTCTTCTGATGCTTCATTATTTGTATTGTCTCGTGGCTCATCGTTGTTGTATCTTTTGGTCTATGACGATGATATCATCTTGACTGGGAATGATTCTACTCTTATTCGACAGTTCATTGATCGCACCCATCAAGAGTTTGCCATCAAAGATTTGGGTGCCTTACACTACTTTCTTGGCTTGGAGGTCACACCCACTGCCTCAGGACTTCTTCTGGGACAGGCAAAGTATGCTCGGGACATTCTTTCTCGGGCTGGTATGTCAGATGTATTGCCAGTGTCTACACCATTTCTACCGAATTCTCAACTTCACAGCAGTACGAGCTCATAGTTCAAGAATCCGACGGTGTATTGCTCTTTGGTTAATGCTCTCTAGTATCTAACCATCACTTGTCCGGACATAGCTTTTGCAGTTAATTCTGTCAGTCCGTATCAGGAAGATCATTTTTTGGCTGTCACTTGGATTCCCCGCTATGTTCGGGGGACCCTACATTTTGGCCTCAATTTTCATGCTGCTACTTCTCCAGAGTTGCTCGTTTATTCTGATGCAGATTGGGCCAGGTGTTTGGAAACTTGTCGATCTACTTATGGTTATACTTTCTTCTTAGGCGGTAACTTGGTTTCTTGGAGTGTGAAGAAACAACCCAATGTGTCTAGGTCCAGCACTGAGTCGGAGTATCGTGCTTTGGCTAACATTGCTTCTGAGGTCATCTGGATGACTCATTTACATCGTGATCTTCATGTTCCTCTTTCTGGTGCTCCTCTTCTGCTTTGTGACAACAACAGTGCCATCTTCTTGGCTCAGAATCCGGTGGCGCATAAGCGGGCTAAGCACATGGCCGTTGATTATCATTTTGTTCACGAGTTGGTTTCTTAGGCTAAGCTTCTTGTTGCTCATGTTCCTACATCTCTACAGGTTGCAGATATATTCACCAAGGGTCTTTCTCGTCTATTGTTTGAGTTCTTCAGGTCCAAGGTTTGCATCTCTGAGAATCCGACGCTTCGCTTGAGGGGAATGTTTGGATAAATCAGATTACTGATTAGATTGTGATTCATTATGATTAGAGTTATTTCCTTATTACACATCTATTGTACTCTCTATATATTCAGAGATCAATAATATAATTACTTATGGCAAATCATTCGTTCAGAACTACTTTTGGAGAAATAGAAGAATTGCATACCCTCTGCTATCTGGTTTATTTGCTCCCTCCAGTAAATTTTGGATACCATTGTACTGTATCCCTGAAATGTGCCCTTCTGGAACGGTCAACGTAATATCATTTGTTTCTCTTTTATTAGCACATATTTCTTTTTCAGTTGTTTTTTTTATAGTGATACATTTTTTTTAGTAGATTCTTTTAATTTTGTTCACTCATTCTACTTTTTCTATTCTATATTTAATTTCATTAACTCATTTTCTTCATATAAATCCAAACAACTAAACATATTGTGCCACTATTAATAGAATGGAGGGAGTATTAACCAGGCCATTATCTATTACAAGCTATACGCCAAAAACTAAAGGATCACATTATATTAATACTTTCGAATTTATATTTATAGAAAGCGTGGGAAAATTATATTTATATATGCATTGCTTTTTCTAACTTGATGCTCATCTCTTTTTTCTGTTTTTTAAAATTCCACCCTAAGGTGGAGGGTTATATATTAGGTTCCCCAGACCTATAAAGAAACTAGAAAATTACAGCGTTAGAATTGGAAGATACACTAATAAGGCAACCTCGTTGCCTCCAAAAGAATAACGTAATAACTAGTGGCCTATTGGTTCAGTTAAAGGAAGAACTATTAACTATGTACAAAGGCGAAAAGAGATGAGAGTTGCGTTTCCAAAGTAGGTGATCTCCACCCCCTGTGTTAATCACTTACTTTGGCCAGGCAACTTTCATTCAAAATACTCCGAAAGAGTCTCAGTGGCAAGTGATGTGCTTGTGGTGCAGACACTTTTCCTTAGAATTGAAGATCATGTAGTCCTAAACTTTAGTTGGTCCATTTAGGGGCATTGCTGTAGTCCTTTTCTTGGGAAATAGCCAACAAAAATGTTGAGTCGAGTGAAGTAAGCATAGCAGCAGCATATCATCTGTCCTCATATTAACAGGTTCTCCAAAGCTACCTGAAAAAAGAAAAACAAGCATCAACAGTATCAATTGTCCTTGGTAGCTTGTTTGTGTTTTCGAATGTATGGAATGTGGTTTCTATCCAAATTAATGAGACCTCTGATGTATAATGGAATGTTAGAGAGGTTTAGATTTGGTTCATAAGGGTGAGTATATCTATGCTTAGCAATTGCATCAGCAACCGCATTGCATTCCCTGAAAACACGCCTTAGGGTAGTCTGATTTAGTTCAGAGTGAGTTTGAAAGGCTAGTGCATATAGGGACCATTTGGCTTTTCTGGGATTGTTAATCATGTTCACTGCAAGCTTAGAATCTGATTCAACTATGAATAAACACTCAGGATCTAGATAAGTGAGAATCTTTGTTGCAGCTTGGATAGCTTTCATTTCAGCTTCCAGTGGAGTTTTTGCAGTGGTAATTAAGGATTGAATTAAGCATGGGTTACCATTCCAGTCTCTGGCTATAAGGCCAAGTGTTGAAGTGGTTGGGGACCAAGAAGCATCCACATTTACAATTATGGTATTTTGTTCTGGCCTATTCTAGTAAACAATGGATATGGAAGGCTTAAGGGGTGGTCTTAGGGGTGGGATTAGTGAGGAAATGGGGTAGCTCATATTTAAATGCACATTAGAGTAAGCAGGCTTAGCTGAGAAAGATATGAAAATAAGGTCTCTTACATCTTTACAGATTTGAACAGGTGAGAATTTTTTGTTATCAAAATAGAAGGCATTCCGGGCTTTCCATAATGACCAACAAATCAGTGATGGCAGTAACTTACAGATATCTGTATGCACTGTAGACAGTTCATTATTGTTCCAGTAAGCTAAAAATCTATCGGTTAAACTGTCTAAGGTTTGCAGGTTATGACCCAGGATATCTGAAGTGTCATCCCATACCGTTTGAGCCAGATGATAAGAAATGAAATAATGATCTATAGAATCAGATTGATTACATGTTGGGCATTTCGAGGCTAGGCTAAAACCACATTTGATTAGGATATCATCAAAAGGCAAGAGAGAGTCTAGCATTTTCCATGTGAAAATAGAGATTTTCTCTGCAGTCTAGGGTTCCAGATAAGTCTAGTGGCTAGAAAATTACCTGGTTGTTGTGTAAGGGCTCTGTAGGCAAATCTGAAAGAGAAAAGTCCCGTTTCCTCCAGTTTCCATATCATTCTATCTTCTCTCTCAGTGCTAATCTCTGCCTCCTGCAGAAAATTCAAAGTACCATGTTCTAAATAGGGTGAAATATGGGGTAGTATCTGGTTTTTGTCTCTGATGAAGTCAGCTATGGTGCAGTAGAAGAATGGGGAGAGGACTGAGGGTGGAACATAGTTAATTAAAGGACCATTTGGGCACCAATTTGCAGTATAAAAGTTACAGTTACCTTTGCCAGGTATTATGAAAGAATTGTTTTCTGCAAAGGAATTAACATTACATATCCTCTTCCAAGTGTGGGATTTCCTATGGGTTTGGGGTAGTGACCACATCAGTTTAGCCCACATGGTGTTTCCTTATTGGCCTTTCCACCATAATTTGAGTGAGCATGAGTCAACTATTGCTTGTACAGATCTGAAACCTAAACCGTTCTGGTATCCATGTGCACTAAGGTTAGCCCATTTTCTCCATACTTTATTCAGTTTGCCCTCTTTTTCCCCCCAGAAGAATCTCGTCATTTTATTTTCCAGTGATTTTATTATCTGTTTAGGGGGCTTTAGGACAGACCATATATTATGTGGGAGGGAGTATAAACAGGATTGGATAAGAACCATTTTGCCACCTAAACTTAACCATTTGTTTTTCCAGTTCAAAAGCTTCCTATTGACAGCTTCCAGCAAAGGTTCAAAATAGAGATTTAGAGTTCTACCTTTGAAAACTGGACATCCCAGGTACTTAAATGGAAAGACTCCTTTCTTCATTCCTAGAATTGATCTAATCTGATTGATTGCTCTTTTACTAGCATAGAAATCAGATTTTTCATAATTTATTTTCTGGCCAGAGGTAAGTTCAAAGGTTTCTAGGAAGGCTTTGATTCTTATCAGGCTAGATTTTGAGGCTTGCATTAAAATGATAGTGTCATCAGCATAGCTCAAATGTGAAGCAGGTGTAATGGTAGAGGGAAGCTGATAGTAATTGAGTCTTTTATTCATGAAAATAAAGGATAGACTTCTGGAGAAAGCTTCAGAAAAAATATTAAAAAGAAAGGGGGATAGAGGATCACCTTGTTTGATGCCCTTGTGGCTTTGAAAAATCCAACAGGGTTACCATTTATAAGCACAGACTAATAAGCCTGAGAAAGGTTATTCATCACAGCATTCAAAAAATTCCCTGTGAAACCAAATTTACCAAGAATACTTTCCAAAAATTGCCAATTAACTCTATCAAAAGCCTTTCTAAGGTCCAGTTTTAAAATGCAATTTGGAATTCTGTTTTTTTGTCTAAGAACCTAATCATTTCCTGAAGATAAAGCACATTATCAGATATGTCTCTATTTTTCATAAAGGCTGTCTGATTTGGAGAGATTAAATTTTCCATATAGGGCTTCATCCTTTCCATTAACACCTTGGAGCAGATTTTATTTGCTACATTTGAAATACTAATAGGCATGTAATCATCAAAAGAGGAGGGTGTTTGTTTCTTTGGAATTTAAGGTTATCCAGGTGCTACTTATTCCTCTTGGCATTTCTGAGCCTGAGAGAAAGTCATTTACAGAAGCTTTTAGGTCCTGTTTAATAAAATCCCAGCATTTAATGTAGAATTTTGAAGTGAAACCATCAGGACCTGGACTACTTTTTTTTTCAGGCTCATTACCACTAGCCTAAGCTCCTCCTCTGAGACTGGTTTAGACAGAGATTGGTTATCCTAAGGATATATTATTGTTGGAATTTGGCTGAGAAAATGCGGGTAATAAGTGGTAGAGTTTGGCAGGTTTGGCTCAGAGAACAGGTCAGAGAAATAAGATATGGCCTCTTCCTGGATTTCAGTGTGATTATCTAACCAATGCCCCTGTCTATTTTTAATTTTTGAAATGTGAAGCTTACGGTTCTTTTCCTGTACAGTTTTGTGGAAAAATTCAGTGTTATTATCTCAAAGTTTGATCCAGTTAGTTCTTGATTTTTGTTTCCAAAATTTTCTCTTTCCTTTAAGGCTCTAATTAGTAGTGCCTTTTTCTCATTTAGTTTGATTAGTTCTGATTGTGAATGAGTGGAGTCATAGTTAATTTCCTGTAATCTCAGGTTTTCTTCTGCAATCATTACATTAGAGTCAATGTTTCCAAAGAAATCTTTGTTCCAGATTTTTATTACCTTCTTAAGTCTAATGAGTTTAAGGTAAAGTCTTAGCATTCCTTGGTGGGGGATCGGTTGGGACCAGTTATGTTTAATCTGGTCTATAAACTCTGGTCTGTTGAACCATGTGTTTATAAATCTGAAAGGCTTAGAATGGGAGGGAAATGTGGATGAGACTTGTAAAAAAAGAGGGCAATGATCTGAGGATTGTCTATTGAGGATTTGAATGGAGGATGTTGGGAATTTGGCACTCCATTGAATGTTACAAAGTCCTCTGTCTAGTCTCTTAGATGTGGGTTTTCTTAGCCTAGAATTAGTCCATGTAAATAGATTCCCAACAGTATTAATTTCCTGAATACCCTTAGAATGTATCCAGTTATTGAAGTCCCTGATACTGCCTAGGTTAGGGGAGGAGGGTCCTTTATATTCTGTAAGTGAGGATATTGTGTTAAAATCCCCCATGTACATGGTTTCATAATTAGGAAGGAGACTAAGATCATGCCATAAAACCTTCCTTCCCTGTTTCTAAGGCCATAGACAAAAACAACATCCATTTCAACATTTGTGGTTGACTGAGTGATTTTAACATATAGAAATTGTTCATGATGTGAAAGTAAAGCAACATTTAAAGAATCATTCCATAGTAGCCAAATTTTGCCATTACGAAGAGGCGGGGAATGAGAGTATTTGAGCTTCTCCATATAGGTGTGACATTTGCTATTATCATGCATTGGATCAATTATACATAGAAGATCAATTTTTTTCTGTTTGATGAGGTGTTTTAATCTAAGCATTGAAGTCTCTAAAGCCCTAAGGTTCCAAACTAGAAAATTGATAGTAGTGGTGTATATAATTGTTCACCTGATTTATGACTTTTAGTGTTTAATCTCAGCATCATCGTATTTAACTGACTTAGGTAGGTGGTCTTTTTAGGTTTGGACTTACCTTGGGAGTCCATATTACCTGTTGGTTGAGATTGGAGATATGCTGGCCCTGGTTTGGGGATTGTGCTATCTAAGAGAGATCCTTCTTCTTCCACCTCATCTTGCAATATTTGGTGCAGTGAATGATCCAAAACTTCATCTGTTTGTGGGGGAGAATATGTGTCCTGCAAAACAGAAAATCTATTTGCCATCTTTCTTTGCTGAGAAAATGGGGGATTAATGGAAGAGAATTGTTGGAAGTTAAGCTTATGGGAGCCTATTTGCATATCATCTTTAGCATAGATCATTTGAGTCTTATTTGGGTTGGGTAGAGCTGTTGCATTGATCAGTCTTGTGATTGGTGTTTCAGGATCAACAGGGGGTGAGTCTATTAGGTCAAGAATTGGGGGAGATTGTAATAGTTGTGGTGTCTTTTTCACAGAATTAATTCCAGGGGTTTGGGCATGTAGGATGAGGGTTGTAGGGTAGGATTTGTTGTGGCTAGGTGATGGACTAGTTGGCCTTTGTTCTGCGGATTGCTAAAAGTTTGGGGATCAGTAACCATTTTTGGTATCTTATCAAACTTATTCCTTGTGGCTTGCCATTGTGGTGCTACCTGATTCTGGGAAAGAGCTCTATATTAGTTAAGTGAGTGTCCTAGTTTAGCACAGTTTTCACAATACAGGGGTATGTCCTCATACTCAATGTTATATTTTTTTTATTGTTAGAAACAGAGCCCAATCTAATGAAGTGGTTTAGGGGTTTCTTGAGGTCTATCTCAACACAAAGTTTGATGGCAAAGGGCCTAGTTAGCATCACAGTAGCTAAGTCCTTCTTAATGAAATTCCCTATACTATTTCCAATAGCCTCAATTGACGAAGTATTGTAATAGTAAAGTTGAACTTCCCTGATTGTGCACCAGATTGGGACGATTGGTGATTCCTTCTGGGTGGAGAAGTCTGGTGACCATTTGAGTATCTTCATATGAATACTGTTAAAGCTCCACAGACCTTTGATCTAGCAGCGTTGATAGTCATTCGCTTGCTCAAATCGGATCAGCACGTGCTTGTAATCGAGGGAGCCCAGCTGATATTTCCCAAAGAATCCCACAGTTGTAAAGCTCCCTCCAACTGGTCCATGGTGAGCCGACCTTTGGTGAATTTACTTACTAGGGCGTTTGTATAATGGGCGGATAATGTAGATATATCGTCGCCGGAGTAGAGGCAAGCAGGTTCCCCTAGATCTTCGGATTTTGGGGTAATCTCTGGGTTGTTTGGTAGGGCTACGAGGAGTGGTGGAACTTTCGATTGGAGGGCTGCAATGAAAGATTTGGGGTTGTTGATTGTGTTTTTATCCGTCATGGTTTCCGGCGGATGGGGCGTCTCTCTTGGCGAGGGCGAGAGAGGAGTCGTTATCAGCAAAAATTTACCGTTTCTGACCACTACAGTATAAAGCGATTTTCAGAGGGGGAGGAGAGAGAAAATTGTCGAAGTTGGTTCAACTCTGATTTGTGATGCTCCTCTCTATGTAACTGAACAGGAGTATATGGTGACTCTCGGTCTTTCCGGTGTTTGTGTGGGATTTTAATTCTGCAAGAAAAACAAATATGTAAGCAAATTGTTTTTACAATACTTTTGAAAATATTCAGTAGACTTTTACACACAAAGAGAATGGCACTTTTGTTCGTAAAAGGTTAATAGAACAAATGTTGGTGGAACAAATGTCGTCGAACTCCAACTCCATGGAAAATAACAGCCTTCTGCCCCGGTTTGGTTGGGCTTTGTAATTTCCTTTGATCTTCCATTTTGAACACTTAATGCAATTCTTAAATTTAAATCGAATAGTATAACAGTAAAGATATGCATAAGAACAGGAAGAATTCAAATCAGATATAAAACAATTGAGATATTCAGTTCTCAGATTTAATCGACTTAGTTGAGGTCGATTAGAGCTATCACAGTGATCTGGGATAGATTCTGATTGAACAGTATTACTATGAGAACGTAATAGTGTTCTGGTTAACTGAATATGTAATAAGTAAACAAAATAAGATCGTACAGATATAAATTAAATGCGGGAATAGATTCTTTTATTTGATTATATTAGGCTTACAATGGGTATGGAAATGATGTTTGTACGATCACTTCAGATTGAGGAGGTTGTACAAGGGTGTACTAGAAGGTGCGATAATTCAAGCGTGATTTGCAATGAAATGAAATGAGCTTCTTATAGGAAGTTGAAGCTCCTAATCTATTACAATTGTTGAAGTCCGTAATTGAAATCCATCAATCTTGGCTGTTGAATCTTCCTTGTTGAATCCTGGCCTTTCTTTTGGGTCCTGAGTGGAGAGCGGGCCCCATCACTTGAATTTGTTGTTGGCTGATTGAATTTAGTGGGATGTGGTCCCCACCATTATCTCTTGCTTTCTGCTGAATGAGTTGAATTTGGTGGAAGCTGGGATCCACCACTTTAGTTGCTTTTGACTTGGAAGGTGGAAGCTGGGATCCACCACTATCTGTTGTGTTGAAATCGTCATTGCTTACGTCTGGTAATATTCCCTACATTTCATAGGGGTCTTGACTGTCTTCCAGATATAATTGGTCTTCTTGCTTAATTTCTTGCCTTCGTCTGACTAACTCCTGATAATATTCAAGAGTCTTCTGTAATTCATCATCTGGGATTGGACTTGGAACCTGTGTTATTGGAGTAGGCTGAGTTGGTACTGGATATATATTTCTTGGCTGTGGAACAAATTGGGTAGATGGCCCAATGGGCTTTGGTTTTGCAATAGGAGATGGAATTGGTTGTTGGATAATGGGCTTAGTATTGATTTTCATTTTCTGCCCTGTCTGGAAATAATAAGTTACTGCTTTAGAAGAGCAGAACTCAGGTTTGTAACTTGCCCACCATTTGACTTTAAATTGTCTGATTAGGGATAATGGAAAAGAAGGGTGAAATGGTTTTATTTGAAAACTCCAGGCAAAAATCCAGGGTACCCTGAATATGGCATGGAATAATAATGGTCTTTCATGTGGTTTGGAATGGCTAAGTGTTTGCTGGCTAAATTTCTGGAATGTGTTGAATCCTTCTAAAATAGGTTCTGGATAGATATCAATAGAAGGGCCAAATTTGACCCACCAATCTCCGAACCAATTTGGTATTTGGTTATTAAATGTGGAATGAAAATTTATGAACCATGAATGGTCAAAGGATCTGAAATAGAATGTTTTATACCAAGCTTGCATATAATCATTATAATTGAAATCAGAGGGATAGTAATCAACGGAAAAGGAAATATTGGTATTAGCCATCTGTTGAGGGCTAAGAACTTGCTTAATGTATATTTTGGAATACTCTATTCTTGAGGAATCTTGGGCATTGTAAATATGCTGGATCTCAATGGAGTGAGTGTCTACCAAAATCAGTTCATAATATTGTTGGGTTTTATCTCTATTGGCTGTCATCCAAAGAGATGAAGGATGAAATAGATTGGAGGTGAATATCTTTAGTTGAGGAATATCAGGTTCTGCATTGAAATGGGTTAATATAATATGTTCTGGATTGGGCTTATCCAAATATGAAGAAATGGGTTTAGTAGTACTGGATGAAGCTTGTGTTGGTGGATTTGGAGTATGGGCTCTTTTGAGTAGAGTGTAGTTTGAAGATACTATTGGATTTTGGGCTTGGACTAGTCTGGAATGTGGAGTTTGGCCTATTGTGGAATAGGTTAGAAGTGGTGGAAAGCCTTCTAATGGAATCATTGGAGAGACTGATGGAGTAAGAGGTCTGGGATTTGCATAATCTTTACTGGTCCTTGACTGGGCTGATCCAGTGGATGTGGAATTACTCATGGTGACCTGTAAGGAATTCACGGGTCAGGAAATCTGGAATTGAATTGTCTTTTCCTTTTATGAATTGAATATCAAAATCAAAAACTGATAAAATAGCTTGCCATCTGGCAAAAATCTGTTTTGAAACCAAATTTTTAACATCTTTTTGTAAAATATCCTTAGCGGATTTACAATCAATATTTAATAAAAACTTTTTGTTATATAAATCATCTTGAAATTTGGATATGCATAAAACAATGCTCAAAACTTCTTTTTTAACTGTTGAATAATTCTTTTGGGTATTATTCCAAAATTCTGAATAATATCTTACTATGGATATTTTTTCCAAATGTTTTTGTTTTAATATTCCTCCATAACCTACATCTGATGCATCAGTTTCTATTATCATGAATGCATCTGGATGTGGAATACCTAAGCATGGTAATGATTTGGCTTTTATTTTAATATCTTTTACCAAATTTGTATGTTCTTCTGTCCATATTGGAGGATTTGTTTTTAATCTTTCATATAATTTTTTACAGATAATCTTGATGTTTGGAAAGAAATCAGAAATATAATTTACACAACCTAAAAATCTTTGTAATTGATTTTTATCTTTAATTTCATCTGGAAATTTTTCTGCAAATTCTATAGACCTTTGAATAGGTCTAATTGTTCCTAAATGTATGTTGAATCCAAGAAATCTAATTTTTGTTTGAAATAATTTCATCTTTGGTTCAGATATTACTAAACCATTTGTTGTCATTACTTTTAACAAAATATATAAATGTTTAAAATGATTATCTATTGTATTGGAATAGACTAGTACATCATCAATATATACTATTACAAATGTTGAGTATGGATTAAAGATATCATTCATTATTTTTTGAAATTCTGATGGAGCATTCTTTAATCCAAATGGCATAACGTTCCATTCATATTGACCAAATGGAACAACAAATGCTGTCTTGTACTTATCTCTTTCATCTATTTGAATTTGCCAATATCCTGATTTTAAATCAAATTTTGAAAATACCTTTGCACTGGATAATCTATTAATTAGATCTCTTTTATTTGGAATTGGATATCTAATCCATTGTAATACTTTATTTAATGGTTTATAATTAATAACTAACCTAGGAACACCTCGTTCCTTTTCTGCATTTTTATTAACATAAAAAGCTGAGCAACTCCATGGAGATTTGCTTTTTCTTATTAATTTTTTATCTAAATGATCTTGGATTTCTTGTTTACATAATTCTAAAAGTTCTGCATTCATTTGAATAGGCCTTGCCTTGGTTGGAATATGTTGTTCATTAAAATCTTTTTCATAAGGTAATGAAACTATATGTTTCTTTCTATCCCAAAATGCATTGGGATGGTTTGAACAAATTTGTCTTTTGAAACTTTGTTCTAGTACCTTTATTTTTTCTTTGATATTTTTATGTTCTAATTGTTCTTCAATTTGGGAATAACTTAATTCTTCTTTTAAAAATGAAATATCTTTTTGTTTCCTATTTATCATACATATCCTTTTATATATTGAATTAGTTTGTAATAAGTTTAATTCAATTTGACTAGGTGGATTCATAAAAGAAAATAATAATTTTTTACCTAATATCTTGGTACTAATTCCTTTTTGAGTCTTTTTGAAAGGGGTTATTTGATATAAAAATGGGTTACCTAATACTGCATCATATGATACATTTTCTAATATTAAGAATGAATGTTTAATACAATAGTTATCATTTCTAATGTATCCATTTGATAATTTCTTTCTAATAATCATTGGAGTACCATTTGCTGCTGCTAATTGTTCATTAGTTTTTACTAAATATTTACTTGGAATTAATCCTGACCTAATGCATGATTGATCTGCTCCACTGTCAATCAATGCTACTACAGTAATGCTAAAATCTTGAACTCCTATAGTCACTAAGGAATACCATTTTTCCATATTAATTTTATTAATAACACCAAAAAATTGTTGATCATTTGGAGTGTCGTTTGAAATAATAATACCAGAACTACTAGGTGTGTCTAATGCTATTAGTTTTAGTTCTAGTTCTAAATCTTTTTCTTTTAATTCATTTAATTCTGTCTTAATATGTCTAATTTCATTTTTCAATAAAGAAATTTCTTTTCTTAAATCTTGATTATCTGTTGAAGTGATTATTGTTTTGTGCTTGTCTAATTCTGAAAATTTTTTAATAGTTTGTCCTAAACTAAATGCTTCTGTTATCCTTGGTTTATTTTCTTCTGTTACCAAATTCCTTAATTTCTGAATATATTCATTTTTATTTTCAGAATCTCCTAATCTTTCTATTATGTCTAATAATTCTTTTTTCTTACTATGTGTATTGTTTAACATATTAATAGATGGAATATTACATTGACATTCACTATCATAATCACTTGAGTAATCTGAATCTGTTTCATATTCTGACTGTTCTTTATCTGAATCAATTAAAATAGATAACAGTTTATTTCTTAATTCTATATCTTCTAATGCATTTATTTTAGTTTCTGTCTTACAGACATTTGCTGTATGACCAAATTTCTTACATTTGAAACATTGAATATTTTTGAAATCTTTTTTCTTTTTGGATCTATGTTTCTTATGTTCTTTTGAATAAGAAGATTGTTTATCTTTGTTTTTATTATAATCATATGACCTATTTTTGTGATAATTTTTCTTTTTCCTATATTCAGTTTTATGTTTTCTATATTTTTTATATTCTTTTATTTGAGAAGAAGGTGGTTTGAGTCCTGTTATACCAAATTGTTGGCAAAAGGATCCCATTTCCTTTCTCTCTGATCCATACTTATGTTGAATTTTTAAATCCTGACATAATGCTAAAGCTTCTTTCTTTATAAAAGCAAATATTTGTCCAAAAGTTAAATCATTATAGTCTATCTTTTCTGTTCCTAATGCTTTGCTCAAATTTGTTATTATCCTTTGTGAAAATAAATTTGGTAATCCAGTTATAAATTTTTCTTTCCAAAATGGTGCACTAGAATCTGATCTTCTAAATATTTGAGTTAAAAATACATCTTTGTACCATTTGAAATCGGTTAAAGTTGGACATCTTAGATTTGTTAAACATATTTTTGAACTTTCTAATGCTTCTGCTGGATTTCCAACAAAATACATTGATATAGTATATAATAAAAATGTGGAACCATCTGGAACCATAACAAATTGAATATTAGGTTCTTCACCTTGTGCTTCTTCTGTTTCATGATTTAAAATTGATTGTTTTTGTTCTAGGTTGAGGTGTTCATCCCACCAACCTTTTAATTGTCCTGTGAAGCCTGTTACTAATAACATTACTATTTGTTGTTCTGTGGAGGCCATAGAAGCTTTATAAGCTACCCCAGCCATTCCCATTTCTTGTAATAAATTTAAAATTTGATATTCTGATAATCCATCAATATTCCATTGATATATTGATGCACCATCATAACTTTTAAAAGAATGTAATTGTTCTTCATATTGAAGATCTGGTGGAGTTGGTTTTGAATAATAAGGTTTTGTGTTACTATTTTTCCAATTATATTTTAATTTATTAATAGTCATGTCTGGTCTTTGTATTGGTTCTTGAAAATGTTGTTCTATAGTATTTATTTGTTTTTCAAAATTATCTTCATTTTCTGAATATTCATCTTCTGATTCTGTATTAGAATTTCCTGAATCAGAACTACTATTTGACTCTTCTATTGGATTTGTTCCTGACATTACTCCTATTTGTTTTTAACTACTAGGTTTATCATTTGGTCTTAAAGATAATGATTCTTCCATCTTTTTTGAAAAAGGTGATGCTTGAAAATGAGGTTTTGAAAATGGGTTTTGAAATAATTCTGTTTTACTATTTGTTTTATTATCTAATTTTGTTGAAATAAAATCCACTTGATTAGCTACAGTATGCAATAATTGATTGGAATAATTATTCTGTTGATATATTTTTTTAACATCTGCTAGATTTACTAAATCTGTATCTTTATCTGGTCTTCCTGATTTAAATGGAGAAGCAATTATTGTAGTTTCTTCTGTAACAATATGTACTGATTGGAGTGGTGGATGAATAGAACTAACTACTGTATCATTTGGTAATTTCCATTTTTTATATAGATTGGACTGTACATTTATAGCTGGAATTTCTGTAAAATCATCTTTTTTAATTATTTGTTTCTTTTTTAAATAATATCCTAACCACATAAAAAACTTCATTTGTCTAATCTTTTTATCTGTTAATTCATCATAAAATTCTTTTTTAATATGTTCTCTAGTTTCTAAACTTAATTTTTCAAACCATATTCTGTTTTTTATATTTTCTGGACTATAGTAATCTTCATTTAAATATGCTTTGTTTATTTTAAATTCACTAACAGTATTCATCATATTAATTTCTGATGATCTCATTTGACTATATGTTGGTGAACCTATTGATGAAGTTGAATCTGGTATAACTTCTGGTAATGGGGCAGAATATCTTACCCTTGTATCATTAAATTGGTTTGGGATATCTGATGTTGAATGTCTATGTCTATGAATTAAATTATTTTCCATATTTGCATATCTGGATGATTGTAAATTATATCTACCTGACATAGATTTATTAAATTTAATTAATATTTTTCCATCATTTTGCTCTTCTATCTCAGAAGGCTCAGTTATTCGTATATTTCTTTGAATTCCTGTTGGTCTTTCTGCTAATATTTCCATGGGAATTGTTATTTCATTCCATTTTAATAACTTAGGTGTTTCTATTGAAATATTATTAGAATTTGTTGTAACATAGACTGATTCATCTTTTTCAGTTGGGATTAATTTTAATGCCGTGGGAATCATGGATTGCATGAGTTTAAAATAAACTCTATAAATTAATACAAAATGTTCTGTATCATTAACTATTTTATCTTGTTTTAATTGTATATCTAGTTTTAAAGAATCCATAATATGGGGGTCTGTTAAACTAACTGAATAGTTTGGAATACATTCAAATCTTATTGTTCCATTACATATATTAGTTTGAACCATTGCTAGAATTGAGTCTTTATATCTTATTAATCTATCGTCTCTTAACGCCATAAATATTGGTGTATCAATTCCTAATCTTACTAAGGGATGTAATGCTATTTGAACTAAACCAAAATGTAAAAACCTAAAATTTTGTTCTTTATATTTTCTAATAGCTTGTGATGATAATAATCTAATCGATTGTACTTCTTGGTTCATTGGTAATATTTCTTCATGGATTTTGATTGAATATGACTTATTAAATTCTAATATTCCTTGTTGGTATATGGATTTTAATGTCTTGTTTGGTAAAATTTGTTGAATTTCATGACTTTGTAAAACGTTTGAAGAAGATAAAGATCCTGTACTTATAGTACTGGAGCTTCCGAACAAAAATCTTTTAATCCTTTCTCCCATGTTAAATATATTATGAATTGATGAGTTTACTATATCACGCAAATCACGTTTATCTAACCAAATACCACTAGTATCATACCATACGTGGACCACCCTTAACGAGACTCCCTCTCTTAAACGGGCTAAACCAAAACGAATTATAGGTATGATCTAAAAGCTGTAAAGCACAGTGGCACTGGACTAGACTCACAAGTCTGCAAGTATAGTTTACAAATCAATGTATAATATATCTAACACTCAATGGGGATTAAAAAATTAAGGCACTTGGCTCTGATACCATAACTAAGGGTTCTGTTAACACCCTTATTTGTACACCTATTTAAACATCAAATCTCAACCATATCTAACATAATCTCACTCACTCATTCATTAAATATATTTTTAGTAAAATAATCTCAACCATGAGATTATGTGGATGGTTGACATTTTGTGTTAAAATAGGTGTACAAATAAGGGTGTTAATAGAACCTTTGCCATATTAATTTAATATTATTTAATGAAATTTAATGGCCCTTTGACTAAAATGTGATTATATTAAGATAGTGGAACCATGATTCGGAACTAAGAAAGAGATGTATTTACAAAAATCAAATATAAATATCAGTAAAATATTTTCTATTTTATTTATTTATTTTTCTGTTTTCCTCTTTAGTCTAATCCACTCTTTCGTTTCTATATTTTGATGCAGTCGGAATAATAAAAAAAGATCCGCAAGCACGAATCCTATGTTTTGGTTCAAGAATCCACCAGAGAGAAAATCTTCTCAAAAATATTATTATGAAAGATAAAATCTCTGAAAAATATAAGAGATCTTTAAATACTATTATGAAACCCTGGAATAATAAAAAAGGAAATTCGGAATAAATCTGAAATAAAACAAAAATTGAAAAACACTCCAAAACAGTAAATTGCCGTTTTGATGCCTTAAATGACCTCAAATGGCAAAATAGACCCCAATTTCCCGTGGAGCATTGAATTTGATCTACTCGCCGAGACGGTTCCAAAGCTATCGGAATCGCCTGATTCTGACTCCGAATGCAAAAGTTACGTTTAAAACCGTACCGAACCTTTGCGGCAATCCATGGAAAATAAGGGTAATAATGTTTGTCTGTATTCATGATCTCAGGATACATTGTATAGTAGTACATGATACCTATACAAACTAGGAAAAGGTAATAGAATATAATTACGATTACAAGTAATATTCTAATTCCTTAATACTCCTCCTCAAGTTGGAGCATGGGATCAAAAATGCCCAACTTGCCAAGTGAAGAATGAAATAGTTACGTCCAAGAGCCTTAGTGAAAAAGTCTGCAGGTTGGTCTAATGTGCGAATATGCTGAGGAACAATTTTGCCAGATTGAACAAGATCCCAACAAAATGACAATTAACTTCAATGTGCTTTGTGTGTTCGTGGAACACTGGATTTGCCGCAATATGTAGAGCAGATTGACTGTCACAAAATAGTCGCATAGGAGAAGTGTGCATAACCCCTAAGTCTTTCAGTAAAGACTTAAGTCATAACAACTCACAGCAGATAACAGCCTTAGCACGATACTCCGCTTCAGCGGAAGACTGAGAAATAGTAGGTTGCTTCTTAGTCTTCCAAGAAAGTTGAGCATCACCAATCATCACAAAATATTCAAAAAGAGAACACCGAGTAATCGGGCATGCAGCCCAATCAGAATCACAGTAAGCAGCCAACTGTAACGTACTACTGGAAGAGATAAATAAACCTTGACCAGGATGACTCTTCAGGTAGTGAAACACACTAACTGCAGCTCGCCAATGAGGAACACAAGGAGATTTCATGAACTGCGCAAGTGTATGAACCGAATAACTAAGGTCAGAACGAGTAATGGTCAAGTATATCAGGTGCCCAACCAGACGCCTATGCTGCTCAGGGTCATGGTAAGCTGGACCTTTAACATGTGCCAGATCATGTTGTTGCTCCATTAAAAAATTAGTCAGTTTAGAAGCAAATAAACATGTATCAGATAAAATGTCCAAAGCATATTCCTTTGCGAAAGAAATATCCCCTCCGGTCTTCTAGCAATCTCTATGCCCAAGAAATACTTAAGCAAACCAAGGAATTTCATATGGAAAGAAGAACTCAAGTATTTTTTGAACTCAAAGATGAGCATAAAAGAACTACCAGCAATGACCAAATCATTCATATAAACCAGAACATGCAAAGAAACTGATCCACGGGAATAGACAAAATAAGAGTTATCTGCCTTACTTTGAACCAAACCAAATGCTCGTAAAGCCTGAGCTAATTTGGCAAACCAATTTCTAAGAGCCTGGCGAAGACCATAAAGAGAATTCTGAAGGTGACATGGCAGACCATGGGGCACAGCATAGCCTTGTGGGGGTCGCATAAATACCTCTTCATGCAAACCACCATGCAGGAAAGTATTATGGACATCAATTTGATGTAATTCCCAACCACGAATGACTACAACAGATAAGAATAGCCGAACATAACTCGTCTTCAAAATTGGAGCAAGTATCTCAGTATAATCAATCCCTTCTACATGACGATTCCCGATAACCACTAGGCATGCCTTATGACGTTCAATAGTACCATCTGACTTAAACTTTGTCCGGTAAACCCTTGCAACCAACATCCTTCTTATTCATAGGCGGAGCAGCCAAAGTCCAAGTCTGATAGCGCTCAAGCGCAGTAAGTTTATCCGATATAGCATCTCGCCAATGAGCATGCTGAAATGCCTCATAATACATAGTGGGAGCTGCACTAGATGTTACTGCACCCAAAAATCTAGAATGCGTACTAGAAAATTTATCACAGTTTACATAATCAGTAGGAGGATAGAGAACACCTGAGTTAAGTGACGGTGTATGGGTGAACGTAAACATAGGGGGGTCATCAGTAGTAAGAGCACATGCATAATCATCACAATCATAGTCTTCCAAATAAGGAGGCGGTCGACGAGCACGAATACTCTGTCTGGTAGGTGGCAACTCGGCGGCAGAGCTATCCGGAGCTGGAGATGCTGCAGAAGGAGGCTGGGCAAGCGGCACATGAAGCACTTGGGAATCCGTCATCGGCGGTGAGGGGGCGGATTCCTTGGCGATGCAATGTCCTGTCGAGCTTGAATGGGATCCGGCGATGGAACCTTGTCCGTCAGGGATGAGCCATTGTACACCGGTGGGTAAGTGACGGTGGCTATCGGTATAAAAGATTAGGCAGTGGCAAGCGATGAGTGATGGGCACCGTAGCTCCGGTAGCGGCCGACGGTGAAGGACTGATGACAGCCAACGGTGAAAGATCGATGGCAGCCGACGGCGAAGGACCAACAGCGGCCGGTGGCAGTAGGCCGTTCAATTCTGGCAGAGGTGATGAGGAGGTCGATGGTGAGGTGGTGCCGCCACCAGTTTCTTCTAATGAGGCTGATATCGGAGTTGCAGAATATGGGAATTAGTTTTCAAAAAAATTGGCATCCCGACTGGTGAAGATTACACGGGATTCCAAGTTAAAAAAAGGTGATAGCCTTTCTTTTTGCCAGGATAACCAAGAAACAAACAACGCTGACTTCTTGGTGCAAACTTGTTACGATATCTGGGAACATGAGTAGCAAAACACAAGCATCCAAAAACTCTTAAGGATGAGTATTTTGGAGCTTGCCCATAGAGCAACTCAAAGGGAGTATGACCATTGAGATACTTTGTCGGTGTCCAGTTAATCAGATAAGCAGCAATAAGAACACATTCTCCCCAAAAATAAATTAGAGGATTGGCATGAAACCATAAAGCATGCACCACATTGAGTAAATGACGATGCTTTCTTTCAACTTGACTATTCTGTTGTGGTGTATAAACTATAGATGTCTCAAAAATGATCCCAGATGTAGCAAAATGAGATCTCAGTTTTGTTATCAACCCAAACACAGATATGGTTCAGCCCCACTAGTTCTTCACAAAGGCACAAAATTCCAAAAATCTAGAAGCTACTTCTGATTTAGCCACTAATAAATAAACCCAAACAACTAGAGAATAATCATCAACTATAGTTAAAAAAATAAAATGCACCACTAGAAGATGGTGTTCTATAAGGACCCCAAACATCACAATGAATTAATTGAAATAGTGCAGTAGGAAAACTATGTGTAGTATGTTTTTATCTATAACATATAGAGCAAGGAACAGATGTCTTATTAGTGCTAAAATCAATAGAAGAAATAGAAGACAACACCAGAAGAAGGATGCCTAAAACTCTGATTCCACAAATCAGAAGAAGACACAGAAGCAACTGTTGGAAGAGACTGCAGGATAGGAGGGTGATCACGAGTATCCAGCAGACAAAGCCAAAACATCCCCCCCCCCTTCTGTTCACCCACGCCAATCACTTTCCTTGAACTGGTTTTCTATAAAAATTCAATAGTTTTAAGTAAACAAAGCTATACATTTCAAGGCAAATAACAATCTCGGACATGATAGTAAGTTACACCGCAAAGTAGGTATATATAGCAAATAATTAAGGGTGATAGCACCAAAGAAAATAGAACCATATTGGGTAGTGGATGACACAGAGCCATCAGACAGAACAACATTTACAGTATCAATAGCAGTAGTAAGATCAGTAAGAGAACCCTTGTCACCAGTCATGTGATACGAGGCTCCTGAATCAAGTATCCAAGGTAAAGTAGACTTACCTGACCCATTGTCCGTAAGAGAATTGATTTGATTAAATAAATGCATTGTTGTGCTCTAGTGGTTATCCGAAAGAGCAGGAAAAAATAGGATCCGGTATAGACGTGGCCAGAGGAAGCCGCCGCCACTTGGCCAGACAGCGACATAGCTATTCCGCCGAACGGCGGTGGGAGTGAAAGTGCCGTGGCGGAGCCTCTGGTCACGGTGCCGGAGGCCGGCCGAGAGGCTGGCATCGTCCTCTTGGTGGCGCTGACTTTCTCCTTTAACTCCTTGAACCATTCTGCTACACCAATGATCTGGAAAATGGAATCCTTATTGTGACCCTTGTGATGACAGTGTGTACAAAGAAGATTCTTGCAGTCAGATGCAGAAAGAACAACAGGCGAAGAACTTGTGGTGGTGGGCATCGTGCAACATACTCCATGGAGTTAGAAGAAGGCTCACGAGCTCGAATAACAGCTCGATGATTCTCCTCCTGGCCAACAAGGGCATATACTTTCATGACAAGTGGCATCAGATCAATGCTCATGATATGTGATCGCAAGGTGTGAAAACCTTCGTCGAGGCCAAAGATGAATTGGTAGATCAAATCCTTCTCTCTCTCTCTCTCTCAAGACTCTAGCAGAAATATTGCAATGGCACAGTGCCTTGCTCTCTTTATAGTCACAAACTAGAGGAGGCCGCATGCAGTGATAATCTGCAAACAACTTCTTCAGTTTTCCAAAGTAAATGTCGATGGGCTGATTGTTCTGCCTGCAACTCTGAATAGCCTCTTGCATTTGTAAAACTTTCATACAATTGCCAAGAACAAATCGTGCCTTCAGGTAATCCCATAGTTCCTCAACTGTGGAAAATGAGTTTGTAAAAGATCTTAACACCGGATCCAGGGTTTGCAAGATCCAGCAGACAAGAGTAGCAATAACCCCAGGCCTATTAGCAGCATCAAGATGACCATCCAGGGTTTGGTAATAGATCCATCAATGAACCCAATTTTGTTCTTAGCAAGGAATGTGCGGCACATTGCATCGGACCATTCAATGTAATTTTCTTGACCTTTCAACATGTTTGGTATAAGGTTAAACTAGGACCATCGCCAGAGCCAATAAAGTAAGGATCAGTCGACACACGACAAATAGGTACAACAGTTTGAGATCTAGATTGCAATTGCAACTGCTTCAGTAAAGTCGCAATCACATTATAACCACTCATATCCTGAAGTTTAGGAACCTCAGGTACAGCATCAATACGGGCATGTTCTTCAGGATTTCTTCCGGAGGCAAACATAGTGTAAAATCAGGTACATATTAGCAGCAGGTACAATAACCAACGACGGATCGGATGAGCAGAACGCGGCGGTGCTTGGAGTTGACGGCGACAACACATGAGACTTTGGATCAGCACGTGGGGTGCAACGCATGATCGGATCGGACGGCAGACGAAGCTGAGGATCACCACAACCGGACAACGGTGGTGGCGATCGACAGGCAGCAAAAACAGTCAGCGACAACGGTGCGTGAAGAAAACGCATGGCGCTAGAGCTCAGTAATGGCAGGAAAATTTTCTTTAAGGTTTCACGATTTTAGGCTCTGATACCATGTAGAAAATATGGGTAATAATGTCTGTCTGTATTCATGATCTCAGAATACATTATGTAGTAGTACATGATACATATAAAAGCTTTGAAATGGTAATAGAATATAATTACAATTACAAGTAATATTCTAATTCCTTAATGCATCGCTTCTTCAATCTTTGCCGTCATTCGCCTTACATCATATTTTTTATTTTTTAGAACCACTCATTCTCATGTACTCATACTATTTTTTTCTTCAAGTTTTTTCTGTTTTACTCATTTTTCTTTACTTATCTACACTCTTCTTAATTTCTTAAATTTCAATGTGGTAAAGATAATAATAAACATTCGTAAATAGAGCACAGCTGATTAAAACAATTAGTGGTATAATAATTCCATTACGATATCACTAAATCAAATTGCCTAAAGGCTCTCAAATGGTCCGGCCGGAGAAGTACAAGCACTGATTCGGTTGATAATCGATCGAGCTAATTTGTTGAATCATTTGATTGTGTTCGGTAAAATAACAAGCCCCATGAGATTCCAGAGAAAAACTCTCTAATGGTTAAGTCAGAAAAATGCCTAAAAAACTTAGAAAAGTGTGTATCTAATAATAAGTATGTGCCTGGTATTTATATTGTATCACTAAATAGTATTTATCTTAAATTGTAACTCTTAATTCTCAATAAACACCGGCAACTGAATATTCTTTCACTTCACACTCATATTGGGCCAAAATAGGCCCAGGATCCCTTCTGGACCTTTTTACTAGGTTAGTTCAACATCAAAAACCCCCAGAAAATTCAATGGGCCTCAAGGCTGGGAATCTTTGAGGTTTCACGTTCTTATCCTCAAACTTCCAAACCCATGATATGTGTATTTTCGAGGGTTATGGCCTCTTAGACTCGCAATACCCTTGAGTAAGGGTTTTGAGCTTCGAGTTATCATTTAGTTTTCAGATTATTTTTTATCTCTGATGGAATTCGAGAAGACTCGTGTGCCCACTGGCTATGCGAAATAAATAGCGCTTGAATAACGGCTGTTTCTAAAAAGGTGTAATAATATTCACGCCTTTTCAAACTTTCCACCTTCCCAAGACAATCATTATCTTGGCTGCCATTTCAGGCTTCTTAACTGCCCACTTCTCCCACGTCTCCTATTTTCAAGTATTTTCAAAAGGATTTTTCAGTACCTTGTTCTCCATCCACTCTTTGACTTCACATTCATCTTTTCTTCCTCTACTAGTAAGTTCTCCTGATCATGATTATTTCTTTCTCTTTATTCTCCCATATTATGGCTAGCTCCGGCGAGAAATCCAGTGAGAGGGGGAACTTCAGCGAGTTTAGGTCAGAGGGGTTTGAGGTTGAATCGCCTGAAAAGGTGGATTCTGATGTTACACTTAGTGATCCTGGGCTTTCTCTCCGGGATTCTTAGCCCCAAATGCCGATGAAATTGGCCATACCAACTATTTTTTGGTCACCGACATGCCTCCAAAGGAAAATCCTCGTATTTGGCCCTCGGGTATGGGAAAGGGATATATTCAAATATCATCTCGTGTTGGAAATATCGAATTTAATCCCTCTTATCACGAGAAATGAGATTCTTTGAGGATAGCTGGGGAGGTTAATGTGAGTGCCCCTAGGATAATATATCCTACCTTCAAGACTCAAGAAGAAAACCTTCGAGAGCCCCCTGTGAGGGAAGAGGCCTAGGAGCTCCCTGCTCATGATGGATCCTGGTTAATACTGGGATTTTACAGTCTCTGCCCTCTGGTCAGAGGGTCCTCCTAATGTTGATCTGCAGTTGTTGTGAACAACAGGGTCTCCAGAAAACCCTCCTGAGGGGGGATCAGTTATATTTTTAAAGCATCTACGAGCAGGACTGTGTTTCCCATTTCCACCAATATTCTTAAGGCTCCTCAAGGATTTCCAAGTGAGCCCCACCTAGGTCCATCCCAACGTAGTGATTACCATTATGCTTTTTATAATGCAGTGCCATAGGTTAGGTATAGAACCTGAATACCAACTGTTTAATTTTTTGTATAGTGTCACTGTTAGTGACAAAGCCTCCGAGAACTTTATCACAATTTCCAGTAGACATAGGAGGCAAAAATTTCTTTACTATCCCTACTAACTAGAGTAAGTGGAGAGATATCAAGAGAGGACTCACTTTCAATAGCATTAGATATAATGTCCCCTAGTGGAATCCAGACATTATCGTTGAGACCCAGCTGTCAAGAAAATTTGTTTGTCCCAAATACCTCGAAGGTAGTTGAAACCATTTACTGGCCTTGTCCCTTTCTTATGCTGACTATACCAATTTGAACAACTCGATTGGGGGACAAGCCTAGCCAAGTGAGGTTTATTAGAAATACATCTATGAGCCAACCAAGAAGAAGAAGTTGTCAAGACGGCAACATTTGGCTCCAGAAAATGAGCCTAAGCTAAGTACGAGGCGGAGAAGGCTCGTTAAGGAAGGAGATAAACCTCATTTTTCTCCCGACCCAGTCGCTCGAGATCCCCCTATCAAAGATTCCATTGATTATTCTGAGTTTGAAGGTGTTTTAATGTTTTATAATTTGTTCTTGTACTGTTACATCCTTTTGTTTCTTCTAACTTTCCTTTCATCATCTTCAGTGGGTAGGAATTTAGGTACTGCAATGATCAAGAAGGGGGGGTAACAATAATCCTGCAAAGTTAATTCCCCATGCCCCTCATAAGGCTAATACTTCCAAGAAGTCGACGATAAAGCAAAAACCCTAGGGCGGCTCCTCCTCGAGGAAGTTTCGTCAAAATATTTCTCAAGATAAGGCTTCTCAAGAGCCTCCTACTCTAGCACTTGAAGTTAGGGCTTACATCGTGGCAACCCACTCGAACCTTTCGGTCGTGGGGGCTAATGTCATCAGCCTTCTTGCCAAAAGTCCCCAGGTTGGTTTTCCACCAGGAAGATAATTTATTTTCCTCTCTTTCTCTCTCTATCTCTCCCTGTGTTAAGCTTTCCTAATCCTTCTACCATCTTTCATGTGATTAAGAATCTTGACCTGGTGACCTCCTCTCTCCTCCCTTCTTCAAGGCCTGGGTTCCCACCTTGTCTCCTCTCTTTCCTCTATTCAAGATGGAAAGGACAACAAAATTGCCTCATTAAAGAGGGAACTAGAGGCATCGAAGAAGAAAGTCATTGACCTTGAGCCTGTGAATGAGCGCCGAATCTTCGAGAAGAATGCTACTGTGGTGGATGTTAAGAAAGCTTGAGATGCAGAGTCTCAAGTGGTCCTGCTGGAGGCTTTCAAGTATAAGGTCCTCCAGAGTCGAGAGCTCTTTGACCTCTTCATCGATCTCCTTGACATGGCTAAGGGTGTTAGGCGCAACCTCCTCGTTCAAGAAGTCATCCTACCTAAGATGTCCTCATCTCTGTCTAAAGACAATGTTAAGCTTTCAAAGGAGGAGTCCAAGTTTGAGGGTGTGGAGCCTATCAACCAGAAGTGAGACGATGTTGTGTACAAGGGGGGGTCTGAGCTTATCCCTAATGAACCTTTTGAAGGCCTCGGGTAAATACCACTCCATTGAGGATATTCACGCCATTCCTGATCCTAATGAAGAGTCTAAGGGGCTTGAGACTAAAGGCGAGCCCAACAATGGGGTTTCGATAGGGGATAAGCCTCCCAATGTAGGGAATATCATGTAACTTTCCCCTTTGGACCTTTGATGTAACCATATACTCTTTGCTATAAACGATTTCTTTCCCTTAATAATTTTGTGTCTACATTTTTATTTTCGTAGCTTAATGCATTGCGAAAGGAACTTCAATCCATTTGCGAAGATTCTGCCAAGACCAAAGCAGAGCTTGAAACTGCTAGGGCGGAGTTAATGAGGACCATGTTTGATGTGTTCATTTTATGTGCATATTCCGGGACTTTTTGGGATCACTTTTGTGCTCTTTTGTTATCAAGAACTTGTGTTTTACCTTGAAATTCTTTTAGAACAAGTAAGAGTGACTTTTATGCTCTTTTACCTTTTCTAAGTGGATTTTGTGTGACAAGGAAGAACATCGTGACTTCAAGACCAGAGGCCATTAAAGATAATCTTTTGAATACTTTTAAGATTTTAAGACTCGAAGAGTTGAAGAAAAGTGTAATGGAGTGAGGGCTAGAAAACAAGAAGAAGAAGAAACTAAATTCTAGTTCTAGGCACCCATCGTGATCGCGACGATCCTATCACAAGTCACAATCAACGGGTGGCTAGAATTAATCCTTCTTTTTCTTGTACTATAAATAGCACATTATTTTCCCTCTCTTCTCAGTTCTTCTCTTCCCAATTTCAGCCAGCAAAACCTTAGGGTTTCCCCACTTTTTTATTTTTGGATTGTTGTTGTTAATTAGTATGGATTCTGGTAGCTAAATTAATCTCTTGGGAGCAATTGATTGAAGTTTCCAAACCCATGTAGTGAGATTCTTTATTTTGCTCATTTTTTAAATTTATTTGGAAGCATTTATTGTGCCATTAATGCTATATTTTACTTTATTTATATCATAGGTTTTTTGAAAATAGGAAGTGTTTGTTTGATTGAATTGTTAGGGTGTTAGGAAAGTGTACAATTTCTTAGCTCATTTGACTTGAAAATCCTAGACCATGGAATTAAAACTTCTTGTGTGTAATGTTTTGTGATTCTTGCTAGATAAGTATGTTATTGTGGATTTTTCTCATATTTATCCTATAGAAGCATAGAAAGGTTGAACCTTGAATGTGGTTTGTTCTAAGGTTAGCCTAATAAATGCTTTGTTTGGTTAAATGACTATGTCTTTGGTATAAGGCTTATTGTTGTCAAATTTATGGGTTTTCGTGTTTAATGTCATTGATGAAATATCTTTATGGTCATTGAACTTCTAAAGTAATTGTCAACGAGGTTTGCAAATGGTCGTTGAACATCTTTGTGATTTACTATTAAGAAGAAATGAATGTTGATATTCGAATGGGAAGTGATAGCATTCAACATAGGCAATAAATGTTAATGAATGAGTGAATGAATCTATGATCTATAAGAGGTTTGGAAGTGAGGATCAATTTCCCTCAAGGCTAATGGTTGATTTAATCATCTTTTTATTTGTTGTTGCATGATTAGCATTGTTATCTTGCTTGGCTAGTTACTTATCTTTCAATTTCATAACTTAGGAAAAACCAACAAACAGCCCCCCCTCCCCCATCTATGTGTTTTTATATGTATGTTTATATCTATGCCTAGTACATTTTTCGGTTTATATGTTTAAACGCTTGAAAACATCCCTCTTCTCGAGGATGACCCCGACTTGCCATTATCTACTTAATTTTAGATAGGAAGCATTAGGGCTTAAAAATACTAACTTTGAGAGGTATGGAGATGACCTCCCATGTTGGTTTTAAGGAAGTGTTTTGAAGAGTTAGAACTTGGCACAATTGACCCATCCTTATATAGTAAACCTCAAGAAGGACAGGTTCAACTTGACCACAACTTTAGACTCTGCTAAGCAGGAACTAGACTCTATAGTATTTGAAAGCTTGGAAAAGTGGAGATCATCATGCATTTGCAGAGCTCTGTAGGGACCTCGAGCGTAGGAAATATAATGGCATTTTGGCCCTCGAAGTTGTTGAGATTTGTGACCCCTCTGAAGTTGATTATCAAGAAAAAATGCGTCACATGATCAGTATGTTTGGCTCCCTTAAAAGATGTCTCGTTGATGCTGACAGGATATCTATCCTCGGGGGCCATCTTATAGCTAGCCGGGGAGAGATTTACGGACTTAGGTCCCAGGTGAGAGAGATTGCATAGCTTCATAGGGTTTCATTAGATGAAATTTCAAGGCTAAATGAGGATCTCTCAAAATTAAAATACCACTATTGATGAGGATCCCTAGTTAGTTGAACCATTTCTTGCCGAGAATACTCGGCTAGCGGCCGAGAACAAGGCCTTGGAGAAAAAAATTACACAGTTGGAAAAGCTTATTTCAGAGTCTCCAAGCTCACAGCCTATTTCATGATGTTGCCAGGATTTCTTATTAAAGTGTCCCATCAATAGATTATAAAGAACTAAGTAGAGTAAAATGGGACCGATCGTCAGAAAGGGGCTTCTACCGCCATTCTCCAATGGATACTAAGATTCCCTGTTTGCCCCCCAGGAGATCAAAGGTCTTTGAGATTGGCATCCAAGAAGGCAACCACGAGTAGTGGTTCAATGGGTTGCAACATCAAGCGATCCATGAGGAAACATACTAAGAACCAGGATCCTCGATCAAAGCATCCTCGATCAAAGGTTGTGATAAAAATAGACGATTATCCCCAAAGAAGAACATGAGAAGACTTTCCAACACACGACCAGCATAAAGATAGAAGAAGTAGAGATAATGTAGGATGAATTGAAGAAATTAGTTCCTTTATTCCTCGAGGACTGTAATTATAAATTGTATAATGTTTGTACTTAAATTGTCACCTCCTCGAATGTATATTACTCTCTTCTCCTCTGCCCCCCCCCCCCCCCCACACCCCCCTGCGCACCCCCCCCCCACTCCCCTCTTTTTTTAAATACTCTTCATATATGGTATACAAAGTTTTTTACAAATTAGTGATGGTCGTATGATAATTAAAAGAAACACAAGAACACAAGAGATTTTACCAAGGTTTGGTGTTTCCACCTACATCCTGCAAAGATTGTTCCACTAGATCATTGATCGAAATTACAACCAACAAGGGTATCATAAGGGTGTTGCTTATTAGCTTCCCACTCCTCCCTTTAGCCTTAGCTGGAATTAATACAAGAGTGCCGCTTATATGTTTTTCACTCATCTCCTCAACCTTAGCTTGAAAAATATACAAGAGTGCCGCTTATCAGCTTTTCACTCAATTCATCAGCCTTAGCTGGAAAAATATACATCAGTGCTGCTTATCTTCTTTTCACTTGATACCTCAGCCAAAATTTTATAAGAGCGCCGCTTATCATCTTTTCACTCGTTACCTCAACCTTAGATGGAATTTTATAAGAGCGCCGCTTATCAGCTTTTTGCTTGTTACCTTGATCTCAGCGTGTAGCATAAGGCCTTGTGAAGTCCTCCGCTTTTATCAGAGTTAATGGTACCTCCGCAGATTGGCATCATTCCATCTCCTTGGGACTTGAACTCCCTCCATGGTCTCGAGGACATAGCCACCCCCGGGATATGCTTCCACTACCTTATAAGGTCTTTCCCAGTTAGCAGTCTATTTTCCTTCAGGCTCTTGCCTATTTTTTTTTATTCATTCTCATCACCAGATCTCTGGGACTGAATTGCACCTCCCTGACCCTTCGATCACAATACCTTTTCACCTTCTCTTTTACCTTAGCCTCATGGATAGATGCCAACTCTCGATCCCCCTCCCCCGTATCGAAGTCCAGACATTGATTTTCACTGTTAACTCCTTCCTCGGATGCTGCCAAGATCCTTAGGCATGGTGCCCCTATTTCCACTGGAGTCACAGCTTTAGAACCATAAACTAGACTGTAAGGTGTTTCCCCCGTGGCAGAAGATTCGGCAGTTCTATAGGCCCACAGAAAACTGTGTAATTCACATATCCAGTTTTCTCCAGACCCATCGAGTCTTGCTCTGATTCCATTCACAGTAGTTTGATTTGTTACTTCCACCTGGCCATTGGCCTAAGTATGATATACAGATGTTATCTTCTACTATATCTTGTACTCTTCGCACCATTTCTTGAACGGATTATGAGCGAACTGCTTTCCATATCCGTTATTATGGTCCTCAGGATTCCAAATCTGCATATAAGGTTTTTCCAACAAAAAGTAATCACTGATTTTCCTGCCATATTAGTCAAAGGCTTTGCTTATACCCACTTTGTGAAATAATCGAAAACCACAATTAAATATTTGAATTTCCCTGGAGCCTCGGGAAATGGCCCCATAAAATCAATTCCCCATTTGTCGAACAGCCATGAGTTGTGAATATTCATCATTTCCTCTTAGGGGATGTGCTTAAGCAGTACGTGTTTTTGACATTGATGGAAGGCTTTTATATATCTGTTAACATCTTTGAGCATCATCGGCCAATAATACCCTGCTCGAATGAGCCTCCTCAAAACCCATATTGCTTCTTGGTGGCTTCCACATATACCCTCATGAGCTTCCCTAATCAAATAATCTTCTTTGTAGGGATTTACATATCAAAGTAGTGGCTGCAAATGCCCTCTTTTGTATAGAATTCCATCCTGCAACACATATTTGGTGCTTTGAGCCTGGTTTTTCTGGCTTCAACTGCATCATTGGGCAAAGGCCCCTCTCAAAGATAATTCTCTATGGAAGTCATCCAACTATTTTCTTCTTCGATAGCCATTACCCTCTATTCTTTGAAACTTTGACCTATTTAGGGTCTTAATGAGTAACTGCCCCCGAGGCTTATCCCCCAAGTCTGATGAAGCTAGTTTGCTCAGGGCATCGACCTTATAATTTTCTTCTCTCGGTACCTGATTCACGACATAACATTCAAAATTTCCCAACAAGGGTTTTACCACCTCCAAATACCTTTGCAAATTGCGTTCTCTGGCCTCATATTCCCCATTAAATTGTTGAAGCACAATTTGAGAGTCACTGAAAATTTCTAAGTTTTTTGCTTTTAACTCAGTAGCCAATCCTAGTCCAGAAATCAGGGCTACATATTTAGCCTCATTGTTTGTTGCCTTGAATACAAAATGCAGTGCATATGCGTCATATTGTCCTTCAAGGTTGGTGAGCAGCACTCCTACCCCCACTCCCCCCCCCCCCCCCGAGTGCGAAGAACCATCCACGTATAGTTTCCAAACTTCCTTCTTCCGAGCCTCCCCCTCAAATTCAATAGGTTCTGTCATTTTCGATATGAAGTCTGCCAAGACTTGTCCCTTAATTACAGTTCTGGGTTGAAACTGTATATCATGCTCACCCAACTCCACAGCACATTTCATCTTTATTCCCCAACACATCTGGTTTTTAAATAACTTTCCTGAAGGGATGGCTCATGAGCAAGATGATCATGTGTCCTTGGAATTCAGGCCGCAATCTTCGTGTAGCATGGACCGTGCTAGAATTAGCCTCTCAAGGATCGTATATCTCGTTTCTGGCCCCTGCAGGGCTCAACTTACAAAGTATATGAGCACTATTTCTTATCTTAATCTTTCACCAGCACTGCATTGATAGCCAAGGGCGAGGCAGAAATGTATAAGAAAAGAATCTCTCTTTTTTCTGGTTTCTAGAGGGTTGGTAATCTTTGAAGGTGTTCCTTCAGCTACTGAAACAATTTTTTTCATTCATCTATTCACTCAAACTTCTTTTCTTTTCGAAGTACATCGAAGAAATTAAGATTTTTCTTGGCCCCCTTCAAGAGAAATCAACTCAAAGTTGCCAAGCATCCAATAAACTTATGCACTTCTTTCACATTATGTGGACTTTTCATTCTCATCAAAGCTTCGACTTTTTCTGGATTGACATCACTGCCCATCTCAGATACCATAAATCCAAGGAATTTTCCAGCTCCTACTCCGACCACACATTTGGCTAGATTCAGCTTCAGATTTGCACCTCTAAACTTCTCAAAGGTTTCCTTCAAATTTACCAAGAAATCCTTGTAACCCCTGATTTTTACCACTATATCATCCACATATATCTCCATATTTGCACCAATCTGCTCCCTGAACAACTTATCCACCTGCCTTTGGTACGTTGCCCATGCATTCTTTAAGCCAATGTCATTTTCTTATAACAATATGTCCCTACATCTGTTATAAACAAAGTTTTCTCCTTATCCTCTTCTGCCATCAGTAGGTGATGACAGCCTCTGTGAGTGTCAAAGAAGGCCAACAGCTGTACCCTGTAATAGCTTCTACCAACTTGTCGATAGGGGGTAAAGGGTAACTATCCTTGGGGTAGCACTTGTTTAGATACGTTAAGTCTATGCTCATTTTCCAAGTTCCATCATGCTTCGGAACCATAACCAAATTATCCAGCCATTCCGGATAAAACACTTCCTTTATTACTTCCGCCTTGATGGCCTCTACCCTATCTGGTGCAAATATCATTCTCTTCTACTTAATAGGTTTAACGGTAGGATCAATGTTCAACTTATGTACTGCTAATCTCGATGGTACCCCTGTGAGATCTGAGGTACTCCATGAAAATACATCATCATACTCTCACATCAAACTCCCCAACCCCCATCTTATGTTTTCTATTATGGTTTTTCCTACATCCACTGTCCATTTATCTCGAATGAGCACATGCTCAGTTTCCATAAGGTTGACTCCCCCATGTACCAAGGCTACATCCCTTATTTTTCTTGCCTCTCTTACTGCCGTGAGATTACAACTTTTGGCTACTGCCTGATCCCCTCGAATTGAAGCCATCACCTTGCTTGTTAGAAAGTTTATCATCAAGTGATACATAGACCATACTGCTCAGGCTTGACACATTCATGGCCTCCCAAGAATCACATTATAAGGGAAGTATGCGTTGATGACCGTGAAGTTACAGTCCATTGTCCCCCCTTGATCTCCTTCGGATATCCAGACTAATAAGGTGATCTCTCCTAAGGGGTATATAGGGTTTCCAATAAATCTCGAGAGGGGTGTGGTTGATTTTTTTCAAGTTGTTCCTCCCTATGTCCAATGGATCAAAACATTAAACAAACAGTATCTCGACTCTGCTTCCATCGTCGATAAAAACCCTCTCCACTAGAGAAGTCCCAACTGTCGAGACCACCATAGGATCTGCATTTAGGGTCTAATTCAGAATTGTGTTGGCTTCTGAGAAAGTTATGGTCTCATCTTGTTGAAATCTATTGCGCCTCGGCTCTTTCGCAAGTATCTTACGGGAATCCACCATCATTACTGAATTTGAGGACCTTTTGACCACAATTCCACTTATCATGTTGATCACCCTCCGGATTGGATAATTTTTACCATTTCTATTTTCTTGATTTCCAGCTGACTGTTGTCATTGTCCTCCATCCCTTCTTCCTTGCTCTCTATCTCGAGGATCTTAACCCTGAGGTCTCGTATCCCCTCTGCCTCTATTATTCTGGTAATTCATCATGTATGGTTATCAATATTTTCTTAGCCTATGAGGCTCACTTTGATTTCCTCGCCTGGGTCAAGGGCCTTGAAGGTGTCCGTCCCTATCGCATCTCTCAATCTCCATCTTCAGATGAGTACAATCATTCATATCATGGCCATAATCCCTATGAAAATCACAAAAAAAAAGTTCGTGGCTCTCCTCCCAGTCACTAGTGCAGGTGTGTTCCGCATTGGCTGCGGCTGCTTGAGTATCCCTCGATAGATACTCAGAATTTGTGCTCGTGACCTGTTCATGGGTGTATACCTCTCGAAGTTAGGTCTTTCTACTTTCATTGGTTTCTTTCCCCGAGAATTGTTACATTTTCATAGCCTATCAGTCATACTTTCCCCCTTTCTTCTAGGGGTTTCTTCAACTTTGGAATACTGCTCGATAACTTCTTGAATTTTCTGTAGTGTTCGACGGACATTGGCACTCAGCATCTTATACAACTCTATATCACGTATCCCCAACAAATATCCTTGGATTAATTCATTCTTCGTGGTCTCCACCACTCCCAAACTCTCATCCACATAACGATGATAAAAAGCTTATATTTTCTCCCCTGGATTCTATTTTGTCTGATACAACTCTAACAGGTTTTACCAAATTTCTTCTTTTGGGCGTATTGACTTAATAACTCTGCATAGAAGTCTATGTAGGAATGAAAAGACCCCTAGGTAACTAATTATACCATTCTTGAGCTTCCCCACGAAGGAAGCTCCCCACTAACTTGCATGTCAACTTTTCATCGAAGTCCCTCGAGTTCATTAGATTGAGGAACTTCTGAATGAACTCTCGAGGATCTGATTCTTCACTATAGGTAGGAAGATTGATCTGCTTCATTTTACGTGCATTAACCATTGCATTTGGCATACGTTTTAGTTAGTTTTAGTTGTTGGATTGCTAGTATTAGTTAAGTTTACGTGGAAAGGGGTTTAGACGAAATGTTTGGTTTTCTTGTCTGAATCCCTCATTTTGTAGGCTTAATTGGTACTAATGGACATCTTGTATCCATGGGCTCCTTGATCTTCCTTGTGATCATCTTTAGTAGGTCGCTAGTGGGTGTGTTTTGGTTACATTCTATGTGAAGGTCATTCGCAAGGGCGGTAGAATATTGATAGACGTTCGTAAAGAAGTTAGAAGAGGTGAAGGTCATTCACATTAGAATGGTAGAAGATGAATGCCACAAACATCACTGCGTGGTAGAAAGAGATTGAAGTCAAAGATAGGCGTCTTCGAAGATCAAGATGGCCAAAGGAGAAAATGGAGAATCGTGGTCTGAGGAGTGTTGCCTTAGTCTGAGAATGATCCAGGAAGAATTAGCATTCAAAAATGGTTCTATTGGATTTCTATTCTCAAATACTACATAATCGACTACTAGAACTTCCGATTTGGATTAACGGTTCACCCGTAGCAAGCAAAGGAAGTTCAGCCGATGAAGCACCAGTGGCCGGTCACGGACCGCCCATAATCAAGCACCAACAGCCCATGAAAAAGCACACGGGCTGCACTACACAAGAGTTCTGGGGGTTTTGTGAAGACCTGCATGAGGCAAAGGTGTTGGGCCTTGATAAAAGAACCGAGCTGTGAAGCAAGGAGATGAAGATTCAAGATTTGGATAAGAATGGAGCCGGTCCGTGAAAAACTTCACGTACCGTGAAAATAATTCTGAGCAAAACCACATGCTTCTCATAGTCCATGAAAGCCCCCACATCCTATGATGATGAATTTTCATGGATCGTGCCAAATATGGCAACCCATGCTTGCATGCTTCACAGACCATGGCATCCATGCCGGCCCGTGAAACCTTGGCGGCTGACCATTTTGGCTATAACTCTCTCAATTTTCATCTGGTTTCCCTCTAACATATATCAAAATCTTTGTATTTCCGATCTCTATCCAACGCACTATAATTTAGTTCCAAAAGATTCACATATTTGAGCAGTTTATTCGAGAAACTTTCAGCGGCTAGAGGGAATGGGTGACTAGAGTTTTGACCTAAGTTAGCCTATTTTGGCCTATCTATTGGCCAAATATCCTACTACTATATATAGAAGCCTTGGTATTCTACTAAACCCTAAGTAAAATGGAGCTAGGATAATGTAGAGTAGATTCTCTCTCTAGTTTAGGGAGAAGGAAGATGAGAGTTTTTGCTCTCCTTCCTTCTTCTTTTTCTTATCTTTTTTCTTTTCATCTCATTTTCTAGATCCATGGCATCTAACCTAATATTTTCCATGGATCTAACCTTTTTAGAGTAGCTTAGTAGCTTGGGAATATTTGTATTCATGCTTTGATGATTTGTTCTTGAGATTTAGATTTCCCTATACTAATGCTTATGAATATTTGTGCTTGACATTGTGTTTTCTAAGAATTATGATTTACGCTATATCATTATGATGATGCACTCTTGAATGTATGGTAGTATAAAATTGTGCTAGGCTTCATTGCGATCTTGGGAAGTGCTGGAATTGTGGAGTGGGTATAGAACACCGGGGAGATGAGTGCATTCATGTCCTTTGAGAGAAAATCCTTATATGTGGTATACCATGATTTTGATTAGATATTTGTGCTTCATGTAAATCACATGTCGACCGATTGATTTGGCAAATGTCAGCGGGGGAATAGACCCTAGTTTACCCCAATAAATTAGCGTGTTATATGTAGCGACTAGAGTTGTGCCGACTCTAGAGTCATCACAAGGTGTCTTTTCATTTTCCTCTCTAGGCCTAGGGATTGAGATCCACGGTGGAGTGTTTGGGAATGTAATGCATCTTACGACATATTTAATGGTTACGACTTACTTGAGGCAATGCCCTTTTAGGTGGGTATTATTCCTCTAAGCGGGAGCGTGTTGGCCTTGGGAGTGTGTGATTAGGGAATGGTCTCCGGCATCGTAGGACTAGAGCACATTGCCTAAAATTACAAAGATGGTAAGATATGGGCATTTTGGTAAGTACCACGTGTGACAAACGAAGGGAAATACCTGGCTATCTCGACACTGCGTGACATGAGCATAAGATAGGTTTATAAGTCTATATGTGAATGAATCAAGGATAGAAGTCATTTTTAAGCATGTTAAGCAAATACCCCCAAGTGCATGTTTATATGGTTGTTTACTTTATTTCACTTTCATGCTTTGTAGTTGATAATTGAAAAAACCTACCCCCCCCCCTCCCCCTTGCATGTTTACATTACTAGTTGTTCCTTTCACTCGTGTGGATTGACTACCCGAACGAGGTTGTGTTTCTAACTAGTACTTGAGCCCTAGTATCCTTGTGGAAAAACTCAGGGCTTATCGCTTACTACCCTTTGGTAACTTATCAATGAGAATGGGTGCAGAATTATAAATCTCTATATTTGATCTACAAGCCCTCAGTTTGTATTTTAATGACAATCGGGTCGGCCAGATCAAATTTTGGATCCGTTTCCGGGAATGCTTTTCAATTCGAGTTTTAGATGAACATAACGTATTAGTGAGTAGTTAGTATTTCTTTTGTCTTTTTCTTGTTTTTGTTTTCCGGAGTAGGTAATGCTTGAGTTCTTGGTGCAAATTGAGGACACTTGCACTAGAATTCCAAATTTTGCTTGTGTTCTTTGTTTGTGTTTAATTAAAAAGAAAAAACGTGGGAAAGCACTCAACGGGGCGCACTTTGTAGGTGTGTCATTGTGATCACCCTATAGAGTGTTTCCCAAGGTCGAGTGAGTATGGGAGAAGAATGGCTCAAAGAGTGAGATTTTGTAGGATATGTCATTGCGACCACCTTACAGTGTCTTGCTCTTGGATGAGAGAAATTGAGACAGAGGTAGGAGTTGTTGGTTCCCAAGGCCGATGGAATCAAGATTGTTACCCATACTAGAATTCTCTAAATTTGAGGTTTAGTGGTAACTCAAATTTGTGGTATGGAGATGCATCAAGAAACTACACACTGGGTTAGATAGTTGGACTTCACCAACTTACCCAATGCCCCAAAACTAATCCCTGTGATTGGTTCCCAAATTGAATTGTGTGGAAATTTTGCAAGCTATAGCTAATGTGACCAAGAGTAGTGATTTACTTCAATCACAAGTGCTTAGTGAGATTAGAAATTTGGGAACTCAACTATTCTCAAGCATTGAGAAAGTTGAAAGGCAAGTGCTCAGTTTGATGAATAGGGTGAGCCAACTTGAAACCCAATATTCCAAAAATGAACCATCCCTAGTTGTATGTGAAGTTTTGATAGATGAATTTAAATGGGATGGGGAATGGTTTGTTGAGAGTGAAGAAGTCGAGGAAAGGGTAATTATACTTAATTTTCCATATTACATATTTTCACCCCTACCTCCACCTATATAACCTACCTCCACCACCAATTGAATATGCTAAGCTTCCAAACCACTTATTACCTCTAAGGTTAACTACTCACCTACTATATCTTCCTCTTGGAAGATTCTTATTCCCACCTCTTGAGTTTTGGTTGTCCAAGGTGATGGGGGTACAAACCCACACCATATAGATAACATTAGGGTCATGCCAATAACCTTAAAAAAATAGATCTTCTCAGGAGGCAACCCGGGCATTGAAAAATTAGATTAGTTTAGTATTTTTGGTTTGCTTTCTTCTTTTCATTTTTTGGGACACTATTACACTTGGTGTGCATGTTTGTTTTGTAGAAAGCTTACGGTTCTTGGAGGAAGGTGAGCAAACGGGGAGTCCAAATCATGAACCGTGTAGACGTACATAGTTTGTGATGCTCAAATTGGTGGACAAGGAGGAGAACCAAACCCCAAGTTCATGGGCTGTGTAGACGTGCACGACCCATGAAGCTCACATACTTTCCTACACCACCCATCACCATTTGTTCCCTACCACCACCCAACCACCACAAAACTAGCAGCCAAAACACACCTCAAGACCTAAGAGGTAACTCTCCATTGTGATTCAATTCCTTATTTGATTTGTGATGCATGGTAGTGGTTAGATTGAACTTTCTTGATTAGAGGTTTGGGGAGGGTGATGGTAGTTTTTTCTTTACATTCCATGATTATTCCATCAAAGGTAGATTTTAGTATTCTTTTTTATTATAAGTGTTTTCCTATTTCTTTCCCTCGACATATGTTCTTTGATTATGTATATGCATTGAGGATAATGCAAGCTTTAAGTGTGGGGAAGGCGATTACATAGCACTTATGATTTTTAGTTGTTTTTGTGGAGTTAATAGCTCTTCTAGGAGCATTTTGAAAATTTTGAAAAAATGAAAAAAAAAACTACAAGTCAAAAACCCGAAAGGCCGACTTGGGTAACATTGGAAAAATCCCGAATAGGTTAAAAGACCTAGGTAAAAGTGAGAGGCTTGGCCTGGCTAGACTTACGAGTCCAGGAAAAAGTGAGAGGCTTGGCCTGGCTAGACTTACGAGTCCAGGAAAAAGTGAGAGGCTATGTGGAAAAAGGTGAGAAGTGAATACCATTTGTGTGTTAAAGCTAGAATGAAAACCCGAAAGGGCTTTTAGGTAAAATGAGAGAAATTGAGAGAAAACAAAAAACTAGGTTCAATGCATGCTTCCGCGGTGGATTGTTTTTGGAGACGACTCTTTGATTGCTTTGGGATCATTTTGGGAAAAGTAAGCTAGCTTGACACTTATCTTTTTGGCTTACCATTTTCCACATTTTATTTTGGGTGGATAGGTTACTTTAGGATTTTTGGGGAGTGTGAGAGTTCTGAGGATCCTCACTTCTTTGGGGGAACTAGGGTAGCTTGGGATGAGTTGAATGCCCCGGTTAACTTATGCTTGCACGCTACATTTCACCTGATTCTTTTTCTTGTTTTAAATTTACTCGAGGATGAGTAAAGGTTTAAGTGTGGGGAGTCTAATATGCTTCATTTTGCATGCGTTAACCGTGCATTTTGCATACATTTTAGTAGGGCTGGCATTTTGAGCTAAAATACTGTACCAACCAACTTACCAACCGAACCATGTACCATGTGTACCGAATATGTGGGTAACCGATGACGTGGTACGGTAGTACTGTACCATACACTTAAGATGGAAAGGTAATGGTACTGAGAAAATATTACCTTGGTACTACCGTACCATACCACATACCACTCAACTATATTATATGTATATATATATATATATTAAAATATAACTAATATTATGTAAAATTTGAGATTTTATTTAGTTAAGATTTAGTCATTCACTAATATTAAAACCAATAACAATGATTTGAAATATGTCTTCTATATTTTTGTTCCAATATGTTGGACATTGGAAAGAGTTTAAATTATTTTCTTAAATAAGATTTCTTTACAACTGATATTTTTATATTAAGTCTAACAAAAAAAATTAAAATCATAATTTTCTTTTATATTTTATAACTTACTACCATAGTTTTTAATGTGATGTTATCTTACCTTATTATTATTACTAGAGAACATTTAATTTTCTAAAATTATGCTTATGCAATAGAAATTTTAATTATTTGTAGTTTTTTTATGAATAAAATTAATTTATTATATTTAAATTTGGTGGTATTCTATAATACCATACCAATACCAACCGACTTTTTGGTATACCAAGAATTTGGTACGGTATTGGTTTTTAAAAATAATATACTGACATTGTTGGTATGGAAAATGGTATTAGTAAAAAAACGGTAACCGTACCATATCCACCCATACTTTTTTAGTTAGTTTTAGTTGGTGGATTGCTAGTATCAGTTGAGTTTACGTGACAAGGGGTTTAGACGGCCATGTTTGGTTTTCTTGCCTGAATCCCACATTTTGCGGACTTAATTGGTACTAATGGACATCCTGTATCCACGGGCTCATTGATCTTCCTTGTGATCATCTTTAGTAGGTCTCCCATAGGTACTTTTTTGTTACATTCTATGTGAAGGTCATTCGCAAGGACGATAGAAGAGGCGAAGGTCATTCACATTAGAATGGTAGAAGATGAAGGCCACGAACATCAATGCGTGGTAGAAGAAGATTGAAGCCAAAGATAGGTGGCTTCGGAGTTCAAAATGGCCAAAGGAGAAAATGGTAAATCGTGGTTCGAGGAGTGTTGCCTTAGTCCGAGATTGATCCAAGAATAATTATCCTTCAAGAATGGTTCCATTAGATTCTTCTTCTGAAGTACTAAAAAATTGACTACTTGAACTCCCAATTCGGCCTAACGGTTCACCTGTAACAAGTAAACAAAATTCAGCCAAAGAAGCACCAGCGGCCGATCATAGATCACCCATGGTCAAGCACCAACGGCCCATGACAAAGCACACGGGCCACACTGCACAAGAGTTTCAAGGGTTCCGTGAATACCTGCACGAGACCTTCACGAGGAAAAGGCGATGGGCCGTGAAAAAAGCACCGGGCCGTGAAGCAAGGACCGTGAGAAGACTTTTAAGCAAAACAAAATTTTTCTCGCAGTCTGTGAAAACCTCACGGCTCATGACAATGAATGTTCACGGACTGTGCCAGATCTGGCACCCCGTACTTGCAGGCTTCACAGACTGTGGCATCCGTGCCGGTTTGTGAAACCTTGGCGGCTGATCGTTTTGGCCATAACTCTTTCAATTGTTATCCGATTTCCCTCTACCATATATCGAAATATTTTTATTTCTTAGCTCTATCCAACACACTGTAATTAATCTCTTGGATACTTATTTGAACATTTTATTCGAGAAAGGTTTAGCGGCTAGAGGGAACGGGTGACTAGAGTTTTAACCTAAGGTTGCCTATTTTGGGCCTATCTTTTGGCCAATCTCCTACTACTATATATATGAGCCTTATTTTTCTACTAAACCCTAAGTAAAATAGAGCTAGGATAATGTAGAGTAGATTCTCTTTCTAGTTTTGAGAGAAGAAATATGGGAATTCTTCTTCTCCTTCCTTTTTCTTTTTCTTATCTTTTTCTTTTTATCTTATTTTCTAGATCCATGGCATATAACCTAATATTTTCCATGGATCTAACCTTTGTAGAGTAGCTTAGTAGCTTGGGGATATTTGTATTCATGTTTTGATGATTTCTTCTTGAGATTTAGATTTCCATATCCTAATGCTTATGAATATTTGTGCTTGAACTTGTCTTTTCTAAGAATTATGATTTAAGCTATGTCATTATAATGATGCACTCATGCATGTATGGTAGTATAAAATTGTGCTTTGCTTCATTGCGATATTAGGGAGTGTTGTAAATGTGGAGTAGGTATAGAACACCGGGAAAATGAGTGCATTCATGTCCTTTGAGTGAAAATACTTATATGTTTTATACCATGATTCCAATTGGATAGATGTGCTTGATGTAAATCACATGTCGGCCGATCAATTTAGCAAATGCCGGCGGGGGAATAGCCTGTAGCTTACCCCAATAGATTAGCGTGTTATATGTAACGACTAGAGTTGTACCGACTCTAGAGTCATCACAAGGTGTCTTTTCATTTTCCTCTCGAGGCCTAAGGATTGAGATCCACAGTGGAGTTTCCGGGAATGTAATGCATCTTACTACATATCCAACGATTGCAACCTACGCGAGGCAATGCCCTTTTAAGCGAGCATTTTTCCTCTAAGCGGGGGACACGTTGGCCTTGGGGGTGAGTGATTAGGGAATGGTCCGCGGCATCGTAGGACTAGAGTGCATTGGCTAAAATTATGGAGACAAAGGGGTATGGGCATTGTAGTAGGTACCACGTGTGACAGACGGATGGAAATCTACACACTGTGTGAAATGGGCATAAGAAAGGTTTATAAGTCCATATGTGAATGAATCGAGGATAGAAGTCATTTATCAAGCATGTTACGCAATTACCCCCAAGTGCATGTTTATATAGTTATTTTCTTTGTTTCACTTTCATGCTATGTAGTTGATAATTGAACACCCCCCCCCCTTTGCATGTCTAAATTACTAATTGTTCCTTTCTCTAGTAAGGATTGATGACCAGCATGAGGTTATGTTTCTAACTAGTACTTGAGCCCTAGCATCCTTGTGAAAAAATCCAAGGCTTGCCACTTACTACCCCTTGGTAGCTTAGCAGTGAGAACGAGTGCAGAATTATAAATCTCTATATTTGATCTGTAAGCCCCTAGGCTTGTGTTTTAATGACAACCGGGTCAGAGCATGTCAAAGCCCCTCTGGGGGTTTTGTATCCACTAGCTAGCATTCCCCCGTTATCAATGGAGTAAAGGGTGATCCTGCCGCTTGGCCAAGTGACCCAATCAATCTGTCTAATTCCCTCTTTAGTGCATCCCCCGTATCTTTCCCCGGTCATCTCTGCTCCTCAAGTACGCTTAATCCTCTATTGACATCTCCATACAACATTTGGTACATGGGCTTATGGACCATATCCCTAGGATTCATCCAAGTCTGCATTGCCCCTGAACTTACATGGGGCTGCCCATAGGAGCTATAAAATCCTTGACCAACTGGGTAGTTTGGTACTCATGTGCTTCCATATCCCTGAAGCCCACACCCCATCTCGGTTCTGGGAACCGCAATCATCGAAGCTATCAGCATTGAAGGGGGTACGAAATATACCACCCATTGTGGATATTCTGGGAAAGAAGGTTGAGGTCGTTCTTGATACCCCTCTCGAGTATATCTAAAGTAAGGGAATGCAAGCATGTGCTGGGAAACATTACCCACGGGTATCTCTATGGTCGTCGAGGCTGTCGCATCTGTCGATATACCCATAGGTGTCGAGAGAGGTGTACCTAGATATCCAACACCTGCCAACGTCTGAGCTACTTGTGCTAGGTCTGGCTGCGAACCAACCACTCCCATAGCTTGATTCACTTGCATGGCCCATTCTTAGGTCTCAATATGGGAATCACCAGAAGCTTCCGTGAAGCAACCATCTCTTTCATCGTACGACCCAGCTGGTATATCTTGTACAGGATTCGTGACCCCTGCACCTCGCCCTGCGTTATCCTTCTTAGGCCTCAAAGGTCCAGCTACATCTCAGGGGCTTCAACCATCGATGAACTAGGATTGATGTAGCCTTGCACCTCTTTTTTCCCACCAATCAGGATTGGCAACGCTCCCGGCTCACGTGCTGAGGCTTGCACCACTTCTTGCTCAACGTTTTGGGACACTGAAGGGTTAACTATCCTTCTTCTTCTTCCTCGATAGGGGGATTGTATCTCGTCAGTAGCACTTCTCCCTTTCAACTTTAACCTCTCACTCATTCGAGTATTCGTGGAAGCGAAAATTAATCAATAGACCCAAACTTGACTAAATTGGTCCTATCGCGCGTGCCAATTGATGTGTCTAAAAACCGATCGAGCTACTCCATTGAATCCTTTGGTTGTGATCTGCAAAACAACAAGCCCCGGGAGGTCAGAGGAGAAAACTCTCCAATGCTTATGTCAGAAGAATGCCTAAAAATCGTATAAAAGTGTGTGTATCTAATAATGAGTACGAGCTGGTATTTATACTGTATCACTAAATAGTATTTGTCTTTAATTGTAACTCTTAATTCCCAATAAATGCGGAAACTGAATATTCTTTCCCTCCATACTCATATTGGGCGGAAATAGACCCAGGACGCCTTCTGGGCCTTTACTAGGTCAGTCCATCATCAAGCACTTTTCAAGTAAAGAAAAATGAAAACTTTTTTCGTAAGAGTATGAGATCGCGAGCTTACAAAATGAGGCCCACATTCACCCAATTGTCCTTTTTTGCATGAAAATCTCCCACAAATGGACGTGTAAATTTGAATTACCGTGTCGTATTCGTGTCGAGTTGGGAACAGTTTGGATTGAAATAGATTGGATTGGAATGTGTTGATTTTTATTTGTCGGGTTATGTCGAGTCGGGTTACACTCGTGTCGGGTTAAAATGTGTCAGTTTTTTCTTGGGTTGGGTCAGATAGGGTTATTGTTGGGTTGGGTTACTGTCGTGTAATAATTTATATACTCGAGTTAGGTTGGGATGAAATATTATTGGTTTGGGTTGGTTTGGGTTAATTTGGGTCGGATTACTGTCGTGCCATTTTGTACGGGTTCATTTTGGATCGGATCATTTCAATTGTATTTTATAATATTCAGATTTTGGGTTGGTTCATTTTGGATCGGGTTATTATTCCACCCGATTAAACTCGGGTTGGTTTTGGTTATGTTCCAATAATATTATTGTTACAATTGTCTTCCTCATCTTATTCAACCGCCATCAAAACCCATTTCAACATGGCCGACGAATAAAGACGTGAGGAGGAACCAACAGCCTAGCGTATAAGAGACATGGGACGTTACAGACACAATCATCCTTTATTCATTGTCCTTCCCAACATCAACCGCAACTCCGAGATTAAACCAGGTTTCATACAAGTATCACCTAAATTTGGTGATATGTCAGGTGAGAATGCTTATAACCATCTTGATGAATTTGACCTCGTCTGTGCAACTCTTCGACCACAAGGTTTTTTGGAGGATCATATTAAACTACTCACCTTTACATACACATTATAGTGAAAAGCCCATGAATGGCTTTTTGAACTCCCACCCGATTCAAATCGAACTTGGGAAGATTTGGTGGAGAAATTTTTACAAAACATTTTCCCGAGTCTAGAGCAGCCAATTTGAGATCTGCAATAAGTGGTATTAGACAAAAGAAGGGAGCAACCAATTTAAGTGGTATTTGAGCAGACAAAAGAAGGGAGCAGCCACTCAAAATAAGTGGTATTTGAGCAGCCAATTTAACCAATTGTGTCGCAAGTGTCCTAACCATGGTTTTACTGAGTATCAGCTCATCACTAATTACTTTTATGGTGTTATGTGTTCTATTGACAGGAAGCTTTTTATGCAACTTGTGGAGGAAATGTGGTGAACAAAACCATGGATGAAGCAAATGAGATCATCCTTGATATGGTCACTCATGAATATGATGAAGATGATGATAGGTCTAGACAAGACAAGGCAGACAGTAACTCATATTTGGATGAGAAACTAGATGCCCTCACTTCAATTGTAAAAGATCTAGCCACGAAGAGTGCGGACGAGTGAAGTGCAAAATTTTCTCACAAATGGGACACTACATTGATGCTTGCCCTACTCTTCAAGATCCTCAAACCGAACAAGCTTTCTTTGGATTTGAAGATAACCCACAGAAGCCAAGGCGAAACGACCCATTTTCGGACACATACAATCCGGGATGGAGGAATCATCCGAACTTCATATGGAATCAAAAGGGCCCTAGAATGTATGCTCCAAAACAAGCACAAGTTGGTCGTGATTCAAATCCAGCAGTGGATAATCAAACCTTCTTTGACGATGAAGATTAGACCTTCTTTGAAGATGGAATAACCTCCAAATAAAATTTTCACCCAAGGACCTTTGAGGTGGCGAATGTGGGCATGGTGAGTGGTGAGAGATGTTGATTCTTATTAAAAAAATGTTTCCATATAAAGAATGACCTTTAATCATTTTATTCATACCCTGATGTTTTCATAAGGTCACATGGTACTCCGTGGTGTGCATGGTCAACTCGGGAGGGTTGGGGTGCTCGTTACGTCATCTACAATTGAAATTTCACTTAGGTAATTTTTATGTACATTCGGATAAACACATTTTCTAATCGCTCAGAATGGCACGAATTTTTATGCTCATGAAATGTGGAAAAGCCCTAGTATATGTTCTATAGTAAATTGTAATTTATTACATAGAAGTAACAATGTGAAATCACTTGAAGATGTGTTCGTGTGACCGAACCCACACTATTGTTTTGGTCCGAACTTGGAACTTCCATTGTGGATGTTTGAAATTAAGTTTTTTTTTCAAACTGAGATCATGGGTATTGATGATGCTTTGGCTAAATTAAAAGAACTTCTCTCCTTTCTTTCCATCAATTCTATAGGAAAAATGGATATGGGGAATCTTTGATTGAAGCTAATGTTCTTGTTACGCAGATGGGTATAACAGGGTGTTGAACCCAAATTTCTTAGAGTGTCCCTATGTTAGGAAGAGGCAATGTGATGAAAGTAGTAGTGAAGATATGATGGTGTCCCGTGAAGAATCATTAAAGAAGTGATACTTCTTCCGAAGTAGGTTTGAGCAATTCCAAATGTACCAAGAAACTTTTGGGTTCTTGTTTGATTTGAAGAAATCAATGTATTGGGCGATGATAGTTTAAAGGGCTCTTGTAATATATGGAGGAGATTTGTTTGTGGAATTTAAGCAATTGAGAGAAGTATGACCGAAAATGAGAATTTTGGGCAACTGAAATGTTGAACTCTTTGAAGGGCATTGATGGATGTTGTCCAAATGCCTTGATACCTTACAAGATACCACTCACTATACCCGTGAATGTTGCTTCCGATGAAATAAGTTTCTCCAAGTTGAACTTTATTAAGCCATACCTTTGCTCTACCATGTCCCAAGATAGATTAATCGGACTACCTATGTTATCTATTAAGTGTGATTTGGTTGAAGAGTTTGATTATAAAAGCTTGATTGGTGAATTTTTTCTATGAAAGCACGTAGTGTAGTATTAAAAAAGCAAAAATATTGTATTTTTTAAAGTTTAACATATTCATTATTTAGATTATTGTAAAATTTATATGTTATGTTTGTATGTGAGGTTCCTTTTTCATTGTTTAGATTATCATAAAATTAATTATGTTTTGATTACATGTGAGGTTCCTTTCACGTTGTTCGCTTCATGCCGTTAAAATCTTAGAGCCGACCCTATGTGTGTGCCTTTGGCTACAAAACGTACTACGAGACTTAGGGAAATTCAACTCGCATTCCCTTGGTAATTTCTGAGAATGAGAATGCCCTCCCTAAATGCACATTGTAGTGTCAAGCTTCTAACTAGGTTTTACAACTGCATCTTAAAATGTTAGTATAACAGTTTTTACTTAATCAACAGAGATAAATATTTTACATAATTAATTTACTCATTAAGGTTTTGCTGGAGGTCCTTCAAGACGAATGTAATCGTACATGAGTCCTTTCCAAGGCGATGCTCCTCTTGTTTGTGTGAGAAATATTGCATTACTTCCCACCCTGAGTTGAGACCCTGGAATTTGTATGCTGTACAACAAATACAACCCGTGGATTCCATGTCTTGCAATTGAATTGTCCTTCCCTATCAAATTCGTCGTAAATTGGGGAGCAAAATCATCTAAACTGTTGATCTGAACCTTCAATTTCACAAAACAAAGTAAGGTTATAAATGATTAAACTGCAAGAGAGGAAAACTTGGCATGCTTAAGATGTATAAATGTGAAGTCTTTACCAGCAATTCAGCCTCACAAGCGGATGCCAAAGCTAATTGGAGCATATAGGTACCATATGAATGAACGTCGCTCAAGTCAAAGATTATTCGCCAAGTTGTTGGAATGTAATTTTTTCCAGAAATCCTAAGGAAATTTATGTCAATAAGATATAGTAAGATAATAAACAAGCTAGCTCCTCAAGTTTTAGAAAGAGATACCATGTGATTTACCTATTTACTTGGGCAAAGAACCAATCTTTCTCGTAATTGTCAATGCCAATTGTGAAAGTTAAATCTTGTGTTGGATATAAATCTGTGTACCTATCCCACAATCCATATTGCCTATACCTGTGAATCCATGCATAGAAGTTAACATTATATACAGTATATCTGTATATCGTGCTACTCTCACCTTTTAATTTGTTAAGAGTGTCGCATTTAACTTTTTAAAACACAAAAACGCTTGCAGTTTTCTTTATAGGAGTAAGACAATGAGATATGAATGGATGACTTACTTTTGGGACTTGTCTACGGAGTAGAGTTGATTCATAAGCCCTGGGTTGGGATCTGGTATGTAGAACTCGAGTGCTGTTCTATCTGGGATGCCTATTTCCCACAACGTTGGGCCGTTTCTTGGAGGTTGATATACGATATTCCCCAACCTGATTCTAGTTCCTGTAATATTCTTAGTAACATGTATTTTCACGGATTGATCTTGGCTTTTATTGTGAAATTAACATTGTAGATGAACTTTATAATGGTTAAGGAAAAATTACCGGGTGTTATGATGATAAAGTCCTGATATTTATAGTCGCCAATGAATCCAGGGACCCAAGCAAACAAACTATAATTTCCTGGACGAGCATTTTTAATTACAAAGTAACCATTCTCATCTGCTTGAGTCCAGAACTGATAGCCCTAGAAGGAATTTTTATAATGAGATAATTGACTGTGTAATAACTTTTGTATGAAAATGTTGATTTTGACAAATAGAGTACCTTATTCTCTCGTTGCCAAGAACCAGCATCCCCAGGTGGAGCTAAGCCCACATAAGCAGAACTCCCAGTCATTAAGTTGTATCTCATGTAACTACAAAAGAATATGATTTGCAACCAGCATTTCTTTTTTCTAATATTATATCAAAAGAAATATACAAAAATATACAAAGATTGATAGTAGAAAACTACACAAGAAATAATTGAAGTTCAAAATCCAGATTTTCGTACCCATCTTGAACTAGTAAACGACCGCTAACTCTTCCTCGTTCATGGCTCAAAGGATAGTCTTCCGAGTGAACAAAATTATATGGCCAACTTTCCGTCTCCAATAACATCTGTGATTGGTTATATCCAAAAAATTATAAAATCACATCTAGCTACTTTATTTTTCCATCATAATAACAAATGAGAATGTGTCAAGCTAATTAATGTATTTAAAACCTCTAAAATTGATCATCATCACACTGATACAATGAGTTCCGATATTGTGTAATGGGTGATATTATTACAATAATGTGGGTCTGAATCTCATTCGATAAAGCAGGGGGAGAATTTATTCGAATCCATTCAGGTTATCATTCAATTCTTAAAAAAATAGTATGTTTTTTGAGCTCATTAAAAGTGAATAAGAAATCGAACGTCATGGGGAAGCTAATATTTCTCAGTATGATCTTTTTCATAATTAAAAACCCAATTTAATGTCCACTATGGTACTTGCAAAAGGTAACAAAGGTTAGTTATTACTTATTAGCAAGGTGTTCGAGTGTTTCCTTTTGTAACCCCTCAATCCGGACTTTCAATATCTTGCTAAAACTCATCATTTCTGAGTATAGTTTCAAATGTTGTGAAGAATTAAAATAAGTAATACTAGTACCTGTCTCTTGGCATCAACCCAGAGACTGAGGGGCTCATTTTCTTGTTCTGCAGAATTCAGGTAAACAAACACTGGCCCCAACACCTTTTTCCATGGCTCCCCGTCACGGAATAATATTTCCAGTGGTTGTCCGGCGTAATGATTGCTAAAGAACATCTAAACATTTTCAAAAGTTAAAAGTAAGAATTCATCAATTGAAAAATAGAAATCTCTGCTCAATAACTTTTTGTCGAATTATAATTATTTATACAAGGCAATCTACTTTAAAAGTTTTCTGTTATGATAGGACGCTCATTAATTATATCAACTCAAAAATAACCATTTCCAATGAACCACTGGAGCAAGATTTTGTGATTAAAAATCAAAAATAAAATTATAAAAGGAGACACTATTACTCACGGAAAGAACAGTGGGCCCAACATGAGACGTAAGATCTTGTTTGAGAGGTCCACCCGTTTTGAACTCAATACTGGGCGTAATCATCCAAAAACCTGTAATCGGGTTTGGAGATATCCATCCGTGTACCCGACAATCCTTGTCATCGCATGAATATTGATATTTATCATCCACCTGCATGTCCATCAAAACTCCATATTATACAACGAGTGGGTCTCCTGACAGGCGGCCTGTCCATAAGCTTATGGACAGGCCACTTATTTCTTACCTTATACACTGCATTTCTTAAATTACATACAAAATTTAAAATTTTGAAAATATTTTTTTATATCATATATTTTTATATTTTCACCTTCAAATACATATTATTACTTGTTTTAACTTATAAAATGCAATACTTAAATTTTATAAAAAATTACAACATTTAAGGCAAATGCCCCTGAGGACTGTCCATAAGTTTATGGAAAGGCCGCCTTTCCTGAGACTTTCCCTTATACAATTTTATCTTAAAATGATATTTTCAAAATTTAAATAACATTTAGATAATAATATTTGGATGGTTTATGGTTACAACCACATCAACTGTGTAGCAGAACATAACATCGGTCAAAGTTTTATCAATAAAGTGTTTCTCATCAATATAAAATGTATTTTAGTTATTTTAAACATAAAGTTTTAAAAACTAGCACCAACGATTAAGATTAGCAGGGAGTAAAAAGATTCATAAAATAGTAATTTGAGGCAGGGAAGTTTATGAACGTAATTTTATTCACGTAACTTATGAAAAATGTGACACAAAAACTTTAGTATTTTAACTCGATACCGGGATTTTTAAATGTTTTTTTATTTTATGAATTTGAGAACACAATAAAAGTAGGTAAGATTATACCTCTCCCGTGATAAAGGAATTTGCTGGTTGGGTGAGAAGAACGGCTTCTGGGTAAGCAAGAGGTTCACCCGTTTCCCTATCTTTAGATGTTGGCATTATTCTTTGTCTTTCATCAGAAATAGCCATGTATGTAAACCTAGTCATTTGTTTTGAAAAATAAAATTAAATCAACTGATCAAGTATGTTTTACCAATACTAGTGGAGACTGCGCGATATCAATAATTAAAATATTGAGATTAAATTTAATTAAAATTTTAAAGTTTAGTTATCGAAAGAAAATTATAGGAGTTATGAATTGAAATAATTAATTTAGTTAGAAACCATTAAATACAAAATAAAATAAAAATTAATTATTTTTATAATATCATTCAAATTATTTAAAAAGTAATTATTTATATGTTGAGATTCATTTTAAAATGTTATCATAATTATATGTATCTCATTGCAATAAATAAAAGTAAATGTCAAATGACTTTATTAGTCTCACTAATTATAAAATGTCATCATTTAACAATTTGTCGGTCTAAAAAAAGATTTTGTCATACAATTAACAAATAACTAATATGTATACATATTTTTATCAAAAGTAATATATCATTGTATTAAAAACTCCAAACATTTTGTTATTTCAGATTATGTGTACATATATATATGGTTTTATATATATATATATATATATATATATATATATATATATGTGTGTGTGTGTGTGGGGTTTTAAATATATATTTAGAATTTATATATTTTAAAGAATTCTTATAGTAAAGAATTCATTAATATATATATATATATATTTTTTTTATATTTGTATAGTACAAAATTAAGAGTCCATCTCTTGAAAGACGGTCTTTCCATAAGTCATGGAAAGACTAAGGTTTAATATGCAAATTAGAAGAAATGGAGATAAAATTTTTGGGTTGAATGAATCGAGTTATAACTTTATAAATACTACACGTTGCATAATAAATTTTTAATATTGCAACTAGGACCCTATACCTTTTATTATTCTAATTAACCCCCATTTTTCCCAAGACTTTGCCAAGAATTAAAACCAATAACAAATTATAATATTAATCTGTTAACAAGTTATGATTGATTATATGTGGTAAAAAAATAAAATTAGTAACATATTATAACATTAGTATGTTTTTTTTAGACAACTTCATGGGTTTAGGAAAGTCAAAATGACAAAATCATCCCTGGTTGAAGACCCATCCAAATCAAAAAATTTCTATTATATGGTGATTGAAAAAATCAGTAACATATTATAATATTAGTATGTTATTTTTAGACAACTTTATGGGTTTATGAAAGTCAAAACGACAAAATCATCCATGATTGAAGAACTATCCAAATCAAACAATTTCTATGATTGGATAAATAACTTAATGAATATTTCATTAAGCTTAACTAAGTTTAAATACCAATATAAGTAACTTACAATTTTTCATTAAGTTTAAATACCGTGCGGCCCTGAATGAGGTCAAATTCAGGCCATCCTTTCAAGCGTTCGAAAATTCCATATGTATAAAATCCAGAGGAGCCGCGCCGTAATATATACCTGAAACATTTTCATTTATAATTGATTTTGCATTTAATATATTATGATAATTTTTTAAAATAATATTTCATGAAAATGATGAAATAAATATGCATGACTTACACTGCACCTTTTGTCAATGTTTAGGGGAACTCGGGGAGTGTTAGCCGAAATATCAAATGTGGTACTGAATGAAACCTCCACTTGACTTTCACCTTCCAAAATTACTCTAAATTCCGTCCCTTCCAACCTGCACATTTCTTTAACCGATGACTTTTATAAAATAAATACTTATATTCCCTCTGTTTTATTATTTATGACACGCTTATTATAAATAAAATTTTCTTTTCTTTGGAGAGTGCGTCTCTTGAAAGACGGTCTTTCCATAAGTCATGGAAAGACCAAGGTTTAAAGTGTAAATTAGAAGAAATTAAGATAAAATTTTTGGGTTGCATGAACCGAGTTATAAATTTTATAACTACTACATGTTGCATACTAAATTTTTAATGTTGTAACTAAGATCTTTTACCTTTTATTATTCGAATTAAACTCCGTCTTTCCATAAGCCTACGGAAAGACCGTCTTTCCCAAGACTTTGCCTTCTTTGGAACCATTTTCATTTTTGGCTAGATTTTTTCAACTTCATCCACTAATTCTACTTTTTTACTTTCTACATTGAATTTCATTAATAAGTTTCTTCTAACAACCTAAATCCATGGTGCCATAAATAGAAAAAGGGAGGGAGTACTATTTTCTAATTTAGTTTTACATAGTATAAAATTACTACCTCTTTCCTAGTAGAAATGACACATTTGGACTTTGAAAGTTAAACTGAGCCAACTTTGACTATTAAATTCTATTATTATATATGTAAGAGTATTATTATATTATATGTTTTCATTATAACATATCTTAAAATTATTATTTTTTTAAATATTTTTTTACACTCAGAAATAAAATTATTAATAATTGAAATTGATTCAGTTAACTTCTAAAAGTCAAAATATGTCATTTTTATGGGATGGAGGTAGTATAAATTTATAACTGAAGTACTCCCTCTGTTCCATTTTAAGTTGGAATATTAATTCTTTTTTACGATCTCTTATAAAATCTCTAACTGTAAATATATATATATATATATATATATATATATATATATATATATATAACTAAGGAGAATATATAATGATACATAAAAATTAATATCCAAAAACAAAATGTTATGACAAACCTAAAAATATCTCATACGATAATATCGAACATTACTCATATAACTATTTAAATATATGATCAAAATTCGACAAATTTAATTGAAAAACGTACAATGATTTAAGAATACTGGTCTGGCAAGAGAATTAAACTGTTAATTATTATATCCTCAAGCACATGGCCTACTACATGTTACACAATTTTCGGCTGTAACTATTGCTTATTGCTCCCTCCGTTTCTTTACAGTGACACACTTTCTAATTTGAGATGTTTCTTTTATATTGACACTTTTTATTTATAGCAAGGTTAAGGTTATTACATCCACTTATTTTACATTTTCTTCTTTCAATTCAATTTTATCCACTCATTTAGCATCTCCTAAATTCTAACACAAAAAATAATGTGCCACTATTAGAGAAAGGCAAAGTCTTGGGAAAGACGGTCTTTCCATAGGCTTATGGAAAGACGGGGTTTGATTGGAATAATAAAAGGTAAAAGGTCTTAGTTGCAATATTAAAGTTTTAGTATGAAACATGTAGTAGTTATAAAATTTATAACCCGGTTCATGCAACCCGAAAATTTTATCTTAATTTCTTCTAATTTACACTTTAAACCTTGGTCTTTCCCTAACTTATGGAAAGACCGTCTTTCAAGAGACGGACTCTTAGAGAAACGGGAGGAGTACTTATTAGTCACAATTGTTTGCTTTTAGTTACGGAAGAAAGTGTCACTTAAACTTTCCTGTTTTTCAGCAAGATCGGCAATCGTGCACACACTCGCTAAAACACTCGTGATGCTGGGTTACCGTGATTTACCTCTCATATAATAGCTTGGGTGTGGACTGGAGGGCGAGCGGATGATCGCCCTTTTGCCACTAAAACACTCGTCACACAATTTATGTCTAAGAGAATCCTTCGAGTTATGCACCTCTCAGAGGGTGCAAATGACCAATACTCATTAAACTGTATATCACACCATTTTTGTTTTATACACCTTTCGCAAAGGTGCAAACAAAAAGATATCGTCCGTTTGTTTGCATTGAACTTGAAATTGACACTACGTTTAGAAAAATATTCCAGCCTAGTATTTCAGGGGGTTTATTTATACTGGTAAATTTTTTTTTCGGGCGCTATATTATATTAGTAATTTTTTTCTGAGCGCTGAATTACACTAAATTTTTTTTTTCTGAACACAAGTCGATATATTCAAACAAAATCCGCTTCAATAATAAAGTTTATAAAATAATCTAATTTTTACAAATATGATAAATCACACTTACAATTATTCGATCTTGTTAATTAATATATTAAAAATAACTTAAATAAGATTATAAAAATAAAATTAGTGAGCAAATCACATGTATAATCAGTTTATACCTAAATGAAATCAATTTATGTCTAAAATTAATTAAATAGTTTAATAACTTGATAAAATTACAACTGAAAATATGTAGCTTTATTGTGATTTTCTTAATTTTTTTAAAAATTACCATATTTATCAGCATTAATTTAAAAATGAGATAAAGAATCTCTTATGATCCTCTCATCTTAATTAATTATAGTAACAAAATCATATTTAATGCAAAGTACCAAATATCACAAATGACAAACAATTATACGAATATAAAGTTATAGTAAACTATTGTTAGCAGTACTATTTTGACTTCCATAAAAGTAGTGGGCTTCAAAGACTTGGCTAAGAAACTTGTCAGCGGATCCATGGATTCGTTTGAACGGCCCAATTGGTTTTTAACCCATATTTTGCCTTCAGACTTTTAATCAAAACAACGTCGTTTTGATGTCTGAAGGCAAAGAAAAAAAAGGTAGGCCAGTCATCTTCTTCGGCGAGAAGACGAACAGGGGGCGGAGCTGGCCATCCAACGGGGGGCGGACACCATTTTTCCGATGGAGGCTAGACCTAATTTCCGCGCTATTGGATCTTAGGGGGGCGCCAGCACCCCCTCGCTCCCCTGGATCCGCCCATGACCCTACATATTTCACATAAGTGCTAATATAACATTTTGATAATTGGAAGTGCAAATATAACCCTAGATAGTTGATGTAAGTGTAATTTTACCCCTTTTGACAGTTTAAGGTCAGTTTTTATTGAAAGTATGATTTTACACCTCTAATGTTTTTTAAATAATGAGAAAAAGAAGAAAATTACATTTATAACCCCAAAATCTATTCTTCTTTCTTCTCTTCTTTTCCACATGCCGCCAGACTTTTATTCTTTTCTTTTTTTCTCTTCTTTCTTTTCTTCTCTTCACAGCGGTGAAACGGGGCTAGGGTTTAGGGTTTCACGGCGGTGAGGGTGAGCAGGGTCGGGGTTAGGCCTGTCAAATGGTTTAATTGGATCAAATCATTATCCAATAAACTCATTTATTAATGGGTCATAATGGGTTGGATCATAAATGGGTTGGGTCATTAAATGGATAATCCATTAGGTAACTCATGAGATAACTCATATATGACCCAATGGGTTAAAATATATTATCCAATAACTCATTATGTAACTAACTCAATAAGTTATCTTTCAATATTTTCTTCTGATTTGGGTTACAAGCTGTCATTATCCAATGGGATCGGGTATTAAATACTCATTAGTTTTTGGGATTGGGCGGGATGAGAATACTTATGTTAATGAAAATTTTTTATCTCAATTGGTCACATATTATGTTAACTCAATGGGAACCTAACAAATACCCAATAAATATCCCAAATTACCCAATTAAATGCATGTGTAATATTTAACATAAATATTACTATAATTCATAAATTATACAAATTATAATTCACAAATTATCCGAGCTCAATCTCGTACAATATTCGAGTTCGTACAGGATTCGAGCTCGTACATATTCGAACTCAATCTCGTATAGTATTCGAATTCGTACAAAATTCGCACTCAATCTCGTACAGTATTCGAATTCGTACAATATTCGAGTTCAATCTCATACAGTATTCGAGTTCGTACAGTATTCGAGCTCAATCTCGTACAGTATTCGAGTTCGTACAATATTCGAGTTCAATCTCGTACAGTATTCGAGTTCATATAGTATTCGAGTTCATATAGTATTCGAGCTCAATCTCATATAGTATATGAGTTCGTACAGTTTTCGAGTTCAATCTTGTACAGTATTCGAGTTTGTACAGTATTTGAGCTCAATCTCGTACAGCATTCGAGTTCGTACAATATTCGAGCTCGTACAATATTTGAGCTCGAGCTCGATCTTATTAGGGGAAAATTAAATCATTCGTAATCAAACTTGTGAAAATTTCGTTATCTTGTGATATGAAATTATCCATGGGTCACCCATTACCCAACCCAACTCAACCCACCCAAAATTATCCAACGAGTAACCCATTATCCAACCCAACTAAATCCAATAACTACAACCCAATTGTATCCATTAACTCAATGGGTCATTATCCAATAAGTGAAAATAGTATATGGATAACGGTTATCCAACGGGTGACCTAATCCGTTTGACGGGCTTAGCCGGGACAAGGGCTGGGGTTTCACGGCGAGACTAGGGCTTGGTTAGTAAGTTGTCCCCTACTCTTCTCTCCCAAAAAAACACCACCGCAGATAGCCAAAGCAACACCATTCATGACTCTGAGGTGACGACCTTGAGGCCACTGGATTATCGTTCTCACCAGCGGAGGCGAGGAGCACAATCGCACAACACCGAAGTAGAGGCACCACCCAAAAAATAGCGCCCCCGTGGCTATGCCGACCGAAGCCGGGCTGCGTTTACGACTCCGAGGTCACCGGAGTGCCGTCAAGAGGTGCTAGGAAGTTCTTGACTTTTTGAAGTTCAAGAGGCGCTGGGAAGGACCCTAAATTAGAAAAGCCCCCAGTTTGTACTTGGCGATTGAAGTTGAATGGAGAATCCTACATCTGGATTTTTTGTGGAAAGTGATAGAGATTGGAGATAGTAGTGGTATATGATAATGATTAGGAGGGTAGAATGGATAAATCATTTAGTGAGGGTAATGGCGGCGGGTGGGGGTTGGTGGTGGTGGTGATGGATTGAGGGAAAAATTGTCCTAACGCTTTCAGGTTTTAGGGCAAAGGACGTTTTAGTCATTTTATGTGTGGTCAACACTAAAAATGGCGTCTTAGGGTAATATTGATATTTTCATCAACTAGTTAGGATAATTTTTACACTAAAAATTATCTGAGAGTTATATTGACACTTACTCAGTTAGATATGGCTATATAGGTATATCCCTTATATAAAAATTCTACATTGTCAATTCCATTACTGGTTCATGAACATTTTTGTATAGAAACATAAAACCAGGTCGATTTTAAGAAGGAAAAAAGAGAGGAAAAAACAATTTCAATCTCAAAGTAGTACGATTGAGGCTTACTTGTCGATGATGTTATTATTGGATCCCGGATGCTGCCATACCACATCCCAATACCTACATTTTCACTAAATTAGTTTCCATAAAGAATTGTGTGAAATTGGAAAGAACAATGACATAGAGTAAATGTCCAAACTGTTACTAATTTACAGAGTTTGGTATCGTGTTTTTAAATTAGTCCTCTAAAATTCTTAGTATTTGTTTTATTACAGTCTGACAATATGCTTTCAATTGAAAAAGTACAATCGAAATGATACCCAACTTTTTTGGAAAAGTATATTTTAATAGTATAAAGAAAGAGTGCGTCTCTTGAAAGACGGTCTTTCCATAAGTCATAGAAAGACCAAGGTTTAAAGTGTAAATTACAAGAAATTAAGATAAAATTTTCGGGTTGCATGAACCGGGTTATAAATTTTATAACTACTACATGTTGCATACTATATTTTTAATGTTGCAACTAAGACCTTTTACTTTTTATTATTCGAATTAAACCCCATCTTTCCATAAGCCTATGGAAAGACCGTCTTTCCCAAGACTTTGTCATAAAGAAAAGGGAAGGTCTCGGAAAAGACTATCTTTCCATAGGTTTATAGAAAGTCGCAGCTTAATTAGAATAATAAAAAAAATTTAATTGCAATATTAAAATTTTATTATGCAACGTGCAGTAATTATAAAGTTTATGATCTGATTAATACAACCTATAAATTTTATTTTCATTTATTCTAATTTGTAGTTTAAACCTTTGTATTTTGCATGACTTATAGAATGACTGTCTTTCAATAGATGGACTGAGAAAATGATGGATATCTATAAAAAATAAATTAAAATATTGAAAATCAAATCGTAAATTTAGGATGAATATTTGCTCATATATATGCTAAATTATTAACCTTTGGATAAATAGAGAATTACATACCCTCTGTTATCGGGTTTATTTGCTTCGTCCAATATATTTGGAAGACCATTGTACTGTATTCCTGTAACCTCCCCTTGTGGAACAGACAACGTAATATTAACCAGGCCATTGTCCATTACAACCTATGCCAAAAACAAAAGGATCGATTACATTATATTAATATTTCCCAATTAATAATTATGGAAAACGAAAATAATAATTATTGAGTATTATGTATTTCTTTTTCTAACTTGATGTTCCTCTCTATGCAATTGAACAGGAGGATATGGTGACTCTCGGTCTTTCCGGTGTTTGTGTGGGATTTTGCTGCAACAAAATAAATATGTAAGGACATCGTCTTACAATACTTTTAAAAGTAATCTAGAAACTTACATACAAAGAGAATGGCAAATTTGTTTGTAAAAGTTTAATAGAACAAATGTTGGTGGAACTAAAGTCTTCAAATTCCAACCTCATGGAAAATAATAGCCCTCTGCCCCTGTTTGGTTGGGCTGTGTATTTTTTTTACAAAAAAAATTAAATCGTCATTAATGTTGTCAAGGTGGGGTGATTAAACATGATTATTTTGAATCAGAAAGTGATTTCTTCTCTGGTCGTGGATTTGATCGATTCGATCAAAGACGGTTTAAAAAATCGCATTGTATTGGCTCCTGAATAGGTTTCAAATTTGGAACCTATTTATGAGATACCAATCAGCTTCCGGCAGCCGATCAATCCTAGGTCTGGATACCTAAAACAGAACAGCAAAATAACGCCACTTTGATCGCCAAAATCACGACAACAGAGGAACAAGCAAAGAAATACAGATCTGTGCAGCCATATATCACAACGGAAACACAGATCTGATTGAATAAAAAAACAAAAGAATTACAAATCTGTGGTGGCTGAGCGAGAGGGACGGCGGCGGTGGCTGAGCGAGATGGACTTCAGCGGCGAAGGCGGATTCTTCAACGGCGGATCAGAGTCGGAGTCCAGCGGCGGTGGAAGGCACGACGGAGAAAAGCTTGGCGGAGGAAGGAATATTGGCGAAGGAATGGCGTTGGATTTGGATGGATTGGCGGATGGATTCTTGATGGAGGAAGAAATTGGTTTAGGGAAAAAGTTGTTTCGTATCTAAAATTTTCTAAGGAAAATTAAGGCGCCGCTCAAGTTAACCAAGGAAGGAACAAAACCCTAGCTTGTTTATACATAGGGCCAACAAAGGCAGACCATTAAAGGCGATTCTAAATATAGAACCGCCTTTAAAATAAAATGTGATGTGTGATAGCAATTCTAGACTTGGAAGTGCTTCCAGACCCCTAATTAAAGGTAGTTTTTTCAATAGAATTGCCTTTAATTGATATCAATCAAAGACAACTTTTGAAGAATTGCATTTATCCAAATAAAAAATGCCTTTAAAAATTCCAGTGCGGACCTAGGAGGGAGTTCCGAATTCGAAACTCCTTGGGATCCTTATTAAAGGAACCGTCTTTGATTGAGTGTCTTTAATGAAGGGTTATCCACTAGTGTGTTAGAAAACCAACCCTTTATTTGGATTATTGATCAATAACCTATATTTGAGTGATCTATGATAGCAAGATATGAGTCCAGTTATGTGTACATTCCTCTAATCTTCCATGTATATGTTTGAGCTAATAGGAGCCTTTTTTTAGTGACACTAAAAATTACCAAAGATGATTTTAAAGAAACAGACAATACTGGATTCAACATAGTCTTATATAATATTCTTTGGGAAAGTCTCAGGAAAGGCGGCTTTTCCATAAGCTTATGGACAGTGCTTAGGGGCATTTGCCTTAAATGTTGTAATTTTTTATAAAATTTAAATATTACATTTTATAAATTAAAACAAGTAATAATATGTATTCGAATGTGAAAATATAAAAATATATGATAAAAAAATATTTTTAAAAATTTTAAATTTTGTATGTAATTTAAGAAATGCAGTGTATAAGGTAAGAAATAAGTGATCTGTCCATAATCTTATGGATAGACCGCCTGTCACATAAGACCCACTCATATTCTTTAATGAAATTTAATGGTCCTTTGACTAAAATGTGATTATATTGAGATAGTGGAACTATGACTCAGAAATAAGAAGAGATGCATTTAAAAAAATCAAATATAAATATCAGTAAAATATATTCTTTTCGATTTGTTTATTTTTTGTATTTTCCTTTCTAGTTTAATCCACTCTCTTTTTTTTTGAATTATCATCCACTCATTTATATACTATTTTTTCTTTCATTTTACTCATTTTCTTTACTTATCTACATGACTCTTTTTAATTTCTCAAATTTCAATGCGGTAAAGATACTACTTCCCCGGTCGCATTTTCAGCTGCACACTTTGATTTCTTATATTTGACTTAAAAATGGTTGATCTTTAACATCTTCCATTTTTGATAATTAAAACTTTTGAAAAGTTGATATTTTAAAAATACATGTTATAATGAATCTAAAAAAGTATCACATAATAGTATTTATACTTGTATACTAATTCAATTCTATGGTTGTGAAAGTTAAAAAATTTTGAATAAATAAATAGTTAAATTACATATTAAACTCGGGAATAATAAACATTCGTAAGAAACATTAGTGGTATACTCCGTAGTAGTTATACTTGATTCACTAAATCAAATTGACTGAAGGCTTGTGAAGAAGTGGTGGGGGAGAGTTGGACTGAAATGGTCCGGCCGGAGAAAGAAAAAGTAAGTACTTCACACATTTCAAACTAAGAAAATTGAGCACTTTTTTGTAAGAACATGAGGTCACGAGGTTTCAAAATGAGGTCCCCATCCACCCAAGTGTCCTCTGTTTTTGCTTGAAAATGTCTCACAACTCACAAATATATCTATGTTATGTTGTAGAAAGAATATTGTAGTATATGTGGGAAAAAGACAAAAGTGGAGCAGGCTCAAGAAACGCACGAGAGAAAGAGAATGTGTGTAGGCATGCTCTTTTTCCGCCAAAGTTAATCCACCATATGTGTTGCATTTTCACAACAAAACTACTAAAGTCTCCTAAGCACATTGCTAGTGCAAGCTAGGTGACCCTCTTCACAAGTAATATTCTCTCTCCGTTCTAGCGAAAAGACTTCATTTTTATACCGACATTTATACATGTTAATGTAGTAGCAGAGGTGAGGAATTAATGTAAATTGATCAAATTTCAGTTCAAGTAGACAAACGAAAATGAAAATAGAAACTTCACGCATAGGTGAAGGGAGTAGTATTATTACATTTGCTCACTTGTTTCTTACACATTATAATAATAATAAAGAGTTACATGAATTGAAATATATGAAGAAAGTTCAGTGGAGATACTGAATTTTTTAAAAGTTAATAAAAATAATTTTTCCTATAAAAAAACATAATAATTTTTAAAAATTATATATCAAAATGAAAATGTTACCGCTTTAGAGCATCGAGCGAAGTACAAAATTTTCATTTTAGGGTAAAAGGGATTGTTTTTATCACTTGGGTTCAAAAATAATTATCCAAATTGTATTCAAAGTCATACGTTCGTATGTTATTTACTCCCTTCTACTCCTAGAGTAAGGTTCCTATTTCTTTGCCCGGGTATTTATGCATATTTAACGTGATCGTGAAAGTGGAGGATTGAAATGAGCCGACCAAATTTCAACCATAATTTCATTCTATATAAGGACATAGAAATCGTTAGTTGGGACGAACGCAAATCAAAAGTAGGAATTTTATAAAGGACCAGGGGTATTGATCTACGAAAGCACAACCCCTTATGATATGAACAAGAAGGAAAGTAGTGTTGTATAGTGAAGCATCATTTGTAACTCCTTGGCGATTATGCCGAAATAAGCTGAAAGAGTAAAGAAAAAGAAGCTTAACTGATTTGTCACTGCAGATTCAGAAAGAACCATGGCCTGAAGCAAGATTCCGAACCAAAAACTCCATTCTCGTCTCCTTGACCTCATCTTCTTCATCCTCTCACGATTTTGTGCGCTACGAACCTGCAAAAATGACCCATTATTTTACAACCAGAAAACACAGACGTATGAATCAGTCATTCTTTTCTTTTCTTCAAAGGGGATTTTACCTCTGAAGAGAACCTTTCCCTCTCTCTAAACTACACAAGAAATGGAATGGTTTGAAGTGGGATGAAAGATGGGATTCAACTTGATATTTATAATTCATAGAAAACTGGGAATGGTTTGAAGTGGGAAGATGGAAAGATTGGAGAATGGGATTTAGGTGTGAAGCTACCAAGTGTAACTGGTATAAATATGGACTAAATTGATTCCCAGGACACTTTATATGCTTTCTATATACTATAAATTATTAGGACTCATCACAATATAAAATAAATAAATATTTCCATTCAGCAGATTTGCATTTTTGACATCAAATCTAGTCCCATCACTTTCGTTTTAAATAACTTTTTGGTAACCTGCGATCAACTAAACTGGGTTTTTTTTTACTGAAACCATAAATTTTTTTTTACTGTGTGTTGATTTTCATCTTCTATTTAATTAATTACAAGCAATTTTTAGTTTTTTTGGTGAAGCGTTGTTGTGCATTAAATAGTATGCTGACTGTTTCTAAGGAATATATTCAACATTTTGTAGAAGTATAATAAATTAAGATCAGTAGTTACAGTCAATTAGTAATTACTCCTATACGTTTTATTGTCGGGAAAATACAACTGCATTTGTTGTCTCTTGTGTATTGTGTAGACTGTATAAATTGTGACAATTTTGGTTTTCAAGATTTGTGCATTTGCGATCACGTTTTTCATGGTTTGTTTTACCATTCTTGCCCGGAAAAAAGTTAATCTAGTTTGTGATTTTTGAGACCATTCAAAGTTAAATTTGTACAATTATAATTCCTAGTTATCCTTGCCGTCCCATTTAAACTAGTTGACTTAAAAAATATTTGGTCCTTAATATCTTTCATTTACGACAACTAAAACTTGTGAAAGTTGATATATTAAAAATATATGTATGAGGAATCTAATAATGTATCACACATAGTATTTATACTTATATACCAATTCAACTTTATGGTCAAAGTTAGAAAGTTTTGACTAAATAAATAGTTAAATTGCAGTTGGAAATGAGACAGAGAGTGTGTGATTTATTATCTAAGTATCAAATAGGATAATCAAAATCTGATTTGAGTTATAATCGAGTTTGATAGTTCACAATTTTGACCTTTCGGGGTTAAAAAATTTCGACAGTTATATTTAGAAACTACATAATATATCTAGGCGATGTCCAATTTTAAATCATTAATTAATTTGTTAATAATATATTCAGCAATGGTTATAAATTTTTTATTTTCATATTATTTATAGAGTCTTACTCTTGAAAACTGATATTTCCATAAGCTATGAAAAAAATCAGGAACTCAAGTGCAATTTTATCATGAAAAGATGAAAATTTGCGGGTTAAAGGAATTAAAATTTAGGTCAAATTCGGGTTACAAGCTATTTGTGTAAACTCATTCGCCTACAATATATTTTAGTTTTTGTTAGAAACATTACATATTTGAGATGGTCTCCTATGAGACAGCCAAACTTAGGCAATGACCAAGTCAAATTACCTTGCTATAGGATTTGGGTTCTGGGTGTAATTATTTTAATTATGGCCCATTATTTGAAAAGGGTGAGAAAATGGAGGGACTGATGTGCAAATATCGAAAGAAGATATCAAAATAAAAAATAACCGCTCTCTCTCTCTCTCTAATCGCAACCCCCCAAATTTCTTCTGAAATGCCTCAATCTGAAGTTCATTAAATCTCGACGCAATCTAGATGATTTCAGCTCCAATCTCGACGAATTCAAACGATGAGCACGGACGAAGCTTCAAACAACGAAAGGTTGAAGATTCGACCTGGTAACAAATTTCTTCTAAAAGCCGCTTCAATTTTTTCATGAATGTGATAAAAAAATGTGCTAATTGATCGAATCGACAGGAAAAAAAAGTAGCGTGAACCTCACCAGAAAAATTAGGAACTTACTTTGATATTCTATCAAAATCATGAACTTAAATTAGGAACTTACTTTGAGGAAAATGAGATTCTGTAAATCACAGGTAATCTCGACGAAAAATTGGGGCTTATTGTTAAAAATATGATGTCTATATACACAGAATGAGGTTTACTGTTAATAAGGTGATGTTTGTAATGCAATGCTATTGGGGGTAAAGATTTAATCAGGCACACTATAATTGATCACATCAATTATGTGAGTAGACTCAGAATGAAACAAATAGAAGATTAGGTTTATATATAGGTGTTGAGGTTTATATATATGTGTTGAGGTTCAGTGTTGTTCCTGTTTGATGTTTGTAAAACAGGAGCTGATAATGAAAGACATGAGATAGATGTTTACGAATACTTGGAAGGGGTAACAACGAGAACATGTTGGGGGTGAAGAATTAATCGGGCACACTATGATGGATCACATCAATTATGTGAGTAGACTTAGAATGAAAAAAATAGAAGCTTAGGTTTATATATAGGTGTTGAGGTTCACTGTTGTTCCTCTTTTGATGTTTGTAAAACGGGAGCTGATAATGAAATACAGGAGGTAGATGTTTGCGAATACTTGGAAGGGGTGACAACAAGAACATGATAAGAGTTAGAAGACCCATACTGCCGCTAGTTAAAAGCAAGAGGTTTCAATATACGAAAATATACAACACACATGACAAACAACAACAAGCTAAAGGGTAGATACTACATATGTTCTTGTGAAAGCAGAACAAACAAGTCAATAACTACAAAAGTTGATAACAACAATAGGAAGAGGAAGAAATTATTTCTAACCAGAACAAGATGCAGGGTTAAGGTGTTTATCAAAAAGACCGAAGATGGCATGTACACAGTCCATCAACATGTTGTAACTCACAATCATGACCTCACCATTCCTCAGTGGCAACATCTACACCGAAGTGAAAGGAAAATAGGCCTTAAAAAGGGAAAGGCAATTGTAGTGATGGAACAAGCTGGAGTGACACCAGTAGATAGATACAGGTAAAGGGTAAATAATTGACGGGCGGGCGGTCGTCGCGCCCGCCGTGCAAAAGATAATTTATAAGCCCTAAATGCTTACTTTCTACAACTAAGTAGATAGTGGCAAATCGGGGTCGTCCAATGAGAAGAGGGATCTTCCTAAGCAATCAAGCACAAATGGTTGATACTAGGCTAGGAGTAACTATATTTACACACACTTAAAAGCAAGTAAAAAGGGGGGGGGGTTGGTTGGTTGGTTTCCTAAGTTAACAAAGATAAAAAGACAAGATAACTAGCAAGGTCAAGTGACTATGCTAATCATCAAACAAAACTAAAGAAATGGGTTTTTAAAACTACAAAGATAAAATGCCTTGGGGGCAACGGATATCCACTTCCAAATCATACGTAGGTCATTGAATCATTCACTCATTCCATCATATAGCATACATGACTCAACATTCACATACCCATCTAGCAAGGATCACAACACATACATCAAAAGGAGTTCTAAGTTCATGCTCATACATCTTCATGCAAAGGAGCTACGGAATTCGTCACGTTCCTAACACCTAAACAATTCAAACATACAAGCACTCCCTATGCTCAAACAACTCATGGCACACACGAAGTGAAACACACCATCAAGAGTACATACATGCTAAATAACAAATGCTTCAAGAATGAGTAAAAGCCATCTATTTGCTACTTCAACTACTTGTCGTGGAGACTAAACTCCTATCCTTCTTAGTTCGTAGTTTGCGAGAGTGAGTTCGACATCTCTCGTCAAACCTCACCAATGACTCCCGTTGTCGCGACCACGACTCAAGGTATCATTGGTGGCATTTAATCACGAAGAACCAACAAGCTTGGCAATGCTTATGACCACTACACCGTGACTAAGCATTAAATCAATTCATGCAATTACACGAGATTGGATGAACGTGCAACGCACATTCATCCAGGAGCATATAACTCTCTTGTTTGCTACACAAACGAACATGACGAAGAGTTCAACATCAATCACATTCGTCTAGCACATCATCAACACATCAATATCATTTAGAAGCTCTAACTCATGCTTTGGATTCCTAATTAAAAGAGGGAAAGAGTAGCTAATTCCTTCCAACCCTAACAAGCAATCAATCAAGCAATTTGTATCCTCAAGCTACCAATAACATCAATAGCATCAACAATCATCATTCAAGCATAATAAGAGCACAATAGCAAAAAAACCAAATAGATAGATAGAAATGATCCTTACTACATAGAAATGGAAGCTTCAATCCTTGCTCCCAAGTACAAAAACTACTCTAGAACAAGAAAACACATAGAAACTAAGAAAACAAGAGAGAAAAAGCTAGGGTTTTGGCCCAAAACAGGGGCCAAAAGCTGTGGAATGAAGGGGGTGAAGAGGTATTTATAGGGGGAAGAAAAAAGGAGAAAAATGCTGCTGCAGGGCTGACTGGACGCTGTCGTCGCGACTCGCGACCAACTTGGTCGCGACTCGCGACCAAATCAGTAACTCAGCCTTGCTGTTTTGTTTTGCTTCCTCCGGGTGAACCGTTGATCCGTTTCGGGAGTTCTTGTAGTCGATTTTATAGTGCTCGAGAAGAGGAATCCAATGGTGCCACTCTTGAAGGCTGATTCTTCTCGGAAAATTCTGAGAACCCCGGATCATCATTCATCCGTTGCTTTGCTCTCCTTTCTTCATCTCTTCACTTCTTCAAATCTTCACAAAACTCAAATGTAAAGGTCTTCAAATCTTCAAATCTTCAAAGATAAATCTTCAAAGTCTTCAAATCTTCAAAGTCTTCAAACAAATCACCTTGTCACACAAAATCATCTAAAAAGTGATAAAAACGTCAAAGCCGCCTTTATCCCTCCTTAGATGATTTCAAGGCAAAATGCCATATGTAGAGCACAAAATTGCACAAAACCTAATCCTAAAAAGCCTAAAATAACCATCTAAAATGGACACATCAAACCTTCCCACACTTAAACCTTACTCGCCCTCGAGTAAGAAAAGATTCAAGCATACGGAGGAAATGGCATATCCACATCCTGAAACCCCTAAAATAACCACACAAAATGGACATATCAAACCTCCCCACACTTAAACCTTACTCGCCCTCGAGTAAGAAAAGATCCAAGCACACGGAGGAATTCATATGGCCATATCCTAAACTAATCCCCCAAACAAAGCCTCACAAAAACTCTCAATATCATAAATCCCAAAATAAAAGCTCACATGAGAATTTTTCACACACACATCCCCAATCCTAAATCTAACCAAACCTACCACTTATCAATTCACTGCCCATAAAAATATTTCAAAGCCCCGAATTGATATTCCCAAAGTCCAATGACACAAGATGAAGTTAAAACCATTGAAGAGGTTTAAGCACATACTACACCTAATGCCAATATATCAACCAAAATCCAATGACATAAAATGAAGCTAAAACCATATAAGAGTTTCAAACACATGCTTCACTAAATGCCAATATATCAACCAAAAACGAAGTATAAAGAGATCAAGAATTTCATAACCATACTTCGTTTCCTAACCCACTAAGCTACCCAAACCCAAGAGGTCTATAGATGTTGAGCTACCCGATCCATCCGTGTGACAACCGCAACCTTATGACTCCAACGCCGGCAAATGAGTGAAATCATATCATTCTTCAATTTCTCTCAATTTCTCTCATTTTGCCTAGGAGCTCTTTCGAGTTTTCATCCTAGCCACACATCATGTTTCTTTAGCTCACATCTCACCTTTTTCCGCACATTTTAGGCTCTCATTTTTGCCTAGGCCGCCCTTTAAGGGTTTTCGACCTATCCGGGCCCCCAATGTTGCCTAAGTCGCCCTCTCGGGTTTTCAACCTAGCGGGTTTTCTTTCTTTTTTTTTTATATATATATATATATTTTTCTCATGTTTTTCCAATGAAAAGTAGCAAAAAGCATTCCGAAACAAGCTAGCATGCATTGAATTCTCTAACCCCTCCCCACACTTAAAACATTACATTGCCCTCAATGTAAACACGTAAGGCAAGAACAATAAAAATCAAGGTAAGGGAGTTAGAGTGACACCCATTTCTCCGCAAATTCGCCGGTGATATGGCGATATCCAAGTACTTGGATGGTCCCGAGATAGGTTTCGGAACCGGAAGGGTGAGCAAAGATGCCGTAGAAGAGCTCACCCCTCGAGAAAAGCATTGTCTCCATGGCGCCGTTTGATCAAGACTACACCACGAAGAACACATTAAACTCACAAGTACATAAGGATATGTAATACTAGGTTTAGCATCAAGAGTTAATAACCATAGTATTTTCAAAGAACAACCAAATCACACTCAACCAACACTATAAGAATAATCATGAAAAATATCCAACATATATTGACATGTATACAAGCATCATTATAGGATATGCACTTACGATCACAATGATGTAGTCGGCATACTACAATCAACAAATGTACTATAAAGATGCAAGAATGTTCATATGTCAACATATGTAGGATGGTGGAGGAATGAGTGGGTATGTGGTGGTTCTTGGGAGTGTTGGGTGGAGAAGAAGGTAGGATCATGCAATGTTTAAAATCATTTGGAAACTTGGAAGCTTGGAAATTTGAAATCCGGGCTCAAAATATTTTCAACAGTTACTAAGCACGTCGCGACTCGCGACGAACTCGCGGAAAGTTGAGTCCGAGAGCTCAAAATTTTCTGAGCTCGTCGCGACTCGCGACGAGCCTCGCGAAGTCATCGCGACTCGCGGAAAGGTGAGTCCGGAAGCTTAAAATTTTCTGAGCTCATCGCGACTCGCGACGAAGTGTGTCGCGACTCGCGACTCACCTCGCGAAGTCATCGCGACTCGCGGAAAGGTGAGTCCGAGAGCTCAAAATTTTCTGAGCTCGTCGCGACTCGCGACGAAGTGTGTCGCGACTCGCGACGAGCCTCGCGAAGTCATCGCGACTCGCGGAAAGTTGGTGCTGGGAGTGATTTTTCTCCCCTGTTCGTCGCGACTCGCGACGAAACCCATCGCGACTCGCGACGGCAGGGTATCACAGGCTTAAAATTTTTCTTTTGCTTACCAACTGTCCAAGCTTTCTTCCCTCGTTCATTGATCTCGTTCCTTCATCTCCTTCATTGCAATGCACTTCACTTTGCTACAAAATCACAGAAAAACAAGCCATAAAAAGAACAAAACAAAACAACAAAAAAAAACTAAGAAACAAAAACTAAAAGAAATGCCGAATTTATTTAACGTCGTCGGCACGACGAAGCTCCGTATGTTTAAGGTCGTTGGCACGACCCTAATGTTATCCGTATGGTGAAGGCTTGAAGCTCTTCACCATGAGCATCCAAAATAAGAGAGGTGGGGGCACAAAACTTTCAAGAGAAAAGTCTTGTGGAGATGGAGATGGTTCAAAGGGAATTAAGTGGTTAGGGAGCTTGGGATAGTCTTTTGGCTCCTCTCTTGTTTCCCTCAAAACTTCCGAAAATATTAGAGTTGGTTCACTAGGTGGGAGAAGGGGTGACAATGCTAATGGATGTAGCACTATCACCTCTTCCTCCATTTTTCTATCCTCTACAACCAACTCCTCATCCCTTTCAAACTCAAAATCAGTTTTATTGGTGAACTCACTCACCGAATCATCGAGTTCAAGTTGGGATGGTGTGTTTTCGGAATCACGAGCTTCCATGCGGGCCAATACCTCTAATATGTTCCTCACATGCCCCTCAATGGCCTCAACACTAGAGGAGAGCTGGGTATCCGGCTCCTCACTAGTAAAGGAGTTCAAGTTTGCTATGGTATTTAAGACATCCTCACGTGTCAAACTTGAACTTCCTTGTTGGGCTTGGTTTTGGGGTATGGTATAGGGTGGTGATGGCCAACTAGGTTGCTCGTAGTGTTGGTTTTCCGGCTCATTCTCATACCACCAATCCGGACTACCACTCCATTCCGGATTGTAAGAGTCGTGGTATGGATAGCATTCATGAGCTTCTTGCCCTTGAAAACCAACATCTCCAACCTCTTGATAGCACTCTTCATAGTACCCATGGTTTTGAAAACCAAGGGTTCTTTCTCGGTCATCGTGCTTTTCCCACAACAAAGGGCAGGATTCGGTAGGATGGTCGGAATGACACATCCTACAAAACCTTGCTTGTTGAGCCTCTCTTCTCATCATGAGTTCCCTCAAGGTGAGACGCTCCATTAAAATTTATTTTTTTTAATTTTTTTTTCAAAAGTTCGGAATCATAGTGCAAGGATTCTCGATAAAATGAATCACCAAGAACTCAAGCAATACCTACTCCGAACAAAAACAACCACCAAGTAGTGGAAAATAAAAACAACTAGCTAATACACAACCAAATACACCTAAATACTTAAGAATAAACGCCTGTTCCCCGGCAGCGGCGCCATTTTGACGGACGGGCGGTCGTCGCGCCCGCCGTGCAAAAGATAATTTATAAGCCCTAAATGCTTACTTTCTACAACTAAGTAGATAGTGGCAAATCGGGGTCGTCCAATGAGAAGAGGGATCTTCCTAAGCAATCAAGCACAAATGGTTGATACTAGGCTAGGAGTAACTATATTTACACACACTTAAAAGCAAGTAAAAAGGGGGGGGGGTTGGTTGGTTGGTTTCCTAAGTTAACAAAGATAAAAAGACAAGATAACTAGCAAGGTCAAGTGACTATGCTAATCATCAAACAAAACTAAAGAAAAGGGGTTTTAAAACTACAAAGATAAAATGCCTTGGGGGCAACGGATATCCACTTCCAAATCATACGTAGGTCATTGAATCATTCACTCATTCCATCATATAGCATACATGACTCAACATTCACATACCCATCTAGCAAGGATCACAACACATACATCACAAGGAGTTCTAAGTTCATGCTCATACATCTTCATGCAAAGGAGCTACGGAATTCGTCACGTTCCTAACACCTAAACAATTCAAACATACAAGCACTCCCTATGCTCAAACAACTCATGGCACACACGAAGTGAAACACACCATCAAGAGTACATACATGCTAAATAACAAATGCTTCAAGAATGAGTAAAAGCCATCTATTTGCTACTTCAACTACTTGTCGTGGAGACTAAACTCCTATCCTTCTTAGTTCGTAGTTTGCGAGAGTGAGTTCGACATCTCTCGTCAAACCTCACCAATGACTCCCGTTGTCGCGACCACAACTCAAGGTATCATTGGTGGCATTTAATCACGAAGAACCAACAAGCTTGGCAATGCTTATGACCACTACACCGTGACTAAGCATTAAACCAATTCATGCAATTACACGAGATTGGATGAACGTGCAACGCACATTCATCCAGGAGCATATAACTCTCTCGTTTGCTACACAAACGAACATGACGAAGAGTTCAACATCAATCACATTCGTCTAGCACATCATCAACACATCAATATCATTTAGAAGCTCTAACTCATGCTTTGGATTCCTAATTAAAAGAGGGAAAGAGTAGCTAATTCCTTCCAACCCTAACAAGCAATCAATCAAGCAATTTGTATCCTCAAGCTACCAATAACATCAATAGCATCAACAATCATCATTCAAGCATAATAAGAGCACAATAGCAAAAACACCAAATAGATAGATAGAAATGATCCTTACTACATAGAAATGGAAGCTTCAATCCTTGCTCCCAAGTACAAAAACTACTCTAGAACAAGAAAACACATAGAAACTAAGAAAACAAGAGAGAAAAAGCTAGGGTTTTGGCCCAAAACAGGGGCCAAAAGCTGTGGAATGAAGGGGGTGAAGAGGTATTTATAGGGGGAAGAAAAAGGGAGAAAAATGCTGCTGCAGGGCTGACTGGACGCTGTCGTCGCGACTCGCGACCAACTTGGTCGCGACTCGCGACCAAATCAGTAACTCAGCCTTGCTGTTTTGTTTTGCTTCCTCCGGGTGAACCGTTGATCCGTTTCGGGAGTTCTTGTAGTCGATGTTATAGTGCTCGAGAAGAGGAATCCAATGGTGCCACTCTTGAAGGCTGATTCTTCTCGAAAAATTCTGAGAACCCCGGATCATCATTCATCCGTTGCTTTGCTCTCCTTTCTTCATCTCTTCACTTCTTCAAATCTTCACAAAGCTCAAATGTAAAGGTCTTCAAATCTTCAAATCTTCAAAGATAAATCTTCAAAGTCTTCAAATCTTCAAAGTCTTCAAACAAATCACCTTGTCACACAAAATCATCTAAAAAGTGATAAAAACGTCAAAGCCGCCTTTATCCCTCCTTAGATGATTTCAAGGAAAAATGCCACATGTAGAGCACAAAATTGCACAAAACCTAATCCTAAAAAGCCTAAAATAACCATCTAAAATGGACACATCAATAATGTTGGGGGGTGAAGACTTAATAAGGCACATTATGATGGATCACATCAACTATGTGAGTAGACTCAGAATGAAACAAATAGTAGCTGGAGATGCTAAAAATTGATTGACCTGTTCACAGAATATAATGATAAAGAAGAAGGCTTCTTTTTTAAGATAAAGTTTGACAGTGAGGGAAGAATGTTTGCACTATTCTGGAGGGATTCCATGATGGCTAAAGATTTCAAGATATATAGTGATTTGTTTGTTTTCGATACGACATATCAAACCAACAAATACAACCTCATATGCGCTCCTTTTGTCGGCCTCAACAATCACAAAATGAATGTCATGTTTGGATGTGCCTTCATCAACGATGAAACAACAGAAACTTTTGTGTGGTTGCTGAAAACATTCACGAAATCTATGGGAGAAATTGAGCCTATCACTATTTTCACAGATCAAGACCAGGCCATGACTAAAGCCATACAGGAGCTATAATTCACATACATTTGTCTTCTTAATTATGTTTCAATAATATATAATGAGGTTTCAGCTTTTAGTGATGATGTTTAACTAATCTTAAATGAAGTTGTTCTATACCTACTAATGTTTTGTAAACCTGAAGTTGAGGTTGCTATTTTTTTAGTGTCTCGATCATATGGACTGAGGTTTATGTTTTTATTGGTGATATGTGAGTAATATAGAATGAGATATTTTTCCAGCTACTGCTTTGTAAATATGAAGTTCAGCATGCCATTCTTTTTAGTTGATGTCCGAATATTATTAACCGAGGTTTCTTTTTTCCCTGATGATGTTTGAGAACCTCCATATAAGGTTGCTATTTTTTTTATAAAATTTATACGTGAATAATATGGCCCGCGGTTTCTATTTTTTCATGCCGATGTTTATGAACCTGCAGATGATGTTTAAAAAAATCTAGGTTCACACTATTTATGCAAGCAAATAACTTGATTTTTGTGAGCATATTTTAATGGAAGTAGGTGTACCCCAACAAAAGACATATATTTTGTATTTAGCATCTAAAACAAAATGTCATCAGCCACTATGGAAATTTGAGGAGTGACTCTGAATTCCGCAAAGCATTTGATAAGTGTCTAATGTTCAGCTCAGATGGGGACAAATTCAAGAAAGAATGAGCAAAAATGATCAACAAATATCCAGTAAAAAACCATACTTGGTTCAAGCAACTGTACACACTGCGAGATAAATGGTGCACAACTATGAGCAAGGACTAATTCTCAGCTAGGACACTGCTTCACAAAGAAGTGAGAGAACTAATGTTGCTGTCAGTTTCAAAGCATCAAAGACTACAACACTCGTCAAATTTTATCAGATTTACAGTGCCACAATCTATAACTGAAGAACCCAAGAATTGGAGAAGGAGTTATACTGTTCCAAAGCAAGACCAAGAGAAGGAGAAGAAGAAGAAGGCCAAACAACCCTCAAGCACGCAGCAAGAATCTACACACACATGATCTACAAAGATTTCCGACTACAGTGGGATATTAGAATAACATCAGGAGCACATCTCAAAAATTAACGGAGGAACCATGTGAATGTATGAAATTTTGCATGAAAGAAGTAACTCAAAAGCAGAATCAGTTCTATACACAAAGCCATAATTAACTTAGCAAGCAAAAGTGAAATGTTCCTGCAAACACTTTGATGAAGTCTGGTTCCTTTGCAGCCACAACCTAAGTGTATTGCACATGTTTAATGAAACAAGAGTCTCGAACGAGTAGATAAGCTTGAGATGGACTAAGATGGAAACAATGGAAATATGAAACAACGAGACAAAGATCACAGGCGCAATACATGATCAGTTATGAATGAGGTTAATATTTAGAATAGAGACATTTGCAATTTCAATAATGATGTTTACTGAATTCTAGATGACATTTTCTAAATTAAATAGAAGCATGATCAGTATCTGAATTATTTTGGTACTTATGTTGATGTTTCTATGATACTGAATAAGGTTACTATAATTATTAGTAATGTTTCCATTTTAAATGTTGATGTTCTTCCAGGCTGCCTTGACCACATACTTATCAATGATGCTTCCTTGATTGCTAGACACTGGAACTGAGAGACAGAATACCATGGCATATACAGATGACAAGGAAATTCTACAATTTGGTATTAAAAAGTGAGGAAAACATTGAAGCAAGAAGAATATTGGAAGAATCCTTTGATAGCCACTCAACCACCATCAACGCCCTAATTTCATACGTCGAAGACACTACAGTTTCAGAAACCAGCACGACAACACCAACAGAAAGCATACTTGCACCAACTATCCTTAATCCGAAATACACAAAGACAAAGGGAAAAAGAAAAAGAGCAAAATCAGAAATTGAAAGGAGGAAGTCAAGTGCCAATGAATTTGGATCCAAGACACCAATCACTCACATGTTTTGATTTGTTCAATGTCAACCTGGAGTTGTTATTTTCAAGTTTTTATATAATACTGCATTGAAGTACCGTGATTGTCTATTCATTTAAAACTATCAAAACATCATTTCATTATGCAAAAAACTTTATTCCCTGATGAGGAATATCGATAGCATTTGGCATAATAGTTTTTGAATGAAGCAAAGTTTGAATTATAAGAAATGTTTTTAATACTTCTGCTAATGTTTCAATACTACATGTTGAGGTTATAGTTTATGGCATTGATGTTTGCAATTTTGGGTTATGTTTCTATAGTACTTGTATTTAAATTAATTTATTCAACAACTTCATTTAAAAAAAAAAAAGCTGTAGAAAGTCCACAGATGAACATCAGTCTGTAATAACTAAAACTCATTGTAGAATACATAAAACTCAACATATAAAATAGAAACTTCTTTATTAAAAAGCATTCAAATTACTAAATTAAAATTTAAAAATATAAAATCTAATATGAAGATATAGCAATCCACAACGATTCAAATCCATATGTGGAATGATCTAGATGACTAGCATCGAAAGGCTATATCACAGCCACTTCAAACTCATAAGTCGCCACATACACAAATTCTTCATTATTCAAGAAATGGCCGGTTATGACTTCACTAGTGAGGTAGATACAATTCGGCTTCAATATACCATCAAGAGCTGAAGACGAATCAACCATCAAAGACGCATTGTTACCTAAAAACAATGCATCTTTTCCCAAACTAATAATTCTTCTAAACTGCCTGTTCGCCACATCTAATTCATGTATATCAAAGGTTGTACCAATTGAAACACAGGCCCAAATTAAAAGAAACCTTCCATAAAAGGTTTCAGCCAAATGATTATCCACAAGTAAACATCATAATACATACCATGAATATCACCGGTCAAGAGGTGAATTTCATTAAATCTAATCCAAAAGGATCTGAATACAAAATTCTAAAAACACCACCACTACCTTCACAATCTGCATAAAACCTACCATCATAATAACTAACATCAACAAATTTCAAAGCTTTGTCAACCTAGTCCAAGTATCATCCCCGTATCTCCAAATTCCCAAACTACCATTTTGAAAAACAACCATAAGATGAAAAGTTGAACAAGAAGCTGGATTAAAAGATATCACAACTTTCCTATTATAACCACTAATATCAAAAAGATTTTGTCCACAATTAGGAAGTTGAAGTTTGGTAGTCGAAAAACGGTTCAACAAGAACACCTCACCTGACTCATCTAAAAGCAAATTGCCACCCAAACTGAACCTCAATGCACTTTCTTCCTTGAAGCTCAAAAAGACGAAGCGTAATTGAAATCTTCCTCTTCATCAAACAAAAAAAATCACGATCAGCACCATCTACTTCCCTCGGAGTCGTCAGCAAAGGAATGATGCACATGTTAAAGAACCTTCTACCCACAGCAGCCCACTAAGAACTGCATACTCCTCTCATAAATATAAAAAAAAAAGTAGAAGAAGACACAATGTGAAGTCAATCAACAAATCAACATTCATATCAGACCAATCAGTTGTCTGAGATTTCATTTTTGCTCACTTCAGTAAGTAAAATGAGTTGAGAAGCATACAGAAGCTTGAATGCAAGAGGTTATATTTTCACAAAAAGTTCATGTTTAAACATGTATAGAACCGGGAATTTAAAGAGTTTACTTGTTGAGAAGAGAAAAAAAATATTTTTTCAGGGAAATGGAAAGGTGCAATGATTATGGAGGTTGTAAACGTGCATTAAAAGCTACAAATTGAAAAGTAAAAAAGATAAATAGTAATAAATGAACATTGAATACAGATATCGTCAACATAATTTAAAGGATAATATGCAAATATAACCCTATAACCACAAAAACCTACAGAGTTCCAACAATCCAAATCCCTAAAGCATCATATATAATCCACACAATATCCAATAGAATCAAGTAGACAACATAATCACAATTCAAGCACAAGAAAGTGAGGACATGTACCACTTAGATGCTTAGGAAGAATAAAGGATCAAGCACACAAACAAATTAAATCTAGGTTGCTCAAAATCACAAAACCCCAAATTCTAGGTTTTTGTGTTCTTCAATGAATGGGGCCGATTTGTGGCTAGAGATTGGGGAGCATGGATATGGGGAGTGGTTTTTGGTTGATTTAATGGCCAAAAATGGCAGTGAGTGGTGGCCGAAAGTGGGTGGCGAAGTGGTGGTAAGAGGAGGAGAATTGGTGGAGTGGCAACGTGGTGGTAAGAGGAGGAGAATTGGTGGAGTGGCGGAGATGTAGAAGGAGGAATGAAGAATGACAGGGGTTCTATCCATTTTTAAAAGGCCCTACACACTCGTTGCGAGTCACGATAGACTGGTCGCAACTCGTGATGGGCAAGTCAGCCGTCAGTCAGAAATAAACATATGGTCGCGAGTCGCAACAGGACTGTCTTCGCGACTTGCAACATGTTGGTTATGTAAACCAAAATTTCTCCAATCTTCCCTGATTTGGTTGCGACACATGAGCAAACCATTGCGGTTTGTGATAGTTCATCACGACTCGCGATAGGACTGTCGCAAGTCACAAAATCTTGAGCCCGAGAGCTAAGATTTCTCATGTTGTTCCTGATATGGTTGAGACATGCGACCTCACCATCGCGAGTCGCGATGGCTTAGTCACGACTCGCGACGGACCCTTTGTGAGTCACAAAACGTTTGGTCTGGAAGCTCACTTTCTATGAAAAAAGATTCTGATCTTGTCGTGAGTCGCATTGTAGTGGTCGCGACTCGCGATGGCCAACATGCCTAGTATTTAGAATTTTTTTTAAATGTTACCAAATGTCCAGACTTTTCCTTCCTTTCTCATTGCTTCCCTTCCTACACAAGTCTAGCTCCATACTCTTCAAATTGCTACAAGGTCCATGAAAAACACACCCATGAAAAGAACAAAACCAAAAAATGAAACTATCAATAAAAACTCAAATTAAAACAAGATCGATGAAAAGTTATGAATGATGATCCATATGATAAAAAACAAGTTTATTTAACATCTTCAGCACGACTTACTCCCCTTCTTGGAGCTTACTCACAAACTGGATTAAGAACATCAACATCCTCTCCCTTTTCCAGCACAAATATTTCATGGTAAGGCTTCAAAAGTTGTCCATTGACCTTGAAGGTCTTGGACATGTTATGATCTATGATCTCCACTGCACCATGTGGGAATACCTTTACCACTTCAAAAGGGCCACTCCACAGTGACCTTAGCTTACCGGGAAATTGGCGGAGGCGGGATTAGAATAGGAGGACTTTTTGTCTCACGATAAAGTCCTCCCTATTGATTACCTTGTCATGTCACGCCTTGGTTTTCTCTTTGAAGATCTCAACGTTTTCATAGAACTCGCTCTGTATCTCTTCCAACTCTTGTAATTGCAATTTCCTATGTAAACCCACCTCATCTATGTCATGGTTGAAACTCTTGACTGCCCAATAGGCCTTGTGCTATATTTTCACCGGTAAATGACATGGCTTCCCAAAGACTAACCAATGTGGTGACTAACCAAAGCGTCATTCAACCGAGAACTCCAGTCCTTCCAGTTAAGGTTAACCGTTTTCTCAAGGATGGATTTTATATTCCTGTTGGAAACTTTGGCTTGGCCATTGGTTTGTGGGTGGTACGTAGTGGAGGTCTTGTGTGTGATACCATACTTCTTCAAGAGTGCTTCTATTGTCCGGTTGCAAAAATGGGTGCCACGGTCACTAATCAAGGCTCGAGGAATCCCAGACCTAGAGAAGATGTTGTCTTCTAAAAACTATGCAACCATTTTAATCATCAGTCCTAGTGGGTTTTGCTTCACCACATAATCAACAACAAGAAGAATGTATGTAAAGAAACAAGAGTTAGGAAAATGTCACATAAAGTCATTGCCCCAAACATTAAATATTTCACAATATAACATAGCTTTTTGAGGCATCTCATTTCTAGACGAAATATTTCCTACTCTTTGACACTTTTCACAAGCTTTAAAAAATATGTATGCATGCTTATTCAAATTAGGCTAATAAAAACCACTTTCTAGGATTTTTCTAGTGGTCCTTTTCACTCCAAAATGACCACAACAGGCATAAGAATGACAAAAATAAGAATTGAATGCTCTTCATTATCAGGGATGCACCTCCTAACAACTTGATCTACACAATTTATCCACAAAAAAGGATCATCCCACACATAATATTTAGCATCGCTTCTTAGCTTATCTGTTTTAGCCTTAGAAAAATGAGGAAGAAATTTACGGGAGACAAGAAAGTTCACAATTTTGGCATACTACAGTTGGAGGTCCCTGGTAGCGAACACTTGTTCATCAGGAAATTCCTCCTATAGTTGCTCCTTAATTGATGAATTTACCTCCACATCTTTGCATGAAGGCAACCTGCTCAAATGATTGGCCACAAGGTTCTCCGTGCCTTTCTTGTCTCGCACCTTCAACTCAAATTCGCTCAAAAGTAGGATCCACCTAATCAATCTTTGGTTGACCTCTTTCTCCATCATCAAGTGACAAAGTATTGCATGGTCAGTGTACACAATAACATTTTTACCAAGCAAATAAGATCAATTTTTTTTGAAGAAAATATCACCGCTAGCAATTCCTTTTCTGTGGTGGAGTAGTTTCTTTGGGCCTCATTGAGGGACATGGATTCATAGTAGATGGGGTGAGCTTCTCTCTTCACCCTTTGACCAAGCACCTCTCCGACGGCATAATTACTAGCATTGCACATGATCTCAAAAGGCAAAGACCAATATGGGGGTTGCATGATAGGGGCTGAGACTAACCATTCCTTCAATGTACCGAAGATCCCTTTACAACCCTCATCCATAAAAAAATCCACTTCCTTTTGAAACAACTTGCATAAAGGAGATGCTATCTTTGAAAAGTCCTTTATGAACCGGCGGTAAAATCCTGCATGGCCAACAAAAGAGCGCACTTTGCGCACATTAGTAGGATAAGGAAAAGTTTGAATCATGTCTATCTTTGCCTTGTCTACCTCAATACCCTTAGAGGAGACAACATGGCCTAAGAAAATGCCTTGCTCTACCATAAAATGACACTTCTCATAATTTAACACAAGATTAGTATCAATGCAATGTTTAAGAACTTGTGATAAATTTGCTAAACAATTGTCAAAAGAATTACCATGAACTGTGAAATCATCCATGAATACCTCAACAAAGTTTTCAAAAAATTCTGAGAAGATGCTTACCATACACCTTTGGAAAGTAGCAGGGGCATTACATAGCCCAAAATTCATACGCCGACAAGCAAACGTACCTGAGGGGCACATGAAGGTTCTATTTTCTTGATCTTCTGGGGCAATGACCACTTGAAAGTATCCTGAATACCCATCCATACAAAAAAATAGAATGGGTGATTTGCTAGCCTCTCGAGCATTTGATCAATGAATGACAACGAGAAGTGATCTTTCCAGGTCTCCACAATTAGCCTTCGGTAGTCAATGCAAACATGCCACACGTTTTGGATTTGGGTGGGAACCATTTCACCTTTCTCATTATTGACTACCATCACCCCACTCTTCTTGGGTACCACTTGATTTGGGCTCACCCACTTACTAACCGAGATTGGATAGATCATACCCGCTGGAGCAACTTGAGGATTTTCGTCTTTATCACCTCTATCATAGGTGGGTTCAATTGGCGTTGAGGTTATGGTATGGGTCTTGCATATTATTTCAACAAAATTTGATGCAGGAAAGTGGATAGACTTATGCCCTTGATGTCGAAATAGTCCATCAAATTACTTCCTTATTCTCCCGTAACACCACCATTAGCTTTTCCTCTTGCTCTTAGGTGAGCTTACTTGAAATGATAACCATAAGAGTCTCTCATTCCCCAAGAAATGCATACTTGAGGTCACTCGGCAAAGGTTTAAGTTCTATCACCGAAGCTTTCACAAGTGATGGAAGGAATTCTAGTTCTTTGGGTTCCTCTAAAATTAGAGGAGGATGGCTTGGTACCACTTCTCCATGAATGCTCAAATCCTCAATGCTTTCCTTTAAGTTAGTAGTCATGGAATATACAAGACATGCATCTTTTACATCATTTTCCAAAGCAACTAACAAGGAATCATCATCATTCAATTCAAAAACATCTTGCACAACATCATCAACAACATCAATAGCATGGCAAGAATATTCATCAAGAGGATATATAGAGTCATTTATGTTAAACTCTACTTTAATCCCCTCAAATTCCATGGTGAGGATAGCATCAATCACATCAATGATAGTCCTTGAAGTTTTCAAAAATGGCCCCCAACAAGATCGGGGCGGCATGTTTGTCATGGACCATGTCAAAGACATAAAATATCCATAGGGAATATTAGGGAATCCACCCTAACCACATCTTTGACAATACCCTTAGGGTATGCACTAGAACGATTAGCTAATTGGATCATCACCCCGGTTCTGTGCAAAGTACCAAGATTGAGGCTTTCATACAAAAAGTAAGGAATCACATTTATTGATGCACCTAGGTCAAGCATGGCTTTTTCAAAATGTGTATTTCCTATCATGCAAGGGATTGTGAACATGCCGGGATCAGGATCGCTACATTTAGGGGTAACTCCTTTTGGCACATAGCATAGACATGTTCATTTTTCCCATTTTTAAGCTTATTTTTTGCTCTTTGTTTCCTATTTACAACTCATAATTCCTATAAATATTTAGCATAGCTAGGAATTTGTTCAATGAAATTCAAGAGAGGGATATTTACCTCACATCTATGAAAGACTTCGTAGATGTCCTTGTTGGACTCCTTCCTCCATTTTTCCTTCAAAGCTTCCGGAAATGGTGGTTCCAACACATATGGAGGAATTTCCACCACATTCGCCTCTTTGTGAGGAGGGGATGAAGGTTTGGGAATGGGGGTTGATTTCTCAACGGTGATTTCCTCTTCCTTCTCCTTTCTTGCTTACTCATTGGCCAATTTCCCGGCATCTTCTTTTACCTCTTTTTCAATTACCTCAACTCTTCTTGGCTCATCCTCAAAAATTTCATCACCTGAGGGAATGCAAACCTCTTTACCACTTCTCAAAGTGATAGCACTAGCATTTTGGTGAGGATTCAACTCCGGTAGGGAAGGGAGTTTACCCTTTTCCCGCACCTCTATCCGATTCACGGCTTGTGCTATTTTGCTAACTTGACTTTCCATGTTTTTTATGCTCGCCTTGGTTTCATCTTGGAATTTTTCACTTTTTTTCTCACACAAACTCAACCTATAAATAGCTTGCATCACCTCATCTTTTATCAAGCCCAAACTCTCCCCTTGGTCTCGGGGCTTGTCTTGAAGCCCTTGATATTGTTGTTGAGGAGGGTGATACAGTTGAGCATTTTGGCCTCCTTGGGGGTTTCCATACCGGAGATTCAGATGATCACAATTACCCGAATTGTAAGGCTGGTTTTGGTAGCCTTGATAGCCATGCCCACCTTGATACCCCATGGAAATCACCTCCTTGACATAATCATCTTACAAAGTAAGGTAGGCGTTCGTAAGATGCACCAATGAACAAATTTCACAAGACTTTACATGCGACACATTCTCAGACATGGTCATAGGAGACTTTACCATAGAAGTAAGGGTCGGGACTTGGTCCTTGAGCTTTACACTAGTGGAAGAGTCACTATTGGGCATTGGATTTCTTCCTCTCAAATCGGCCCTCAAACTAAAATTCCGCAACTCCTCGGCTAACTCTTCATATAACTTCATAGCCTTCATCGAAGTCTTGTTCCCAAGTGTACCACTGCAAGAACTCCTCACTAGTCTTTGGTCCTTATCAAGAAAACCATTGTAAAAATATTAGACCAAGTCTCCCTCCGAATAGCCATGGTAAGGATAACTCGTGAAAGCATCTTGAACCTCTCACAATAGTTGAAAAATGACTCTTCATGCCATTGGAGAATGTTGCTTATGTCCTTATTCAAGGCGGCGGACTTTGATGCAGGGAATTACTTGGCTAGAAAATTTTACTTCATGTCAAGCCAAGTCTTGATGTTTTTGGGTGGTAGCTAGTAGAGCCAATCCCTTGCACCATCCCTCAATGTGAATGGGAATGCCTTCAATTTGTAGAAGTATTCATCTACTCCGTGGGGAACCATACCACCACAAATAAAGTGGAACTCGGAGAGATGTTTGTTGGTGCTCTCCCCTTTCCTACCAAGAAAAATAGGTAGCAAGTTTATCAACCCGGTCTTGAGCTCGAATTTCCCATTTGGTCCAACCAATAGATACTCTATGCACATCGGTTGTTGATAAAGGTTGGGGGGCCATAACGTCCCTCAATAGGGTTTACCCCAGAGGAATCTCTCTTCCTTGGATAGGAGGAGCTCTTCCTTGAAGAGGAGGATGTTGAGGTCCTTCTCTTAGATGCTCATCTTCATGCTCGTGTTAATTCTCCATAGAAGTAGAAGTATTCACAAAATGGTCACTATGGGGGAGTTATTCACACTTTCCAAAGAAAGCCTCCTAGCCCATCTCAAATTCAACTCTAACTTGGGGTCGTAGTGTAGGGATTCTTGTGAAGAGTATCGCATACGAACCATACACCAAGAACTCAAAAAGTACGTCTCCAAGCCAAGCGAAAATGAGAAGTTAACTAAGAAAATAAAATAAAAGCAAACTAACAAATATTTACAACTAGCACATAGTCACACATAATATGCCCAAACACTCAAAAATAAACATCTCTTCCCTGGCAGCGGTGCTAAAATTTGGAAGGTTGTCGCCGTACCTCTCAAAAATACAATTTATAAGCCCTAATGCTTCCTATCTACAATTAAGTAGATAATGTCAAGTCGGGGTCGTCCACAAAGAAGAGAGATATTTTCAAGTGTTTAAACATATAAGCGGAAAACATACTAGACATAGACATATATAGTTACATATAAAAGCATGTAAATGGGGTGGGGGTTCGTTGAGTTTTTTTTCTAAATTACTAAATTGAAAGACAAGTAACTAGCAAAGTAAGAGAACAATGCTAATCATGCAACGAAAACTAAAAAGATGATTAAAATGACAATTAGCGGAGCCTTGGGGGAAATTGATGTTCACTTCCAAACTTCTTACAGATCATAGATTCATTCACTCATTCACCAACATTTATTGCCTATGGGGAATTCTATCACTTCCCAATCGAAGATTCACATTCATTCCTTCTTAATGGTAATTTGCAAATGCAAACGGCGACATTTTGCAAACCTCATTTAAAATTACTTTAGGCAAACCACACCATAAAGGTATTTCATCAATGGAATTTTACACAAAGGACCATAGATTTGATAAAAAAAAGTCTTCTTCCAAAGACATAGTCATTTAACCAAACAAAGCATTTATTAGGCTAACTCTAGAACAAACTACATTCAAGGTTCAATCTTTCTTTGCATCTATTTGAAAAATATGAGAAGAATCCACATTAACACATTTATCTAGCAAGAGTTACTACACATTACACACCAGAAGTTCTAAGTCCATGTTCTTAGATTTTCAAGCCAAATGAGTCAAGAAATGTGCAACTTTCCTAACACTCACTTCAATCATACAAACACTTCATATTCTCAAATAACCCATGATATAAATGAAGTAAAACATAGCATTAATGGCACAATAATTGCTTCCATTTAAATGTTCATAACTGAGCAAAATAAAGAATCTCACTACGTAAGTTTGGAAGATTCAATCAATTGCTCCCAAGAGATTAGTTTAGCAACTACAATCCATAATAATCAAAAATAACAATCCACACATAATCAAGGGGAAAAAAGATGAAAAAGAGGAGAAACCTAGGGTTTTGTTGCATAAATCGAGTAGAAGAGAATTGAGGAAAGAGAATATATAAAGTGCTATTTATAGTACAAGAAAAAGATAAGGTGTTCTAGCCACCCGTTCGTCGCAATTCGCAACAGGGTCATCGTGGCTTGTGACGGTTACCCAGAACATAAATATTTTTCTTCTTCTTGTCCTTTAGCCTTTAATCCATTACATAGTCGTCCAACTCTTCAAGTATTCAAATCTTCAAAGCTAATATTCAAATATTCAAAAGATGATCTTCAATGGCCTTCGGTCTTGAAGTCTCGACATTCTTTCCTTGTCACACAAAATCCCCTTAGAAAAGGTAAAAGAGCGTAAAGTTTCTCTTACCTCTCCTAAGAGAATTTCAAGGTAAAACCCAAGCTCTTGATAACAAAAGACCACAAAAGTAATCCCCAAATGTCCCAAAATATGCACACAAAATGGGCACATCACACTGGTACTTCTTTGTTAAGATGTTCATACTGGTGTTGATGATATATTTAGCACTGGTTTTTAGGCACCGGTACATTGTACTGGTGACTATGTACCTGTTTCCCCGTAGTGACTCAATAACATGGAAGCAATCATAAACATTATAATCAAGAACAACAGATGTAAGCATGCGATTAAAATATAAACAACTTATTAGATCTCATGAGAATCGACGCCATCACTTCTTTGATGTTTACTAGAAAAGAAGAATTTAGCTAGAATACATAATCAAATTAACAATCAAAAGCATAAAAAATAATGATGAACATTTTCTTAATATAATAGTGTAAAGCCCAAAACGGAATACCGTGTCTCCGCAAAATAGACTGTATGCATATTGATGCGTGAATGAAAAGTATAACATATGGAAAATTATTACATCCAAAAGATATATAAGGAATAAACTATGTCTTTCCTTATATATTTAAAATTCAAGAAGATTAGAAAATATTTTCTCTTAAAATTTAGGAGTCTTCAAGTAATCCAATTCCATTTCTAATTTGGACTTGGCAAAATTAACCCACCAAAATATTCCATCATAATGTGCAACTTTCTTGCACAAAAACTTTCCTTTTCTTCTTTCTTTCGTTCCGCAATGACATATGGTTCCACCGGCCTAGCGTCCAATTTATATTGTTGTCTCCATGTCTCCATGTGTCCAGAAACAGGGTCAGTATGATCATCTCAACCAATAATTGCACCAACTCATCAATTTCATTCCAAATTTCTAAAATGCAATAAAATATCATCAAAACATGAGTTTCCACAAAGTTAATGAACATTTCAGCTCAAATACAACCCAAAACATATGGTAATATCAGCCCAATCAAACCTCGAACATTATTAACTACTTATCTTATGTCAAAGTTATGCAGAAAAAAATGCAGAAAACGGTTATATTTCCAAAAATGATTTAGTGAACCTTAGACATTATTTATAAACAGAGTGAATTTGAAGAGGTTGCATATTGGAAAGAAGAAAAATTACTAGTTAGGTAAAATGATTACTACAACTGTAAAAAGGGCATTAAAAGCAACAAACTTGAACAGTAAAAAAACTGAATAGTAATAACTGAGCATTAAAATCAGACAATGTCATCACAATTAAATGAACCTCATTAGCAAACACAGAAACGTCAACTATTCACATAATCTGGTAAAAGAAAAAAAACATTATTGCTAAAAACACAACCTGGAAATCAAATAGATCCTTCAAATCATCAATCTTCAAATTCAACAACCAAAACCGAATTCAACACATAAAAATATAAACACTTCCGTTCATCAACAAACCATTACAAATACCAAACTAAATGATATTATAACTACACATTCCCATCAACATTTTGACTGTTATTGATGAACCTAAAAAGGTCAAATGACGGCATCCCATCAGCCCTTGCCTTTTTGTCAAACACTTTCTTGATCAGTGAATCCATTTGAGCAAGTGCTGAAACAATAAAATAATCATTTGGAAGTACATCAAATGCCAGAGAAACATCCTCACAAACCCCTCTTTCACAAGAACAACCAGACCTTCTTCATTGCCTTTTTGATTACCTATTTCATTGACTTTTTGGCTGCCAATTTCATTGACTTTTTGACTGCCTATTTCATTGCTTTTTTCACTGATCTTGTAAAAAGATTTAGCAAATTGGTCACTTGCAATTGGAACGATCCTGTTGAACTTGTTCATAGCAACTTCCAAAGGCTACCAAAAAAATGAAAAAAGAATAAGAAGATCATAAACATTAGATCATCTTATAACACAATAAAAAAACTAGCAACATAACAAAAACCCACAACCATTAACAAAAACAAATGAATATAATCTCAGCATGAAAACAGTAAAACTCATAAAAAAAACCTGAACCTCAAGAATAAATAAACTAAAAATCCAAACAATGCAGCTTCTTCAAATTCATAGTCACAACATCCGAAAAACACCAAAAAAACATAAACACAGCACCATCAAGATTTTAAACTGAACCTCAATAAAGTCTAAAACTCAGTAAAAGAAATCAACACCATCAAGAATCATACAAGTAAAAAAACTCACCATACAAAAGCTGAACCTCATTATAAAAAATATGCACATCAACACAATAAACAGAAAGCTGATAAAAAAGAAACTGAAGTCAATCGATAAATCAGAAAACTTACACTTTTTGCAGTTCGCTCAATTTCCTCATCATTCTCCACGCCAACAGGCAACTCCAGCTCAATGAAGCGGCACTTGCTACTCTTTGAAGATGATGCTCTAATAGAAGGATTCTTTCTGATCGGAATACCACCAACCAACACTCCATAGTCACCCAATGAAAACTGACTACTAGTTCTAAGGAAAACCAGTGTAACCTCCACGGTGGTATAAATAACAACTTTTCTCACAATTTTGGTATCCCAGTGTTGGTGCAATGGAAGGTCAATCAGATCACTAGATCCCGCAACTGGATAGCGGTAAAAGAAAGCAAAAAGTGGGATAATCAAACATGCATTCACATAATTGAATTTATTTGAATGCTTAATCTTATAAATACTCCCACACAACCTTTTCCACACAAATCCACACCAATCAAAACAAGAAATTTGATCAACATCTTCTAAGGAACTCACTATCTGCAAATCTGCAGTGCTACGAGCAAGAAGAGCTAAAAAAACCCAAGGCAAATATCACAAAAACAGGGTTAAACTCGGGCATTTGATCTTCGCTCAACAGATTTGGGATAACACTATATAAATCCTCCACAGTAATAATCCCATCCTTAATCGCGTATTTTTCAATCCACCTAAGCCTAATCGAATTATGATCATCAGCAGCAGCCTTACCTAAAACCTTATGACTCACTTCAATAACAGCCTTATCAGATATAGGAAGTTGGAACATGTCAAATATGTCATTCTTATCTAGTGGACATTTGTCCCTACCAACCTCCTGGACTTGAGCAGTAGAATTGAAGTTTTGAATCAAAATTTGAACCTTGACACATGCCTAATCATGAACCTCAACAAACCACCAAATCCAATATGTTCAACAGCTTTAACCTGGGATGATTTCATTTCATCCAAAACCTCAAAAAATTTCTGCACCATACAAATGGTCTTAAATTTTAAGCTGGGGAGAAAAGTATAAAGAACCTAAGTCAGTGGAACCAAACATGAATAAATGTAAACCTCTTTATACATATAAACATGCTTTGAATAGCAGAAAACACCAACAACATTTAATATAAAAAACAACCAGCGTACCTTCTTAAAAATTCATTCCAATAACTTGTTAAAATTATTTTGAAAACCCAAAACCATCGATAAACATATTCAGCGTAAAATATCAGCATAAAAAAATGAACCTCATAATAAAAAAAAATGAACCTCACTAGAAAAAAATTGAAATAGATAAATGAACCAGAAAACTGAAAGCTCACATATCATCAAGGCCTGCATCTGGCATTCAAATTTTTGCTTTCTTTTTGACTTCTTCTCCACAACCGTAGACTTTTTGGCTCTTCTCTTCCCACCACATTTCTTTCCGACACCCTTCTTCAAAGTAGAATCTATTTCCTTAGCAAATTTTTTATCAACCATACCCAAACAAGCATTAACACTTGCAGGGTTCAGGTCTTTTGAAACTGAGGAGCTCGTCATTACCTTCAAATTCATCGAAGCTGCATCCTTACATTGCTTAGCCTTTAAAGAAACCTTCTCTTTACCCTTACCGGTCCTAGAAAACATTGCTTTTAACTCCTTCACTACTTCTTTAACCTTCAATACAGGATTAAGTTTCTTCTTTTCACTCTAAAAATGAGGGGACTAAGACAGTGGCTGCATCCAAATATCTTAATCATCTTCCTTTTCAGGATCATCTTCAACATCATCATTCCTAGATTATGGCAAGTGAATGTCCTCTAAATGCACATCAATTGCAAAAATTATCGCAATTACAAAACAAACAACATGAAAAAACGTGATCAAGAAATGTAATAACGAAATAAACAAAAAACAACAACACAGTTTTAGAAAATAAAGCAAAACAAAATATCAAAAAAGGAAAACATAAAAAATCACCATTAACAGCGGCATTCAAAAAGTCTTTTGCTTACTTCGGATTCAGTTCTTCAGATTTCCCGGGAACCTCATTGTCACTGGACTCTATACTTGCAGCACTAGATTGCATTCCTAAATCAACATTCAACTCTGCATCATGATCAAGACCTGCATAAAAAACACATACAAGAAGAAGAAAAAGTAAATAATATGAAAAACTGTATCATCAGTAGAAAATGTGCATGCCATGTAAAAAAATAGTGGAAACAACACCAAATTCATCTAGAACCCTATTTGATACGATATCAAAATATTGCTTATTTATAGTTTCCTTAGTTTAATATTTTTAGCAGGATAACACTATACTTTTTTTCCCACTGGGGTTTTCAGTGAGATAGTGTGATCATTTTATTTTTATTCATTTTAGAATAAGGTCTATTAACTCGACCATGTTGTCTTACAAGAGTTTCAATTATATTTTAATTAGGGTTTAGAATGTTTAGTTTTGATTTGATTAGAATTAGATTTGGTAAGTTAGGCATATTCATTCAAGAAATCATCCAATATTTGGATTGAGTTACTTGGATGAATATGGTCATTATCTATATTTAAATTATGTAGAGTAGTTAGATATGGTTTTAGCTTCTTAAATTACCATAAGTCATTCCGGTTTCTATTTGTACGGCCGCATTATACCCTATAAATAGGGGAGGCCATTCATGATTTTTAGTACACTTTTATCAATCAAATATTCATAATTTTCGAGTTATACTCATTTCTTGCGAGATTTCTTCATTGTTGCTTAATAATATGGGTTAATTAAGAATCAATACCATTGATTTGTGAACTAATCCCGTTGGATAGTTAGGGTTAAAGATTTCGAGTTGTTCAAGATCCTGAGGGTTAATTTTGATCAATTTGTGCGGCTATACTAGGGTTTGCAAACTCCTTCGATTAGTTAAAGTTCTAATATTCTGCAATCCTCAGATTTTGCAAGGATTTGTTTCACGATTGTCTACCATCTTCTTCTTCATCCTATACACATGGGGAACTTATTTAACTACTCCATGCTTATGAAGAAATTTATGAGGAGCAGAAACAACATTGATCCACTGCAATGAAAACAAACAGCATTAACAAAGAACTAAATTAATCAAATAATGAAGCAAATAAAAACAAAAAATAGTATTCTATCACCAGCAGTTAAAAAAGGACCTTCGGCAGAAGCTGGTGATACCTTAGCAGAAGCGGCTGGTACCTCAACAGAGGCTGGTGATACCTCAGCAGAAGCGGCTGGTACCTCAACAGAAGCTAGTCCTACATCAACAAAAGCAATTGGTACCTCAACAGGAGCTGGTACCTTAAAAGAAGCAGCTGGTAACTCAACATAAGCTGGTGGTACCTCAACAGAAGCAGGTGGTACCCAACACAATAATGTATTAAAAACCCGAACAACTGGAGCATTAACATTTTGAAAACTAGCCAGGGTTGAGCTTGTAAGAAAACAAAAACACAATAAACCATCAGGGAAAGGAATCATCAACAAATAAAGGCAAAAAAATAAAACATAAAAGACTTACGGCCCTCTGCAACATTTTCATAAACATGTTTCTTGATAGCAACAGAAGCAACAACCTTATAAACAACTTCCACATTAACATTAGAAGCCACATCTTGAACCTCATTACTAGGAGCACTAACATCACAAGTTTCACAACCATCCATTTTAATCTCATTAGAATTCAAAACACTCTAAGAAACAATTGAACTTGTACCAAAATCCAAAAACACAAAAATCAACAAATAAAAAAGTTAACATCAACACAAGAAAAATTGAAACCTAAAATATGAAATTCTAACCATCCTCATCACCATCTTTGTCACGAGCAGTAAGGAAAACTTCATTCTCAGGATCAGAAATCTCATTATGAAACTTATCAACCTTAGCACCAACATTTAAACCTGTATAAAAAAAATAAGAGCATCAAGAAATTGTGAAAGATAACGTCAACAAAACAAAAAACGACAGATGCAAAATCAAAAACTTACAACCAGCGTCCAAAGTTGATGCAACATTCAACAACTCTTTCAAATCAACACCTTCATCTTTAGAAATTCTCTGCATATTTTGAGACTTCATCATTCTTGACATTGAATGCATGATTTCTTTAGAACTTCTTCTTCTACAAGATTTCTTTCTCTTCGGTCGCCGACGCACAACCGAAACATACTCATCAACGTGTACATGATTTGAAAAACTAGTTTGAGGTAAATTCAATTTACCTATACGACTTTGCATTGTTTCAATCTGTGTACATGTGCATGCCGACGTGTAGGAATAGGTGACTCAGAAGGTGGTGTTAAAAAATAGAACAAAACAAAAATCAGATGGAAAACCACAATAAGTTTGGCATAAACCTCATTAGGTACACATAAATGTCAAACAATAAAGGATAAACCTCTTCAAAAAAAAGTTACCAAAAAGCACACCTCAACATATTAGACATGAACCTCAAAACTAAATTCACATAAATCAATCCTCAAATTTATAGAATGAACCTCAGATGATAAAAATCAATAAATTTGGCATGAACCTCAACAACTACACATAAATGTTAAACATTAAAGGGTAAACCTCATCAAAAGGTTACCTAAAATAACACCTCATCATTTTAGACATGAACCTCAACACTAAATTCCCAATAATCAATCCTCAAATCATTAGAATAAACCTCATATGACAAACCTCAATAATTTTGGTATAAAACTCAACATATCTTCATATTGAATCATGAAAATCAATAGTTGCACATGAATGTCAAACAATGAAGGGAAAACCTCATCAACAACACACCAAAATGCACGCCCAAATATGTTAAACATGAACCTCATAACAAAATCACATGAATTGAACCTCAAATCATTACAATTAAACCTCATTTGATTACAAAATGTTGAAGAACACTCAAACTACAATTACAAACTGCCAAAATTATACACAAACAACAAATAACAGACGAAGTTGAACACAACAGACACTACTAATCTAGAAAAAATAGAAATCCAAAACCTGAAAAAACATGAATTAAAACCTAATGTAAAATATAAAAAACATCATCGCTCAAATATGAAATCCAAGAATAAAATAGAAAAAAAACCTGAAATATTTTCCAATTGCGATCTGGAAGGAGAAACCTCTCCGGCAGCCTGAGGGGACTCATCACGCTTCGTACGAACCACAATCTTAAAAAAACCCCTAGAAAAGCACAAAAATTAGGGCAAAACACACAGAAGAATGAAATAGGAAAATGCATAAAAAAACAAAGTAACTAAACTTCATGAATGAATATTTGGCCAAAATGCACCGATTTCCACCGATTTGGGGAGGTTTGTGGCGTGATTCAGCGGAAGGAGAAGGTTAGAAGCGGTTGGTAGAAGGAAAAAAAAGCATGGAGAAAAAAAAAATTCAAATCACAATTTAATATATATACAAACACAAAACTTTTGTAAATTGCACAAGAAACCCTCCACTTTTTCACCTTATTTTAGAAACAACCCCAACCCAATTGAAACTACTATTAATTGCATAAAAGACCCTGCCTAAAGTTTAGTTTGTCTAAAACAAGACTTTGTGTACATATTTAGAGTAAACCATTACATATTTAAATTAAATCAGTATAAATTATATGTTTTACTCAAAATATGTAACATTTCTAACCAAAACTCAAATGTTTAACTTTCATTTACTGTAGAGTATAAACTCATAACTTCATATTATTGTTATTAAGCTCTGTCTTTCCATATGCTTATGGAAAGACAGGTTTTCCCAAAACTCTGTCTTATATAAATTCGCTTCATTGCAAAATACATTGAAAATCAAACAATACTCAGCTCAAAAACAGAATTCGGGCCAAGGGGGAAAAACCTGCGGTGTGGGCAAACTTTCATTTCTCAGAAAAGGAAACTTGATCTCACCGGTGATCAAGTTGTTTCGTAGTTGGTCTCAGCGACTCACAAAAACATGAAGGTGACTAATCAGGCAACTTAATCTCAGCTACGCGCAAAAACCTCAAAGTGCTCCATCGGTTAGTGCTCATTATGCCGCGGTTGCGTTGTGCCCAAATGACACTGTATTATTAAATGTTTGTTTTTGGTTGATTTTCAGTTGTGAAAAAAAGAGGGCAAAATAAGGGTGTAAATGAACTAAGATGTTCACAAAAAAGCTCGCAAACAACTTGATCAAAACTCATTTAGAATTTGAATTTGACCGAGACATAGTCGAACTAATAGTGTTTGAGCTTGAGTCGATCAAGTCGATGAAACGTGATGAAACAGGGGAAAAATATGAAAAATAACATGGGTAATAAGAGGGAGGGAAAATTTTCCCATCGCCCAAGCCCAAACGTAATGAAACGTCTTCAGTCCTTTTCATGACAGCAACAATTGGTTACTAAAATAAAAAAATTCCACTATATCTACAAAATATTGAAACATCCCTAGAGATCAAAGGAGTTGCAAAGAGAAAATTTATCGTTCATGATTCAATAATAACACTAAGATATATCTAAAGACAAATCCCTTGAGCTCGACAAACAACTGAAAGAACAATTGACCTCAAAATACATCAAAATTCAAACGAAGCTCAAAAAATTAACCACAAAATACATCTAAATTCAAATGAAGCACATCTCAAAAATGTAATTCGGGCCAAGGGGAATATACCTCCGGTGTGGGCAAACTTTGATTTCTCAGGAAAGGCAACTTGATCTTGATGTCAACAGTGATCAACTTGTTTCACGGTTGGTCTCATCGATGCAAAAAAACCATAGGTGCTCAACTGGGGCAACTTGATCTCAACGACGCCCAAAAACCTCAAGATGCTTCATAACTTGCTGCTTGTTGTTTCACGTTTGCATTGTGCTCAAATGAAATTGTATTGTTATGTGCGTGCTTTTGGTTGATTTTCATTGTGAAAAGAGGGGCAAAAGAAAAGGGGGTTTCATTCCCAATATCATATTGAAGGATGCAAATACTCTCTATCCATCATATTTTTCCATCGAAATACAATCTAGGACAAATTGACAGTTTATGATAAACCCTTTTCGATTGCCAAACCAATGTCATGGATTCTTGCTCCATATTCACTCCGCCATCGCTTGGCGCTTCACCACTTTTGCAACCTGAAGACGTCGTCGTTGTGCTTATGCACCTCCACCATATCAATGCCTCCACTGGAAGGGAACGATTTGGGGAGATGAAGGCTAGGAATTGGGGAGGGTAAAATGGACATTTTACATTTAATTTAATTTTTATTTTCTAAATTAATGGGGCATTTTGGTCTTACTATATGACATAAAAGCTGGATATTTTGACTAATATTTGAGGTGAAATCAGGATTATACATGTATTGAAAAAACTAGTGGTTATATTTATACTTGTAAAAGAATTGAGAGTAGTCTAAACATAACTTTTAAAAATATTATGTACAACATAAAAATTGATAATAAAAAGTCAAAAGCAAAACTTTAAAAAATACCCTCATTAATCTTATTTTTTTCTTCAGAAAAGCTGATTTTTTCAACTAATAAAAAATTATGAGTCCGTCTATTGAAAAATGGCCTGTCTATAAGTTATGGAAAAACCAGGAACTCAAATGTAATTTTACCACAAAAAGATGAAAAATTTGCGGGTTAGATTAATTAAAATTCGAGTCAAATTCATGTTATAACTTATTTGGGTAAATTCACACGCCTAAAACAAAAAATATTTAGAATAAAACATATAAATTACACATTTGGAGTAAAACATTTAAATATTATATGTTTTATTCTAAATTTTGTAATGTTTCTAATCAAGACTCAAATGTTTTATTTGCAATTAATGTAGAGTATAAACCCCCGAACTTTGTATTATTCTAATTAAAGCTCGTATTTTCATATACCTATGGAAAAACGATCTTTCCCAACACCTTGTCAAAAGTTATAAGTCAAACATTTTATTTGGCGTATTTAACTAGAGGTAAAAACTAATTAAAAATTTAACTATAGGCTCTATCCAGATGAGCTTATTTGGTGATGAATTAATTTTATAGTGTTGAATTTAGTTTATTGGTGCTGAATTTAGTTTATAGTGCCGAATTTAATTTATTGGTGATGAATTGAGTTTATTGGTGCTGAATTAAATTTAATATCCCAAAATGATGTTATACTCGTAACATATTTTGCTTTTAGACTCATTGTTCAACCAGTGATTGTTGAGAACCCAAATAATATTTATTTATTAATTTTCTTCTTTCAGTGTTGAGTTTATTGGCGCTATATTTAGTTTATTAGTGTTGAATATAGTTTATTATTTTGAATTTATTAGTGATGAAATCTGTTGAAATAAAAATCAACTGGACAGCGCCTAAAACTAACTTTTATGGTATATTGTCGTGAAGATAGAGCCAAGAAACTTGTCAGTTTTACTTGGGGTAAATTGTTGGAGTGTTATGTCGTAAAGTTTGCAGCCACACTTGGGGGTGAGTGTCAGTTACATTTAATCGGTTTTTGGTTTGTTTGGTTTAATTTATTCGGTTTTACCCCTAAAAAATTCAAAATCGAAACTGACTCGAATAACCCAATTAAACCCGAACTACCCGAACCAAATTCAGAATTCGATTTTGGTTTGAAACTGAATTCAAACGAATAAAATAAACAAAAAATTGGATCATTTGGACATCATTTGTGGTTGCCAAGACTAAAAACTCATAAGCGGGTCAAAAATTAAACTTAAAAATAGTCAATTTAAGGCCCATGTGTTCGATGCCATGTTATTAAATGGCCTTCAAACTGGGTCTTGCTTACTATTTAATGAAGAGGGGGGAGTGATACCATATTTATAGGTAATTTCTACCTAATAGTTTCTACGTGTTATCGATGTGGAACTAATGCACTTCATTCTTCCATCATTTCAAACATTTTTTTCGTGTACTAAACGTTTACTTTATTTTTTTTTCTTTATCTTCTTTATTTGTCCTGGTACGAATATCCATCATGCATTTCGGAGCTCCGACGCAGAATGCATGGGTATATCCACATCCTCACTTGTTTTTCGATTCCCCCAAGACTTTACAGGGATTTCACATGGGGAGAATTCAAAACTGTTGTTTATGTCTCTCGGTTGGCTGATACTGTCTTCATCTCTTCACCAAGTAACCTCTTCTGAGTCCATTGTAGTTTGTTAAGATTTGAGAGCAGAGAAAAATATCCATTGTTTGAGGAATGCTTTAGACTAGTGAAAGTATATAGTTGAAGAACCAATTATTCGTGCACCTTATCACTATGATTATAAGGAGTACTGTAATTTAGATATGAATATTTATTAATTATAGTTGATGTTTTCCGTTGACTTTCATTCCAATAATAATTTATAAGAATTCATAACTTGTTTTTATTAATCAGCGAATTTGCATGTTCACCGATCTTTTGGGAAATAGAAAATAGTAGGTTTCTAGTAATAATGTATACATGTGTTATAAAGGCATCATGTGTGTAGATTTTTGCTTACTTTTGTTTAAGACATGATCGTAAAACTCTTTAATATCAGACTCTTGTCCATTTGATTCAAATAATGTTGAAATGTTTTGATATAATTTTTTTAATTTATAGATTGTTCCTCCAACTTAATTTATTTATAAATTTGATTTTGTTGTCTTAAAATTTAATGATCATTATATATATTTTATTTATTTATTTTGGTATTCGGTTCGAGTTTCGGTTTAGATTTTAATATCCAAAATCAATCCAAAAATCATATTTAGAATTTGGTTTATTCAATTCGAATATTCAAAAATCTTATATTAAATTCGGTTCAGATTATTCGAATTCGGATATTTTGATTTTTGATTTTCTTGCCCACCCATAATCACACTTACCGCAATTTACAGGAAAAAGGAAAAAACAAAAGCAATTGCTACCGCACTTTCTGAAACAGTAGTGAACTCGATCGATAAGCTCTTGTCTTATTTTCTTGTACAAAAGTACCACCCGTTACTTGCGCATTTTGCACTCCTTTTCCTTATCTGGCCGCCCCTGCACTCCCACTCCACTCCACTCCACTCCACTCCACTAGCGGTACCCATAGTTTGCTTTGTTTGCCAAGGATACTAAAATGGTTCTTCTCCATTAATTAAATTATATATTTCCCCAATTTAGAAAACCAAAGAAAGAGTATTAGTTTAAGAGAATGTCTCCAAATAGGTGGTCTATTCTTAAATTATAGACAATTTATTGTATTTTTTCACTTACATACTTCATTTGTTAAATTACATATTAAATTTAAAATATTAAAATGTACTTTTTATATTATATTTTTTATATATATTTTCACGTTCAAATCCATATGATTAGTTGTTTTAACTTACAAAAGAGTCCGTCTCTTGAAAGACAGTCTTAAGTTATAAAAAGACCAATGTTTGAACCGCAAATTATAAAAAATTAAGATAAAATTTTTAGGTGCCATTAATCGGGTCATAAACTTATAACCATTGCACGATGCATAATAAATTTCTAATATTGTAACTAAAACATTTTATATTTCTATAATTCTAATTCAACATCATCTTTCCACATGCCTATGAAAATGCGGTATTTCCCAAGACTTTATCCTTACAAAATAAGATATATTTTTTTAAAATAATAAATTTTAAGGTAAAAAGTTAGAGGTATGTCCATAAGTTTATGGATAGACCACGTTTCCTGAGACTTCCCCTTAATTTAATCAAAGTTTTTGAACTAATATTATGCACATACTTAATCTTCACTTTTAACCAAGACAAAGTATCGTTTCATAACAAGGCTAATGATTAATATGTGATGTGGTAGACCGCTCATGCAAGTTGGTTGTCCTCTCCAAGAATCTCGTTACCTGTAAACTTATCCCGGAAAGGATTTTAGGAGAAGGGTTCCAAAGATCAAGTCGATTTTCTCTTGCTAGAACTGGAATTTCTAGAGATAGTTGCGCTTACCTTAACTCTTCAAGAGCTTGATGTATTTACAGGCAAATCATAGTTGCAGTTCCTTACTTTTAGGGATTAAGATTGTGGGCATACCACGATTGCCACGTTCTGCCTCGTGGCCATCATGTTCGTTGCTTATTCCTCACATCTCGGCCCACGTATTATGCATCGAATGGAAGCTCCGCATGTAGCTGGTCCTTGTCTTGGGTTGAAACATGTTCGTTTTCGTTGTGGTATATTATTAGGCTGGACCTAGCGGCCATCAGCCTCTTGATCGCTATGCCATATATACACCATAAGCCCCCTAGCCATGAAGACTAAAAGAAACAGAGTAATGGCGTGGCTTTGCGGTTTAAATGCAAACAGATGTTGCTCGTCTACAGGCTGTTCGTCATGTACTACTACGTTCGTCGTCATTGCAAAGTGACATTAGCTTTATGGCTTTATCTCAATCCTCGATCTTTCTTCAAATTTGAATATTTAAATTTTGAACTCCTCTTGGTGAGGCTATTTCTGCGATGATTTTGTTTCTAGAACCCAAGATTCGCTCCTCACTCTTCGGTATTCCAGTCCGCATTTTCCTGACGTTAGTTTTTGTTTTACCTCTTAAATGAGGAATTTGAAATGAATAATTAAATGTTGCCCTCAATCAGTGGGCTGTCTTTTCATCTACCCTTGACGTCTCGATATAAGCAAAAGGTACTTTGCTTTTTTGTGTCAGATTATTACCATTGTGTTTCTCTGAACTAGTTGTCTTCCTCGATCCTGCCATTTATTGTTGATATTTTAGCACCTTTTTATGCTTTTGTTTCAGTTCCTCTTCTCTGTTGCCCAACTTTCATTCTCTTTGAGCATCCCTATGTTTTCTACTTATCACTCTGCGTCATCCTCTTCAAGAGTATGTTCTGTTCTTAATTCAATTTTCAATTCCTTTCTATATTATCTTGGATTTGATATGTTGGAGTTATTTCTTATTTTGTAGTAATTTCATTGGGTGTGTTTAACTATTTTTTGGTCTTCTTCTCTGGCTTGTTTTCTGTGAAACTTTGCTCTTCGAAACTTGTGTCTGCGGTGTTTGACCCTAATTAAAGTTCTTACATTCCACTCTAGGATCATATGTCTTCCTCTAACCGTGTTAAGTCCCCCGTGGAAGATTCTTCTTCCGACGAGGATTCCGGTCATGCCACCGGAACCTCCACCATACCCAGTATTCTGAGTGGTTCATATGTAAATGATTTAAAGAACTATTTCCCTTTCCTCACTTCTTTTAAGCTTCTTTCGCCTGCAAATTCTGAGTGCGTTCGCACTCCTCCACCTGTCTACATTTCCTATTACTTAGCCAACCTGAACTTCGGCCTTTTTATCCCTCTTCATGCACATGTGATTGAACTCTTCCGTTCGTATAAGGTTGCGTTGTCCCAATTTCATCCCAATGGCATCACTATCATAATGGGGTTTCTTTGGGTGTGTAAAAAGAAAACGTTCCTTTCACTCTTGAGTTGGTTTGTAACTTCTATCACCTTCGAAAGGTGAAAAACATTGTAGATGAATTTACTTTTTATTCTATGATTTCTGGGGTTGAGCTTGTAAGCGGTTTCCCTAGTAATGTTGGTGATTGGCATACAAGATACTTTTTTATGAAAATAAAACAAGCTTTTGAAGATGTTGTACCTTCTTGGAACTACAAAGTTCCTAAATCTAAGCTTCCTAGTCTAAGTGTTTGTTTTACTGAAGAGACAGAGATTGTGGCCACGTGATCCTATTTTATAAGGTCATATTAGGACTTTTATGATTCACTTTTGCACACTTTTGTGCTCTAAATGTGATATTTTTCCTTGAAGTTCTCTAAGGAGGGTTAAAAGCGACTTTTATGCTTTTATTACTTTTCTAGAGAATTTTGTATGACAAGGTAATTTGTTTGAAGACTTTGAAGAATACCTTTGAAGATTTGAGGATTTGGAGACTTGTAATTGAGCTTTTGAAGATGTAAGGAATTGAAGAAGTGAAGAGAAGAGGAGGATATGAAACAAAAAGGATAAAGAAGAAATGGTGCTGGACTTGGAGTCCGTCGCGAGGCTGTCGCAAGCACGTTGCGACTCACGACGGACGAGGGGTCAGAATCCCTTCTTGCCTTTTGCACTATAAATACTCACCTTATCCTCTCCTCTTCAAGACACGAATCCAGCCTCTTCTTCCTGCGTTTTCTGGGTTCAAACCCTAGTTTTTCTTTCTTTTCTTAGTTTTTGTAGGTTAATCGTGTCTTTTAATTGTCTAGCTTAGTTTTATCTTGGGAGCAATGGATTGAAGCTTCCATTTCTATGTAGTAAGAACCATATATACATCTATTTGGTGCTTTTGATAGTGTGCATTTATTGAGCTTTGAATGTGAATTGTTAATGGCGTTGATGTTGTTGGACGCTTGAGTATACACATTGCTTGTATGATTACTGTGGAATCCAAGAGCATGAGTTAGAGCTTCTTAATGATGTTGATGTGTTGATTATTGCTAGATGGATGTGATGATGTTGAATTCATTGTTATGTTTGTTTTAGGTAGCAAATGAGAGGAGTCAATGAATGTCGATTATTTTTGGCAAATCTTGTGTAAATGCATGATTAGTGGAAGTAGTGAATGGATTCCGTCATTCATTCTTGAAGCCTTTATTATTTAGCATCCATGTGTTCTTAATGCTATGTTTCACTTCATTTATGCCATGTGTTGTTTGAGAATAGGAAGTGTTTGTATGATTGAATTGTTAGGGTGTTAGAAAAGTGACGAATTCTTTAGCTCATTTGCATGAAAATCTAGGAACATAAACTTAGAACTTCTTGTGCATAATGTGTTGTGATTCTTGCTAGATAAGTATGTTAATGTGGATTGTTCTCATATTTATCATGTAGATGCAATGAAAGGTTGAACCTCGAATGTAGTTTGTTCTAGGTTTAGCCTAATGAATGCTATGTTTGGATAAATGGCTATGTCTTTGGTAGAAGGATTGTCATTGTCAAATCTATGGTCCTTCGTGTATAATGCCATTGATGAAATACCCATATGGTCGTTGTTTGTCTAGGGTGATCATCAATGAGGTTTGAAAATGGTCGTTGTTTGTCTTTGCAAACTACTCTTAAGAAGGAATGAATGTTGATCTTCCATTGGCATTCCCCATAGATAACAATTATGATAGGATGAGTGAATGGTTCAATGATCTACATTAAGTTTGGAAGTGGATATCGATTGCCCCCAAGGCTTTATCTTTTGTAGTTTAAAAACCCTTTTTTCTTAGTTTTGTTTGATGATTTAGCATAGTCGATTGACTTTGCTAGTTGTCTTGTCTTTTAACTTTCATAACTTAGGACCACCAAATAACCAAACCCCCTTTTACTTGCTTTTATATGTGTATATATATATATATATATATATATATATATCTACTCTTAGCCTAATAGCAACCTTTTGTGCTTAAATGCTTGAGAAAATCCCCCTTCTTTGTGGACGACCCCGACTTGCCGCTATATACTTAGTTGTAGATAGTAAGCATTAAGGGCTTATAAATATTAACTTTGAGAGGTACGGCGATGGCCTCCCACCACGGTTTGTGTGCATACAAACAATCTTTGCCATACTGACTCTGATGCTGAAGGTGTTATTTTATGTGTTTGATCTGTACACTTTCATATTTTTACGAACTGTTATTCTCTTCACTTTTTGCATGTGTTTGGTTTGATCTATGATGTTTGTTTTGTTTCAGATATGGACCTATCTAAATGTGAAGTTGAACCATCGCTCTTCGAAGGAAAAGATGAGGAGGTAGATGCGACTGTTTTATAGGTCGATAATGTTGTTGGGAGTAACACTGCGCCTAAGAGTGCGAACACTATAAGCTATGATAATAAGGGTAAACGTACTGAGAGAGGGGAGATGAATGGTCATCGCCCCATTAATAACCCGAAGGGGAAGAAGAATAAGAGGGTTAAGGGCGGTGGGCCTTCAGGATATTTAGTTCCCCCTTGAAAAAAAGGGTGTGTTAACCAAACCAGTTCGCAAATCGTGCCACAAACTGAGAATAAATTGGTGGAGGGGATGATCTCTTATATCCTTTCTAATCTTTCTTTACCTGATACATTGGCTTTGGTAAGTCTGCAACTAAACTTTAATAGTCTTCCTTATGTCTTCATATCTTTTTTGTAAAATGCTGAATAACTTCATCCCATGTGGCTGTCTAAGTGTTCTCCTATTGTTGAGTAACAATTGGAAACATACAAAGCATAAGAAATCAAATGTGCAACACTAGAGAGTTTGCTTAAAGCTAACGAGAAGAGGGCGAAGGCTATAGAGGAATCAACGAGCGCTGCTAAGGAGTGTGCCAGGGTTGCAGGGGTGGAGGTAACTCAGCTTGTTCTGAGTTAAAAGAAAATGCACACCAATGGAATTGCGTTACCTCAGTACCCCCAAGTGCTGGTAGATCGACTTTTCATGACCAAGTTGTTCTATAAATGTTTTGAGGATATTTCCAAAGACGCTTGCACCACTGGATACTGCGAGGCTGTGAGATCAACGTGGGTGGAATCCCACTTGTGATCTTAAGAGCTTTCCTTCTCTGAAGAAGTGCACTAATACCCTGGAAAAGAAGAGGGTGAATCTTAACAAAGCCTTCATCTAAAAGATTGCTGACGCGGGACATCCGTATGTCTTGCTCTCGCATCTTTCTAGCCTTCTAAGTCTTCCTTCCATGGCTGAGCTGAAGGAGTGTGAGGTAGACTACTTCAAATATATTCCATTCAAGCCTAACATTGATGTTCCCCCTCCTGGTTTTGATGCAGTGCGGCTAGTGAGGTTAATGCGATCACTGAAGCTCCCATCCAGCAGCCAAGTGAGGGGAATCCCACCTAGCAACCAAGCCAAGATGCCGCTCCAATCGTTGTTCAGCCTACGCTTAACTCCAACTCCAAAGTTAGTTGATTCTTAGCGTATTTTGCTTTTAGGATTTTGGATTGTAACCCTAAAATGATATTTTGATATGTGTCTGTGATAATTGTGCGATTTAAGTATGAAATTTGGTCTATTTTCCATGTTCTACACTTTCTCATCGCCCTTACTTATGTGCAGGGCTTCAATATTTTGGTTAATCATAAATTCTTGAAAATCCTTGACTTTATGGGACATAATGATCCTCTTCGTGAGCCTAATAAATTTCTTCATACTACCTGATCATTCACCAAAAAGTATGAAGAGGTTGTTTCTTTTGAAATATTTCTGCGTATGGAATCGCTTCCTTTATGCATTGGGTGGCAACTTCCTATTTTGTCTTCATCTCCCTTTTCACCTACAAGTTGTCCTTTCAGTAAGCTCATTCCTGATGGATATAATGTTAAATCTCTTAGGAAGGACATCGTTTGTGGTTTAGTTTATCTTGAATCTGTTGGCAAGTACTCACGATCGGTTAATCTCCCTATCTGTGTTCAAGAGTAGGCACTATATTTAGGTATACGTTTGAAGTATACACTAATGGGTGTCAGAAAACTTGATAAGAAGTGTAATATGACTGTGATGGATAGCCAGGATTCTATGCACAATTTACGTAGGATTTTAAGCGAGTAGTATAGTCTTATTCATTGACAACAGTTGAACATAGCGAAGATGCTCAGCCAACAAGTATAGGCTAGAGATTATGACGCGAGTAAGATTTGCAAGGCCCATAATAAGAGGTTGATTATAGATAAACGATGTGCCCGTATTGATGATCTGCTGGGTAAGTTGGAGATAAAACATGATGAGTGTGACCACTTATTAACTTCTGCTCTTGGTTGGCAGGCATAGTTCGATGAGCAGTTTGCTATAAACACACAGCTGCGAAGTGACAATGAGGAGATTTTGTACTGAGTGCAACCGAGTTGATAGATGTGTGCATAAAGTTGAGCAAGCTTGTGTTGAATAGAAAGACAAACTCCAGGCTCTCCCTTCATCATCTTGAAGGGCTACCGGTCGTGAAAAGGTTACAATGGAAGTTAGTGGTCAGAGGATTAACTTATCTAAGTCTGTTTGGTCGCACATCCGGTCCCTAGAAAAAGAAATATAGGATTTGAGAGCTAAGATGAAAATGTATGAAGAAACCATGAATGTTATGAGTATACAATTGGATCGCGAGAAGTTTGGCCCCATCACTGACTTCAAGGCGTACTATGATAAACATCTCGATCACATGAAGCGAAGAGGTTTCATACACCATCCAACCTATTTGCAAATGAAATGGCATTACGAGAACTTGGTTAGTGAAGAATGGGCCGCTGAGGAGAATCAACGAAAGGCCGAGCATTCTTATCGCGAAGTCGAACGTGGCCGCTACTGTGTTTAATCATTATCTTTTGGATCTTTGCAAGCCTCAAGGTGTAGATAGTTTTTTGTGAATCACTAATCCTTCCTTGTAATGTTTTAATAAAATTGTTTATGAATTCGTTAATTTTGCATCTTCATGGTTGATGAATTAGCTATTATTCGTCCTCTTTAATTATGTGGGTTTTTGCTGGAGAGGTCAGAAGTTGCAAAGATGCCAGATCTTTGACTTGCTTTAGTGGCAGTTTTATAGGCATATCTATTTTGTGGAAAGGTTTATTGCTTGATTTGTTTGGAGTGTGTAATGTGTGAAGCTGCAAGATCTATTGCTTGTTTTTGTCGCTATATTAGAGGCATGTTTTCCTAATATCAAGATCTATAGCTTGCGATTATATATATGGAAAAGTTACAAGATCTAAAGCTTGCACGGATTGCGATTTGAGCAAGATCTATAGCTTGCAATTGTTTGATTTGCAAAGTTGCAAGATCCAAACCTTGTAAGGATCGCCAGTTGTGCAAGATCTATGACTTGCAATTGTTTGATTTGCGAAGTTGCAAGATCCAAAGCTTGCAATCATCGTTAATTGTGTAAAATTTGTGACTTGGTGTTTGGCAAACTGCTTGGCTTGAAAAATATAGGTGTTTTGATCGTAACATGTTACGAAGAGATATTTTCTATCGTGTAAAATTAAAGAATGAGAATTGTGATCATGGTCAAGCAAGGTGGTTTTTTGTATCGATAATATATTTCCATGATAATGTTGCATCGGAAATAATCAAAGAAAAGCAACCAAGGATAATATCCTGGCGTCTATACAGGTGGATGTTCGCTACCTTCTTCAAATCTAAGACATAAAACTTCCTTAAGTTAATCGCATGCCACGTGTTTGGAACACTAGTACCATATAGCCTACGTGTTTGGAACACTAGTACCATATAGCCTTTCTAACTCGTAGTTGTTGGACTCGTGAGCTTTTGTGACTCTGTAGGGTCCTTCCCACTTTGGGCATAGATTTCCTCGCTCCTCTGCTATACTAGCTTCATTCTTTCTTAGCACTAGGTCGCCCATCTGAAATCGTGTTTCCTTCACTTTTGGATTGTAAGCTCTCGCCATCCTTTCCTTGTACTTAGCTTCTGTGAACGTTGCCAAATCTCTTTTCTCTTCCAGTTCATCCAGTTCCGACCTTATCAGGTTCAAGTTGTCTTTCTCCTTGTAATTGTATACTCGGATGCTTGCATTGCCAATTTCCAGTGGTATAACTGCTTCGTGGTTGTAACCAAACTATACAGTGTTTTCTCTTTTAGGTCTCAAACAATTTTTCTATACAAACATAAGGTATTTGATAATTCATCTACCCATCTAGTTCGTTTTCCTTCTAGCCACTTATGGATTCCTTGAATGATATACATATTCATTTCCTCCACTTGGCCATTGGCTTGAGGGTGCGCTACAGAGGTGAACTTCTGGAGAATTCCAAGCTTGGAATACCAATCCATGAATACACCGCTTGTGAATTGCGTACCATTATCCGTTACAATGGTATGTGGCACCCCAAAGCGATATACTATGTTTTGACACACAAATTTCCTAGTGGCTTCAGCCGCGACTCGCCCTAATGGTTTTGCCTCCACCCACTTTATAAAGTAGCCGATTGCTACCACTAGGAATTTGGCATTGCTTTTGCCTCTTAGGAATGGTCCACTAAGTCAATCCCCCATTTATCAAATGGCCACGCTCCATATATTCCTATCAAAGGTGCTTGTACATGTCATTGAACTTAGTCGGCTAGTAGTATCCTGCTTGAATGATCTTCTTTGCTATCATTCTCGCTCCCTGATGCATGAAGCACAACCCTTTATGAAGCTCTTTTAAAATTTCTACCGCTTAGGCTGGTTCTATGTATTTTACAGAAATCTCTTTTTGTACAAGGTTCCATCTTCGAAGGTGTAATTTCTAGAATGTAACTCCAACTTCCTAGCATGCACCTTATCTTCAGGCAGTGTTCCCTTGGCTAAAAAAATCTATTGGTGGCATAATTTAGTTTACTTCATCTGTTTGAACTCCCGACACAATAGTTGACACAATGCTTCTGACTAGAATAACTTCTACCACCACATCTCTATGTTCGTTGAGAGAGTCAAACCATGTTGTTTCAAGCTTACTTAGTGCATCCTCCTTGTATTTTTACTTCGTGGTACGTGCTGTATGTTGAAGCAATCGACTTAGGCTATGAGTTTTTGAACTTTACTTAAGTATTTCACCAATTGTTCTTCTCGTACTTTGTAGTCTCCTCGTACTTGTTGGACCACAATTAGCGAATCATTAGAAACTAGAACACTCTTAACCTTCAATTTGATTGTAAGGTCAAGTCCACAAATTAAGGTTTCATATTATGCTTCATTATTGGTAAGAGGGAAATTGAAGCGTAGTGAGTATCTATGTTCACCTCCGTTTGGGCTTACGAATAGCAATCCTGCCCCACATTCTTCTCTGGTGGACCCACCATCAACAAACTGTGTCCATGCCACATCTTCCCATTTTTTATGCCTTTATTGATCCTCAAGCTCTACATGTTTGCTTCTCTCGCTTCTTCACTGGTCATTTCTTCAATGAAGTCTGCTAGTGCCTGTGTTTTGATCGTTGTTCGTGGTTGGAATTAAATCTCAAATTGGCCTAATTCTAGGGCCTACTTTGTCAATCTTCCTGATGATTTGGGCTTGTCGAGGACGTACTTGATTTGAAAACCAGTGTAAACTATGATTGATGAGTATGCAAATACGTTCGTAGTCTTCGTGCTAAGTATACCAAGGTTAGGGTTAGTTTCTCCACTAGCATGTACACTTTCTCTGCGCTCTGTAATATTCTACTAATATAATAGACTGGTACTTGTTCTGGTCTTCAAGACAAACCAAAAATAGAGTTGACCACATTATGCAAAATTTCTAAATATAAGTATAACGTTTGTTCAGGGGTGGGTGATTTCAGCGTTGGCAGTGTTAGAAGCTGTTATTTTAAACCACCATATGTTATCTGGCATTCTTGACTCCATCTAAACTTCTTGGCCTTTCTTAGAACTTTGAATAGTGGAAAATGCTTTTTCGGTGCTTTTGAGATGAACCTGCTGAGCGCTTCCAGTGCCCTATCAGAACTTGTACCTGTTTGATAGTTCACGACTGAGGAAGATTGACTATGACTTGAAATTTCTATGGGTTGGCCTCGATTCCCTTTGAGGACACCTTGTATTCTAACAATTTTCATGCGCCAACCTTGAATACACATTTCTTGGGGTTGAGCTTCACCCCTATGGCACTCAGTGTGTCCAACGTTTCTTGCAAATCCACAGTAAAACTACCCACCTTTCTGCTCTTGATACCATGCCATCCACATATACTTTTACATTTTGCCCTATTTCATTATGAAATGTGTTATTTACTACTTGTTGGTATGTCACCCCTGTATTTTTCAGTCCAAACGGCATCTTTACGTAACAGAAAGTCCTAAAGCTTGTTATGAGTGTCATTTTCTCCTTATCTTCCGGATTCATTAATATTTGATTATATCCCTTGTACGCATCGAAAAACGCTAGCACCTGATTCCCTGAAATTGACTCAACTAGCTAATCAATTTTTGATAGAAGATAACAATTCTTGGGGCACACTTTATTCAAATCCATAAAATCAATGCACATTCTCCATCCTGTGTTTGACTTCTTTACCATAACTGGGTTTGCTATCCATTTTGGGTGTGTGACCTCTTTTACTATGCCAGCTTGAAGTAGTGCTGTAACCTTTTCTTTGATTGCTTTCTGCCTATCGTTGGTGAAGCTGCGCTGCTTTTGTTTAACTGGTTTAACCGCATCACTAATATTCAAAGAGTGTGTAGCGATGTGCAGGTATACTCCTCCCATGTTAAGAACACTCCATGCTAAAGTTTCCTTGTGACTTTGTAGGATTTTTATGACTCTATTCTTTTCTTCACTCGGAAGGTATTTCCATACCATTACACACTTTGAGATGTCTTCACTATCCCGACTAACTAGCTTTGTTTCTTCCCCTAGGTCCGCTGCCAATTCTAGCTGATTTAGCAATTCTCCATTTGAAATCATGTTAACTATCTTTGCTTTATCCCCCAATCTTCCTGCCTTCATAGTGATGATTATGCATTGCTTCGCAGTTTTGTGGTTTCCTCTTATAGTTGTAATTCCGGCTGGAGTTGGGAATTTTATGACCAGGTGGTAAGGGATCATATAGCCTTTGCCCTGTTCATCCATGCTTATCCCATGATAACATTAAACGTACTTGGAGCGTCCATGACTACGAAGTCACACATGATGGTGCAATTTCTTCCACTTTCCCCAATAGTGACCGGTAGTTGTATGCTGCCCAAAGGTGTTTCTGATCGCCCTGTGAGTCCAACTAGCGAGGACATGGATTTTTTAGGTCCGTTCGCTTAAAATCCAACATGTCAAAGCAGTTGAAAAATAGTATTTTAACTGCACTTCCATTGTCTACGAACACTTTGTATACAGTAGATTTTTTATTTATTTTTGCTATAATGACCATGGGGTCGTTGTGAGGCAAAGTATTTGGCACTGCATCCTCTTCGCTGTAGGTTATCGCCTTATCCGATCAGAATCTTTTATCAACAGGTTCTTGTGGGGGAGAGTATCGTGCCCTAGATTTCCAAGAATTATTTTTCAATGCCTCCGTAGATCCATGTATAGACAAGATGGCTGTTTCTGGTATTTCATCGCCTTCATCCTCCTTGTAATCAATTTCCGCGGTCATCTTTTGATTCTTTGGCAATGTGGAGGATTTCCCTTGATTCCTTGCTAAGGAGTTCAGTGTTTTGCTATTTTTGTCATACTTGCTTCCCCCTTCTCTTTTATATTGACCTAAGAGACCATTCCTCAAATTTTCTTCAATTGGTTTTCTAAGATCTCTAAAATACTCGATGTCATAGCCATGGTCCTTGTGGAAAGCACAGTTAAATTCCATGGATCTTTTTTCTGGTGGTGCTAGCATGGGTGCGAGTTCTCGGAATAAATCCTTGTGTGCTTGACATATTTCCTTCCTTGGCCTTGTCAAAGGTGTATCTTGAAATGTTGCAGTCTGCGAACCTGGTTCTCTTCCTTTGAAAGGGATGCTTCCCTTTCCCTTTTTCATGAATCTCTTTTGCGAATACTCTGCTTCCATCATTTTCTTTTTGCCTCTTTCCCGCTCTATCTTATGATTGTTTGTTTCTTCCGTTCGTACATGCTGCTCAATCATCTTTTGTAGCTCCCTTGGGCTCTCATGAATGTTCTTTGTTAGCTCTTTATAGAACTCTCCTGATCGCATGCCTCCTGTGAATGATCCTAATGACAATTGGAAGGACAAGTCGTGAACCTGCAAGCTTTCTATAACAAACTGATTATGATATTCCACTAGGCCTTCATCACTTCGTTGGGCTATGTTATTGATATCTACGATTTTCTTAGTAAACTTCTATTTCTGGTAGAAACAACCTATGAATAGGTCAGACAACTGTGCCCACGATTTTATACCCCCATTTGGAAGGTCTCCATACCAAGTGATCGTTGTTCCTGTAAAAAAAATTGGAAATGCCTTGAAAACTAACTCGATGTTCGCATCGCAAAATCTCATGTTGTTTCTGTATGAGTGCAGAAACTCTTTTGGATATGTGGTCCCATCGTAGATTTTGACGTGCAAAGGAAGCTTGAAGTCCTTTGGCATTTTAAAATCACGCAAATGTGGAGCTAGAGGTGATTTTTCTGCATTGTCTTTTGCAACAATATCACGTAACTCTTCTTTGTAGTTAAGGATTCCACGCTCTTGTTTTACCCTTTTTCTAGTTCTTGGGGTGTTTGCTTGAGTGTTTTCAAAAACTAGTCATATAGACTTTCTCTGTTCGCTTCTAAGAATACCGCGAATGCCCTTTTTTCCTTGTTAGTTATTGTTTGGAGACTCTGCTTCCTCCTCCGTTTCCTCCTTGCTATGCTCCTTTTCCTTATTCAGGGTGCGTTCCTTCTGATGTACTTGTCTATCAATTCCCAGTGCTTGTTCGTGTGACTAGGGGTTATGGTTTCTCTCACTCCCGGTGAACACCATTATCTACCTGGATGATCTTGGAACGAAAAAAAATTGATTCCCCACAGACGGCGCCAAATAATGTGGTAGACCGCTCAGACAAGTTGGCCGTCCTCTTCAAGAATCTTCTTACCTGCAAACTTATCCCAAAAATGATTTCAGGAGAAGGGGTCCGACGATCGAGTCAATTTTCTCTTGCTAGAACTAGAATTTCTAAAGATAGGTGCACTTACCTTAGCTCTTCAAGAGCTTGTTGTATTTATAGGCAAATCATAGTTTCGGTTCCTTGCTTTTAGGGATTAACATCGTTGGCATACCACGATCGCCAAGTTCTGCGTTATTGGCCTTCGTGTTCATTGCTTATTCCGCACATCTCGGCCCACATATTCTACCACGAATGGAAGCTCCACATGCAGCTAATCCTTGTCTTGGGCTGAAACATGTTCGTTTCGTTGTGGTATATTATTGGGATGGGCCTAGCGACCATCAAGCTCTTGATCGCTGGGCCATATGTACATCAATATGTAATACAAATTCTGATTTGCCCAAATAGTGAGATCACGTGGTGTAATCTGATCTGACCCACACCTTAACATATACTCGCATATAAAATTTTCTGCTACTAACAATGACAGAATAATGTAGTGCACATAAGAGCATCCATAATGGTAGCGAATTTAAGGAGCACTTCTTAAGTGTCACATCATGCATTATTGATAAAAGCTAGGTAAAAATTAAAATAACAAACAATGGTAGTGGAGTTAAGGAGTACTTCTTGGGCACTTATTTTTAATTTTTAATTATAATTAATTAAAAATATAAAAGAAGTCATGTTAAATGGCATTCACTGATTGGTTGACATTTGCACAAAGAAAGAGGTACCAACTCCTTAACTAAGGAGCAACTCCTTATTAAGGAGTGATTTTTAAAACTCCAAAATGATAGTCCTTAAATAAGTAGTGCTTCTTATTAAGAAACATGAGTTTAAGGAGCTACCATTGTGGATGCTCAAACTTATCTTAGGTGATTGTATCCGAAGTAGGGGTGACAATGGGGTGGGGCGAGTACGGATTATGGTACCTCCATACCCATGCCCACCCAAAATTTGCATACCCATACCCACCTAAAATATGCATACCCATACCCACCCATCACCAATGGCGGGTGCAACATTAAAAATCCACCCCGCCCCATTGGGTATTATCTAAAATCCACCCCCGCCCCATTACCTACTTGGTTCTCCATACCCACTTCAAATCCATTTTACCCATCTCATTTATAACTCCAAAAAAACACCTAAATTTTACTTTAAAATTAATAAATTTAATATTAAAATTTAAATAATATTTACATGAAAATATTATAAGTAAAACATTTGCATTATGGATAAATAATAGTTTACTATATAATAAATTAATATGTACACAACAGGTATAGTGAGGCGGATAGGAACTAATATACATGTCCGACCCACTATCCATGGTGGGTATCAATTTTCATACTCATACCTGCCCCACCCCATGAAACTACACCCGTACCTGCCCTATTTAGGTGGATGCGAGGCAGACCTCCACCAAAATTTGCTCCACTGCCATCCCTAATCCGAAGCCAATTTCCTCAAGGAAAAAAATTAATGAAAAGTTGCTCTCTTTTGGTGCTGAGCTAACCATTGCACCGACCCATTTAAAATCAAAGGTGGGAAATGAATCCAATTGCTAGTGGCACTCTGCCCTAATGGTGGCATGAATACTCGTAATAAGCGAACTCAGGGCCGTTTCTTAAATTTGTAGGCTCTGTGCAAAATAAAAATGTGGCTCCTAAATACATTAACATAAAATTATCAACTAAAATGTATATTATTTGGATATTATGGCTTTTAAAAAAAAAATAAAGATAAATTAATAATACTTATATACCATTAAATAAAATATCAAAAATATTTCAAGTTGAGTTCTTACCAGTAGGAAGATACTTTGGTCAAAAAAAACGTGCAAAGGTATTGAACTAAGAAGTCGGAACGAGAAAGAAAAATGACTTTCAGAAGGAACAAGTTTAATTTTCTAAAAATAAATTATATATATATATATATATATATATATATATATATATATAAAATAGCTAATAATAAAATTTTAGAGCCCAAAAATTTTAGAACCCTGTTCAAAAGCACTGGTTGAACACCTTCCAAGACGGACCTGGCGAAACTCACTAAGAACACTGTAGCTAATTTTTTGGAGAAAGATTCTCTTGGTACCATCTACAGGGCAATAACCTAAAATATCTGAAGCAATACTTTCGGAATCCTATTTTATTTTTTTAGAAACAAAGAATCGACTCTGCCTCATTAAATATAGGAATGAGCCACAATTAATTGGATTGTATGCACAATCACAATTGTTTAGTTTATCCTACATATTAGCTGATAACTAGTACTGTGCTAGTTGAATTGAATTTGACTAACACACATACGAGGGTCGAAGCGCTAGATTGACAATTTACTGTTCCTGTGTGCGAAACATAGTGCGAAAAACACATCTCACATACTATTCACATTTTCTGTTACTGTACTTCTTCTACTTTCCTTCTTTTTTCTGCCTAACGGCTCTTTTCCTCTGTTGCCGGTCGAAGGTCATGGCGTCTCCGACGCCTAACCAATCTTCCGATCACAACCCACCTGTTAACAAAAGCTTCCTTCAAGCTTTGAACACAAAAGCTTCTCCACTAATATCCTCTCTTCCAGACACGCCCAATTTGCACCCAATTACTGAATATAAGGGCAAATTGGCATTTATCCTTCCCCCTGAGGAAGGCGTGATTCTGGCATCTCATTACCAGAACGCCTTGGTCGGAAAATTTAATAGGGGGAAACCCCCAATGGATAAACTTGTTTCAGCTTTCAAATCTATCCGCTTTAAAGCAAAGTGCCAATTGGGGTCAATTGATTATCGACATGTTCTTATTCGATTTCAGGATAGCGAGGATTATCAACGCTGCTGGATGAAGGGCCAATGGATGGTCCAAGGAGCAACAATGAAAGTCCAGAAGTGAACTCCTGATTTCTCACCTACAGCTGAATCCTCAATTGTTCCAGCATGGGTAACCATTCATCAACTGCCTTTACACTTTTACAATACCTCAGCAATTATAGGCATTAGCAGCCAGATTGGTAAATTTCTCAAAATGGATGCTGCAACTAATGCACTAACTAGACCTTCTGCAATTAAAGTGTGTGTAGAAGTGGACCTACTATCTCAACTCCCTAACTCAATAGTTGTAGGAATTGGCAATAAAGTGGCAGACTACCTAACTGAATATGATCAGTTGCCTTTGTATTGTAAGCATTGTAAGATAATTGGCCACAGTCAGGCAAATTGTACCTTCCTGCATCCAGAACTGAGAAAAAACAGTATGACCTCATCTAAGTTAAATGTTAATAAGGTTAGACAAGATACTGTTAAGGATGATTCTCAACCTGCTGCAATCCAGAACAACTCTGGTCATGAATATAATGTACCATTGGAAAGAGAAGGTCATTCTAAATTGTCAGTTTCCCAAAAGGAATTTGATTTCCAGATCCAGAATCTGAGATCAGATTCTAAACTGGAAATAAATATTCATAGAAAAGAAACTCAAGACACTCATGTGAAAAAGAAATACACCTTTCTATTCCCTGGACGATATCTCCAAACCTATCACTAACTTCTTTTGGAGAAAAAAGACTCAACAACCAGAACTCTTTCCTATTCATGAAGAGATAGTTAAGCAGAAAATGGTTTCTATATCAAATGCTTTCCAGTCTTTAACTAACCTACAGAATGATGACATTGATGCCCAAGAAGATGATGTTGTAGACATCTTTCATGAATCATTGGAAACACAGGAAACTCAGACAACTCAGACAGGTACTGAAAAAGTAGACATGGTGGACGTACCATCCACTCCTCCAACTGTACAGAGTGGTTCAGAAGATCAAGCCCCTGACGAGGTGCAGTGTTTTCCAGAAGAGAAAGATCCTGATGCAGAGCAGAGCATTCCTGAACTGCAAGAACATTGCCCTGGATCTCAAGACCCAATCATTTTGGAAGAACTCAGTACAACTGCAAAGCAAACTGCTCTACCACAGGTAAGTATTACCCCTTTAGATATTTTGAAGAAAGGTGAAGATAAAAGGGGTAAAAATACAAATCTCTCAGTAAATACACTAAGGAAACTAAGATCATCACAAAAAGCTACCCCCTAGTTTTAAATGATAAAATACACCAAAATTGGGAAAATAATGGTTTGGAATGTTAGGGGTTATGGCACTTCACTGGATAGATTAAAAACTTTAATCAGGACACACAAGATAGACATTCTTTGTCTAATCGAACCATGGCATGATAATCAGAATTTAAATGTTTTGAAACATGAACTCGGTTATAATAATGCATTTCATGCTCACACAGCCAAAATTTGGCTGCTATGGAATCAGGTTTTCAGTTTGACAATTGAAAACGAATCTGATCAGTATATACAGGCTAGAGTAACAGATATTGCTTCTTCTGTCCATTGGAATGTTAACTTCATTTATGCTAGTGTCCATAGACAGTTGAGAGAGAATTTGTGGTCAGATCTGCTAAGTCCTACACTAGATCCATCAATTTATATTGGAGATTTTAATACAGTAGCATCTGTCACAGAATATAAAGGTAGGAAATCCACCCCTAGGAAAAGCATGAAACAATTTAATGATTTCCTCACTATGGTGGACTTACATGATATCCCCACGGTTGGTAACTCCTACACTTGGAGCAACAATAGATATAGAGACAAAGGAAAGGATCTACAGTTCCAAAGGTTAGACCGGGGAATAAGTAATCTAGAGTGGCTAGACCTTTTCCCTAATAGTTCTATCCAGGTTTTAAATAGGATTACATCTGATCATTCTCCTCTTCTATTAACTATTCAATCTGCTGTAGAATTAGTTCCAAGACCATTTAGATACCAGGAAATGTGGTCAAATAGAGAAGATTTTCATGAAGTAGTTGTATCTAACTGGAACTTACCATCCCCTCTGTTTGGAATGAATAATTTTGTTCATAAGTTAAAGAGGCTCAAGATAGTAATAAAGGATTGGAACAAAAATAATTTTGGGGATGTAAATAAGAATCTTTCACAATCTGAATTAAGAGTCAATGAACTGGAAATACTTTACCAGCAGGTTCAGGATGAGTCAGTTTTAGAAGATCTTCTGAAAGCAAAAGATTTACTGCTAAGATCTCAGAAGGAACACAACATTTTCCTGAAACAAAAAGCTAGGTTAAACTGGTTAAAACAGGGTGATGCAAACACAAGTTATTTTCATCACACAATCAAGGAAAAGAAAGTAAGATCTAGAATTGTTAAAATTAAAGATGGTGATGGAAACTGGATAACAGATCCATGTTTGATAAAAGCAGAAGGTGTGAGATTTTTTCAAAAATTACTGAATGAGGATACATCACAAAAAGAAAGGAATTATCTAAAAACATTTTCTGCAGGAAATCCCTAATGTAATAAATGATCAACAGAATACACTTCTGCTTACCCCCATTGACACACAAGAACTGAAAACAGCTGTTTTTGACCTCAATAGATCTAGTTCACCTAGATCAGATGGAATCTCGGGAGATTTTTACATCACTTTTTGGGAAATCATTAACCAGGATCTGTTAGAAGCTGCTAATAATTTTTTAAATACTGGTTATATTCCCAAAGCTATGTCCAGCACTTGGCTCACCTTAATACCAAAAAAAGCCATTCCAAACTCTTTTGCAGACTTCAGGCCAATAAGCTTATCAAACTTTGTAAATAAGGTTTTTTCTAAACTATTAATGGAGAGGATTAAACCACTTATGCACTTAATGATTTCCCCTGAGCAAAGTGCCTTTTTTAAAGGTAGGGATATTTCGGATAATGTGATCCTCATGCATGAAATGACCAGATTGCTATCCAGAAAGTCTAAGATTTCAAATTTGATTATCAAACTAGATATGCAAAAGGCCTTTGATAGGGTCTCCTGGTCTTTTCTTAACTCAGTTCTACTACAATTTGGTTTCCATGGCAAATTTGTTAGACTTTTCATGCAAAATATAGCTTCTGCCACCTTTTCAGTTTTAATAAATGGGGTCATATCTGGTTTTTTCTCTTCCTCCAGGGGAATTAAACAAGGAGACCCTCTCTCCCTATTTTTATACAATATTTTATCAGAGGCTTTTTCTAGGGGGCTGAAGAAATTGTTTTCCACTGGGTATTTACAGTATTTTAGTCTTCCCATTTCATGCTCTCCTCTTACTCACCTTATGTATGCCGATGACACTGCAGTTTTTCTGAACACTAAGCCCAAAAACTTGAGGCATTTCAAACTTTTTCTGAAGGCTTATGAGCTCACTACTGGTCAAAAAGTAAACTTTGCAAAATCAGAATTCTTTGTTTCACATAACACTCCTCTTCAGCTAATACAATCTGTTAAAAGGCAACTAGGGATGGAGAGAGGTTCTTTCCCTTTTAAATACCTTGGAGTTCCTATTTTCTCTGGTAGGAATTTAAAGGTGCATTATTTAACTGTAATTGAAAGAATGGATAGATTGATACATAACTGGAAGAATCGATGGTTAAGCTCGGCTGGTAAAATAATTTTGATTAATCATTGTTTCCTCTCAATTCCAACACATATTTTTGCAGTTTTAAAGCCCCCTAGGATAGTTCTAAAAAGAATGGAAAAGATGGCATCTAGTCTAATTTGGGGAAAATCTGATTTGGCCGATGGGAAAAGATGGAGATCATGGAAAAGAATGAGTTATCCAGTAAATGAAAATGGTTTAGGTTTAAGGGATTTGAATGCCATAGTAGATGCCTTCTCATGTAAATTATGGTGGAAGCTCCAAATGAATGATACTCAATGGTCTTCCTTTTATGGACATTACCTGCCACTTACAAAAAATCCCATATTTGGAGTAGAATCAGTGGAGTAACACCTATGGAAAATAGTTTAACTAGGATTATCTTTGGCAAGAGGGATTGCTCTTTTTGGAATGCAAATTGGATGGGAGATGGGGCCCTCTGCTATAACTGGCCTGAGGATATGGACATACCTTTTGAAGATCTTTCTTTGAGCTCTTTTATTATGAACAAATCTGCTTTTTTACTAAGCCTGGAGCCTTATTTGGCTACCAATATCACTCATATTTTGCAGGAAGTAAAGTTGGAGCACCACCATGAGGATCAGCTAGTTTGGACCCCTACAACAGATGGGAAATTTACAGTTAGCTCTGCCTACAACATTTTTAGACAGAGGAACCCTGTAATACAGCACATACAAAAGGTTTGGTCTCCCTACATTCCTAGAAAAATGTCAATACTTATTTGGAGAGCTTTAAACTGTATCCTCCCATTTGATAACATTTTGAGCAGGATGGGTTTTTCATTTGCTTCGAGATGCTCTCTTTGTTTAGTCAATAAGGACAATCTTGATCATTTTTTCAATTCATGTCCTTGCTCCTGTTCTGTTTGGCATAATGTTCACTCTCTTTTAAAGCTACCACAAATTGATTTTCTGAACCTAAAGAGCAGGGTTGAATTTTACTTATCTTTCAAGGCTGACTCTAAGATACACTCAAAATTGATAACTGCTGCTTTTATTGCTACATTCTGGTCACTCTGGACTAGCAGAAACAATTGCCTATTTGAAAATAGACCTTTCTCATTGGAGACCTGTGTCCAATATATTAAACAAATGATTTACACAATCTTCACAGTTCACAAATTGAAAGGTAATAGAGATAGGCATAAACACTGGATTCAGAATAAGATCATTCCTCAAATTTTTCATAAAAATAGACCTACAATTACAGTAGCTACATGGGAAAAACCACTAACTGGCTATAAAGTTAACACTGATGCTTCATGGATTTCTAGTGGTTCCTCTTCTGCTGCAGTAATTGTTAGGGACTGGAGAGGAAAGGTTGTTAAAATGAGAGTTAGAAATTTTCAGAGCTCTTCTCCTCTAGATGCAGAATTATTTTCAATCAAAATGGGATATGAAATCTGCTCTGATCTAGCTTTAGTAAAATGTGTAATTGAATCTTATTGTTTAACTGCGGTAAAGAGTATTCATAATCCAAAGAGATGCCCCTGGAGAATATTCTCTATGTGCAATGCACTTCTTGTTGATCACTCCTCACACCCAATTCAACACACATCTAGACAAGCTAACATGTCAGCTGATTTTTTGGCAAAATTTGCAAGGGAAAACAACTTACAAGGTGATATAGATATCAGATCAATCGCCACTTTCCTTAAAGGATTGTTATCATTAGACTCTATTGGTTTCCTAGCAATTAGGGTTGTTCCTCCTATGGATACCAATAGGATATAGAAGAGGATTCTTTCTTTGTATTCAGGTGCTTACTGTATTTTATTAGTGAGTTTTAAGCACAAATAAGTGAGTTTCAGTCACTGTTTATAAGCACAAATACTGCTAGTTCTTTCCTTTCTGTGATTTCAGGTACTTGGCCATGATGTTTGGAGATGGTGTGGAAACCGATACAGGGAATCGGGTACTTACCCTACTGACCGAGCTTCCATGAGATAATTCTGCATCTTCTCCCCTGATATGAACTTGCTGAATGGATTATACGCTACTGAACAATTGCTGCTAGACCATATTTAGGTCAAGAAATGAAGATTCTAGATCTTAGATCTTAAATGCACATATCTGTGTAGACTCTTTTGGCTAGAACTCCGTTGAAAAATTGGGGTCTCGAACCTTTGATTCCCCGTCCTATTCGTGGAGTCTCGGCCATAGTTTTTTCATAGAGAGACTACTCTTTCACAGGGTAAGCCAAATTTTAGTACTAGAGATTCCACTCTGGAAACTCTTTTGCTGTAACAGCTTCCACAACTATTGTGGATCATCTTCATGTTGTAATTTCAATGAATCTTTTAGCGCCAACTTTTGGCTATTAAAACGGCAAGGGGAGCCTAATAAACACCCCCATCCTCGGATGGTTTAACTTAAAAAAATAGTACTGTGCTAGTCTATCTTCTATTATAATTGATACACCGATAAACAGACACCATACATAAATGAGAAAACAGCCTATTGATTACAAGGTGGGATCGATGAACTCCCACATAGATGGCTCGCACATAGTGAGTGGGGTGGCCTCCCACTTGAGCTCTATACAACACGGTGTATTAGAGCTTGTTCCACGCCAACCTGGCGTATAGAGACTTAAAGACCATCATTTATTAGGGGGGGATAACACGAGTTGCACCTAACACAACACCCTTCTTGACTTGGTGGCTGAATGAAAGGTACTATGAAGATGTTGTCCATCCGCATTGTAATTATGTCCAGCAGTCTCGACCTCCATCCGTTGAACAGATGCATCAGCTCAAGCTGGCGTTCCGACTCAAACAGTCATAGTAGCATGCAGTAGACTTCAAATATTTATCTCATAAACATGAAGATCTCCAACCCAAACCAATTGGACATTCATGATAGGTCGGTCTACTCAATTGACCAAAGTCTACTGCTCTACATTAAAACCTTAGAGGGTATCGCCAAAACTATGTTGTCTAAACTACTTTTGACTTGGATTTCTCCTAATCAAACTCTTTGAAAAGTAGCTCAGAAGCTAGCATGACTTTATCGATTCAAAGGTCGACATAAAATCATTGGTGGAAGAGTCTTCCTAATCTAATGCTCTAAACAAAAGAACCATATTATGAGATCACCTTTGAAATTCTGTTTCACCTAAAGTCTATACTTTTATGCCAAGTTGTTTAACGTTTGGTGTTAAAACACGAAATAAAATAAGAAGTGCACACACAACTTGGTTACGCAGTTCGGTGCAATTACACCTACGTCTGCGGGGCCTTGCCCAGATCAGAAACCATCCACTAGAAAGCAGTCTTTAGTACAAGAAGCTTAACTTGAATACTAATCCATTGCTAACCTATGAGTGAATGTCGTGAGATCCCCTCACTGCCGATCCTACGTCGTTGAACCCCCACGAACAACACGTTTCCCTGGATCTCCTCCTCCCGAGGAATTAAGGCTTCCTTGTTTCTGATCTTTACGAACTTGGTCGGATGAATCAACACTCCTCCAAACACCACAGGCAGATCGCTCCAACACTTTTCACGTAGAGATGAATTCTTGGTCGCTTCCTGATTGCGTTGTATCTTCTTCCTTTTATCATCTTCGCAATCCTGCCTTGTACACAACTCTTTCCTTGTCGAACTCCACCAAGAATAGACTTCTAGACTAAGGAAAGATCTAATTCTAATCTGGTATTTAAATGGACAATCCTTTATCAGTAGGAGTTGTACCATAAATAAACTACTTAATTAATTCCTAACTATTACATGAATATTCGGTTACCAGAAATAGATTGCCACGGAATCACCTATTAATCTTCACAATATTCTGTTCTGATCGCATGATTATCTTCCATAATTTGCTCCATAAATCGTGGCTAGAAAGCTGCTGTCGAGAAAAGCTAGATAGCAGTGGTGTTAAAACACCACAACATAAATTCGCACAATATGCCACAACTAAGTCCAACTCCAGAGGGCTTTACAATCTCCCCCTTGGCATATTTTTGAATTCAACAGCACACACGGACAGCATAAACAACAACGAATATTCAGAACATCCAAATCGAATACAAAATCAATCATCAAAATCCGTCCAAGTTAAAGCATTCAACATCTACTCAAAATCTCCAAATTTCTCCCCCTGAATTCATGAATATGTCAAGACATGATTTAGACATCAGACCTATCCGAACCATCCTCTGAACCAACAGCATCCTGAGTCGCTGCCGCCAACAAACCTTCTATTTCAGCCTCCAATGCAGCCAACTCCCCCTGAATCTTTACTACAGCAGCCTGATGGCGTTCAAGCAATTCCTGACACACTGCTGCTCTTGCCTCAATAGCTCTCAACCGAGCCGCACCAGCATCCGAGCACGCTGTTTCTGGAGGTGTCCAGGGTAAATCCTTGACAATTCTACCACTTAATGTTCTGAGGGTCGGCTTTAAGGTTTGATTAGAAATCAATTCATCAGACTCCCTTGTGGTTGCACCCCCTTTTTGCAGCACCATCGTGATGACACATGGATGTACCAATGCTTCCTTCCTAGTCTTTCGAGCACAGTCCATGATATCGTTAAACACCAGTCTTCCCATATTGACCTTGTGCCTTGCTCCCAGGCTATATAGGAGTGTAGCCATTTCTTTGGTGACACTGGTATTATTGACTGAAGGAATCCAATTGTGTACTGCCACCATATACAGGCAGTAATACCTGGAGGTAAGGTTGGATGCAGGTATCTACTGTCTACCAGTCACTGGCCATGTACTCTCCACGCCACCGGTAAGCTCCACTGCCACTTCATCAAAATTTTCTGGCAACTGGTGTTTGAACACCGATTTGTCATTCCTGGAAGTGCCACGCTGCAGACATTGATTCACTGCCTCTGGGGAGAACTCAAAAACTTCCCCTCGCACATACACCCTATGGAACCAAGGAGATTTCTCATCTTCACATTCCTCCTTCAGGTTGGAATAAAATTCCAACACTATCTGCTTGTTATAATCACCAAAGCATGTAGCAGCCCTAAACACCTTTAGATAGTGTAAATAATCTGTGAACCCACAGTTTCGATATTTCTCGGAATCAGCTGGCTTTTCCGCCAGTATCTTCCTTCCACAGATAAATTCCCATTTTTCTTGGCTTGCTTCATCATAAAATTCAGTGCTAATAGCATCACTAACCTCAGGTGCAGGTAGTGCCTGAGGCTCAACTGGTCTCTGCTGCCGGTCTGCACGTAACTTCTTCAGTTTCAGCCCAATCGGCTCATCACTGTCCTCACTAGTAGCCATACTCTTATCTCTGCACCTCTTCGACCTTCGATCACCCTTGGAAGCAGAGGCCACACTATCCCCGGCCTTCTTTGACATCTGAGTGGCATGCATTTCCCCAGACTCTGTTGGTGTTTCAACACCCACCTCCTTACTCTTCCTCTTGAGTCCACGTGTCTGTCTTGTCTCTGATGGTGTTTCAACACCAACATCAGGACCATCAGGAGTTTGCTCCCTCTCGGCCAGGTTCACAACTGGTGTTTGAGTACCAGTACCAGGCATATCAGCACCATCTACACTCTCCACAGCAATACTTTCATCATCTTCCTTCTCAAAATCAGACTTCAAAAACTCTGAAAGAGCTTCACTCAGCACAGAGGCATTCTCTATTTCATTCATCATCGAAAATGTCTCAGCTTCATCAGCTCCCCCTGCACACCCTGCCTCCTCTTCACTATCACTGATCTCCACCACTGGGATTACAATCATCTCAACGATTCTTGAAGCAGGAACATAGACCCATTAAAGCACTCTAGTTCTTTGCCACTTGCTCTAGCAAAATCAGTGGATTTAACCACTTTAACCCAGGGTTGCACAACCACATCATCCCTTAGGCTTCTAATAACAGGCCTGTGCAGCGAACCTATTCTCGTATAGATGGTAAAAAACTGATCTATTTCCTCCCCTACTTTGTACTGTTCACCAAAATCTACTCCAACTAATGTGGCATAAAATTCACTAATTTCACAGATTTCTCCAATGCCACCAGTTAACAGTTCTTTCAAATCAAATCCATTTATCTTTCCATGCAAATTCTTGAATTTCCGAAGATTAACATAATCTCTATTCTGAACCATCCACGCAATAAATTCCAGAACAGAGTAAAAGTAAATCCCGTCATGGACAAAAGAATGGTCAAACTTAGCCTTAGGGCATCGGCGATTTACTCCATCCCACTTAGTTACCCTCTGTTCTCGACCTCCAGGGCATTCTCCCACGTCTACATCGGGGTCAAGCTCTTCAAAACGCGGATTCTCTGGAACTCGCACACTCGAGAAACCCCCAAACCATTTCTTGAAGGTAAAGTTCACCATTTTTGACGAGGTTTTGTGTGGGATATGCGGTTTCTGGGTTTTTGAAAATTTCAGGTTTGCTAGGAAGACAAGTGCGGGAGCTCTGTTTAGGAAGATGAACAGTTAAAGAACTTGAATTTGTGTGGGAATCAACCACTTGTCACTTTCACTTTCCTTTTTCGAAAACCAAAAAGCCACTCTACTTTCTCTTCTTTCAGAATACCATCATGCGAACATTTAAGCCCATCATCATAACTTTCTGGCCCAAGGTTAGCCCGTTTGATCTACTTCCCAATCAAGCATTTTTTTCAGTACCACCAGCCCTCGGTGTTTAAACATGGCTTCTCATATTTTTGAGATTTTTTATTTTTCTAAATTTTTTTCTTTTTCAACTATATTTAAAAGAAAAAAAATGGAACAGTAAATAATACAACATAATGGACAGATTTGGGTACCTTACATTCGACACACACCCAAGTGCTGTCTGAGGCCTTCAAACGTCTCGCCATCCAGATGCTTTGTAAAGATATCAGCCAGTTGTTCTGATGTCGGTACACACTGGACTGTGACTTCTCCTTTTTCAACCAAGTCCCTAATAAAATGGTGTCGGATATCGATGTGCTTTGTCCTAGAGTGTTGCACAGGATTCCTGGAAATATCAATGGCACTTTTATTATCACATAGGACTGTCAAACTCACATCATTGAACCCATAGTCTCTCATCATCTGCTTCATCCATAATAGCTGCGCACAACAACTCCCAGCAACTAAGTATTCTGCTTCAGCCGTAGACAATGATATAGAATTCTGCTTTTTACTATACCAGCTGACCAGATTTGATCTAGCAAAGAAGCACCCACCAGTGGTACTCTTACGATCATCAGCATTCCCGGCCCAGTCAGAGTCACTAAACCCTACTAACTGCGAATCCTTGTTCCGAGAAAACCATACTCCATACTCCACCGTTCCACTTATATACCGAATAATCCTTTTCACAGCTGACATATGTGATTCCTTTGGATTAGCTTGGTAGCGGGCACAGATACCAACACTCAAACAGATGTCTAGTCTACTTGCAGTTAAATACAACAGGCTGCCAATCATACTCCTGTACAATTTTTGGTCAACACTTTGACCCAGTTCATCTTTTGTAAGCTTGTCGGTGGTAGCCATTGGAGTGCGTACTGTCTTTGCACTTGTAAGTCCGAATCTTTTGATCAAGTTTTCAACATATTTCTGTTGGTTGATGAAAAGACCATTCTTCTCCTGAGTAACCTGTAATCCCAGAAAATATGACAATTTGCCTACCATACTCATTTCGAACTCCTTAGTCATTAAGTCAACAAACTCCTTTACCAATACTGAAGAGGTAGATCCAAAAACAATATCATCCACATAAATCTGTGCGATCAGAATGTTTGTCCCCTTATGCAGCACGAACAGTGTACGGTCCACTCCCCCTCGACGATATCCCTTCTGAATCAGAAAGGTTGTCAGTCGCTCATACCATGTACGAGGTGCCTGCTTGAGTCCATACAATGCTTTATTCAACCGATAGACATGATTAGGAAAATGTGGGTCTTCAAACCCCTTAGGTTGCTCCACGTAAACTTCCTCCTTTACTAGGCCATTCAGGAATGCACTCTTGACATCCATCTGATAAAGAGTAAAGTCCAGAATGCAGGACACTGCCAACATCAGTCTGATCGACTCCAATCTAGCTACAGGTGCAAAAGTTTCATCAAAATCAACCCCTTCTACTTGAGTGTACCCTTGAGCAACTAGTCGCGCTTTATTTCTTGTGACGTTACCATCCGCATCATATTTGTTCTTAAAAATCCACTTGGTTTCAATCACATTCACATTAGCAGGTCGTGGGGTAAGATACCAAACATTGTTTCTCTCGAATTGCTGCAATTCTTCTTGCATTGCTGAAATCCAATACTCATCGAGCAGAGCTTCTTTGTAATTTTTTGGCTCAGTAAGAGAGATGAAACATGATAGTCCTGCCAATTCTCTGTAATTCACCCGTGGTTGATCCCTTAAGTGCATATGTCTAGCTGCATTTTGTTCAGATTCACCTGTTCCAGTTTCCGGAGTTTCAACACCAGTTGACGATGCTGGTGTTTCAACACCAGTAGGGTTCACTGGTTCGAGGATATCACTTTCACCAACAGTGTCCTCTTCTGAATCATCAACAACCACATTAATAGACTCCATGACTGTTCCAGAGCGTTGATTAAGCACTCGGTAAGCTCAACTGGTAGGAGAATAACCCAAGAATACACCGATATCACTTATAGATTCGAATTTAGCTAAAGGCTCTCGGTCCTTCAGAATATAGCACTTACTCCCAAAGACATGAAAATACGACACATCTGGTTTCTTCCCTTTCCAGATCTCATATGGTGTCTTCTCAGTAAACGGACGCAGATATACTCTGTTGATGGTGTAGCATGCAGTGTGTACAGCCTCAACCCAGTATCTAGCATTAATTTTCTTCTCGGCTAACATTGCTCGTGCCATTTCCTGTAGTGTTCGATTCTTTCTTTCTACTATACCATTTTGTTGAGGAGTTATGGGGGCAGAGAACTCGTGGTGTATACCAAGTGTCTCGCAGATGTCATGAAATTTAGAATTTTCAAATTCTTTTCCATGATCACTCCTGATACGTGCAATTCTTACTTGAGTGGTTCCTTTTTCTACATGTAGCTTGTGCGCCAAGTTCTTGAAAATATCTGCAGCCTCTGACTTCTCTTTGAGAAATGATACCCACGTATACCTCGAGAAATCATCTACACAGACGAAAATATACTTCTTTCCTGCCACACTTGGGGTATTGACTGGCCCCATCAAGTCCATATGTAGTAGCTCCAAAAGTCTTGTTGTTGAAACATCATTTACAGCATGGTGTGGTATCCGAGTTTGCTTTCCTTCTTTACACGATCCGCAAACTACCTCCTTGTTGTCACTGATTTCAGGAATACCTCTAACTGCATTCAGTTTGGAAATACGAGCTAAGGATTTATAATTTATGTGTCCCAATTTTCTGTGCCACAGAGTACTGATTTCCTTTTTCGAGTTGAAGCATGTGACGTCTTGGTCGAGCAAATAACAGTTATCCATTGATCTAGATTCAGTGAATACTTCAGTTCCATGGTTGACTACACATTTCGCCTTGTCGAAAAACACCGTCATTTCATTGTCACATATATGGCTAATGCTCAACAGGTTAGCTTTCAGACCTTCCACCAGTAATACATCTTGGAACACAGGAAGCCCTTTGATGGCTAACTCACCTTTGCCGATTATTCTACTGCGCTTCCCATCACCAAATCTAACATGGCCACCAAATCCAGGTTTGAGTTTTTGAAGAAATTCAGGAACTCCAGTCATATGCCTTGAGCACGCACTATCGAAATACCAGGAGTTTCCTGTATGTGCCCCAAAACAGACGAAACTTGAAAGACAAACATCTTGAGATTTTTGAACCCATACCTGGCTTACTGGTCGAGTGATGTGATGCGGACTTTGATTGACACGTGTGTTCAGAAATCCGGTTCTGTATCCTCCAGTGTTAAGTCGATGCCTCGTATCATATCCTGGCATGGTGTTGAAACTCCGATCTGCTGTGTTAACAGACAGTGTCCTAAGAAGCTTAAAACACCTATTCCCGACATGCCCTAGAGCTCCACAGTATCCGCATCGTCTGATCCTCTTGGTGGAAAAATTCCTCTCGATTATTCTTGGGGCTGGTGCACCTTGATCTGCCTTGGTTCTCCACAAATTTACTGATCCTTTATAACCAATTCCGTATTTGGTCGTCTGTCCCATTCTTAGACAGTCTTCGAGCTTAGCTTTCCCTGTATTGAGACGTCTGATAGCTTGTTCTGCCGCCTCTGCTCGTTGCGCCACTTCAGCAAATTCCTTCTTATTTTTTCCAGTTCACCAATTGCCTTTTCTTTTTCAAGTTCGTTCACTTTAGCCTTTTCACTTAAACTCTTGTTCTCAAACTTGAGCTCTTTGTTCTCATCCGCCACTTTTAACCACATCTTGTACATCTCCATACTTTCCTTGCGAATGTCATCATCACTAATGCTCCTAGCCTCTTCATCTGAGCTACAACTCTCATCTTCATTCAGCACACCGAGACCTTCCTCAAAAGTGTCTTCCAACTCCACCATTGACACACCGAAAGCAACATGATTTTTATACTCCTCTACATCCTTAACATCATCTCCTACGTCATCATCACTCCAGGTTGTGGCATACGATTTTCCTTGTCTTTTAAGCGTATTGGCACACTCAGCTTGTATGTGTCCAAAACCTTCACATTCTCTGCACTGGATTTTCCTGTTCAGGTTGGGATTTGTCGATTTAAACTTTGGTGTTTCAACACCATTTGCTTTACCAAATCTTGGAGTGGAGTTTGCGTTAAGATTTTTGCTCCCACTTGACTTATCTTGTGGTTTCCTGTCCATCTTCTTCATAAATCTGGAGAAGTTCCTGGTTATGTTTGCAATTTCATCAGAATCTTCATTATCTATATGATCTTCTGACTTTCCAGAATTTATGCTTGAAAAAGCCATCTCTTTCTTTCCTGTTTTGGTTTGCAGCATTTCCATCTGATAAGATTCCAGAGATCCCATAAGCTCATCAAGAGTCATTGTCCCTATTCTTTCATTTTCATTAATCGCTGTGACCTTCATATTGAAACGTGGAGGTAACGCCCTCAGCACCTTCCTGACAAGCTTTTGATCTTTGTACTTTTTGCCAAACTGAAACGCTTTGTTTGCAATATCTCGGACTCATCCATTGAACTCGGAAATAGTCTCATCTTCACGCATCTTTAGCTCTTCGAATTTTGATGTGTAATACTGCAACATAGATTCTCTGACGGAACTTGTCCCCTTATGATACGTTTGCAACACATCCCACGCTTCCTTCGGAGTCTCACAATTTGAAATCATCTTAAATTGATCTTCATCTACTGCCGTGAAGATGGCATTTAATGCCTTTGAGTTGGACACGTGTGTTTTGTGCTCCTCGGTAGAATATTTAGAAAATGGTTTAGCCGTCGATGAGCTTAATCCCTCAGTTTCGTCACTTGAAGGTGGAGTGTACTGATTTATGACATAGTTCCAGGCTTGATCATCTAGTGCTCCAATGAACACTTTCATACGTGCCTTCCAATAGGCATAGTTTCCTTGTTCCAGCAACGGTGGTCGCGTAACCGAAGCCCCCTCATTTGGTGCCATGGTGAAACCTGATCTCACTCTCCCTGTATAGGGGTCAGCAAGTGCCGTGCTCTGATACCAATTGAAATTCTGTTTCACCTAAAGTCTATACTTTTATGCCAAGTTGTTTAACGTTTGGTGTTAAAACATGAAATAAAATAAGCAGTGCACACACAACTTGGTTACGCAGTTCGGTGCAATTACACATACGTCTGCGGGGCCTTGCCCAGATCAGAAACCATCCACTAGAAAGCAGTCTTTAGTATAAGAAGCTTAACTTGAATACTAATCCATTGCTAACCTATGAGTGAATGTCGTGAGATCCCCTCACTGCCGATCCTACATCGTTGAACCCCCACGAACAACACGTCTCCCTGGATCTCCTCCTCCCGAGGAATTAAGGCTTCCTTGTTTCTGATCTTTACGAACTTGGTCGGATGAATCAACACTCCTCCAAACACCACAGGCAGATCGCTCCAACACTTCTCACGTAGAGATGAATTCTTGGTCGCTTCCTGATTGCGTTGTATCTTCTTCCTTTTATCATCTTCGCAATCCTGCCTTGTACACAACTCTTTCCTTGTCGAACTCTACCAAGAATAGACTTCTAGACTAAGGAAAGATCTAATTCTAATCTGGTATTTAAATGGACAATCCTTTATCAGTAGGAGTTGTACCATAAATAAACTACTTAATTAATTCCTAACTATTACATGAATATTCGGTTACCAGAAATAGATTGCCACAGAATCACCTTTTAATCTTCACAATATTCTGTTCTGATCGCATGATTATCTTTCATAATTTGCTCCATAAATCGTGGCTAGAAAGCTGCTGTCAGGAAAAGCTAGATAGCAGTGGTGTTAAAACACCACAACATAAATTCGCACAATATGCCACAACTAAGTCCAACTCTAGAGGGCTTTACAACCTTCTTTATTTAACTAACCTAAAGTTAACATAAACTGAAGCTTAAGCAAAGGGGCCAAAGCACCCTAACCCAAAGACCTTAACCCTAATAAAAGTATAGAAAACACTGCATATATGTTCAGCTCAATTGATGACCCAGTTTGATCAGACAAAACTCATCTCCACCCCATTTAGGGCAGATCTGATCCAAAGTTATTATCCATCATCTGTGACGTTTCTGTCACTCATCATTAAAGAAAAAACACTAGAATTTTCCACCTTACTATCATAGGATGCTTAGAAGATTCCCGACCTCGTCGGTAGTAATCCACCACTGTGCGCCAACCTCGAACCACCAATCACCATCGTATTCCTTCTCTGCTTGGGTTATGTACCTTCTCCAGACCTTGTCGTTGTCCATCTCCATAGGAGGGCAAGAAATTGCACTTTCCCTTAGCCCTTTATTGCCCCGTCCGACCTAACTCTGCCAAAAGTATGTACCTTCTCTAGGTAATGATGAATGTTAAAGTTGTGGCTTACTTTCACTCCTCAGCTTCCTGATCAAAGTTCCGAGAAGTTGGCCCCTTTTCGGCCAGCTTCAGATCTACAACTATAGCTAAAAGAACAAAATTTAAAAATTAGGGGGGGGGGTTTACCACTTGAATGCTTTTGACCTCTGAGAACCGTAGTTGGCTTGCCGTTGAATGCCCACGGGGGGCCGTTCCGATCTTGTTGACCATGTGAGACTGCATGTGCCTTGCCAAAAATTTCTCTGGAGTGCCAGCTCATGACATCGAATGCCCGTTCACCCAATTTTTCTTTAAGTTGTTTGCTGGTCAATTTTTCCTCTTTTTCGAGTGCATGATTTTACTATCGCATAAAGTGCAATTTTGGTCCACATTATGGTACACGCTGGATTTGGAAGCAAAGGGTTGAGGACGCATTTCCATAATGCGTCCTCCCCTTTTTTAATTTCCACCTCCTTCTCTTTTTGTTTTTTCCCGGTGCTGGCCCCTTCTATTTGTTTTTTATTTTGATCGAATTTTTTCTTCTTCCGAAATTTTTTCTTCTTCCGAAATTTTTTCTTCTTCCGAAATTTTTTTCTTCTTCCGAATTTTTTCTTCTGCCGAAATTTTTTCTTCCGAAATTTTTTAACGCAATTTAGCACTCGTTCTGGGGAGCGACTCCTCAGATCCGGCGAATTATTTTTTTGAAAGTATTTGGAGGAATCATTTTTTACTGAAGAATTTAAATATACGGATAAATATATAAAAAATATATATATACGGATATATGTATAAATATATACGTAAATATAAATAATTATATATATATATTACAAATATATAAATATATAAATATATATAAATATGTATACACGCGTAAATGTGTGGATGTATACACCCGTAAATGTGTGGATGTACGCACGCGTAAATGTGTGGATGTACGCACGCGTAAATGTGTGGATGTACGCACGCGTAAATGTGTGGATGTACGCACGCGTAAATGTGTGGATGTACGCACGCGTAAATGTGTGGATGTACGCACGCATAAATGTGTGGATGTACACACGCGTAAATGTGTGGATGTAGACACGCATAAATGTGTGGATGTACACACGCGTAAATGTGTGGATGTACACACATATATAAATATAAATATAATTATGAATATAATTATAAATATAAAATAAATATAAATATGTACATATATATATAAATACAAATACAAATATAAATATAAATATAAATATAAATATAAATAAAGATATATATGTATATATATATATATATAAATATATATATACATAAATACATACATATATATAAAAATAAAATTATATATAAATATGAATATAAATAAAGATATATATATATATATGAATATATATATAAATATATACATATATATAAATATACATAAATATAAATATGAATGTAAATAAAGATATGTATACAAATATTTAAATATACAAATATATAAATATATATATATATGTAAATATATAAATATGCACACACGTGAATGTGCGGATGTACATACATATATATATGTAACTTTATGTATATAAATATAAATAAAGATAATATAAATATAAATATATACATATATAAATATAAATGAAGATTGCGCATAAGCAGACTTTTGTTTGTTCGATGAAAATTTGGAAAATAGTCAAAAGATGATTTTGGGTCTCGTTGTTCGAATCTTTTTGAGTAGTCTTGAATGTCGGTGCAGGAACGGAGTGTTGCATAGTTAGAATGGATACTAGTTAGTATGAATGTACAGTGTAGAACAGTACGAGTGAAATGTAATGCCAATTAGTGGTGAATAGCATGTACTGTCCTATCGATGGTCTCTGCAAAGCTTTCCACCCGTTCCACACGGGGGAGGACGTATGGTCCTGGATGTTCGCCGTGGTACAACCGTCTGTGCGGGTACATGTTCTTCCTCACGTGGAGCTCCCGCTGGTATGTCCTCCTCCATTTCGTATCCCGCTTCCTCGTTGGAATCACAGTAGGCATATGGAATAGTACCTGTATGTGATGGATCGATATGGGACATGTACTGATGACTGGATGCCGGAGTGACATATGTATTGTAATCTGATGCATCCATGTTGTACTGTGAGGGTTCCCCGGCTGATGGTCCGCAAATGGGTGGACTCGCATGTGAGGGGCCCGCTTGTGATGGACCAATGTGTTCCGCATGCCCCCTAGCACGAGGCCTCCGACCTCCTTGCCGACCAGGTGGGGCCTGACGGTGGGTTCTGAGGTCAGTATATCTGACACCAGGGAGCGGTTCCTCACAGTGCACGAACGGTTGATAATGCTGCGGCCTGGAGGGCTGATGCGCTTGTCGTAGACTACGTGTGATAACATGATGCATCCCCCTTATGACGTCCGCACAATGTGGGGGCCAACTATCCAGATTAATGTCTGACATGCCATGCAACTGTGTCATTCCCTGCAACTACGGAATCGAGATGAATATGTCAGATATATAATTTTGAGGAGCTTTGTTGTATTCTTTCTTGACAATATTTGAAATTTAGGACATACCAAGTACTCGGTGGTTGCACCGTCCCCGTGGAAACCCTCAGCAGCTGTTACAGGCCGCCCTGGTTGATCAATGAAGGACCCCGTCTTGCGGAAGTACCACTCCAAGTAATCACGGGTGGGTAGGTATGGATCCGCACTCTCCAGTGGGGGTAATTGTCGGTTGGACCGATGTTCCCAAGTGTCGAGATATCTTCTGAGCTCGACGCGCCAATCCATGCCCGACCTTCCGCGCCGGTCTCTAGTGTGGACCAAGTTGTACTCATCCCTACTGACCAACTGGGTGGGTATTGGCTGAATCAGGCCGAACTGCCTGAGAACACGATGCGCATGATGGAACTCCACGGCATGCCAGCAGATGAGGTCGACGCAAAGCAGCCAATTGTTTCTACCATCCGTACAATACTGCGGGAGTTGCTGCAGGACGTCCTCCGCATATGGCTGCCAGATGAACTGAGACAAGATGCAAGTGTTGCCGTTAGGTATGGGAAACCAATTTCCGTGCGAAGTCTAGAAATCAAAATCCAATTATTCCTATACCTGATTATGGGTGAGAGACCTCAGTTGATCTCGGTATACTTTGAGAACGTGCATTGGCGATTGTGAACAATCGTAACGTGCCCTCCACCTATGAGGAACCGAGTGACACAAATTAGCCGAACTATGGAATTGCATGTGGACTTATGAATACCGCATATTGAGGGATCAGACAAGTACCAGGATCCAAGAGCACTCATCGTCACTGTCACCGGCAGTGCCCCAGCCGGACGGATGGATGGTATGCGTTCCCATGCCCACAGCTGCCAGTAAATGCAATAGAAATGCCCGTTAATGTTAAGCACAGTATGTACGAACGGCTATGTTGACCAACAATTTTACCTGTAACAAGACAAGTGGCCCGGATATGGATTTAGATTGTGGGATTGCCGCGTCACACAACGACCTGTACAAGCATGCAAGAATCGAACTCCCCCAACTGTACCGATGGACTGCACCCAAATCCGTAAGTACGGATAAGTAGAGCAACGGGATGAGGTGGCCGGACGTATCGGACATCAGCATTCCCCCAAGAAGCAGCAGAAGGAAAACCCTAGCCCGCTGTTGGCATTGTACATCAGTGGCATCATCGGGGAACGGACTGTGTAGTAGCGTTCCCAACCACCTGGCCTTAATGCGGCCCCCCCTGATACAAGTGAGGTCTGGTGTAGCTCCCAGGTAGTCTGTGCAGATGAGCTGCCACTCCTCCGGACGCCTGACGGTGTCAACCCCTGTTACTGGGATGCCATCGATCGGTAGACCCCACAGGACCCCTATATCCTGCAAGGTGACTGTGGCCTCCCCCATTGGTAGGTGAAACGTGTGCGTCTCTGGGCGCCAACGCTCCACTAGGGCGGTGATGAGGGAGTGGTCAATCTGTATTGCGGCAGAGTCCAGGAGTCCCTGAAATCCGGCGTCACGAACATACCGCATAACCTGTTCTGGCGGTTGGTCAGTCCAGCATGCCCCGTCGCACCGACGCACCTGCAGTGCCTCGTCCTCTAGAGTGCCGTTGTATAGGGCACGAGCACGGTGCTCCTGGTGTAGGTACAACAAGTCCTCCTCAATCGGTCCTGGATGGTACATGGTGTTACCTGTGCGCAAATACCAACCCAAGTTAGATGTTTTTTCTGGAAGAATAACACAGATAAAAGTAACACTGCGTAATGTAACACATATTTGCCAAACATAAGTAATACAACAAAATCTACCACATATATCATTTAGTACAAGGAATACTACATCAGACTACGAACGACAGACTACGCATGTACAATGCAAACCAAGTGAAAGATGGAGGTTCTATTACAGACACCGTATGACACCACGATACTAAGCACGACCACGCCTACGATTGCCCCTGGTTTCACCCGCCACCCTGTCATCCATCTGATTCCTTATCCGCCTCTCCGCAAACTGTCCACGCCTCCTGTTGCGAAACTTTTCTACATCCGGTATCAACCTCCAACTGGCACACTGCCAGAGTGATGGATCTCGCACGGGCATGAACCCCTGACTGTATTGTTGGACATATGTGGTCGTGTGATACACCCGGTCACACAGACTAGCAGGATCGTCACGCCTATGGCGACAAACGGCCAGGGCATGGGAACAAGGGAAACGAAATATTTGCCATTCGCGACAAGTGCACTCCCTGCTACGGTATTTGATCGTGTACTGTCGTTCACTAATGCTCCCGTCGATGTTCCTCGCCACAACCCTGTATGTCTGCGACGCGTGCCCGAACAGGGTGACGATATGTCCCCGTGCCAATGTATCCTGCTTCTGGAACTTTTTCCAGATCCTCTGCGGGAACACGGACCTGGACAGACGGGCAATATCTCATAAGCATCGAACCAGCATACCGGTAAATCTGAAAATGCAATTAACTGACAGCGTACCTCCAATCCGTAGCGTCCGTAAGCCTCTGTGCAAACATTTCAACCGTTTGCTCGAACGTTGCTTTGACACACGCTGTTATTGGAAGGTGGCGTGCGCGCCGTAAGCAGTTGTTGAAGCTCTCCGACAGATTCGTTGTCAAAATTCCCCACCGCTGATCACCATCATCGAAGGCAAGACACCACCTACTCCTATCTTGCCGTTCCAGCCAAGCCCAAGCTGACGGATCCATACTCTCCAGCTCCTCCTTGTACTCCCTCCACCTGCTCTCGCGCCTGGCACTACCGAGCTGCCACACCAGAGACTTCATGAGCGCATTCTTGAACTTCCCGCGATCATGTGATAAGAAGTTTGACTGAAAATGCCGCAAGCAAATCCGGTGGTATCCGGCTGGCTCCATCCACTCCTCCATATTTGTCATCGCATTTACAAGTCCTGCGTGCCTATCTGATATGACACAGATTGGTCTGCTATCACCTCCAACAACGTGAAGACGCAATCTCCCCATGAACCAGTTCCAGCTTTCATTCGATTCCTCGTCGACAATTCCGTAAGCGATAGGGAGGATGTAATCATTTGCATCGTGGGTCACGGCGACCAGCATTGTCGACTTGTACGCACCTCTCAAATGAGTGCCGTCGACGCTGATCACTGGCCTGCAGTGGCGGAAGGCTGCAATTGCTTGACCGAATGCCCAGAACACAAATTTAAATTTCATACACCCGGGACCGTGTATTCTGTCAGGTACGCCAGCCCAATCAACAACGGTGGTCGGATTAGCCCTTACAAGTTCATCCATAAAAGTCGGGAGCTGTTCAAAAGAATCCTTCCACGTTCCAAATACCATGTCAATTGCCTTCTGCCGAGCATACCAGGCCTTCTTGTAGGAGATCGTGACGTTGAACTCATCATTCACTTGAGCTCGCACATCTTTCACCGTGTACGAAGGGTTAACATCAATGTGGTGGCGGATTGAACGGGCGATCATCACCGACGTCAGATTCACGTTACCCGTGGATCGACCAGCCCCGACACACCCATGGCTACTAGCCCATTTGGTGATCTGCCACATACCATGCGAAGCCTTTTTGGAAGCTCTGCAAACCCAAACACAATTCCCAGTTCCTTCGACGACGTCCTTGCATTTCGCATACCATGTGCGAGAACTGCTCTCCACAACCCTGTGTTCCCTGTTCATCATAGAACTCCACCGAGAAATAGCTTCGACCAACTGCGGCTTTGTCTGAAATCGCATACCCACGTCCACTTTACCAGTCTCCTGGACATAGGTAGAAACGCCGGACCCAAAATGGGTAGGGTTATAACTATCCTCATCGGGGCCCCCATAATCTCTGTAGTAGGCCTGTGTCTCCGGGTTTGCCAGAATATGAAACGACGTCGGTACATTGTTCGTGCACACCAATTGCTCTTCCTCGTCCCCGGGGTTCGAATCGGTTGACAAGGAACGATCATCCTCGGTTCCACCATCAAGTCCAGGTGCCGAGCCGTCATCCTCGCTACTATCATGCCGAGCATCGCGGTCGCTAACGGCACCCACAAAATCATTGCAGAAGACATTCTGCTCGCCATAGTCTACCACGGCTCTACCATCACTTGTGGACGGCTCGGCACAATCCACGTGGGCATACTGTCCAGGTTGGCTGGACTCACCAAATTCACGACCCCAGCTACGAACAGGTGGTGGTATACTGGGCACAGCGGCGGAGTTCTGCACGTTGCTCAGCAATGACATGAACGTGCTTCCCCGCGCCCCGTAATTAGCGATTGGCAACTGTTCCGTAATAATGTAAAAATCCGCAGAGGACAATGCCATTCGATCAACAACGTTGAAGAAGAACGTGGTGGACGCATCATCTTCCACAGGATAACATCGATAGTATACCGCCGAACCGATCAGCTCGGGACACCGGTAATACATTTTCAACGAACAACTCTCCCTCACAATGGCCAGTCTCGTTACAATTAAATCAAACAATTCCAAGTAGTTCAGCCTCCGCTCGAGAGTCGTAACTCGCTCCGGCATTGGAGGATCATAATAAACCCCCACACCCAAATCAAACTTAATCTGGCCCCCTCTATACATATACACTGCCAAAAACATCGCAGAACTGCAACACACAAACACGTAACACATAACTCACAACGCAACGAACCAAGCTCAATCATGAAATGTACACACAATCAGACAACACAATCATACACATACAATTAAATTAACTAAATTACTCCAGCATGTCAACAGATTATAATTCAACCCAAACGGCAACAACTGACCGACGACCGGCAATGTGCGACACTCACATAATGTCGGAACACGTTCGTATAATTCTATAGGCCGCAAATACCTACTACATAAAGGATAACAGAGTGGGAGGGGTTCTGAGACTTACGGGTCAACGTCGGTCAACGTTGGTCAATGCGGTCAACGCGGGTCAACGTCGTTCAACGCGGGTCAACGGCGGGTCAACGAGGCAACGGCGGTTCGACGGGGTCAACACGGTCAACGCGGTCAATGTGGGTCAACGTCGTTCAACGCGGGTCACCGGTGGGTCAACGGGCCAACGGCGGTTCCACGGTGTCAAGAAACGCAGTCAACGTCAGGTCAACAAACGGGTCAACGACACGATCTCTGCAACCGAAATCCAATTAACAAATCAGTAGCAATTAACAAAAAAAACAAACACATATTCAGCGGAAAAAAGGAAAATACCGGATCCCGAACAAAACTCAAACTGCAGATAAAAATGGAGGAACACCGGCAGAGCAATACTGGAGAACGAGTGCAGCGGAGAAAGAGTGCAGCTGAAAAAGGCGAAAGCACCCGAACACTGGCGAAAATGTGACTTACAGTGGGGGAAATGAGAGGAAGGAAGGCTGAAGAAGATGGACAAGGCTGGAGAAGAAGAGCAATTCGGTGGGAGAAATGAGAGGAAGGAAGGCTGAAGAAGATGGACAAGGCTGGAGAAGAAGAATAGCAATTCGGGTGATTTAAACACAAAATTTCTGACGCCTCCGCCACGTGGCAGCATGCCATTCGACCGAAAATTCCACAATTGACCAAAATGGTTCACATGCAGCCGCGACACGTGGCAACTCCCCTGGCCGACACGTGGCCTGGGGATTTAAAGGAAAGGGCCGGATCTGGGTTAAAAAAAAATGACCGACACGTGGCATCTCCGGATTAGAGGACGCATTACCATAATGCGTCCTCTGCCACGTGGCGCGTCCCCATTCGGCCACGTGGCGCCTGATATTTTGGACCAAAATTTTTTTTAAAAAAAACGCTCTGCCAGGGAGGACGCATTACAATAATGCGTCCTCTGCCACGTGGCGCGTCCCCATTCGGCCACGTGGCGCCTGACATTTGGGACCAAAATTTTCAAAATAAACTCGGCCAGGGCCACGTGGCGCGTCCCCATTCGGCCACGTGGCGCCTGACATTTTGGACCAAAATTTTCAAAAAAAAAAAAACGCTGGCAGTGAGGACGCATTACCATAATGCGTCCTCTGCCACGTGGCGCGTCCCCATTCGGCCACGTGGCGCCTGACATTTTGGACCATCCCTTCTTGACCAAAAAATGAAAAAAAAAGGAAAAATGGGAGGACGCATTTCCGAAATGCGTCCTCCATATTCAGTTGCCGTTTGTGGCTACTGTAGCCACAAACATAGCAATTTCTCCTCTTTTTCCCGTTGGAGTCACGTAACTCCGTCATCGGCCGTCAGCCGACTAGCTAGTTACCTTGGACCACTACTTCTCATCGGATCTGCCTGTCCAATTTGCTGGAAGCCAGCTCACAGCCGAAACTCGTCGATTTGGCCTGGTGTACGCGTCTACTACAGGTTACATGTCTTGCCAGCCAACCTCTTCTCCGGTAGGCCGTTTCACCACCGGCCAGAGTACTGGTCATGACTTCTTGTCAGGTTCGCCGGGAGGAGCAGGAGGCGTTAATTCTTCATTTTCACAAGATGGATCGTGGGTGATTGTTACCTAAACCCTGGATCTAAACTATAGGAAAGTAAAAAATAGAAGGGAAAGTTGATAGGGGGGGGGGGGATCACCGGACCCCCTAGATAGGGTTTGGGAGGACCTTTTTTTCACATTGCCTTTCCTTGAAAAAGAATTGAGAAAAGGTATTCGCATGAATAATGAGGAAGAATTCTAGAAACGTCCATATCTAGAATTTAGCATGACTAAAACAAGACCATGTGCTAAAAATATTGAGTTCTGATATTTTACTTCTGTTTTCCCGACAACTCGAGTTGAAGCTCAGTCGCTTAAACTTCTCCATCCTTGTTGCCCCCCTCTACTTCACTTCACTTGAGCTCGCCGCACCCTCCACCATCTGAATGTGCACAAGACCATTAGAGATTCCAAGGGAAGCAAACACTTCTTTTGAGTAACAGTAGCAGCATGTAGGGGCTAGGGTTCAAGGGCTAGGAAAGGTTGAGCAGGGGTAGGGGCAGTAGCGGGGTTTTGGGCTTAGGGGATAGTCATTATGCTTGGTGGTGCCATTGGAGGTGGGGGTAGGGGGCAACATGGCTGATTTTGGAACGAAGGTTTCAAAGTTTAAGGAGGGTGGCAAAAAATTCTGGGGTAGATCATGGAAGAATTCAAACTGTATAGAGGGTTTTGGAATAGACAGGAGTAGATCGGGGAAAAACTAAATAAGGGCTTCGGAGTTTACAGACCTACACGTAGGATGATAGTTCACCACTGATACTACCACCAAATTTGGATTCGCTGCACATGCTGTCGTACTATTACGGTCGCGACATCACTGGGAGCTGCCGCGACATCGGGAAGATGGGTACACTTTTTTTTTGGAGAATTTGTTCTTTATTATTTGAATCTAATACAAAGAACCAAAAACCAATTGGGATTTGTTTGATTATTGGCCCTGTCCAAATCAGATAATCTGATAATGAAGTAGAGGATGGTAAATCCAAAGAGGAGGATTAAGATGCTGAAATGGCGGAGCTTCTACTCAGAGACGGTGGATTTCCATTTCAAATGGAAGAGACTATTCTACACCTAAAAAGTGTCATAATTGTTGCACGCGAGGTGATGGAAGATGAACTTAACATTTTGATTAAACAAAAGTTCCACGGACTCATCATTTCTATTACGCGAGGCGGCCAATAGTGTTTAAAAATGAGTGGACATAAGTGAACGAAGATAAAAGTTTAGTGCCGATAAAAGTGGTTTGTTCTAAATGATATCAGAGTGTTGTTTCATTATATTAGAGATGAATAGTTTTGGTAATCTTTGTTAGATCTATACATTATTTATAAAGTATATTTCATATTTCATCATTGAATTATATCATAATTCTTGTTTGGGATATATACAAATATAATCCTATAAACTTTAGTAAGTGCACATATAACATTGAGATAATTCGAAATACAAAAAAACCCTAACTACTTAATGACTATATTCTGGCATTGACTGGCCATTTTCAGCCATTGATTGACTAGAAATGACCAAAATGCCCTTCAGCCTAATAAAAAAATTTAAAGACAAAAATGCCCTTTGCCCCGCAGTTATTCTACCACCACCGCCCCTGCTCCACCACCTTCACCGTAACCATGAATTCAACACTTTTTTGCATTTCAACTCAGTCTAACGTCAATTCCATCTGCCCGAGGAAGAATCTGAAGAAATACGGGTCTTGGGAAGGGTTTGAACCTGATGCTCATCGGACGGAATCCAGAGAAGCTCCGGGAAGTGGCTGACGCAATAAAGGAGAAGTACAACCATGTTCAGATCAAGAGAGTGATGGTGGACTTCAATTGCGACTTCGACTCCTCCCCCACCCGGCCACATAGTCCCCCACCCCGACTTGCCGCCCATCAGCCCCGTCGCTCCGCTTTTCCCCGCCTCCCATCGACCCTGGTGACCAAAAAATGATGAGAAAGACAAGAAGGAGAAGAAATTCGAGCCGGCTGCCCCACCGGCTTGCGTAGGTCGCAAGTAGAGGAAACAGAAAGTCCCCGAGGCGGCAACGCGGGTACCTACTGTCACGCCGCTAACGAAGTGCAAGCTTTGGCTTCTGAAGCTCGAACAAATTACGGATTACTTATTGATGGAGGAGGAATTCATGAGCAACCAGAAGAGGTTGAAGCCCCAGGAGAAGAAAGAGGAGGATTGATCCAAGGAACAACAACCAAGGATCAAATAAATTCATTATTTGTTTTTGGAGTTTTGAGGTCAAAATAGTAAATTCATTTTTTTTTCAGTGGGGGTAAAATTAACTTTCCACTCAATTCCACCCTGAATCTGCCAGAAAGAGTAAACTTGCACATACACTAACTATCTTGGGTTATATTTGTATTTTCAATTATTAAAATGTTATATTTGCACTTATGTGAATTGGTTAAAGTTATATATGCACTTTTATCTTCAAGTTTTAATCGTAACAAAATGGCTACGTGTTTTTTGCTCTTCAAGTGACACCATGAACCATTTTTCAACTCGTGTACATACGCATTGCAGCTATGGCAACGTGTTTTCTGCATAATGGTGATCCCACAACAGACCTTTCCACACATTTTTGGGAGAATGTAATAGTTATATGGATCTATAATACATGCTCCAAAACCTTATTGAATTGTCTTCTTGTTATATCTATTTAAGTATTTTGACATGCTTGATTTTATGGAAAGACAATAACAAAATGCTTTATGAAGGAAGGAAGGAAGGGGTCAGCTAAATTCATGATCAAGTCAAGAAGCTACACTCAACTTTTTCTATCTTCACCATCAATCCAAAGATTTTGAAACCCGACAGTCAAAAACTGAAAAATCTGAGGCTGATACATGTTCTAAACTCACTAAAGAAAAAAAAAATCTGGAAGGCCATCAACTGGAATCCACCACCAACATGATTTAAGCTCAAAATTGAAACCTCCTTCAAGGAAAGTTGTGAACCTGAATAGGATCTATTATGTTCGCATGGTGCAGGAAGATCACTGCCACAAATCTATTCATTTTTTAGCTGAAAGCAACTACGGAAAATTTCTAGGTTGGTATTGGTCAAAACTTTTTCCACTAATCATTGACATTGATTATATACATGTGGTTCACCAATTTGGCTACATCTATAAACAAATACAAATTTATTACCACAACGGGTTTACATAATACAGACTCAAAGGGTTGAACTTTATACCAGTTAATATATCTAACAACTCACTGCTATTACAAAAGTTAGCTCTCCATACTTATATAATTCAAGAGCAACTCTAAAGCTAACTCTCCATATTATAGAATTCAAGAACAACTCTTCAGTTGCTTGCCATTAAGAGACTCTTGAATAGGACATTAATCAGGCTCATGAATAGCTCACCATTATCAACTCCTGAATTCCTCACCATTAGACTCTTGATATTCCTCAACTGATTGTAATTTGAGGAGGTAACTCAACAAATCCCCCATCGACTCAAAATCCAATATACATTACAAACAAATATATTTAAACAGATGGAAAATGTATCCGATCAAATATAAATTCAACCAGAAAAGAATCTATTAAGCAAAACAGGCAATTAACAAGTTCAACCAGAAAAGAACTTGTAAACCAGCAGATGCAGCAAAAAACTATAGAGTCAACTCGTCCTCTTCTGAATTTGTACCATTTTCTACTACAATAGTAGAGCCCCGGTCTCTTCCAAATTTCATCTTCTTTGGACACTGAGTTTTCCAAAGTCCCTCCTGATTAATTGCAAATATAATCGGGTTTAGGGCGCTTGAAACCTTGTCCCTTATGAATAAAATTTCTATGTCTTTACTTTCATCGACAACAAAAGCAGAAATATGACTACTTGCATTGGCACTAACCACCTTATGCCGCAGCTCTCTGGTATGAAGAGGTGCCCTAACCTCTTTCAAAGTCAAAGTATCTTTACCACCAACAACTGACTGGACAAATTCTCATATGATAATGGTAAAGACACTAACATAATTAAATCGACATCCTCATCATTAACAGTAACCTCAAGATTACACTGTTCTAACAAAATTGAGTTCAACTGATCGAGATGATCTCTGAGAGGTGTACCTTCTTGCATACGCAGACTGAACATGCGGTGTTTCAGAAGCAACTTCTTGTTCAAAGACTTCTTCAAGTATATACTTTCGAGCTTTGACCAAAAACCAGCAGAAGTTGTTTTACTTGCGACCTCGATGATAACATCATCAGCCAATCATAACATAATCGTCGAGTGAGCCTTCTCATCCAGAGCCTCCATGTCAGCATCCTCAACCGGTTCCTTGGATTCTCACCCTTCTCCGCTTTCTTGGATTCCACCATATATAACTAACGGTGCCCACAAACCTTGTTGTTTGAGTAAAACACACATGTTTATTTGCCACATACTGAAACTGTTTCTTCCGATAAACTTGTCAATCTTTATAAAGATTGAAGTCATTTTTTTAAGAATTGCGGCAGCAAAAAACAAAATCAATTCACTGGTCCAGAGGTAACAAAACAGAAGACCTAGTAATTAGATTAATTGATCACTAAAAGTCACACAAACCGATTATTACTACGCTACCAGTAAAACCCAAAAACTTTGAAAAGAAAAACAAAGCCACATTGACAAATTAATGTCTGGATCCAAAGTCAACAAGAAATCAAACCCAGGCAGAGAAAACAGACGCCTAACCAAAGCCCAAGTTGGTATGCATTGAATATGTATTAGCCGCTTCGACAGGTTAGTACGGGGATCAAACTGGGCCGAATTGTGTTTTGGCCCAGTTTGTTAGGGTTTAGTGGAGACAACATATAAAGTGTCTCTCTTCTCTCTGTAAACATTAATTCTGATATAGTGAATCCGTCTCCCGTGGATGTAGCCAAAATTGGTGAACCACGTAAATCTTGTGTCTTGTTATTTTCGTTCATATTTTCTGTTCTTTCTCCATTCCGCACAACAAACTGGTATCAGAGCGGGGTTGATCGGGGAGAAAGATGTCTGGGTTGAACGTGAAGATCGACAAGTTTACTGGGAGAAACAGTTTCAGTTTATGGCAGATCAAGATGCGAGCTTTGCTGAAACAGCAAGGTTTGTGGACTCCGCTGACGAAGGATTTCGCGAGCAGTTCTGGCGATGTGGTGGGTCTGGAAGAAAAGGCACACTCGACGATTATGCTGTGTCTCGCGGACGAAATCATCACTGAGGTCTCAGATCAGGAGACTGCTGCACAACTGTGGCTGAAGTTGGAGAGTTTGTATATGACGAAATCTCTAACCAACAAGCTGCTTCTGAAACAACGCCTCTTCGGTCTCCGAATGCAGGAAGGTACGCAATTCAGAGACCATCTAGAGCAATTGAATACTTTGTTATTAGAATTGCGAAATAGATGTGAAAATTGAAGATGAAGATGCTGCTTTGATTTTGCTAGTGTCTTTACTGCTTTCGTATGAGAATTTTGTTCAGTCATTTATTGTTGGTAAAGATTCCATGTCTCTGGAGGAAGTTAGATCCTCTCTCCATAGTAGAGAGTTGCGACATAAGGCAAACGGTACAGGTACAGAAAGTCAGGCCTCTAGCTTGTTTGCTAGTGACAGAAACACAAAGGGCAAGGGAACCGACAGTAAGAAGAAGGGCAAGAAGTCATCTTCAAAGGGTCCCAAGGCCAATGATGTTTGTAACTACTGTAAGGAGAAGGGACATTGGAAAAAGGAGTGTCCGAAGAAGGCTAGTAAATCTGGGAGTACATCTGGTACTGCTGCTGTGGCTGAAGGGGATTTCAGTTCTGAAGATGATTTTGCTCTAGCTGCTACTGGGAAAAATAATCATCCTAATGCGTGGTTTCTTGATCCTGGGGCATCGTACCATATATGCCCAAGGAGATATTATTTCTCAACTTATGAGCAAGCTGAGGGCATCATTACTACGGCAAATGGTGTTGCGTGCAGGGTAGTTGGGATTGGTTCAATCAAGATCAGGACGCATGATGGTAGTTTCTGTACTTTGAACGATGTCAGGCATGTTCTATCGATGACAAAGAATCTGATTTCTCTTCCTACGTTGGATAGAAAGGGTTTCATCTACTCAGGGAGTGACGGAGTTCTGTGTGTCTGCAAAGGTTCTAGGCTAGCTCTGAAAGGTGTTCTGCATGGTACTTTGTATTTTCTACAAGGTTCCACGGTTATGGATTATGTTAATGTTGCATCTTCGGAGGTTCACCAGGATGATATGACTAAGTTATGGCATATGAGGCTTGGTCACATGGGTGAAAGAGGGATGCAGATTCTATCGAAATATGATCTTCTTGGTGGCCACAAGGTCAAGAGCTTGGACTTCTGTGAGCATTGCATTTTTGGGAAGCATCACCGCAGCAAGTTTCCTAAGGCGATTCATAGAACAAAGGGCACATTGGATTACATCCATTCTGATTGTTGGGGACCTTCCCGAGTTGAGTCACTGGGAGGTCACAGGTACTTTGTTTCTCTGATTGATGATTACTCAAGGATGACTTGGGTTATCATGATGAAACATAAGAGTGAAGCTTTCTTGAAATTCAAGGAGTGGAAAGCTTTGGTGGAGAATCAGACCGAGAATAAGATCAAGAGGCTTCGAACTGATAATGGGCTGGAATTCTGCTCGTCTGAGTTTGATCAATTTTGTAGGGATGAAGGGATTGCTCGTCATCATACAGTCAAGAATACGCCACAGCAGAATGGCGTAGCTGAGCGGATGAATCAGACATTGCTGGCGAAAGCGAGGTGCATGCTCTCTAATGCTGGTTTGGAAAGGATATTCTGGGCAGAGGCGGTGAGTACAGCTTGTTACTTGATCAACTGCGGGCTCACACGGGTATAGAGTGCAAAATACCTATGGAGTTGTGGTCAGGTAAAGTTGTTGATTACTCCAAGTTAAAAGTTTTTGGTTGTACATCTTATTATCATGTTAGTGATGGTAAGTTAGAGCCCCGAGCCAAGAAGGGTGTCTTTGTGGGTTATGGAGATGGAGTTAAAGGCTCCAGGATATGGTCTCCATCTGAGAAGAGGGTTATTCTGAGCAGGGACGTTGTCTTTGATGAAAATTCTTTGCTTAGATCTATGGTGAAGCCCACAGTTGTGCCAGAAACTAGTGGAGTTGATAAACAGGTGGAGCTTGAAGTCACTCAAGGTGAAAATAGATTGGAACAATTTGAGGTGAATCAAGAGCCACAGACAGAATCTGAGATACCAGAATCTCCACCACCAGATCCCCAACTATCAGGAGCTACAGTCCATAGTTTAGCTCAGGACTGACCCAGGAGGGTTGGAGTTGGGGCGCCCAAGAGATATGGGTTTGAGGATATGGTGGGTTATGCACTACAGGTTGCTGAGGAGGTGGATACTCATGAAGCTGTTTCAGGTACTGATGCTGACAAATGGTTTGTAGCAATGGGAGATGAGATGGAGTCCCTCCAGAAGAATCAGATATGGGATTTGGTTCAACAACCTCAAGGGAGAAAGGTTATCACTTGCAAATGGGTTTTCAAGAAAAAGGAAGGGATATCACCTACAGAGGGAGTCAAGTACAAGGCTAGAGTTGTTGCTAGAGGTTTCAGTCAGAGAGAAGGAGTAGATTACAATGAGATTTTCTCACCAGTGGTCAGACACACTTCCATCAGGGTGTTGCTAGTTATAGTGACACATCAGGATTTGGAGCTTGAACAACTTGATGTGAAGATCGCTTTTCTACATGGAGAGTTGGAGGAAGAGATATACATGACTCAGCCAGATGGTTTCCAAATTCCTGGCAAGGAAAAATATGTTTGCAAGTTGAAGAAGTCCTTATATGGGCTTAAGCAGTCTCCGAGGCAGTGGTACAAGAGATTTGACAGCTACATGCTTGAGTTGGGCTACACAAGGAGTTCATATGATTGCTGTGTCTACTACAACAAGTTGAGAGATGAGTCATTCATTTATCTGGTGCTTTATGTAGATGACATGTTGATAGCCTCAAAGAGTAAGCATGAGGTTCAGAAGTTGAAAGGACTTCTTAGTGCTGAGTTTGAGATGAAGGATTTGGGTGCAGCTCAGAAGATACTAGGAATGGAGATTCTTAGGGATCGAAGTCAGCGGAAGCTTTTCTTGTCACAGAAAGGCTACATTCAGAAAGTGCTGGCTAGACACTCCTAGTGCTGCAAATATTCATCTCACCACCATGTTTGCTCCTCAGTCAGATGAGGAGAAGGAGTATATGTCTCGGGTTCCTTATGCCAGCGCGATGGGGAGTTTGATGTATGCTATGGTTTGCACGAGGCTAGATTTAGCACAGGCAGTTAGTGTTGTGAGCAGGTTCATGGGGCAACCGGGAAAGGAACATTGGCAAGCTGTGAAGAGGATTTTTAGGTATCTTAGAGGTACGTCTGATATGGGTCTCATTTATGGAGGTGATACCGAGTGCTTAGTTACAGGCTACTCTGATTCTGATTATGCTGGTGATGTTGACACGAGGAGATCAATGACTGGTTATGTATTCACTTTGGGAGGTTCTGTGGTTAGTTGGAAGGCGACTTTGCAACCTACAATGACATTGTCTACTATGGAAGCAGAGTACATGGCTCTGACAGAGGCTGCAAAGGAGGGAATATGGCTGAAAGGGCTGGTTAGTGATCTTGGTCTACATCATGATCAGGCTACTGTGTACTGTGACAGCTTGAGTGCAATCTGCCTAGCCAAGGATCAGGTCCATCATGAGAGGACTAAGCATATTGATGTCAGATATCATTTCCTGAGGAGTGAGAGGAGAATCCAGGTGAAAAAAGTGGGAACTGCTGATAACCCCGCTGATATGTTCACCAAACCTGTTCCATATAGCAAGTTTCAACATTGTTTGGACTTGCTGAACATCAGAGCTGATTAGGTCCTCTATGGGCAGTCCCGAGAGTGGAGGGCGAAGTCTACTCATCTGGCACTGTAATGGTGCGTCTGGAGTTTCTGCTTTGAGGATTCAAGTCAAGGTGGAGATTTGTTGGTATGCCTTGAATATGTATTAGCCGCTTCGATAGGTTAGTACGAGGATCTCGCTGCCCGGTCAGCGAGTCGGGGGGTCCAGGGGGGCGGAGCGCACCCTGGCCTGGGGGTCCGGGGGGGTAGCTTGTCTCTTTATTGGACTGCTGTTGATTTGGGTCGAATTGTGTTTTGGCACAGTTTGTTAGGGTTTAATGGAGACAACATATAAAGTGTCTCTCTTCTCTCTGTAAACATTAAGTCTGATACAGTGAATCCGCCTCCCGTGGATGTAGCCAAAATTGGTGAACCACGTAAATCTTGTGTCTTGTTATTTTCGTTCATATTTTCCGTTCTTTCTCCATTCCGCACAACACCCAAAATAATTGGAATACTGCTTTCCACTCGTACACAGTAGCAAACGGAAGCACAACCCACTTCAGACTGGTGTAGAACTTAAACCCACTCAGAACAACAATAACAGAAAAAGAAACCTTTTTATTATATTGAACGAAACCAAAGAACTATTGGATATGATATCACTTGCTGGGAAATAATTTCCCCCAAAATCAAGATAACAAAAGAAAGCAGAAAAATGGAACACAAATTTTAACTTGATTCATCAATTTAGCTACATCCATGAACAGACACATATTTTATTACCACAGCTAGTTTATATAATACAAACTCAGAGGGGTGAACTTTAGGCCATAAAAGATGTCTAACAACTCGCTATTACAAAAGCAAACTCTCCCTATTTATAAAGTTCAAGAGCAGTTCTTCAGTTGCTTCCATTAACAAACTCTTGAATAGGACATTAACCAAGCTCACGAATACCTCACCATTAATAGCTCCTGAATTCCTCATCATTGGGCTTTGAAATTTCTCAATTGATTGAAATTTTAGGAGACAACCCAACAATCAACTCTAAGATAATCCGCTCAGCCACCTTGGCAGATGAAGACTTTGCTCATAAACATGAAATATCTTTGTGAAGGGCGACAAATTATATATTAGGATGCTCAATTGGAAGGAAATTAAGTGGCATATTGATGTAGCACGTAATATAGGAAATATGAAACGCTAGAGTTTGCAACATAAATGTCAATTTTTATTGATCATAATCAATATAAGCATGAAAATTACATAAGAATGCCTCTTATATTTCTATGATGCTAAATCTCCTAATGAGAGAGGAAAAATGAAACTAAATTTCCTAATGGAAAAGAGAAAAGGAAGCTAAATCTTCTAAAAGAAGGGGAAAAAGAAATTAAATATCCTAAGGAAAAGGAAAATGCTTTAATTAAAGAAAGCAAACTAGATGACCAAATTAAGGGAATCAAATATTCTAATAAATGGAGCAAATAAAATGTCATCACGCCAGTCCCACTTGTTCATATATACCAACCCTTATGCCACATCAATCTCCCGGGGGTCAAAAAAATTTGTTCCCAAAGTTTCTCGTGCGTAATCGTCCGAATTGTCACCCGTGTAAAAGCGATGAAGAGGACAAGTCTAGTCTCCAGGACTGCCTTGAAGTTGTGCATAACCATGCAAGTTTGTAGGGTTTCAGGTGCTTTTCCATTTCGAGACCAAGTTTGGTGACGATGACTACAATTATGATGTTCTCACAACTTCCGGGGTCGATGACAAAGTGGCAAACTTTATCGCCAAAATTTATCGCCAATGGTGCTTGAAGATTGGAAGATGTTGTGGTGAAGCCACCCATCCTCGCGACTTGGAGAGGTAAGAAATTTTTTCCGGACTACGAGTGCATGACCCACGTGTCTCGGGAATTCCTTGATCTCTTCCTTGACCTCCACATCAACATCACAAATTGGTTCACCAGAGAAATCTTGCTCGACTTCCTCAATCTCCTCCTCGGCTTCCACGTCATCATACTAAATATCATAAATAGGACCACCAAAGAAGTCTGGGTTAACTTCCTCAATCTCCTCCTTGTCGTATATGTGGTTGTCGTATACTACCTTGTTGGACTCTGCTTCGCCATACAAGGTGTTTCCATACAAGGGTGTGTCACACTCTATCTCGTCGTACTCCAACTCATAATACACAGCCTCACCGTCAGTGGCGGAACCAGGAATTTTTTTCAGGTGGGGCTGGACGGACGGTGGCGTCTAGCGGTGGCGGGACAACGGCGATGGCGGCAGCGGCGACGGGCCGCGGTGCAGCGCAGAGCTAAGAGGCGGGAGCTGCTCGGATGCTCCTCCACTCTCCCATTTCAAATGTTGAAGAAAGTCCCAAAATGGGTTTGTCTGACTTGGGTTTTGTATTAGGCCATTTTTTTTGGATTTTGGCCCAATAACAAAACCCTGTTTTTTTTATTCACTAATCAAAATGACATCGTTTGACTTAAGCCAAAATGATACCGTTTTGATGTTTTCTGGCCAAAAAAAGGGAAGGTCCAGCCTTCTTCCCCGACGAATTTCACCAGAAAATCGTGATTTTCGCCGAAAAAATGCGTACGTGCGCGTTGAAGCTCCAGACCCACTTATCACTACTACTACCATGGCACCAGAATCTCAGGTAGGGCTGGAGCCCTACCACGCGCCATGGTAGTTCCGCCACTGCTCGCCGTGCTCCGCCTCGTCATACGCGGTCTCATCGTACTCCGGGATAACCACCGGGATCGCTGACTCCTCACGCCAATTTTCCAGGGCTGCATTGCGCAAGTGCATCGCATAGATGTGTCTACCAAAATTCTGGGCAAAATGGTTGTCGTGGTCATTTTCGGTGTTGGATTCCTCAAAAGGGACGACTTTGGCTGGGTGTTGTGGGAAAAACACAACAACGAGTTGCTCAAGACTCTCCACTTTTTAACGTATTTGTCCAATTTCTTCACATCTATAAATGTATTCTAGATCAGTATCACGATCGGGGATGCCTCCATGGGGTCAACGATGTGCCATGGCATGGATCAGAATGGCTCTGATACTAACCCGATGTAGCACGTAATATCAGAAGATGAAACGATAGGGTTTGCAACATAAATGTCAACTTTTATTAATTATAATCAAAACAAGCATGAAAATTACATTAGAATGCCTCTTATATTTATATGATGCTGAATCTCCTAATGAGAAAGGGAAAAAGAAACTAAATCTCCAAAGGGCAAAGGGAAAAGGGAAAAGGATACTAAATCTTCTAAGAGAAAGGGAAAAAGAAATTAAATATCTTAAGGAAAAGAAAAATACATTAATTAAAGAAAGCAAACTAGATGACCAAATTAATGGAAGCAAATCTTCTAATTAAATAGAGCAAATAAAATGTCATCACGTCAATTCTACTTGTCCATTTATACCAACACTTGTGCACCCTCTCTTATCAACTAACACTATAAAACTCTCTGCGGCTTTGGAAGTTTGTAGGATTCCAAAACAGAATACATCTGAACTGTACTGAATGCTCTCGAACTACTGTTACTGCGGGCGAAAAAGTGCGAAACACACACACACACACTGTTCCTTTCTCTTCTTCCTCTCTTTCTCTGTTTAGCCTGATAACGGTCATTTCCCAGAGTTTCCTCCTGGTTCTGGTCACAAACTATGGCGTCTCCGACGCCTACGCCGCCTCCTATTCCTTCCCTTCCGGTCAATAAAAGCTTTCTTCAAGCTCTTCATTCGAAACCATCTCCTCTCTTAGCATCCCTTCCCGACACTCCGAACCTTCATCCCATTACTGAGTATAAGGGTAAGATCGCCTTTATCCTCCCACTGGAGGAAGGCGATCTCCTGGCTAAGCATTATCAAAATGCTTTGGTTGGAAAATTCAACAAAGGGAAACCTCCTATGGAGACTCTCCTTACTGCCTTCAAGTCAATAAGATTCAATGCTAAATTTCAATTAGGTTCAATTGACTACCGTCATGTTTTGATTCGTTTTCAGGACAATGACGATTATCAGCGTTGCTGGATGAAAGGACAATGGATGATCCATGGATCGATGATGAAGGTACAGAAATGGTCACCAGATTTCTCTCCAACAGCTGAGTCTTCAGTAATTCCGGCTTGGGTAACGATTCATCAACTTCCAATCCATTTCTACAACACTTCTGCTATTATAGGAATCAGTAGTCAAATTGGCAAGTTCTTGAAAATGGATGCCGCCACTAAGGCACTAACTAGACCCTCTGCTATTAAGGTCTGTGTAGAAATTGATCTGTTGGCTCAGCTTCCTTCTACTATTGTTGTAGGAATTGGAAATAAGGTGGCAGAATACCCCATAGAATATGATCAATTGCCCCTTTACTGCTCCCATTGTAAGATAATAGGACATGGTCACCTAACATGTAATTTCTTGCACCCTGAACTGAGAAAAAACAAAACAAAAAAAGGTGAAATCAAAGAATCTCAGGTTAGGAAACCTCCAGTACAGAATCTGTCCAGCTCTGATGTAGGCACTATTCCACAAGCCACAGTGGAAGTAGAAGGAACTTCAACTTTATCAGTGTCACAAAAAAATAAAGATGTTCACAATCAGGAAAAAAATCCGGTTTTAATAATGGAGAATCTGAATCCATATAAAGCTAACCAGTTGAAGAGAAATAACACCTTTTATTCTCTAGATGACATCTCCAAACCAATCACAAACTTCTTTTGGAGAAAGAAAAAACAATCAGTACTTCCCCCTATAGAAGAAACTCCAAGTCACAAAAATGAGGTTTCTATCTCAAATGCCTTCCAATCTTTAAATGACCTAAATGATATGGATAATGTTTCTAAAGAAGATGATATTGTTGACATTTTCCATGAGTCACTAGAAATACAGGATATAACTGAGCAGGCCATCGAGGAACTGGTAGTGTCAACACCAGATGCCGTGCAAGGTGATCCCTCTGCCCTGGTACCTGTGCAGCCTATTGAGGAACTGGTAGAGACACCAACTGTAGAGGTGCAGGAAGATTTCTCAGTTCATATGGAAAATCTAGTGACAGAATCCATAAATCACCATGATACTCCAGGTAATATTCAAGACAAGGCCTTTCAGGAGGTAGGTATCTCTAACTCTGGAACTAGTGAGAAATGTGAAGTTTCACTGACACAAAACAACAAGGCTAAAGTTAGTAAACAAAGGATGTTAAGATCATCACAAAAAGCAACCCCAGCTAGTTTTAAATGATAAAATACACCAAACATGGTAATATTTTAGTCTGGAATGTTAGGGGTTATGGTACTTCAATTGATAGATTAAAGACTCTCAAATTGAAACACAAGATAGACATCCTGTGTTTAATTGAACCATGGCATGATAATCAAGATTTGATAAAATTGAAGCATGTCTTAGGGTTTGAAAATGCAATATGTGCTCAGTATGCAAAAATTTGGCTCCTATGGAATCATAATTTCAACATACAGAGTTTACAGGAGTCAGATCAGTTTATTAAAACTAAAATAGAGGACAGAGCTACCTCTTCTTCCTGGATATGTTTTTTCATCTATGCTAGTGTTCATAGAACCTTAAGGGAAGTATTATGGTCTGATTTACAGTCTTCTATGCCTATGTCAGCATCCTTTGAGCCTGATCCATCAGTCTACATAGGTGATTTTAATTCTGTAACATCTGTTACAGAGTACAAGGGTAGAAAGACCACCCCCAGGAAGAGTATGAATCAATTCAATGATTTTATATCTAGTAAAGATTTGCATGAAATACCAAATGTAGGTAACTCTTACACATGGAGCAATAATAGATATCATGATAAGTGTAGGGATTTACAGTTTCAGAGACTTGATAGAGGACTTAGTAACCTAGAATGGCTTGAACAATTTCCCAACAGCTCCATACAAGTCCTAAATAGACTAACCTCTGATCATTCTCCCTTACTGCTTTCAATTCAATCAGCTCTAGAGCAGGTTCCTAGGCCTTTCAGATACCAAGAAATGTGGGCTAATAGATTTGAATTTCAGGAACTGGTAGTTTCAAATTGGAATCTGGGATCTAATTTTAAAGGGATGCATAATCTGGTGTACAAACTTAAAAGACTGAAGACTGTTATAAAAGATTGGAATAGGTCTAACTTTGGCAATGTGAATCAGAATCTTATCATTTCCGAGAATAGAGTAAATGAACTAGAGATACTTTTCCAGCATTCACCTGATGATGCAATGTTAATGGAACTCACAAAATCTAAAGCTGACCTTCTCAGAGCTCAAAAGAACATAACATTTTCTTTAAACAAAAGGCTAGGCTTAATTGGATTAAACATGGGGATGCTAACACTAGTTTCTTTTATCATACCATTAAAGAAAAAAAAGCACGATCAAGAATTTGCAAAATTAAGGATGGACTTGGTAACTGGATCTCAGATCCTAAATTGATCAAAGAGGAAGGAGTTAGGTTCTTTCAGGAATTACTTAATCAGGATGTACCACAAATAGAAGGAACCTATCATAATCACTTTCTTAAGGAGATTCCTAAACTCATTACAGAAGAACAAAATCTGTTACTTCTCAATCCTTTTAACATACAGGAACTGCATTTTGCAGTCTTTAATCTTAACAAATCCAGTGCTCCTGGCTCTGATGGATTTTCAGGTGAATTCTACACTCACTTCTGGGAAACCATCAAAGAAGATCTCTTGCTTGCTGCAAATGACTTCTTAATAAATGGTAATATCCCAAAAGCCATTTCAAGTACATGGCTCACTTTAATCCCAAAAAAGAAAATCCCCATAACTTTTGCTGACTTCAGGCTAATCAGCTTATCTAACTTTGTTAATAAAGTTTTTTCTAAACTGATTTTGGAGAGGATTAAGCCTTTAATGCACACTCTGATCTCTCCTGAGCAGAGTGCTTTCATCAAAGGGAGGGATATCTCGGATAATGTCATTTTAATGAAAGAGATGACCAGATTATTGTCTAGGAAGTCCAAGGTCAAAAACCTGATAGTTAAATTAGATATGCAAAAGGCCTTCGACAGGGTCTCCTGGTCTTTTCTAAATTCTATCCTACTAAAAATTGGACTCCATGGAAAATTTGTAGCACTCATAATGCACAACATTGCTGCTGCACACTTCTCTGTTCTAGTGAATGGTGTGACATCTGGTTTTTTCCCTTCCTCCAGAGGCATCAAGCAAGGGGATCCTCTATCCCCTTTTCTGTATAACATTATGTCTGAGGCTTTTTCTAGAAGTCTCAAGAAAATGTTTTCAGATGGTTATTTGCAATATTTCAGTGTCCCCACTACTTGCTCCCCCCTTACACATATCATGTATGCTGATGACACTGCCATACTTTTGACCACCAGGTCAAATGATCTGAAACTTTTTAAACGGTTTTTGTTAGCATATGAGAGTACATCCGGACAAAAAGTAAATTTCTCCAAATCTGAGTTTTTCTTAGCTCAGAACATCCCTCCTCAAACTGTTCTCACAGTCAAGAGGATTTTGGGAATGGAGAAAGGTTCTTTTCCTTTCAAATATCTAGGTGTACCTATTTTTTCTGGTAGAAACTTAAAGGTCCATTACCTTCCAGTTTTAGAAAGAATGGAAAAAATGATTAACAATTGGAAAAATAGATGGCTATCCTCAGCTGGTAGGATCACCTTGATTAATCACTGTCTCCTTTCTATCCCTACTCATATTTTTGCAGTTTTAAGACCCCCTAGGATAATCCTTAAAAAAATGGAGAGAGCTGCTTCGAGTCTATTCTGGGGGAAGGGTGAACATGGAGACAAAAAAAAGTAGAGAACCTGGAAGAAAATGTGTTTGCCAGTTCAGGAAAATGGCTTAGGATTTAGAGATCTACATGCAACAGTAGAAGCTTTCTCTTGTAAACTGTGGTGGAAATTGCAACATAACAATACTCAGTGGGCTTCTCTCATATGGTCCTTACCTGACTCATATAAAAAATCACACACCTGGTCTAGGATTACAAGAATTATAGCCATGGCAAATAGTGTCTCCAGAGTACTCTATGGAGTAGGAGATTGTTCTTTTTGGAATGCAAACTGGTTAGGTAATGGAGCTCTAATTTACAAATGGCCAGAACACATTGAACTACCTTTTACAGATATCCCCCTAAGATCTTTCATTGAGGGTAAATCATCTTTCCTACCACTTCTGGAGCCACACTTGGCTACCAACATTATATATTCCCTGCAGGTGGCTACTTTGGATCATACACACAAAGACAAGCTCGTCTGGACTCCCAATTTGGATGGAAACTTCTCAATCAGGTCAGCATACTCAATTTTCAGAATAAGGAAACCAAGCATCCGAGATTTTTCAAAGGTCTGGACCTCTTTTCTTCCTGGTAAAATGTCAGTCTTATTATGGAGAGTCCTAAATGGTCTATTACCTTTTGACAACATACTTAACAGATTCGGTTTCTCTTTTGCTTCTAGATGCCCTATTTGCATGAATCATTCTGACAATCTTGATCACTATTTTAATTCATGCATATCTTCCAATGCTGTATGGCAAAAGGTCCTCTCCCTGCTACAGCTACCTTCATCTGGATTCAGTAGTTTTAAAAATAGAGTACAATTTCTTTTAGCATATCCAGCTGATTCCAAGATACATGGAAACCTGATTTCTGTTTCCCTAGTGGTTACTGTCTGGTTCTTATGGATCTATAGGAACAAAAAAATCTTTGAAAACACAGCTTTCTCTTCTGAAACATGTTTCTTTGAAATCAAAGGGATGATTTACCAAATCTTTACTGCTCATCAGTTTTATGGTAATATTGAAAAGAACAAGAGATGGATTTTGGCTAATATCATTCCTAAACTTTCCAGTAAGAAGAAAAAACAGATTTCGATTGTAAAATGGCAAAAACCAGATAGAATCTATAAAATAAATACGGATGCTTCCTGGAAAATTGGTGGCCAATCTGCCACTGCAGTGATTGTAAGGGATTGGAGGGGATTCTTGATCAAAATGAGAGTTAATACTTTTCAAAGTTCTGATCCTTTACATGCTGAGCTTCTAGCTATTCAAAATGCTTATGATATCTGTTCAGAACTCTCATTGCACAACTGCATTATTGAATCAAATTGCCTAACTGCAGTCAAGGGAATTATTAATCCATTCCTCTGTCCTTGGAAAGTTTTCTCAATCTGTAGTACACTACACCGGGCACATCTCTCAATTCCTATCCAGTATATCCCCCGGGAAGCAAACCATCCAGCAGATTGTTTTGGCAAAATTGGCCATGGATAACCATCTCCAAGGAGATGTGGATATTATTTCAGTCCCAATTTTCTTTAAAGGTCTCCTTGCCCTGGATATCTCTGGAGTCCCGGGGATTAGAGTGGAAATAAATTAGTTTCCCTCCCCTTTTTTTTTGCTGCGGCTAACATTGCTTGAAGGACTGACTAACATTTTATGGTTATGACTCCTTTTTGTGCTGTTAGTTTCTCTGATTAAGCTTATCACTGAGCTGCTCTTTCGAATATAGATACTGCTGTCTTCCTCTTCTTTTCTCAGGTCTCCGACGAGAACTGATGCTGACTGCGGACATCTCCCGATGCTTTTTGCAGACTGACTGGATGAAGACTGATTTGTCCTCTCAGCTGCACTCTCAGCTGGAAGATAAATCCAGATTCATTTTTTCTGATTTTAAACATACGACCTACGGTCTGAATATCATTGACTAACTGGGGTTTCGAATGTCGACTCTCCGACTCGTTCGTGATATCTCAGGGCTTAGAAAGTATGTCTCTGATTCAGTTAGGCACTTAGACATAATTTTTTCTGATCATATTGTATGTTGGTTCTAATTTGACTCCACTACAAGTGCTCTTAGGACTCTTGATCATCAATCGGATGACTTTTGTAACGAACAACTCATGATTCTATTGCTAGCTCTTTTACGGTTTGGGGAGCCCATAAACATCCCCCCACTAAGGATGGTTATATTTAAAAAAATATAAAACTCTCTGCACCCTCTCTCATTGGCATTTTTTATCAACAACCATTAAATTTAAAAATTTGCAGCAGATGATGCCCTCAAACTCCCAACTATAAGAATCTGTGCGCAATAAAGGCGGCAATAGAAGTACTCAAATCCAGTACCATGAAGTAGCTCTCACCCACAAAACAGACAAAAATTATACTCTGCTCTATGTTACCTCGATTAGTATTTAGTGTCGTGTTTTTAATTTCTAATATCATTAATAATAAAAATTTAACTACACACGTGCTTTTTATTTCACTAATATAAGTACACTTGTATTTGGCATAGATTAAAAATAAATAAATGTATAATAGCTGATAAATGTGGAAGATAATAAAAATTAAATATAGTTAAGAAAAACATAAATTCATCTTCTAAAATTAGAATAACATAAATTCAGAGACAATAATAACTTGTAGAAAAAATTATAGTTTGAAAGTGCTTCAAGTATAAGAGGTAAGTGCTTCAAAATATACTTGTAAGTTTCAAGTTAGGTGCTTTAAATATAACTTAAAGGTACTTCATTAGGAATTTTAAAAAAAAAGGTATATCCTGATGTGCTTCAACTAATATTTGGTGGTGCTTCGAGTTTAAATTGAATATGCTTCAAGTATAAGTTGTAGGTACTTTCAACCAAACTCCTAGGTGCTTGAAATATAACTGGTAGTTTCTTTAATTACAACTTAGACTCTCTATAGTTTGAAAGTGTTTCAAGTATAAGTTGAGATATAGGTTTTATTTAATAGATTTCCAATTCGCCATATGGGGCACCTAAAAGTCTCTGATGTCTGTATCCATACAAGTAAAACTGAAAAATCTTATCCTCTCTAATTTGGTTTATTCTTGAAAATGAGCACTCACGAGTTACACTTGAAACACCAAATTATCTTCATAGCACACACAATTAATAAATGTAGCACCTACGTACAAGTTACATTTGAAACGCTTACAAACACTTGTTGAAGTACCTAAGATTTTCACTCTAAGCACCAATTTATTTTTGTAGTACACACAAATTATAAAAGAAGCATATATGTCAATTGGAAGCACTTACAAGCAATAGTTAAAGCACCTACAAGTTGTACTTTGAGCACCAAGTTGTTTTCGTAGCACACATAAGTTATAAAACCTACAAACTACATATGAAGCACTTACAAGCGATAGTTAAATCACCTATGAATTGTACTTTCAGCATCAATTTTCTTCATAGCACACACAAGTCATAAAATTAAGCACCTACATGTTACATTTAAAGTACTTACAAGAGGTGGTTGAAACACTTGCATGAAAATAAATTGAAAAAAAATAATAACTTCAAGATGCTTAAATAGCGTGTTAGGTTGTTAAATTTCAAAGTATCTTGGACTTCCACTTAAAACCAATTGGTACTAAGTGGAGGTGACCCAAGACCTTATATGTAAGTCATTATCTTTTAAGAAACCGATGTGGGATATGTCATTCAACACACCCCCTCACGTGCCAACGTGGAAACACTCCACGACCCATATCAGGAAAATTTAAAGGGGATCCACATATCGACCCAATAAATTCAACTTGCGCTCTGATACCATGTTTAATTTCAAGGTATCTTGGGCTTCCATCTTAAAACCAATTGGCACTAAGTGGAGGTGACCCAAGACCTTATATGTAAGTTATTATCTTAGTAAGAAACCAATGTGGGATATATCTTTCAACATAGGTGCTTCAATTACGGCTTGTAAGTGCTTCAAGTGTAGTATATAAATTTGTGGAGGTTCTTCAAGTTTAATTTAAACTTTCAATTAAGTTTGTAGGTGCTTCAACTTTAACTTTAGGTGCTTTAAATTTAGCTTGTAGGTGCTTCATTTTTAAGTTGCAAGTGCTTTGAGTTAAATTTGTAAGTGCTTTAAATTAAATTTGTAGGTGCTTTAAATGATGCTTGTAGGTGCTTTAAGTAATTCTTGAAAATATTAATTATAAAGTAAATTGTGTGAAGGTTAACAGTAAAAGATTTGAATTAATTTGATGGTAATATACATGATTAAATAAATTTGATTGCAGCTCTCAAATTATATTCAATTTCCCAAAATCATCTTTATTTATTAAAAAGAGCATCTTGAAATTAGATTTTTTTATTAAATTATAATTTTTCTATAGGTTAATGAGTCCGTATCTTGAAAGACGGTATTTGATGTGTCCATTTTAGATGGTTATTTTAGGCTTGTTAGGATTAGGTTTTGTGCAATTTTGTGCTCTACATGTGGCATTTTGCCTTGAAATCATCTAAGGAGGGATAAAGGCGGCTTTGACGTTTTTATCACTTTTTAGATGATTTTGTGTGACAAGGTGATTTGTTTGAAGACTTTGAAGATTTGAAGACTTTGAAGATTTATCTTTGAAGATTTGAAGATTTGAAGACCTTTACATTTGAGCTTTGTGAAGATTTGAAGAAGTGAAGAGATGAAGAAAGGAGAGCAAAGCAACGGATGAATGATGATCCAGGGTTCTCAGAATTTTCCGAGAAGAATCAGCCCTCAAGAGTGGCACCATTGGATTCCTCTTCTCGAGCACTATAAAATCGACTACAAGAACTCCCGAAACGGATCAACGGTTCACCCGGAGGAAGCAAAACAAAACAGGGCTGGATTTCACTGCTGGTCGTGACTCGCGATGGAACTGGTCGCGAGTCGCGACGACAGCACGAATCCAGCTCTGCAGCAGCGTTTTTTCTCCCCTTTTCCTTCCACTATAAATACCTCTTCACCCCTTCTTCTCCACAGCTTTTGGCCCCTGTTTTGGGCCGAAACCCTAGCTTTTATCTTCTTGTTTTCTTAGTTTCTATGTCTTTTGTTGTTCTAGAGTAGTTTTTGTACTTGGGAGCAAGGATTGAAGCTTCCATTTCTATGTAGTAAGGAGCATTTATATCTATCTATTTGGTGTTTTTGCTATTGTGCTTTTATTGTGCTTTGAATGTTAATTGTTGATGCCATTGATATTGTTGAAAGCTTGAATGAAATACTTGTATGAATTGCTAGCTAGGGTTTGGGGGATTTGGGTTAATTTCCCCCCTTTTCTTGTTAGGAATGTATGAGTATGATTTAGGGCTTTTGATTGTGTTGATGGATTGATAATGTGCTAGACGAATGTGATTGATGTCGAACTCTTCGTCATGTTCGTTTGTGTAGCAAACGAGAGAGTTATATGCTCTTGGATGAATGTGCGTTGCACGTTCATCCAATCTCGTGTAATTGCATGAATTGGTTAAATGCTTAGTCACGGTGTAGTGGTCATAAGCATTGCCAAGCTTGTTGGTTCTTCGTGATTAAATGCCACCAATGATACCTTGAGTCGTGGTCGCGACAACGGGAGCCATTGGTGAGGTTTGACGAGAGATGTCGAACTCACTCTTGCAAACTACGAACTAAGAAGGATAGGAGTTTAGTCTCCACAACGAGTAGTTGAAGTATTGAATAGATGATTTTAACTCATCCTTGAAGCATTTGTTATTTAGCATTTGTGTATTCTTGATGGTATGTTTCACTTCACTTGTGCCACTAGTTGTTTGAGCATAGGGAGTACTTGTATGATTGAATTGGTTAGGTGTTAGGAATGTGACGAATTCCGTAGCTCCTTTGCATGAAAATCTATGAGCGTGAACTTAGAACTTCTTGTGCATAACGTGTTGTGATTCTTGCTAGATGGGTATGTTGATGTTGAGTCATGTAATGCTATATGATAGAATGAGTGAATGATTCAATGACCTACGTTAGATTTGGAAGTGGATATCCATTGCCCCCAAGGCTTTTTATCTTTGTAGTTTTAAAACCCCTTTTCTTAGTTTTGTTTGATGATTAGCATAGTCACTTGACCTTGCTAGTTATCTTGTCTTTTTACTTTCGTAACTTAGGAAAACCAACCAACCAACCCCCCCCCTTTTACTTGCTTTTATGTGTGTGTATATATTTTATCCTAGCATAATATTAACCATTTGTGCTTAGACGCTTAGGAAGATCCCTCTTCTCTTTGGATGACCCCGATTTGCCGCTATCTACCTAGTTGTAGAAAGTAAGCAAAAAGGGCTTATAAATTATCTTTTGCACGGAGGGCGCGACGACCGCCCGCCTGTCAAAATGGCGCCGTTGCCGGGGAAGAGGCGTTTATTTTTAAGTATTTAGGTGTATTTGGTTGTGTATTAGCTAGTTGTTTTTATTTTCCACTACTTGGTGGTTGTTTTTGTTCGGAGTAGGTATTGCTTGAGTTCTTGGTAATTTATTTTATCGAGAATCCTTGCACTATAATTCCAAACTTTTGAAAAAAAAAATTTTAATGGAGCGTCTCACCTTGAGGGAACTCATGATGAGAAGAGAGGCTCAACAAGCAAGGTTTTGTAGGATGTGTCGTTCCGACCATCCTACCGAATCTTGCTCTTTGTTGTGGGAAAAGCACGATGACCGAGAAAGAACCCTTGGTTTTCAAAACCATGGGTACTATGAAGAGTGCTATCAAGAGGTTGGAGATGTTGGTTTTCAAGGGCAAAGTGTTCAAGAGTGTTTTCCATACCCCAACTCTAACAATCCGGAATGGAGTGGTAGTCTGGATTGGTGGTATGAGAATGAGCTGGAAAACCAACACTACGAGCAACCTAGTTGGTCATCACCACCCTATACCATACCCCAAAACCAAGCCCAACAAGGAAGTTCAAGTTTGACACGTGAGGATGTCTTAAATACCATAGCAAACTTGAACTCCTTTACTAGTGAGGAGCCGGATACCCAGCTCTCCTCTAGTGTTGAGGCCATTGATGGGCATGCGAGGAACATATTAGAGGTATTGGCCCGCATGGAAGCTCGTGATTCCGAAAATACACCATCCCAACTTGAACTCGATGACTCGGTGAGTGAGGTCACCAATAAAAATGATTTTGAGTTTGAAAGGGATGAGGAGTTGGTTGTAGAGGATAGAAAAATGGAGGAAGAGGTGATAGTGCTACATCCATTAGCATCGTCACCCCTTCTCCCACCTAGTGAACCAACTCCACCATTTTTGGAAGTTTTGAGGGAAACGAGAGAGGAGCCGAAAGATTATCCCAAGCTCCCTAACCACTCAATTCCCTTTGAACTATCTCCACCTCCATAAAACTTTCCTCTTGAAAGTTTTGTACCCCCACCTCTCGACTTTTGGAAGCTCATGGTGAAGGGGTTCAAGCCTTCACCATACGGATAACATTAGGGTCGTGCCGACGACCTTAAAAATACGGAGCTTCATCGTGCCGACGACGTTAAATAAATTCGGCATTTCTTTTAGTTTTTGTTTCTTAGTTTGTGTTTCTTAGTTTGTTTTTGTCGTTGTTTTGTTTTGTTCTTTTTATGGCATGTTTTTCTGTGATTTTGTAGCAACATGAAGTGCATTGCAATGAAGGAGATGAAGGAACGAGATCAATGAACGAGGGAAGAAAGCTTGGACAGTTGGTAAGAAAACGAAAAAAATTTTAAGCCTGGGATACCCTGCCGTCGCGAGTCGCGATGAGCTTCGTCGCGAGTCGCGATGAACAGGGGAGAAAAATCCACTCCCAGCACCAACTTTCCGCGAGTCGCGATGTTCGTCGCGAGTCGCGATGAGCTTCGTCGCGAGTCGCGACGAGCTCAGAATTTTTGGGCTCTCGGAACCAACTTTCCGCGAGTCGCGATGACCTCGCGATGCTCGTCGCGAGTCGCGATGAGCTTCGTAGCGAGTCGCGACGAGCTCAGAATTTTTGGGCTCTCGGAACCAACTTTCCGCGAGTCGCGCCAGACTCGCGATGGGCCATCGCGAGTCGCGACTAAGAGGTCGCAAGTCGCGACGTGATCAAAAAGTTTTTCCAAAAATTATGCTCCCAGCCTCTACTTTTCGTGAGTCGCGACAAACCCGTCGCGAGTCGCGATGAAATCCATCGCGAGTCGCGACCACTTCAGTCGCGAGTCGCGATAAAAATTCCAAGTTTTCATTAGATCTTAAACATTGCATGATTCTTCCTTCTTCTCCACCCAACACTCCCAAGAACCACCACATCTCCACTCATTCTCAACCATCCGACATATATTGGCATATGAACATTCTTGCATCTTTATAGTACATTTGTTGATTGTAGTATGCCGACTACATCATTGTGATCGTAAGTGCATATCCTATAATGATGCTTGTATACATGTCAATATATGTTGGATATTTTTCATGATTATTCTTATAGTGTTGGTTGAGTGTGATTTGGTTGTTCTTTGAAAATACTATGGTTATTAACTCTTGATGCTAAACCTACTATTACATATCCTTATGTACTTGTGAGTTTAATGTGTTCTTCGTGGTGTTAGTCTTGATCAAACGGCGCCATGGAGACAATGCTTTTCTCGAGGGGTGAGTTCTTCTACGGCATCTTTGCTCACCCGTCCGGTTCCGGCACCTATTTCGGGACCATACAAGTGCTTGGATTGCGCCATATCACCGGCGAATTGCGGAGACACGGGTGTCATTCTACCCCCTTACCTTGATTTTTATTGTTCTTGCCTTATATGTTTTCATTGAGGGCATTGTAATGTTTTAAGTGTGGGGAGGGGTTAGAGGATTCACATGCATGCTAGATAGTTTTGGAATGCTTTTTGCTACTTTTCATTGGAAAAACATGAGAAAAGAAAAAAAATATATAGAAAAACAAAAAAAGAAAAAAAATAGAAAAAGAAAAAGAAAAAAAAAGAAAAAGAAAACCCGCTAAGTTGAAAACCCGAGAGGGCAACTTAGGCAACATTGGGGGCCCGGATAGGTCGAAAGCCCGAAAGGGCGGCCTAGGCAAAAATGAGAGGCTAAAATGTGCGGGAAAAGGTGAGATGTGAGCTAAAGAAACATGATGTGTGGCTAGGATGAAAACTCGAAAGAGCTCCTAGGCAAAATGAGAGAAAAAGAGAGAAAAAGAAAAATTCTAAGATTTCACTCATTTGCCGGCGTTGGAGTCATAAGGTTGCGGTTGTCACATGGATGGATCGGGTAGCTCAACATCTATAGACCTCTTGGGATTGGATAGCTTAGTGGGTTAGGAAACGAAGTGTGGTTATGAAATTCCTTATCTCTTTCTACTTCGTTTTTGGTTGATATATTGGCATTAGGTGAAGCATGTGTTTGAACCTCTTATATGGCTTTAGCTTCATTTTATGTCATTGGATGTTGGTGGATATATTGGCATTAGGTGAAGTATGTGCTTAAACCTCTTAAATGGTTTTAACTTCATCTTGTGTCATTGGACTTTGGGAATATCAATTCTGGGCTTTGAAATATTTTTATGGGTAGTGAATTGATAAGTGGTAGGTTTGGTTAGATTTAGGATTGGGGATGTGTGTGTGAAAAATTCTCATGTGAGCTTTTATTTTGGGATTTATGATATTGAGAGTTTTTGTGAGGCTTTGTTTGGGGGATTAGTTTAGGATATGGCCATATGAATTCCTCCGTGTGCTTGGATCTTTTCTTACTCGAGGGCGAGTAAGGTTTAAGTGTGGGGAGGTTTGATGAGCCCATTTTATGTGGTTATTTTAGGGTTTTTAGGATGTGGATACGTCATTTCCTCCGTGTGCTTGAATCTTTTCTTACTCGAGGGCGAGTAAGGTTTAAGTGTGGGGAGGTTTGATGTGTCCATTTTAGATGGTTATTTAGGCTTTTTAGGATTAGGTTTTGTGCAATTTTGTGCTCTACATGTGGCATTTTGCCTTGAAATCATCTAAGGAGGGATAAAGGCGGCTTTGACGTTTTTATCACTTTTTAGATGATTTTGTGTGACAAGGTGATTTGTTTGAAGACTTTGAAGATTTGAAGACTTTGAAGATTTATCTTTGAAGATTTGAAGATTTGAAGACCTTTACATTTGAGCTTTGTGAAGATTTGAAGAAGTGAAGAGATGAAGAAAGGAGAGCAAAGCAACGGATGAATGATGATCCAGGGTTCTCAGAATTTTACGAGAAGAATCAGCCCTCAAGAGTGGCACCATTGGATTCCTCTTCTCGAGCACTATAAAATCGACTACAAGAACTCCCGAAACGGATCTACGGTTCACCCGGAGGAAGCAAAACAAAACAGGGCTGGATTTCACTGCTGGTCGTGACTCGCGATGGAACTGGTCGCGAGTCGCGACGACAGCACGAATCCAGCTCTGCAGCAGCGTTTTTTCTCCCCTTTTCCTTCCACTATAAATACCTCTTCACCCCTTCTTCTCCACAGCTTTTGGCCCCTGTTTTGGGCCGAAACCCTAGCTTTTATCTTCTTGTTTTCTTAGTTTCTATGTCTTTTGTTGTTCTAGAGTAGTTTTTGTACTTGGGAGCAAGGATTGAAGCTTCCATTTCTACGTAGTAAGGAGCATTTATATCTATCTATTTGGTGTTTTTGCTATTGTGCTTTTATTGTGCTTTGAATGTTAATTGTTGATGCCATTGATATTGTTGAAAGCTTGAATGAAATACTTGTATGAATTGCTAGCTAGGGTTTGGGGGATTTGGGTTAATTTCCCCCCTTTTCTTGTTAGGAATGTATGAGTATGATTTAGGGCTTTTGATTGTGTTGATGGATTGATAATGTGCTAGACGAATGTGATTGATGTCGAACTCTTCGTCATGTTCGTTTGTGTAGCAAACGAGAGAGTTATATGCTCTTGGATGAATGTGCGTTGCACGTTCATCCAATCTCGTGTAATTGCATGAATTGGTTAAATGCTTAGTCACGGTGTAGTGGTCATAAGCATTGCCAAGCTTGTTGGTTCTTCGTGATTAAATGCCACCAATGATACCTTGAGTCGTGGTCGCGACAACGGGAGTCATTGGTGAGGTTTGACGAGAGATGTCGAACTCACTCTTGCAAACTACGAACTAAGAAGGATAGGAGTTTAGTCTCCACAACGAGTAGTTGAAGTATTGAATAGATGATTTTAACTCATCCTTGAAGCATTTGTTATTTAGCATTTGTGTATTCTTGATGGTGTGTTTCACTTCACTTGTGCCATGAGTTGTTTGAGCATAGGGAGTGCTTGTATGATTGAATTGGTTAGGTGTTAGGAACGTGACGAATTCCGTAGATCCTTTGCATGAAAATCTATGAGCGTGAACTTAGAACTTCTTGTGCATAACGTGTTGTGATTCTTGCTAGATGGGTATGTTGATGTTGAGTCATGTAATGCTATATGATAGAATGAGTGAATGATTCAATGACCTACGTTAGATTTGGAAGTGGATATCCATTGCCCCCAAGGCTTTTTATCTTTGTAGTTTTAAAACCCCTTTTCTTAGTTTTGTTTGATGATTAGCATAGTCACTTGACCTTGCTAGTTATCTTGTCTTTTTACTTTCGTAACTTAGGAAAACCAACCAACCAACCACCCCCCCCTTTTACTTGCTTTTATGTGTGTGTATATATTTTATCCTAGCATAATATTAACCATTTGTGCTTAGACGCTTAGGAAGATCCCTCTTCTCTTTGGACGACCCCGATTTGCCGCTATCTACCTAGTTGTAGAAAGTAAGTAAAAAGGGCTTATAAATTATCTTTTGCACGGAGGGCGCGACGACCGCCCGCCTGTCAGTATTTCCATAAATCATGGAAAGATCAAGGTTTAAAGTGCAAATTAGAAGAAATGAAGATAAAAGTTTGAGTTGCATGAATTGGGTTATAAACTTTATAACTACTACATATTGTATAATAAACTTTTAATATTGCAACTAAGACTTTTTTCCTTTTATTTTTCTAATTAAACTTTATCTTTCCATGAGCCTATGGAAAAATGGCCTTTTCCAAGACTTTGCCTGGGTTAATAATGTTTGCATAAAAAATGATAATCATCCTCTCTTCTAAATGAAGACATAATTTAGCTAGAAACAAATATTTCATTAGCTAAAATATAACAAGGTAGGTAGTTTGGCCTGGTGTGTATTAATATTACTAATTAAGAGAAGGAATGGACTAGAGCGTGGTAAATTAATTGGGGCCAAACTAAACACTTCAAAAAATGAATTCGTGAACTCGATGAAGTTGCCATCAGATTAAAGATCAAAGGCCGAGATTTGTTCTCACATAAGATTGTTGTCTCACATATATGGTTCGTCTCACTTGCACCATTTTTTTCTCCAATTGTAGACTTTGATTTAATCTAATCTCATCTATTGATTAATTTAGTTTAAGTTAAATGATGATTAACCAATAAGAATATGAGTGAGTCTCCTGACAGGCAGCATGTCCATAAACTTATGGACAGACCACTTATTTCTTACCTTATATATTGCATTTCTTAAATTACATATAAAATTTAAAATTTTTGAAAATATTTTTTTATATGATATATTTTTATATTTTCACCTTCAAATACATATTATTGCTTGTTTTAACTTATAAAATGCAATATTTAAATTTTATAAAAAAATCACAACATTTAAGGCAAATGCCCTGAAGACTGTCCATAAACTTATGGAAAGGCCGCCTTTCCTGAGACTTACTCTAAGAATATAACTCCTTTTCTTTCCTACCCTTGCGCGTCTCTGTCATTCCTTCTATGCGTTTAAAGCATAGAAGAATGGATTTAAACGTCCCCTCTAAACCCAATCTAACGGTGGCTTTCCCACTGAAGATGAAGTTAATCGTGGGCATAGTAACTTCATCCACGTCGGTGAAATCATAGCAAGTGTCGAGAATGGATCTCGCCGGTGCCGGTTTATACCTCATCATCTGCTGTTTAAAAGCATTGCGAAGTGTAGCAGAAGCTTCCGCAAGTGACCGCGTTAGAACCGTCCCGGAATCAACTATGGTTCTGGTCTGGAAAACCGATGCTTCAACGAGCACCGGAAGCCCTCGACAGTGATGCCGACAAGGTCAACGTAGTAAACCGGTAAGGAGATCGCTGTGTATTGCACCTTCTCGGAAATTCCATGTTTTCCGAAACTCAGATACCCATTTGCTCCGTCGTCTGTGGGGAGGCAGTAGGAGAAGACCTTCCCGTATTTGTTAGCGGTTTGGCTTCCATGGAAGGAAGAATAGGGGACGCACATTGGTTAATCATTTAATTAAAATTAAATTAATCAATTGATTGAGATTAGACTAAATTAAAGGCTAGTATTTGGAGTAAAAAATTGTGTTAAAAAAAGGGTGTTCCCACTATAAATTGTGTTAAAAAATTTAATTGAACTCTTCCTCATACATATATACATACATATATACATACATATGTATATATATATATACTCCGTCCCACTATAAATTGCTTAATTACTTTTTTAGAGTATAACTTTGTAAACTTTGTAAACGTTGACCGTAAATATAAATTAATCTATATAATAAAAATAGTATGGGAGATCTTGTTAGATTCACTTTAACATCTATTTTCTAAATTTCAATTTTTTATGCAACACTATTATAGGTAACTAAAGATATTTACGGTCAAACATGTTCATTAAAAAATGTAAAAAAGTAAATAAACAATTTATAATGGGACAGAGGGAGTATATATAGGGGAGAGTTCACGTGAGAACACACTTGTATGTCTGAGCAAAACAAAAATAATTTGATCGATGGCTGTAATTTGTTTACTCATCGGACTAAATAATATGTGGATCCATTATTGTTGAATCGATCTCTTTCTTATCCTAACTTGGTGCCCAGACTAAATAGTATGATATTCTATGTTTCTCGCTTCGCGTTCTCTTATTCACGTGCATCGTTGCTTGAATTTCATATCCCAAATGATATAGAATAATTGTAAAATACAGTGTTCTAAACGGCGGCGCCTAGGCGGTCCTAGGCGGCGCCTAGGCGCTAGGCGCCACCAAAACGCCCAGATTAGGGCTGTTCGGCGGCATTAGGCGTTTTTCGCCTCTGGGCGGAGCCCAGACCCGCCTAGACCCGCCCAGACCCGCCCAGACCCGCCTAATCGGGTCTAGGCGCTAATCGGGTCTGGGCCGTTTGGTTTGTTTTTTTTTTTTTTTATAATTTTCCCAAACCCCTCTTTGTGGATTCACTACTCACTAGTTTGTATTTGGTAATTTTTGCCACGTGCCTCAAACTTTGTAAGCTTGTATGGATTTCATTTTTCAACTCCAAGATAATATTTCGACAATATATATATTATTATATATATAATATATTCATTTGTGTCTTTATCATGAAATTTTTGTTCTTGTATTGTATCATTTGTATGTAATATAAGTTATTGTGACTTGGGAAATAGGTTTTTATTTTATTTTTAAATATAATTTGTATTATTTTATTAATTATATATAAAAAATAATTAAATAATACAAATCCGCCTAGACCGATTAATCCCCGATTAATCCCCTAGGCGCTAGGCCCCAGCAAACCGCCCGACTAGCGCCTAGCGATTTTTAGACCACTGGTAAAATATGAACATGTGATTTCATTGATTATACAATGGTATAATATATTGACAACATATATAGAATTACAAATGGAAAAAGATTCTATCTAAGGTACAATAATATTGCAGAAGATATTCACAGTATATCTCCTACAATCCTCCTCAAGTCGGAGCATGTGGATCCTGAATGTCCAACTTGCCAAGCAAAGTCAGAAAGGACTGTCGTCCAAGAGCCTTAGTAAAAAAAATCTGTTAGCGCACTGGAAGTACAAATATGACAAGTAACCACATCACCAGACTGAAACAACTCACGAACAAAATGATAGTCAATCTCGATGTGCTTTGTTCTCTCATGAAACACCAAATTGGCTACAATATGAAGGGTTGCTTGACTATCACAATATAAACACATTGGAGTAGCATGGGCAATACCCAAAGAAAGGAGAAAATACTTGAGCCACAATAACTCACAAAAAGCAACTGTCATAGCCCGATACTTTGCTTCAACTGAAGAACGAGAAATAGTCGGCCGTTTCTTCGTCTTCCAAGAAATTGAAGATTCACCAATCATCACAAAATAACCAGTCAAAGATCTCCTAGTAATTGGACAAGGTGCCCAATCTAAATAACATAATGCCATTAGCTGAAGCGAACTCTTAGCTGACAGAAACAAACCTTGACCATGATGACTCTTAAGATAGTGCGAAACCCGCAGTCCATCCGAACAATGTACCAATCGCGGTTTCTCCATAAACTAGGCCAAGGTATAAACTGAATAGCTAAGCTCAGGTGAGTGATGGTAAAATAAATGAGCTTCCCAACCAGACGCCTGTACTGCGACACATCATCAAACAACAGACCATCATCTCGCGCCAAGTTGTGCTGTTGTTCCATGGGAAATCAGTGGGTTTCGCCACCATAACCAAGAATCTTACAAAATATCCAAGATATATATCTGTTGACACAGAAACATGCTATAAGGGCGACGAGCTATCTCAATGCCTAAGAAATACTTCAGGGCAACAAGATCCTTCATATGAAAACAGTAGCACAAATAATTCTTGAATTTAATCATCATCTTAGGAGATGAGCTAGCAATAATAAGATCATCAATATAAACCAGAACGTGAAGACACACACCATCTCATAATAAGAAAACAAACAGTAATTCACTTTACTCTGAACAAAACCAAAGAGGTGAAGAGTAGCAACAAGCTTTGCAAACCAATTTAGAGGAGCTTGTCGAAGACCATAAAGAGATTTGCAAATCTTGCAAACCAAACCAGGCACCGGGAGTGTACAACTTGGAGGCGGACACATGTACACCTCCTCCTCAAGATCACCATGGAGAAATGCATTGTGAACATCCATCTGATCCAAATCCTATCCACGAATAGCAGCAACAACCAAGAAAAGTCAAACCTAACTCATCTTGGCAACAAGAGAAATGTCTTAGTAAAGTTAGTGCTCTCAATCTGACGATTACCAAGAACAACCAAATGAGCCTTGTTGTGCTAAATAGAACCATCTGACATAAACTTGGTATGATACACCCACTTGCATCCAATAGCCTTTTTACCAGGCATAAGAGGAGCAAGAAACCATGTATTATTCCGCTCGAGTGCGTCAATCACGTTGGACATGGTAGCACACCAATGAGAATGGCGGGAGGCATCAGCATAAGTAACTAGATTAGTAGCATCTGTAAGTGCAGCTAAGATTCTAGAATGCAAAACCAAAAATTTATCACAGGAAACATAATCAGTCATAGGGTAATGAGTGCCTGAGGATAGTGCAGCAGGCGACAAGAGATTCGTAGGGGGGATTATCGAGCAAGTAGCAGTGCACATATAATCTTTCAATTTAACCGGAGGCTGATGAAGACGAGTGCTCGGAGGATGAACTGGCTAAATAGACTTAGGCGGAAGCTTAGGAGACAGTCGTGGCTCAGTAGAAGGCAGCCGGTTGGCGGATGGAGATGGCGGCATGTGTGGTGAAGGTATCCATGACTCGGTGATGGATGGGCATAGCTTGGGAAGAGCTGGTCGTTGACCGGTCAAGGGTAGCGGATTCTTCGGAGTCCGAGCTAGTGGCACCGGGACTGTCCGTTTCTTGGAGGATGGTGGCAGCTCCATCTGATCAGACAACTTTGGAATGGAGTCATCATAAACATCAGGTGGTTGTAATGGCAGTGGATCAGTAGGTAACATCTTCGCAGAAACCAGTGCATACGAAAAGAAATCTTCATAAAATTTCACATCCTCGCTGTTAAACATAATATGAAACTCCAAGTCATAAATGCGCTAGGCTTTCTTGTCAATAAGATAGCCAAGAAAGACACACTTCTGACTTCTAGATGCAAACTTATCACACGGCTGTGGAAGATGAGAAGTAAAACACAGATAACTACACACACAAAGATGGTTGTAAGCTGGTACGTGACCATACATGAGATGGTAGGTGATCGACCATCTAACATAGGTGTTGGTATGTGATTGATGAGGTAGGTTTCTGTAAGAATGCATTCTCCCCAGAAGTCGATGGGCAAATGAGTTTGGAAAGGAGGAGCGCGAGCAACATCGAGAATATGCATGTGCTTTCATTCCACATGCCTATTTTTCTAAGGTGTATAGATTGGGGAGGTCTCACAATGAACTCCTTTCTGTAGAAAAAATGTTCTGAGAGGCAGGAATTTGGTTTCGTTGTCAGCCCGAACCCGTTGAATAGGACAGCGGAACTGTGTCTAAACAAGTGCAAAAAACTCCTTCATCTTCAATGGTACTTGAGAATAATCATCAACTATGGTTAAAAATGAAAATTCTCCACTAGAAGAAGGTGAACCATAAGGCCCCCAAACATCACAATGCATAAGTTCAAACAAATTACTAGCCTTAGCATAACTAACAGGGAAACTAAGTCCAGACTTTTTTTCTCGATGAAAGAGTAGGGAACGGTTTTATTAAATTCACTAATATGTAAAGAAATAGTTGAGATAGAAGAAAACATCAAAGAGGATGGATGCCCAAAATGCTGATGCCATAAAGCAGATGAACACACTGATGCAAACGGACAAGGACAGTTGTGTAGACTGTAAAACTCCCAATCTGCGCAACCAATAAACCCCTCCTCACTGTTCATCCGGGCCAATCACTATCCTTGGGCTGATATCCTGGAATACACACATTTTAAAGCAGTTGTTAACTTGACAAAGCATTGTAAGGCCGGATTAACAGAACATGCTTCATAACGACATCTCCAAATCAAAGTTTGCTATGTTCAACAACAGTAGAAACAGACCCGTCATGTAGAATGACATCAACATTATCATCATGCTCAACATCATAAAAAAGATCCTTTTCACCAGTCATATAGTAGGAAGCACCGGTATTTAGAATCCTGGGTAAAGCAGTCTTACCTAACATATTTTCAGAAGGATTTAACTTAGAGAACATGTTTAAAACCGTACTCTATTGCTCCTTGGAAAGTTTCGGTAAAAGGATGACCGGTTAGAATTAGTGATCACGGTGGCAGTGGCGGCCGCTAGTGGAGTGGCGGCGGTCACAGGCTGGGCGACTCCGGTAAACGGCACGCCAAGTTGGGTCAAGGTCTTGGGAATTGTGACAGATTTGGGTTCTGATGCAGGGGGTTGATTCTTAATGAACCAATCCAGATGTTCAATAATGCGGAAGCAAGTAGTAACATCATAACCCTTTTGACCACAATGAGTGCAAGTGAGACTCCGACGATCAACAATGGTGGCAGGCTGCTTCCCTGGGCGGTGATGGCTATCTTCGGACCGAAGAATTGCATCTGACAACGTGCAACAAAAGCCATGGTGTGTGTCAATGTAATAGAATCACGGGGTGAGATGATAGTCTTCTGACGCTCCTCCTGAGAAACAAGCGAGTAAACCTTGTCGAGTGAAGGCAATGGATCATGTGCGAAGATACACTACAATAGACATCACCTATTACCTCGGTTTTCAGGGCTTTTTTCCTTATTTTTTTTCCATAAAAACCGAGATAAATGTGGGTGAAGTAAAAAGTATACTTTTTACCTCAGTTTAAAACCGATATCTTTCACCTTGATTTTTTTAGTGACGTTGGCAAATGTTTTGTGCAACATCGCTCATAGCACTAAGGCCGACAATTGGATACTAGAGCTGCGACATCGTTTAGCATGACGTTGGCATATAAGGCGAACAACGTCGACTATACCAACAAAACATGCGATGTGAGATGAAAGTCTGCGACATCGTTCTAAAGAATAGCGACATCGTGCAATACAGTGCACCCATGTCGTGTGCATGCTGACGTGTAACGGTGGATAATACAGCGTCATTTTGAATGTCCGATGTCCCAAAAATAATTTCATGCCGATTCTACATGAGACGACGCTTATATGGTGCACTAGCACCGGTAAGTGCAACATCACAGATAAATCAGGGAGAAATTGTTTTGGTTAAATATTATAATATTAAATATTTGATGAAACAAACAATCATTTGTTGATAGACATTACATGTTATTTAGTATTGGATTACTCTAGAAATGGTTAAACATCATACAACAATCAATTGTCATTAAATTCATGTAGGAAAATTAACAATGACATGTTAAAATCCACAAATTAGCTATAACATATATTACAAATACATGTTAATATATATATATATATAATACATAAGGTTGATATTAAATTTAAACATTAAAGGTATTGAACCTTCATATTGTCTACGTTGTAAGGCATTAACATTGTCAAGGTGACTAGTGAAATGACAATTCATCCATCTACAGTTCATCGATAACTCTCGTTGTCCTATAACACCCAATACACATGAAACAAAATTTATGTTAGAATTGGGCAGTCCCGAAATAAAAAACACATAATATAGTCATACTTAGATGACTTGAATGTCAACTTGGAAAAAGAACATATATTGGTAAAAGCAATGTCGCAAACTATAGTAATTGATGTCGCTAAGGCCGACCTTAGTGCGACGTCAAACATTCAAGACATTTCAATTTTGTTTATTGACATGTGCATCGTCGGTCTTAATTCGGTTGTATATCACAAAAGCCGACTTAAAGTGAATGACATCGCACATTCATATTGTGTTCATAAGAATAACTAATTATTGTACACAATTAGCCCTAATCTAAGCATTTTTCTCATTCCTTACAAACATGGCATCATCTTGGAAACAAAAATAATATACACTATATAACTGTAACACAATCATCATACATCATGAAAATATACAAGTTTTGATCAATGAGAAATATAACATATAGAAGGTATGGTAATTAAATTGCTAAATTAACATTGAATTTATGGAAAACTACCTCAATTAATTTGAACCCGGAGATGCTCCATCATCAGACACTTGTTGATGTTTGGGAAAAACAAATTGATTGAGCTCTTGAATTGTTGTATTAATGGTGTGAATGGAGAGGATGGTGTGTTTTAGCTAGGGTTTGGAGAAAGTGTGTCATACATGAGAAATGGGTAGTGGTGCTAATATTAATGACTTAAAATTTTTGTTGGGGGGAAATTTTGCTTCAAATTTTTGTTTCCGGTTGAAAATTTCATTATGACCGAGATCAGCCTTTGTTCGGTCATGGATCCACATTAGGCAACATAACCGCGACGTCGCACACGAGGGCCAATGGATAATTTTTGAAAAGTGTCGTAAAATACTCTGTGTTAAGATTGGGGCCCATTCTGTCAACCCTTTTAATCCAAGATCGAAATGACATTGCCATGAAAATATGAATAAAAAATGTTATCTACAAATTTGCATTTGGACTTCTACCACTTTCTTGGAGGGACCTAAGTGTAAATATTAAAAAGTTATCTAGTGGTCCCAAACTCGATTCTGGTCGTCTGAAAAAGAAATGTTGTCATCTCTAGTCGAACTTATAATAACCGAGAGTAACAAATAAGAAACTTCTCGTATTCCACATAGTCTTCCACAAGTTGTTCTAACTGACCCCTTGTATACTTACAAGTAATCATCTAAAATTTACTCTAGACCACGTACTAGCACTTTCTAAAATATGATGGACGAAATTTTATTATATTTTACTTTCATAAAAAAATCAAGATAGGAAATTTCATGTGATTTTTTGTAATGGAAATTATCGTTCTATAACGCTTATCTTAAGGGTTTTAATGGAAATACTAATACAAATGACAGACGATTACCCCGTTCCATTGATCTGTTTATGCCTAAATCGGAACATCTTGGTCCTAACAATGTGAATTAGATTAGGGTATCTCCAAATTTGCATTTCCACTTCTCCCATATACGTGGAGGGACCTAAGTGCAAAAATTAAAAGGTTGACCCGTAATCCCAAAAGTGATTCCAAACATCCCGGAAGGAACTTTTGTCATCCTTAGTCACACTTATAATCCTCGAAAATGATAAATAAATAAGCATGATCCAACGGAGACTTCCAAGCCAAGATCTTCCAACTAACCCCTTGTACACTTATAAGTAATATTCATCTAAAATTTACTCTAGACCACTTACTAGCGCTTTCTAAAATATGATGGATAGAATTTTATTGTATTTTATTTTCATAAGGATCCAATAATAAGAAATTTCATGTGATTCTATGTGGTGGAAATTATCGTTCCACAATGCTTTTCTTAAGGGTATTAATAGAATTACTAATACAAATGACAGAAGATTTTTCCCATTCCATTGATCCGTTCATGCCTAAATCGGAACATCTTGGTCTTGACAATTTGAATTAGACTAGGGTATCTCCAAATTTGAATTTCCACTTATCCCACATTCGTGGAGGGACCTAAGTGCCAATTTATTAGTTGACCCGTAATCCCAAAAGCTATTCCAAACATCCCGAAAGGGACCTTTGCCACCCTCATTCAAACTTATAATCCTCGAAAATGATAAATAAACAGGCAGGATCCCACATAAACTTCCCAGCCAAGATCTTCCAATTAACCTCTGCATACTTATAAGTAACAATTTATAATTTACTCTATACCACGCACTAGCGCTTACAAAAATTGATGTCTGAAAGTTCATTATCTTATTAATTCATAAACATGCAAGGATATGTAATATTGTGTGATTCCTCTTTGAGGGACCAAAGTGTAAAAACTAAAAAGTTCACCAGGTGTGGTATAATCGATTCCGATGGAAACAAACATTAATAAAGTTCACGGACAATTATAAAATTCAATAAGTATTTGTAATATACTATAGAGCGTTATTAAGGTCAATTATATTTTTTTATGGTCAAACACGGGCCCATTGGTTACGCTAGTGGGCTCAAATGGCGAGGCAAAAATCAGAGTTACCAACGTTGGTCATATGACAGCTATTATATCGATAGGGTCGATTAAAGTGCGACTTCGTACTAGCTGAGTGGATTTTACAAGGGCTCTTATCGACTATATATATAGAGCCCACCTCATAAATTATTTCAAACTTTTAACTTTTCCTCGAATTAAAACAATCTTTCAACCACTTTTCTCAAACGTATGGTTTCTAGATTCTTTAGATTTCTTTCAATTTCGTATTTTTCATAGACATTGTTATGTATATGGTGTGATGTGTTCTCTATGTTTTTTATTTTGATGTTCCTATGGAGTTTAGGGTCTAATGTTTACTCATTTCATTCCTATCTTTTCGTTCATTTTTTTGTCCCCTACATTCGTTTAGAATCTGTAAATTCTCTAGTTTTATGCTATTTTTTTATGTTGCTGCCCAATTTTTATGCGACGTTGCTCGTCAGTAGTTCCCACTTCACTCTATGCAATTGTTGTACAATGTTGTACTTTCATAGTTTTACTCCTAATATTTGAATGATGCGTTGCACTTATCTTGGTTAACCAATCGGATATACCGACAGGTCTGGGATGTTGTATTTACATTTTGGCTCAAACAATTAATTGAACTGATTTGAATTGGACCAATTTCTATCTATCATTATACATTTCATCCGTGACAATATGATTGTCAGGAATCATGGCTGGCGGCAAAGGTTCTAGTAGTCGTGTACCAATTGAGGTGAGCGATATTTTGTTTAGAACGTAAATTCTTTAATATTTTTATTTAATTATTACTAATTTTATTGACAAAATGTAGATTCATAGCGATTCGAATGAGGACTGTATGCAGACTTCATTTGCGATATCATACCGCATTTCGTACGTACGTTAACCCAGGAGATCTTCGGTTGAATTCCAATGTTGGTAAGTCCTCCCATTTTACACATGTATTTTATTTTTAACTAAAATTTTCTCAAATTTATTTTCAGAGATACTAACTGTGTTTTTCTGTTTATAATTTAGTACATCCCCAGCCAAATCGAGCCACTCCTACCAAAGTTGAAGACGCATATTTTCTGGAGGTACCGTGGAAGAGAGTATCACATCTGCTACTTGGGGAACAAGAGGCTAAAACCCTGACCCCAAAGGGTTTTAGCGAGTTTCTTCATGCAGATGACCTAAAGGTTGGGGACATGCTTTATTTTGAGCTGGTTGATGGTTCTGCGCCTATAGTTTTCAATGTCATTGTCCTACCCTATTAGTACTTAGAATTTGTAACAAATTTTGACAAGCATCTGTAACATTAAGACTATTTTGTAGAATGTAATGTTTATCTAAACTAATCTTGAATCTATTTGTTCAAGGTTATTTTTATGTTATTGAATCATTAATATTTAACTTACCTTATGAAACCAAAATTTTATGTTATGATCATACATAAAACTATAAAAATACTTGTATGTAATGATTATTTTGTTTCTACCATTTTATGTAATAGAAAATATTTGTCATCACAAATCTTTTTTATTATATTCAAATTGTTCATCAACTTTTTCCTTCGGTGGTGGACTGAAACGGTTACACAACCAAAAAATGTCATGGCGCCGTATTTTAGTGTTTTACAGATGAAAATATTCATACTGCTCTTAGCAAGCTCATTTAATATGGTATAGGGCTTAAATATTTCTGCCTAGTTCGGTCGTTTGTAGACTCAAGCGATATGGGTACGGCGTTTCACCAACCGAGGCGGACAACACAAGGTCCCGAAAAGGCGACGTTTCAAAACAACTCTAAATAATCAGTTTAAAATTTTCATTTCCAAGTTTCCTGCAAATACCAAGAGTCTCTCCATCCCTTTCCTCTTCTCCGTTGACAAAGGTATGATTTTCTACTCTTGTAGTGCCGAAATTTTGTAATTGTTACTTCACCTTGTTTAATCTATGCTTTTTTATGGGTTGTATTTTTGGTTTTCTAGTTCTTACTCAGATTTGCTAGAGTGTTAAGTTTTCTTACATGTAAAGCTAGTTACTATGTTCTTTTTTGTTTTAGGATGTTTTTGTGTAATTTTGTCTTCTTAATGCATTTTTTTCTGGGTTTCTGTATTTTTCCCATTGCCGTCTCTGATGTATGCGAAGTCGGTCTCTAGTCGCACGCCATTCGATTTATGTATGAGATGTCGCACATTCTTATTTCAAGTTATGGATAATTCGTTGCAGTCGTCTCGATTTATCTATCAATAATACCGATGTCTTTGCGACGTCACATGTAGGCATGCATTTAAGTAAACTTTAAATTTATTTTTGTGACCTCGTTTCTTCATCGGTCATGATATCGGTCTTGCTGACTCACCAGTGACGTTGCTATTACATTTCGACTAAGCCACCGGTTCAGACCGACATGTTCCTGCGACACATGGTCGACGTTGTTCTTATAAGGATAGTTTGCCCTAAACATGTTCACTTCATATTCCAGGTATTTTACCATTTTACATATATAATTACAAATACATATGCACTCTTTATCAAAATTATTATTTTTTGTTTTAATAAAGTTTAATGCACAATGGAGAAAACCTGTGTTCGAGCTTTAAATAAGTAGCGCATCATATGATTCTCCTTTAAACCCTTTCCGTTCTACAGTGTTTTGTTTTGCAGTTGAATAAGTTGATATCGAGGCAATGAATACTCGAGCTTATCTTGAGTTTAGAAAACTGGAGGAAGTATCCTTCTAGTCGTATTCAGATTTTTATAATACACTACTGGAAAACAGGTACATAAGCACCGGTATAAATTGCTTAGCACATGATACCGGTGCAAATGTACACAATTGCACCAGTAAAAATCATGTAAGCATCAAGATCGGTGCTTTTGAATACAAATGCACCGTTAAACTGTCAACCGGTGTAGATTAACCCTGACTTTGCACCGGTAGTCTATGTGTAGGTTGTTATGTCGGTGCACTTGCTCTCTATTACACCGGTACTGGATTACCAGTATATACCAGTTGTATTTTGTTTACTACTTAGGCCCCAAAAGTAAAAGTTTTACACTGGTAATATGAACTTACCAGTGCATATATCCAACAAACCCGCCAAAAGGCTTAATATATACACCGGTCACATTGTGTACCGGTGTAGGAATTACATACGCACCGGTATAATATTAATACCAGTGTATAAACTCGCATTAAATTCTTACCCACCACCTTTTTTTTGCGGGTTAAAAATGGGATTTTTGGGATAGGTAGTTCATTAATGGTGTTTTTTGGTAGATGAAAGCATTGAATGATCTTAAATGAAGACTCTTGAAGGTACCATTTTTTGAATTACATTTATGGATATTAATGATTTCATATATGGTTTTGGTTGGTAGAGATATATTTGTTGTGTGTTTGATCATTTGATGGTAATTGAGGAAGAAATGTTGATATTAGTTTGTGATTTGTTCTCAAGGTTGATGTAGTTATAATGCTATGACTATTGATTTTTATGATACTGGATATGTTAAGAGTGTTGTAATTGTAATGCGGAATATTGGTGTATGTTGTGCATTTATGATGTTGCATAATTATGGTGTTGTCATGAAATTCTATTGTATTAAATGGGTTAAAGTTTGATTGTTGGACATTTATTGATATGTAGAGTTGTATCGTGCAATCGAGAGGCGTAAGCATGTGTGTGCCAACGTTAGTAGGGTGAGTGATGAATATATTATGTTCGTGGACGAGTTCTTGGAGCATGCATTTAGTCATGAGAAGTGAATATTATGTCCCTGCCATGATTGCAGAAATCAAACTCGTACTGATAAGAAGGACATGCTGAAACTCCATTTGTATAGCCGGGGGTTTGCAAAAGATTATGATGTGTGAACCTTTCATGGGGAAAAATCACCACCGGAAGTGAGAGATAGTAGTGAGGGAGAGTGTTTTGGGGATGCTATGCTGGATGACATGTGTGAGGAGGTTGTTAATTTATTTAAAGGGTGGCCCGAGGTTTTGACTATCTTCCTAGGGGAGAAGGATAGACCATTGTACCCCAGTTGCAAGACGGAAGACACGGTCATGTCGAGTTTGATACTAGCATGAATAAATTGTTTAAGTTTTTGAATGAGAAGCTTCCATCCAGAAATGGGGTTCCGGATAACCTTTATGAAGCTAAGAGAATTTTGTATCCGATGGGATTGGAGTATGAAAAGATACATGCTTATCTGAACGATTGTGTTTTATATATGGGTGACCTAAAGGATAAAATTGTTTATCCTGTATGTAATGTGTCGTGTTATAAGAAGAACAAAAATGTGGGTGTTGGTGGAGAGCATGTTGTGTCGATGAGAAAGTGGGTGCCCGCCAAATGTATGTGGTACCTTTCGATTATTCTGAGGCTGAGAAGGTTGTTTAAGAATGATAAGGATGCAAAGAACTTGACATGGTACATTGATAGGGGAGGTTGTAAAGATGATGATATGATTCGACACCTGGCTGATGATGAACAGTGGAAGAAATTTGATATGATGTATCCAAAGTTTGCATCCGAACCTATGAATTTGCGATTTTCTTTGTGTACTAATGGTATGAACCCATTTTGTAATATGTCCTCAAAACACAGTTCATGGCCGGTTATGCTTGTCATTTACAATCTCTCCCCGTACTTGTGCATGAAGAGAAAATATGTGCTAATGCAGATCATAATTTCAGCCCGAAAACAACCTGGAAATGACATAGACACTTATCTTGCTCCTTTGATAGAAGATTTGAAGGTACTATGGTCGGTTGGAACCTTAATGTTTGATGGTTTTAGTGGTGAAGAGTTTATAGTAAATGCGATGCTTTTTTGTACCATAAATGATTTCCCGGTATATGGTAACCTTTTTGAGTATGTAGTCAAGGGTTACAAGGCTTTCCCAATTTGTGAGGATGAAACATATTACCATCAGTTGAAAAATGGGCGTAAGACTGTTTATTTGGGTCACCGTAAATTCCTGCCATTGAAGCACAATTTTTTGGATAACACGGTTGCATTCGTTCATGGGAATGAGAGGAGAAAGACACCCAAACCATTGGCTAGTGTAGCCATTCACAAGAAGGTGAATAAATTGACTGTTTTTCTTGGTAAGAAGTCATCCAAGGGTGGGGATCGTAGACGGACCGGGGAAGAAAAGGTCAATTTTCTTTGATTTGCTGTACAGGGAGAATTTGGAGGTTCGCCATTGTTTGGATGTGTGCACATCGAAAATAATGTTTGCGAGAGTCTAATTGGAATGCTTCTAAACATTCCCGGGAAGACTAAGGATAACTTGAATGCGAGGAAAGATTTAGTAGACCTTGGTATTTTGTTGAATCTGGCACCGGAGGTAAGAGGGAAGCGAACGTACCTGTCTCCCTCTCCTTACAATCTGTCAGTTGCTGAGAGGAGATCGGTGTGTGATATCATCCAAGGAATGAAGGTACCATCCGGTTACTTCTCTAATGTTAGTCGGTTTGTGAATGATGAATTTCATCTTAATGCTTTGAAATCACACGATTGTCATGTCCTTATGCAACAACCTTTTCCCGTTGCGATTCGAGGGTGTTTGGATAAGGAAGTTATATTTTCATTTATGCACTCGTGTTTCTTCTTCAACTCGATATGTATGAAAGATATTAGTCGGAAATAGCTAGATGAACTAGAGTGAGAGGGTGTTGCTGTTTTATGCCTTTTGGAGAAGTATTTTCTCCCATCATTCTTTGGCATCATGGTGCACCTAGTGGTACACTTGGTTAGGGAGGTACGTATATGTGGGCATGTCAGAATGCATTGGATGTACCCCTTTGACCGTCATATGGCTGTTTTCAAGGGTTATGTTCATAATCGTAGTCGGCCTGATGCCTCCATTGTTCATCAGTACATCACTGGGGATATAATTGAGTATTGTACATCAAACTTGGTTGGAAAAAGAGTGGTTGGTGTTCCAGGTGGACCTCACTGCGGAAGATGAAATGTGACTCTGGTCTAAGGGTACGCTTCATACACCCTTTTACGCTGAGTTGATGACACTTCACCTGTATGTATAACGTAAAAGTAGCGAGACTGTAAAATATGTTTAAGAGAGATAAACATCCAGTTGTTGATGTGATGCCTTTCTCTGGGGTGATTGAGGAAATTTGGGAGTTGGATTATGTAGAGTCAAGGTTTTTGTATTCAAGTGTCTTTGGGTGGAACATGGTTCCGTTTTTGTATTTGAGAATCCCATGGGCTTCACGTTGGTCGACTTTAATTGTGTAGGATATGAAGATGATAAATTCATCTTAGCTGCCTATGCATGAAAGGTTTTTTTATATCAAGGACCCTTCAAATGAGACATATAATGTGGTGCTGCATAGGAAGAACTTTGGGAGGTCATCGTCGTACCTCTCAAAGTTAATATTTATAAGCCCTAAATACTTACTAACTACAACTAAGTAGTTAGCTGCAAATCAGGGTCGTTCACAAAGAAGAGGGATTTTCTTAAGCGTTTAAACATAAAAGGGTGATATTATGCTAGAAGAAAAAAAAAATATATATATATACGTATAAGAGCATGCAAAAATGGGGGGGTTAGTTGGTTGATTTTCCTAAGTTATAAAATTAAAAGACAAGATAATTAGAAAAGTCAAGTAACTATGCTAATCATCAATCAAACTAAGAAAAATGGGTTTAAAACTACAAAAGACAAAACCTTGGGGGGCAATTGACATCCACTTCCAAACCAAATGTAAATCATTGAACCATTCACTCATTCGATCACATTTGTTACCTATGGGGAATGTTATCACTTCTCATTCGAAGATCAACATTCATTCCTTCTTAGTAGTAATGTGCAAAGACAAACAACGACCATTTGCAAACCTCGTTGACAATCACTCTAGGCAAACAACACCATATAGATATTTCATCAATGGCATTATACACGAAGGACCATAGATTTGATAACAACAAACATTCTACCAAAGACATAGCCATTTAACCAAACATAGCATTCATTAGGCTAAACCTAGAACAAACCACATTTAAGGTTCAACCTTTCATTGCATCTCTAGGATAACTATGAGAACAATCCACATTAACATACTTATCTAGCAAGAATCACAACACATTATGCACAAGAAGTTCTAAGTTCATGTCCTTAGATTTTCATGCAACGGAGCTAAGGAATTTTGACTAACACCCTAACACTTCAATCATACAAACTCTTCCTATTCTCGAACAACCTATGGCATAAATAAAGAATTAAGAACACATGAATGCTAAATAACAAAGGCTTCAAGAACGAGTGAAACAATCTATTCGCTACTTTCACTACTTGTTGTGAAGATAAATCTTCCATCCTTCTTAGATAGTAGTTTGCAAGAGTGAATTCGACATTTCTTGTCAAACCTCACCAATGACTCCCTTAGTCGAAACCCGAATAAGAGTATCCCATTGATGGCATTGAGCATGAAGAATCAACAAGCTTGGCAACACTTATAAACACTACACCATGTCTAAGCATTTAACCAATTCATGCATTTACACAAGATTAGCCAAGAACGATCGACATTCATTGACTTCTCTCATTTGCTACCTAAAACAAACATGACAACGAATTCAACATCATCACATTCATCTAGCAATTATCAACACATCAACATCATTACGAAGCTCTAACTCATGCTCTTACATTCCACATTAAAAGAGGGGAGAATTAGCTACTTTCTCCCAACCCTAACAAGTAATCATACAAGCAATTCATATACTCAAGCTTCCAACAACATCAATGCCATTAACAATTCACATTCAAAGCTCAATAAATGCATAATAGAAAAAGCACTAAATAGATAGTTATGATTATCAAGACATAGATATGGAAGCTTCAATCAATTTCTATCAAGATTAAACTAAGCTAGATAGTTAAAAGACATGATTAACCTACAAAAACTAAGAAAAGAAAGAAGAGAACAACTAGGGTTTGAACCCAGAAAAATGCAGGAAGAAGAAGAGGTCTGAAGAGGAGAGGATAAGGTGAGTATATATAGTACAAAAAAGTAAGAAAGTTTCTAGCCATACGTCCATCGCGAGTCGCGACAGGTTCATCGCGAGTTGCGACCCAGCCTAGTTTCAGCATCTTGATTTCTTTCTTCTTTTTGTTTCAAGTCCTCCTCTTCACTTCACTTATCTTCAATTCTTCAAGTCTTCAAAAGCTCAAATACAAGTCTTCAAGTCTTTAAATCTTCAAAGGTATCCTTTAAAGTTTTCAAAAAAATTAAAATCCTCTAGAAAAGTAATAAAAGTGTAAAAGTCTCTTTTAACTCTCCTTAGAGAATTTCAAGGCAAAATGCCACATCTAGAGCACAAAAGTGTACAAAAGTGAATCCCAAAAGTCCTAATATAACCATATAAAATGGGCATATCAAACCTCCCCGCACTTAAACCTTACTCGCCCTCGAGTAAGAAAAGATTCAAGCACACAAAGGAATTCATATGTTCACATCCTAACTAATATTCCCCCAAATCAAAACCTCACAAAAACTCTCAATATCGCAAATCCCAAAATCTAAGCTCAAATGAGAATTTTTCACACACACAACCCCAATTCCTAAATCTAACAAAACCTACTACTTATCAATTCACTACCCATAAAAACATTTCAGAGTCCCAAATTGAAAATCCCAAAGTCCAATGACACAAAATGAAGTTAAAACCATATGAAAGGTTCAAGCACATACTTCACCCAATGCGAATATATCAACCAAAATCCAATGACATACAATGAAGTCAAAACCATATAGGAGGTTCAAACACATACTTCACCCAAAGCCAATATATCAACCAAAATGAAGTATAAAAGAATCAAGAATTTCATAACCATACTTCATTTTTCAACCCGCTAAGTTACCCAATCTTAAGAGGTCTCAAAATGTTGAGCTACCCGATCCATCCATATGACAACAACCTTATGACTCCAACGCCGGAAAATGAGTGAAATCCTAGCATTTTCCCTTTTTGTTTTTTTCTTTCTCTCATTTTGCCTAGGAACCCTTTCAGGTTTTCATCCTAGCCACACATCATGTTTCTTTGGCTCACATCTCACCTTTTTCAGCACATTTAGCCTCTCATTTTTGCTTAGGTTGCCCTTTCAGAGTTTCGATATATCCGGGCCCCAATGTTGCCTAAGTTGCCATCTCAGGTTTTCAACTTAGCGGGTTTTCTTTTCTTTCTTTTTTGTTTCTTTTCATTTTCTATTTTTTTTCCAAAATTTTCAATTTTTCAAGAAAACATTTCTCATGTTTTTCTAATCAAAAGTAGCAAAAAGCATTCAAAATCAAGCTAGCATGCATGTGAGTCCTCTAACCCCTCCCCACACTTACAACATTACAATGCCCTCAATGTAAACATGTAAAGCAGGAATACTAAAACTCAAAGTAGAGGTAGATTGACATCCGTTTCTTCGCATAGTTGCCGGTGATACTGTGCAATCCCATGTATTTGTATAGAATTTGTCCCAAAATTGGTTTCAGAACCAGAAGGGGGAGCAAAAGTGCCGTAAAAAAACTCACCCCTCGAGCAAAACGTTGTCTCCTTGGCGCCGTTTGATCAAGACTAACACCACAGAGAACAACATCAAACTCACAAGTACATAAGGATTTGTAATACTAGGTTTAGCATAAAAAATTAAAAAATATAGTATTCTCAAAGAACAACCATTTTTGTACATATGTTATGTAGAAAAACGGAGGAGGTACTCTGTTTTGTACATATGCACCAGTACTCATACCGGTGCTAGATACTTTGAAAAATATTATGTTTTACTCCTAGGTATAAACATGGGAAGTTGTTTTCCATTTAAAGCAGCATAACACAACTGTTGTTTTGATGAATTTACACCGATATACATATCGGTGCTGGACAGTTAGAAATTTTTTTATCGTGTTCCTCTCGTGTCTAGACATGGTAATTATTTTTAACATTTAAAGCAGTCTAGTGCAACTGCTTTTTTGATGAATTTGCACCGATAAAAATACCGTTGCTGGAAAGTTATATATTTTTTAAATTTTTACTCTCGGCTGAATTGTTTATGCATTTAAAGCAGCCTAGCGCAGCTGCTTTAGGCCAAATCTTACACTGCTATATCTAGTTTACCGGTGTAAAAAATGGGATTCTTTAAAATCCCTTTTAGATTCCCATTTCCAGAAAAGGGGTTCAGGATCTATCACTCCATACCATCTCCTTTAGTAGCCATATTTTTTTAAATCCAGTAAGGGTGCCGATAGAGTCAGGTAAATCACTTCAATACCTTTTCCATATGATTAATTAGCATTGGGATCTTAACTACATTCATTGAGAGCGTGACAGGATGAATACCTTGAATTGCATGTAAGGTGTTTGATAAAATGCTTCAATGTGTTTTTTAGGAAATGCCCCCCAATTCCAATTTGAAAAGGATACGCCATTCACCGTCTCTTTCTTTGCCAAAAGTGTCGCCGCACACTTACCCGGATGGTACCTTTTTCTCCTATGAGGCTAGGTTGGTTAATGAATTGTACAAAAGGCACCGTCATCACATTGAGAGAGGTATTGAAGCATCTCCCCCATTTGAATGAACCATCCGCACGGTTGGGTGGGAAAAATTCTGCGAGACACCGCAGCCATTTAACCTGAGCATTGTAAGTGAGTTTTATGCAAGCTTGAAATACGGCCCGGACTATAGTCAGGTCTATTGCAGAGGTAAAACTGGCTCTCTCACACCAGAATCTATAAATGGTTTGTTTGGGTTGCCCGATGTTCCAAACGACAAGGACGGGTTTCTAGCACTCCATTTTTTTGGTGATGACAGCTACGTTCTACAACAACTAATTGAGAAGGAGATCACTGGGGTAGTAACTGGGCCAGGTACCAACATTATTGAGCTGGTCAAGCCAGGTTGGAGCAAAATACCTAAGAAGACTCTAACTCCAGAAATGAATGGGTGGTATCATTTCGTGGGGTCTAGAATCCACCCATTCACTATGAACACAGAAGTCCACAAACTTTGCCTCACCTTCTTGTACGCAATAAAGAAGGAACTTCGATGGAATGTTGGTCATCAAATTTGTCCAATGTTACAGAGGGAACAAGAACAGACGGTATCTTATGCCTATTGCAGTATCATCTATGCCCTTTGTTCAAGAGCGAGTGTTAAGTCCTGTCCACATGGCGTATTTGGGCAACCAATAGGTAAGATTTGTGTAGACTCCTTCTACAGAGAAACATCTGACATGCATGTCCCTACTATTGAATCCAGAGTTGGTGCATTGGAGGTCGGTGTAGCAAACTTGCTTGAAGAATCAAACTTTCAAAGATCCTAGTTCGACCATATGGCTAAGGTTATGACATATCAATTTCCTAATACCGTGGAAGCAGTTGGAAATTTCCCTACCTTCCACAGAGGTGATGTGGAGGACATGGATGTTGGTGTAAGTACCCGTTATGGTGATACAACAAGAGAAGATTATGATGTCGAACCATTTTCTCGTTATTACTTGTAGGAAACTTGTAGTAGTACCTAATAAAGGAAGATTATGTACCAAATGTTCACTTTGTTGCACTTAGGCTATCTGACACTTCCCATTTCGATAATAACTTGGCCAATGATGGGATGACCTCAAAATGTTTACTCTTTGTTGTTGTAATTTTTCGTACCGTATTACTCTCGACTGGTATAAATTGTAGACCGATTGCAGTTGGCCTTAATGTTTACGTTAGCCACGTCTATGTGGTTTATTATATTACATAAATTGTTAGAATAAGAAAGAACAATAGGATTAGGAGCTATGGAGGTCCCCCATATAAATTTGTGGGCAATAGTGCTGTTTTGGGAATTATAATGCCAAAATTCGTTGTTGGTTTTACAAGTCTTTCCATAACCTTGATGTGACTAGAAATGCATGAAAATGATTGTAATGTATTGAATTGCATATATGTGGAACCAATTTTTCCTTTCGACGCTTCCAAAATTCTTGTAGGGACTAAAGTGTAAAAAGTAAAAAGTGTACTCGTTCATCGAAATTGAAATCCAATCGAACTAGATGGTACCCCAAACATCCATTTTGTATTTCCAAGTTTCACATGTGGGGACAAGAGCGGGTTTGGACCGTGTAGTTAGTCTGGAAGATATTCGGATTACACATTGAAACTATGAAGTAAACCTTTGTCATTTACTCTACAACACATACTAGCGCTTTCGACCAAATCACCACCTGGATACAGTTATGTTGCAATTATGTTTAAAGCCTAAAATATGAAATTTGATAATTTATATAGTGTCCCAACATATTGAAATCTCATGTTACATTTTCAGGAATCTAATCGCAAGAAATGTAGAAAATCAAATTACCAGGTTCGAACTTCCCCAGGAACTACAGAAAAATTACTTATTCACTATGGTGTATCAAAAATAATTTTGTGGCCCACGTTATAGTGGTTTTAGGGGTGAAACAAAATGTGTGGGGTCAAAATGCAAATGTCATAGAATAAAACAATGCTTAGTATAGTCAATGTATGGGGCCCATGCGTAGTCAATTTTAACATGAAAAAATTAGTACAATGTTTAATTACATAAATTATGCATCAATTTGAATAATTGGAGTTGCGATGGAAATATTGGGGGTAGAAAATTAATAAATAGAAATATTGAATTCATGAAAAGAAATAAACTTGTACACCGGTAAGTTTACAAATAACCGGTGTATAAATTCAAAATTTTCACGCCGAGCACTGAATTTATTTCAAATTTTTGTTCTTTTTGATGGCGGGAAATTTTTTACACCAGTAAATATAATCTACATAATGGTGTACAAGAGTTAGAAATATTTTTAACAAGTTGCTTTCGGGTCTGGCAAAATATTATTTTAAGCAGTCTCGCGCACCTGCTTATTTTGCATACGTACACCGGTAGGCCTACTTGGTACCCTGGTATCAATACCGGTGTACAACAGTTAGAAAACGTTTCAACAATATGCTCTTGGGTCATGCAAAATATTATTTAAAGCAGTTCCCAGCAGTTGTTTTTTTAGTTTTACACCGGTAGCACTACTTTGTACACCAGTTTCCATACCGGTGTTTAACAGTAAGAAAGTTTTTCAACTAGTTGGTCTCGGGTCAAGAAAACCTACACCGGTATTTATCCTATTACTGATGTAAAAAAGATGGGTTTGAATTTAAAACACCTGCTTCTTCCGCCCATAACCACCATAACTCAACCTCTCCTCATCAAAACACCTTCAATTCCACTTCGAAAACTGCCATCTACCACTTTCACCCTTCAATTTCCACTACATTCAACCACTTTAACTCCTCATCAATCTTTATAACTCCCCAACACATCCCCTCATTTGTCCTATAAAAGGCTGAAAAACACACAACCCTTGAACAACACCGATGAGAAAAAAACTTTCAAAGCTTTATCCAATTAGTTTTTGGTAGACTTCAACCGAAAGGAGAATCAACACAATCATTTCAACGGTGAAGGTAAGTGATACGTGTTTAGTTAAGCATGTGTTTCAATATGATTTTCTCTTCAAACAACCATTCAAACCCTTATGCACAACACATGTTTAACAAAATACCTCTACGAACAAAAACCTTTCATTTTGTAAAACTTGAAATGATTCCCTTGAATCGGATAAATTTTTGAGTTTTTGGTGAAAATATGTTGTAGTATTTGAGTTTATCAGCTGGTGACAATGTTGATAGTCACATTAGGCAATAGTGATACATGCTCGGTTGTAGGTAGATTTTTAGAAACCAATAATATTGGTATTAAGTTCTATCAACTTCTATTGGGATTTTTGGAATCCAATAATAGTTTTATCAAGTTCCATGTCTTGTTCATTCAAGTTCTATATCATGTTATATCAACTTCTATGCCATATGAAATGTAGTTTTATTTACATTTTTTTTTCAATTTTGTTATTGTAGATGCCTCCAAAACAGGGGAAATTAATCAACAAGAGGAAGCGACCAGTAAGAAAGAAAAAGGAGGAGGTCAATGGGGTCGATGATGAGGTTGGTTTAGCGGAACAAGAACCTCCTCTAAAAAGGATACCGTTGGAGATACAGTTTGAGGAATAAGCAACGTAACAACATGATTTGACTAGTGAAGAGGAGGAAGAACCCGCGCCACATGGTGATAGGATTACAGGGGATGAGGGAGAAGATTCGGGTGAAATGGTGGCCAAACCATCACTTGGAAAGAGGAAGGGAAAGGGAAAGAGCACTGTCAAATCAAGGCCAACTGTTAATGAAGCGGACAATAACTTGTCAATTCCTGGAAGAAAAAATGGAGAGGGATGGGACAAGTTTGAGATCAAAAGTTATATGAGGAGATGAGGAACTAGCATGTGCCAGTCTGTGATGATTGCAAAGCATAACAAACCAACTCCTGTTGCGTTTGAGTTTTGTGGAGATCAGTATGCATTAAGAATTAGTCAGCGTGGCATGCTTATGGCAATTACACTTTCTGGCGTCGCATCAGATTTGGCCATTACGAACACTGGTGTGATGTCCACGAAAATGTGAAGGAAGATTCATGGAAGGATATTTTGGTAAGTCTCTCTAGGATTAAAGTTTATCCAATCTTTGTTTTAGTATTTTCATAGTGAAGACATGATTAATGACATGCATGTTCATATGTTTCATTTCAGGAGAGCTTTACAATTTAAACCCTGATGACGGATATGCAACTTCAAATACTCAAGAAGGATTGTACAGATAGGACAAGAGACCAACATAGGAACTGGAAGACAAAGGTAGAAAACAAGTTCATCCATGAAGTGGACACATGTATCAACAAATCAAGAGTGCCAACATGGGAGAAGTACAAGTGGATGGAGGAAGACAAATGGCACTTGTTTGAGAAGAGGTTCAGAAGATCACACCGAACGTTATAATTTACACCAACATCGACAACTTAAATTAATTTTTATATTGATTGTCACAATATTATTAAGGACATTTGCTTACCTATGTGTTTTTTAGTTGAAATTGAATGAGCTGAAAGAAAAAGGGACATTGGTACTGCTGCTAGGTGAATACATCCTCATCAGTGCCACCAAGAAGAAGGATCACCCGGGCAGGTACAGGGGAACTCATATTGGTCTACCCACATCGGTGACTATTCCTCATCTTTCTTGTAGCAAGTGTGGTAGTAGTTCCTCAAGCAAGTAGACTGCCCAGAAGTGACCATCTAGTGATCAACCGGTCATGAAAGCCATGGTATTCTACCTCGAGCAGTTGGTGAAGGGCATTGCATCTTCAAGTGGTGTTCAGATTCTTCCAGGCCTTAACGATACCTAGAATTTTATCGAGAAGGTGATGGATGACATGACTTCAACTTCTACAAAGTTTGCCGAAGAGCCCAACGATGGAGGAAGAGATGAGGAGGTACGCCTTCATGAATACATATTGTTTACATTGAATTACACATCTTAAAAATAATGATAACCAATTTATCAATTTACTAAACTTGTTTACGAACAAGATGGAGAACGCATGACTATGTACATTAAAAAAATATTCGGGAAGAAGAAAATGGTCGCCCATGGGTTGTGACAGGTATCTCGTCGTTGGGATGCCCAACAAGGAAGTGTTGTTCGTGTGAGAGTATGCGAGCTAGTCTACCGTCTAATGGCGGGTTTGTCCTTGGCGGACAACCACTTCGATAATGTTAGAGAGTCCATACATAGCATTTTGGATTGGTTGGTGTCTTTGATAGGTAAGGAAGATGAGTAAACAAGTGACATCGATGACGACAATGCCGACATGAATATGGACGGCGACGACAAGGAGGTTATGATTCTCACCATGGACGATGAGGTACATTCTTGTAACACCTTATTTTTTAATTCATGCAATTACATTTACATGACCATATTCATTAATCCGTGAAACAGGGTGTTGCCGAGAAAAAATCCCATTCGAGCTCTAATTTCAGGCCATCAGTAAGACCAAAGTTTAAGAGGCTACCAAAACAGGTGCTTCACTTAAACGCGTACATTTATTATTCATTGACTAAGATAGTTCAATTCTACATACTTAAGTAATAAATTCATATAATTTTACATCCGCATATTATCAACAAATGGGACCTAACAGATTGGCCCATCATGGTGTGGTTCATACGGAAAGAAAATGCCGCTATCCTGGAAATGATAAAGAACAAGAACTCTATGTTCTTCCTAGTCCTCAGACCATTGACATCCGCATGCCATTACACATGCAGTATTGGAATAGATGTTCTGGTCCAGTACGGGAAGGGACTTGGGAATTTGCGTTTAACGACCTGGATGGATAATGCGCAAATCAATGTGTGGATGGGGTGAGTTTTAGACCTCACAACATTAAGTGAAATTTTGAAACAATTAGTATTTCATTTTATGTATCATTAATGTTACAGGCACCTCTGGGAGCAAATATGGAAAAATAATGCAGGACGCATCCGATTCCACCCTTGCAACTGTGAGAACTAGTCCGACTTTGAGCAGGAGGTCAAACTTCGTTCCGACCTCATATGGGATACAATGAAGGCAACGGATGCTGAGTTCTACATTGTCCCTTACATTAGAATGTAAGTATTTGTTCCCGGATTAAAAATTTACATATCAAACCTATTCTATTGCAGTAAATCATTACCCTAATTTCTCGATAGCGATCATTGGTACCTCATTATTATCCATCCCAGAACGGAGGAGGTTTTTACTTTGGACACTTTGACATGGTGTATCAAAGTTCTAAACTTGTGTGGACTCAGGGTCATTTCCATTTATTTCAATCAATCAAATATAAAGTCATAGTTTTGTTATACACGAGAAGAAGTCACTATTTTCACTTACTTTCTTTACAGGCTTGAATGCTTATACCATGAGAAGAAAATGATAGAGCTACAACCCGACTACACTTGGAAAATCAAGAACATTAAGGTGAGTCATTCTGTCATTTCATCCCACCATTTATTATGTTAAAAGGTTAGTAATGCCATTTACCTTTCCTGTGTAGTACCAAACCTAGAATGGTTCGTGGCAATGTGGGTAGTCCATCATGCTCTTCATGGAAGAATGTTTTAATCACCCAGAGACAAGCAACATCTTAGAGATAAAACTTACATCTCCAAATATGTTCTCATAAATTTTGATTACACACAACATTTTTCACTAACATTGTAACTTTGAAATTAATAGATCTTCCCAGAGGGAAAAGGGCCTTACCATGTGTACAAAATTCAAGGTATTGCTGAGAGATGGTGTGGGGCTTGGCTCGATGAGTACCAGCATCAGGCGAACACTACGTTGAAACTTCAGGATGATAAGAACGACATAAATAGGTTGATGGTTGATTTTCTGTGGTTCATGATATTAGATTTCTACTGTTTGTGTTTGGTTATACTATAGTTGTGTGGTTTTTTAGATTGTTTCCATTCATGTTAAAGATACTCCGCATATTCATCGTGTTCAATAATATTCCCGTGTTTTACGATCAATATTTTATAAAGTTTTTCCATTAGGTGTTCCTGGCTGTCGTTGCCCCGGAAATGATCCAGGAGGGACCACCGGAAAACAAATTGGGCATTGCTATTTTTCTCATTGTATAAAACGGTATAGACTATAAGTACTGGGGTAAAAATCAAGTGCAATTTTAAAATTTTATTTTAAATTATTAAAATATTACCGGTGTAAAAATTACGAATGAAAAATTAATATCGGAGCAATTAGATTCCTGGTGCAAAAAAATATTTCTATTACAAAAAAATACCTGTGTTATAATTCTTTTCGGTGTAAAAATTTTAGTTTTAAACCGGTTTACTTTAACCTTACCGGTGAAAACATTTTACACCGGCGCATCTCATTGTACCGGTGCAATTACTATGTGCCCCCCTAAATTTTCAAAATTTTTACACCGATTGCAAAAACCGGTGCAAAACTTACTTCTACACCGGTTCATTTTACCGGTGCAAAAAAATTGCATTTTTACACCACTATACTTACGCACCAGGAGATGAAGTGACTATAAGCAACTAAAGTATGAAAATTTTTCCCATCGATGGACCCATTTCCCATCAATGTCTCGACATCTCGAACTCAAAAAACTACAGCGGTGTTGAAAACATACCTTAAGCCCCCTCTCTATCTCCCACTCTCTTTTTCTTTTACTCGGATATCTCATCTCAATTCTAAGAACGAGAAATTTCTTGATCTGGCGCTACAGTAATGTGCCTTGGTGTAAATAGGGATGACGCATTTGGCAAATGTGTCCTCTCGTTATTATTAATTTAAAAAAAAGAGAAAATAGAGAATGCATTTGAAGAATGCGTCCACTCGTTATTATTATTTTTTTAAAAGGGAAAATAGAGGAACAAATGTGTCCTCATCATTTGTAATATGGTTTCAATTTTGTGAGGGAATTATAAAATTGTAAGCTCGTACATGGTATTACAAATCAAAACATTTGAATGTCAACATGTTAGAAATAAAAACATAAGAGTTAAGAAATTCAACATCCAAATCACGAATCTAGTGTACGATCATATTCAAAAACCAAATTGAGAAAATCTAGAGTATGAATAAATTAAATGTAGATTACAAGGAATATGATCTCTTAAGTGGTGGTATCTTGGATTCTTTGAGGGCTCTCTCATATGCTCACTGCTTCCGCTCAAGGATCCATACATGCTCTCTCAATTGGGATACCTCATCACGAACCCATTTGTACACCCTCTCCATGGCCTTCATAAATATCGAACTGGACTCATCTACAAAAGAAAAGGATAAGCTATTAGAATAACATAACAATTAATGATATAATGGGCTTTCTTTAAGAATGTAGTGTAATTTCTTTACCTTCTTTGATTCTACTCCTCTTGCTCGTTTCAACAGTTTTTGGTGTCTTGTGATGCCACTTGTGATCCACTAATACCCACTTTTTTCTGCATAAAATATTTTTTGTCGAAGTACTTGCAGGGTTTTCCTCCCCACTTAACTCCAACCCCTCCACTGTCTTCAAAATAGAGGTAATCAAGTTTCCATATGAAAGACTCTTGATTACCTTCTTTGAGGTACCAACCAACATCATATGTGATAGAATTCGGTGATGTGTCCAGATTTGGGAATGATTGATCTAGCTATGAAGTCCCACCCAATATGATCGTCGGGGACTAGGTGTTCCAAGCTAAAAGATCCTGGCCTTCCTAGATCATGTGCATTGCGGTGAAAATACCGCACATTACATTCTCAAGGGTCTATCCTAGGATATTAATCGTTGTTGTTTCAAGGTCAATTTTTTCCACTCGTCTAGATAATATTCTCATCATCAAGATGCCACTCTCCCCTATGGTAAACATCACCTAACAGACCATTCTCTCGTTGTTGATATAAATCCTCGGGGCCTTTATGAGGACAATCAATTATTTTGTTTACAATCCACGGGATAAGCTCTACATTGAAACCATTGACCTTAGTCCCATAAGAACCACCTCCCTCAATCTCATGCAAGTTGCTATAAAATTGGCAAACTTCATCAAAAGAAGATGGTTAATTCATCATCAATAGGACATATTAGCCTTCTAGTTTTTTTGGGGTCTGCTAACTCTATGGTATGGTGAACATTAAGGTCTAGCATGTAAAAATCCATCAATTTGACACTACTCTTTAAATTATTGTACCTATTTTCTGATTGAAGATATACGAACCTTCTCGTGTCATAGCCAGGGTCCGTGCCACGTCCAAGTCCGCCTCTAGTTGATTTAGGACCCCTTACATGAATCGGAGCACCGGCATTTGATGTTGACATTATCACCCACCAAAAGTATACCTTGAAATATTTGCATTTTTGCCGCCGCCTTCGGAAATCTATTGAGGGGTTTGCAATTTGTGTTTTGAAGAATTGTAATCACGTTTTTTATATATGGGATAGGCTTCCGAGCTTAGAAGTAGGTCTTACCTTTGTTAATAATTTTTTCCACTTGGGTCAGAAAGAAGAAACGAGCTCAGAACATGTGTTCCTAGCTCATAATGAAATCTGTCGGCCAAAAAAAGAAAAGGAAAACAAAGAGTCACTCTCACAGTTTGGGATTAGATTTGAACAAAGATCTTGGAACCCAAGTTCTGAGCTTGGAACCTTGTCAGTGATAAAAAAAATGGCACAACAAGGTCAGCATATAGTTCAGAATCAGATATAACAAAAGATTTTGGAACCTCTATTCCAAGTTCAGAACGTTGTCTGTGACCCAAAAAAATAAATGTCACAACAAGGTCAGCATTAAAGTTCAGAATCAGATAGAACAAAAGATTTTGGAACCCTTGTTCTGAGCTCAGAACTTTATCTATGAACAAAAAAATTAAATGTCATAAAACGGTTAGCATTACAGTTCAGAATCAGAGAGAGCAAGAGATTTTGGAACCACTGTTCCGAGCTTGAAATGTTATCTTTGACCAATTTTTTTTAAAAAAATCACACTAGGTCTGCATTACAGTTCAGAATCAGATAGAACAAAAGATTTTGGAATCATTGTTCCGAGCTCGGAACGTTATCTTTGACCAAAAAAATTAAATGTCACAACAAGGTCTGCATTAAAATTCAGAATCAGAGAGAACAAAAGAGTTTGGAACCATTGTTCAGGCTCAAAACGTTACATGTGACAAAAAATACTAAATGCACAACAAGGCTGATGCTTACAGTGTTGGATCAAAATAGACAAAATATTTCTGAACCTTTGTTCCAAGTCCGAAACACTATTGTTTAAAAAGTGTACTAAATTAAAAGACATACTTCCGAGCTCTAAATTGTGTCTGTCAACATTATTTGCAAAGACCAGATTATGTTCCAGATTGGGAACCTGGTTGGAAACTTTGGTAACATAAACTGATTTGACATTACATCTATTTCTAATCCACATATAAACAACATTTAACTCCATAACAACTATATTCGTTGTGCCAAATATCATTGGTATAAACATTTCCACAAATAAAAAATTGTATGAGTTTTTAAAAATATCGAACTCGACAAACTAAAAAATTAGTTCAAATCAGTCATAAACTAGTACAAATTCAATGCTAATGATAAAATCTCAACAATTCCATGTCCACAATGATCATGCTATCACTTTACAAAGTAGTCACCATCTATTTCAATGTTGTAGTTCATCCCACCAATTTGCAAACTGGAAGACTCGTCACCAATGCCACAATCCTCCTCTGCAGCATCCTCCTCCTCGTCATCACTATCACCGCTAAAGTACTCGGGTTTGAAATTAGCCTTGGATTCACCGTTGTTGAGTTTGATGTGCAGGCATGTGGAATCAACAAATTTGTTATGACATGTTAATGCTGCTGCCACTTCATGTTAGCCAAACTAACATCCTCCTTGATGCATGCCAAATATTTTTTTGAATGTCTCCATCCAACCCTTATTCTCACATGAAACATTAAATTTATGAGCACAAATATAATACTTTTATAACCATGTAATGAAGAGGAGGTGTACAAGAAAGTTAATAAAAGGATTTATGTTTAATGTACTTACGTGATAAAAATCCCTCGACCTTATCCATTGATGCTTCCATTGCTCGCTTAGCGGATTTGGCAGCTTTCCATGGAATTTTTTGAGCTCGCCACTTGTTGGTTTCATCAAACATCAAATGCTTGTGATCAAACCTAGCCTCATCGTAGTATGCCAAATAGAGTGGTTTGTCGACAAGGATCACTTTCTATTTCTTAATCAAAGAAATTATCAAACCGCCATATGGGAGATCTTTCTTCTTCCCCTCAACCACCTTAAGAATGTACATCAAAATGGTGTACCCGGGATTTAATTTCACCCCCACTAAGACGTAGTAGAACAACATCAAGTTCCCTATGGTCGACTCACACACATGACCACCCAACAGGAGGATATTCTGGCAAATTCACTCATAAACTAACCTATGATCAACACTAAAAACCCCCCACATCATACTTATCAGCTTGCCTTGCCACTTCCCCTATACGACCAAAATATTTGTGAGCCAAATCAACTGGGCATAGAGGGGTGAGTTCACTAACAACAGACCAACTTTGTTGTTGAAATATGTCAATTGGACCCTTACTGCCATCATTCGGAGTAAGTTTTCTAGGGTTAGTGTACTCGCAACATAAGACTTCATTTATGCTAAATTTAGTAACGGGAATAGTTATGCCATTTACCATAGTGAGGTCTCTATTGTTTCTACACTTTCTTAAATTAGTGTAGAATTGCAATACCATGTAATAATGGACGGGTTCTTCCAAGTTCACTAACTTATCAAAACATGAGGGCTTAAAAAAATCAATCAAATAACCCAGCCCCAGGGGTTCAATGTCCGCACTAGCAATAACCATAGGATTGCTACATATCCTACTTTTAAATTGAACGTACCTTGCCTCCGCATTGATATTGAAGAATATGGACAATTTCCCCAACTCTTCATTTGGATTATGACTCCGTGTTGATGCGTCCCCATATCCAACTCTGGAACATCCACCTCTATACCTTGGCATGTTGAATTTGGAATTTTGGTTGATTGAAATCCTAGGGTTTGAGTGTTTGAAATTTTAGGGTTTTTGACTTAGGTAGATCAAAATGATTTGCATGTGCAGTATTTGTTTTATAAACAAAGACCAAGTTACAAGTTCGGAACTTGTTCTTTTCTTGGTAGAGAAGCATCAAACCTGTTCTGAGTGTGTAACCCAGTTCCGAGCTCGGGTTTTTTCAAATAGGCATCTAGTATCCTTTCCAGAAAACTGTAAATTCCCTCCTATTTTTCCCTCAAAACCCCTCCTCCCTTCATCCATCTTTGATCCCTTCGAAATTTATTCCCCTATTCTTCATCTATGCTATAACTACATAAAACCCTACTAAATATATCATGTACACATCCAAAGGCCTAGGGTTTTACAATGGGTAAACCATGGGTTAGGGTTTCCAAGTTCATGAGTGTTCTTGGGTAGTCAAAGAAAAATTCACATCCAACTTTTTTTGGATGAAAAGGTAAACATTTCACAGTTTCCTTTGTTCTACTATATGAATTCTATGTAGGGTTATTATATCTTGAAATTTCTATGATGTTAATGTATTATGTTTTTAGTATATTTATATGTTATAAGCATACAAATTAGACTTCCATTTGTTAAAAATAAATCCCTAGTTTTTTATTGTGATTTATGTTGCTAGGTAGTATAATGTCCCAGAAGAGGACTCGTGATGAACATGTGCGTCCAATAGGTGGACATTCACAAAACCTAAGCAGTGATGACGATGAAGAGGAGGGGTCAGAGGCTGGAGGGTTTGCTAGAACACATTGTAGAACATTAAAAAGGAGAATGGCTAGGAAAGAATTAACTTTATTGATTTTCAACAAATCCGGAAACTGTATATCAGAGAAATGAGCTAAATGGTCTAGTTGGATAGGGAAGGTTGGTAGAACAACGGTAAACATTAAGTATGATAGTTGGCACGAGGTTCCAAAAGAATAAAAAGATGTCCTATGGACGGAGTGCAATGTAACTTCAAAATTGAAATGATTTAACTACAAACGTAAATAAATAATATCCTACTTTAATATTTAATTGTTAACTTTGATTTCAATCAACGTAGAGACCATTTGAGTTTGATGCCCCGGATATGGACGATTTAAAAAAGAGGGAAACGACCATTATGGCGAAGAGTTGGAGGGAGCAAAAATAAACCTTACGTGAGATTACATTTTTTCTAATAGGAAAGGAGATCGTCCATGGTTGATTTATACACATATTCAACCCAAAAGTTGAGAGATCCACAAGAGGTGAGTTTTGGAGAATGATGAAAATGTGAGCCCAAATAAACGTTGCTTATTTTTATTTTGATACAATATATTTGATTTATGTTATCTAAACACTATTGCCCCAACATATATAGGGTAGGAGGAGTGAAAAACAATGATTTTCAAAGGAAGACAAAACCCCTCTTTGTAAGAGTCATGGTGGATATGGATTGGTGGCCCTTCAGTTAATTAAGCAACATTTTGAAAAAGGATGTCCAATTAGAAATTAGCAGAGGAAAGACCGAGGAGGAGGCAAGATCATCAGCAATACCCATGGATGAAGAAGATATTGACCGGTGCGATCTATTCCTGATTGGCCGTCAAAACAGTAAAGGTGAATACAATAAGGGTCCCACGCGAGAAATTGCCGAACAAGTGGTAAGCACCGTTAATCTCTTTTCCATTTAAGACTAGAAATCCTACAAAACAAACTAAAATGTTTTATTTAAACATCCTGCTTAGGCTAAATTTAAGATCGAGCAATTCATCGCCAAGGGTAAGCCCGACATCCTCCGCGAGGCTACTAAAAACCATATCACCCGGCCCGTGCAAGAGGTGTTGGATCATTCTTATCAAAAAGAGACATGTTCGGAATTCTCCGATCGTACAAGAGGGCTAAACCATCTCGGTTTCATGTCTTGCAAGTGGATGTGCTGGCACGAGACAAAAAGACCAAGCAACAGGATATCTTGATCTGCAAGTTAATTGACACACCGGTCTCCCCGTACCCAAAATATTTAGCTAAATTAACACTGGGTAGGACTCCGCTTTCTAGAGGATTGCGCCATTCACCGAGAGATGTTGAGGTTAACCACAAACCTATTCTACCTCCGCAAGGAGATAAAGTCAATAATGTTGACCTCGCCATCATGCCCGTAAAAAAAGGTCAAATTTTTATATCTATAATCATATTCAATTTCATTTAACTTGATTTGTTTGACATAGTTATTTTTTTCCATTGTAGACATCACATTTGTGTGAGTTGTACATTGATTAAGTGGAGAATGGACGATCCACGTCGCATATGGTATTTTGCACGAGTCAATGAAAAATCATCACTCCGTACCAATTCGAGATGAGATATGTAGAGTCTCACTGGAGAAGCCACTAGCCCTCAATGCCCTATTGCCAATTGCAGATGGCCACTACAAGCACGTGGAAACCGCCAAAGGACTTTTTCTCCAATGGCTTGATTGCTTAATCTATGTGGACCCTACAAAGGATGGTCATTTGAAGGTCAAGCCTAAAACAACACCCGTAACAATTCATGAAACACCGAAGAAGGCTAAGCCCACACTCACAAGGGCACAAGTGTTGAAGGATTCATTGTAATTTGTTAGAGTCTTGTATGATTCGATTGGCGAACACTAAGTCAGCTCAACCTACACAATTTTGGTCAATGAATGCGTATTTGGCCAAAAGAGGGAAATTATTGCCGCATGGAGTGACTTCAAAAACTTGTGGAGATGTGACCATGTTAATCAAAGCATAATGTCCTTATACGTATTTTAAGTACTACATACTTTGATAATTAGAACGAATAATTTATTGGCTTTAATATTTTTACAACAAACATTTTCTCAATATATTTCAAATGTACATGTATTATTTTACTAACCAAAGGGATAAAGGGTGGATAGGGTATTTGTGCCTGGTGATGACACAAAAACTCGGAAACATGGTCAAAGAGCGGGTTGACTACATCCGAAAAAGTCTTGGATGAACGAATAAAAAAATATTCGTCTACCCATACATTGAGAGGTGATGGTTTAATATCAAATCTACTTATAACAACATATTTTTTGGATCATTTTTGTGTATCACATTCTTGTACGGATCATTGGAGATTAATATTTATTCTCCCCAAGAACAACTGCACTTATTGGATGGATCATCTACATTATCAACCTTCTGGGTCATTTATTAAGATTTTGGATGCTTCTGTCACTTTTCCCACCAAATCTAGTACAAAGGGTTTGGAAATAGTCGAGATCAAGGTGAACTTTTTTTTCATGTTCACAATTTAATTTGATTTAATTCTATAATTCTAAAGTTTTGATATGATTACTTAATTCTTTTTTATTAAATAGTTCATGAAACAAGTGAAGAATTGGGTGTACGAATATTACGTAATGCTACATGCGACAGAGTGTCTCCTACAAATCCGGATGGATTTTCTTAAAATCAACAATGTAAGATTTGAATTAGATCTTCTTCCATTGTTACAATGCTATAGGTTTATTACACACATTAATAACATTCCCAAATTCATAGATTTTTTTGGAGGATGAGAAGATGTATTCGCAAAGTGATATCAACATGGCAAGAAATTACTTGGCAAGGTATATTGTCAATGGCCGTTCCAATTCCATGGAAATTGCAATGTAGCAGTGGTATAAGTAGCTAGTATATATGATGACATTGTCATTGGAATAGATTTTGTTAGAATTCTATCCCTATATATAGATTGTTGCTGCCCTAGCGTAGTCTATAAATTTTTGATACATAGTTCGAAAATGACAAGTTATTTTGGTGTATCTTGACCTGGTATGAGAGGCTTTCATATAGCTCGATTCTATTGAAATTGAACAATTTTGACCATACTTTCTGAATGGAGTTCCGATATTGGAACTTATGTTGTTGCTTCTTCGTATTATTATCAAAGATCAGATTCACTGTTACAAACTCGGAACACACGACCCAAATTATGTTCTGAGTCCGGTACATTATATACAACATTAAATGACCCAAAACCTAAAACTCATAGAATGGGAACGAAAAATATGTCTAAGCTCGGAATTCACGTGAGTTCGAAGTTCATAACAAATCCATAGATATGATAAACTGCCTCGCGTTCCGAGTTCGGAACCAATCATAACATCCGTGGTTTTTGCGATCGTTCCGAGCTCGTAAAAAATCCAAAGATCCGACTATGTGACTTACATTATGAGTCTGTAACATGAGATCTGGTCCGATGGACTGCAGGTTGATACGAGCTCAGAACAAGTAGAAGGCGGTTCCACCCTATAGTTAGAAGGCAGTTTTGAACCGCCTTCCATTGGTGCGTTAGAAGGAGGTTCTAGGAACCGCCTATGATCCTCATCAATGGAAGGCATGTCCAGAGAAATCACCCCCAAAGTGACTTCTATTGTCCAAAGGAACTGCCTTTAATAATGGTGCCTCCACTAGTGTTTCCAGCAGCGTCTGTGAAAATAGGTCCAGTCGTTACTGCAAATTAGAGTCATCATAACACTTTTCTTGCACCACTTATTAAAATGTTACAATAGCTTATAAAATATTACTTAAACCTTTGAAACGTGTTACCTAAATCTTGAAAAGTGTTACTTAAATTTTGAAAAGTATTGTGCTAGATCTAATGCAACACCAACTAAGGTAATACTTGTAAAATTGTTGCATTAGGTTCAACTTAGTATTATTAGCACCTAAAGCAACACTTTCAAAGTGTAACATTATCCTTAGTTTGGAGTAGTGAGCGAAGTAGAAGAAGAAGTTTGGTGCGTGTCCGTCACGCTCGAGCTCACACCAAGCTGCGTGAATTTCATGTGCGCATCACTTAAGGCGTCTCTGCCTCTCGTGCAAAACAATAGGTTCATATCTTCATATCGCGAGTTGATCATTTTATTAACAAATTTATCACGAGTTTTCTTAGTTTCTTGCCAGCATGCCTCTTCTCGCGAGTTGAAGCAATTGTTGCCTAATCAACGTCCAGTCACCATTTATTAGCAGTACTTTGCAGGGATGGTTTGAGATGTTTGTCTACATTACTTTTGAAGATCATTCATGTTTCGGGGATGGAACTTTTTGACCACAGAGTAAATGATACGAGTGCCAAAATATCATTTATTACATTTTTCGTAGTTAAGTTTTATTTTATTTTGATCAATATTTTTTAGGAGCTTAACACTATACTTTTTTCCCCACTGGGTTTTTTAGTGAGGTAGTGTGCTCACATTTATAGCTAATTTCAAAATTATTGTAATTTTAGGAGATTTAGTTCTGATTGAATTAGATTTGGTAACAAGGAAAATTTATTGAAGAATTCAACCAATATTTGGATTGATTTACTTGGATGAATTTGGACATCATTTAGAAAAAAAATTTAGAAATTTTAGTTAGATATGGTTTTAGCTTCTTAAAACTATCATAAATCATTCTAGTTTCTAACAGAAATTACCAATTCCTGTTTCTTTCTTTTTATGTTGGCCATACCTATGTTTTGTAAATAGACAATACTATGAATTAGAGCTATCGTAACAATTTCCTTGCAACACTTATTTTAAAAGGTTACAATGGCTTATAAAGTGTTACTTAAACCTTTGAAAAGTGTTACATAAATATTGAAAAGTGTTACCTATATTTTAAAAAGTGTTATGTTAGATCTAATGTAATATCGCATAAGGTGATACTTGTAAAAGTGTTACTTTAGGTTCAAAGTGTTACAATAGCACATGAAGTAACACTTTTACAAGTATTACTTTAGGCGATGTTACATTAGATTTAACGTAACATTTTTAAAAAAAATTAGGTACTCCCTCTGTCCTACCCATATCTGCACATTTTTTGATCAACTATCTAAAGACACATTTGACCATAAATTTTAACTAGTATATAGACGTCAATATCTCCTTGTTAGATATCATTAGATTCCCTGCATATTGTATTTTCTAAATATTAAACTTTAATACATCATTAGTATATGTAACTAAAGTTATTGGTGGTCAAACATGACCTGCGAAAGTAGACTCAAAAGTTTGCAAATATGGATGAGATGAAGGGAGTAATACTTTTTCAATATTTATGTAACACTTTTCAAAAGTTTAAGTAACACTTTATAAGCTATTGTAACATTTTGAATAAGTGTTGCAAAGAAAGTGTTACATTATGGTTAGTTTGTAGTAGTGAGAGTTGGTCATCTAGAACTAATACCACACTTTATACATCATATATTCATAATTTGAGTTTGTACTCTTTTCTTATTAAGCATTAAACCGTTAGGTTCGTTTCCATTATAAATTAGTGCTTTGAAACCGTTGCAATTCTTTGTATTAATTTTTTGTCCAACTAGTGCGTGGGTTCGTGAATTAGTCTCTTGTGTTAGTGAAGTTCTTAAACTTGTGTCTTCTATCAAACGTTTGTTTGTGTTGTATTCGATTGAAAGGCAGTGCTACAGATCCTTTGGTATCAGGTGCTTCTCAAAATTCGACAGTCAAGAGATTTCGCAAGGAAATTCATATCCTATAGCTTGAAATTTGTTGCAGCTGCAAGTTAGGTCCCCAAGTTTTTTTGTTATTTTTAAAAGGAACACCATTTTATTACAGTTTTTATTAATTATAAACTGTCCCCCTACCACTTAGCCAGTTTAAAACAAAACTTTGTGAAAAAATATATCTCAATTTTTTAATCAATAAAACTATACAACGTGCTATGATGAAACCCTATAGTTAATGCAACTCCTCGAATCCAGGGGCGGAGGCAAGGTGGGGCTGGAGGGGGCTCCAACCTCCGCCAGCAATTATTCAAGGGGTATAATTTTTTTTAAAATTATCCTTCAGCCCTGCCAGAATTTTTGTAAGGCTACCAATTTTAAAAAAAATACCCTTCATCCGAATAAAATTATTTTTATTGAATATTATTTTATTAAAATTTAATTAATTAGCCCCTTTAGAAAAAATTTCTATCTCCGCCCCTGCTCAAATCCGGAGCTCACATATTACTTTTTCAAATGTCTTTTTGTGGTTCATCAAACAAACTTTCCCGGTGTATTATTTTATAATACTTCTCCAACATGGTGTAAATACTGCACCCTAAATAAATCTTCAACCATAACCAAACTCGAAGATTCTTGGTTGGGTCTGAAACTGGAAACCCTAGCTTTGTTAAACAGTAAAAAACTGTGAATTAGACGAACGGATATGATAGTTGAGGAGAGGTAATATTGTTTCCCTTGCATTACATCTAATGAAGCATCCGGATTTTACACCTCTTGAAATCCACGAGGGTCATTCCAACCTCTGCACCTGTGAAGCTCATGAGTCCGTTCCTCAAGAAGTTCCGAGGAAGAGGAAGGAGATGGACCATTTGCGAGTGTTCTGGTAACCGATGAGCCTGGCCAGAATTCCACCCTCTCACTGTAATTTTTTTTTTCCAAATTAATATTTCCTTCATTCTCTACACATATGTTTAGGTGTTCGGATTTAGAGGAATAAAATGACTAGGTGAAATTGAATTTTGAGAATATAAAATAGAATGATGGGTTGAGATTAAATTGAAAGACTCTTATCAAAAATAGAAAGTGTGTAAAATGTGAGCGTATACTGAAGTATAGAGAGATTTACCAAAAATGTTTCGTTCATATTGCTGACACTATATCCATGTGACCATATGTATATGTTAGGAATACGAATCCCATGAGATATCTATTAGCCCAAAAAAATGGATAACAAAGAAAATGTAAAGAAAATAAAGGATATAATGGACACAAGAATTTACGTGGTTCGGTCAAGTTGACCTACATCCACGGCCGGGGGAGACCGGAAGCTTCACTATAAGTGTAGAAAGTATTACAAAGTTTTGCCTACCACCTGTGAAGGAATTATGTGGCAAAATATAAAGACGAGAACTTTGGCTTCTACAACTATAAAGGAGAACTAAAGGAAGAAGAAAGCAAGTAGCAAAAGAATGTTATGCTTGGGGTGTGTTTGCACTACCAAGTTCATCCACTATTTATACTACTCCAAGTTCACCAATAGCCAAGAGATCTCAAACAAAACTTATCCCAAAATCCCAAGAAATCCTCTTTCTTGCTTCAAGCATGGATTGTGAACATTGAGTCCAAATGATTCTTGCCAAAAGATCATCATAGTTGAACTCCAATAGTCAAAGAAATAATGCTTCAACTTGCTAAGCATGAGATAAGAATAATGTTTCAATTTAATGTTTTGCATGCTTATCTTTGCTATCCTTGAAGAGAATGTTCATGGATTATTTCTTAACAGTATATATCAGAGTAAAGCGACATTCAGTTGAGGAAAGGGTCACGTCTTTACTTCAGTCATTAAAAACTCCAATGGCAGCTGCGAGCTATATGTAATTACAATTCTGGGCTCCCAAATGGAGCAGCGGCCTGCTTACGTTGCCAGAACGGCCTTTTTGCATCACAGGACTTTGTAATGGATTCTGTAGGTGCGGAAACTCTTGCATTCAGGTCGAAGAAGTGGAAATAGAGGGAGAAGATGGTGTCAGTGCTAGTGAATTTGGTCCTATTGAAAGGGTATTTGCCCGAGGGTACCCTGAATATTGTGAAGCCATACACTCTTACTATATTGACGAGTTTCCAATGAAGAGCAATGCTATATCCTACGGGTTTAACGGTTGTCTGGCTTTGCCGATTTTTGACCATGGCCACCGTGGCCAGCTGCGAGTTCCTTTCCTTCGGTACTGATCTGCATTCAGTCATGCGGTCACTTGAGGTTTGTGGAAGTTTCATATAACTTGTAAATTTTAGTGATTGATATGTATGTTGGTTATTGCATTGCTTCGCTAGTAAATTAATTCGGCTTTAAATGGCTGCTCGTTTTTGTAGGACTCAGTTTGAATATGCAATTCCACATTCCGAGGAATGCACACAAGTAAGTGAAGTTGTTACTGAAATATTCCCTCCAATTTGACATGAAGAGCCATGCCTTCTCAACTTGCTCCATTTTGTGATAACTGCTTTCCTGTTCTAATGTAAATTTCAATCCAGGCTCGACAATCTGTTCTGATGTCTACATTAAATGTGAGTTTGCTGAACACTGTTAGTGAAGAGCACAAATTACCTTTGATTCAGATATGGGTTCCCTGCATCTGTGATACCTCAGATGAGGACTGGGGATTATGCTTCAGAAGATTTGCACATGTCTTTATTAAAAGGGACTCATTCTGTATTGGAAGGGAGAGGCTGGGTTGGAGGAGCTTATTCGGAAAAAAAGACGTGTTTTTGCAGAAATACAAGCCATATTAGAACATCTGATTACCCTCTAGTTAATCTTATCCGGTCATCTGGCCTCTCTTCTTGCTTTGCCATTCCACTGCACTTAATTCATCCTAAGATTACTCGTTTGCTGGTAGAAATTTTTCTTCCACCACAGCAGAACTGTGATGCGGATATAGAGGATGTGTTGAGGTCATTATTAACTACGTTGGCTCGGGAACTTGCTAAAATCAATGTTGCTTTTGGATTGAAGGAGAATGAGGATTTCTTTGTCAAGTGCTGTGATTTACATGATAATGATTTTGTTTATGTTGGTATGCCTTGAATACTGTAATAGCCGCTTCTGCGACCCTGGCCTGGAATACAACTACTACTACAATTATGATAAGAATATAATTCCAATTCCAATTTGGACTGATGTTGATTTGGGCCGAATTGTGTTTTGTTCCAATCCCAGTTTGTTAGGGTTTAGTGGAGACAATATATAAAGTGTCTCTCTTCTCTCTGTAAACATTAATTCTGTTCTGCACTTAGATAGGTAGAAATCTGGCCAATTTCTTGGCGTCTGTAACCTGCTACCTATTATAGTGAATCCGTCTCCCGTGGATGTAGCCAAATTGGTGAACCATGTAAATCTTGTGTCTTGTTATTTTCGTTCATATTTTATGTTCTTTCTCCATTCCGCACAACAAACTGGTATCAGAGCGGTTTCCTTTTCCGGTGAGATCCGTAGTGGGTGTATCGAATTCTGGGCTCATCAGATCGGGGCTGATCGGGGAGAAAGATGTCTGGGTTGAACGTGAAGATCGACAAGTTTACCGGGAGAAACAGTTTCAGTTTATGGCAGATCAAGATACGAGCTTTGCTGAAACAGCAAGGTTTGTGGACTCCGCTGACGAAGGATTTCGCGAGCAGTTCTGGCGATGTTGTGAGTCTGGAAGAAAAGGCACACTCGACGATTATGTTGTGTCTCGCGGACGAAATCATCACCGAGGTCTCAGATCAGGAGACTGCTGCACAACTATGGCTGAAGTTGGAGAGTTTGTATATGACGAAATCTCTAACCAACAAGTTGCTTCTGAAACAATGCCTCTTCGGTCTCCGAATGCAGGAAGGTACGCAACTCAGAGACCATCTAGAGCAATTGAATACTTTGTTATTAGAATTGCGAAATATAGATGTGAAAATTGAAGATGAAGATGCTGCTTTGATTTTGCTAGTTTCTTTACCACTTTCTTATGAAAATTTTGTTCAGTCATTTATTGTTGGTAAAGATTCTGTGTCTCTGGAGGAAGTAAGATCCTCTCTCCATAGTAGAGAGTTGCGACATAAGGCAAACAGTACAGGTATAGAAAGTCAGGCCACTGGCTTGTTTGCTAGTGACGGAAACACAAAAGGCAAGGAAACCGGCAATAAGAAGAAGGGCAAGAAGTCATCTTCAAAGGGTCCCAAGGCCAATGATGTTTGTAACTACTGTAAGGAGAAGGGGCATTGGAAAAAGGAGTGTCCGAAGAAGGCTAGTAAATCTGGGAGTACATCTGGTACTGCTGCTGTGGCTGAAGGGGATTTCAGTTCTGAAGATGATTTTGCTCTAGCTGTTACTGGGCAAAATAATCATTCTAATGCGTGGTTTCTTGATTCTGGGGCATCCTACCATATATGCCCAAGGAGAGATTATTTCTCACCTTATGAGCAAGCTGAGGGCATCATTACTACGGCAAATGGTGTTGCGTGCAAGGTAGTTGGGACTGGTTCAATCAAGATCAGGACGCATGATGGTAGTTTCTGTACTTTGAACGATGTCAGGCATGTTCCATCGATGACAAAGAATCTGATTTCTCTTCCTACGTTGGATAGAAAGGGTTTTGTCTACTCAGGGAGTGATGGAGTTCTGTGTGTCTGCAAAGGTTCTAGGCTGGTTCTGAAAGGTGTTCTACATGGTACTTTGTATTTTCTACAAGGTTCCACGGTTATGGATTCTGTTAATGTTGCATCTTCGGAGGTTCACCAGGATGATATGACTAAGTTATGGCATATGAGGCTTGGTCACATGGGTGAAAGAGGGATGCAGATTCTGTCGAAGTATGATCTTCTTAGTGGCCACAAGGTCAAGAGCTTGGACTTCTGTGAGCATTGCGTTTTTGGGAAGCATCACCGCAGCAAGTTTCCTAAGGCGATTCATAGAACAAAGGGCACATTGGATTACATCCATTCTGATTGTTGGGGACCTTCCCGAGTTAAGTCACTGGGAGGTCACAGGTACTTTGTTTCTCTGATTGATGATTACTCAAGGATGACTTGGGTTATCATGATGAAACATAAGAGTGAAGCTTTCTCGAAGTTCAAGGAGTGGAAAGCTTTGGTGGAGAATCAGACCGGGAAGAAGATCAAAAGGCTTCGAACTGATAATGGGCTGGAATTCTGCTCGTCTGAGTTTGATCAGTTTTGTAGGGATGAAGGGATTGCTCGTCATCATACAGTCAGGAATACGCCACAGCAGAATGGCGTAGCTGAGCGGATGAATCAGACATTGCTGGCGAGAGCGAGGTGCATGCTCTCTAATGCTGGTTTGGAAACGAGATTCTGGGCAGAGGCGGTGAGTACAACTTGTTACCTGATCAACCGCGGGCCTCACACGGGTATAGAGTGCAAAATACCTATGGAGTTGTGGTCAGGTAAAGTTGTTGATTACTCCAAGTTAAAATTTTTTGGTTGTACATCTTATTATCATGTTAGTGATGGTAAGTTAGAGCCCCGAGCCAAGAAGGGTGTCTTTGTGGGTTATGGAGATGGAGTTAAAGGCTCCAGGATATGGTCTCCATCTGAGAAGAGGGTTATTCTGAGCAGGGACGTTGTCTTTGATGAAAATTCTTTGCTTAGATCTATGGTGAAGCCCACAGTTGTGCCAGAAACTAGTGGAGTTGATAAACAGGTGGAGCTTGAAGTCACTCAAGGTGAAAATAGATTGGAACAATTTGAGGTGAATCAAGAGCCACAGACAGAATCTGAGATACCGGAATCTCCACCACCAGATCCCCAACCATCAGGAGCTACAGTCCGTAGTTTAGCTCAGGACCGACCCAGGAGGGTTGGAGTTGGGGCGCCCAAGAGATATGGGTTTGAGGATATGGTGGGTTATGCACTACAGGTTGCTGAGGAGGTGGATACTCATGAGCCATCCACCTACAGAGAAGCTGTTTCAGGTACTGATGCTGACAAATGGCTTGCTGCAATGGGAGACGAGATGGAGTCTCTTCAGAAGAATCAGACATGGGATTTGGTTCAACAGCCTCAAGGGAGAAAGGTTATCACTTGCAAATGGGTTTTCAAGAAAAAAGAAGGGATATCACCTACAGAGGGAGTCAAGTACAAGGCTAGAGTTGTTGCTAGAGGTTTCAGTCAGAAAGAGGGAGTAGATTACAATGAGATTTTCTCACCAGTGGTCAGACACACTTCCATCAGGGTGTTGCTAGTTATAGTGACACATCGGGATTTGGAGCTTGAACAACTTGATGTGAAGACCACTTTTCTACATGGAGAGTTGGAGGAAGAGATATACATGACTCAGCCAGATGGTTTCCAAGTTCCTGGAAAGGAAAAATATGTTTGCAAGTTGAAGAAGTCCTTATATGGGCTTAAGCAGTCTCCGAGGCAGTGGTACAAGAAGTTTGACAGTTACATGCTTCAGCTGGGATATACGAGGTGTGCTTATGACTGTTGTGTCTACTATAGCAGGTTGAGAGATGGGTCATTCATCTATCTGGTGCTTTATGTAGATGACATGCTGGTAGCTGCAAAGAGTAAGCACGAGGTTCAGAAGTTGAAAGGACTTCTTAATGTTGAGTTTGAGATGAAGGATCTGGGTGCAGCTCGGAAGATACTAGGAATGGAGATTCTTAGGGATCGAAGTCAGCGGAAGCTTTTCTTGTCACAGAAAGGCTACATTCAGAAAGTGTTGGCTAGGTTTTGCATGTCTACAGCCAAACCTATAGACACTCCTAGTGCTGCAAATATTCATCTCACCACTATGTTTGCTCCTCAGTCAGACGAGGAGAAGGAGTATATGTCTCGGGTTCCTTATGCCAGCGCGGTGGGGAGCTTGATGTATGCTATGGTTTGCACGAGGCCAGATTTAGCACAGGCTGTCAGTGTTGTGAGCAGGTTCATGGGGCAACCGGGAAAGGAACATTGGCAAGCTGTGAAGAGGATCTTCAGGTATCTTAAAGGTACGTCTGATGTGGGTCTCATTTATGGAGGTGATACCGAGTGCTTAGTTACAGGCTACTCGGATTCTGATTATGCTGGTGATGTTGACACGAGGAGATCGATGACTGGTTATGTATTCACTTTGGGAGGTTCTGTGGTTAGTTGGAAGGCGACTTTGCAACCTACAGTGACGTTGTCTACTACGGAAGCAGAGTACATGGCTTTGACAGAGGCTGCAAAGGAGGGAATATGGCTGAAAGGACTGGTTAGTGATCTTGGTCTACATCATGATCAGGCTACTATGTATTGTGACAGTTTGAGTGCAATCTGCATAGCCAAGGATCAGGTCCATCATGAGAGGACCAAGCATATTGATGTCAGATATCATTTCCCGAGGAGTGAGAGGAGAATCAGGGTGAAGAAAGTGGGAACTGCTGACAACCCCACTGATATGTTCACCAAACCTGTTCCACATAGCAAGTTTCAATATTGTTTGGACTTGCTGAACATCAGAGCTGATTAGGTGCTCTATGGGCAGTCCCGGGAGTGGAGGGATAAGTCTGCTCATCTGGCACTGTAATGGTGCGTCTGGAGTTTCTGCTTTGAGGATTCAAGTCAAGGTGGAGATTTGTTGGTATGCCTTGAATACTGTAATAGCCGCTTCTGCGACCCTGGCCTGGAATACAACTACATCTACAATTATGATAAGAATATAATTCCAATTCCAATTTGGACTGATGTTGATTTGGGCCGAATTGTGTTTTGTTCCAATCCCAGTTTGTTAGGGTTTAGTGGAGACAATATATAAAGTGTCTCTCTTCTCTCTGTAAACATTAATTCTGTTCTGAACTTAGATAGGTAGAAATCTGGCCAATTTCGTGGCGTCTGTAACCTGCTACCTATTATAGTGAATCCGTCTCCCGTGGATGTAGCCAAATTGGTGAACCTCGTAAATCTTGTGTCTTGTTATTTTCGTTCATATTTTCTGTTCTTTCTCCATTCCACACAACAGTTTACTTTAGAGTATATCGAAGCGAAGAAACTATAAGTACAAAGAAAACAGTGGGAAATGGAAGAGAACAGCATCATTTGCAATCATCACATCAAGCACCAAACTTGGAGGACAGTGTTGAAATTTACGAAACTTCTGTAGCTCCACAAAACCATGTTGAGGCTGCCAGGATAGCTTTCACAAATGCTGAAGTTGAAACCAATTCGGATGCTATCCGAAATGGAAAAGAAGTTGAAATTTCTGCAGGAAATTTTGACGGTGATCAAGTACGAAGTTATGAAATGTTGGGAAAAAAATAGTGAAGAAAGGCACGTCTTATCGTCACATCAGGTTCCTCCACACTCGGAATCTAATGACCGGTCCAGTATACCTTCTGATGGCTGAGACTCTCAAAAAGATTTTGGACATGATTAATCAACATTGTGTCTGCAGAGAGGTTACAGAAGTTGTGGGAAAACTTGGAGGTGATCATCTCCAGAACCTTCTCAGTTCATGTTTCATATAGATGTAGCTAGTCTTGATGGTTATTGTGTTTATACTAAAATAGACTGTCCTCTGTGAATAAGGTAATTCTTCATAGATTAATGTTTGTGAATAATGGAATACATATAGAGATACTAGCCCTAGACATACAAAGACATAAAATCCCTATCAAATCTCAATCATATCTTATCTTATCCTAACACCCTCCCTCAAGCAAAGCGTCGGGTTGGCTGAGACGCAAAGCTTGGACCTGAAAAACTCAAACAAATGGCGAGAAAGGCCCTTGGTGAATATGTCAGCAACTTGGAGAGATGTTGGCACATGACGAACACGCAGCTTCCCACAGGCAACCAGCTCTCGAACGAAGTGATAGTCGATATCAAAATGCTTGGCGTGCTTGTGAGCTACCGGATTCTGAGAAAGAAAAATGGCGGAAAGAGAAAATCACGAAGCAAGTGAGAAAGCTAGACAACCTCCGCCGCAGTGTTGGCCAAATCACAATACTCAGACTCTGAACTGGAGCGGGACACAGTAGGCTGCTTCTTGGCACTCCAAGAAATCAGATTACCCCCAAGAAAATTCGCATAGCCACAAGTCGAGTGCCGAGTCTCTAGGCAGCAAGCCCAATCAGCATCAGAGTATCCTAACACATCCGTGGAAGCAGAAAAATGAAATGATAATCCGAAATGAAGAGAGCCACAAACATAGCAAAGAATCCGGGTGATTGCCGCAAAGTGATCACCACGAGGATCCTAGAGAAACTGACTAACAAAGTTCATAGCAAAGGCCAAGTCTGGTCGAGTAATGGTGAGGTACTGTAGAGCACCGACCAAGGACCGATACAAAGTGGAATTGCTGAAAGGTTTGCTCGAACTACTGAGAAGCTGAGAAGAAGGTATAAAGGGGGTGGAAACCGGCTCAGCATCAGCCATACCAGCTCGATGAAGGATATCCCTAGCACACTTAGCCTGACCTAAGAAGAGACCAGAGACAGTGGAAGAGACCTCAAGACCAAGAAAGTAATTAAGGGAGCCAAGATCCTTGATGGAGAACTCCTGATGGGTGCGAGAAATGAACTGACGAATGACAGTAGAGTAAGTGCCAGTAAGGATGATATCATCCACATATACCAGCAGATATAGCAGAACAGTGCCTCGAGAAAACACAAATAGAGATGTGTCAGCAGAACTACAGGCAAAACCAAGCTGGCGAAGGAATGAACTGAACCGATCGAACCAAGCCCTCGGAGCCTGCTTAAGCCCATAAATGGCTTTCCGTAGACAGCAAACATGATCAAGGTGAGTAAAATCCTTGAAGCCAACATGTTGAATCATGTACACTAGGGCATCGAGAATACTATTTAGGAACGAGATCTTCACATCTAACTGGTGCAAGGGCCATTTCCGAATGGTAGCAATGGAAAGAACCATACGAACAGTGAATGCTTTGACCACAGGACTGAAAGTGTGGTCAAAGTCAAATCCCTGTAGCTGCAAAAACCCTTGAGCCAAAAGTCGGGCTTTGTAACGGTCAACCGTGCTTCCGGGCAGATATTTGACCTAGACGACCCATTTAGAGCCAACAATGTTTACATTAGATGGCCAAGAAATTAAATCCCAAGTGTGTTTCTTTCGAAGAGCAGACATATCCGCATCCATGGCAGCAACCCACTGAGGATCACGAAGAGCAGTTCAATAATCCCGTGGTTCAGAGTGGTCAAGTACGGCAGCAGTAAAGCCAGTGACAACATAATCATCAAGATTCCAAGGTCAACACAGAATGGTACGGGGCCGAGTGACCATATGATGAGGCCGAGATGATGGTGGACTAGGAGAATTGTTGGAAGTGTCGTCTGCAGTAGACTCAGAACGCACCAGAGAACCAGGGGTTTGATTAGGAGTAGCAGACGGGGGGTCCAGAAAAATAGGTGAGTCAGCTGAACACAATGAGCAAGGTGCCAAAGGAGAAGGCGATGGTGATGGCAGCATAGTGTCCGGACTGGATCAATAAATGAAGATACATCAAGAGAAGAGAAAACTGAAGAACTCGAAGACGTCGCGGAAAAAGGATAGAAAGTTTCATCAAACAGGGCATGGCGGGTGATGTAAACTCGACCTGAAGTAAGATCCAGACAGCAAAATCCCTTGTATTGAAAACTATACCCGACAAACACACAAAGAATACTTCGAGGTGACAGCTTGTGCTTAGCATAGGGACGAACAAAGGGATATACTCTACCACGAAAAGGATGGAAGTTAGAGAATGCTAGTGCCCGATCAAACAGAATACCGTAAGGAGAAACGCCATCAAGCACAGGGGTGGGAAGATGATTAATGACTTATACAGCAGTCGCAAATGCATCATCCCAAAGAGATAGTGGCAGATGTGAATGGAAAAGCAAAGTAAGTCCCATTTCTACCACGGGACGGTGTTTTCATTCTGCACGCCCATTTTGCATGGGTGTGTACGGACAAGAAACCTAATGAAGGATTCCTTTTGTCTCAAAATGAGTTCGGAGACGTGTGTTCAGAAACTATGTGCCTCCATCACTCTGAAACACTTTAATCCAAGAGGAAAATTTATTTTCCACAAATGCCTCAAACTTCATATAGACATCAACCAACTCACATTTACGACGAAGAGGGTAAAGCCATGTTAATCTCGAGAAATCATCCACAAAAATAGCATAGTAAACAGATCCATGACCAGATAAAACAAGAGATTGTCCCCACAAATCACAATGAATCAAATATAAGATATGTATAGATCGTTTAGAGTTTTCAACAAATGACAGTTTATGACTTTTTGCCATCACACAGGAGGCACAAGCATTAGGTTTAGGCAATAAAGAGGAAACAAATATTTCACCATTTTCAGTTAACAAAGAAATGGTACTAGGGGACACATGTCCCAAACGGGCATGCCACAGATAAAAAAGGGCCCAAGATTTATTTTGCTTGATAAAGGAAAGTAAAGCTTCTTCGCGACTATCCAACACATGTAAGCCATCCTCACTGTGGCCTCTGCCCATGACTGCCTTGGTGACTTTGTGCTGAATCACAAAAGAACGGTCATCAAAGGTGATCAGTACACCAAGATCTCGGGTAAGCTTGCTTATAGATAATAAGTTTTTGGTTATATCAGGAACAACTGAAACCTCAGACAGTCGCAATGAAGGCATAAGTTGAGAATCACTAATAGCATAAATACATATATTAGTACCATTTCCACCAGAAACAAAGGATTTACCATTGTAGGGCGTGACACTCTCAACGTTCAAAGCAAAAAAACTCATATGAGCAGAAGCTCCAGAGTCAAGGTACCAATCGAAGGTGACGGAGGCCAGCTCAAGTTGAAGGGAGGACTGAAATTGCTAAGCAAGATTAGAAGTCTCAGATGGACGCTAAACCAGACGGTAACAGTGAGTAGCATCATGACCCATTTTGTGACACCACTGGCATTGGAGACCACGTCCCCGACCACCTAAGGACTGCCCCAAAAACTTGTCATGTCCGCGACTTGAGAACCAACCAGAATTCCCGATGTGTGTGCAAGATGCGCCAGCGTTACATGCTGCACCCACTGACACGTGAGACCACGCGCGGCCGTTGGAGTTGGATTCTGGCATCGTAAATGCGCCCGGCCCAATTGCAGTACCACCAAAAGCGTATTGTCCCTGAAAATTGTTAAAAAATGCTTCGTGGTCCTTTGCACGATTAACTATCTCAGCATACAAAGGAGTCGGAGAAGCAGTGATAAATGGGGCAAAAAAATCCTTAAATTCATAACCTAAAGCAGTCAAAAATCAAAGAAGTTGATCATCATTCGATGCAGGAGCACCCAAACCAGCAAGTTGATCGAACACAGTCTTAAATGGAAGGTGTAAGTCATGCAATGAACCATTCTTACAGATAGTAAAGGTAGTGGAATGAAGGCGTAGAATGGTTGACTTACTTTGGTTCTTATGAACATAAGCAATGTTCTCCCACATTTGTTGCAATTTTTTATAATCATCAAGCTCAGCCAGGGCTTTCGGAGACAAAAATGAGAACAAGAGGCTACATACTCGCTAATCCTCGTCAAGCCATGCTTCGCTTGCAACCAAGGCTTGCTCATAAGAAGCCTTCTGATCCTCCTTCGTGGAACCAGAAGAAGTGCAGTGACCGCCGCATAAGAGGGGGACGACAACGTGGAATCCGATGGTGGTCGAGGAAGAATCGGACATGACTTGGTGCCTTCGAGAAAACTGTATAGTCCCTGTGGTTTGAAAATATGAACAACTTGTCGTTTCCATAGCAAGTGGTTTGTTGAAGAAAGCTTGATGGTGAACATATACAGAAGAGTATTGTAGGGAAGCTTGGATGATTCAGCCATGGTGAGAGGAGAAAAAAATTTCTTGAGGAGAAGGTAAAAGTGGGCGATGAGTTGGAGAAGAGAAAAGGAGAGTAGAGGCGGCTGCTGTGGGAAAAAAAGAAAGGATCATAAAACCTATTCTGATACCATGTATCTAGACATACAATGTATCTAGACATAATATCTCTATCAAATCTCAATCATATCTCAATCAAATTCTATCTTAACCTAACATTTTCTTGCCATGCATTTTCTTGCAGTTACCCGAGGTACTTGGAAATGTCGGCCACAAAAATTTGGTGTTGGGTTGTTGACACGCAAGAGAAAGGAAGCCCGGTGGAGTGCAAGATTCAGTATTAAATCTGTTGGTGCTAAAGTTATCCAAGGATCTGAGACTGAGGCAGTAGCGGAAAATTCTATCCCTGCAAGTGAAAAGAGCAAAAGTAATGAGATGGGAAGTGATGAAATTGAACAAAGCTACAGCATGATTGTCAAGCCAACTTATAAAGAGGATACTGCTAAGTTTCGTTTGTGCAGCAACTCGAGGGATGAAAAACTGCATGCATAATTGATCAAAAGGTTCAAACTCGAAGTTGATAAGTGTAAGATAATGTATATAGATGTGGATGGTGATTGGGTCATCTTGCTCTGCAATGATGATTTGCGCTTTTAATCTTGTATTTATGATGTTCTGGTCCATTCAGTTGGTTCAACTATATTGATCTGGTTCATGTATCAAACTATTACTCCTATGTCTAAGCCTATATTTAGAGGACATGAGAGACAAAATTGATGTGTAGGGGTACAAGGGTATTTTTTTTTTAAACTAAACACTGTACTATCATTTCATATAACTAGAAAACGTCCAAAATCGTGTGAAATTTGGTGGTGAATTCCACACAAAAGTTTCTGTAGAGATAGACTTGGCAACACTTGTAACAGAATGGGATAAGTGGTTTTCTTGTCGACACACCCAACAAGGTAAACTTAGTGGATGCGTGGCAAGGAGGGATCGTATATCTTGAATAAGATATAGCATATCTGATGGAATGTCAACTTGGTCATCTGCTCGTGCCATTTGAATAACATTCAGGGAGTCTCCGGTAAGAAAGGCATCGGTAAACTGAAGGCACACCATAGCCATAATGGCTTCTTTAAGTGCAAGAGCCTCAACATGATTCGGAGAAACAACATTTAACATACGTAGAGCTTTTGCTTGTAAGAATCTGCCTTGGTTGTTAAGAATAACAATCCCAATCCCAGCCAAATGTGCAGCCACTGAAAAAGAAGACTATAGTGCCTTGTTTAGGAGGCCGAATCAGTGCAGTACTCTGGTACTTAATTAAGTTTTGGAACCCTCCATGAAGTTCCTGTGGCAGACGTTATGGCCATAAATTGGAGTTGTGGAAATGCTCCAAACTGGACAAAGCAGATGTTTCTTCCACTATTGCCTGGCTATTAGTTGGTTGAAAACATGCCGAGAAAATTCTATAAATGTGGTTACAGCAACCTGCAGCGGAAGCAGATGTGGAGGATGCATTCGAGGAATGCATCCTCTTAGTTTTTGCATTTTTTGTTCTGATTTTGTGAGTACGCATTCGAGGAATGCATTCTCTTAGTTTTTTCATATTTTTGTGTTGATTGTGTCCTCGTTGAATTTTTATTTTTTTCGTCTGGGTTTAAAGAGGATGCATTCGAGGAATGCGTCCTCAATTTTTGCATTTTTTTGTTCTGATTTTTTGAGGACGCATTTGCCAAATGCGTCCTCATTGAAATTTGTTTTTTCATCTGGGATTGAAGATGACGCATTTGAGGATTGCGTCCTCAATTTTCCATTTTTTTAAGTCTGCCTTACTGAGGACGTATTCGTGAAATGCGTCCTCCAACTGCTGCCACGTCCTCGAGGATGCATTCATGAAATGCGTCCTCAAACCCTCGATCCTGCCACATACTCGAGGACGCATTCGTTAAATGCGTCCTCCAACCCTCGACCATACTGCCACGTCCTCAAGGACGCATTCGTGAAATGTGTCCTCCAAACCTCGACCCGTGCTACCACGTCCTCGAGGACGCATTCGTGAAATGCGTCCTCCAACCCTCGAGGCACCTGTGATGCCACGTTCTTGAGGAAGCATTCGTGAAATGCATCCTCCAATCTTCGAGGCTATCCACCCGTGCAGCCACATTCTCGAGGACGCATTCGTGAAATGCGTCCTCTAACTCTCGAGGCTATCCACCGGTGCTGCCACATTCTCGAGGATGCATTCGTGAAATGCGTCCTCCAATAATCGAGGATTCCTAGCCGCCCGTGCTGCCACATCCTCGAGGATGCATTCATAGAATGCGTCCTCTTATCCACCCATACTTCCACGTCCGCTGATTTCCGCCGCTGATTTCTATCTGCCACGTCCTTGAGGAGGCATTTATTGAATGCGTCCTCTGTTTCTTCATCTAGCACGAAACCTAGATTTTTTTTTCAATTCTCATTCTAAATTTTTTTTTTGTACTCGTGCAGAAATCCTCTCTTCTCGCCCCTGTCTTCGGCCGATTGTTCCCTGCTCTCCATTTCCCGTATTGTCGTCACCGGTTGTCATTTTCAAAGTTTTTCGGTGATTTTTCTTGCTCTCTGATTGCTGCTTTGGTTGTTTGTTTTATATTTTTGCTGAAATTTATCCCAACCTCGCAGCCAGAGCCTTCTCTTGCTATTGTGTGGTAGATTTCACCCTTGGAGACTGCGGTTCACAGCCGCCCGCCGCTGCAAATTTTTTAATTTTCTAAAGGTATTTAAATAATTCATTATTATACGAATGTGTTATTTGATTATGTGCGATTTGTTCTCTAATAAGTTTTTATTGAATTAGGCGTAACATTGTTATTTCTGAAGTACTTGAAAATATCTTATTCATAAGAATGTGTTTAAAGATTGTGTATAGTTTGAGTGATTATGTTTCTTGATCCTATGAAATTGTTGAATGAGAGGATGCGTGGATATGTGTGAATTGATTATGTGTGATTTGTTTACTATTGTTTGTATTAAAGTTGTAGTTATAGTTTAATTATTGTGGCGTATGTTGGCACATCTTAGGATAGTGTAATAGTTTGAAAATCGATAGTAGCGTAATAGTTTGAAAAATAATAAAAGCCTAATAGTGTACTGGCATTCTGAATATCGGATTAAATGTTACGTATTTGTATAATGCAGTAGTTCGATGTTTTTGACCATGTACCTGTATAAAGGGGGTCAAATTAAGTTTGATTTGACTGTGGGTGTGTATTATGACCCTCCCATACCAGAGAGGAATGTGACTCTCGAAAGGAGGTTAACCCACTTCGAGTTAGTTCGTTTAATTTTCAGAAGGCTTGGTATTGCAAGTGTGGGGTTTCATTTGAAAATATATTATCGTTGTCCTGAGCTGATTGGTTCGTCCGTATAGTATCAGTGTTATAATGTGAAAGATGACGAGTCTACCGTGACATTCTTCGACGTTGTTGATCGAATGTCCTTGTCCTCAACAGATTTGTACATTGTTGTGGAGAAGATGTCAAGCACCATTGACCGTGCGGGTGATCTTAGTTCTGGCACGTTCATGTCGTAGTTGAGGAACATGCAGAACTGTACACCTTTGCCAACCTTACCACCCCCTGTTGATTGCCAAGGTTTTTCCATTTGTGAGTCAAGCCAAACCAGTGCGTATGTTCACTTCGATTGTGCTCAGCCATCCACCATTGGTGGTATATATGGTCGGCATCATAGTGGGCATCATGAGAATGAGTTTGATGATGACTATGTGGGTGAAATTGGCGAGTATGTTGTTGGGCATGTTGGGAGCGATAAGGATGGATAGGAAGGGGAACTTGGTGAAGATAGTGAAGATGGTCGCTCCTTATCAACTGATCGAATCCAGGGGACGGAGATGAAGTAGTGGTGTGCTCAAATAGTGTAGCCACGTCATTCCGTAATTTGGCAAATCCTGATACGGAAGCCTACTTTAGGGATTATGGGGGCCCTGATAAGGATGGCTATGACCCAACAAATTGTGGTGATGGAGTTACTCGTTATGTTCAAGATACTGGTGAAGTGGCATTGGATATGCAGTTCCGGACGAAGCCAGAATTGGTAGAAGCTATTTTGAGGTGGAGTTCCATGATAAATAGGGAACACAGGGTAGTGGATAACAGGTCACACTCATGGTATGCGAAATGCAAGGACGTTGTTGAAGGAACCGGTAATTTTTATTGGGTTGTTAGAGGCAGCAAAAAGCCTTCGCATGGCATGTGGGAGATCACCAAATGGGCAAGTAGTTATACTTGTGTTGGTGCTGGTCGATCAACGGGTAACACTAACCTGACATCGTTGATGATCGCCTGTGCAATTTGCCACCACATTGATGTTAACCCTTCTTACACGGTTAAAGATGTACAAGCGCATGTGAAGACGGAGTTAAATGTGACGCATGACGCGAACGACTACATGCTCCTCATTGCTTATGCCATTGTTGACGGTGAAACTAATGAGAGTTGGAACTGGTTCGTGCAGAGACTGTGTATCCATGTGGTTGGTGGTGATAACAGGCCAATCTATATTATATCTAATTGCCATGATGGAATTTTAAATGCAATGAGACGTACGGGAGAATGGATGGAGCTAGCTGGATACCATTGATTTTGCTTGCGTCATTTTCAATTGAACTTCCTTAGTGCTGAGAGTGGGAAGTTCAAGAATGCACTTCTGAAGACTCTAGTTTGGCAGCTTGGTGGTGCCAGATGAGAGAGCAGGTGGAGGGAATACAAGGAGGAGTTGGAGAGCATCGAACCATCTGCGTGGGAATGGTTGGTAAAACATGATACCAGTAAGTGGTGCCTTGCCTTTGATGGGGGTGATCGATGTTGGGGAATTCTAAAAACCAATTTGATAGAGAGTTACAACAACTGTTTAAGGCGCGCACGACATCTCCCGATAACTGCGTTTGTCAAAGTGACCTTTGAGCGAATAGTTGAAATGTTCGCTAAAAGGGTAATAGATGTCACAAATTGGAGGTACTTTCCAGATTCATTACAGTGCTTTTTGGATTCATGACCCAATTTCTTATTTCAAAATTGATCTTGAAATGTTTAGGTCTGAGTTCCCTTCTAGGATTTGGAAAAAATTTTAGAAGCAAGACACTTGGGCACACGGACATATTGTCACTGTTTTTGGGCATGCGTCACAGACTTATAGGGTTGTGACAAGGACCATTGATGGCAGCATTGGTGAGAGCCAGTACACGGTCAAATACTGGAGAAAGGAGTGTACTTGTCTAAATGGCAAATTGTTCGATTCCCATGTTCGCAGGCATTGACCGTCTGTAGGCATAGGCGTGACGATCTAGCTACTCTATGTGACAGGGTATATCACACGACCACATATGTGCAACAATATAGTCAGGGTTTCATTCTTGTACGAGATCCATCACTATGGCAATGTGCTATTTGGAGGCTGATTCCCGGTATTGAAAGGTTCCGGAACAAGAGGCGTGGACAGTTTGCAGAGAGAAGGATAAGGAATCAAATGGATGAGAGGGTGCCTGGTGATTCCAGAGGTGGTCGTAGGCGAGGGCGTCATTAGAGTTGTGTATGTAATATACAAATTTTATTTTATTTTTTGTTAATTGGTATTTGTGCATTTGTGTATTTTGAATATTTAGGATTATTTGTATTTGTCTAAATTGAAGCTAATGTTATGTTATTGCATTACTTAGTTACTTATCTGCATTACTTATTTGGGAATCTTGACTGAGTTATTGCATTACTTATTTGGGAATCTTGACTGAGTTATTGCATTACTTATTTGGGAATCTTGACTGAGTTATTGCATTACTTATTTGGGAATCTTGACTGAGTTATTGCATTACTTATTTGGAAATCTTTACTGAGTTATTTTGTGCAGTGATTCTGATTGTCAGCAGGGATACACCATGTATCATCTGAAACCCATTGACGATGAATTACTGTATCTGCACCAGGAGCACCGTGCACGTACTCTATAACATGGTCAGTGAAAGGATGAGGCACAGCAGGTGAGGCGGTGCGATAGGGCTTGTTGGATTGGTCAAATCCCTGATCCAGTCATGCGCTACGTGCGTGAAGCTGGATTTCAGGGACTATTGGATTCCGCACCAATGCACATCAATCATTCCCTCATCACAGCCTTAGTAGAGCGTTGGAGATATGAGACTCACACGTTTCACCTGCCAATTGGGGAGGCTACGATAACTTTGAAGGATGTCAGCATGCTATGGGGTCTACTGATCGACGGCATGCTAATTACTGGTGTGGACAATAGCCAATGCATAGAAGACTGGCAGAGATTATACAGAGACTACCTAGGGGCTACAGTGAATGCGAGTGTTATCATAGGAGGTCGCATAAGGGCCAGCTGGTTGGGCGACTTGTTACACAGTCCACTCCTTGTTGATACTACTGAGGTAGATTGTTAACAACGGGCTAGGGTTTTCATTCTACTCCTGGTCGGTGGAATGCTACTGTCATCCGGACACCTTATCCCTTTACTTTATTTGTCCGTACTGATGGACCTTGGGGCAGCACATCCGTACAGTTGGGGTAGTGCCATTTTGGCACACTTGTACATGTGCTTATGTGACGCTGCCATCTCACAAATGAAATCCATATCTAGACCACTTGTCTTGCTACAGGTAACATTATTGGTTAATCTTGTCACTTGTACATACCATCGATAGTGACCTCTTATAATATTTTAATTTTTGTTTAATTTTTTGTCACCTGTGGGCATGGGAGCGAATCCCATCCATCTGTCCGGCCAGATGACTACCATTGATTGTCACGATGAGTGTTGTTGGATCCAGATACGTATTGAATTAGTCGAAAGTCAATTTTTCAACTGCAAGGCAATTACTAGGAATAACTAATAATATTCATTTTTTCATGACAGGTGGAGAGCACGCACGATTTATCACAATCACCTATGCATGTATTGAAAGTGTACCACGATCAGCTCACATCTCTCCATGATAAACATATTGAAATTCGGATTTCCTTTCATTGAACTAATGGATATAAAGGTTTTTCGGAACTAACCACAACACCTACCTGTTATTGCAGTTTATTTAGGCATACACGGAGGATGTCGTGCAACAACTACCATATTACTTTTCGGCTGTTAGCAACAACTGGCTATTTTCTATTGACCTCATTAGTTGGCATGTCGTGGAGTACCATCACGTACATCGTGTTCTCAAGCAGTTTGGCCTCATCTAGCCAATACCCATCCAGTTGGTCACTAAGGATGAACATAAGCTGCTTCATATTAAAGACCGTCGTGGGAGATCAAGAATGGATTGGCATGTGGAACTGAGAAGATATCTCGATGCTTGGGAACATCGAGGAGAGCAACAAGTTTATGTACGAGGGCCAGCGGATCCATACACACCCAGTCGAGAATACATGGAGTGGTGTTTTTGGAGAATAGTGACCCTAATTGATCAGTCAGGCCGGGCCGAAACAATTACTGAGGGTTTTCATGGAGACGAGGCTACTATGGAGTATATGGTATTTTCTAAATGTCTAATAGTTTTCACAATTAATACTATACGTTTCCTCAATATTATGTAACTAACAAATTTACCTCATTCGTGTAGTTGCAGGCAATGTCTCAGATGAGAATCATGTTGGATACAAATTTGGACGACTGTCCCCCACGTATCGCGAACATGATCAGGGAGGTATGCAATGTTGCCACACGTACTCTACAGTATGCGCATGAGCCCTCCAGACTGCAGTTTCATTAGCCATTTGGGCCCTGTGAGGAACCTCCGCCTGGTGTGAGATACAATGACATTAGAAGCCACCGTCCAGCTCCACCTGGTTGACAGGGTGGTCGGCAACCCCATGATCGGGCCCATACAGACCACATTGGTTCATCACAAGCTACAACCTCAAATGTGTGCCCGACAGACCCTGGTCCCCCACATGGTGGACCGTCACAGTATAACACTACTACGGCTGATTTCACTGCATATCATACTCCTCTTGCTAGTCATGCCAGACCGTCACATGGTAGATCCTCACAGTTTGACACGACTACAGCCAATTTCACGGCATATGTTACTCCCACTACGAGTCATGCATACATGTCGCATACTTCTCGATTAGATACCGGTGGTGTTCCATATGTCCAGCATGGTTCATGCCAGGACACAGGAGAGGATATGGAGGAGCATTTTACAGAGGGAGCGCCAGATGATGCCGTACATTTTTCTACTGAGATGGTCATTCCACGACGTACATCTCGCACCATACGTCCTCCACCATGTGGAACAGGTGGAAAGCTATGCAGAGGTCGTCATTAGTACATTACATGACATTGAGCACTCATTTCATTACGTTTGACACGTCTTCTCCGGATATTGTACATTTCTGTTTAATTATATTCATTCCTACTATATATTACTGCAATTTTTGGAATAACATAAAACAAACACAAGTCTACTAATGCGCTATATTCGCCCAAAACAAAAATATAAACAATAATTTATAAATTATATAATTTACTGATTCAAATCCCATATTTTATATTGAGGGCGCATTCATAAAATGCGGGATTAAAATACATATATATATACATATCTATATATATATATATTAAATTCAGTACCTATTTTTAATAATACGCAAGTCAAAATTTGTTTCATAAATTCAAGAAAAAGTTCAATTTCAACAGTATTTGTAAAAAAATATATATTAACAATGAGGACGCATTCATTACAATGTGATGCGACATGTATTAAAAAAAGAATGCGTCCTCTAGTAAATCTGCGAAAAAATATTTATTACAACGTGAGGACGCATTCGATGAATGCGCCCTCTAATAAGTCTGCTAAAAAAACAAATTCAACATGAAGATACAACGGATTTTTTTTAAAAATTTGAAAAGCTGAGGACAAAAAAATGTAATGCATCCTCTAAACGGATTTACAAAAAAATATTAAAAGACTGAGGACGTATTCTATGAATGCGTCCTCCATCACTGTTTCCAGATTCCAGGCCATGCACAATTGCTTCCAAAATTCTGGTATTTAGCACCCAAAAATCAAGAACTCAAAAATGCCATATTACGTTGTCTCCAAATAGCCTCACATAACACAGCAAACATTGCTGCATGAGCTTGATCAGTAGAACAAATAAAGCTTCGAAAAGTTTGACTGGCACTACTGCATAAACTCGGTGTCGGAACTGCTGTAATCCCGCAAAGTGAAAAATAGCTGAAGAAGGGAAAATTTCTAATAACACGGAAACAGTACCAGTGTTTGGCATCATTTATGGAGAACGCATTCGAAGAATGTGTTCTCAAATTTCCCTGATTTGTTTTTTAAATATTACTCGAGGACGCATTCATTGAATGCGTCCTCTTCATTTATTTTTTTTCTGTTAATTTTCAAAAATTTTGGAATGGAAAATACACTGGATGAGGACGCATATACTGAATGCGTCCTCCAATCCGTCTACAAATTCTGAAAATTCCAGTCTTCATCGTCATCTCCGTCTTCATCCTCTTCAAAACATTTTCACATCATCGTCATCTTCGCCTCCTTTCCTCCTCCTCCACCTTCGAGCCTCCTCCTGTCCGGACTCCTCCATCCTCCTTCTGCCATTGTCTTTGGTTTCCTCTGTAAGTTGGACCGAGGTTTTTTACTCATTTTTCGTAATGCTACAATTCTCAATATTAGGTTGTTTTTTGCTTGTTTTTTTGTTGAAAATTACTGTGAATTTGTAGCTAAACACGACGGATGGCAGTAAGTGTGAGATTTTGCCGTCGCTGACCGCCGTTGACCGGAGTTGACTTTCGTTTATTGACCTTGACCTCGGTGGCATTCGCATTGTTCGTGAGTTTTAGACTCCTGACTATTCATTTTCTAAGTTTCCTAAAGGCAATTGATTATATGAATTTGTTGAACGAATTTGTTGAACGATTATGTGTTAGTTGCCCTACAATATGTGTTATTGAATTGTGTGTCTCAATGTAATTTGTGAAGTACCTGAAAAAATCTTGTGAATATGAATGTGTTTTATAATTATGTGTACTAAGAATGATTATGTATGGTGTGCTGCTATGAAAGTGTAGAATGTGGATGTGTGACTATGCGAATCGAATATCTGAATTGTTAAATAATTTTTGTATTAGGTTTGTAGTAATAGTTTTATTAGTTTGGGTGAATTAAACACATATTTGAGGATAGTGTGATAGTTTGAAAATCGGTAATAGTGTATGAAGTCATTGACCGACTACAAAAGAAATGTATTTGTATAATGCAGTTGTACGATGTTTTTGACGTTGTATATGTATAAAGGGGGTCAGATTAAGTTTGATTTGACTGTGGGTATGTATTATAATCCTCCAATACCGGAGCGAAATGTGACTCTGGAGAGGAGGTTAAACCACTCCGAGTTAGTTGATTTAATCATGACAAGGCTTGGTATTGCAAGTGAGGGGTATATCTTGAAAATATATAAACGCTGTCCTGAGCTGATTAGTTCAGCCGTATACTATTGGTGTTATAATATGGAAGATGCTGAGTCTACCTCATTCTTCTTCAACATTGTTGATCGATTATTGCTGTCCTCAGCGAATTTGTACATTATTACGGAGAAGTTGACAAGCACCATTGACGGGGAACGGCCAAGCACATTCATGTCGTTGTTGAGCAACATGCAGAACTTTACCACTGTACTAAGTTTACCACCCGCTGTTCATTGCCATGGTTTTGACATTGGTGAGTCCAGCCAACCTAGTGTGTATGTTCCTGTGGATTGCGCTCAGCCGTCCACAAGTGGTGCTATCTACGGTATGGACCCTGACGAGCCGAATATCTTCGATGATGATTATGTGGGTGACATTGGCGACAACGTTGTACGTCATGTTGGTAGCGAAGACGATGGTGATGAAGTTGAACTTGATGAAGGAAGTGAAGATGATCGGTCCTTATCAACAAATTCGAATCCTGGGGACAATGATGAACAAGTGGTGTGCACGAACAATGTATCCATGCTGTTTCATATTCTGGCGAATCCTGATACACAGGTCTACTATAGGGATTATGGTGGCCCTGATGAGGATAGCTATGACCCAACTCATTTTGGTGCTGGAGTTTCTACTTATGATCAAGCGACTGGTGAAGTGGAGTTGGGTATGCGATTCCAGACGAAGCCGCAATTGGTAGAAGCTATTTCTAGGTGGAGGTTCCATGATGAATAAGGAACACCGAGTTATGGAGAGCAGGTCACACACATGGTATGCGAAATGTAGGGACGTTGTCGAAGGAACTGGTAATTGTCTTTGGGATACCAGAGCTAGCAAGAAGGCTTCGCATGGCATGTGGGAGATCACCAAATGGGCAAGTAGCCATGCGTGTGTTGGTGCAGGTTTATCGACGGGTAACATGAATCTAGCATCGGTGATGATTGCCCATTCAATTCACCACCACATTGATGTAAACCCTTCATAAACAGTGAAAGATGTACAAGCTCAAGTCAAGACGGAGTTCAATGTCACCCTTTCCTATAAGAAGGCATGGTATACTCGACAGAAGACAATTGACATGGTATTCGGAACTTGGGAGGAATCATTTGAATAGCTGCCAACGTATATGGATGAGCTTGTCAGGGCTAATCCGAGCACCGTTGTTGATTGGGCAGACGTACCTGACAGAATACACGGGCACAGGTGTAGGAAATTTAAATTTGTGTTCTGGGTATTTGGTCAGGCAATTGAAGCCTTTCGCCACTGCAGGCCGGTCATTAGTGTGGATGGCACTCAATTGAGAGGTGCATACAAGGCCACAATGCTAGTTGTCGTGACGCATGACACGAATGACTACATACTCCTCATCACTTACGCAGTTGTTGACGCAGACACAAATGAAAGTTGGAATTGGTTCATGCAGAGACTGTGTCTTTACATGGTTGGTGGTGATAACAGGCCAATCTGTATCATATCAGACCGGCATGATGGAATTATAAATTCAATGAAACATATGGAGGACTGGATGGAGCCTGCTACATACCACTGATTTTTCCTGCGGCATTTTCAGTCCAACTTCCTTAATGCTGATAGCGGGAGGTTTAAGAATGCGCTTATGAAGACTCTGGTTTGGCAGCTTGGTGCTGCCAGACGAGAGAGCAAGTGGAGGTAGTACAAGGAGGAGTTGGAGAGTATAGATCCATCTGCTTGGGATTGGTTGGTAAAGCAAGATAGCAGTAAGTGGTGCCTTGCCTTCAATGAGGGTGATCGACGTTAGGGAATTCTCACAACAAATTTGTTAGAGAGTTTCAACAACTGTTTATAGCACGCACGTCATCTCCCAATAACAGCGTGTGTCAAAGCGACGTTCGAGCAAACAGTCAAAATGTTTGCCCAAGGGGTAATGGACGCCACGAATTGGAGGTACTCTCCTTATTCATTACAGTTCTTCATGTGCTCACAGACCAGTTTCTGGATTCTAAATTCTTGTTCGTTTGTCTAGGTCCGTGTTCCCTAAGAGGAATTGGAAAAAGTTTCAGAAGCAAGACACATGGGCACAGGGACATATCGTTACCTTGTTTGGTCATGCGTCACAGACTTATAGGGTTGTTACAAGGAACATTTATGGGAGCATTAGTGAAAGATAGTACACAGTCAAATACTAGAGAAAGGAGTGTACTTTCCGTGAATGGAAAATATTCTGTTTCCTTTGATCCCACGCCTTGGCCGTTTGTCGGCATAGGCGTGACGATCCCGCTAGTCTATGTGATAGGGTGTATCACATGACCACCTATGTGAGACAATATAGTCAAGGATTCATGCATGTACGAGTTCCATTGCTTTGGCAATGTGCCAGTTGGAGGTTGATTCCTGATGTTGAAAAGTGTTGCAATAGGAGGCGTGTTCAGTTTGCGGAGAGAAGGATAAGGAATCCGATGGACGAGAGGGTGCCGGGTGAATCCAGGGCCGTCCGTAGGCATAGCCGTGCTTAGTGTCCTGCTTGTAATATGGTGTTTGTAATATTAACTTTGTAGTATAGTACTTGTAGTATTACTTTTGTAATGTGGAATATTTATCACATGATGTATTGTAACTTTTATTTGTCGAATATGTATGCCATGATGTAGTATAACTTACCTTTGTGGTAATCTTGAATAATAAATTTTGACATGTGACAGGATCGTCCGAGACACGCAATGTATCATCCGGGACCCATTGAGGAGGATTTTTTGTACCTTCATCAGGAGCATCGTGCTTGTGCACTATACAATAGACATTTAGAGGATGAGGCACTGCAGGTGAGGCAGTGCGATGAGGCATGTTGGATGGATCGAATGTCTGTATGAGTTATGTGGTATGTGCGTGAAGCTGGATTTCAGGAACTCCTGGATTACGCACCAATACACATTGACCATTCCCTTATCACTGCCCCAGTGAAGCGTTGGCGACAGGAGATGCACACATTTCACCTGCCGATGGGAGAGGCTACGGTCACTTTGCAGGATGTAGGGATCCTATGGGGTCTTTCAATCGATGGCATTCCAATCACAGGTGTAGACACTAGTAGACGTATAGAGGACTGACAGAGAGTGTACACAGACTACCTGGGTGCTACACCAGACCCCAGTTCTATCAGAGGGGGTCGCATTAGGGCCAGCTGGTTGGGAAACTTATTGCACAGTCCGTTCCCCATTGATCCCACTGAGGTACAATGTCAATAGCGTGCTAGGATATTCGTTCTACTGCTGGTTGGAGGAATGCTTATATCAGACATGTCCGGCCACCTTATCTCATTGCTCTACTTGTCGGTAGTGATGGATTTAGGTGCAGCACATCAGTATAGTAGGGGGAGTGCCATTTTGGCACACTTGTACCGGTGCTATGTGACGCTGCAATCCCACAAATTAAATCCATATCTAGTGATATGAATCTCCTTGCGAAGACTCACGATTTGCGGAATTATATCTTTGATCTAGTGAAGGGATCTGCAAACCCGCACTATCTCGCACGAAATTCAGGAGTCTAGCCCTCGGGGTATGCCTAACTTCGACTTGCTCTCTAACTAGCCCTCAGGATTAGATTACAAGGTTTATTGATACTTAACTAGCCCTCGGGGTTAAGCAACAATGGAATAGCTCGCAAGCAAAGAGTATGAACTCCAAAGGTTGTATATTTTATTGATGAAAGGTTGTAAAATTCGTCCATAAGGCCTCCCCTTTTATAGGGTTACAATCTTGCCTCAAACCCTAATCACAAATGGAAACAGAATCGACTTATGGCAGCTTTAAGAAGCTAAAACCATATCTAACTAAAATACCTAAAATAAATGGTAATCTAAGGTAATCAGGTTGAATTCTTCAAGAAGTAACCTTGAAGAATATTATCTTATCTAATCTTACCACATATAATTCTAATCAGAATAAAACTGAATATGCTAAACCTTAATGGACTGTATTTTCGAAATTCAGCTCTTCAAAGCCCACATGGCCGAGCTATCAGTCCAATAAACCCAAAATGACATTAATTTACAGTGATCACACTACCTCATTAAAAACCCAGTGGGAAAAAAGAGTATAGTGTTCTTCATGATGTCTTCAGTTCGTCGACAATCTTGAATAATGAATCCAAGATGTCGATGGTGACTCCTTCTTCAATTCTTCATCATAAAGGCGATCAATCAAAGCATTTAAAGCAGCATCCCTAAGCTTAGTCCTTGACCTAGTCATAGGTCCTGCCATGTCTCTTAGAGGATCTCGAACATATCCTTCAAATGTTTGATCAAGTCGTGGAATGTCTTCATTTATGGTGGTAGTCGTCTTGGCATCTCCATCAGTCGTCTTGGCATCTCCATCATTCCCTCCATGGTCGAAAGGTTTCGCCCTCGAAACTGAATCATCTTCAAATGTAAACGGAGATAAATCAGCAACATTGAAGGTCGCACTAACACCATAATGATCTGGTAACTCAATCTTGTAAGCATTGTCGTTCACACGAGCCAACACTCTAAAAGGACCATCTCCACGTGGACTCAACTTAGATTTCCGAGCATTTGGAAACCTCTCTTTCCGCAGATGAACCTAAACATAATCTCCCACGTTGAACCTCATCAACTTGCGGCTTTGATTAGCTTTATCAGCATTCTGTGCATTTGTCTGTTCAATTCTCATGCGCACCTTCTCATGGATTTTCTTCACAAAATCAGCTTTCTTTTCTCCATTAAGGTTTTGAACCTGTTTAAAATTCAAAGGAAGTAGATCAAGAGGTGTAATAGGTAGAAAACCATAAACAATTTCAAATGGAGATAAAGAAGTAGTAAAATGAATAGTGCGATTGTAAGCAAACTCTGCAATCGGAATGCATTTTTCCCAATTCTTTAAGTTCTTCTGAACTAGTGCACGTAGGAGAGCCCCTAGGGTTCGATTGGTCACTTCTGTTTGTCCATCAGTTTGAGGATGACTGGCAGTCGAAAACAACAGCTTTGTCCCTAACTTGCGCCACAAGGTATTCCAAAAGTAGGATAAAAATTTAACAACGCGATCAGAGACAATGGATGCAGGAATTCCATGTAACCGAACTACTTCCTTCAAAAATAGATCCGCAACATGCTTTGCATCATCTGTCTTCCTACAAGGAATAAAGTGTGCCATTTTCGAAAATCTATCCACAACCACAAAGATAGAATCATTACCTGACTGAGATCGTGGCAAACCTAGGATAAAATCCATGGAAATATCAACCCAAGGATGTGTAGGAACAGGCAATGGAGTATAAAGACCATGAGGCTTAGTTTTAGACTTAGCCTTCAAGCAATCAAGACAATTCCTACAAACCCTGTCAATAGCAAGTGCCATTTTCGGCCAATAGAAGTGTTCTCGCAACAAATTATAAGTTTTAAAAGCACCAAAATGTCCCATTAACCCACCTGAATGAGCTTCTCTAACAAGTAATTCACGCATAGAACATTGAGGAATAAATAACCTATTATTCATAAACAAGAAACCATCATGCCGAAAAAACTTCTCATAAGCACCATTTTCGCATGCAGCATAAATAGATGAAAAATCAGAATCGGTCGCATATAAATCTCGCACGAATGAAAACCCTAGCATAATGCATTCCAAACGTGTAAGTAAAACATGTCTACGACTCAAAGCATCAGCAACAACATTTTCTTTACCCTTTTTGTAACGCAACACATAAGGAAAAGATTCAATGAAACTAGACCATTTAGCATGACGCTTATTCAACTTCATCTGACTCTTCAAGTATTTCAAGGATTCATGATCACTATGAATGACAAATTCTTTATGCAATAAATAATGTTGCCAAGTTTCTAATGTACGCACAATTGCATAAAATTCTTTATCATACACAGGATAGTTTAGAGCACCGCCCTTTAACTTCTCACTGAAGTAAGCTATAGGTCGATTCTCTTGCATCAAAACAGCACCAATACTAACACCAGAAGCATCACAATGAATCTCAAAAGTACCATTAAAATCAGGTAAAGCAAGAACAGGAGCATTGCATAATCGTACTTTCAATTCATTAAATTCATTCTCTTGACTCTCAGTCCAAACAAATTTCACATCCTTTTTAACTAGTTCATTTAGAGGTGCAGCAATAGATGAGAAATCACGCACAAACCGTCTATAAAAACTAGCCAAACCATGAAAAGAACGGACCTGGTTGGCATTAGTAGGTCTCGGCTAGGTCTTAATGGCCTCAATTTTGGTTTCGTCAACTTTTATGCCCTCTTTAGAGACCACAAAACCGAGAAACACCACTTCCGAAGCGCAAAATGTGCACTTCTTAATGTTCGCATATAAACAAGACTCACGGAGTGCAACAAGAACCATTTTAACATGCTCAATATGTTCATCAGTCGACTTAGAATAAATCAATATGTCATCAAAATAGACCACAACAAACCAACCAATAAACTTTCTTAAGACATGATTCATCAACCGCATAAAAGTACTAGGTGCATTAGTTAAACCGAAAGGCATAACGATCCATTCATACAACCCAAACTTAGTCTTAAATGCAGTTTTCCATTCATCTCCCTCAATAATTCGAATCTGATGATAACCCTGAGTCAAATCAATTTTAGTATAAATCACAGATCCATGCAAATCTTCAAGCATATCATCTAACCTAGGGATAGGATGGCGATACTTAATGGTAATCTTGTTAATAGCACGACAATCAATGCACATACGCCAAGTTTTATCTTTCTTAGGAACTAAAATGACAGGCACGGCACAAGGAGATAGGGATTCCCGCACATACCCTTTTTTTAAGTAACTCCTCGACTTGTCGTTGTAGTTCCTTTGTCTCCTCAGGGTTTGCTTTATACGCCGGGCGATTTGGGATAACCGAACCCAGAATCAAGTCAATTTGGTGTTCAATACCTCGCAAAGGTGGTAAACCTGCGGGTAAGGCTTCTGGAAAGACATCCTCAAATTCCTGTAACATCTGAGCAAACCGTGGAGGAACATGTATAGGAATATCATCACTAGCAAAATAGCTCTCTTTAAAATGCATGATAAGCACATAAGAATGATTAGAAAACGCACGATTCACATCCCTAATTGATGCATAAAACAATCTACCAGATTCATTAGGAAGTTCATGTCTCATCATGTAAATTGATGGCAAAGGACTAAGATGTGAAGATAGGATTTTACGCGACTTATCATAATCATTCGCAGACTTACCATAATCATTCGCAGACTTACCTCGCTTACCTAGGACGGCCTCCCTTGATATTTGGTCGAAATTATCAAGGATTTTGCCTCCATTCTTCACCTTGTGGCCGATCTCCTTCAAGCCCTGGCTAGGCTTTTGGTCGGCCATTTGCACATCAGTCGCAAACTTCTCTTTATCGACTCTCATGCGTCTCTGTGCCTCTAAAACTTCCACTGGAGATAATGGAACCAAAGTATACCTTGTTCTATCCTTAATCACAGTAATTTTGTTAGTGTAACCATCATGCATGGATTTACGATCAAACTGCCAAGGTCTCCCTAGCAAAATATGACTAGCTTCCATAGGTATAACATCACATAAGATAGAATCATGGTATTTTTCAATCTTAAAGTTAATCATGCATTGTTTTTTAACCTTAATTTCACCACTACCATTTAACCAAATAAGTTTATATGGTGATGGATCACAGGCAAAGACAATGATTTAACAAGAAGATTGGACACAGTATTAGCACACGAACCACCATCAATAATCAGTAAAAAATTCTTATCTTTCACAAGGCAACGAGTATGAAAAATGTTAATCCTTTGTACCTGTGTCTCAGCCATTTGAGAGTTGAGAACTCTTAATGACACGAAGTTACCTTGTGTTTCTGGACCCTGTTCACCATGATCATTTATGATGATCTCTTCATCTACCTGTTCTTCACCACTTTCACACAATGGTGGCATATCAGCATATTCATCTTCTTCATCTTCTTCCTCAAGTGTTGTTAGTACTCGTGCATGCAGACAGTTATTACGGACATGTCCTCTTTCTTTACAATGAAAACAAGTAGAAGAGTTAACAGAAACTGAATGTGATGAAGAAGTAGAAGACTTACCTGGAATTTTTGAAACCTGTTGGGTTGGTGGTGCTGCCCTCCTCTCAGTAGGATTATAAGTTGGATTTGAATAAGTCTGAACCGATCCTCTTCCTCCCATGGGCGGGCCCTTACTGCGGCCATAACTAGGGTTTCTGTAGTCAAACCCTGGTCGTTGACTTGGAAAACTAGGCTGTGGCCTCCTTGGTCGCAGGGTACTCTCAACTAACCTTGCTTTCACCAATAAATCATTCATAGATATGTGATGTTGGAGCTTGACTGGCATTTGAAGGTTTTCACGCAAGCCTTCAATGAAACGATTTTTGATGAATGCGTCATCTTCTTTCATTCCAACCCTTCTCATGGTCAACTCAAGATCTTGCCAGTATTCATCAACTGTGCGATTTCCTTGCTTCATGTTGGATAGATAAGAATGTTGTTCCATCAAGTAAGTAGGCGGAACATGATATTCGCAAAGCTCGGATCTCAGTCTCTCCCATGTAGAGATTGGTTTCTTTCCGGCAAGATATCGCGACTCCTTTTTATTTTTCCACCACTCAGCCGCATAATGAGTGAAAGAATACTGTGCCACTTTGACTTTCTCCTTCTCCCGATAATTGTTGAGATCAATCAGATTCTCAATCTGTCGCTCCCAATCAAGATACTTCACTGGATTGTGCTGACCATCAAATCGAGGGATGTCATATTTTAAACCCTTGATATCTCGAGCTTCATCAGAACCTGAATCAGATCCTGAATTAATCTTCACTCTCCTTCGGGAATGAGGTTTACTGGGGCGATGCCTTCTAGAAGACCCTCGGTGTGATTGCCTTTCTGAACCATCATCAGAATAATCATTTGAACTTCCAGAACCATTAAATTGATGGACATATTTCTTGGTTTCTTCCCTCTTGACCGATGATGTAAGTGTAGGCGGTGCCATGCTGTCAACTTTTCTCGCCAACCTTTGCACCTCACTCATAAGTGCATTTATTGCGACAGAAAACCGATCGGGATCATTGGCTTCATTTGGATTAATTCGATGTCGCTCCCAACTATTTGAAGCATCTTCACGTGGATGACTACCATGCCCGCCATTAGAGGTGTTCTTCAATGGCAAATTGTTAGGATTGCTAACAAAAGGCGGGACGAATGGATTTTCGTCCCCCATCTTCGCTAACTGCTAAGAAAATCAAACGGTTAGTTAAAAAATTTGCCGCCCCTTCCCTTTGTTTAGTAAGGTCACTCACCAAGTGTATAACACTCACAACTCACAAGGCGAAGGCTAATGCGAGGGCAACTGATCAATTCACCGCAATTCAAAGCAAACTATGGAGATGAGTACTGCAGAATTTATTCCCACTGCTAGTCATGCCGGACCATCACACTGGGAAACCTCCCAGCATGACACGACTACAGCTGATTTCACTGCATATGTCACTCCCACAGCTAGTCATGCATACATGTCGCCTACCACTCCATTAGATACAGGTAGTGTTCCACATGTCCATTATGATTTGAATGAGGAGGCAAGAGACGAAATGGAGGATGAAATACCAGAGGGAGCTCCACGTGAGGAAGTATATGTACCTACTCAGATGACTGTTCCACAACGGACATCCAAGACCATACGTCCTCCCCCATGTGGAACGGGTGGAAACCTTTGTAGAGGTCGTCATTAGGACATTACATGCCATTCAGCACTCATTTGCATTACGTTTCACACGTATTGTTCGGCTACTGTACATTTCTGCTAATTTGTATTGATTCTAACTATGCAATAATTCGTTCCTACACCTATATTCAAGACTAGTTAAAAAATTGCAAATCACACGATCCTAATTTATCGTTACACTAATTTTTAAAATATCTTCAAACAAACTCAAGTCTACTTATACGCAATCTTCACCGAAAACAAGTATATGAAAAATAATAAGTTATACATTGCTGCATTCAAGGATGATTTATTACTTAAATTCACGACTCATTTTGAAAAATACGCTTTTGTTGAATTCAGGACACGATTTTAAAAAATTCAAGATGCGTCCTCTAACGAAACCAGATGCATTGCGGAATTTTCTTCAAACAAGACGTTATTATAATTTTCTGATTTTTTTTTCAAAAAGTCCAAGAGCAAACATTTAACACAGCTATACTCGACAAAAAATAATCTAAAATTTATGGGAATAAATAATAAATTTTGTGGACAAAAAAATTTTAACCACGCAATAAAAAAAAGATCAAACTGAGATAAATTACCTGGAATAAAAAAATTTCCTGGAATCAGTTTTCGGGAATAAAAAAAATAGAACCAAAATGAGGACGCATTTGTAGAATGTGTCCTCTCAATATTCAGCAAAAAAAAACACAAAATTGAGACCGAAAATAAAATTTGCAAATTTGAGGACGCATTCGTAGAATGCGTCTACGAATGCGTCCTCTATATTTTCAGAAGAAAAAAATAATACAAAACTGAGGATGCATTCTTGGAATGCGTCCTCTATATTTTCTGAAAAAATAATAATAATACAAAACTGAGGACGCATTCCTGGAATGCGTCCTCTAAATATTCGGGGAAAAAAATTGGCCACATTGAGGACACATTCCACGAATGCGTCCTCCATTCTCATGTCCAGATTTACCGAAAACCACACCTGCATCCAATTTTCAAATTTCATGCATGTAAAAATCAAGAACTCCTGAAGAAGAGATGTCGAGTGCTGTGATCATTTTGGCAACATTGAGGGAGATCAACACCAATGGATCTGAGGCGAAGATTGTCGTACTTTGGCGGTGAGTTCAACTCCAAACGTCACGCAAAGGGCTTAATGCGCTTCGGAATGCGCAAATGCCATAAATTCCTCCAAAAAGAAGCTTCCGAAATAGAAGACTGTAATGGTTCGGATTGCTCAACCAGGGCATGATACATGGATCGAATAGTGAACTTTCCTGATGCAGTGAAGTGCCATCTCCAAAAGTCTAAGAGCCGACGTGAATCAAGATTAATAGACCTGATGATAGAGGCTTCATCATGAGGAAAGTATGTCTACAATAAATCTTCGTCCCAGAAATGTGTGTGGGGATGGGAAAATTCTATATCCATGGCTACAGTGCATGGCCATGGATACAATTGTGCAGGACGCATTAGCACAATGTGTCCTCTATGTTTTCCATTTTTTTGCCTGAGGACGCATTTGACAAATGCGTCCTCAATGCTTTTAAAATTTTTTTTGCCCTGGTATGAAGAGGACGCATTTCCGGAATACGTCCTCAATTTAATTTCATTTTTGTATTTGACTTGGCATGAGGACGCATTGTCCTCATGCGTCCTCCTTGGCCAGATATTGCATGCCAAATATTGACCCTTGCAGGCGCATGAAACCAGGGAATTGCATGCATGCCAATGATTTGACCCTTGCATGCGCATGAATCCATTTGTTTGCTTATAATTATAATTTTTATATTTTTCTAATAAAATGTGGGACTAAAAAAAATTTGTTTACGGTAATAATATACATGTCAAATTCAATACCTGTTTTTAATAACACTGATTTGAAACAGGTATAATTCAAACAGTATTTCAAAAAAATTTAAAATTAAAATTAAATACATTTTTTTATTTCAAAAAAAAATTCACGAGGAGGCATTCATGTAATGCATCCTCTAAACAATTCGTTACAAAAAAAATTGAAAAAATTGAGGACGGATTCTACCAATGCACTATATTCACCCAAAAAAAATATAAAGAATAATTTACAAATTATATATTTCACTGATTAAAATTACAATTTACATATTTCACTAATAAAATGTGGGCCTAAAAAAAATTTATGTACAGTACTAATATACATGTAAAATACAATGCCCACTTTTAATAACACTGATTTAAAAAAGGTATACTATTTTGGAATGCGAAATGTATTATTTTGTCAAATTCAATACCGGTTTGGAATGCGAAATGAAGATGAATATATTATTTTTTAACAATTTTAACAATTCGACACAAAAATTCTAAAATAAATTGTTACATAAATTGTTACATAAATTGTTAAAAATTGTAAAAATATTTATTAACAAAAATATTTAAAAAAATTGAATAAAGTCTGAGGACGCATTCATGGAATGAGTCCTCTAATTATATTTATTTTAAAAAAATATATAAAAAATGAGGATGCATTCATGGAATGCATCCTCTAATTAAATTTGTTTTTAAAAAATATAAAAATATGAGGACGCATTCATGGAATGCGTCCTCAAATTAAATTTGTTTAAAAAAATAGAAAAATATAAGGACGCATTCCATGAATGCGTCCTCTAATTCACATACAGAAAAAAAATTAAAAACCAGTGAGGACGCATTCTGTGAATGCGTCCTCCATTTCTGCATCCATATATAATAACATGCACAAATGCATCCTTTTTTGGTTGACCATGCATATATGGATCAAGTTCTCGTGTGGGGATTGATCAAGTCAGAAACATGAACTAGAAAGCTGGGAATGCGATCGGTGATATCTTCTAATCTAGTCGTTAGTTCGTTCTTTCCCGTTTTAGAATAGAAGTAGTCAGAATAAACGTGGTGCATGTTTCCGCACATGTAGGAGTTTGTTATTCCTATTTTTAGTTTCTTGACTTAGCCAGATTATGCACGTTAGTTAGTTAGGAAATCATGGGTGTAATTTGTGTATATAAGGAATATAAGGAAGCTAGAAAATGCAGAACGATTTACTGCACAAAAATTTGAGTTCTTGTTTCCATTTTGAGAACTAACATTTGGTATCAGAGCCATATAAAAATCTTGGCAACCATGTCTGACGGCAACGGCGACATCAGCAACTCTCCAACAAGGCAGGCACGGGCACGGAGCAGGGGACGAAGTGTCAATCGGAGGAACGGCAACGAGATCGTCATTCGCGAACGCATTATGCAGGAGCGCCTCGGTGGCAACATAGTCTACCCCACTCTGACGGCGACGAACTACATCGAGTGGGCTCTTGTGATGAAAATCAATCTGCGGGCGCAAGGCCTCTGGGAGGCGGTTTCCGGCGCTGACGAGCCGGGCGAGCGAGAGGATATGGCTGCACTGTCAGCTTTGATCCGAGCCGTGCCGCCAGAGATGGTGCCAGCTCTCACTGTCAAGAACACAGCCCACGAAGCTTGGGAAGCTATTCGGCTCATGCGCGTTGGAGTCGATCGAGTCAGGGAGGCAACGGCGCAACGGCTGCGCAAGGAGTTCGAGCAAATCTCTTTCAAGGACGAAGAAACCCTCGATGCGTTCGGGCTGCGCATCACAGGGATCTTCAACAACCTCCGGTCCTTGGGTGACGGTGTCGAGGAGATCAAGGTCGTGCAGAAATTCCTCCAAGAGGTCCCGAGCCAGTATGCGCAGATCGCTTGCTCGATCGAGACGCTGCTCGATCTGAATGGGATATCCGTCGAAGAGCTGATCGGACGCCTTCGGTCAGCCTCCGAGCACTGCGGCAACAACGTCATGAGTGGCGCGAGCGGGCAGATCCTACTCACGGAACAAGAGTGGATTGCTCGAGGAAAGCAGCGCGACCAAGGGTCTGGATCTGGCCCCGGGAACGGAACAAAGGGCAAGTATCTCCGAAAGGGTAAGAAACCGAGCCCCGCGCGGGAAGGCAGCTAGTACGCCTCCAGCGGCGACCGCGACATGACGGGGATCAAGTGCTATAATTACAACAAGTTCGCAGGGCATATCTCGAGAGATTGTCCCGAACCGCGGCGCGCACGCAAGGAACGGGCTAACCTTGTGAAGGATCAAGAGGAGGAGATAGCCCTACTGGTCGCGAGGCTTCACTCTCTCACGCTCGGAAGTGTGGCGGCTGAGACCGAGGAGAACGTACTGCTCAACGAGACGAACTCCCAGGCCAAGGCGATGAAGTTTGCAGGCCAGTGCGACACAACCTGGTTCTTGGACTCGGGAGCCAGTACGCATATGTGTGGGAGACGGGAGATCTTCTCCGAGTTGGACACAAATGTGCGAGGCTCCGTCAAGCTTGGAGATGACACATCCGTGGAAATTGAAGGCATTGGCACGATCCTCTTCTCGTGCCGGAACGGTGAGCACCTTAAACTAGCCGAGGTGTACTATATATCTTGGTTACATAGTAGCATCATTTCACTTGGTCAGCTGGATGAGAGCGGATATGAAACGAAGATCCAGCACGGATGGCTTCAGCTGCGGGACCAAAATGGGCGCTTAATCGCACGGGTGCCGAGGAGCTGAGGGCACCTTTACCTGCTTCACCTGAACTTGGCATGGCCCGTGTGCCTTGAGGTGCACGGAAGCAAGGATGGATGGCGTTGGCATGCACGATACGGCCATGTACATTTTGAGGCTCTTCGGCGCCTTGCTCGTGACAAAATGGTGCATGGACTGCCTCTGATTGGTGATGTCGAGCGGCTGTGCGATGCTTGCTTAGCCGGGAAGCAGAAACGCGCCTCATTTCCACGCCAAGCCTGGAACCGCGCGCAGGAGCGTCTCGATCTCGTCCATGCCGATTTGTGTGGACCGATTGATCCACCAACCCCTGGAGGTAAACGCTATTTTTTGCTTTTGGTGGATGATTTTAGTCGGTACATATAGGTTTATCTGATTTCCACGAAAGACCAAGCAGTCGAGGCTATCAAGAAGTTTGTGCTAGCAGCCGAACTTCAAAGCGGGTGCAAACTGAAGACGATGCGCACTGACAATGACGGGGAGTTCACTTCTCAGCAGCTTGGTGAGTATTTTGCCAAACGAGGTGTGCAACGGCAGCTGATGGCGCCTTACACACCGCAACAAAATGGAGTGGTTGAACGTCGCAACCGAACCATTGTTGGGACGGCGCGGTGTATGTTGAAGGCGAAGGGAATGCCAGTCAGGTTCTGGGGGGAAGCCGTGACGACCGCGGTTTACCTACTAAACCATGGGACGATGAAGAGTGTGGTTGGGAAGACCCCATATGAAGCTTGGCACGGGAGTCGGCTGAGTGTGCAACATCTCAAAGTGTTAGGGTGCGTGGCGCATGTGAAGACGGTGCACCCAAATTTGAAGAAACTGGATGACAGGAGCACACCGATGGTGTTGTTCGATTATGAGCCAGGCACTGTAGCATACCGGGTATATGATCCAGCCACGGAGCGAGTCAGAGTCTCTCGCGACGTTGTCTTCGACGAGGATGCAGCATGGGACTGGACTCTTCCAGGGAGTGAGCAAAGACGTGATCATTGTGGAGAAACTTTCTCCGTCGAGTGGTTTGTTTCTCCCGTTGCAGGTACAGACTTGAACTGGAGCACGACGCACGCAGAGAGAGCATCATCTTCAAACGCCAGAATCTCCACCGGAAACAAAGCTGGAGACATGCCCTCACCAGTCACTCCAACTACTTCGGTTGCACCTCCACCGCCGATGGTGGAGTTTGTGTCCCCACCAACCGGTGCATCAGAACCATCTCCGGGCGAGGAGGCACCTTACCGGTACCGCACGCTAGACAGTCTGTACGATGCAACTGTCCCTGTTGAAGCAAAAGATGACGAACAGTGTCTCCTCATCGCCGACGAACCGGCGTCCCTTGGTGAAGCCGAGAAGGATGAAGGGTGGAGAGCTGCGATGATGGAGGAACTTGCAAGCATCGAAGCAAACCAGGCTTGGCGCCTCACCTCTCTACCACCGGGACACCGCGAAATCGGACTCAAGTGGGTGTTCAAGCTCAAGAAAGACGCGACCGGAGAGGTGGTGAAGCGGAAGGCACGTTTAGTGGTGAAAGGATATGTTCAACGACAGGGGGTGGATTATGAAGAGGATTTCGCACCAGTTGCACGCTTGGAAACGGTGCGGATGATGATCGCACTCGCGGCACACCACAGCTGGCCGATCCACCACATGGATGTAAAGACCGCATTCCTCAACGGCGAGCTAACCGAAGAGGTCTATGTCGAGCAACCGCCGGGCTTCATCATTCACGGCGAGGAGCGCAAGGTTTTACGGTTGAACAAAGCCTTATACGGCTTACGTCAAGCTTCCCGGGCATGGAACACAAAACTCGATGTAAGTCTCCAAAACCTCAGTTTTATACGTAGTGAAGTGGAGCATGCAGTTTACCGACGTGGTCACAATGATGCCTCAATCTTTGTTGGTTTTTACGTGGATGATCTTATAATCACGGGGTCATCACTCGAAGAAGTGGTCAAGTTCAAGAAGGAGATGACAAGTCTCTTCAAGATGAGTGATCTTGGGGAACTTAGCTACTACTTGGGGATCGAGGTACAACAAAAAGGTGATCGAATCACTCTCTGCCAAAGTTCTTATGCACGGAAGTTGCTTGAAAAAGCAGGAATGGAACATTATAACCCATGTGCAGCGCCGATGGAAACACGACTTAAGTTGAGCAAAACCGGAGACAGAGAACCAATGGATGTAACCCTCTACCACAGCATGGTGTGGAGCTTAAGGTACTTGGTTCACACAAGGCTGGACATTTCGTACGCCGTCGGTTTTGTGAGCCGGTTTATGGAGAAGCCCACAACAGTGCACTATGCGGCAGTAAAGCACATCTTAAGGTATGTGGCGGGAACTTTAAAGTTTGGGATTTTGTACGAAAGAGGAAGCGGAGTCTTGGAACTAGAGGGTTATAGTGACGCTGATCTAGCCGGAGATGTTGATGATAGAAAGAGCACGACCGGCCTGATTTATTTTCTCGGACGAGCTCTGGTAAGTTGGCAATCACAAAAACAGCGAGTGGTGGCTATCTCTTCATGCGAATCTAAGTACATCGCAGCTGCCACTGCGGCATGTCAAGGAATATGGCTCAGTAGGTTACTTGGAGAGCTCCGGAATGAAGAACCACAAGTGACAAGATTGCTAGTTGATAATAAATTGGCTATCGATTTGACCAGAAATCCGGTGTTTCACGAACGTAGCAAGCTCATAGACACTCGGTACCACTTAATTTGAAATTATGTGGAACAGGGTAACCTTGAGGTTGACTACTATAATAGCCGCTTCTGCGACCCTGCCTGGGGGTCCGGGGGGCGGCAGTCGCCCCCGGGAAACAAACGGGGGTCTCGCTTGTCTCTTTATTGGACTGCTGTTGATTTGGCCCAAATTGTGTTTTTGGCCCAGTTTGTTAGGGTTTAGTGGAGACAACATATAAAGTGTCTCTCTTCTCTCTGTAAACCAACTCTAATTCTGTTCCGCACAAAATTAGTGAATTCGTCTCCCGTGGATGTAGCCAAATTGGTGAACCACGTAAATCTTGTGTCTTGTTATTTTCGTTCATATTTTCTGTTCTTTCTCCATTCCGCACAACAAACTGGTATCAAAGCGGTTTCTTTTTCCGACGATATCCGTTGTTGGTATATCGGATTCTGGGCTCATTAGATCGGGGCTGATCGGGGAGAAAAATGTCTGGGTTGAACGTGAAGATCGACAAGTTTACTGGGAGAAACAGTTTCAGTTTATGGCAGATCGAGATGCGAGCTTTGCTAAAACAGCAAGGTTTGTGGACTCCGCTGATGAAGGATTTCGCGAGCAGTTCTGGCGATGTTGTGAGTCTGGAAGAAAAGGCACACTCGATGATTATGCTGTGTCTCGTGGACGAAATCATCACTGAGGTCTCAGATCAGGAGACTGCTGCACAACTGTGGCTGAAGTTGGAGAGTTTGTATATGACGAAATCTCTAACCAACAAGTTGCTTCTGAAACAATGCCTCTTCGGTCTCCGAATGCAGGAAGGTACGCAACTCAGAGACCATCTAGAGAAATTGAATACTTTGTTATTAGAATTGCGAAATATAGATGTGAAAATTGAAGATGAAGATGCTGCTTTGATTTTGCTAGTTTCTTTACCTTTTTCGTATGAGAATTTTGTTCAGTCATTTATTGTTGGTAAAGATTCTGTGTCTCTGGAGGAAGTAAGATCCTCTCTCCATAGTAGAGAGTTGCGACATAAGGCAAACAGTACAGGTACAGAAAGTCAGGCCACTGGCTTGTTTGCTAGTGACGAAAACACAAAAGGCAAGGAAACCGGCAATAAGAAGAAAGGCAAGAAGTCATCTTCAAAGGGTCCCAAGGCCAATGATGTTTGTAACTACTGTAAGGAGAAGGGGCATTGGAAAAAGGAGTGTCCGAAGAAGGCTAGTAAATCTGGGAGTACATCTGGTACTGCTACTGTGGCTGAAGGGGATTTCAGTTCTGAAGATGATTTTGCTCTAGCTGTTACTGGGCAAAATAATCATTCTAATGCATGGTTTCTTGATTCTGGGGCATCTTACCATGTATGCCCAAGGAGATATTATTTCTCAACTTATGAGCAAGCTGAGGGCATCATTACTACAGCAAATGGTGTTGCGTACAAGGTAGTTGGGATTGGTTCAATCAAGATCAGGACGCATGATGGTAGTTTCTGTACTTTGAACGATGTCAGGCATGTTCCATCGATGACAAAGAATCTGATTTCTCTTCCTACGTTGGATAGAAAGGGTTTCGTCTACTCAGGGAGTGATGGAGTTCTGTGTGTCTGCAAAGGTTCTAGGCTGGTTCTGAAAGGTGTTCTGCATGGTACTTTGTATTTTCTACAAGGTTCCACGGTTATGGATTCTGTTAATGTTGCATCTTCGGAGGTTCACCAGGATGATATGACTAAGTTATGGCATATGAGGCTTGGTCACATGGGTGAAAGAGTGATGCAGATTCTGTCGAAGTATGATCTTCTTGGTGGCCACAAGATCAAGAGCTTGGACTTCTGTGAGCATTGCGTTTTTGGGAAGCATCACCGCAGCAAGTTTCCTAAGGCGATTCATAGAACAAAGGGCACATTGGATTACATCCATTCTGATTGTTGGGGACCTTCCCGAGTTGAGTCACTGGGAGGTCACAGGTACTTTGTTTCTCTGATTGATGATTACTCAAGGATGACTTGGGTTATCATGATGAAACGTAAGAGTGAAGCTTTCCCGAAGTTCAAGGAGTGGAAAGCTTTGGTGGAGAATCAGACCGGGAAGAAGATCAAGAGGCTTCGAACTGATAATGGGCTGGAATTCTGCTCGTCTGAGTTTGATCATTTTTGTAGCGATGAAGGGATTGCTCGTCATCATACAGTCAGGAATACGCCACAGGAGAATGACGTAGCTGAGCGGATGAATCAGACATTGCTGGCGAGAGCGAGGTGCATGCTCTCTAATGCTGGTTTGGAAACGAGATTCTGGGCAGAGGCGGTGAGTACAGCTTGTTACCTGATCAACCGCGGGCCTCACACGGGTATAGAGTGCAAAATACCTATGGAGTTGTGGTCAGGTAAAGTTGTTGATTAGTCCAAGTTAAAAGTTTTTGGTTGTACATCTTATTATCATGTTAGTGATGGTAAGTTAGAGCCCCGAGCCAAGAAGGGTGTCTTTGTGGGTTCTGGAGATGGAGTTAAAGGCTCCAGGATATGGTCTCCATCTGAGAAGAGGGTTATTCTGAGCAGGGACGTTGTCTTTGATGAAAATTCTTTGCTTAGATCTATGGTGAAGCCCACAGTTGTGCCAGAAACTAGTGGAGTTGATAAACAGGTGGAGCTTGAAGTTACTCAAGGTGAAAATAGATTGGAACAATTTGAGGTGGATCAAGAGCCACAGACAGAATCTGAGATACCGGAATCTCCACCACCAGATCCTCAACCATCAGGAGCTACGGTCCGTAGTTTAGCTCAGGACCGACCCAGGAGGGTTGGAGTTGGGGCGCCAAAGAGATATGGGTTTGAGGATATGGTGGGTTATGCACTACAGGTTACTGAGGAGGTGGATACTCATGAGCCATCCACCTACAGAGAAGCTGTTTCAGGTACTGATGCTGACAAATGGTTTGTAGCAATGGGAGATGAGATAGAGTCCCTCCAGAAGAATCATACATGGGATTTGGTTCAACAGCCTCAAGGGAGAAAGGTTATCACTTGCAAATGGGTTTTCAAGAAAAAGGAAGGGATATCACCTACAGAGGGAGTCAAGTACAAGGCTAGAGTTGTTGCTAGAGGTTTCAGTCAGAGAGAGGGAGTAGATTACAATGAGATTTTCTCACCAGTGGTCAGACACACTTCCATCAGGGTGTTGCTAGTTATAGTGACACATCAGGATTTAGAGCTTGAACAACTTGATGTGAAGACCGCTTTTCTACATGGAGAGTTGGAGGAAGAGTTGTACATGACTCAGCCAGATGGTTTCCAGGTTCCTGGCAAGGAAAAGTATGTTTGCACGTTGAAGAAGTCTTTGTATGGACTTAAGCAGTCTCCGAGGCAGTGGACAAGAAGTTTGATAGTTACATGCTTCAGCTGGGATATACGAGGTGTGCTTATGACTGTTGTGTCTACTACAGCAGGTTGAGAGATGGGTCATTCATCTATCTGGTGCTTTATGTAGATGACATGCTGGTAGCCGCAAAAAGTAAGCACGAGGTTCAGAAGTTGAAAGGACTTCTTAGTGCTGAGTTTGAGATGAAGGATCTGGGTGCAGCTCGGAAGATACTAGGAATGGAGATTCTTAGGGATCGAAGTCAACGGAAGCTTTTCTTGTCACAGAAAGGCTACATTCAGAAAGTGTTGGCTAGGTTTAGCATGTCTACAGCCAAGCCTATAGACACTCCTAGTGCTGCAAATATTCATCTCACCACTATGTTTGCTCCTCAGTCAGACAAGGAGAAGGAGTATATGTCTCGGGTTCCTTATGCCAGCGCGGTGGGGAGCTTGATGTATGTTATGGTTTGCACGAGGCCAGATTTAGCACAGGCAGTCAGTGTTGTGAGCAGGTTCATGGGGCAACCGGGAAAGGAACATTGGCAAGTTGTGAAGAGGATTTTCAGGTATCTTAGAGGTACGTCTGATGTGGGTCTCATTTATGGAGGTGATACCGAGTGCTTAGTTACAGGCTACTCTGATTCTGATTATGCTGGTGATGTTGACACGAGGAGATCGATGACTGGTTATGTATTCACTTTGGGAGGTTCTGTGGTTAGTTGGAAGGCGACTTTGCAACCTACAGTGACGTTGTCTACTACGGAAGCAGAGTACATGGCTCTGACAGAGGCTGCAAAGGAGGGAATATGGCTGAAAGGGCTAGTTAGTGATCTTGGTCTACATCATGATCAGGCTACTGTGTACTGTGACAGCTTGAGTGCAATCTGCCTAGCCAAGGATCAGGTCCATCATGAGAGGACCAAGCATATTGATGTCAGATATCATTTCTTGAGGAGTGAGAGGAGAATCAGGGTGAAGAAAGTGGGAACTGCAGATAACCCCGCTGATATGTTCACCAAATCTGTTCCACATAGCAAGTTTCAACATTGTTTGGACTTGCTGAACATCAGAGCTGATTAGGTGCTCTATGGGCAGTCCCGGGAGTGGAGGGCGAAGTCCACTCATCTGGCACTATAATGGTGCATCTGGAGTTTTCTACTTTGAGGATTCAAGTCAAGGTGGAGATTTGTTGGTATACCTTGAATACTGTAATAGCCGCTTCTGCAACCCTGCCTGGGGGTCCGGGGGGACGGCAGTCGCCCACGGGAAACAAACGGGGGTCTCACTGTTTTTGGCCCAGTTTGTTAGGGTTTAGTGGAGACAACATATAAAGTGTCTCTCTTCTCTCTGTAAACCAACTCTAATTCTGTTCCGCACAAAATTAGTGAATTCGTCTCCCGTGGATGTAGCCAAATTGGTGAACCACGTAAATCTTGTGTCTTGTTATTTTCGTTCATATCTTCTGTTCTTTCTCCATTCCGCACAACACGAGGCCACCTTTCAACTTTGATCTTGACATTCTAGTCCAAGAAATTCATGGAAGTTTTCTCTTTCCATCTACTTTGCCCCACCAGAATTGTGTAATCAATGACCCGATCTGATTGAGAATGTTGTCCGGAATAAGCAAACAACTCATAGTGTAAGTTGGTATTGCTTCAAGAACTGATTTGATCAAAACTTCTTTTCCTGCCTTTGATAAATGCTTCGCAGATCAACCAACTAGAAACCTTGCGATGAATACGATCGACCAGTCCTTGAAAAACCTCCTTCTTACTTCTACCAATCTCCGATGGTAGCCCCAAATATTTTCCATGGGATGTAACTTCCGGAACATTCAAAATTTCACAGACTTGCTTCCAGATATGCTGAGAAGTGTTTGGGCTGAAGAGCACACCAGGCTTATCATAATTTACTCTCTGACCAGTGATTCTTTCAAACAACGAAATCTCCCATTGAAGAGAAGTAGCTTTTTCCTCGTAGCTTCTCCAAAAAGCAAAGTATCATCAGCGAAAAGTAAATGGGAGACTTTCGGCCCAAACCTTGAAGCACTTAGTCCATGTATTCTACCAGCCCTCAAAAGGTCCGTAAGTATAAGAGAAAAGATCTCCGAACAAATAATGAAAAGGTAGGGTGATAGAGGATCATCTTGCTAGAGACCTCGTTGTGGCTGTAAATTGCCCAATTCACCACCATTCAAAATAAAAGAAAAGGAGACAGTAGATATACACTGATCAACAAGCTTCACAAACTGATGTGGAACACCATACTAAGATAAAGTTGATAATACAAACCTCCATTTAATTGGATCAAACGCTTTGCTCATATCCAATTTGACACTATATGACCTTATAGACCCGTCTTTCTTCCCTTCATAGAGTGCATGTACAATCAGGACATTATTAGTAATCAGTCTTCCATGGACAAAAGCAAATTGAGAGTCAGATAAAATGTGAGGAATGATAAACAGAGTCTATTTGCCACCACTTTGGAAACAATCCTATAAATCACGTTACAAAGACTAATAGGACGAAACTGAGTAGGCAAATCCGGATGAGTAACCTTGTGGATAAGAACAGTATCTGTAAAATTAACTGTATGCTCAAAGTTACCAGTGTTAAGGAAGCCAAGAGCAAAAGCCGTAACATTCTGTTTAATTAGCCTCCAAAATTTTTGATAAAACACTAAGCTCATGTCATCTGGACTAGGCGACTTAAAAGGATGCATTTTCTTAACTGCACGAGCAATCTCCTTTTCAGAATATGGCCGAGTTAAATGATTACACTCCTCCAAAGAAATTCTGTTGTGAACCCTACTAAGAACTTGTGACATCAAAGCAGTAGGAGGATCCGATGATGAGAACTGTGAAGAAATGTGTGGTCGTCACCCAATTGTCCATGAACATTCACTTCTTTGGAGGATAGCAAAGACAATCATTCAAAGCATTAAATTGCAACACTATTCTCATCCCATGCTTAGCAAGTTGAAGCATTATTTCTTTGACTATTGGGGTTCAACTATCTTGGTTTTTTGGAAAGAACCATTTGGAAGTAATGTTCACAACCCATGCTTGAAGCAAGAAGGAGGATTTCTTGGGATAATGGGATAAGTTTTGTTTGAGAGCTCTTCGCCATTGGTGAACTTGGAGTAGTATAAATAGGGGATGAACTTAGTAGTTCAAACACACTTGAAGCATAGCATTCCTTTGCTACTTGCTTTCTTCTCCCTTTAGCTCTCCTTTGTAGTTGTAGAAGCCAAAGCCCTCATCTTTATATTTTGCCACATAATTCCTTCATAGATGGTAGGCAAAGTCTTGTAATACTTTCTCCACATATAGTGAAGCTTCCAGTCTCCTCCGGCCGTGGATGTAGGTCAACTTGACCGAACCACGTAAATCCTTGTGTCCATTATTTCCTTTATTTTCTTCACGTTGTCTTTGTTATCCATCTTTTTGGGCTAATAGATATCTCGTGGGATTCGTATTCCTAACAAATTGGTATTAGAGCCATATCTCATTTTTTTTATCAATTAGCTATTATGACGGTAACAAGGACTTCTATTGAAAAGTTGGACCGGAGTGTAAACTTTGGTATGTGGCAACTCAAGATGGAAGCCATCCTAATCCAGGATGGATGTGAGCTAGCCCTTGAAGGACTGGAGGAAAGGCCAGCGGACATGTCGTCGGAAGATTTTGGTGATCTAGACAAGAAGGCTAGATCGGCCATTATTTTAAATCTCTCTAACAAGGTTTTGCAAGAAGTTTCTAGTGAGAGAACTGCTAAAGGTATGTGAGATCAGTTGAAATCTACATACATGAAGAAGACAATAGAGAATCGCCTCTATTTGAAACAAAAGTTGTACATGTTGAAAATGGCGGAAGGTACATCTATATTCTCACATCTTGATAAATTTGATTCCATCATTTAGGATTTGGAGAATGTAGATGCTAAAGTTGATGAAGAAGATCAAGCCATTTTATTGTTATGTTCCCTTCCAATGTCTTTTAAGTATTTTTGAGATACTATGATTTGTGGGAAAGAGTCGGTCTCATACAATAGTATAAAATCTGCATTAAAATCTAAAGAGCAGATTGATAGGGACATTACAGGGGAATCGAGTGGAACTCATGCTGAGGGTTTGTTTGTGAGGGGTAGAGGTGAAAATAGAGAGTCTAAAGGTGGTAGATCCAAAGGGAGGTCGAAGTCTAGATACAGAAATAAAGTTTGCAACTATTGCAAGAAAAAAGGGCACACTAAGGCTGACTGTTTCAAAAATAAAGAAAAATATAAAAATGAGCAGAATAGCAGCAATGCTGGTGAAGCTAGTGTAGCAGAAGATGAGAGTGATGGAATCATATTTGTGGCCATGGATAATAAATCAAGGTCTTCTAGTGAGTGGCTCTTAGATTCGGGTTGTTCGTACCACATGAGTTATGATAGGGGGTGTTTTTCCACTTATGAAGAATGTGATGGTGGAATTGTTTTGATGGGTAATAATGCTCCTTGTAAAGTTGTTGGTAGAGGAACGATTCAAATCAAAATGTATGATGGCATTATTAGGACACTCACTAATGTTAGGCATGTTCTTGACTTAAAGAAAAATCTCATCTCTCTTGGCACTCTTGATGCTCTCGGGTACAGATATTCAGGTGATGGTGGAATACTAAAAATATGTAAAGGTGCTCTTGTGCTAATGAAGGCTTGTAGAGTTGGCACTTTGTATGTTTTGCAAGGATCTACAGTAACTGGGGCAGTGGCTGTCTCTACTTCCTCAGATGAAGACATCACCAAATTGTGGCATATGAGGTTGGGACATATGGGCGAGAAAGGCTTAACATTGTTAAGCAAGAGAGGTCTACTTTGTGGTCAAAGTACTGGTAAGTTGGAATTTTGTGAACACTGTATTTTTGGAAAGAAGAAAAGAGTTAGCTTTCGTTCAACTGCAGTTCATAAAACAAGAGGTACTTTGGACTACATTCATTCTGATCTTTGGGGGCCCTCTCGTGTTCCTTCTAAGGGTGGTGCAAGATATATTCTTACTTTTATTGATGACTATTCAAGAAAAGTTTGGGTATATTTTTTTAAGCTTAAAAGTGATGTTTTCCTAACATTTAAACAATGGAAGACTTTGATTGAAAAACAAACAGGAAAACAAATTAAGCCACTGAGGACTGACAATGGGTTGGAATTTTATGGAAATGAATTCAATGAGTTCTGCAAAAATGAAGGAATAGCTCGACATGGTACTGTTAGAATGACGCCTCAACAGAATGGTGTGGCAGAGCGGGTGAATCGTACTCTTTTGGAAAGAGCTCGGTGCATGATCTCAAATGCCAAGTTAACATTAGACTTTTGGGCAGAAGCCATATCTACGGCTTGTCACATTGTCAGCCGCTCTCCATGTGCACCTCTTGATTTCAAGACTCCAAAGGAAGTTTGGTCAGGTACTCCTGCTGATTACTCTAATTTAAGAATATTTGGGTGTCCAGCTTATATGCATGTTAACGAGGGAAAGCTAAAGCCTAGGGCTAAGAAATGTATTTTCCTCGGTTATGCTTCAGGGGTGAAAGGATATAGATTGTGGTATCCTGATCCCAAATCACCCAAATTTGTGATTAGTAGAGATGTTACATTTGATGAATCTTATATGTTACATCCTGGAAAAGAGTTTTGTAATCCTTGTGATTCAGAAAAAGAGGATAGTGCACAAAAGCAGGTGGAGTTAGAGATTGGTGGTTCTTCCGGGAGAAACCCAACCCAAGAAGTGGTTGAAGAATCTGATCAACATGCTAAAGATCAACCGGGAGATGAGGATTATTCCATTGCTAGAGATAGACCGAGACGTGACATTCGACCACCATTAAGGTGTGCAAATTTGGTTGCATATTATTTATCAGTGGCACAGGAAACAGGTGGAGATGAGGAACCTTCCACCTATTTAGAGGCAGTTTCCAATGCTAATTCAGACAAATGGTTGGTGGCTATGAATGAAGAAATGGAATCTTTACACAAGAATAGAACATGGGATCTTGTGGTGCCACCAAAAGGAAAGAAAATTGTTGGTTGCAAATGGGTTTTCAAGAGAAAAGAAGATACTTCGGGTGTTGATAATGCAAGGTACAAAGCACGATTGGTCGCAAAGGGCTACATTCATGTACAAGGTGTAGATTTCAATGATGTTTTCTCACATGTTGTGAAACATAGCTCTATTAGTGTATTGCTTGCTTTGGTTGCCATGTATGATCTGTAGTTAGAACAGCTGGATGTCAAGACAGCTTTCTTGCATGGTTAATTAGATGAACATATCTATATGAGTCAACCTGAAGGTTTTGAAGTTCAAGATAAGGAAGACCGGATTTGCTTGTTGAAGAAATCCTTGTATGGATTAAAGTAGTCTCCAAGACAATGGTATAAGAGGTTTGATTCTTTTATGTTGGGTCATGGTTTCTCCAGGAGCATGTATGATAGTTGTGTTTACTTCCGGAAGTTACAAGATAACTCATTCATTCATTTGCTATTATATGTTGATGACATGCTCATTGCGGCTGAGAATCTTGCAGAAATTCATGAGTTGAAAGCCTTGTTGAATAGTGAATTTGAGATGAAAGATTTGGGTGCAGCTAAGAAGATTCTTGGTATGGAGATAAGAAGAGATCGAGGAGTTGGAAAGTTGTACTTGACCCAGGAGAGTTATCTTAAGAAAGTTTTGGAGCGATTTGGCATGCATGATGCCAAACCAGTTAGCACTCCTCTTGGTAGCCATTTCAGGCTATCTGCTGCCCAATCACCAAAAACAGAGGAAGAAGAAAATTATATGGCTAGAGTTCCTTATTCAAATGCAGTTGGGAGTATAATGTATGCAATGGTTTGTACTCACCCTGATATCTCACAAGTTGTTAGTGTTGTTAGCAGGTATATGGCCAATCCGGGAAAATCACATTGGCAAGCTGTGAAGTGGATTCTTAGATACTTAAAGGGTACTTCGAACATGTGTTTGGAGTTTGGTAGAACCAATAACACTCTGGTTGGTTTTGTAGATTCAGACTTTGCCAGTGATGTTGATAAGTGCAGATCTCTTACAGGTTATGTATTTTGCATTGGTGGTTGTGCAATTAGCTGGAAAGCTACTTCACAACATGTAGTTGCTTTATCTACTACTGAGGCAGAATATATGGCAGTCACAGAGGCAATCAAAGAAGCTTTATGGTTGAGAGGTCTCTTCGGCGAATTTACTCTACAACAAAAGGTTACTACCATTCACTGTGATAGTCAAAGTGCAATTTACTTGACTAAAGATCAAATGTATCATGAGCGGACGAAGTATATTGATATTAAGTACCACTTCATTCATGATATCATTACACAGAAGAAGGTCTTTGTTCAGAAAATCAATACAAAGGATAATCATGCTGATATGTTCACGAAAGCTCTTCCTTATTTCAAGTTCAAGCAGTGCTTGGACTTGATTGGTGTTCGTTGTTGGTGATTCGGCCCATTAGGGCCATGCCGGAGGAGGGTGAGTAAGCTATTACTTTTGGGATTCATACCAAGGTGGAGATTTGTGAAGAAATGTGTGGTCTTCACCCAATTGTCCATGAACATTCACTTCATTGGAGGATAGCAAAGACAATCATTCAAAGCATTAAATTGCAACACTATTCTCATCCCATGCTTAGCAAGTTGAAGCATTATTTCTTTGACTATTGGGGTTCAACTATCTTGGTTTTTTGGAAAGAACCATTTGGAAGTAATGTTCACAACCCATGCTTGAAGCAAGAAGGAGGATTTCTTAGGATAACGGGATAAGTTTTGTTTGAGAGCTCTTGGCCATTGGTGAACTTGGAGTAGTATAAATAGGGGATGAACTTAGTAGTTCAAACACACTTGAAACATAGCATTCCTTTGCTACTTGCTTTCTTCTCCCTTTAGCTCTCCTTTGTAGTTGTAGAAGCCAAAGCCCTCATCTTTATATTTTGCCACATAATTCCTTCATAGGTGGTAGGCAAAGTCTTGTAATACTTTCTCCACATTTAGTGAAGCTTCCGATCTCCTCCGGCCGTGGATGTAGGTCAACTTGACCGAACCACGTAAATCCTTGTGTCCATTATTTCCTTTATTTTATTCACGTTGTCTTTGTTATCCATCTTTTTGGGCTAATAGATATCTTGTGGGATTCGTATTCCTAACAAGAACAGACCACCAAAATAATCCAATATGATTCTTTGCATAGCAGGTTCATCCTCATGTAAATGACCAGCAGCATCACGAAGGCCAGCAATATGATTTGTACATTGTCGATGCGAACCGTAGCGATGGAAAAAAGTGGTATTTTTGTCACCCTCTTTGTACCAATTCTACTTAGCACGTTACCGTCGTTTGATATTTTCAGCCTCCTGCAACAGTTCATACTCACGACGTAAAGAAATAAGCTGTTGCTGGACTTCACTTATGATAATACCCTTTTGCAGTCGAGCAATAATCTCTTTTAAAGCATCCAAGCGTCGATACATAGCAGGAAATGCATGCTGACTCCAATTTAGTAATCCAATAGAGCAATTTTCTAACTTCTCAGTAAAATTACCTTCACAATTTGTCCAGCGCTCTTCAATTAATTTGGCACAATCCGAAGACTTTATCCAGTGAGCTTCAAACCAAAAATGATGGTGTCGACAATGCAAGCAATGAGAGCTAGGTTGCCTTCGTTGAAGTTGAACAAAAATGCTCATGTGATCGAAAAAAACCATCGGGATGGATGAAACCGACGACCATGGGAAGTAATCTAATGGATATTGATTGCACGTAGCACGATCTAATCTTCCTCTCTGAGTATTAGGATCCCTGATCAAACGATGGCAAGTATAATCTTTCCAGAACAACCCATATCAAAAAGTCCACAATGATTTAAAGTTGCTCGAACGTAAGAAATTTACCAATCTGAACGTAGACCACTGCCTTGGAATTCATTTTGAGAAAGGACCTCATTGAAATCACCTGAACATATCCATGGAGTAGTATCACCAGAAGAAAGTTTTTTGAAGGTTTCCCAGCCTGCTCTATGATGAGAAACTTGCGGTTCTCCATAAAATCTAGTCACCCGAATCTATTGATCATGGTGAGTGGCTAGCACACCAATATGTCTTGCAGAGAAGGTTTTAAATCAAGCGATGTATGCTTTTTGATAGAGGTTAAGCCCAAGAAGACCATTGGGCCGAAGGTATCACAGCCCAGTTAGGGGTATTTGATACTCTAACTTAATTACCGCATTCATGGGTGATTAAGGACGATAATTAAGGAGAACGTTATTTAGGACATGGAGTATAAATACAAGGTACGCATTGAATTATGATTCATTTTATCTTAATCATATTTGGATGCTTGGACTAACTTAGGCATCGGAGTGCTTACCCCTGGAACCCCAGGGACTGCCTAATTGCAAGTTAGTTTGAGAAGAACCCAGGCCTATGAACCGGTCGGTGATCGAAGAAGCATCAAGTGGCACTATCTGTAGGAACGACTAAGCCGAATCAAGGGTTTTGAGAGTTTATGTCCACGGTAGTTTGAAGGAGTGAAAGGTTGAGTTCAATGGTACGGGGGCTGGATCTCCACCAAGGTTAACATCAGAGAATCCTGGAGGAGAAAATGATGCACGCATCGAGGACATCGAAATGGCTAACATTCAAATGACAGGAACGGAGTTACAGACGGGGCCTAATACATGTGTAGGCCAGGGGGGAGGGGAGGGGCAAACCTCAGTGGCGGTTGGCGCAAATACACTAGCACGAATCCAGAACGATGTGATGGGGCCCTTGAGGACACCAGAAGTAAAGGGAGAGCAAGAACAAAGACACAAATTCTCTGCTCGAAAGGGTGGCTGATCCGAGGGATGGAAGGTTTACAGAGGTTTCGGAAGATTCATATATGGAAGCCTATGGTCAACATGAGCAAGGAAATCAGAACGCAGGAAGGGCTACTCCAAATCAAGATGTGGAACGAGCAGCTCAAGTCTTGGCTGCGGCCGGTTACAGAATCACTCCTTCTCCGAGGGATGATAGATTCATGATGGGGGCATTACTAGCCTCACCTTTAGGAATAACTACGGGGTGGGCTTCTCAACCCTCAGTAGCTTCCCTTATTAGGGATATGCTGGAGGACCGCTACAGGCTAGGCATCAGGCCATGGGCAGTGGTAAAGACCGCTAGCGGTCTCTTACCAATTAAATATATTATTTTTATCTCTCTCTCTTTCACCTCAGCTTTAGAGACCACCTAAAAGACAACCCTTTTTTTCCTTCACAATGGTAATAGACAACTACGTACTATTCATGGAACCAACTTGATTTTCTCTATCCTACTCATTAATTTGACCATTAAATATTATTTTAAAAAATTGTCCACCCAAAATAAGTTGAATGCAAAATTTAATGTAATGTTTTAATATTTAAAATATAAATTCATTTTTTAAAAATATGTTAAATAATTTATTTTTCTCGTTCTTGTCAATACCATGCTTCAGTGTAAAAAAATTAATTTCAATTTTTTAAAAAGAAACTATTAAAATGAAAATAAATAAATAAATACTATGAGAATTCCTTTTTTATAAAATAATATAAAAAACAAAAAAATTTGCGAAAACCAATTATAACAACTATAAAAATTACAGAAAATACTAAATAAAATATTGATCTACTCCAACCAATTATTACAATTTGAAAATCAAAATATTGATCTAATGTGACCAATTATTAAAAATAGAAAAAAGAAATATTGATCTAGTCTGACCAATTATTACTAACAGAGAACAAGTTAAAAATTAAAAAAATGAGAAAACATGGATGACGAAACCATATCGACATCTTAATTTTGACCACCCAAATATTGGTAAAGATGTTCCATAAGGTCATTTTTCAGTTGGTCATGTTTAGCTCTGTTGTGCACTTCCCTCCAATTTTGCCTAAAAGTCAGTAGATCAGCATGCCGCTCGGCGTAATAATGCCAAGGAGAGTGATGAAATAAGTTGAAATCATTTATATTTAAAGGCAAGAAGTGGAGGAAGATGGAATGTAAAAATTAAAATAGAAATTCTAAAAAAATAAAAAATTTGCCAAAATTTTCAAAAAAATACGGTTGGGACACGTGTCACCGCCAGAATGGGACACATGTCCCATTAAAAAAACTAGTCATTTACAGCCATTGTAGGGGGACACATGTCACCTTCTGATTGGTCCATGTGTCCCCCTTATTTAAATTTCAGTTCCCACCAAGAAAATAGCCGTTTTGGACACGTGGCCCAATCCATGGGTGACACGTGTCCGCAACAAGGAAAAAGACGTCTTAGTGGCACACGTGGCCCACTCAGGGGGTGACACGTGTCCCTTACGGACCAAAAAAAGGGCCAATTTTCAGCGACCCTTGCACCATGTGCGTTGGTCAGACCTTGGGCCCCGTGATCGGTCTCTTGCTTGGTCTCTTAGCAAGAGACTTTTAAGTGGTATCTTGATAAGATACCACTCTAGAGACCATCACTGTGGTGGTTTTTGGTCTCTAGAACGTCTTTTAATTTTAAGAGACCACCACTGCCCAAGCCTCAGCCTTCTATTCCTGGTTATTCCTAGGGTCCCCGTATATGCACTACATCCGCTAGCCCCCATCTTCTCCCACCCTCGACTTGGCCTGTCCAAGAGCAGTATATGGAATAATGGCCTCTTCTGGCACACAAGGATACGGGAGTATGGGAATCAGTCAGGAGATGTACAATCCTTATGTCCAACCACCCCCACCACCAGTATACCCAATCCTCGGATAGCATTGGATGAACCCGGGATACGGAGAAACCCAACCTCTCTATATGCCACAGATAGGTGGTCACAATAGGGGGCTAAACCTGCCTGGGGCAGCACGAACCCCCTCAGATGCAAGTGAATCGTTAAGAAATGAATTAGATAGGTTGATCGGTCCCTTAGGCCAGGCTGCAGGGTCTCCTTTAAGCTCGGTGATCACCGGGGTTCGATGGCCAATAAAAGTGAAGTCCATGGAAAGACTTCCCACGTACAGTTGTGAAAATGACCCTTGAGAGTTCATACAGACGTTCCCGGGCTTAGTGAGTTCGAGGAACTTTGATGAGAAATTGACATGCAAGCTGGTAGGTAGCTACTTGCGGGGAAAGGCACAGGAGTGGTTTAATAAGTTGCCAAAGGGCTCGCTTTAATCGTATCGGGATTTCAGTGGAGCATTGTTAAGCCAGTACACACAGAAGAAGAAGTTTACTGAAACTTTGTTAGAACTCTACCAGATGAAGCAAAAGGCAAGGGAGAGCACGGAAACCTTCTATCACTGGTATGCAGACGAGAGTTTGGGGGTGATCGAAATGATGGAAATGAGGTAATTTAGGGGTACCTGCTGGGGATGCAGGACTTGGATTATACAAGAAGATGAGTACTAATACCCCCAAGACTTTGCAAAAACTTCAGGAGGTCGTAGAGCAGTATTCGAGGGTAGAGGAGGCAACTAGAAGGAAAAGAGATAACCTTGCCAAAAAAGCGGGAATAAATATAAAGCATAGAGGAAAAAGGCCAGTCGAACCCATAAGAACACCATTCGAGAGGTACAATCCATTACCTCCAACTCTCGGGGGAAGAACCTCTACACAGATCTTAAGCATACATAAAGGGTTGTTTCGAGCACCCCCACCTTTACAGAGTTTGTACAACTTGGTTGTAGCCCGGAGGGCAACAAATCGGTACTGTGATCATCACAGAGATTACATCCATGACACAAATGATTGCATGCAGTTAAGGATGGAGATTGACAGGTATGAGTGGGAAGGACGGTTCCGAGGACAAGAACATAGGAATCAGGCTGCCCCCTCGAAGCCCCAAATGAACCAATGGAAGCCTTATAGAAGAAATAATAAAAACAATGGGGGTAGAAGAGATAGAAGGATTCGAGAATAGGTGGTTTGAGACAGGGAGCAGGAAGGAAGACATGATAGACCCCAGGAGCAACACAAGGAAAATCAAGGAAACTAAAACGGAGAAAACCCACCTGTGTGAAGGGTAATTAACATCATCAATGGCATGGTGAGAGAGAGAGATCTTCGAACACCTTCGTAAGAGCAGAAGCTCGAAGGGTTCCTGCAGAAGAACCCAGTCATAAGAGGATTTGACCAGATGAGACGGTCACTTTCTCGGAAGCGGATGTTGTGCCAGACCAAATTCCCTATGTGGATCCTATGGTAATTTCATCCATTATTGGAACGTCCTTGATAAGAAGGGTGTTTGTTGATGATGGAAGCGGGGTAGAAGTGATGTTTACTGAGTGTTTTGACCAGTTAGACATAGGGCGTGAAAATTTGAAAATGTCCACCTCCCTTTGTCAAGATTCATGGGAAACCTGATATTTCCCATAGGAGAGATAACATTGCCCGTTCGAGTAGTGGATGGTGACAGGGGAGTGACTATCAGGTGTAATTTTGCTGTTGTGGATGCTCCTTCCCCTTATAACGTGATTTAGCAAGGCCATGGATGTGCCAGGCTCGGGCGGTCTGGTCACCCTATCACTTGATGATGAAGTTCCCAATTAAGAAGGGGGTGGCATCCATTCGAGGAGATCAGACTGTGGCCCAAACAACGTAACCTTAGGCGGTACGGGAATCGAGGAAGCGAAGGGATATAGCTACAGTATATATGGTGGTAGGATTAGCTAAAACAATACAGATGCCTATTCGGGATAAATGGTTAGTAGCTGTTGGGAAACTAATTCCTGAGGATGTGAAAGGAAGACTGAAAGACTTGTTGGGAGAGTACGGAGACATGTTCTCGTGGGATACCTCTGACCTAATGGGGGTCCCTTCGAGTCTCGCACTACATAAACTGAACATTAACCCCCCGTTTAAGCCACTGAAGCAAAAGAGAAGGGTGTTCGCTCCCGAAAGAGCTGAGGAAATTAAAGAAGAGGTGTAGAAGTTATTGAGGGCAGACGCAATCGAGGAAGTATTCTATCCTTATTGGATTGCTAACCCAGTCATGGTTCCAAAGCATTATGGAGCATGGAGGATGTGTATAGACTTTACTTACTTAAATAAGTGCTGCCCCAAAGATAGTTACCCGTTGCCACCAATCGACAAGCTGGTGGAAGCCATCGCTGGATATCGAATCTTAGCATTCTTTGATGCACATAAGGGGTATAACTAAATTCTCATGGCGGAGGAAGACAAGGAAAAGACATCGTTAATTACATATGTGGGCATGTACTGCTATAAGAAGATGCTCTTTGGGTTAAATAATGCTAGAGCTACTTACCATAGGCTGGTGGATAGACTGTTCAGGGGAAGGTAAGAATATGGAAATATATGTGGATGACATGGTGGTCAAAATTAAAAGTTATGAAGAATTCTTAAAGGATCTGGAAGAAACATTTGGTAGACTTTGAAAAGCTAATTTGAAGTTGAACCTATCTTAGTGTGTTATTGGTGTGGGGGGCAGGGAAGTTTCTCGAATTAATGGTCTCAGAGAGGGGGATCGATGTAAACCCGGAAAAGGTCAAAGCTATGAGGACAATGAAAACCCCATAATAGATAAAGGAAGTGGAGAAGCTTACATCTAGCAGCATTAAGTAGGTTCTGAAGGTTGAGACCCTACTTCCAGGGACATAAGATAGTGGTGCTCACGAACCACTCCATTCGACAAATCCTACTAAGGCCTGAGATTTCAGGGAGAATGATGAAGTGGGCTGTAGAATTGGGAGAACATGATATCCAATATCAACCTTGAGTTACGATTAAGGGGCAGGCACTGGCAGACTTTATAGTGGAAACTATAGAGCCCCCCAAGGTATGTTTGGATCCCATTCAGGATGAGGAAACAATGCAAAGAAAGATATGGAAGTTGTATGTGGATGGTTTGTCACATTCAGGAGGAAGTGGAGCAGGGGTACTGCTAACTAGCCCCAATGGTAAAGATTATCCTTATGCATTGAACTTTGCATTCAAAGAAACTAACAATGAAGCTTAGTACAGGCACTAATCAATGGATTACGCCTCGCAAAGGAGCTGCAGGTGGAGGACCTGGAGGTTTCAGCCACTCTCAAATTGTGGTTCAGCAGGTGAATAGAGAGTACGAGACCAGAGAGCGTAACATGCAGAGATACCTTGAGGTAGTGAAGAACCTAATAAAAATTTTCAAATCTTATACTTTGATGCTGGCTCCAAGGGAAAAAAATCATAAAACAGATGCTCTAAGTAAGCTCGCTTCTTCAGATTTGGGAACCCAATCCCAGAAGCAACTCCTCATGGAAACTTTAAGCAGGCAAAGTTTTGAAGAACCTTTAGTGATGGCGATTGAAGTGGAAGACTCCTAGATGACACCGTTTGTGGCGTATCTTCAAGAGGAAGTCCTACAAAAAATGAAGTGGATGCTAGAAAGATAACGTTAAAGGCTCCAATGTATGTTTTACAGGAAAAAGGGTTGTATAGAATGGGTCATTTGCACCATTAGTTTGATACGTTAACCCTGATGGGGTATGCGGCAGTTACCAGGGAGCCAGGTCCATGGCAAAGAGGCTCATTCGAGCAGGGTTTTACTGGCTAACAATGTTCGAGGACACGAACCGGTATATTCAGGCTTGCCACTAGTGTCAGAGACACACACCTATAACACATGTTCCATAGGAAATGATGAGAAGCATCTATCGTAGCCATTTGACAAATGGCCACGATTTGGTGGGCCCTTTTCCATAAGCGCCAAGAAAATTCATATACTTAATTGGAGCTATTGATTATTTCACAAAGTGGGTGGAGGTTAAGCCCTTAACAAACATAAGAGGAAAATAGTCATCTCTTTTTGTTGGAAGAACATTATTTTCTGTTTTGGAATCCTAAGAACCATCATTACGGACAACAGGCACATTTTACTCAGGATCCCTTCAAGAAATGGTGCGAGAAATATCATATTAAGCAAAAGCTAACATCTGTTTACCACCCCCAAGCCAACGGGCAAGTGGAAGTGACTAACAGGATAATGGTAAATAGAATACGAGCACGCCTCGAGGGGGTGGACGGTAACTGGATATGGGAATTACCCAACGTGTTATGGGCATATTAGACAGGTGAGTCTTCCACTACGGGGGAAATGCCTTACAGTCGCGTATATGGCTCGGAAGCAGTAATTCCTACGAAAATAGAAGTTCCTATACTAAGGATAATGGCTGCTGAAGACGAGACGATCAATCAACAAAACCAATGTCTGGATTTGGATATAGTGTAGGAGAAGAGAGAGGTATCTTCTCTACAAGAGGCTAAAGTCAAGGGACAGGTCAGAAGATACCATGACAGAAGGGTAAAGAAGGTGTTGTTTAACCAAGGAGACTTAGTTTTGAGGAAAAATGAGAAAAACATAAAGGAACCCAAAGGGAAGTTAGCTGCAAATTGGAAAGGACCTTATAAAGTGATCGAATCACACCCAGGAGGAAGTTATGTTCTCGAACAGATGAATAGGGTTCGAGTGCCAAGAAGCTGGAATATTACCAACCTGAGAAAATACTATCAGTTATGATGTTCGAGTGGTTTGTTCTAAAGCGGCACTCGAGTTGATGTTCAAGCAGTTTGCTTTAAAGTGGCACTCTAGATGAAATTTCCAGCCACAGCTGATGTTCGAGTGGTTTTCTCTAAAGCAGCACTCTACTTGATGTTCGAGCGGTTTGCTTTAAAGCAGCACTCTAGATGAAATTTCCAGCCACGGCTGATGTTCGAGTGGTTTGTTCTAAAGCGACACTCAAGTTGATTTTCGAGCAGGTAGATTTAAAGATGTGCTCTAGATGAAATTTTCTAGCCACGGCTGATGTTTTAGTGGTTTTCTCTAAAGCGGAACTCAAGTTGAAGTTCGAGTGGGTTGCTTTAGAATGGCGCTCTAGATGATATTTCCAGGTATGGTTGATGATTGAGTGGTTTTCTTTAAAGCGGCAATCGAGGGCTACTTTTGTAATCTTGGAATGATGAACTAGTAGGGGCTCATTCGAGAGGTTGGATGAGGTCCGCTTGGAGAGAAAGGACCCTCGTTGGCTACCTTCCAAACGAACAATTCCTCTTCCAGGCTAGCCACTTTGTGCTAAGCTAATAAAAGTTGCTCAGCAAGTAACTCCCTCTAGGCTACCGGTTTGTGATTTTCACCCAAGCAACCAATTAGGTGCCCTTCCACTACTGGAAGCTTAGCCGCAGTAGCAAAGCAGTACTTCAGAGAACCCACTTCAAATAAATTTGACGCATCAGTTCTTCTAGTTCTTCATCTGCCGAATCGTGACCCTTGACCACTTCTAAGGGATAGGTACCATTGAATTCTTTGTTCAGGAAATCCTTAATGAGCCCTATAAAAGTGGGAAGGTCTTTAGAGTGCCACATCTTCATCTCAGCTTTGAGTTGGTGGAGCTTATCCTTCAAGGACTCCTTCTCTTGATTACACTTCGAAAGATTTCAAAGGATTATCAGTAGCTATTTTTGTGTCTCATTCAACTCTCTTTGGGCACTCGAAAGCTCCTCACAAGTGCCTTCTAACACCATTTTCAACGAATTATACTACGAAAAGAAAACAAGTTAAAATCATTAAGTTGCAAAAAAAAGATGTATTTTTATTGATACTCAAAGAAAAAAAAAGAGCGTTACAATTGACATGGAAGCAATCATTTCTAAACCGTGGTGGTATCCTGCTCAAGAGTTATCTTCCTTTGACGTGGAAGCAATCATTTCTTCCACTCGAACCGTGGTGGAATTCTGCTCAGAAGGGGCGTCTGTAGCCTCTGGAAAGGGGACCGCTCGAATCCCCTCAGCAGTGAATAATTTCCCTTTGGACTTAATGAAATCCAAAAGGGAAAAACGAAGGCCGTTGTTCTTGATGGCTTCGTCCCATTTTGCGTCTAAAGTGGTTTCAAGCTCTGGATCAACTAGTTCATCCACCTGCTTGGCCAGATCTTTAGATAGATAGGTGGACACTTGTGGCTTTAGAAAGTCCTCGGCTAATTTACTACCGGTGATCTGCTTGGCCACCCCCAGAAGATCCAGAAAAAGTTGAAGCAGCTCAGGGCTATTCAAAAACTTATGTTTGAAGGCCTCGAGCAGTTGAACCTGCGAGGCCGGATCCTCCGTAGCTTGAACCCTTTTTGCGAGGCTATCCTTCTCTAACATCCATTGATGCCTCTCGACATCAACACCTTGCCTCTCCCCTTCCAGACATTATTGTTTTTCTTCAAGCGCCATATCTTTCTCCTTGAGCGCCATGTCCTTCTCCTCAAGCACCCTATCTTTCTCCTCGAGATCCCGCTGGTGATTCTCGAGAGATTTCTTTAACCAAAAAATCTCAGCATCTTGTTTGTTGAGCTCCTCACGGAGGTTACCGCGACCAGAAGAACAAGTGGAAAAGAAGGTCACCATTCTTTTGGTGGCCTTGCGGAAAATTTGAGAGGCCTGGTAAAACAATTCAGCTCACGTTGTTGCTATTAAAAAGAGGGATGCTAAATAAGTTTTGGAAAAAAAAAAGAAAAGAAGAAGAACGGAAGAAAACCTTGGGGTCAGAGGTCATCTTCGAGAGGTGATGCTCGATCCTCGATACAGATGCCAAATCATTTGAAGAGAGAAGAGACTGCTGATGAACATCCTCACCGCTGTGAGTTCCTATCAACAGCTTTGGTGAGATGGAATCGATAGTATTGTTGTTCGCCCTTGTCTTCTGCCGAACGTTCCTGGTGTGAGGTAGCTGCTCATCACCAATAGTCGAGGAAGGCCTCTTGTGGCCTACTGCAAGAGGGGAGGCTGCGTGCGAGAAGGGAGATACCATATTTGGGGGAGTGGAAGCCTGATTCGAGGGGTTAATAATCCCCCTGGGAGGAACCTGACCCTGCTTCGAGGGCTTCTGCTTCTTTAAGCCCTTAGCGAGACCCACTGAAAAAGGAAAAAGAGAGTCAAATAGTAACAATAAACTCAATAGCACAACAAACGGGAGAAGTATTGTTGTATTAAGGCACCTTCGGAGGCTCTTGAATGCCTAAAGTCACTAACGATGGTCTTGAGGGGAGGGCCATCTCTGGGGCCCTCAAGTTCTCTTCTCTTTTTTCTGGTATCCCTTCGGAGTGTTTTATACACATATTCTTCATAGATTCTGGGCAAAAACCCAAAGCCGCCAATCCGGGAGTTGGGGTTGTTGAAGAGGCAGTAGTCGAGGGAGCTGGACAGTAGTTTTCGACTATCCCTTTCGATAGCATCTGGGCAGATATATTCCCCAGGTTTGGGAGATTCAACTCGCAGGCCCCTATTCCACGTAGGAACTTGATACCTCCTGCTATCAAACAAAATACCTTTTTTGCAACTTCTCTAGTCACCCAAATTACCAGGAACGACAAAACCTTATGATGTGTCTCTTGGCTGATAAAAGTGACAATCATGTCGGTAGACCGGCCACTATAGGACACGAAGTATAGCGAATGAAGCATCTTATAACTAGGATTAATACCAAACTCGTCACATCTAGTCAAGAACATCATAGTGATTACCAAGACATTGGGGTGGACTTGTGCAAGGCTCACCTGAAATTGTCTAAGAAGTTTGGAAAAAAGGGGCAGAAAGGGAAATGTGAGCCCGCAACGAAGGTGTTTGAGAGAAATTGATGATATTTATTCAGGAAGGTTATAGGTGGTATCTCCTTATTGAAAGGGTTGAAAGTTGGCATCTAGTGCTATTTGTTGGCCAAGAGGGATCGAGGTCAAAATTTTGGAAATAGCAGTCTCCTTTACAGGAACAGGGGGCTCCCTCCCTGAGTCCTTTAGCCTTAGCCTTCGGTAAGCCCCATTTTTCTTGTTTTGAGAGGGTTCAGCCAAAGAAGATACCCGAGGCGCTTGCGAGGGTGCTTTCTCCCCCTCGAAGATTATCCTCTCTCTCTCAAAGGAGATGTATTCTCCTCCTCCTCTATAGCTTCGAGAGGTGTCTCCCTGGAGACCAAAGATGTATTTGACCCCCTTTCTAATTCGAGCACTTGATCCGGAGGGGGGTAGAAACCAATCTTTCCGCTCTTAGAGAACCTCCTAATGTAGGGTTTGCCCATGCCTGGCGGCCAGTTCTCAACGGCATCTCGAGGAGGCATATTAGTTTTGGGGAAAACCCTTTCTTCCCCTAAGACTATTAGCAACCTGATCTGATATGCCTTCTCCAGCATCTGAATGGTACCGGATTTCTTTGGAATGAGTATATTCCGAATCGCTAACAGCTCTCCCCGGTGCACTAACCCCTATACCACCTACCCTAATCTCATCGGAGAATTTCTCTGCAGTGCAACCCTCATCAAAGCGGGTCATGATTATAAGGGGGGGAACAAAAAAAAGATTAGAATAAGAATAGAGGTGAAAGAACTTAATGATTTTCTGGGAAAGGTGATGGGAATTGAATCGCTCGAGAGAGAAATACAGAAAGAATGCTTGTAAGAAGATGCCTGCAAACGAGGAAAGTAAGAAAGAGCGGATGGGAGGTAATTGTGGAGACTGAAGTGATGGATATTATTGTTGCCTTGGAAATATAAAGTTATGGAAAGACTTTGTCTTCTGTCAACGCGTTGTTTAGGGAGCAAAGACACGCGCGGTTGTACAACACTCATGCACCCTTTTGGAATCCTAAACGACGGAGTTGATTAGAAAACCAGGTTCTCACCCTCAAAAGCAGGAGCAACGAAGTGCAAGGTTCATTTCGAGTCTTCAATGTCCACGAATTGTCACATGCATTCGAGACCTCGAAGACCTTCGTGACGTTCCAGCTTTCTTAGGTCGAGAACCTGCTTTTCTGGGGGCTCCTGATGGAGGTTAAGCCCAAGAAGGCCATTGGGCCGAAGGTATGGCAGTCCAGTGAGGGGAATATTTAATACTCTAACTTAATTACCACATTCGTGGGTAATTAAGGGCGATAATTAAGGAGAACGTTATTTAGGACATGGAGTATAAATACAAGGTACGCATTTACTTATGATTTATTATGTCTTAATCATATTTGGACGCTTGGACTAACTTAGACATCGGAGTGCTAACCCCTGGAACCCCAGGGACAGTTTAATTGCAGGTTAGTTTGAGAAGAACTCATTCCCACGAACCGGTCGGTGGTTGAAAACGCATCATTTGTTCCATAACATAGCAAGCCCTCCGGATTGCCCCTGTGAACCAACTGTGATACCAAAGAACTTCAATGAATGTAGTAGAAGATTTGGTTTGACATAAAAAAAATTAATAGAGGGTTTCTTTAAGCGCACTAAATTGCGCAATTCATGAACTGCCCGGTCTCGGCCTAACCCGCGGTAGTTCCAACTTAACAGACTCATAATGATGGCAGGACTGGTTTTGCAAACCAGTCTCCGCCTTAGAAGATGTAGCAGAAGAGTGTTCAAGACAAGAAATATCCATCCTCCTTGATTTCTTAAACTTCAACGAAGAGGTAGATGAGCCACCAGGCTTAGTGGACAATTTACATTTAGTGGATGCTGGCGACGAACCTGTAGGAGATATTTGAGACCCAGAACTTGAGCGAGGCATCCGTGCGAGCATCAGGAGAAACCATAATGGGCACTGAGACCAGGAAAGGTAAGTGAATCTGGTGGGGTATTAGTACCCCGTGATGGGATCTGCACCTTTAGAGAGTCATCCATATGATCCTGAACCTGAGATGCAGAAGGAATAGCCAGTGGTCTGGTCAGTGAGCCAGGTTCAGAGCACTTTACAGTGGAATGAACTCTCATATCTGAGTTATTTGTTGCAGCGAAAGGCTCCGAAGTGGCATATTGGTCAGTGGAGTGATGTGAATCAATAACACCCTCAACAACAAAGTTACGGTCATGAGGCAATGGAGATAGAGTGGGTGATAGTGATTGGAAAAGATGATTAAAAGCTTGAGGAATAGGAATGCTTGACTATATTGCTGTCTCCAAATTTACAATAAAGTTTGTAGAACTAGGCTTTGTATGAGACCAAGGCTGTAACACCATACCAGAGGGTTGCGACTCATAGGTTGCATCAGGACCAGAAGACGATGGCTTCCAAGAGAAATTTGAGTACCCATGGCCAGAGGGAGACTGAAACGGTGAAGAACCTGTCTTTACAGAAAGCCTACGATAATCATAGTGCTCTCGGTTGCGGAACTCCGGCGGCGCTGAAAAGCAGAAGACAATCTTTTGATACATGACCAATCCACCCACAATAGGAGCAAAATTCAGGCAACTTCTCATAGCGTAATGGCAAAGGAACCCGCCCAGAAACATTTGCAATAACCAGAACCCTCTTCAGGGGTTGCGTGATATCAATCTCGCAACGAAGGCGCCGAAAAATCCCCTTAAGACAACCATCAGAATCCTTATCAATATCAAGAACACGCCCAATGTGACTTCCAATACGAAACGCTGCAGATTGGTTGGAACCTCCAAAATATGAACCCAAAAAGGCACTGAGTCAAAAGCAATACTTGAAGCAATCATCCCCGTAAAAGGCTCTTGAAAGACCGTGAGAAATTTATCAAAGAGCCATGGTTGGGTCTCCAAGACGCGCCTTATCTGCATCGTTATCAAATCTGAATAAGAAAACATTGTCTCCAAGAGATGTACCCGTTAATTGACCCCGAAGGGGCCAAAGTTGTCTAAACAGTTTGAGAACTGCTTCTGGCACAAGATCTTCCCCACAAGAGAGAATCGAAAATCATCAATATCGTCATGAAGATCGCTGACATGAAGAGGATTTAACTCTGCCTCAGTTGGGGTTAGGTTACCCCATAACTTCTCCAAATCTGATATCGATGCCATAGAAAAAAGTAAAAGGAAATAGTGGATTGGATGTAGAAACTAGAAAAGAAGCAAAAAATCAAAAGCTTCCCACCGATGGAGATGATGGGAAGATCCGTGCAAAGCAAGAAAAGTCACCAACGGAGGGAGCGAGGAGACGAAACGTCACAAAGTTGGACGAAATGGGTATAAGGGTGTTAGGATGCTGGATTTTGAGCAGCGATTTCTAAAACCGCTTCTAACTGTAGTGATTGCATCAGTTGTATGATGCGCTGCAGAATTCTGGTGCAAGTTATATAATGTATACTAGTATTTTGGTTGCAGCGGTTAGTGAAACAAAGTTGCTGCTGAATTTCTAATGACATTTAAACTCAGTTAACATTTAAACTCAGTGAACATTTGAGAGATTTTAATTCTAGTATTTGGTTAAGCATGTTTTACTATTAACACCGGTACGATGGAAATGAATCGATGCTAAGCAGTTGAAGTGGTTACACTAGTTGGGGGAGGGCCATTAAGAGCGTTTCCATCAAACCAGAGAAGGCACTTTAGAGCCGTATTCTCTGACTCCACCTTTAATCGAAATCGATCAAAGGCGGTTCAAATAACCGTCTTTAATAGGTTCCAAACTCGGAACATATTTCTGACCTTCCAAAAAACTAGATTTCCGATATCGGACAACAAGGAAACCCAGATATGAAACATTGCACAGTCGATTATAGCAACCATAAAAAAAACTAATAAAAACACTAAAAGAAACAATCAAAGACATGCCCTTCAACAAAACAGATCAAAACAACAGCAACATCAAAACAGTCAAAGACATCGGAAACAACACAACAAAAACAACCATAGCGGTGGTGACGGAGTCGAGGCAGCGGTGGCAAGATCGGCGGAGGAACCCTAGCTGCGACAGCGGTGGAAGAACCCTATCAGCGGAGGAACCCTATCAGCGGAGGAACCCTATCAGCAGAGGAACCCTAGCGACGGAAGAACCCTAGCGGCAAAAGCAACCTTAGCTGCGGAGGAACATATCCCCGGTGAGCGCTATGGTGGTGGCGAGTGGCGTTCAACCTCTCCCCGGAATCGGCTTCTACGGTGGTGGCGAGTGGCGTCAATCTTCAGCGGTGGCAAGCGGCGGAGGGCTTAGCTAGAGCAGCAAAGACAGGGCGAGTGGTGGTAGGATGGAGGCAGCAGTTGTGAGATGGACGCGGCGCTGTGGGTGGGGGGGTGGGGGGTGATTGGAGAAGAACTAACAGAGAAAAATGCCTGAGTATTGGTTTCTGCCTTGAGCTAAAAAAAAGCCCATTAATTAATGGAGGTTATATATATATAACCACATTTAAAATGAAAAAATGACTTGGGATAGCACTTCTGAACTCGAAAGTGCTTTCAGCCTTTCAAAAAGAAGTAATTTTAAAGGTAGAACTACCTTTAATTAATTCGAATCGCCTTTAAAATGGCCTAGGAGAGACTTTCGAATTCGAAACCCCCTCCGAACCTCAATTAAAGGCGGCTCCACACTTTTTTTAAAAAAATTGCTTCTATCGCCACCTTTAATGAGTTGGTCTCTACTAGTTTTATGTGGTCAAAACGAGTGTTAGAGTGTAACAATAGTTTGATGATAAGTTCGCTAAAACGTATCAACGTCGTGCGAAAATGAGTTGATGTTTTATTTAAGATATGTGTGCAATTAAGTTTATTTTGTTGCCATTTTTATTTCAGCCATTAAATTATGAATTTGTATTTTCCTTTTTTTAGATTTATTTGGACCTACCTATAAATAGGTCTCAATCAATGAATGAATCATCTTTGCCAAGTAATCTCTAGCAGGAATTAGGGTTAGGGAAGATTAATCACGGCTCCAATCTCTCGATCTGAAGCACAAGGTTGTATCAATTTGGTATTAGTGCCAATCGAGATGACGGGCGTGTCTACAGATTTCATGGAAACTTTTCAAACTTTCATGGAAAATCAACAAGCACGCCAAGAGGAATTGATGGAGGAGATGTGGGGAACAAAAGCAGTTCTAGTAGAGGAGATCCGCGACCAGCAGGAGGCGATTGCAGCGCTGGAAGGAAAGGTTCGGGCTTTGGCGGCTACGCCTAACAGCCCTTGACACAGTCCAAGCATGGAGCGCATCACCGAGGGGCTGTCTGGTGGAAAAGCTTCGGCTAAGGGCACGACAACAGGAGACGGCCAGCCAAAATTGGTATCATCGTGGAGCCAAGCCGATGTGCACGATGCACTCGCGTGCAGACACAACTGTTGGGTATTCCTCCCTAATTCTAGAATTTTCCTTTGGTAAAATTGGAAGAAGATTCTAGTATGATGGGGGATGTATCTAGACCATGAAGCATATTCTAGAAATACCTCCTAGAAGCCTCCAAGCATTAATTGTGGTAGTTGGAGAGATGGAGAAGAGAATTCTAGAGCTTGAGTGCTTATCTATAAATAGGGTGCTCTTGGAGAGGACTTAATCATCCAACCAAAAACCATTTCCTTTCCTTCTAGATATCCTCCAAGAGAGAGTAGTAGGGAGAAGTCTTCATCCTCTCTAGTTGATAGATATCCACCATAGTGTGAGAAAACCTTTGTAATCCATCCACATTTTGGGTGAGACATTGTAACCCCACTTTAATCATATAGTGGAAGAGTTGGACTACCTAGTCCCGCGGTTTTTCCCATTTTGGGTTTTCCGCGTAACCAAATTTAGTGTCTTGCTTATTTTTCATTCATCATCCTAATCACATAAAGAGTGAAACTATATCTTTCCCCAACAACAACGACATCAGGGGAACAACGGATGGGCGTGGGAAGGGAGTTATGAAGATGGAAACTAAACCAGATGTGAGAGCTTGGTCTACAAAGTCAATCGTGCAACGGAGGCGGAGAACAGCCGGTTTGAAGGATTGGAGAACTAGACTCGCCCGCATCAACGAATCTGCTATCTCCGGAATTTGAGGGGCAGAACACACGAGCTAAATTTTGGCATAGTGGTATTAGAAGCACCGGATTCGGGGTGGACAAGAGAGGCTCAGTAAAGGGGCACAAGGAATTTCCGTCATACAAAGGGGAGATCGACACGGTGGTATGGATCAATAAATGCAAATATTACTTTTATCATCAGAGGGTCAACAATGATAATGCTCGCATCTGGAAATATCGGGGCGCTCTAACTGGGAAGGTGTACAATTGGTTTAACAACGTGTGATGAGTTATGACTATCCGCCTCAGATGGAAGGAGCTTACGATTATGTGTTGGTAGTGTTTCAGGATACCGAACACGGTGGACCCAATTGGTGAAGTGGATTATTTTCGGCAAACGTGCTCGGTAGAGGAGTACTATACCGAATTTGAGAATGTGTTGGGACGTAAAAATGCAAATTACCGCCAAACAGCAATTATGCCAGTTTTGTGTGGGATTGTCTGACGCACTTAGGAAGCACATGGAGTATGAGCGGCCCAAAGATGTGTATATTGCGATGAACCTTTCCTGGGATAACGAGTTCAAGGTTGCAGATGAGAAGGGTCCGCGAACCTTCGGAGGATTGCTAGTACCAGCAGCCCCATCGACACACGAGGTCGCGAAGATGGTAAACCCGGGATGCGAGAGCAGAGCGGGAAGTGGCCCACTGGGCAAAAAGGTGGACCGAGCGGGGAGAACAAATGTTTGGGCAGCAAACCCACCCCGCTAAATCGGGTAAGGAAGAAGCTCACGAATGCAAAAATGGGAGAACGTCAGGCTAAGGGACTCTGCTTCAACTGCAATGAGCTTTTTACTTGTGGCCATCAATGTCGCCTGGTTCTCTTCCACATTATGTTGGTGCAACCGGAGAGGATCAACAGGACGAGTCGTTCGAGGATGGGATGCCGGAAATCTCCTTGAATGCAATCAAGGGAGAACAAATGGATGGTACATTCCAAGTACGGGCTTTGATAGCCGGAGTTTAAGCTTGAGGTCAAGCTCGCAGTTGAGGAGAGAAGTAATGATATGTTCGCTACAACGTATCAACGTTGTGCGAACATGGGTTGATGTTTTATTTAAGATATGTGTGCAATTAAGCCAATTATGTTCCCATTTTTATTTCAGCCGTTAAATTAGGAATTTGTATTTCCCTTTTTTTAAGATTTATTTGGACCTACCTATAAATGGGTCTCAATCAATGAACGAATCATCTTTGCCCAGTAATCTTAATCTCTAGCAAGGATTAAGGTTAGGGAAGATTCAACACGGCTCTAGTTAATCATTATCAGGCACAGGCTCGTATCATTTGAAGAACCCCCTGCAATTGCGACATCGTTTTTCAACAGCGGTTTTGGAACGTGACATCATTGCTAGCATTACTACAAGAAAAATTATATTTTACTTCACCCTTTTACCACGGTTATACGGAATAATCAGGATATCAAGGTAAAAATTTTTTTTACCTCGATTTTCATTTAACTGAGGTTTAAAAATATTGAACAATAGATATCGGAAATATATCAGTGTCATCTTGGTTAATTTAAATTCACATCGATCTCAACCAGTGGTCGGCTATGTACGATGGAAAGACATGAGGCGTGAACTTTGATGTCGGCATGGTGTTAATAAGTAACCAAAACCAACATTGATATGTAGTCGATATCGAGTACATAAGGCTGAAGCCAAATTAGTGACGTCTGTCTATTTTTGCTTGAGGTTGAAAAGTCACTCAGCGATAGACACAACTAATGTCATCAAATCATCGAGGTTAATAGAAAGCTTGGTTGTATAACTCTGACATCGGTAAGGTCTAGTAAGAGAGATATTGATGATATGTCTCTTAGATTGATTGGTAGGCACTGAACACACAAAGACAGGTTGCTAATGTCGGTTGTAAAGCTGAAATTTTGTTGATTCAATTTTGCTACTTGAAAAGAACCAGATGTTTAATTGGTTATTCAACCATTTTCCAACACCTTCTCATTTACAACAACAAAATGCATAATCTAACATGATATAGAATTCGTAGAATTCTAACACAATGTTGTCTTTAACAAACATTAAACAAAAGTTAAGGTGTTAATATTTTGTTACAAAACATATTAATCAAATCCAAAATATCCATAACTTCCAAAATATCATTTCAATCTAAATAAATCATTCACTTCCATCTTTGGATCCAGTATTCATTGCATTGTGATCATCCTGGTCAGCCTGCCCACCCTCCTCTGCATTTGAGTCCCTCCTCTCGGGTGGTTGAGCTTCATCATCTTCAGCATGCAACGAACTTGCTGGTTGCTGAGTTTGCGCTCTGGAGACTAACTCCCCACTTTCAGTGGAGTATGAAGACTCACTTAACTCTTCAATCCCCAAATGTGCCATTATCTTGTCCATGTCGCACCACAACTCTATTGCCACATCTTTCACTGTCAACACCTCGTTGGGAATCCTACTCCACATTGTCCATGAAAGTATAGCTGCAGATACACAAAACATTAAAAAAAAGTGTTTAAATTTTACAAAAAATTTAAGAAAACTCATGAAATTGATAAACTACATTCAAAATAAAATAATTGTTATACTTTGCGATTCAGTATGGGGTTGGCTAACCGGTTTCGGCTGTGCTTCCGCAAGTTCAGGAGTCATGACCCACTGGCTGTTGTCCCACCCCCAATGCTTCTTCACAAAGTACTGTTTAACGTAGTACATCGGAAGAATTACTATAGTGGATTTAACCGGGACATCATACTGATATAGTAGTTTGGTGATGAAGTTTCCGTATAGGAGTTTTTTGCTTCTCTTTCTTGCAATAACCATTGCCATCTCATTGATGATTGTGATCCAGGATCGATCCACTCCTTCTCAGCAATGTGGAAGAATAGCATGAGGCCATTGATGGTGCACTTTTTAGGATGACCCACTGAGAACAAGTTTCTAACAACCAGTGCGTACACCATCCACCCCTTCAGTCCGAGGGTACTGATCTTGATTCTTTTGGGATCATTAATGAAAACCTCGTCACAATGAAAGTTTTTTTCCCAGAGGGTTAGAGTACATTTGGTTAGGGTTGTTCTTTCCCTTAACCAACTATCCCTATAATACAACCGACGCACTCCAATCGTCGTCTCTGGATCGGGCACCCAATGGCCTCATTGATGGTCTTGGATCTAACGATAAAGCGCTTCTTGTTGACTTTACTCTTGTAGTCACCGTTGAAGCTCGAGTAAAATTGTTCGATTTTTGCTTGATACACTAGGAGATCAAGGGTTGAGGCATAGTAGGTTATGCATGTTAGATATCCAGAACGAATCCATAAAGAAGTCTGAGTGCTCGATCACTGCTGTTTCTTCCTTTATGACCCGAACCTTGTTGACCTCCATGTCCGTGAGAAGGTTGAACCCGTCTTGTTCTGTTGGCTGATGAACTTGGACCTGTCCAAGGTGGGCCTAGCTTTTGCCTTCTTCGACACTTTCTTTAGAGGCTGGGATGGCCCGACCTCATTGGAGGACTCATCTCTAGGTCTCAAATTAAGGTATTCATTATCTCCATTTCCCCACACGATAAATCTATTCATATCAAACAAAAGTTCAACACAATTTACAACCAAATTCACAACGAATTAAGAAAAAATTGAAATGCTCACAATAAACCACCATAATTAACAATAAACCATTAATAAATTCCCACAATACATTCGCATAGTTGAAAATTTATATACACACACCATTCATTTGCACATATTAAAAGAATTCAACACGTACACATTACATACACCCCCACCCCCCTCCCAAACTTACCTAGAACAAACAAAAATACGCTAACACACAGATCACAAAACATTTGATTATCATATTCATTACATAAACAACCTGTAAGATTACAATCTAGCTTAACTTTGATCTAAATGAACTATCTCCGCTAGTAAAGCGATAGACCAAAACTTCCTTCCCCTTATCTACCTAGGTGGCACTAGCATTACACTTCTCATTTTTTAGGCACCCCAGCCGTAGCATAGACTTCCATATCACTAACCTATCCAGCACAATATGTAGCTAGGTACAAATCTCCCTCACACTGTGCTCACTCTCTCATTGATGGTAATTATTCCATCTTATCCAATTCTTCAACCCTTCTTGCACCCTCCCCATCAACCCTTCATCCACCACACACTTCACCCTTTCCAACACCTCCACTAGAATACCTTTACCCTAAAAACCGATGATATCTAGATAAGAGTTTTGGTCACAATTACGGACTAACCATTCATACCACCCAACCTTAGCTATCCTAGCATACATATCACTGAAACGATCATAGAAACCTTGCGTCTTCAATAACTTGTTAGCCAACATGTGAGAATAACCTGGATGAGTAGGCCCATCCTTCCTCAGTCCCTTAACATCAGCGTGTAAGACATCATTAACACCGTCTTTCTACTTACAAAGTGTGATCACCTTCACCAATTCCACTGCCATTTGTTAGTGAACGTTCATTCCCTTTTCCAACTCCACTTCTAGTTGTTTCAACCTTTCGATTAAATCACCAACCTTATCCGCATAATTGACAACACTTTATGCTATAAATATCATATCACCACCCACATACATAAAAATCATTCCCCATTAGTACAATCAGCAACCAACATATCTTACATTCAAATAGTGAATTCTTACCTCCTTAGTTGACCCGGCCACATGAGTAAACTTGGGAATATCAATCCCAAACTCCCGCGATAAATTCATGATGCCCATGAGCGTAGCATCCTCTGCCACCATAGTGTTAGGAGTGTTCAATTTTGTTATCTTCGAGGCCCCAACACTACGATTCTCTGACCCTCTAGCCTTATGGTTAGCAGACCCGACACCCACCTCGTCATCAATCAAACGTTGATAATGTACGAGAGGCAGCTAACCTTAGATCACCATTATCATCCTCGCGTTGACTGCTAGATGCGCTCACATCTCTTTCTATAGACAAACTATATAAATTCACAACTGAAAAAATAATAATCATTATTAGTACAACATAATAACACAACCACCACATACTACCAGTGATACAGAATTCTTAAGATAATAGCCTTGTCTCCGTGTAGGCCTCTCTATCTTTAGCGAATAAGAAAGCATACATTTTATAGAACTCGCTTCCTTCTTCCACTTGGCCTTCCTAGCCACGGTCACCTTTTCATTCCAGGAAGGCATTGTGTCATTACCACAACATTTCACATAGAAGAACTTATCCTAATCGACATCACAATCATTAGGAAACCCTTGCACAACATCAAACCTTGACACCACAAGGTAGAAAACTACCCAAGGCTCAGTAACATTCACCCGACGGAGGTGATAAAATGTTGAAAGTAATTCCTTTGTAAAATTATTCTTGGCCTTACGACACGCCCGCTTAAAGACTGCCAGTATGGCCATCCCTCGAGGATGCAGCTGTGCAATAGCAACCCCTTAAGTCTCTAACAAACCCAAAATGCAATTTGAGATGGGCAATGTTAGGCCATACAACAAATTATGCTCATAGTACACATTGAAAAACATAGATGAGAGGCCTTGCACCATATCATTGGTGCAAGCTATCCTAATTTCAAAGTCACTTAGAAACGAATGATGCTCCCTCAATTAAACAATGTCATTAGGTGTAGTCACACTATCACAACCTTTACCTCCACTCTCCATATTTCGGAAAAAAAAACACAACTACACGAAGGGTATCCTACCTTCCACCCCACTTACGTGCCTTAAAATAGACCTTTCCCTAACTGAAGGCTCCAGAAAAAAAGAAATGTTTGCTGACTTGGGCACAATAATCAAAAAGTTTCTTAGGTGACTATTAAACACACTTTTGTAACCATCACCTATACCACTCCTATTATAGTTCAAAAATTTTCTAAATTTTTGGGCAAATTGCAACAACCACCCAAAGTTATAGGAACACAACCTACATAGATACATTCCACACTTCTCCACCCACGAATCCATCGTCACTTCATATCCAACTTATTTTTTAAATTAAAAAAGTAATATGCTCGCTTCCCTACCTCACTCGTATATTCACTTTGCACAATTTGATAATAAGCTAACTTACTCCACTCACTACGACTTCCTGGTTGGCGGTTTATGGTATATATCTTTCTCAGTCAAGTGGGATCCAGCACTAGAACTAATACATTGCAAGAATGAAGCGGTTTGCTAACTAGGTACAACACCTTGCTTGAGGCAGAATAATAACCGGTGACCACAACAACCTCTATAAGACCACAATCTAGAAGAGTGGGGCACATCATTCCCATCATGATCACATGACAAAGAAACCCTATAAATGAAGATGCAGAACGCCAGTGCAGGAGAGATAATTTCTAACCAGAAAAAGAATAAAAGAAAAAATCTCTAACTTAAGTGTCGAAGTTTTATCACAGGGAACACCCCCGGAACTTCTTTTACATGCTTAGAGAGGCTAGGTTTGCAGTACTGATTCTGGGAACTATGTCGATCCAGAAGGGCCCTCGTATCAGGTTTCAGTGAGGGTCATCTTCACGCCAAACATGTTTAGGCCGTAGCTATGTTTGAGTTGGAGTGTTGTACTTGTGCACAATATTGAGTACCTATGTGGTCACGTGGGACTTGATATTTAACATAATATTTTCTTTAACTATGTACACAGTAGAGGATTCAGTTTAAAAGTTAATGTATTTTAATATATTAAATTGAATTCTAATAAATAACTTAATTATCATATATTATAACTCTCAACAACCATTATATATTTAACTCTATTTAATTATAGTAATTATATCTAAAAATTACGAAAACTGAAATGATATATTTCATGATAATATAATAACTAGACATATCAATGATATTTAATTGGGTACTAGCAACAAAATTTGACTTTATAAGGAGCAAATTAGTAAATGAAAGGAAATAAAATAGACGATGTGTGTATATGTGTACATATATGTAACTTTTAGTTGTTCTATGATGATGAATTTGGAGTTTCCACTAGTGGAAACAAGGATCATTAAAGGAGATTCTATGGTACCGCATAAGGCTACTTTTATGTGCATTCTTTGGCCCTGCCTTTATTCATCAGATTAAAGGCGTTTCAAGAACCACCTTTAATTGGGATTTGAATTCAGTTTTGAATTCAGTTTTGAATTCAGAGCCGTACCAGAGGTTTTAAATAAAAAGCTGTTTGGAGTCAATTAGCAATCAGACCTCTGTGAATTCAAAACCTCAAGCCTCAATCATTAATTTACAAATATCATATAAAACGTCAATATGGAATCTCAAACCCCAAACTTCAAATTGAAAAATCAAATATCAAAATCAAATTGGAAAATCTAAACTCAAACATCAGTATAATCTGAAACTGCAAACCTCAAACAACAAAATTGGATATGGGTACAGTGGTGACATCATAAACAGAGGTGTGTGGTGTCGATGGAGGCAGAGGCTTCGGTGGCATCGAGGCTCACGAGGGTGCATGTGTATGTGTGCCGCACAGCCATAGGCATACAGTTACGTCAAGGCTGGGGAGGGGTGGATACGTTCGAGGCAAAGCGGCTAACGATAGAGGGAACATAATTCGGATATGAAAGAAGAATGAGGCATCTAAAAATGGACAAAAAGAATAAGGAGTGCAAAATCAGGAAGATAGAAGAAGAAGAAGAAGAAGAAAGGAGGCGACACATGTTGGAGAAAATAGAACAAGGAGTAAAGTAAAACCCTAGGACAAAATAGTTGGGGCAAATAACTAAGAAGGTAGCCCACTAAAGACGATTACCCAATAGAACCATCTTTAATCGATGTGCATTAAAGGTGGTTTCTCAATGATCGCCTTTAATCATATCTAAAACCACATTTAATTTATGTCCATATAAGGTTGTTCCTCAAGAACCTCCTTTAATTAGGTTAGAACCGCCTTAACATGAAAAGGAGCCTAAATAGAGGCTCCAAATCGAAACCTCTTTTCAAAGGCAGTTCATAAAAAATTCAACAGAACCGCCTTCTAACGTTGTCTTTAATAGAGATTTTTTTCCACTAGTGTTAAAGAGTTGAAATATAATAATTCGGTATTTAAAAAGTTATCCCTATAGATTTAGTTTTCCTTGTAAGTTAGATTATAGATGTTAATTTCCTTATGCACTTTAGAACCACAATCCTGTTACACTTTAGTTCTATATATTGTAATCATCATCATTGATGAGATATTGGTGCACCGTTAATTAATTGTTTATATTTTACATGATATTAGACCTTTCATATTTTCTCATGGTATTAGAGTCGGGTATATGAGACTTGGGCCCAAATTGGGTTTACTGAGCTGATGTGTGCATCCCTTTTAATTTGGCCTGCTATGGGTAATGGAATATTTCCACATTGACAAGTAAGGGGACGTGTTTAAAGATATATCCCACCCGACTTTTGTTGTGGTTTCATTGTTGTCGTAATTCACTGCTAAATTTCAAGGTATTTTCATCTTCCATCTTAGTTATTATCTTTGTAAGAAACAAATGTGGTACATATTTTTCAAAATTTCCCATTATATTTGGGACATCTAATTCTAATTTTATATATCTATGGAAGATCTTTTAATGAAATCAAATACATTAAGTAACAAAAATGACATATTTACATCTCGTAATTTACAAGAAAACTAGGTAATGTTTGTTGCACTTTGTGCAACTTCAACCCAGAATTTGAATTGCATTTTTATATGTAGCAGTTCATATAAAAAATATATATTATCGAGTAATAAATAAGAGAGAAGCTACCATAATTTTGAAAAATGAAAAGTGATAGCAGCGTAGATATGGAAAGAAAAAGTCACATCCAAAGCAAAGATAATTTTAAATTTTGTATGAAATTTAAGAAATGCAGTATATAAGGTAAGGATTAAGTGATCTGTCTATAAACTTATAGATAGACCGCCTGTCATGAGACCTATTCTATTTAAAATTATTAGAAATTGGTTGAGCCTGCTCTTTCCGTTGCACATCTTTTGCATTTTATGTAAGTTCTGACCCTGACATGGTTTCGATAAGTGTGATAAGTTTGCATTTCTACGTGTGGTAAGTTTTGAGTTTCGCCAAACGTTTCTAAACACTGCCACGCGTCAATCTGCTGACAAGATCTGCACATTTATTCAAAACACAAAACTGCTAACACAAATCTGAAACAACCAATCATTAATTTACCACAGACCTTTGGAATTATACACATTTCCTTCAAAATATTAGTTGAAAGCAGTAAATTTGGCTTCCCACTCAAGCCACCCGCTTCTTTTGCCACATTCACAGAATCTGGTATTTGAATTGAGGTACTTGATATAATCTACAAAATGTCATAAAAAATTCAAAATAGAAGAGGGAAACCATATTATAAACAATTATCACATCACAGCTATTGGCGTCAGGAAGGGTTCCAGCACAACCAGCTTGATAAATGTAGCACTTTCAAAAGGAATCTGGGCAATCACAAGTTATGGCAGTTTCTGAGCTGAGAACAATTTTACTTAACCGACAAGAAATGAAGCCAAACTGTGAATGTGTAATTCATAATGATTTCATTGATGCAAGGGTGTTACAATTTATAGAGTACAAGAGCTATACATTCATTGTATCTAGCCTACTCTAAATATAGACAAGAAATATTACGAATAAATACAAGAATATCTTAATATCAATCAAGATATTCTATCAATAAATACAAGAATATCTTGATATCAATCAAGATATTCTATCACCCCCTTCAAGCGAAGCATCAGATTGCTGGAGACGCAAACCTTGGAACGAAACAACTCGAAGAGCGGGCGAGACAGTCCCTTAGTGAAAACATCAGCCACTTGAAGAGAAGAGCGAACATGACTAACACGAAACTTCCCAGAGGTAACAAGCTCACGAACGAAGTGGTAGTCAATGTCGATGTGCTTAGCCCGCTTATGGGCAACTGGATTTTGAGCCAGAAAAATGGCACTACTGTTGTCACAGAGTAGTAGCGGAGTGGAAGATCGAGGGACCCGAAGCTCACGTAGCAGTAGACACAACCAAGCCAACTCAGCCGCAGTATTGGCCATGGCACGATATTCGGATTCACAACTGGATCGAGAAACAGTAGGTTGCTTCTTAGCACTCTAAGAAACAAGATTTTCACCAAGGAAAATGGCATAGCCATAGGTGGAGCGGCGAGTCTCGAGACAACGAGCCCAATCAGCATCAGAGTAGCCAAGAATGGGAAGACCAGCATGCGAAGGATGGAACGAAAGTCCATAGTGAAGCGTCCCACGAACATAGCGAAGGATGTGAGTGACAGCTTGAAAATGATCATCCTTAGGAGACTGCAGAAACTGGCTGACAGAGTTAACAACATAAGATAAATCTGGGCGAGTGATTGTCAAGTACTGCAGTGCACCAACAAGTGAGCGATAAAGCTTGGCATTTGAGAATTCAGGACCAGCAGAGGTGACAAGCTGCGAACCAGGCACAAACGGTGTAGAGACAGGCGCAGCATCCATCATACCAGCTCGCTATAAATTTCCATAGCATACTTAGCTTGCCCTAAGAACGGCCCAGAAGAAGATCGAGTAACTTCAATGCCCAAAAAGTAGTGAAGTGAACCAACATTACGAGTCAAGAAAATACATCCAAACATCAACAAGAACCTAAGAGTTTTGCTTTTGATGTTTTGTACAATTTTCAGAGCCAAGAAATGAAGCTAGACATCAGCAAAAGGAGATCGGTTGGTAGGTAACATCCGGAAAAATAAGGATAAAGTTATGCATGCAAACCAGGAGCGAAAAATATTAAGAAAATGGAGGATTAAATAAAATCCAGAATCAGAACCTAACCTATATATCAGCAGCCAAACGTAAACAAACAATTCATATCTCGAACAATCAAAATAACTAAAATTATTCATCTCTGTAAATTATCTAACATAATTATTCACTCTGTAAAATAACTGAATTACATGATCATGAAATCCAGGATTTTACTAATGACTCCACTCTGATTTTGTGCTCACTGAAGAATATAGAGAAATAACTCGGATCCCATCGAATGGACTGGTCGTGATGATTGTTTTAAGGTCTTCATATGATCCACTTTAACTGATAGTATCTCCAGATAGACCTCCATAGCATCCTGAATTCTTGATTCTGAGGAAAAATCTTGTGTGACATATCAAAAGAACAACTAAATATGTTTTCTTCCATTTCTCCAGTATCTGTTTCATGAACATCATTCCTACGTGCCACATGCAAGATGCTAAAAACTAAAGCCTTATTAGAATTATGAGCTTCTATCAGAAAACTAATTGATACTATTTAGAGGTGACCCATGATCTTATATACTGAGTTAAATGACTGTCAACCATCAATGTGGGACTAACTCTACCACGCCTCCTCATGTGCAGCGGTATGAATCATCTCGCAAACGTGGATAGAAAGGGGGTAGCGGGCCAACCTTGGGTGCTAATATCATATTAGAATCGTGAGCTTCTATCGTAAAATCAATTGGTACTATGTAGAGGTGACCCATGATCTTATATACTGAGTTAAATGACTGTCAATCACCAATGTAAGACTAACTCTAACAAGCTGCAGTATGTGTCAAGAGAGATTGCAGCTTCTTCTAATCATGCACAGAAATACTGTAAAAAATGTCAAATCGCAGTAGAGGTGATGATGCATAAAGAGCCCTACACAGGTTAATAGATCCCACCACAATCCACAAAAGGAATCAAGGATACAATGAAAGAAAAAATGCACTAGGGCAGATTTCACAGCTAAACTATATATCCACATGCTATTGTACCGAGATCAACTATAATTCACGCAACAACATAATATTGAATGCATTTTATACTCATGATTTCAGATGGAGCGGAACCTTAATGTGAAGTGTTGGTATGCCTTGAATACGTATTAGGCGCTTCGACAGGATGGTACGGGGGTCTCGCTGGGCTGTTATTGGCATTCTGTCTCCTGTTTTGGTTTGGGCCAGATTGTTTCTGGGCCCAAAGCCATTAGGGTTTAAGGTGGAAAGGAATATATATATATATAGTGCCTCGTCTTTTATTGTAACATGTAAGAGATAGGATTTGTAGAGAGTAGGAAATCTATAATTCTGGTCTTTCTCTCTAGTGGAATCCGATCTTGGTCGGCCGTGGATGTAGCCAATTGGTGAACCACGTAAAAATCTCGGTGTCTTGTTTTTCGCTTTATTTTCTTTGCTTGTTCTTTCTCGGGTATTCCACATAACAAATTGGTATCAGAGCTTCTGGTTAGATCCACGGTGGGTCTATCGAATTTTGGGTTTATCGGATCTGGGGTGGTCAGATCTCTATTCTGATCGGAGAGAAAGATGGCTGCGCTGAACGTGAAGGTGGACAAGTTTACCGGGAGGAACGGCTTCAGTTTATGGCAGATCAAGATGCGAGCTTTGTTGAAGCAACAAGGGTTGTGGACGCCGCTGATGAAGGGGTTCTCGGTCGTTGGCACTTCGGACATAGTGGGTCTGGAAGAAAAGGCGCATTCAACAATTATGCTGTGTCTCGTGGATGAAGTCATCACTGAGGTCTTGGATCAAGAGACTGCTACGGAGCTGTGGTTGAAGTTGGAGAGCTTGTACATGACGAAGTCTCTGACGAACAAATTGCTTCTAAAACAACGTCTATTTGGTCTCCGAATGCAGGAAGGTACGCAACTCAGAGATCATCTAGAGCAGTTGAATACTTTGTTATTAAAACTACGAAATATAGATGTGAAAATTGATGATGAGGATGCTGCTTTGATATTGTTAGTATCTCTACCGCTTTCATATGAGAACTTTGTTCAGTCATTTATTGTCGGGAAAGATTCTGTGTTTTTGGAGAAAGTTAGATCCTCTCTTCATAGCAGGGAGTTGCGTCATAGTGCTAGCAGTTCAGGAACAGATAATCAGGCATCTGGTTTGTTTACTAGTTGCGATAAGGGAAAGGGAAATGGTGGAAAGAAAAGAGGTAAGAAGTCAAAGGTTCCCAAGCCCGGTGATATCTGTAGGTACTGTAAGGAGAATGGACATTGGAAAAATGAGTGTCCAAAGAAGTTGATGATGAAGCAATCAGGAAATAAATCGGGTTCTGCTGCTCTAGCTGAAGGAGACGTTGATTCAGAAGAGGATATTGCTCTGGTTGCTGCTGGACACACTCATCACTCCGATGTGTGGTTCCTGGATTCTGGGGCATCCTACAATATTTGTCAAAGGAGAGAGTGATTTTTGACTTATAAGCAGGCAGGGGGTAGCATTACTATGGCTAACGGTACTATCTGTGAGGTAGTTGAAACAGGTTAGATCAAGATCAGGACACATAATGGTAGTTTCTGTACTTTGAACGAGGTTAGACACGTTCCATTGATGACGAAGAATTTGATTTCTCTTAATCTGCTGGATAGAAAGGTTTTTGTCTATTCAGGGAAAGATGGAGCTCTAAGTGTCTGCAAGGGTTCTAAGCTGGTTCTGAAATGTCTTCTACATGGTACTTTGTATCTTCTACAAGGTTCCACGGTTATGGATTCGGCAAATGTTGCATCGTCAGAGGTTCACCATGAGGATATGACTAAGTTATGGCACATGAGGCTTGGTCACATGGGTGAAAGAGGGATGCAGATTCTGTCGAGGGATGATCTTCTCGGTGGCCACAAGGTCAAGGGTTTGGAGTTCTGTGAGCACTGTGTCTTTGGGAAACTACACCGCAGCAAGTTTCCAAAGGCTATTCATAGAACGAAAGGCACATTAGATTGTATCCACTCTGATTGTTGGGGGCCATCCCGAGTTGATTCGTTGGGAGGGCACATGTACTTTGTGTCTTTGATTGATGACTACTCCAGAATGACTTGGGTTATCATGATGAAACATAAAAGTGAAGCCTTCATGAAGTTCAAGCAGTGGAAAGCTCTGGTGGAGAACCAAACAGGGAAGAAGATCAAGAGGCTGCGAACTGATAATGGTCTGGAATTCTGCTCGTTTGAGTTTGATCAGTTTTGTAGGGATGAAGGGATTGTCCGACATCATACAGTCAGGAATATGCCACAGCAGAAAATGGTGTAGCTGAGCGGATGAATCAGACATCGCTGGCGAGAGCGAGGTGTATGCTCTCGAATGCTGGGTTAGATAGAAGATTCTGGGCAGAGGCAGTGAGTACAGCGTGCTACTTGATCAATCGTGGACCTCATACTGGCATACAGTGTAAGACACCTATTGAGGTATGGTCGGGTAGAGTTGCTGATTACTCTAATCTGAAAGCTTTTGGTTGTACAGCTTATTATCATGTGAGTGATGGTAAGTTAGAGCCCCGAGCCAAGAAAGGGGTTTTTGTGGGCTATGGAGATGGAGTCAAGGGATCAAGGATTTGGCCTCCATTCGAGAAGAGGGTTGTTCTGAGCAGGGATGTTGTCTTTGATGAAAACTCTTTCCTTAGATACATGGTGAAGTCCACGTCTACAACAGAAGTTGGTAGCATTGATAAACAGGTGGAGCTACAAGTCACTCAAAGTGAGAGTGGTTTGAAGGAACTTGAAGGAGATCAAGAGCTACAGACAGAAAGTGAGTTTCCAGAGCTTCCACCATCAGATCATCAACCATCAGGAGCTACAGTTCATTGCTTAGCTCAAGATCGACCAAAGAGGGTTGGAGTTGGTCCACCCAAGAGGTATGGGTTTGAGGATATGGTGGGTTATGCACTATAGGTTGCTGAGGAGGTGGATACTCATGAGTCATCCACCTACAGAGAAGCTGTTTCAGGTACTGATGCTGACAAATGGTTTGTAGCAATGGGAGATGAGATGGAGTCCCTCCAGAAGAATCAGATATGGGATTTGGTTCAACAGCCTCAAGGGAGAAAGGTTATCACTTGCAAATGGGTTTTCAAGAAAAAGGAAGGGATATCACCTACAGAGGGAGTCAAGTACAAGGCTAGAGTTGTTGCTAGAGGTTTCAGTCAGAGAGAGGGAGTAGATTACAATGAGATCTTCTCACCAGTTGTCAGACACACTTCCATCAGGGTGTTGCTAGCTATAGTGACACATCAGGATTTGGAGCTTGAACAACTTGATGTGAAGACCGCTTTTCTACATGGAGAGTTGGAGAAAGAGATATACATGACTCAGCCATATGGTTTCCAAGTTTCTGGCAAGGAAAAGTATGTTTGCAAGTTGATGAAGTCCTTATATGGGCTTAAGCAGTCTCTGAGGCAGTGGTACAAGAGATTTGACAGCTACATGCTTGAGTTGGGCTACACAAGGAGTTCATATGATTGTTGTGTCTACTATAGCAAGTTGAGAGATGAGTCATTCATTTATCTGGTGCTTTATGTAGATGACATGTTGATAGCCTCAAAGAGTAAGCATGAGGTTCAGAAGCTGAAGGGTCTTCTTAGTGCTGAGTTTGAGATGAAGGATTTGGGTGCAGCTCGAAAAATACTAGGAATGGAGATTCTCAGAGATAGAGGTCAGAGGAAGCTTTTCTTGTCACAGAAAGGTTACATTCAGAAGGTGTTGGCCAGGTTTGGCATGTCTTCAGCCAAGCCTATTGACACTCCTAGTGCTGCAAATATCCATCTCACTTCCATGTTTGCTCCTCAGTCAGAAGAGAAGAAGGAGTATATGTCTCCAGTTCAGTATGCTAGCGCTGTGGGGAGCTTGATGTATGCTATGGTGTGTACGAGGCCAGACTTAGCACATGCGGTCAGTGTTGTGAGCAGGTTCATGGGGCAACCAGGTAGAGAACATTGGCAAGCTGTGAAGAGGATCTTTAGGTATCTTAGAGGTACATCTGATGTGGGTCTCATTTACGGGTGTGATACTGAGTCCCTGGTTATGGGTTATTTTTATTCTGATTATGCTGGGGATGTTGACACGAGGAGATCTATGACCGGCTATGTCTTTACCTTGGGTGGTTCTGTTGTTAGTTGGAAGGCGACTTTGCAACCTACAGTGACTTTGTCTACTATGGAAGTAGAGTACATGGCTCCGACGGAGGCTGCGAAAGAAGGTATATGGCTGAAGGGGCTAGTCAGTGACCTTGGTCTACACCACGATCAGGCTACTGTGTATTGTGATAGCTTGAGTGCTATCTGCTTAGCCAAGGATCAGGTCCATCTGTGTATTGTGATAGCTTGAGTGATATCTGCTTAGCCAAGGATCAGGTCCATCATGAGAGGACCAAACACATTGATGTCAGATATCATTTCCTGAGGAGTGAGAAGAGAATCAGGGTGAAGAAAGTGGGAACTATTGATAATCCTGCTGATATGTTCACCAAGCCTGTTCCACATAGCAAGTTTCAACACTGTTTGGACTTGCTTAACATCAGAGATCAGTAGCTTCCCAGTGGGGTAGTCCCAGGAGTAGAGGGATAAGTCTGCTCATCTGGCACTGTAATGGTGTGTCTGGAGTTTCTGCTTTAAGGATTCAAGTCAAGGTGGAGATTTGTTGGTATGCCCTGAATACGTATAAGCCGCTTCGACGAGATGGTACGGGGGTCTCGCTGGGCTGTTATTGGTATTCTGGTTTGGGCCAGATTGTTTCTGGGCCCAAAGCCATTAGGGTTTAAGGTGGAGAGAAATATATATATAGTGTCTCATCTTTTATTGTAACCTGTAAGAGATAGGATTTGTAGAGAGTAGGAAATCTGTAATTCTGGCCTTTCTCTCTAGTGGAATCCGATCTTGGTCGGCCGTGGATGTAGCCAATTGGTGAACCACGTTAAAATCTCGGTGTCATGTTTTTTGCTTTATTTTCTTTGCTTGTTCTTTCTCGGGTATTCCGCACAACATGAAGAATATTGGTCTTCACCCAAATGTCCATAAGCATTCACTTCTTTGGAGGATAGCAAAGACAATCATTCAAAGCATTAAATTGCAACACTATTCTCATCCCATGCTTAGCAAGTTGAAGCATTATTTCTTTGACTATTGGGGTTCAACTATCATGGTTTTTTGGCAAGAACCATTTGGAAGTAATGTTCACAACCCATGCTTGAAGCAAGAAGGGGGATTTCTTGGGATATTGGGATAAGTTTTGTTTGGAAGCTCTTGGCCATTGGTGAACTTGGAGTAGTATAAATAGGGGATGAATTTAGGAGTTCAAACACACTTCAAGCATAGCATTCCTTTGCTACTTGCTTTCTTCTCCCTTTAGCTCTCCTTTTGTAGTTGTAGAAATCAAAGCCCTCATCTTTATATTTTGCCACATAATTCCTTCATAGGTGGTAGGCAAAGTCTTGTAATACTTTCTCCACATATAGTGAAGCTTCCGGTCTCCTCCGGCCGTGGATGTAGGTCAACTTGACCGAACCACATAAATCCGTGTGTCCATTATTTCCTTTATTTTCTTCACGTTGTCTTTGTTATCCATTTTTTTGGGCTAATAGATATCTCGTGGGATTCTTATTCCTAACAAATTGGTATCAGAGCCATATCTCATTTTTTTTATCTATTAGCCATCATGACGGTAACAAGGACTTATATTGAAAAGTTTGACCGTAGTGTAAACTTTGGTATGTGGCAACTCAAGATGGAATCTATCGTAATCCAGGATAGATGTGAGCTAGCCCTTGAAGGATTGGAGGAAAGGCCAGTGGACGTGTCACCGGAAGATTTTGGTGATCTAGACAAGAAGGCTAGATCGGCCATTACTTTAAATCTCTCTAACGATGTTTTGTAGGAAGTTGCTAGTGAGAGAACTGCCAAAGGTATGTGGGATCAGTTGAAATCTACATACATGAAGAAGACAATGGAGAATCGCCTCTATTTGAAACAAAAGTTGTACATGTTAAAAATGGCGGAAGGTACATCTATACTCTCACATCTTGATAAATTTGATTCCATCATTTTGGATTTGGAGAATGTAGATGCTAAAGTTGATGAAGAAGATCAAGTCATTTTATTTTTATGTTCCCTTCCCATGTCCTTTAAGTATTTTCGAGATACTATGATTTATGGGAAAGAGTCAGTCTCATACAATAGTATAAAATCTGCATTAAAATCTAAAGAGCAGATTGATGGGGACATTACAGGGGAATCGAGTGGAACTCATGCTGAGGGTTTGTTTGTGAGGGGTAGAGGAGAAAATAGAGAGTCTGAAGGTGGTAGATCCAAAGGGAGGTCGAAGTCTAGATACAGAAATAATATTTGCAACTATTGCAAGTAAAAGGGGCACATCGAGGTTGACTGTTTTAAATTGAAAAATAAAGAAAAATATAAAAATGAGCAGAATAGCAGCAATGCCGGTGAAGCTAGTGTAGCAGAAGATGAGAGTGATGGAATCATATTTGTGGCCATGGATAATAAATCAAGGTCTTCTAGTGAGTGGCTCTTAGATTCGGGTTGTTCTTACCACATGAGTTATGATAGGGGGTGTTTTTCCACTTATGAAGAATGTAATGGTGGAATTTTTTTGATGGGTAATAATGCTCCTTGTAAAGTTGTTGGTAGAGGAACAATTCAAATCAAAATATATGATGGCATTATTAGGACACTCACTAATGTTAGGCATGTTCCTGACTTAAAGAAAAATCTCATCTCTCTTTTCACTGTTGATGCTCTCGGGTACAGATATTTAGGTGATGGTGGAATACTGAAAATCTGTAAAGGTGCTCTTGTGCTAATGAAGGCTTGCAGAGTTGGCACTTTGTATGTTTTGCAGGGATCTACAGTAACTGGGGCAGTGGTTGTCTCTACTTCCTCAAATGAAGACATCACCAAATTGTGGCGTATGAGGTTGGGACATATGGGCGAGAAAGGCTTAACATTGTTAAGCAAGAGAGCTCTACTTTGTGGTCAAAGTACTGGTAAGTTGGACTTTTGTGAACACTGTATTTTTGGAAAGCAGATAAGAGTTAGCTTTCGTTCACCTGCAGTTCATAAAACAAAAGGTACTTTGGACTACATTCATTATGATCTTTGGGGACCCTCTCGTGTTCCTTCTAAGAGTGGTGCAAGATATATTCTTACTTTTATTGATGACTATTCAAGAAAATTTTGGGTATATTTTTTGAAGCTTAAAAGTGATGTTTTCTTAACATTTACGCAATGGAAGACTTTGATTGAAAAACAGACAGGAAAACAAATTAAGCGGCTGAGGTCTGACAATGGGTTGGAATTTTGTGGAAATGAATTCAATGAGTTATGAAAAAATGAAAGAATAGCTCGACATCATACTGTTAGAATGACTCCTCAACAGAATGGTGTGGCAGAGCGGATGAATCGTACTCTTTTAGAAAGAGCTCGGTGTATGATCTCAAATGCCAAGTTGACATTAGACTTTTGGGCAGAAGCCATATCTATGGCTTGTCACATCGTCAACCGCTCTCCATGTGCACCTCTTGATTTCAAGACCCCAGAGGAAGTTTGGTCAGGTACTCCTGCTGATTACTCTAATTTAAGAATATTTAGGTGTCCAGCTTATATGCATGTTAACGAGGGAAAGCTAGAGCCTACGGCTAAGAAATGTATTTTCCTCGGTTATGCTTCAGGGGTGAAAGGATATAGATTGTGGTATCCTGATCCCAAATCACCCAAATTTGTAATTAGTAGAGATGTTACATTTGATGAATCTTATATGTTACATCTTGGAAAAAAAATTTTAATCCTTGTGATTCAGAAAAAGAGGATAGTGCACAAAAGCAGGTGGAGTTAGAGATTGGTGGTTCTTTCGGGAGAAACCCAACCCAAGAAGTGGTTGAAGAATCTGATCATGAACATGCTGAAGATCAACCGGGAGATGGGGATTATTCCATTACCAGAGATAAACCGAGACGTGACATTCGACCACCATTGAGGTATGCAAATTTGGTCGCATATGCTTTATCAGTAGCACATGAAACAGGTGGAGACGAGGAACCTTCCACATATTTAGAGGCAGTTTCCGGTGCTAATTCAGACAAATGGTTGGTGGCTATGAATGAAGAGATATAATCTTTACACAAGAATAGAACATGGGATCTTGTGGTGCCACCAAAAGGAAAGAAAATTGTAGGTTGCAAATGGGTTTTCAAGAGAAAGGAAGATACTTCAGGTGTTGATGATGCAAGGTACAAAGCATGATTGGTTGCAAAGGGCTACATTCAGGTACAAGGTGTAGATTTCAATGATGTTTTCTCTCCTGTTGTAAAACATAGCTCTATTCATGTATTGCTTGCTTTGGTTGCCATGTATGATCTGGAGTTAGAACAGCTGGATGTCAAGACAGCTTTCTTGCATGGTGAATTAGATGAACATATCTATATGAGTCAACCCGAAGGTTTTGATGTTCAAGGTAAGGAAGACAGGGTTTGCTTGTTGAAGAAATCCTTGTATGGATTAAAGCAGTTTCCAAGACAATGGTATAAGAGGTTTGAGTCTTTTATGTTGGGTCATGGTTTCTCCAGGAGCATGTATGATAGTTGTGTTTACTTCCGGAAGTTACAAGATAACTCATTCATTTATTTGCTATTATATGTTGATGACATGCTCATTGCGGCTGAGAATCTTGCAGAAATTCATGAGTTGAAGGCCTTGTTGAATAGTGAATTTGAGATGAAAGATTTGGGTGCAGCTAAGAAGATTCTTGGTATAGAGATAAGAAGAGATCGGGGAGTTGGAAAGTTGTACTTGACCCATGAGAGTTATCTTAAGAAAGTTTTGGAGCGATTTGGCTTGCATGATGCCAAGCCAGTTAGCACTCCTCTTGGTAGCCATTTCAGCCTATCTGCTGCCCAATCACCAAAAACAGAGGAAGAAGAATATTAAATGGCTAGAGTTCCTTATTCAAATGCAATTAGGAGTATAATGTATGCAATGGTTTGTAGTCACCATGATATCTCACAAGCTGTTAGTGTTGTTAGCATGTATATGGCCAATCCGGGAAAATCACATTGGCAGGCTGTGAAGTGGATTCTTATATACTTAAAGGGTACTTCGAACATGTGTTTGGAGTTTGGTAGAACCAATAACACTCTGGTTGGTTTTGTAGATTCAGACTTTGCCGGTGATCTTGATAAGCGCAGGTCTCTTACAGGTTATGTATTTTGCATTGGAGGTTGTGCAATTAGCTGGAAGGCTACTTTACAACATGTAGTTGCTTTATCTACTACTGAGGCAGAATATATGGCAGTCACAGAGGCAATCAAAGAAGCTTTATGGTTGAGAGGTCTCTTCGGTGAATTTACTCTACAACAAAGGGTTACTACCATTCACTGTGATAGTCAAAGTGCAATTTACTTGACTAAAGATCAGATGTATCATGAGCGGACGAAGCATATTGATATTAATTACCACTTCATTCGTGATATCATTGCACAGAAGAAGTTCTTTGTTCAGAAAATCAATACAAAGGATAATCTTGCTGATATGTTCACGAAGGCTCTTCCTTATTTCAAGTTCAAGCAATGCTTGGACTTGATTAGTGTTCGTTGTTGGTGATTCGGCCCATTAGGGCCATGCCGGAGGAGGGTTAGTAAGCTATTACTTTTGGGGTTCATACCAAGGTGGAGATTTGTGAAGAATATTGGTCTTCACCCAAATGTCCATGAACATTCACTTCTTTGGAGTATAGCAAAGACAATCATTCAAAGCATTAAATTGCAACACTATTCTCATCCCATGCTTAGCAAGTTGAAGCATTATTTCTTTGACTAATGGGGTTCAACTATCATGATTTTTTAGCAAGAACCATTTGGAAGTAATGTTCACAACTCATGCTTGAAGCAAGAAGGAGGATTTCTTGGGATATTGGGATAAGTTGTGTTTGGGAGCTCTTGGCCATTGGTGAACTTGGAGTAGTATAAATAGGGGATGAACTTAGGAGTTCAAATACACTTCAAGCATAGCATTCCTTTGCTACTTGCTTTCTTCTCCCTTTAGCTCTCCTTTTGTAGTTGTAGAAGTCCAAGCCCTCATGTTTATATTTTGCCACATAATTCCTTCATAGGTGGCAGACAAAGTCTTGTAATACTTTCTCCACATATAGTGATGCTTCCGGTCTCCTCTGGCCATGGATGTAGGTCAACTTGACCGAACCATGTAAATCCTTTATTTTCTTCACGTTGTCTTTGTTATCCATCTTTTTGGGCTAATAGATATCTCGTGGGATTCGTATTCCTAACACTTAACAAATTAGCATAAACTGAAACCCTAAACTTAGCAATTATTTAAAATCATTCACAAAGTAAAGCTATATTCTCAAACTGGATTGCGGTATTAATTAGTATGTGAAATAAATGAGCTTTGGAAAAATAAAACCTGCCTGATCTGAGTGTCGGTAATGCAGATGAAAGGAAGCTGGGAAGAAAAGAGCACGAACTCAGCAACCCCATGTTTTAGTTCCTCAAGAAAATATCTGTTGGAATACAAAATTAGTATCAAAATCAGTACTTTCAGTTTCAGAGAATCTGCTTGTAAGAGTGAATTTGAGATTCCGATAGAAGTACAAGATACCGTTTGAGGTTTTTGTTGTTTCATAACACGAAGAATTTCTAGAAGAGGTCTTAGCTATCAAATCATATGCTCTCCATTCAACTCATTATGGAGTATGTACACGTAGAAATGCAAACTTACAACACTTTTTGAAACCATATCAGGGTCAGAATTCACATAAAATGCAAAAGATGTGCAACGGAAAATAACAGGCTCAACCAATTGCTCTGTTCGGTAACAATTACGAGCAGGCTCAACCAAGAAATCAATCAATAAGGGCAATTCTACATATATGCAGCAATGCAGGATGTTTGACCCAGTCAAAATGATAACATATGGGCTTTATGGCCCAGCTTTGGGTTTCCCGCCCCAAAGCCTTGGGAGAAGCCTAGGAGAGGCCCCAGCGGACCTGGCAAATGGCTGATGAGACCTGACGTACGGAAGATGTCCGATCAGCTACCAAAACACATAAAACAAGGAGGGAGCACGTTGAGAGGAGGTAACTTACAATCCATTCACTATTCATCTAAGATATTCTCCCACATGACGTTCATGGCTGACTGGAGCGTCGGAGCAGGCACAGCCCTGCGCCTGCCTGCCTGACCTTAGTCTGCCTGTCTTGTAAGTCTGGAAGCATGCTGGACACGAGGAGATCATCTGTAGGTGGATAACAAATTCTGGTATTAACATTGGCACCGTCTGTGGGGATTCCGGAACTTTTTTAGCATCCACGCAGCTTAGACGACAAGGAGGCACAACCAACGGGAAATCTGCTCAATCAAGTGGTGATGGAAGATGTGACGCATCTGGAGGAGGACTTGAAACTAACTTTAATGCCGACAGGAGAGAGGCACCAACTGTGCACCTCAACGGAGCTAGCAAACAAGTCAGTGGTGCTTCAGGCGCTTCTAGCATCTAAGAATGGAGATACAAGGCTTAGAGGCACAGATCTGCAGCCAACGCAGCTGTTCCATGAACCAAAAGCAGAGAGCGGGGGACCCAGCCGGAAGAAGAAGGGCTCAGAGATAGCTCAGAGTAGGGCCCACTTCAGAAGGAAGGAGTCAACTGGAGAAGGAGAGATTGCAGAAGACCGCGAGTGTCGGGAAGGCTATGTGCCACCGCCAAGGGTGAAAGAACGCGACAAGGGAAAGGCCCTGGCCAGGGAGCTGGAGTTGGAAGCAAAAAAGGAGAGGAGGGGCTCCCCCTTCACCGTGAGAATCCAGATGTTCACGGCTGACCCAAAGTTGAAGATACCAATGAACTTGGGGCAGTATAATGGTGAGGCAAATCTGGAGGATTATGCACCAACATGGCTACCTTTGCGATACCGCAAGTCATTTGGTGCAAGGTGTTTGCAACCACCCTGACAGCAACATCCAGGGTGTGGTTCAAGAACTAGGAGGACAAGACGACTTCAGTCAATTGGAACGGAAGTTCTTGGCACGCTTCATATCGAGAAAGAAATTTCAGAAGACGCGCTCTGAGCTATTGGCAATCAGACAGAACCAGTAGAGACACTGTCAGCGTAATGGGAGAGTTTCAATGACAATGCTAATTTGGTAGAAGAAAGGAGCAGCCAGTTCTTCATCGAAACGTTCATCAATGGCTTAAGGCACAAACTATTTCTGAGGAACTGCACCTTGGATCCACCAGGGACCATCGATGAGCTAATGAAGAGAGTAGGGAACTTTAACAGGCCGGACTTGGTTGACAAGAGGAGAAAGGAGGTACAGGGTGGCCAGAGACAAAGGAGGTCTGAGACAGATGGGAAAGCAAAGAAAGCAGAGCGCACCAAGGTGGGCGCTCATTTTTTCCCATCGGGTTTAATAAATCGGAAAGGGCCTTCACACAGCTCATCAAAAAACTTAAAGATATCTTTTCCCAGTACGCAGGGAAAGGTATACTGGATGTGCCGCCAAGGATGAAGAAAGACCCTGAGAAGATGAAAAAATCCCAATTTTGTGATTACCATGATGACCATGGCCATGATACGAATGACTGCATCCATCTGAAGCACAACATTGAGGACTGTGTCCAGATAGGCGAGCTCGCGCACCTGGCAAAGAACGTGAAGGCCCATAACAAGGCTACTTGGCAGGGAAATAAGCACGGAGGGTCCTGAAATCAGGAGGGGCACGATAGAACCAAGAGCCCCGATAGCGAGCGCATGTGAGAGGGGAAAGGAGGTTGCCAGAGCTGAAGCTAGAGATGAACATGGAAAAGGCAAAGGGAGGAATCCCCAACAGAGAACAGCAGGCCAGCCACGGTAACAAACATATATGCCATTATAGGAGGAAGCACTGGAGGTAGAATGGAGTCCCAGCGAAAGGCTCGCTGCAGATAGACACCGCAGCTAATGCCGGAAAATAGGAAGTTGGGACCAAACGAAGCAATAACGTTTGACTCCAATGACCCCATTCCTGACATGTCACCAGGAGGGGATGTTGTGGTGATAACGGTAAGGATGATGAACAAGAGAATCCACCGGGCGTACGTGGATAGTGGAAGCTTGACGGAAATCATATACTGGAGCAATTTTGAGAAGTTGGATGAGAACACGAAGAGGAAATTGCAGCCAATAGAAATTTTGTTAGTGGATTTTGCAGACAATATAGTATGGCCTGAACGGACCATACTCCTCCCTGTAACGGTGTGGGGGGGGGGAGAGAAGAGCAAGAATGTGGACATGGAGTTCATAGTTGTAAAAGAAAACAACCCATATAACATGATATTGGGCAGACCAATCTTGGCCTTGCTGAAGGGGATTGTGTCAACCCTACACCTGCTTCTGATGTTCCCTACAAAGGGAGGGATATCTGGTGTTAAAGGAGATCAGTAGAAAGCTAGTGAATGTCATAGAATTGCTCTCAGCAAGCAAAAGCAAGAGGATGATAATGCAGGCCAGGGGAAGCAGGGAAACCATCCCCGACCTGTCAAGTTGATCATGGGCAGAGGCGACCCATCAAAACTGGGTGTGGAGGTAGAAGCAACGAAGATAAACAGAGACCAGATAGTATAGGTAGGGGTGACACTCCCTCATGAAGTGAAAAGGGAGCTGATAAAGGTTCTAAGGGAAAACAAGAATGTCTTTGCCTGGAGACTGGAAGATATGATAGAAGTTCAACAAGATGTGGGCTGTAGAAAGTGAACCCGTCCCATAAGCCGGTGAATGAGAAGAGCAGGATGCTCTGCAAGGAGAGAAATGAGCTAGTAAACAAGGAGGTGAGCCAGCTGGTCGCAGTAGGGATCCTACAAGAAATCCCCTAACCGACCTGGCTGGCCAACCCGGTGTTGGTTAAAAAGGTGGATGACTGCTGGAGAATGTGCGTGGACTACACAGATCTGAACAAGGTTTGTGCCAAGGAGTGTTACCCAGTGTCGATTATAGTCCAAAGGTAGATGCTCTTACCAACTATCCATTTAAATGTTTTCTTGATGCATATAAGGGGTATCACCAAATCCCCATGCTAGAGAGCGACATAGAAAAAACTGCTTTTATTACTAAGAAGGGGGCCTTTGGCTATTCAATGATGCCATTTGGAAATGTTGGAACCACCTATTGAAGGGTGGTAGATAAGATTTTCTAGAAGAAAAATGGAAGGAACTTGGAGGTGTATGTGGATGATATGGTCACAAAGAGTAGCCTATACAAGACCTTCCTAGAGGATGTCAAGGAAACACTAGTGTGCTTCAGGGACACAGGACTGAGGCTAAACCTAGCCAAATGTCTATTCTGCGTAGGGGCAAGAAAGTTCTTGGGCACGTGGTGTCAAATGAAAGGCTGAGAGCAAACCCAAAGAAATTTAAAGCAATTTTGGAATGAAGTCACCTGGCACGATGAAGGAGATACAGAGCCTGAATGGGAAGCTGGCAGCCATGAATCGTTTCATGTCCTGGGCAGCGGAGAGAGCACTCCCCTTCTTCAAAACCTTGAAAGGGTGTGTAGATAAGAAGGGGGCAATATAATGGGGAGAGCTCAAGGAATAGGCGTTTAAGGAGCTTAAAACCTACCTGAAGGATCTTCCAACATTGACTAGTCCAAAGAAGGGGGAAACTATGAACCTGTACGTGGCAGCCAGTGAGGAAGCAATTGGCGGGGCACTGGAAAAGGAAGAAAATAGGATACAACGACCAGTGTATTTTGTGAGCAGGGCCCTGTAGGGGCCAGAGCGAGAGTATACGAACTAGGAAAAGTTAGCGTTGGCGGTGGTCCGTACTGCAAGGAGGCTCAGGCAGTACTTCCAAGCACACCTTGTGGTGGTGCTGACCAATCTGTTGTTGAAGGCAATACTAACCAAACTGGAGGCTTCGAGAGGACTGACGAAGTGGGCAGTAGAGCTGGGATAACATGCTATTGAATATACCCCAAGGAGGGCAATGAAGGGGCATGTAATGATAGACTTCTTTGCTGATATGCCCAGGGAAGAAAAAAATGAAAGCACCGGAAGAGGCGCAGAACCAGATCAAGGCAATGAACTCATGCTGCCTGACAGCGCCAGATGTGTGGAAGCTATATATAGATGAAACATCTAGAGTGGAAGGTGCATGAGCAAGCCTGGTGATATCAGATCCAGATGGCGTGGGGACAACTTACGCCCATCATTTTAAATTTCCTGCGTCAAATAATGAGGCTGAGTATGAGGCGCTGATTGCAGGCATTGAGATAGCCAGGAACTTAGGAGCGAAGAAGTTGCAAGCCTACGGAGACTCCATGATAGTGGCTAACCAATACAATGGGCATTATGCTTCTAGAGAGCCAACAATGATGAAATACAGGGACAAGATCAGGAGCCTGACATATGAGTTTGAGGAATTTGATATCACCAGGGTCCCAAGGTCCAGAACACAAGGGCAGACACGCTTAGCAAGCAGGTGTCCTCAACACACCCCCACTTGACTAAATCTGTGTTGGTTGAGGAGTTAATAAGCAGGTCAACGGACACGGGCCTCGTGGTGGCGATACAGGATGCGGAACCCAATTTGACGACCCCCCTCCGTGTTCACCTAAAATATAGGATATTTCCAGCAGATGATAATGAGGCATGGACAATCAAGAGAAAGGTATTGCAGTTCACTTTGAAAAGAGATTTGATATACAAAGAAAGAGGATACACTGAATCGTGGCTCAGATATACAGAGCCCAAACTGGCAGACACAGTCTTTGTGAAATATACGAGGGGTGTTGTGGAAGTCATCAGGGGCCGAGGATGGTTGTGCTGTGAGCTATGTAAGAAGGATATTACCGGCCAACCATGAGGACAGATGCGGAAAATTTGGTCAATACATGTCATAGGTGCAAGGAGCATGCCAGGATACAGAGGCTTCCTGCAGAACGGATGACCGACATAAGATTGCCCTAGCCCTTTGCCAAATGGGGGATTGACATCGCTGGGCCGTTCCCGGAGGAAATGAGGAAGAAAAGGCTTTTGGTGGTAGCAATAAATTACTTCACAAAATGGGTGGAAGAAGAGGCTATAGTGAGAGCGACGGGAAATAAGACCACGAACTTTTCTTGGAGAAATATAGTGTTCAGGTTCGGCAGTCCACAAGTGATAGTAAGTGACAATGGAAAACAGTTTCCAATGAGTCTTTTGGATCTTGGTGCATGGGCCTGAACATAAGGCAGCAGTTCACGTCAGTGGCACAACCACATGCAAATGGGCAGATGAGGTGACGAACAGAATGATAGTACAAGGCTTAAAGAGAAGGTTGGGCAGGAAAAGGGAGAATGGGAGGAAGAACTAGCAAGTGTGCTATGGGTATACATAACCACACCCAGAATAACCACGGGGGAATCCCCTTACAAGCTGTGCGTTGGAACGAAGGCCATCATCCAGCCTGAAGTTGTTGGGCCTAGTAGAAGGGTAGTCGAGCAAATGAGCCAAGAAGGAAACAACAAAGTAATTAGGGAAATTTTAGAGGAGATGGATGAACTTAGGGGAAAGCGTCGCTAAAGAAGGCCGTGTATAAGTCGTGGATGGAGCAGCATTATGACAGCAGAGTCAGGCCCATGTCTTTAAAGGTGGAGAGATGGTGCTAAGAAAAAAATGAAGCGAGCAGAGTCTGGGGACATAAGAAGCTAGATGCGAAATAGGAAGACACATACAAGGTGGTCGAAGTGTTGTGTAAAAGAGCTTACAAATTGGAAGCACTTGACTGCAGGCAGTTTCCCCGCACTTGGAAAATCAGTCACCTTAGAAAGTACTATGCATAAGTAGTTATGAAGTACGATTATGTATTTGGCACCTGCTGAAAATAAGGATAATTTGTTACGGGCAGGCAAGGTGGTGATTCCTGAGGTGATCAAGTCATTTGTAAGCCCATAAGGGGCATGATCTGAAGGGAATCTCGACCTATGTCCTGGCCCTTTTTTTTTGCTATTTTGCCAACTTCGAATGCAGGGGAAGAAGTAGCCAAAAAAGCATGTAAAATGAGCTGACCTTGGAAAAAAAATGGCAATCCTGGCTTTGACAGCCAGGAAGATTACCAGTCAGGGACAAATAGGCGAAAAGGTTCAACTCCGGCCACAGCCAGAGCCGTCGAAAAACTGGTTGGCCCTAGCTGAAAATGGCAATCCTGGCTCTGGCAGCCAAGGAAATTGCTAAGCCATAGGTAAGCAGGCAATAGGATATATCTTCGGCCACAACCAGAGCCGTCAAAAAATGGGCCGACCCTGGCTAAAAGTGGTAATCCTGGCTCTGGCGGCCAGGGAAATTGCTAAGCCAGGGGTAAGCAAGCAATAGGATATATCTTCAGCCACAACCAGAGCCGTCAAAAAATGGGCCAGCCCTGGCTAAAAGTGGCAATCTTGGCCTCAACATCCAAGAAAATTGGTAGCTAAGGGCAAGCAGGCAATAGAATACGGCCACAATCAGAGCCGTCGAAAAATGGAACAACCCTAGCAAAAGTGGCAATTCTGGCTCCAACAGTCAAGAAATTGCTAGCCAGGGGCAAGCAGGCAGTAGAATTATTCTTCGACCACAACCAGAGTCGTTGAAAAATGAGGCAACCCTGGCTAAAAGCAGCAATCCGGGCCCCAACTGCCAGGAAATTTACAAGCCAGGGCAAGTAGGCAGAGTGATATAACTACGGTCGCAACAACAACTGTTGATAAAAGCCGCAATCCTGGCTCCAACAGGAAGGAAAACCCATGAATCAGGAACAAGTAAAAAAGATGTGTTCTAGCAGGTCTAGTATATTCCAGCCGCCAGCGATCAACAAAAAGACAGGTCAATTTCAAAATAGCAGCAAAGAAGCAAAAATGTGTTAGCAACGACCATGAATAACAAACAAGAATCCCACCAATTATCGGATAAAGATAAGCTGAACACAAAGTTGAGAAAGACAATAAGGCAAGATCAATGTAGAAAAGGAATAGAATCAAACATGAAAAGAGAATTTAAGTTTGCAACTTTAAAGGGGGGGGGGGGAAAGGATACCCAACCCCCACAAGTTCATCAGGGAAATCCATACTGTAGAAAAAACAACAACAAAATAGAAAAAGTAGTAGAGTTCCATCCCTCAACAGGGGAAATACAAACACCATCAAAAGAAAATTAAAATTACAAAGCCCTCAGGGCTTAATAGCATCACCACCAGTCTTAGTCTAACCCCCCTATCACAGCCTGAGCTTCACCCTTCAAAGCTACCTCAATGTTTGCACCATCTGAAGCCTGATTTCTCTCCCCAACCTGGTTCCCTGCATTGGCAGCCTGGTGCGGATCGCTGGCAGAATGCACATCTAGCTCAGCATAAGTGTTGTTTGGATTCCAGTTCTCCAGCTCAGCCAGTCTCATGCCAGGGTCAGCTTGGCGAAGTACTCAGTGAAACTGTGCTCGCAAAAGGGAACAAAAGTATCACCGAGCCCAGCCCGCAGCTCCCCCTCATCCACATCCTTGTTCGTGGAGTGAAACTGGATGAACTTCATCAGAGCATCACTCAGCATTTTAGAGGCCATGTTACTCCACACAACGTGAAATTAAAGGCTCAGGACACTACGAGTGAAGGCTCATTGGAGAAAAGCATCCAACTCAATGATCTTAGCCTCAACACGAATCAGGGAAGTCTGTAGGGAAACGATAACCCCCTCTCCAGCTCAAGGTCCTACTCCACCTTAGTGATACGCTGGGCCTTGGCCTTCAGGGAGGCAAGCTCGTGTTTAAGCTCGCATTTGAGCTCATTGTTCTCTGCCTGCAGATTGAACAGCTCCTCTTGCATGGCTCGAGCATCACAGAAATGCTGAAAAAGCGAAGAAAATTCATTAACTTAGCAACACAAAGAAACCAAAGAAAATGAAAGAAGACCGACCAACAGAGAAGGGAAAAAAGTAAAAAGCATACCTCAAGGACAACCAAAGTAGAGCGGTCAGCTAGAGAGTTAGTATTGCCCACATTCAGAGACCTCTCTTGGAGCCAAGCATAAAAGTGAGGGATAAGGAGAGTTTGGAGATAAAGTCGGCTCGAGCGCAGCCATATGTAGGGGAGCCAACACGGAGTTGGTCTGAGAGGAAGAGCTACTAGTGAATGGGGGCGAGAAGGGAATTGCCTGGACAAGTAGAGTCCTGAGGGTAACATCCTATGGCTGGCAGCAGTCTGGGAGGCCGGGGTCCCATGGACTTTTTCAAGAATCGCCTCAAAGCCAGCGTTGGGTCCCCCCTTCTCGATCCTCCTCTTAGAAGACCAACGGCTCCTCTTCCAAAGGGGCTCCTCATTAGAGACCTTAGCGTCAGACGCGTTGATGGTCATCACATTCTCATCCACAATGCAAGAAGTCTCTTCGTTGGTATGTATAAGGCGTGAACTGGAAGCCTGGCAAGGAATCCTTGACAGATCACCCAGGAAATTTGCAACAGACATCTCTGCAAGAGGAAGAAAGGAGGTCAGAGCACGAATGATAAAGTAAATAAAAGAGAAAAATAGTAGAAAAAGAGAGACGGAGAGAAGGAAAGAGAATAACAGCCAGGTAAAGGAAACTGTGAGCCTATACCAATCAGATCAGAGGGCCCCTCGCCAAGGGCTATGGTATCTGGAAGATAGGGGAGGCTGACAGCCCATATAGGGAAGTCTCACAGGAGGCGTTCACACTTCACTGTCACCACCTCGCGATGGGAAATGAAGAGCTGAATGACAGCAACCTCTGCGTTGCTAGGCAGGGATCCATGCCCATCTCGGAGCTAAGTTTGAGGCCTGACGGGGCACCTTCCAAATCTACGATTAGGGTTTCATCCACAAAGATTTATGGGCACCTTCCAAAACAGCCATTTCCAACACGGGTGAGGAAGTCAATTAAAATTTTATGGGCTTCCTGCCTGAACTTAAGAAAGGTCTAACTAGGAGGCATCCTAGCAGACAGGTAGAAGACGCAAAAAAAGGAGATATTGGGTTCAACGTGAAGAAAGTGGCACAGAACTTCAAAACCCAGGGGGAATCGGACAGAGTTGGGAGGAAGGTCAGTCAGGCTCAATCCATAATAGGCCAACACGGCCTGGAAAAAAGGAGAAAGAGGGAACTTAAGTCAGCAATGCTCTATGTAAACTGCCACCGTGCTCAAGGGTGCATCCAGTAAGGTTTGGTCAAAGTCTGGTAGCGCGACCTAATCATAAATATTATGGAAGGTGATCTAATTGGAAATAAAGGCAGCCTCGATCATCCGATAGGCAGAGCGATACTCGAGTTTAGTGGTATCACAGTATGAATCCTCTTTGGGAGGTCCCACTATCGAAACCATAATAGCATAAATGAAAGGCATAGAGAAAGAAAAGATAGGATACTTGAGAAGGACTGGAAAGCTAGCCGAAAAGTTGAAAGTGGAATAAGTAGAGAGAAAGACGAAAGGAGAAAGAAGCCAAAGCAGTGGGGATTTGAAAAGAAAAATGAGAGTCAGACAGGCCCAATAAATGCCTTGGGAGACAGAACGGTTGAGGCGTGATGATAACTATCTCGGGAAGAGGCAAAAATTAATAGCTTCCATGTGGAAATGGGAAAAAGAAGGACGTGTAGCGTAAATCCAGACATGTAGCGCAACCGTTAGAACCCGTCTTGAATGAAACTATTGTTGCACGACCAAGACGGTTTAAAATTGAAAAACTGCCAACTTTCCCACTGAAAGAGGTCGCTCATAGAGAGCAGACATGCCATCTACGGCCTGTCAGACTAGAGGGCCTACGCCTTTGCAGGCCTAAGGTAAGGGGTTCAGCCCAGCGTCTCAGACTTGGCCCTGCTAGTTGAGTCTCGGGTTGGGGGAACTTGATAACGTATGGCTTTATGGCCTAGCTTTGGGTTTCCCGACCCAAAGCCTTGGGAGAAGCTTAGGAGAGGCCCCAACGGACCCGGCAAGTGGCTGATAAGACTTGACGTACGGAAGATATCCCATCAGCTACCACATAAACAAGGGAGCGCGTTGAGAGGAAGTAACTTAAAATCTATTCACTATTTATCTAAGATATTCTCCCACTTGACATTCATAGCTGACCGGAGTATAGGAGCAGACACGACCCTGCGCCTGTCTACCAGACCTTAATCTACCTGTCTTGAAGGTCCGGAAGCATAGTAGACATAAGGAGATCATCTGTAGGTGCATAACAAATTCTGGTACTAACACAAAACAAATATAACATCATAGCTTGTAGCTTAAACATATAACTCGTCAAATTATTGCATCATTTTCAAGGGTATAAGCTAGGATCTGCACTAATTACTACAACAAACAATCACCGGAATACAAAAGCATTAATTAGAATCGCCGATCACTACAACAAACATTCATCGAAATTCAAAAGAATTAATCATGCAATTCATCCATAGCATTGTCCAGAAATAAGTTTATTATTTTTTCGTTTGACCAACTATTATTGTACCTTCGAATTTCACAACTCAATAACATCCATCCATCACATTATGAATGCGAGGATACCTGAGGCTTTCCAGGGACCACAGATACACAATCTTTACAACCTTGAAGCCTGTCATCTCCGATAAGTGACCTAATATGAACTACAAATTTTACAACTTAATCTTTATTCTACTCCTCACAAACAATTTCCATCCTCAACACATTTTAATCATCTCAACAAAACAACAATGTCACCAACATAATTGTTCCCAGGAACACGAGTTCCTAAACAAATCTTCCTTCTGCTCTCCATCGCTGCCTCATTGATGGTCATCCCAAAGATCAACACGATGGCCACCTGGAACGCTAGGCCCACCGTCGCTGTGTCAAAAAAGAGATCTTCCATATCACCATCTCGTCATCGAGAGAGACGTGATTATACCAGATGGCTAGAAAAAAAGACACAAAATAAACATCCATCACATTTACAAAATCAATCGAATCTAATAACCGGAAGGGAAATGTAGTGTAGTATGACACAATTTAAGTAAAGTATGTGGGGATAGAAAATAACAAAAATACACCCGGTTTTATTCATTGTTTTCTTTTGCATAAACTTCAGGAGCCACAGACTCAGGCCTTCCTAAACCAACACAATAATCCTAGGTTAAACTATAACAGATCCACAAATGGACTAATGCTCCTATAATTGTCATATAGTTTATGAACATACCCATACAGTGAGCATTGTGAGATTTGCAAAGAAATGCAGCGAGGCCAAGATCACCGATCTTCACTTGGCCTTGATTACCATTTATAAAAATGTTATCGCATTTCAGATTTCTGTGAATAACCGGAGGACCATGGTTGTGAAGTAAAAAGCCCTTTCAAAATCTGCCTACATCAGTGCTTTCCAACTTCGATGTTAACTCTCATATGTTTCAACTTATACCTATCAGAAAAACACCATAACAGAACAACATTAAAAGTATCAAGACTCGCAAATAATTCTCTGGAATTTCAGCTCTACTTACTACCTTAGAGTTCCGGATGTGAACATCTCAGTCACGAAGTTTATATTCATGTTCGCTGTATCAATCCAAGACGCGTAAAACTACATGATGTTCTTGTGTTTCAAAATCTTAAGCAAGTGAATTTCGTCATACAAGCACTCGAGATCACCAAGATTTTGCAAGAAATCATTAAGCTTCCCTTGGTTCCAAGAAACCTCAATCCCCTCATACTCATCAAAAACCTCATAACTAAATCACCACAAAAACAAAGAAAGCTCATAATTCCCTCAAATTGCTACAAACCCTTTATCAAATAATTCAAATCCACCTCAGCTTAATAGCAAAGAGTTCAAATTTTGCATAAATGGAATCTAATGAAAAGGGGTTAAATAGCTTACACTATCTTTGAAGCTCCCTCCCTCGGCAAGAATCTCATTATACAGAATCAACAATACATTACCAAACAAAAACATAAGCCATTATATGAAATGTTCTGACAGAAATCCACAAAAAAAGAACAACAATTGAGGATGAATATTAGGCATACCCTTCCATATCTTTCGGTGGGATCAACCTCAGCAAAATTAGAATGATCAAAATCAATCACATCATTCATTACACCACAGCTGTTGCAATTGACGATTCTCAAATATCATACATCAACTGTAACACTCCAGAACTACGACCAACTTGCTCAACACAAGTATCAGATCGGACCTGAGCTTGTTACCAAAAATCCAACTAATCAGATTACTTACATGCAGTAATAAGCAATACATATTGTGCGGAAGGGATTATAGAATTCAAACCTTACTATTACAATGAAAGTCTTATAATAAGTGTTTTACATAATTTTAAAGTAAAAGTTATAAATTGATTTCTATATTCAAAAGCCCATCCAGGATCTAATCCCAAATGAAGTGAAGACGTCACGACTCATGTACGAGCTCACTCTATCTACTCCGCTACACCTGTTAAGGTTATTTAAACTAGGGTAAGCTTCTTGCTTAATGAGGTTCCATCGCCAGTGTTTAGAAAGTGGATTTTTAGTGATCACATAAAACAAATAGCCACATAAATCCTGGCACACAGTAAAAGGATACAGGTGGTTAATACAAAGTTGCAATTAAGTGCCTATATAGCAACTTCGACAAACATAATGGGCATAGCCTATTCAATAATGCCCGAAGGCTATCAGGATCAAGAATACATTCTCGACAGCCACACCCAAAAGTGTTCAATTACGAGCTTGTATGAGTAGCCAGATGGTTATGCCAGCATACCGAAAACTCAATGGCTAGTCGTTCTAGTCATACGGCCTGATCTACACCGCTTCCTGCCAATTTTGACCTAACTGCCATTGGCGTCGGGGATCATGGTAAACACAGATCTGTAATCAAGTAGCACGCGGCCAAGTTTTGATACCGTAAGATGAAGTACAAGCCGGTCATCAGTGCGATAAATATTATGAAAATAAAATAATTAACAAGAATAATCATAATGTTAACATAATGTTTTATGTAAGATCTAACATTATCAAATAACACATTTAAATCAATAAGCACATTATAACATGCAATAATCACTTTTTAATTCAAATCGTGTTAGGGCGACGAAAACACACACCATATATATAGGTATCACTAAGCATTTGCCTTAATTCTCTCCCTGTTTTTGGAAAGTGACACGTGCATAATACGTGTCTTGTTTGGGGAGGGTTGGCATGCTACGTGGCTTTCCTAAAGGCTGCGTATTGTTTTATTCTTTTTTTTGTTTAATACTCTTTCTCTGTTTCTTTCTTTTTTTTCATTTTATTTATTATTAATTTATAAACAATTATTTTTCTTTCTTTTCTTCATTCTTTTTCATGATTTGAAATGGAGTCCGTCTCTTGAAAGACGATTTTTTCGTAAACCATGGAAAGACCAATGTTTAAAGTGCAAAATGAAAGTAATGAAGATTAAATTTTTGGGTTGCATGAATTAGGTTATAAACTTTATTACTACTACACTCTACATAATAAATTTTTAATATTGAAACTTAGACCTTTTACCTTTTATTATTATAATTAAACATCGTTTTTCCATAAAGATATGGAAAGACGATCTTTCCCAAGACTTTGCCTTTGAAATGTGCATATATAATAACCAATGTATTAATTTCACTTATAATTACAAAATTACGAGACTTTATATATATATACACACACTAAATTATTTTTTTGGTACCTAACATATATCGTAATACCATCTTTTGGTCCCCGAGCCCAATACCGTGTACATTCAGCAACCAACAAATACAAAATGATTTGTTTGGTCCTAAAACCAGATTCCGTGTGATTTTTAGGTAAACCAAAATTACTTTCCAATATAGCCAGGGGTATTTTTGTAATTTTACTAATTAAAAAATAGGGATAAGTGCCAATATAACCCTATCTACTTGAGTAAGTGCCAATATAACCCTATGATAATTTTTAGTGCAAATATAACCCTAACTAGTTAATGAAAGTGCCAATATAACCCTCAGACCCCATTTCCGACATTGACCTCAATTTTTCAGCGTTGACTCTATGTAAATTGACCAAAATACCCTTTGGGCTAAGTCTGAAATTAGGTGGACAATTTTACCCTCATAATTAGCCGGAACGCCATAGTTCGTTGAAATTAGGTAGGGTTATATCAGCACATTATGCAATCTTATTGGGTTATATCAGCACATTCCTAATGTTTGTAGGGTTATATTAGCACATTTCTAATGTTTGTTAGGTTATATCATCACATCCTTAAAACTTATAGGGTTATATTGGCACTTTCACTAACTATATAGGGTTACATTGGCACTTTCGAATATTGAAAGGTTATATTGGCACTTATGTCAACTAGGTAGGGTTATAAGAGCACTTTTTTCTAAAAAATATTTTCAATTGAAAAACAGTTTCCCTTCTTCACCCCCCTTCCGCCGCCACCTCCACCTCCACCTGAAACCACATCCTATTGAAACCCCCTTCCCCCCAGATCTTTGCCCAAATCTCTCAATTACCTCCTCAAGGAGCAGCACCTCCTCTTCATCCTCGTTGGAATCCTCATCGGCTCCAAGTTCTTCATCCTCCAGCCCTCCTTCTCGCTCCTAAACCTTGCCTCCGACAGTCACCCGCACCCGAGATCACACTTCACTGTCAACCACGGGGGTTTTATGGTGAGATTAATGGTGGCAGCGGAATGTGGGGAAGGGGGTTTCGGAATGATCATCAAGAAACTTGACTCCCGCTTGAGTCACATTTCCTTTGAAGCCGGTACACCCCATCACTTTCGCCACAACAGTGTGCTTGGTCTGGGAATCCATTCTGCAAAAGAAGTGGCAGAACAAACAATAGTTCAAATAAAATGTCCGCAAAAACCCTAAGCAACAATGTTTAAAGAAAGACTAGTTCTACAGATATAACAGCAAATTACACACTCGATCAACTTCTCCGCTGCACCTACACCCACTCCCTCTGGGTCCTGAGCAAAGTTCGTTTCATAACGATATGCTGCTTTTTTAATGGTTCATAATAAGGATGTATTCTTATGAAACATGGATTTGCTTGTTTCAGTATTCGGTGGATGAATCCGCGATAATGAAGCTTAAGCATGTCTGCGAAGGCTAATGATGCTTAAGCATGTATGCGAAGGCTAATGATGCTTAAGCATGTCTGAGAAGGATAATGCTCCTAAAATGTCGCAGAGAGCTTGCAGATTCGTTTTTGTTTGTTTTTTGAGAATAAGATGGGATTAATCTATTTCTTTTGTTGTTTTGATGATTCTTAATATACAAACCATGTATTGATACAGGTATACGACATGATCTTGTAAACCTGATGCAACTTTTACCTTGCCTTTAAGTTTTTTACTTATCAATACAAGGTTTCAGGTAGAGATCTGAAAATATTTTGGTGAGAATTTTTATGGTGAGATTAATGGCGGTGGTTTCAGGTGAAGGTGGCGACCGAATGGGGGGAAGGGGGTTTCAAGTGGAGGTGGTGGCAGAATGGGGGGAAGGGAAAGGGGGGAAGAAAGGGAAAATAATTTTTAATTGAAAATATTTTTTAATTAGTAAAATTATGAAAAAACCTCTGACTATATCAGAAAATAATTTCAGTTTACCTAAAAACCACTTGGAATCTGATTTTGGGACTAAACAAATTATTTTGTATGTGCTGGTTGCTGAATGTACGCGGTATTGGGCTCGAACAACAAAAGATGGTATTGCGACATATGTTGGATAAAAAAACAATTTCATCATATATATATATGATAATTATACACTAATCATTGAATTTCTGATATAATTTATTATATAACCAATTTAAATTACAGATATTTAATTAAACTTTAATTATTGTTGCTTACTTGATTAACCATTCAATTTCTAATGTACGAATTTTACTTCTCACTTTTCTTTCCATCCCTGCTTATTCGAACTCGATAATTATTTATTTATAGTTTTATTACTTATTTTTTGAAGACATGCCTTTAGTTATGTACTAAAATGAATACTATAATAAACTTAACATTTTACTTTTACTTTTTTTTGAGGTTCCGTATGATTTAATCTAATTTAAGGAATTATTTCAAGTGTAGTTGAAGAAAGCAAAATAAATCCAGATCGTGTTGGTTTTAAATTAATTCTTACTTACTTATTGAATTTCTTAATGGCAGGGGTTCACATCAACGGTCGATGAAAAAATGGGAACAAATCAAACAAGAAGACCCATATGCATAAATATATCACATACATTGGGAACAACGTCATTTCAATTTCACATGGTAGTCAAAATGATGAAAATACCCCCGGTTTATTGCATAAAGCAAAGAATCCTTATTATATGATGTTTTACGGTAAATTTTTATATTTATGATACTTTAGATGGTATCAAAACTTTCATATTTTAGATAAGAAAAACATATATATGAGAACTAAGATGGTAAAGTGATACGGAGTATGTGTTTGTGGAGAACATTGGATAAGAAATGATGTTTTATATATATATATATATATATATATATATATATATATATATATATATATATATAAAGTCTCTAGTTAGACCGACTAAAGGTAAAACCAATCATAAAAAATATGGTTTCAATAAGTTTTAGGGTCAAATTATATTGGAATATAATAGGAATTTTACATGGTATCAGAGCATGCGCCAATTTAATGCATCTGAAGCATCAACTCCATGGAATGCTTCTCGAGGAATATGTGGAATATGTGGAGAAGCATTCCCAAGGTTTAGCTCTCAATTCTGGAATATGTGGAGAAGAGGCGCTCTTTTTATGATTCTTTGGTAGAATGCTCTCATTTTATTTCTGAGGATAAGTTTGTTGAATGTATTATTCATGGTCTTGATGCTTCGTATGCGGCATTCTGTACGGTCTTTAATCGTTGGCCTAATTTTATTTCGTCGCATCAACTCCATGGAATGCTTCTCGAGGAAGAGGTCCGTATTCAAGATCAAAATCCAATGGCCCCTACCTTTGTTGCCAACAGTGCCGCACGACCAACTTCAGATGCGCCAAATTCGGTGTTTGCTTCCTCTCAGCCCACTTTTCAATGCCAGATTTGTCATCGTCGGGGTCATGAAGCTCTCAACTACTGGAAGCATCTGAACGTCATTGAATTCCCTATCACTCATCTCTGACAATCTGATGGTGGGCGTAGGCATGGGCGTGGGCGTGGTGTGCAGCAATCAGGTGGCCAACGCTAGGTGTACACGGCTTTGGCTTCTCATTATTCGTCTGCTCTCCATGATCCTGCTTGGTTTTTTAACTCTGGCGCAACCAATCTTGTCACCTCAGATTTTGGCAATCTATCTGTTCACTCTGATTACTCTTGTAATGAAGGCTTACAAGTTGGCAACAGTACATCACTTCCTATTACTCATTTGGGCTCTTCTATTTTGCCATCATCTAATGAACCTGTTCATCTTTATAATATTCTTTTTGTTCATGATATTCATACAAATCTTTTAAGTACCTCTCAAATTACTTTTGACGATATTGCTTATATGTTATTCTTTCCCAATCATTGTCTTTTTAAGGATTGACAAGGTCGGACGCTCCTAATCGAAATCCTTGAGAATGGTCTCTATCGACTCAATCCTCATGCCACTTCAGCTTCTACGCTTTCCCGTGTCTTCCTTGGTGCCAAGACTGACCTCCAATCCTGGCATGAATTTCTCGGTATTCCTCATGAGTGTTTTCTTAAACGTCTTATATCCCATTTTCAATACTGGTGTCTCGGAATAATTTAAATAGAATTTGTGAGTCATGTTAACTTGGGAAAAGACATCGTTTACCTATTTCTCATGTTCATGAATCTAGTACAGTTCATTTGACTTGGTGTATTATGGTGTTTGGAGCCCTGCCCCAGTTTCTTCATTTAATGGAAATCGTTATTTTCTTATTTTTGTTGATGAATGTACAAATTTTGCATGGATCTATTTCCTATCTCAAAAATCTCAAGTTCTTTATTATTTCCAGCTTTTCAAATTACATTTGTTTGTTGGGGTGGTGAATTTCATTCAATCTCATCATATCTTCAGTCGCAAGGTATTCCACATCGTGATTTTGCCCCCCATACTCAGTTTCAAAATGGTGTTGTTGAACGTCGTTATAGAACCATAGTTGAAAAAGGGTTTTCCCTTCTTTCCCGAGCTCGGATGCATACCTCATTTTGGGAGCATGCATTTCACACTTCTGTCTGTCTTCATAATTATACTTTATCTCTTACACTTGATAATAAAACTCCCTATGAGTCTCTTCACCACAAACTTCCTGATTATGATCTTCTCAAGTTTTTTGGTTGTTTGTGTTATCCTTTCCTAAGTCTGTATAGGTATGATAATCTTGAATATAAATCATCTCCTTGTATATTTATTGGTTACAATTCTAACCACAAAGGCTACTTGTGTCTTCATGTTCCCACTAATCGCGTCTATATTGCCAGTCGCGTCATTTTTTACGAAACCATGTTTACCTATCCTAATCATTTTCAATCAGCTTTATATGTTCCCTCAACCAAGTCCAATGTTCCGCTGTCTTTTTTATAGCTTGCTTCCAATTCACCATCTCTTACGCATATTCCCACTCATCCGTCCTCTTCTACCTTGCCTGAACCCGGTGCCCAGCCCATTCCTAGCTCTACGTCTACTCTTATTTCTCCTTCCGAGCTCAGCCCTTCGTCGATTCCAAGCCCCACCTCCATGGCTGCAAGCCCGCAACGGTCACCAGGTCAACCCATGTCCCCACAACAGCTTGACAGTGCCGCATCGCCGAGTTCTGTTGCCAACCGCTTCAGTCTTCTCCAACGGCGAGCTCGGCCACTCCTCTAGTAATCTCGGTTGCTCCTTCCCTAGTGGCCAACAACTGCCCCTTTTCCGCTGAGCTCGATTCCTCCTGCTCCTACACTGCTCATCTCATTCCCTCTTATTTTCGACCTTCTAATGATAGTCAACATACCATGGTCACTCGTGCTAAAACCAGTAATTTAAAACCTAAAAATTCTTTTATCCACAAGACATCCCTTAACTTCTTCTGATTCTCTTTATTCTGAACCTAAAACATTTTCTCAGACTTCTAAATTATCTTAATGGCAAAATTTAATGCAAATTGAGTATGATTCCCTTATGCGTAAAGGGACGTGGACACTTATTTTGCCTCCTCGTAATGCTAACATTGTAGGCTGTAAGTGGGTGTACAAGATTAAGCGTCAAACTGGTGGTTCCATTGAAAGGTATAAAGTGCGTCTTATCGCCAAGGGTTTCAAACAAGAGGAGAGTGTTGATTATGTTGATACTTTCAACCTGGTAGTTAAGCCAACCACCATTCACCTTGGTTTCACCATCGCACTTACGCTAAATTGGCTAATTCATCAGGTGGATATTAATAATGCTTTCCTGAATGGTGATCTTTCTGAGCAAGTGTTTATGTCTCAGCCTCCTGGTTTTTTGGACCAGTCTCGACCATCACATGTTTATCTCCTGAACAAGGATCTCTATGGACTTAGACAGGCACCTCGTGCTTGGTTTACGAAGCTTCATCTTTTTCTTCAGGATCATGGGTCTGTTCCTTGTATTGATAGAATGTAAACCCCACAAATAATTATGGTTGTGTGTATCCATATATATATATAGTAGTACAAAGGGTATACAAGACCTAAATAAATATGGAACATGATATATACAAAACCAATCAGAAAGGGTATTCTTTTCTTATCCTGATTCTAATTGATTTACATCTCTATTAAGTATATTCATGATTTACTTGACCGGAGCAAGATGGTCGACGCAAAGCTCATTACGTCCAAGGTCAAGCCTGCTTCGCGACTTGTGCAGTATGGTGATCCTCTGCGTGATCCACATTTTTTATCGTATTATTGTTGGTGTCTTGCAGTATGTTACAATTACCCGACCAGAGATTTCTTATGGTGTTAATTGGGTTTGTCAATTTATGCAGAGTCTTACAGAAATCTACTGGTCCGCTGTGAAGTGCATTTTGTGGTATCTGAAGGGTTCTGTGTCTTCTGGTCTTCATCTCCGGCCTTGTACGAATCATCGCCTTGTTGCTTTTTCTAATACTGGGTGAACCTCTGATGGAGATGATTGTCGCTCTCAGCATGGTTTTGCTATTTATTATAGTGGTAATATTATTCGTTTGTCTTCTCGTAAACAACATGTTGTTTCTAAATCTAGCTCGAAGGCTAAATACCGTGCTATTGCGTTCGCAGCCACAAAGCTCATTTAGGTTCAATAGTTGTTAATTGAGCTCCAGGCTCCTCCCTTACCACCACCCATTCTACTTTGTGACAATCTCAGAACTACATATATGTCGGCTAATCCGATATTTCATCAGCAATCTAAGCATATTAAGATTGATTATCATTTTGTTCTAGAGCAGGTTAAAGATGGTTATTTGGTGGTTCTTCATGTTCATTCCCTTGATCAAATTACTGACATTTTTACAAAAGTTGTTGGTACTGCTCGCTTTGCAACGCTTCGGTTCAAGGTTCATGTCGCTCCACCTCAATGAGCTTGGGGGGGGGGGGGGGTATTGGAATATAATAGTATTTTTGGTAGAACCAAATTTATATATGATTAGGTTTCCATAGTTTTTCTTATTCTCTAGGTAACCTCTTGTATAAATACATGTTCATATGGTGAATGAATACAAGTCAGTTTTTACACAATCCCTACATAGTTTTACAAATTATAATTATTTATACATTGCGGTACATTTTAAAAGTTTTTCAATGTTATATTAATTTCGTTAAAATAAATAAAAACAAAATCACCCAATTAATTGCATCAATCATAAAAATAATCCCATCAAATGTTTAGTCTGTTTAAAACAAAACTCCGTGTATAAAATAAAGGGATAAGTGTCAATATAACCCTATCTACTTGAGTAAGTGCCAATATAACCCTATGATAATTTTTAGTGTAAATATAACCCTATCTAGTTAATGAAAGTGCCAATATAACCCTCAGACCCCATTTCCGACATTGACCTCAATTTTTCAACGTTGACTCTATGTAAATTGACCAAAATAACCTTTGGGCTAAGTCTGAAATTAGGTGGACAATTTTACCCTCATAGTTCATCAGACCACCGCCGTATTAGGTAGGGTTATATCAGCACATTATGAAAATGGGTAGAGTTAAATCAGAACATTCCTAAAATTTATAGGGTTATATGAGCAAATTAGTAAAAAATGTAGGGTTATATTAGCACATACTGTAGAATGTAGGGTTTTAATGATATTTTGTTTATTTTATTGTGTTTAGTCCGGATTGATAATTCGATGACCTTTGGTGTTGTGTGTGATTTTTATTTTGCTATGTTCTTCGACCTAAGTTTTTTTTTGGATGAATTTACTTTCATTAATACCTCTTCAAAATTGTTCTGTACAAATCATCACAACCCCTAGTCACCTAACATAAACATAACACATCTCCTCCTTAATTTTGTTTTTGCCCAAGCTCTATAAACTATACACTCAATGATACTATAAAAAACATTCTTCCGGATCTCTTCCTTTCCAAAGGTTCTATCATTTCTCCAACTCCATATGGCATACACTGTTTCCGCAATAGCTATTTTCAAGAGATGAACCCCACTGCCCTTACCTTTACAATTCATTGCTAGCCATTGCTTTTCCTCTTCCCATCCAGCTGGAGCATGCCTCCATTGCAACCATTTGAGGACTTGACACCAGATATCTTTGAATGTTGCACATTCAAAGAAAAGATTTTGCACCGTTTCTATTTTTTTACAGAATACGCATCCACCATCAACCTTCATTCCAATTTTCTTCAGCCGCTCTTTGGTAGGTAACCTGTTATGGCAGCACAACCATAGCATAAACACAGCCCTCGGCCTTGCCTGATTAGCAGTGCAAATGTGTCGCCAAAATATAGCCTCTCGCTCACCTCGTAATGCCATGTAGATATCTCCAGTATAGAAGGTGTTCACCCGCTTCAGTTCCTGCCATACCTTCATACCATGAAGGTCACTTCTGCACTTACTTATTCGTTTCATAATCCAAGAGCTATCATTTGGAAATTTCACAGTCATGATATCAGCACCCTTTATGTAGTAAGAGTGAATCCACTTAATCTACATTCGATCTGTTTTCCTGCACAGATTCCACAGTGTTTGAATCAAGTTAGCCTCATTCCATTCTTCAAGTGCATTCATATCAAACCCCCTGCTTTCGCCGGTGTGCAGATTTTTCCCACGAAACTGGTGACTTCCTTGTGATGAAGTCAATCCCACTCCATAGGTACGATCTACATATTGCTTCCAAGTGTTTCAAGACAGCCTTTGGTAAGGGAATGACCTGCAACCATTAGTTAGCAATTGCAAATAAAACACTTTTTATTAGCTGTAATCGTCCTGCATAGCTGAGTAAACGAGCACCCCAATGCGTAATTCTGCTGATCATCTTCTCAATAAGTGGCTGGTACTACTATATTGTAAGTTTTCTGCTCATAAGTGGCACACCCAAATATTTGAAGGGCAGTGTTCCCTCCTCAAATCCAGTGATTGCTAATACTTCCTGTTTCAGCTCCTGTCCACATCCCCCAAAGAATACCATGCATTTAGATAGATTTGCCCTCATGCATGTGGAATCAGTAAACTAGTGGAAAGCATTCATTAGTGCCTGGACATATTTACTATCAGCCCTTGTCATCAAAAGTAAATCATCTGCAAAGCTTAGGTTGATTATCTTGAGACCATCACTCCTAAAATGATATTGATACTCACCATTCCCATCCAGGTGTTTCAAGCATCGACAATTGTATTCCATGATCAACACAAAAACCAGGAGGACAAGGGGTCACCCCGTCTGAGCCCTCGCTGTGCTTGAATGAACTTAGTGGGAAAGCCATTGATCATGTATTTGTAGGTAACAGTCATCACACATGTCATAACCTAGCTAATGAACATACCTGGGAAGCCCAGCTCTCGCATGATGGCCTCCAATGTTGTCCATTAAAATGTGTCATAGGCTTTTTGAAGGTCAATTTGGAGCATACATCTCGGTCCCCCAGCCTTCTTGTTGTAGCCCCGGATAAGTTCATAGGTAATCATCACATGGTCATGAATACTACATCCTGCGACAAAAGCTTCCTGACTCTCATGAACAATGCCTGCTATTACACCACTTAGCCGGACTGTTAAAATCCTTGATATAATCTTATAGACTGTTGTGCAACATGAGATAGGCTTCAGATCACTTACCTTCTTTGTTTCCTGATGTTTTGGTATCAGCATCACCACTGTACTATTCACGGCCCTATACATTCTCCCTTCATTAAATAATTCCATCACAGCCTCTATAACATCCCCTTTAATTACTCTCCAGTTGGCCTTAAAAAAATTTAAACTGAATCCGTCAACTCCTGGGGATTTTTTATCCCCAATGCCCTTCAATGCCATCCAAATCTCCTGCTCTGTTACCTTGCCAATCAGTTATTTTCTAGTGTCACTGGTTAGAGTACATCCAGCCCTTATCGCTTCAACATCAATACCCTCCATTCTCTCAGCTTTCTTGCCAATCAAGTGTTCATAGAAATTCAAGACTTCAGCATCCATAACCTCCTGATCAGTGATCTCAGTACCATCCTCCCTCTCCATTTTCATAATTCCCAACATATTGTTCTTAACTTTCACTGATGGGTGAAAGTATGCGTTGTTTCCGTCCCCCAATCTTAGCCAATCCACCTTTGCTTGTTGTCGTGCTATTTTCTCATCAATCTCGTTCCACTTCATTAGCTCCTCTGTACACTTTACAACCTTTACCATCCTCTCCCTGTCCATTATGTTCAAGATAAGTTCTTGCTGTGCCACTGATATCTCTTGCCTTACTGCCTCTAGTTTGTTTTTTCACCCCTGATAGCTTTTTGGTGTGTGCTTCTAGCACCTGTTAAGGCCTTAAAAGCTTTCTCCACACCACAAACATAGGCCTACCTTTCAATTCTTCCTTCCAGCTCTCTTGAATCACCCTTAAGACTTCATCATTCTCAAGCAAGCAATTGAAGAACTTAAACTGTTTACTTCGTTTCGCCTTCCCTTCATGTATTTTATACGGAGCATGGCGTGGTCTGAAACCCCAGGCTCTAAGATCTCCACCTTGCCATCCGGATACAATTGAAACCACTATAGGTTTCCAATCGCACTATCGATTCTCTAGTAAATAATCTCATATGCTTGCCTATTCGACTAAGTGAAATAATCCCCCAAGCTATCACATTCAAATAAGCTTGCCTGATTCATTATCTGTTCAAGATCCCAATATTCATTGATCTGAAAATCATTACCACCTCTTCGATCATTGACAGATAATACGTTGTTGAAATCCCCCATTGCAAACCAAGCAGTTCCTTTAGTTTTCCTCTGCAGCTTTTCAATATCTTTCCAAAGTACCTTTATGTCCTTCAGTTGGTTAGCAGCATATATAACTGTAAACCAGTGGATCAAAACATCATCAAGCCCATAAACTCCCACATGAATCATCTGGTCAATTGTTTTCACATATTTCACACTGACCCTGGAATTATCCCACATGACCCACAATCTTCCATTTGGATGAGCATCATAATTATCTATATAACTCCAATTTGATCCCATCTTGTTCCTGATATCCCATGCTTTCTCTTTTTTTACTCTTGTTTCAATAAGTACATCCAGCGTTAATATCATATTCCTGAGACGGGAGACAATCTCTTTGTTTTTTGCTGCTTTATTCAATCCCCTAACATTCCGCGTTACGATCGTGGAACCTTGTCCTACGAATCAGCAGGATCAATCCAAATCCTCTAATTTCCTGACTTAGTAACCATGCTACTGCTTCCAACATCAACAATACTTTCCACCATCTGCTCAACAATAATTTCCTTAGGCTGCTTACCCGTATTTTTTTATCCCAACACCTTCCATTCAGTTGATAGATTTTTCTGCTCCTCCCCCTGTGGTGCACCAGCCTTACTTTCCCCTATCTTCTCATCTTTACTCTGCCACTTCTCATCTTTCCTCTACCATTTATGAAATTTTTTCATCTCATGTACATTTTTGCATTGATGTCCTGCCACCTGGCATACCTCACAGAACACAGGCTTCCACTCCAACTCTATATCATGTTTCAGTTTTGTCCTATTAATGTCTTTTATACTGATACTCTCAGGCACTTTCACTGAGATATTAATTTCAATCAGTAGGCAAGCATATAATACTCTCAGTTTCTTCGTCGTGCATTCATCAGTGCACAACGGTTTGCCCAAGGCACTCCCAATTTTTCCAGACTTCTCGAGAAATCCTTCTTCCATATATGCAAAAATATAGCCCTGTTATAGATTGTGTACAGGCCTCTGCTTAGCACTGCATCTCTATCTTCTCAACATTTAAACCTCATGATAAAATACCCATCATCATTATACAGCAATTCAGGTAAGGTAACAAACGACCAAAAATTCATCATAAACCTCTCAATTGTGTTCATCGTTAGCTCTCCATCCATTACATACATTATCAAAGAATTTTCCCAATACTTGAGCTCTGATTTAACATCCTCCAGTTCTATCTCAACTTCAATTTCACCATCAATTATAGTAGGGGCAATAAAATCAATCTTCATACCATTAGAATAAACCATATTCCCATTTATGACATCAACCCAGAGCTTCTTCTCAGCTAAATCAACATCGTTAGAGGTAAGGTTTTCTAATGTTACCTCTTTGTGCACGAGTTGCTCTGCCTCAGAATCTCCACCCGGTTTTTCTAATTGTTCCTCCACCGCATCTTCGTCTTGACTGATAGACTCAGTGATCTCCTCCTCAATCATAGTTCTATTCCAATCCGCCAAGGCCAAAGTCACCCATTTTTTTGGCCTAACTCTCCTCATTTTCATGGTCGCCGGCAACACCGCTACTGCGTGTTAATCGTCCGCACAGTCACCGCTGGAGCTATCTTATTGCAATTCGACCTAGGGTTTTTAATGTTAATAAGTTTTGAAATGAGGCTATCATATGTGATAATGGTGTTTAATATTAATAATGGTGTCATGATGTCAAATTTTATGTTGTATATGATATTGTTATGATGTTATAATAATGTATATGATGATGTGGTCGCCCGTTAAGGCCAGCCGAGTACCACACACTTAATATTTATAATATGTGCTGATATAACCCTATAAGTTTTAAAAATTTGCTGATATAACCCTACAAACATTAGAAATGTACTGATATAACCCTACAAACATTAAGAATGTGCTGATATAAGCCAATACAATTTCATAATGTGTTGATATAACCCTACTTTTTTCGGTGGCGGTCCGACGGCGAGTCTAAGGGTATAACGTCATTTCCTTTTTTTGTATTTTAATTTTTTTCTGAAGAACAAACATGTAATTTTATTAAATTCTGGCTAAAAGTTACCGGAGAGGGTTATATTGGCACTTTCACTAACTAGATAGGGTTATATTGGCACTTTCAAATACTGAAAGGTTATATTGACACTTATGTCAACTATGTAGGGTTATAAAAGCACTTTTATCTAAAATAAATTGTTGGTTAGACAAATCTCTTAAGTCCCAACGTTTAGCAGGTGGGAGAAAGTTAGTGAGACTGCGAGTAAATGTTTTGTTAACGTTAGAAAAAAGTTAATCTTGGAAAAAAATAGTGAACAGAAATGTGGGTTCTTATCTAATTCCAAAGGCCTATTCTGATATGTGTATGAAAGACAAAATTGTCTCTCTGTTCCTCCACTCTATCTTGTGCGGATGAAAGACAAGCTGTAGCCTGTAGGATAGGAACCGTGACTTCATTATCGGCATTGGGCAGGTAATGTAGCTTTTGTTTCCAGCTATATTTCACTGTCCTCTTCGAAGCAAAACTATGGAAACAGAGTGATGAATTACTGTACATGCTGATTGAGTTTGGTTTTGTTGCAGTCATGAAAAAGAGCAGCATTTTGGCTCTGAATTTCGCAGGAGAAAACCAGTCCGTACGGAATGGCGCGATCATCACGACGCCCTGCCTTCAACTTCTGTTCTTCTGATGGTCATTCCCATCTTCATACTCATCTTACTCCTAATCATCGTCTTGTTAGTAATAATGCTTAGAAAACTCGAGTCCTACAGATCCCATGACAGCAATGAGAGTGGAAGAAGCATCATCAGCAACAGAGATTGTATGTTCATTGCTAATAGCTCTATAAGCATCGGTTCTAGTCCAGGTAATTAGCGTTCCTTTTCTTCTAATCAGTTACTGTATTTATTAAGTCTGTGCTCATTTATTGCCTTTTAACAGAAGTGAAAAGTGGATGCTTATATGGTAGCAGTTCCAACAGAATGACTCCAAATAGGCTTAGAGGAGTACAAGTGTTTACTTACAGAGAGCTTGAGATTGCTACAAACAGATTCAGTTCAGCAAATGTGATAGGAAATGGAGGGTATGGGGTGGTTTACAGAGGCACTTTAAGTGATGCAACTTTGGCTGCAATTAAGATGCTGCACAGGGAAGGGAAGCAAGCGGAGCGTGCCTTTCGGTTGGAGGTTAGTTATTGCCCTTTATTTTCCTTTTCGCTTTTTAGGGAAGATAGCTCATTTTTCATCTGTCCATTGAGAATGGCGCACTTTCCTTTTTATAGTGGCGCTTTCCTTTTTCATCAAAATCAAGATGACTTTTATTCACTGAACTTGTCTTTTATTTTTTCAATTTTCAGAAAAACGTTTTCTTAATTGAGTAGTCGTTTTTAGTAGTCCTCCTTTCATCACCGTTGATGGTAGACCTACCTTTATTAGTTGGTTTTTATATCGGTACACTTTATCTCTTTGGCAGGAATATCTCATTTTTATTTATTCATTCTATTTTTTATGTTGAGTTTTTATGGTGTGAGATGCAGGTCGATCTACTTAGCCGCCTTCACTCACCTTACTTGGTTGAGCTTCTTGGTTACTGTGCTGATCAACATCATAGGATCTTGATATTTGAATACATGTCTAATGGTTGTTTGCAGCAGCTTCTCCATTCTTATGATTGCAAGATCTTAAACTGGGGGATGAGTTTGAGAATAGCATTGGACTGTGCCAGAGCACTTGAATACCTTCAGGAATTCACAACCCCCTCCATAATTCACCGTGATTTCAAATGTAGCAACATCCTTTTAGATCACAGTTACAGAGCCAAAGTTTGTGATTTCGGGTTGGCGAAAGTTGGTTCGGACAAGATTAATGGTTTCATTTCGACAAGAGTGTTAGGAACCACTAGATATTTGGCACCCGAGTGAGCTTCTTCTTCTCCTCCTCCTTTGTATTACTATCTAATCGATGTATGCTAGTGCCAAGCTTCACACAAATATGCACATGGCAGGTTTTCATTACTTTCTGTATTTTTCTAATCACTCAAGGTTGTTGTCTAAACCAACAAACAATAGACACCAATGTGATCCAATTCCATACACTCACTTTTAACGTATCAATGCAGATATGCTTCAACTGGAAAGCTCACTAAAAAATCTGATGTGTACAGTTACGGGGTTGTTCTTCTGGAGCTTTTGACAGGTCGGTGCCTATTGATACCAAGCGACCCCCAGGAGAACACGTTCTTGTATCTTGGGTGATTCACAACTAATATCCCTTTTTTTTCAAATCAAAGTTATAAGATTTTACCATATAAGCACCAATATTGTCAAATGTTATATTATTGGAGTTTTTTAAATATCAACTTTTTATGCATTATTTTATATGATAGTATCAAGGGGATTGTGAAAAAAAATTGTGCTATTTAGTCTGTACAAATGTAGTATTATTCATCATAAAAGTCAAATGCATGATGCAGGCTCTCCCAAGGTTAACCAATAGAGAAAAGGTTATATATATGGTTGACCCAGCACTTGAGGGACAATACTCCAACAATGACCTAATCCAGGTATGAAATTCCACAGTTAATCATTGATTGAAATTTGAAATGAACTACAAGTAATCTAATTTGTGAACCAACACTATAGATAGCTGCTATAGCAGCAATGTGTGTCCAAACAAAAGCAGATTATCGGCCACTGATGACGGACGTTGTACAATCTTTGATCCCACTTCTCAGGAATCTCTCTACCAATACCGCTTCTTTTGATTACACCAGCATTCAACCCCTAGAAGTAATGCCCAAGTTGTCGACTTCTCCATCCCTTCCGCATTTTAGGAGTTTACATATTTTTTGTCCACAAATAAATCCAAATATTAGAGTAATTAGTAATTAGTGAAAATTTACAGTTCTAATTCACAATTTTTTTAATTACCAAATGTGGTTTGGATTTTTTTTCTAGTAGAATTGTCTCAAGTCTAGCTAACTCATTTTAGACTAGGGAATTCATAACATTGGAGTGACACAATAGCCTTACACAAAATCTAAATGATACATATGGAATTATTGTCCTTCAAAATAGGGACAATAGCTCAAAGATTTACTATCCAAGCTAGATTTTCCTGTGGCGATGCAATATAAAGGAATTATGTCCAAAAGTAATTGCTTTTTTAAAAAAATTTAAATGGACATTATTATACTGATATTTTTTTCGGAATAACGATTCACCCTCATTCATTGCTAAGGAAGTTGGTACATGTTACATTGGCGTGTGCTAGATTATGTGCCTCGACGACTGCTAGTCTATCCACCTTAAGTATTGATAACGTGTGGAACACCATCCCCAGAAATATAATTTCCTTAACTAATTGCCTTATATCTATCGGGATTTCTGGGTAATTGGTGATATATCGTAATGCATTTTCACAGTCTGTCTTTATGAGTATATGTCAATTCCTTTTGTAGCTAGCCTGCTGCATAGCATGGAGTATAGCCAATAGTTCTGCCTGGACCGCCGAGGATGCATGGATGATTGCTTTTCCTTTCCACACTGCTTGTGTGGGTGGCTTTGCGCTCTAAGCCACCACTCCTTCTCCACTGCTGCTGCAAAATGCTGCATCTGTAGTGATGATTGTGCAGTCATGAAAGATGTGGTCTACACAGCTGTCCTTCTTATCCTTCTTCAGCCACATGAGGGTGATGTCTCCCATTTTCGTTGTCTCTTTGAGTGGCTCCTCACCTGTATCGTGTTGTGGTGTTGCACCTGGGAGATCCAGATCTGGGTCCAAACTGTGCGTGGCCCGAACCATATCCGTGTCCTAGCTCTGTAGGTCAATCCATCTATTCCATCCAGTATACATTTGAATGAAATAGGTGCTTGTTCTAGTGTGACAGAGCATCTCACGCACCAAATACCACAGATTATAAAACATGCGAGTTCTCGATCTTCCTTCTCCAAAGCGATGTTAAACCATTGTTGGATCCATACTTTAAAGGAAGTTGAGGTGCCTATGTTGAGATCTAATCCCAATCTGCTATGCCTCCATACCTTTCTGGCTATGTCACATTCAAACATCATATGCTCTATTATTTCGTCTGCCTTCAAGTACATTTGGCATTTCGTGGACAATATCATACCTCTTCTCAAGAGATTCGGAGCTATTGGGCATGCCCCATTGATCATTCTCCAAATAAGAAATTTTATATTTTCTAGGATGTTAGCACTCCATAACACCTTCCACATTTTGGGTTCTGACTGGTTTCCTAGTGATGTCGTTGAGGATGATGGATTATCCTGAACCTTAGCTTCCTTTGCTATGTGGTAACCCGTCTTGATTGAATATTTCCCTAATGCCTCTTTGTCCCCTGCCAAATAATCTACATCCCCAAAACTGTGAGTCGGGATGTGTATTTTTTATATTTCCCTGATAGTGGTAGGTGGGAATAGGGTTCTGAGTAGTGGCATCCTCCAGGATCTGTGTACGTTGATGAGATCAGAGACTTTAAAATGTAGATATGGGAAGATGCTTGTTTCATATTTGATTGGATTAACCTCATTTGGTATCCAGTTCTGTTGAATATCCACTGTCTCACCTGTCACAATCTTCCATTTCATATGAGGTTTGATTAGTTCGAGTCCCCAAAGTATTCCCCTCCATCCGTAAGAATCTCCCTACTTCTGTTTTGTCTATAGAAAGTCATGCTTCTTGCAGTATTTTGCAAGGAAAAACTTTGAGAAGAATGTGTCTTTATTTTTTATCAGTGTCCACGCTTGCTTCCCTAGCATCGTTTGGTTCATTTCAGACGTAGAACACATCCCTAGTACACCATTCCATTTTGATTCACACAGCTTATCCCATGACTTCCAATGTATCCCACTCCCTTCCGGGTTTCCTGTCCAGATAAACCTTGCCATCTGTTTGTCAATCTCTTTTGCGATTGTTTTTGGTATCCTGAATGTCCCAATGGTGTACTGGGATAATGAGCAAAGTACATGCTTACACAATGTGATCATGCCCATTACTAATAGGATGCTTTTCCCCCACGATGCCGTCTTTGATATGATCTTCCTCTATAAGCCTTTAAACAATCTGACTTTTGAACCCTTAAAGTTGATGTCATGGCCTAGGTATTTCCCTTGCAGGAGATCTGGCTTTATGTTGAATCTCAATTTAATTAGGTTCTTGGTAAAGTCATTGGCATTTGGACTTATCATGAATGAATATTTCTCAAAATTCAATCTCTGTTCCGAATAGGCTGCGAAACATTCAATGTAGTTGCTAGTTTCTTCATACCCCTTTCTGTGACCTAAAAAAAGGATACAGCCATCCGTAAACATCAGGTTTGAGATACGTGGCACACCTATGCCACATTGGACTCCCCTGCACACCTGTTGGAATGGTGCTGAGGCAATCATAGAAGACAATGCTTCCTGGCTCAAGATGAACAGGAATGGGGAAAGTGGACAACCTTGTCTTAATCCTTGTTTGGGCTTGAATGGTTCCGAGAGCTCTACGTTGAATTTAATAGAGTATGTGACTGTGGCGACACACTCCATGATCCACTGAATCCAATTAATTGGAATTCCCATCCACCCCATGACATTCCTGATAAAGTCCTAGGACACTCTGTCATATGCTTTGCTCATATCAATCTTCAAGGCTCCAATGGCTATTTTCCCTCCCTTCTGCTTTCTAACCTTCTCAATCAGCTCGTATGCTACTAATGAATTCTCGACTATCAATCTTCCTTTTACAAATGCCGCTTGGTTGCCGAAAATTAGATACCTCATTATGTGCTCTAATATATTCACTAATACCTTAGCAATTACTTATACGTAACATTGCACAAGCTAATAGGTCTTAAATCAGCAGGTTTCGTGAGTACCTTATTTTTTGGAATTAGGGTGATGTTGGTGGCATTCCATTCTTTGAGCATTCTTCAGGTTAAATAACTCCTGTACTGCTTTGGTGACATCGTCTCCGACCTCGCTCCAACAGTGTTTATAGACTCCAGCTGGGATTCCACCTGGTCCTGGTGCCTTCCATTTTCCCATTTGGAATACTGCCGCTTTAACTTCTTTTCCCATCACCCCTGCTGATAGCTTCCGTTGTTCTGAATTTACCGTTAATTTGATAAGTTGTAGGATTTCATTGATCGTCGTATTCTCGTATGCATCATGTGGCATGATAGATTCATTGACAAAAACCATACTGACATGTTCCTGTGGTATGGAAATGGGCTTGAAATTTTAATAAATTCAATGTGTGGCATTAGAATAATAACGAGCCCACGGTTAACCATGTTGGTTTCTATGTTGGGCAAAACGAAAGATGGCTCAAGCAAATCTCATCCAAAAACTTGGTGTAAGATGGAATTAACTAACATATATATAGAACGCAACAATACAAACAATTTTAGCATGAAAAATCTCCCGAAACCAGGAAGTAAAAAATCACGTGGACTCTAATCAATAATTGGTATAAAAGTTCATCATACTCAAAAGCTCAATCCAATCTCCACCATTAATCTTTACTAATTTACCCAATTAAACTCATATTCTTTGTAGCATGATCCAACTGCTTCCGAGCTTCCATTATAAAATAGTGTCTCATATCCTTCCAAAAAGGTTACATAAGTATACTTTCCATTCACCCACACTATTTGAATGAAAACCTTACCAGGGTAACCTAGTGGGAAAAAGTCACGGTTAAGAGAAAAAAAGCATAGTTAATTGCTCGGAGTCTTAAGCATGTAAACTAATGAAATTATGCACATAAACACACCTACATGCATGTCATTTCCCAAAAGAAGATCATAAAACACATAAAATAAATGTATAAAATACACCTAATCAATGAAGAACTAATTTTATTGTTTCGCCTGATGTTTTATAGCCATTACTAATTACATGTGAGGTTCAAAATTCTTGTTCTATCAATTCCTCCATTGTATTAATTCTTTTGTTCCTGAATTAATTTAATTGTGTTGATTTTTCAAGGCTAATCGTCTAGGTTAATTGATGTTATTCATATTTCTATGATATATATGTTTACATATCAATCTACTAATAAAGTAGCAAGTAATGATTACATAGGTGGATATTTATAACCTATGTGTTGATTGACGGGAAATTTGATTATATGTATATGAATGGATGCTTATGATTATTATTGAATGCATCACTTGTAATTTTGGTTGCAAGGCTATTTGAGAAGGGTTTTAGCCAAAACTCCCCCTTGGGCTAAAGGTCATGCTACTATTCTTCACTTGGTCCAGAAGTCACGCCACTCTATTCTGTTAGGTCTTAGCCCAACAACAAAGGGAAGGTCTTCATCTCAAATTATAACTACATAATGCACCTCATTTCACTATTGGGATGAGGGGCCATTAAATGCGGTTATATCGGACCAGAGAAGGCACTTTCAAAATGCTTTCTCTGTTTGCGCCTTTGATCGTCTTTATTCAAAGGTGGTTCCAAAAATTGCCTTTGAAAACATCAATTTAAGGCAATTCTGAACCGCCTTTAAAGTGCCGGTAGAATCGCTTTTAATATCTTCTGAAGGAACCAAGGTTGTTCCCTTCGGCCCTAAATTCCGTTCCAAACTCGGAACGCTTATTCAAGGCGGTTCATATCTGCATTCAATAGACCGGTGGAGCTGCCTTTAATAACTTTCGAGCTCGAAAACCATACAGCTCCGTCAGCCTTATACCAACGTTACGAACTCGGAACCTAATATGGTTCTGAGCTCGGAATCAAAATCGAAGCCAAATTCTGGCCCTATAAGGTGGGAACTTCCCCTGTCAGCCTCCACTCTGGTCCTCTTCTGTAACGTTGTGCGCTTGCATTTCTTTTTGTGAATTTACCTTCCGAGATTATTTGACTTAGACAATACTAAAGAGCCAAATTTGCTTACGAACTCGGAACCCAACACAGCTCCAAAGGTAAAAATAATATTTTCATTCATATCCCCGACTCAAAATAGGCCTCATTCAATAGACACGATTGTAACATAATACACATATATATATATTCTACAATGTCACAAAAATCTATAGAAAACGCTAACTAAGAAATATTCTAAGATAGGAATAGAAATGAATACAATTTTATTTCAAACTATCACACCATACTAATATATCTAAATTGTGTTACTATACCAAGTTGGGGTTCCCAAGAGTTGCAGAGCGGTTGACAATGAGATGCCTAGTCAAACAATTCCTTGCGTTCTTGATGTCTTCTTTTGAATAGGACCTCGTTGCCTTCAGAAGAACCTGCGAGTTTCAAGATATTAGCAAATATAATGTGGAAATTGAGAAACTATTAATGTTTAGTAAAAGCTAATGTATAATTACCTTGTCAATTTCAAGCAAATCCAACTTTACTACTTCTATGCACTCTATTGCATACAACATTATATAATAGCCGCACTCCCATGTTTGCGCTTGTTTCTTGTACTGAATTAAAACCACATAAAATTTGTAACGTATATAAACACATAAATAAATTATGTTGGAATAAAAAGAGGCAATTGTACTAATTTATACCTTGATTTCAACCACTTCAAATTTGATTCCATCATCTTCGCTAGTGTTCTTCACAGTGGACTCCAAAATCTTGACAAATGCTTCCGATGGTTGGAAGTGCAGGGGGTCCATCCAATACAACAGTTTCTTTTCTGGAACAATCATGTTCAATCGTCAATGCTCTCTAAAAAAAAAAATCAATGTCCATAAAATAGCGTAAATGATCTTTGTAAACGTAATTTGGATTGTAACTATAACCTTTCAATGTATGGTGCAAAGAATAATTTCTTATCCTTACTCTCAAGGTTTTTGGGAATGTAATCAATTCTCTCTTGCTTTGTACAACCAATTTCTTGAGCTATCATCGGGCACATGTATCCAACCCATCCCCTCTTTTGATTATACATAAAATACAAGTACCTTGAAATAAATTTTTTTACATTAGTTGTAAACAATTTGAAATTAATAAATAGTAAACAAGAAATAAATGTATATATATATATTTTTTATTTTATTTTTTACTTACAAGATGTATATGGACATTGGCTTCTGATTAACTTGCTCACATTTTCATAAGTCCTCGAAATCACTCAATAGTGCGATGATATCTCGTTTCCCACCTAATACACAATTGTTTCCCAAAAATAAGTAAATTGAGTTCCGTTCATATGGTTGAAGCCAATTTTTTAGCACTCGTATAAATTGAGGTGAGTCTTTTAGGCCTTGTGCTCTTGGAACTGGCTGTCTAATATTGCCCGGTGTTGTTTGGACTAGTTTGGGTGTTTTACTGACCGGCTTTGGTGTAGTTTGGACCGTTTTAGGTGTTGTAAGAAGATGGTGATATGCATGCAAGGTATGACAATGAAGAAGAACAATTAGATGTTGAAATCATTGTTGTTGACAGATGTGAGAAAGGTCCTGAAACACAAGAAGTTTTTGTTGCTCAAATGCATATGAAAAATGACAAAGAACAATTTCTGGTTGAGGCTTATTCCACAGAATTTTATGAAATTACTTCCCCACAATGAGCAAGTAATTTCGACAAAAACATTGTCAATTCCACAAGAGAAACCAGTAAATGTTTCCATACACAAGTTCCAGGTCGATCCTAAGGCAGGTAAGACAGGTAAGTTGCATAATGAATTTGAAAAGTTTCATAAAGTATTGTCTTCACATCTTAGTCATTTATGATTTATATAATGAGGCATGAACTATCTACTGACTCTGGTAAATCATTTTATGCTTCAATAAGATATGTGAATCGTCATTCTTTTGTTCTTATATTGTCCTTTAAAGAAAGTTACTATGCAAAAGAAGATGTTCCTATAAATTTGCTTTCACGGTTTGTTAAGTTGATACAGGAATTCAAGGATGTCTTTATAAGTTATATGATGCCCTTTTTGAGGATGAAACTTTTCGATCCGGGTGGGAATGATACGAATATCAAATGCTTTGATGTTGATATAAATGCTTTGATTGATCGACTTTATGATGAAGAATTGAAGAAGGAGTCATCATCGATATCTTGGATTTATTGTTCAAGACTATCAAAGAACTGAAGTTATCACGAGGAACACTATACTCTTTTTTACCACTGGATTTTTAATGAGGTAGTGTGATCACTGTAAAATATTGTAAAATTATTTCATTTTGGATCTTAGACGGTATAGCTCATCTATTGCTGCACTTCTAAATGAACTAGTTAAAAAGGATGTGAAATTTGTTTGGTCTGAGAGTCAAGAGAATGCATTTAATGAATTGAAAGTACGATTATGTAATGTTCCTGTTCTTGCTCTACCTAATTTTAATGGTACTTTTGAGATTCATTATGATGCCTATGGTGTTAGTATTGGTGATGTTTTGATGCAAGATAATCGACCTATAGCTTACTTCAGTGAAAAGCTATATGGTGGTGCTCTAAACTATCTTGTGTATGATAAAGAATTTTATGCAATTGTGCAGGAATTAGAAAGTTGGCAGCCTTATTTATTGCATAAAGAATTAGCCATTCATAGTGATCATAAATCCTTGAAATATTTTAAGAGCCAGATGAAGTTGAATAAGCGTCATGCTAAATGGTCTAGCTTCATTGAATCTTTTCCTTATGTGTTGTGTTACAAAAAGGGTAAAGAAAATGTTTTCGCTGATGCTTTGAGTCATAGACATGTTTTACTTACACTATTGGAATGCATTATGTTAGGGTTTTCATTCATGCGAGATTTATATGTGAGTGATCCTTATTTTGCATCTATTTAATGTTGCATGCAAAAATGGTGCTTATGAGAAGTTTTTTCGGCATGATGGTTTCTTGTTTATGAATAATAGGTTATGTATTCCTTAGTGTTCTATGCGTGAATTACTTGTTAGAGAAGCTCATTCAAGTGGTTTAATGGGACATTTTGGTGCATTTAAAACTTATAATTTGTTGCGAGAACACTTCTATTGGCCAAAAATGGCACTTGCTATTGATAGGGTTTGTAGGAATTGTCTTGATTTCTTGAAGGCTAAGTCTAAAACTAAGCCTCGTGGTCTTTATACCCCATTACATGTTCCTACACATCCTTAGTTTGATTTTCCATGGATTTTGTCCTAGGTTCACCACAATCTTAGTCAGGTAATGATTCAATCTTTGTGGTTGTGGATAGATTTTTGAAAATGGCACATTTTATTCCTTATAGGAAGATAGATGGTGCAAAGCATGTTGCGGATCTGTTTTTGAAGGAAGTAATTTGGTTACATGGCATTCCTGCGTCCATTGTCTCTTATAGCGATGTTCAATTTTTATCCTACTTTTGGAATACCTTGTGGCGCAAGTTAGGGACACAATTGTTGTTTTCTACTGCTAGTCATCCTAAACTGATGGACAAACAGAAGTGACCAAATGAACCCTAGGGACTCTTCTGCATGCCCTAGTTCAGAAGAACTTAAAGAATTGGGAAAAATGCATTCCAATTGCAGAGTTTGCTTATAATCGCACTATTCATTCTACTTCTTTACCTCCATTTGAGATTGTTTATGGTTTTCTACCTAATACACCTCTTGACTTAATTCCTTTGAATATAAAACAGGTTAAGAATCTTGATGGAGAAAAAAAAGCTGATTTTGTGAATAAATTTCATGAGAAGGTGCATATAAAAATTGAACGGACAAATGCACATAATATTAATAAAGCTAATCAGGGCCACAAGTTGATGAGGTTCAATGTGGGAGATTAAGTTTGGGTCCATCAGCAGAAAGAGAGGTTTCCGAATGCTCGGAAATCTAAGTTAAGTCCACGTGGAGATGGTCATTTTAAAGTATTGGATCGTGTGAACGACAATGCTTACAAGATTGAGTTACCAGATCATTGTGGTGTTAGTGCAACCTTCAATGTTGCTGATTTATCTCCATTTACCTTTGAAGACGATTTAGTTTTGAGGGTGAAACCTTTCAACCAAGGAGGGAATGATGGAGATGCCAAGACGACTACCACCATAAATGAAGATATTCCACATCTTGATCAAACATTTAAAGGTTATGTTTGGGATCCTCTAAGTGACGTGGCGGGACCTATGACTAGGTGAAGAACTAAGCTTAGGGATTCTACTTTAAATGCCTTGATTGATCACCTTTATGATGAAAAATTGAAGAAGGAGTCATCATCGAAATCTTGGATTTAATGTTCAAGACTTTCAAAGAACTGAAGACACAATGAAGAACATTATACTCTTTATTTCCACTAGGTTTTTAATGAGGTATTGTGATCACTGTAAAATATTGTAAAATTATTTTATTTTGGGTTTATAGACTGACGGTTTGGCCATGTGGGCTTTGAAAAGCTAAATTTTGAAAATACAATCCATTAGGGTTTAGTATATTCAGTTTTATTCTGATTATAATTAGTTTTGGTAAGGTTAAATAAGGCAATATTCATCCAAGGTTTGATATGGATGAATTCGGCCATAGTCAGCTTATTTTAGGTATTTTAGTTAGATATGGTTTTAGCTTCTTAAAGCTGCCATAATTTTATTCAGTTTCTGATAGGAATTACCAAATCCCGTCCTAATTAGAACTAGGGTTTGGACAAATTCAATCCTATAAATAGGGGTTGAGTTCTCGAGTTTTACACCATCTTTTATCAATCAGATATACAAACTTTTGAGTTCATACTCTTGTTGCTTGCGAGCTTCTTCCATTATTTCTTAACCCCGAGGGCTAGTTAAGTATCAATAAACCTTGTAATATGATCCCAATGGCTAGTTAGAGAGCAAGTCAAAATTGAGTGTACCCCGAGGGCTAGACCTTGAATTTCTTGTGAGATAGTGAGGGTTTGCGATTCCCTTCACCAGATGAATAACATTAATTCCGCAATCGTGAGTCCTCGCAAGAAGATTTGTATCAATCCACCTCAAAAACATGGGACCACAAAGCTTATCTCCCACACAAGATGGACACACAAGTGAACCATAATGTCAAAGAATGATGATGGAAAATACATTTCCAATTGGCACAAAACTTCAACAATTATTGACAGCAAATGTTCTACTTCGACACACTAATGTTTTTGCTACAAATGGACTTGAAAAATAAACAAAAATTCGTAATGCATAGTTTTACATGCGATATCAATGACGATTGAATCACAATGACATTAAATTTCTCCATTAGATTGTGACAATCATAAGACTTCAACCCAACCAACTTCAACTCCTCAATTGACACACAAGAATACGCGGCTGGGAGCTTAACACGTCTAAGGGTCTCACAGAAAGATTTTTTTCTCCAATTGAGACATAGAATAACAAGCAAGGAGCAAGAAACAATTTTCACCGGAACTCAAAGCGCCTAAGTTCTTCTTAATACATATATCAACCAAATCTAATCAAGCCTTAAGCCCATCATTTGTTTTCCCAGGGGTATTCAACAAGGTTACGACCAAAGAATCACACACATTCTTCTCAATGTGCATAACATCGAGACAATGTCTAACATCCAATTGCTCCCAATAAGGAAATCTGGAGAAAATGGAGCATTTCTTCCCAACTCTCATCCATGGGATCTTTACGTTTCTTCTACCCAAAGTCATCGGGAAAATTCCTCACAATTTCAAATATCAGAGTGAATGTTCATGCAACCAGTGCTTTTCTAGCCTCTACTTCTCCACTGAACCATTTTTTTTGCTAATCGCCATGGATAATCCACCAAAAGAAACCTATGATGACCTTGATATTTAGTTTTACAACCATGCTTCAATTGGTGGTAATCAGTGTCTTTCTCACACATAGGGCACGCAAAGTGACCTTTCACTGAGTAACCAGAAAAATTACCATATGTGGGAAAATAATTAATTGTACAAAATAACACCGCTTTCAATGTATAGTAATCTTCAACACTTCCTCCATATGTTGCACATTCTCCTTAAATAACATCAACAAGTCTTCAACAAGAGTAGCAAGATACACATCTATGTCATTACCCGGTTGCTTAGGACCGGAAATCATCATAGATAACACCACATACTTACGTTTCATTGTCAACCATGACAGAAGATTGTAGATAACCAACATAACAAGCCAAGAACTTTGTGTACCACTCATATTACTATATGGATTTAATCCATCGGTACATAGGCTGAACCTCAAAGGCCAGGGGTCTTTTACAAACTCGGGGCAAAGTGCATCAATTGTTTTCCGTTTCTCAACATCTGACGTATGTCTAATCGCATCATCCACCGATCGATCCTTCTCTACATGCCATTGCAACAATTTTGCATCTTCCTTACATGCATAATTTTTGCAATCGGGGAACGATTATGAGATACCACATCACTTTTGCAGGTGTTTTTTCTTTGTTTTAGTTAGCACTTACGCACTTACGCACCCACCACAACTCTCCCACTCTTCAATTTGTACCGAGACTCACCACACACCCGTCATTTTCTAGATTTTCATCTTCTATCCCCCAGTATAACATACAATCATTCGGGCGGCAAGCATGTATTTTTTCAATTCCAATCTCATTGGGTAGAGAAATTTTTTCACGGCGTACAACCTATCTAGTATCATGTTACCTTCGGGGAGAAATTCTCTAACCAATTCAAGAGTTTCAGTCATCGACTTATCGGTCCACCAAATTTGGCCTTCAAATTCATTATCCTCAGAGTTGCACTAAGTACTGAATGTTTTTAACCACTGTACAATGGAGTCTCTTTGTCATCAAGTAAATCCTGTAATGCCTCAAGTTTACCGTGGAACTCTCTTGCAATATCCTCCACCATTTTGTCAAATTCCGCATTACCATCTAATTCATCTTTCACATTCGTGTTACTCAAATTAATCATCTGTGCCACTTCGCCAATTTTCCCATGTCATACCCAAAGAGTGTAGGAAGTTTGAAACCACCTCATTTTTAGATGTTCCTGCAACGTCTTCCTCCCTAAATACACATCGTTTCTATAATCTTTACACGGGCATTAGGTTCACACAACACCATTTTTAGAAGCATCTCCAAATGCTACCTTAAGAAATGTTTCAATCAATGACAGTAATCGGGTGATTTTCTAAGATCATTACCAATGAGTTCATCCCGTTCCATTATCCTACAAGTCAATTACAATGCAACCCATTAGTGTTCTCACAACAATAATCATAACCCTAAACTCTAGTTAACCTAACTACAAACCCTAATTCAAGATTTATATATATATATATATATATAGCCAATAATTATGTACAATAAAACTTTATACAACTTACCTTCTCCAATAAATACAATGCTCTTTAATGGACAGGGAAAGGGAGAAAACCCTTAAATTTTGATTTTTTGTGAAGATTTGAAGAAATGGGCTCGTTTTTTGTTTATTATATAGAGTGGGTTCCAATTAAAAAAATAAAAAATTATTGTTCTTAGTTCGAAACCTTGCCGCCGATGGACTTTACGAACTTGGAAGATCTATCGTCTTTTCACAATTATTATAGACAACCCGTTATAAACTCGGAAAGCTATTCGTGTCTACTTTCCGAACTCGGAACCATATTCAATCAAAGGTGGTTTAACACAACTGCCTTTATTTAGGGCTAATTAAAGGTAGTTATAAGGTTAACCATTTTAATTAGCCCTAATTAAAGGTGGTTATTCAAAATCTGCCTTCAATTGATGAATAACCACCCTTAATTTGATTTTGCATGGGGCCAATTAGGCGTTCCAAGTTTGGAACATGTAAAACAAGGCGGTTCCGCCTTTTTTTATCAATAACCACCTTCTATTGACGCCTTTAATGGGCTGGTCTCTACTAGTGTTTCCTGGTAAATTTATGGTTTATTAAGTATATGGTAATTCGGTTATGGTAAGACACATATTCCTACATGGAATATGCATATTTACCCCAACATGATTAGGAGATTTTGTCGGGATCAACCCCAATAAATACTAAGGTATTCATCCATTCAATTCTCAATGCTCAAATTGAATACTTTTGGTCTGGCTTTGGCATCAAATTTTCTTCCCCCGACCACCCCAGGGAGTTTTTTTCCAGGTTTAGCGTGTTGGAGCAAGAGTCGGCTATGAAATCACAGTTTGACACACATCAATTGGCACGTCTAATGGAACCTGATTGTCAACAACCAAACACCCTATTCAATAGCACCCTCAAAGAGATTTACGCATGGCGTTCTGCCTCCGCCAGTATTAGATATTCCACAAATGGGTGGATTACTGTCGATAGTTAACACATGAGCAACTGCAGTAGGAGAAACTACTTCTCTTATATCCTAGGTTGGAACATGAGTAGTAATCATGTTGGCACACCAGTTAGAACCTGATTGTCAACAACCAAACACCCTATTCAATACCACCCTCAAAGATATTTACACATGGCGTTCGACATCCACCAGTATCAAATATTCCACAAACGGGTGGATTACTGTCGATAGTTAACACATGAGCAATTGCGGTAGGAGAAAATACTTCTCTTGTATCCTAGGTTGCAACATGAGTAGTAATCATTTATGAATTAGACACCGCAATAAATGAGTGCTAACCATTTAGATGGAAGAGTTTGAAGACTTTTGCAAAGCTCGTCGCAGCCCCTTTCGTATGGTGGCACCAATTGTTGACCATACTAGAAGAAGGACCGTACAGCCATAGAAAAATCCAGAGAAAAACATCATCAGTTGTTTAAGAGATGCAATTACAGAAGTAGGGATCCAACCCAGCAATTCCCCATATAGGTGGGAAATCAGGGTTTTCCACGGTCACATCCCCCAAGTCCGGTACATCAGCAAACTTCAATACTCCCAATATAGTGGTGTTGTAGCCATACCCGCAGTACTAGTCCATTAGTTTAGGGTTCTTCTCAAACTCCATGGCATCACCAACACCAGCATCATTCCACCCAGGCGAAATCTGTTCATCACAACGGATCCTTCAGGTATCGGCTATGGCTAATCCATAGATCATTTCTCAGTCACACCTCTACATGGTCGGTACCTCTACCACATTATCCAGGGTCAGATCCCTATACCAAACTAATCTTGAAATCTTTGACATAGGTTAGTGAACTTCCCCATGGTGCATCCACTAGTGGAGATAGGCTTATTAAAGGCGTTTATATTGAACCAAAGAACTCACTTTAAAGATGACTTCTCTGGTCTTGCCTATGATCATCTGCGATCAAAGGCAGTTCCAGGAACCGCCTTTAAATTGGACCAACAAAGGTGGTTCTTCTCCACCTTTGATCACGGTAGAGGAATCTCCTTTTAATAGTTCCGAGTTCAGAACTCCTTTTGGTCCCTCGGGGTGTTCACTAGTTCCGATGTCGGAATTAGTGAAGGTCCTAACAATAGAGCCTCTATCCGGGCTTTGAAATAAGTTCCTACATTGGATGTAAAATGTGTTTATGTTTTGGATTTCGATGTGTTGAATAAATTTACTTTTAATTAAATTCAAAATTTGGAACTTATCTTGGACCCCTGGTTTCAAACTCAGAATTGATTGTCGGCTCAGTAGACATTTTGACAACCAACTGAGAGCATAGTTCTGAAATTAGAACTATATTCGAATGTTCAGGGAACAAAGGAAATTTCCATATAATCCAGACTAAAAAAAGCCTCATATAATAGCTCCAATTCATACAAAATGCATGACATGATCATCCTAAGTACCAAAAATCTATAGAATACGCTAACAAAGAAATAATCTATAGATAGGAATAGAAGTCTCGTAAATTCTTTTCCACGCAATTCATGTAATCAATATACACTAGAAATTCTATTCCACACAATTCTATATAGCATTTGGATTTTTGATAGATGTGGATAGGGCGTGGACTAAATACCTATCCAAGAAATTTCTAACGATTTTGATATCATCTGTGAATACGACTTGTGGACCTTTTGAAAAACCTATGAGTATGACAATATGACTATTTTGACAATTAGGATGAAAAATAATTTTTCAAAGGACAAAACATAGAGGTCAAAACTTACTTCTTCGATTTCAAGGTAATCCACCTGGACATGTTGAACGCACTCGACAGCATATAACATTATGTAATAGTCGCACTCCCAAGTGTTTGCTTGTTTATTGTACTGATTAATGGTAACATAAGTAGTCAAATTCATGAAACTAATGAGTAAAAGTATAGTCCCATATGGGAAGAAAGCCACACATTGATTTTGACTATGTCCAAACCCATATTACTAGAATTAGTTGGATCATTGAAGGAGGCATTCAAAATTTTAACAAACGACTCCGATGGTTGGAAGTGCAGATGATCCATCTTGTAAAAGAGCTTTTTCTCTGGAATAAAAAAAATTAATCTCCAATAGTCCCTGCAACATTATTAGACATAAAAATAATGCATACAAAAAATTTTTGGTAATTGTAATGAGTATCTAACCATCACCTCTCAATATATGGTGCAACAAATAAGTTTTTTATCTATCCGTCCAAGACTTTTGCGGATGTAGTCTACCCTTTCTTTGACTGTACAATTAATTTCTTGAGTCATCACGAGGCACAAATACCCTACCCAACCTTGTCCTTTTGATTCGTAAAGTAATACATGTACCTTCCAAACAAATGTGAGAATATTAATTGTACGCATGAGTTAGGCGCAATGTTTTTTTTTAAAACTTGATGGTTAAAAAAGTAGCACTCACAATTAATACAGGGACATTAGTGTTTGGTTAACTTTCTCACACCTCAATGGGTCTTCAAAGTCAATCCACGACACGATGATTTCCCGCTTTAGATCGAAAACACACTCATTTCCCAAAAATAAGTATGTTGAGTTACGAGGGTGACTGACAATTTAATCTTATAACACCCTAACAAATTGAGGTGACTCCTTGATTACTTATGCCCTTGTGACGGGAGCTCTAATCTTCATTGGCATTTCTACAACCAGCTTAGGTTTTGTTTGGGGGGTGTCTTTCAAATGATGATTTGCTAGAGGGTTAGCATAAATAAGGTGGTGAGGCCATTGGGTCCCACTTGGTTGTAGCGGCCATCTAGAATGGGCAATAGGCCGTTGAACACCACTAGATTCTCCAACAAAACTCTAGAAAAAGCGCATGTCTGATAATTGATGCTTTTGACTGTATGAGTTACTTGACGAAATAAACGACTTTGGCTACCCTCAATTTATTGAAGCCAAGATTATTAGTGAATTTATAAAGACATGTGCATATAGGATGGATGTCACTCAGAGGTCTCTGCATACCCAATGACGTATTTTAGATAGTTACTTAAGTATATACCCAATAACGTATTTTATTTCTCCAGTTGAATTGAATATGTTTTTTTTTTCCAGATTTTAGGAGTTTGATCAAAATTTTAAACATTGAATGTGAATTTTAATATGTTGTTTTTCAAAGAATATCAGTTGGAGTTTTGGATTGATTTCCATTTATTGTGGTATGTTGCCAATTTTTTTCCCAATCTCATAGTGGTGGTAAACGAAGATGGGGAATGGAGTGAATACGACTATAGATAGAAGTCGATTGTAATATTTAGTTTTTTGAAAATGTTTAAAATTTCCAATCCATCCCTTTTTAAAGTGCTAATATGACCCTATAAATAAAAATTAATTGTAGAAATAACCCTAAAAATACAAATTAAGTGATTATATAACCATAAAACTATTGTTAGGTTCTAATAGTGAAGAGGGTAAAATCATCCAAAAAATTGGAAAACTAATCAGGGGGATTTTGGTCATTTCTATGATGGTCAACGTCGGATCTTCCAGGTCAATGCCGGAAATGAAACAAAAATTTATAACTGCACACCACATCCAAAAGTTGGGGTTAGATTGACACTTTTACATTTGGCAAGGTTATATCACTTTCTGCTAAAAGTTAGGGTTAAAAGTGTATTTTGCCCTAATTTAAATTTGAATTTTCATTTGTTTAAAGTTCAGTTTTTTTCCCTTTTCTACTTTGTAGACAAATTGGGTATTTTAAAAGATGGTTATGTTTTTGGTTTTCAGTATTAGATCCAATTGCCTCTTCAAGTTAGAATTTTCAGCGATTTCTTTGGAACAAAACTTTGTTGGTTTCTGATCTACTTTCAAAAGATGACATGGGAGAAATTGAGTGAATGTTGTTTAAACAAATGAATTCAAACAAGATTTCTATAACCAACATGTTTCAATGGTTTGGACCAGTTAACTTGATTCATTTCATTTAGACTGGTTATTAGACCGATTGTTTGGCTATCTTGCGGATTCATATTATAGAAAAACATACACAAAGGTGATGACTCCTATGTATCTACGGAAGTGCATTTTTGGCAACAGAAAAAAAATAAGTTTTAGTCTCTTACTTACGTAAATTACATTGAATTTTATGAAAATGGACCAGACATTTAGTGGAGGGTTTTTGTTTTTAGGATTACTATAGTGTCGATCAAAGCTGTAGATTAATCAAATTTTGTATGTTAGCGTACCTCTTTAGTAAGCATGCAAACATGTAGATGAGACGTATCAAATATGATGTTTGCTATCGTGATTTGCGACCGATTCAAGATGGGAGATTGTCTCGAATCGATAGACTAAGCTCGTGGGCTTGGAACGAACTTTCTATACGATTTTACATTATAAAAGCCACTTTACTGTCTTAAAAACCTTTCTTTTCCCAACAAGGCCGGCCAGAGCCCCAGTGCGAGATGTGCCTTTGCACTGGACCCAACTTTGTTGAGGGCTTGAAATAATATTTTATTACTTTTTATTTGTATTTTTTGGTTTTTGTTTTAATTATGTTAAGTATTGTCCATTTTAAAATCCGGTTTACTTTTTGGCCCACTAAATCAAAATCCTAAATTAATTTTTGGCTTATTCAATTTCTATATAAAATTGTTTTTTAAAAATATTTCTTTTCTTTTATATTTTTAAATTTGGAGAAGAATGGCGAGTTTAATAATTTTTTTCCTTTAACTTGTAAAGATCACCACTTGTAAATTTGCATAGTTTCTACATCAATTTTACATGACATCATTTCCTTTGCATACTAAAATTGCAAATCAAATTTTTTTTTCTAAAGTGGAACATTAAAAATTGAATAGTAATAAAATCAAGATACACGGCCTAACACAATAAAATTTATATGTTACTTAGAGAAAAGTTATGAATATAATTTTTCTTAGGTATAAGTTTAAAATTTGTATTTTTATTTACTTAGGAGTATGTGAATTAAAGATTAAAGACATTACTAATTTGGAATAGTATGTTAGATGATTCGAACATAGTAATGTTAATGTTTTTTAGTGTCTTGATTTATATCTTTGTATTTTGTATTATTTGGGGTATTTAAATAAAAATAAAATAAGTATGGAGTGAGCTCCTCGCATTACACTTGGATATCCAATAAATATCCCTTCTGTAATTTGTATCAAATTTGTTTTAATATATTTAAGAGCCCAAAATTGAATTTTTGCACATGACCTCTAAATATATTAGACCGACCCCATTTGCCACGAATATTATAGTTTAGTATTTCATTTTTATATTATGAAAAATTAATCATTCCAAAATGCTGGAAAAAATGCCCAGTGGCGATTACAGTGAGTCAATGAGTCGAATTGACATCCAACTTAACTAGGCTCTAGTAATAACCAATCTATTGCAAGGATATTCAAATTACATGTCAAGCAGACTTATCGTCTGTACTATTGCAGATCAAGGATCCAATAAAAACTGTTACATCGTCCTCGGGGATATTAACTCTCTTTCGCAAAAATGATGACCACTTGGCGACGAGGAGCATATCAGCATCAATATCAAAACATTAAACATGTATCTACAACAGATGTAACACCACTTGATCTTGATCCAAAACACGCTCTATAATGTCCAAACTGTAACCACCTTGAAAAACACAGATCAAGAACGAAACTCCTAATAGAGAAACACAAACGAAATCATGAATACACGATCTGTAACACCAGATCAGACAAAACACATCGATATGAACAATTAGATTGAATGATCATCATGGATACATCAATCTAATTTATCAGTTCGAAAAATAATACTAATGTATCGAAACAAATCTATACTTATTAAATAACATAAACATTAGGGAAACGTACAAAAGTGACTCTATAATATTGAGAAAGTGAAGAAATGACCATGTAAAATCTGAAAGTGCAAAATTAACCCTAAGTTTTTAAGCAATGGTGCAAATATACCCAAATTGTAATATTTCGGTGTTGACTAATGTAATCCAGTAATAGAGACATTGACCTAATATGAAAAGACAAAAATACCTCTAACCTTAAAACTAAAAATATAATGACCATTATACCCCCTAAACTTCTTCTTCAACTTCAAACACTCTAAACTCGCCGTCAAGCACCACCGTCGCCGATGCCTCCTATCCCCACCGCCGAGCAGCGCCACCTCTTATCCCCCTTGAACTATCCATTGCCGCCAATCCCCATCACCCTAATCTTAATCCTCGCAGCCTATTAGTGCCACCACTCCTCCGCCAATAGCCCAGAAACCCTCCGCCCAAAACCCTAATCTTAATTTTAATCTTCCCACTTGCTCACGGACACCAGAATCTCTCAAATCTCGCCAAATTTAGAACTTCCTCCCTTCACCGAAGACCAAGAAGCAGAGCAAAAAGATGGGCTCTATTTATCTGAAAATCGGCAATGGAACATCCACAAAGCCACCAACATCCACACATAATCCACCACGAGCAAAAGAACATCTTCATGATTTCCAAGTAGGTGCCTTTGATTCTAAGTGAGCAGTGCCTCCGGGCGACGAAAATGAGTGGTGGTGGTGGATGAGGAGGGGGAGAGGGATGAACGGTGATGGTGATGGGTTGAGCGGCGGTGGTGGTGGGGGCTGAGAAAGATGAGAACAGACTGAGAGAGAAAGAGAGAGATAAGTTCAGTGACATTTGGAAGGATGTTATTAGTCTTTCTGATTTTTTTTAAAAAAATTTAACTCATGCATATAGTATTTCACCTATTTCCGGTCAATTTGGCTGTTGACATTTCAGTCAACAAAATCGAGAGCTATTTTTGCAATGTTGGAATTTACAAGGTCAATTCTGTACTTTCGACCAAAACATAGGATTAAAAATGCACTTTACTCTAAACATTAAAAGTACAGTATATCTATTAGAAAAATAATTGTTTTCCTATCTCCTCGTGATGGGAAGATGGAGAAAAGAAGACTACAGAAGAAAACTGCATAGAAATACCACGGCAATAGGGTTCAGTATTTCATTTGTACTTCCTCTGTTTCACTATTAGTGGCACCATATGTTTATATGCTTGGATTTAGAAGAAGAAAATGAGTGGATGAAATTGAATGTATAAAGTAAAAGTAGAATGAATGGATGAAATTGAAGGAATCTTACCAAAAATGGAAAGTGTGCCAATATAAAAGAAAACAACCAAAAAAGGAAAGTGTGCCAATAATAAAGAAACAAAGGAAGTAGTATCTTTTGCGTAAGTAGAAATTTCTCATAAATATTGTAAGGTCAATCAAATTCAGACATTTATCCTTACAATTCTTGGGAAATGATTTATGAAAAGATGGAGTTTATTTATTAAAATGATAAAAGATTTTAGTTGTAATATTAAAATTTTATTACGTAACATGTAGTAGTTATAAAGTTCATGACCCGATTAATACAACCTGAAAATTTTATCTTCATATTTTTTTAATTTGCAGTTTAAACTTTGGTCTTTCCATGGCTTATGAAAAGATCGATGGACTGTTTTATCTAAATGAAAATAATACTACTCCCTCTGTCCCATCCAAACTTGCACAAAAAAAATTTCACGGTCTCCAATAAACATGTTTGACTGTAAATATGCGGAGGAACGAACAATAACAATACATAAAAAATAGATATTTAGAAACATCATGTTACGACGAAACTAACCATATCTTACATGATAAAATTATTGTTCATATATGTATTCAAATACGCAGTCAAAATTTGACATGTTTGACTGGAAAAAAGATTCTGTACAGATTTGAATGACACGGAAGGAGTACTATAAAGAGTTGAATTTGAAAATATGAATCTACTTTTCAGTAATAATTCGTTTTTAATAAAAAAAAATAAAATTGACTGGATTCCAAAATTTGCATTTGCTTGTCAGCAATAATACGTCTGTTTTTAAAAAAGAACAAAAATGACACCGGACTGGAATTGTGCAGACGGATATAAAACTGAGGCGGCACAAGTGCCACATATCGGTTATCACCCCAACTATAGTCCACCCATTCCCAAACCAAAAGTTTGAATCGTGCAAATCATTAAAATGGTGGTCTCCAGCACACTGGCGCCAAACATGGCTACGCCCGCATTCCAAACCGTTTCTCCAAAGCCCGCGTGCTCTTACCTGAGAGTAAACGCATCTTCGCCACCGAATCCCGCCATTTCAACGACCAAGAGGCGATTATGCCAAGTGGGAGTTGGGCTTTTGGCTGCTTCAATTCTGGGTTCCACTCCATTGGACGCCAATGCCACCAGGATTCAGTACTATGCAACTGTAGCAGATCCTCCCTGTGAGTTCAATTATGCCCCCTCCGGTCTTGGATATTGCGACATCGCTCTCGGCTCCGGCCCCGAGGCTCCTTTCAACGAGCTTATCAATGTAAGTTTACATTCACCGGTTCAACCTCCCTCAATTGTTGCTTGTAATTCTGGATAGCCTCTAGTGGAGAAGAGAGTAAGGGAGATGCATGCCAGTTTAATATCTTTAACTGCACCAAAAATTATAACGAATCCAGCAGTACCACGAACTATACATGGTCAACGGTTGATGGATAATAGTGCCGAAAAGCAAGTGTGCAATTTGATCTAGGACGGAGGGAATAGGTTGGTTTGGAATGTCCTTTAGTTACAGTCTGGAGAGGAGAGCGCGTGCCAAGGTACAAACAGAGATTTATTTTATGCCATTTCCGATCTTACTCTCGTTTGTGTTTCCTTGCACAGGTTCACTACACAGCAAGATTTTCTGATGGGATAGTTTTTGATAGTAGCTATAAACGCGGTAGATCACTTACCATGCGAATTGGTGTTGGCAAGGTATCGCGCCTAAGTAACTAAATTCATCTACTGTGTAGCTAGTTGCATTGGAAAACAAAACACTTGGTACCGATACACCAGATCACTTGGATTGTTTTAAGGATGATTGGATCTTATTCTTCTTTTTTTCGAAGATGTAACATTAGATTATTGCTTAGAATATCCACAATTTCGTCATGGCAAGGTATTAAGTTCAGGTAAACACTAGTGGAGGGCATTATAATGGCTACATGATTAAGATTATGTTAGGCATGGTGCATTGATACATACCTAGAGTTTTTAGAATGGTAAATTTGTAACAAGAATCTTTACTCTCCTATACCTGTCTTCGAAGAATGTTTAGGAAAAAGGTTCTGTTTTATGGTGGTTAACTTGAGATGTATTTTCTATAAAAAATGATGTTACCATCTCATTGTTTGCCCTCCCTACCTGTTTTGGATTCACCATGCTAAAAACATTTTGAATTCAGATATTACTCACAAAATCAGAAGCTTGATGGCTTGATGCCTCCCTTCTTTAGTTGTGATTTCAGGGTGTTTTCTGATCTCCAGGTGATCAAGGGTTTGGATCAAGGAATTTTCGGAGGTGAAGGAGTACCACCGATGCTTGTTGGTAAGTCTGCTGCATTGATGATAAAAATAAGCAACCACTGGTTTCTTCAAGGAATTTATAAGTGACATTTCCGCATAGGTGGAAAGCGCAAGCTTCATATACCTCCACATTTGGCTTATGGACCAGAGCCAGCCGGCTGTTTTTCAGGTGGTTCTTAATTATATTCTACTTTCATTGAAGCAGATTAGAGCAGATTCATTTTCATCTATTATCAAACACATGCACGGACATATATAGTCCCGATCAAGGGTGTGAGGCGTATAGCTAAATCACGATTATTAAAACTGTATTTGGTGCTAATTGACAGGTTAGAGTAGTTATCTCTCACTGCACTGACATCTGAACTTTTGAAATTCTTCAGGCGACTGCAATATTCCGGGAAATGCAACACTTATATATGATGTGAAGTTTGTGGAGATCTATTCGGGGAACAGGAAATGAAATTTAAGGTAGTTTTAATTGAGTATAGTTACTGAAAATCTAAAGTTTAGAACAATTTTCGATGCTCAATTGAGTATATGGTCTATTTGATTTCAAACCAGGCACACATCTGAAAGTTGAACTACTCTCTTTAGCATGAGTGCATGTATGAGTTTCATCAAGAATTAATTTCACTTTATCATGAATAAGTTTTAGCCAATTGAGCACCCCTGTTTCTTAACTTCTGATGTATTCTTAAAAAACGTTTTCACCTCTACCTTTTGGCTTTCGTCCACAATGCTTGTAAATATGCTATTCTAGTTTGATTGCTAGCTTGTGCTCTTATGTTTGTCTGTAGTTATATTTGATGATGCTGCAGATTATGTCATGGATCTACTGGCCATCAGGCTATCAATCAAAAACTTAACCCTGAAAAGGCCAAGGTCTCAACTATATTTCTAAGGAAATCGGTTATTGCTTAATTTCTCTCAGGAGTACTAGTACATATAGAGACCAAGTCAGCGCATGTTGCAGACTGTTACGGTGAAAAATGACACGTACTGTGGCTATTTGTATTGGTAAAAATAGGGTAATTTACACCCCTGTATAAAAAGAGAGATCAAAGATAATCTTCTCACCAGAGAAATTAGAAAATTGTAAAATGAAGAACGCACTGAAATGTGTTAGTGGGAGAAAACTATAAAAATTGTAGAAGATGATGATTGTAACTGTCGTTCTTGATGAAGAACACACAGTAGAAACAATTATATCAAGAAGATGAATTTGGAGCATCATCTGCAAAAAAAAAAAACAGTTGAGATACTTTTGATCTGTGCCAGGGTGACCTAATGCCTTTTGTTAGAATAAATCAGATTAATGATTAGATTGTGATTAATATGATTAGAGTCATATCCTTATTTTACCTCTATTATGATCCATTTATATATTCAGTTCATCAATACGTAATTACTTACGGAAAATACATGTTATCATGGTATTAGAGTCTCTTCTGATCCAAAACCTAAACCCTAGCCTCTCCAAAATATTCCGACAGCCCCTCCTCCTCTTTCTTCCCGACGGCTGCGCGTGTACTCTACCCTTCCCACCGATCCAAAATTTCGGCATCCCCCCTCCTCTATCATGGCTCATTAAACTCATTCCATTCAACTATCTTCTCCGGAAGCGTGTAATCTTCGTCCTCAAGGTCTGTATGGTTTCATTGATGGCACAAATTCTCGTCCCATTCTCCCACCACTGCCGCCACCTCTCTTATTTACATCCACAGTCTCAACTCCTCCAAGTGGTAGCAAGGTTGATCCCAAGGTTGCTTATCAGAAAGCAAAAGAAGATTATGATCAATGGGTTGATGAAGATCACGTGTCTGCAGTTTACTATTTTCCTCTCTCACCGTTGAAGTTCTCACAGAACTCCCAGATTGTGCCGCTTCTAAAGAAATCTGGTAAAATTTTGCTCTCATCTTTCAGAACAACAATGCCTCCACCATTCTCCGGCTTCGCGCAGATGCACATGGTATTTGTAAGTTTGGTACTATTCATGAACTTCATCTCAAATTTAAGGAGACTTTTGAACAATTATCTGTCATGGGTAATCCGGTTTCAAATGTTGATCAAATAGTATATTTTTAACTGCTCTTGGTCCTAAATATAAGGATTTTATGTCCCTTTGATTAATGATGTACCAACTCTGTCATATGCGGATATTCTTGCCCGTGCCAAAAACCACGAGACTTTTTTTGATAAATTTACAGGGACAATCAGGACCAGCCGCCGAACCAGTGACGTTTCAGACCAACGGCCAACCTCAAGCCGGTCGTGCATGGGATCATGCACCGACTCAAGGCGCCCGCGGTGGACGTTTCGATTGCAAGCGCAACGGCCGGCAGCCCTGGTTGGCTTCTCAGGTGGTTGGTCCAGCCCCTGGCCATAGTCGCCCTCACCATTCCTGGTGGGGGCTGCTCAGTCACTATGCTGTGACGTGTTATCAGATGCAGACATAGATAGATCGGCCAACGAGTAACCATTTAGCAGAAAATTACCACTCCTCTTAGCAGTTGGAGCCTTCTTCTCGAGTGTCAGACTGGTATATTGATTCCGGAGTAACCAGTCATATGGCGTCATCTGCCTAAGGCCTAGACAGTGCCACTCCTTATACTGGTAAATCTCGAGTTCTTGTTGGTAATGGTGCCCCTATCATGATCTCCCATATTGATGATTCTAAAGTTTCTGAAAATTAACATTTATCTAATGTTTTGGTTTTGCTTGATATTACTAAGAACTTATTGTCTATTAGTAAGTTAACCAAAGATATGGGTGTCTTGATTACAATTGATGATCAGAACTTTCTGATTCAGAACAAAGTAACCAGGGTCATCGTGGGCTGGGGGCACAGTGATGATGGGCTGTATGTTTTAGACCGGGGAGATGCTGCATTTGTTTCAGTTTTACAACAGAATAAGAGTCGAGCTTCATATGAGTTGTGGCATGCACGCCTAGATCATGTTCCTAATGCAGTTATTTCTAGTTTGCATAAGTCTGGTTTGCTTTCAGTTTCTTCTTTGTTGCCTAAACTGCATACCTGCACCCCCTGTGTTATGACAAAAGGTCAACGGTTGGCTTTTGTTGATAACCCTAAACGTGTTGAGCATGTTCTTGCTTTGATACATTGTGATTTGTGGGGTCCCTCCCCGGTTTTATCTGGTAATGGTTTTGCATGTTATGCACTATTTGTAGATGATTTATCGAGATTAACTTGGTTATTTCCTCTTCGTCACAAATAAGATTTTGTTGACACTTACTTACAGCTTGAGGCACTTGTTAAAAACCAATTTTCAGCAAAAATTAATTTTTTTTCAAAGTGATAGTGCCACTGGATTTTTGAGCACTAGACTTAGATCTTGTTTTGCGGTGAAATGCCTACATCATCAGGTTTCGTGTTTGTCTACTCCGGAGCAAAATGGGCGCACAGAACGCAAGCATTACCATGTGGTGGAAATAGACCTTACGATGTTGTTTCACTCACATCTATCGATTTCACGATGGGATAATGTGTTCACAACTGCTGTCTACGTTATCAACCGTCTGCCTACTCCAGTCCAATAGGGATCGATACCTTATGGTCTTCTTTTTCATCGGGATCCCATTTATGGTCACTTTCATCCATTTGGTTGGTGGTTTTTCCTTTTGTCCATCCATTTAATGATCATAAGTTGTCTCCCCATAGCATTCCATGCATTTTTATTGGCTACAAATCGCAGTATAAGGGGTTTTCGGTGCCTCGACCCTTCTACTAGATAGGTTAATGTTACTCGCCATGCTCGGTTTGACAAGAATTATTTTTCTCTTGCTCCGGCTTCAGGGGCTGGTTCTCCTTCTTCAGAGTTGGATGTCTCGGCCTTTATTGTTATTGTGTGTCAGCATCGCCAACTTCTCCGCCTGCCTCAGCCTCTCAGCCGCCTCAGTTTTGGTTTTTCGATGATGAGCTGAACCGGCCGGCTGCCCTGCGAGCAGAACCGGTCTTGCCGGCCAGTAGCCCTTCCCCGACGGTCAGCTGAATCGATCGTGCCCCATCGCTGGCTAGTCCTACATCCACATCGGCCTTTCCTCTATCGGCCACCTCAGCCACGCCTCAGGCTGGTTCTCCAGTTCCACCACTGCTGAGGTCATCTCGTATGGTCCCTAGGTCTTCCATTGGTGTTATTCAGCGATGCGATTATTCGGATATTCATGCTCATGGTCTTCTTGCGGCTCTTCTCGCTCAAAAAGAGCCGACTGATTATCGCTCTACAATTCAGGATCCTTCTTGGATTTCTGCCATGGATGAAGAGATGGCAGCTCTACGTACTCTGCATACTTGGGATCCAGTTCCACGCCCTTCTGACGTCAACATTGTTGGGTCTAAATGGGTTTATGGCCTGAAGTATAAACCAAATGATTCGGTTGATCGCCATAAGACATGCTTGGTAGCTCAGGGTTTCTCTCAGATTCTCGGGTCTGACTTTGACCACACTTTCATACTTGTGGTTAAAGCATCTACAGTTCGGACCGTTCTAGCTATTGCAACCGTGCAAGCCTGGCCTCTTCATCAGTTGGACGTCAAGAATGCTTTTCTCAACAATGTTCTTGATTCTCCGGTCTGTATGGCGCCACCTGTCGGCTACAAGGATCATGTTCATTCGAACTATGTTTATCGTCTGCATAAGGTCATTTATGGACTGAAGCAGGTGCATAGAGCATGATTTCAACATTTCAGTGCCTATCTTTCCCAGCTTGGTTTTCATTGCAGTTCTGCTGATACGTCATTATTTGTGCTATCTTGTGGATCTTCGCTGCTTTATCTGCTGATCTATGTTGACGACATCACCTTGACTGGGAATGAATCTACACTTATTCGATAGTTTATTGATCGCACCCATCAGGAGTTTGCTATCAAGGATCTTGGTGTGTTACACTACTTTCTTGCCCTGGAAGTCACACCAACTGCCTCAGGACTTCTTCTAGGTCAATAAAAGTATGCTCTGGATATTCTCTCTAGGGCTGGTATGTCATATGTAGTGCCAGTCTCTACTCCATTTTTGCCAAATTCTCAGCTTCATAGCAGTATAAGTCCTCGGTTCAAGAATGTGACGCTGTATCAATCTTTAGTTGGCGCTCTCCGTTATTTGACCATCACCCGTCAAGACTTAGCCTTTGCGGTTAATTCTATCAATCAATATCTTCAGGACCCTTAGGAGAATCACTTTTTGGCTGTCACTAGGATTCTTCACTATGTTCGGGGGACTTTGCATTTTGGCCTCAGTTTTCGTGCTGCTTTTTCACTTGAGGTACTGGGTTATTCTGATGCTAATTGGGCGAGATGTTTGGAAATTCGTCGTTCTACTTATGGATATGCTGTCTTCTTAGGCGGCAATTTGGTTTCTTAGAGTACGAAAAAGCAGCCAACATTGTCTAGGTCCAACACTAAGTTAGAGTATTAGACTCTGACTAATACTGCTTCTGAAGTTGTTTGGATGACTCATTTGTTTCGTGATCTTCATGTTCCTTTGTCTGGTGCGACTCTTCTGCTTTGTGACAACAACAATGCGATTTTCTTGGCTTAGAACCCGGTGGCTCACAAGCGGGCGAAGCACATCGACATTGATTACCATTTTGTTCGAGAATTGGTCTCATTTAGCCAGATATGTGTTACTCATGATCTCACTTCTCCCCAGATAGTAGACATTTTCACCAAGGGTCTCTATCGTCCATTGTTTGAGTTCTTCTGATCCAAGCTTTGGGTATCTGAGAATCTGACGCTTCGCTTGAGAGAAGGGGGGGTTGTTAGAATAAATCATATTACTGATTAGATTGTGATTAGTATGATTATAGTCATTTCCTTATTTTTACCTCTATTGTAATCCCTCTATATATTCAATTCATCAATACAAAATTACTTAATACAGAATTACTTACGGCAAATACATCCTTTCACCTTTGATCCTTCATACATATATAAGTTGAGAGAGCAGAGATGAGAATACCTCGGAGCTTATACGAAGAGGTAGGGTAGTAGATGATTTTCCTGTCTAAATCCCCTTGTTGGGGTGAGATGCTTTAGTTTGCCTCGTTGATAATGAAGTGCATATATAACCCTACATAATTTACGAAAGTGCACATATAACCCTGTGATAATTGAAATTGCAAATATAACCCTAGATAGCTAGTGTATGTGCAAATATAACCTTCCAGTAATTAAAGACCGGAATTTCATAAAAACACAATTTTGCCCCTCAAAAATTTTAAAAACTAAAAATAAACTAAAATTACTATTATACCCCTGACCAAACCAAACCCAACCCAAAGCTGCTGCTGCTTTTCTCTCGTCTTCATTCAACCAAACGGTGGCGGTCTCTTGTCTTGATTCAACCAAACGGTGGCGGCTTCTAGGTTGAGTACCATTCCTTTTCATTTCTTGCCATACCCACAACTCCTCAACCATTCCCATGTTTCCGAAACACCTAATCAGTGAATTAGCAGCATTCAAATTCATCAATAAACCCCTTCTCTTCAATTCTCCAAAAACAACCTTAACTTTATCAAAACAATTTGCAGATGACAAAATTTGGATAATCAAAACAAAGCAATCAATAGCGTGAGCAAAGCAAATCGGGTCTGAGCGCAGGCGAGAGGCGGGGCTAAGCGGAGAGATCTGAGCGGAGGCTGGGCTGATAGGTGGCAGAGGGCGGAGCCGGTGAGCGGCGGTGGCGGAAGGCTGATGGGTAGCGGAAGGCTTGGGTTTGGAGCTAGTCTTTTTCCTCGTATCTTTTTGCTGCAGCATCGTACTGGTTGCCTTGTTGGGTGGGTGCCTGAGGATCTTGCAGAACTGGCACAAATTGAGTATTGAACAAAATGGTGGGTGTTTTTTCCGAGAATTAGCAACTTGAGATTCATTATCTAAATTTGCGGAGCGGGCTTCCAAGTGAAATTAAATTACTTGTTCGTTTGGTCTTCCTGGCAATTCGAAGCTATGAGAGAGAAATTCCATCATGGATCGGTAATCTCTCAGATTTAGAAACTTTTATCCTACTGGGTTCGTGTGGTCGCTTTTCATTATCAGAAGGTTTCTGGAGTCAGTGGCGGAGGCAGTAACAAGGTAAAGGGTAATTTTATCTTTTAATTTTTTTATTATGTGAAAAGGGTATTTTGTACATTTTTTGTTGGTCAATGAATGGAAATAGCTGATTGATGCTGGAATTTAGCCTCTAAGGTTATATTTTTGTACTAAAAATTATTCAATAGTTATATCTGCACTTCTCAAATATATAGGGTTATATTTACATATTTCCCTTAGATTTATGAACATTGTTGGGAAGCCCACCTGAGCCAAGATTTGAAGCACAAATGACTGGGAGGTCGTCGCCGTACCTTCCAAAGTTAATACTTTTAGGCCCTTAATGCGTCCTATCCACAATAATGTAAATAGTGGCAAGACGGGGTCGTCCACAGGAAAAGGGATTTTTCTAAGTACTTAAACACATATACGAGAAAACATACTAAACACATATATACATAGATACATATGAACACATGTCACAGAACAGGGGGGTTTTGGTTGGATGGTTCCTAAATTAGCAAATTAAAATACAACAATTAGCAAATCAAGAGGATGATGCTAATCATGTAAACGCAAATAAAGATGTGATGAAAATACAATTACGGAGCCTTGGGCGCAATTGATTTCCACTTCCAAATCTCTTATCCATCATTGAACATGCAACTTATTTACTACTTTCACTACTTGTCGTGGAGACTAAACTCCTATCCTTCTTAGATAATAGTTTACAAGAGTGAGCTCGACATCTCTTGTCAAACCTCACCAATACCTCCCGTTGTCGAAACACGACTTAAGGTATCTCGTTGGTGGCATTTAGCACGAAGGATCAACAACCTCGGCAACACTTATGACCACTACACCGTGACTAAGCATTTAACCGATCTATGCATTTACACGGGATTGGTCAAGAACGTTCAACGCTCATAGACTTCTCCCGTTTGCTACAAATGATAAGCATGGCAAAGAGTTCGACATTGCATATCTATCTAGCAATCATCAATCCATCAACACAATCAAAAGCTCTAATTCATACTCATACATTCCTAACAAGAACAATGGGGAGTTTAACCCAACTCACCTAAACCCTAGCAAGCAATTCATACAAGTATTCCTACACTCAAGCTTTCAATAACATTAATGATATTAACAAACACATTCAATACCCGTAAATACATAATAGCAAGAGTAATAAACAAGCTACAAATTGTTCTTAAGACATGGGTTTGGAAGCTTTGGTCAATTGCTCCCAAGAGATTAGATTAGCTACTAGAGTTCATGCTAATCTAACTAAAACAACAAATTAAAACAACAAGATAAATCAAAGATGAAAAATGGAAGAAAAGGGTTTAGAACAGTACAGAATCGCAGCTGCAAAAATCTGGAATGAGAGGAAAAAGAATGGTATTTATAGTGGAAAGAAGATAAGGTAGGTCGCGACTCGCGACGTGTCCATCGCGACTCGCGACGGTAACCAGAATTTTTGCATTAATTCTTCTTCTTCTCCTTGTGGCATGTAGTCATCTCCATAGTCACTCCTCTCAACTTCCAAGTCTTCAACGGTTTCAAAAGTGATCTTTAATGGCCTCCGGTCTTCACGTCTTCGAAGCAAGTCTTCAAAATCTTCGAAAGTGTAGTCTTCAATGGCCTCCGGTCTTCATTACTTTGTCACACAAAAATCCACTTAAAAGAGGTAAAAGAGCGCAAAGTTGCTCTTACCCCTCCTAAGAGAATTTCATGGTAAAACACAAGTTGTTGGTAATGAAAGAGCACAAAATGGATCCTAAATAGTACTAAAATAAGCATATAAAGTGAACGCATCAATGACCATTCGATGCGATCAAAAGCCTTCCTCATATAAAACATGGCATTCATGTGTCCCGAATTTTCTACTCTCCTCCCCTTCATTTTGTGGTGTATCTCATGTGCTACAAGAACGTTGTTTGTAATGAGTCTTTCTAGAACAAAAGATGATTGAGATTCTGAAACATGTTTCACAATGGGGCATAGACAATTTGCCACAATTTTTTAGGCTAACCTCTATCTATGTGACATAAACTAATTGACCAAAACTGAGTGATTAAATGTGTGCTTGGGATTTTCGGAGTTAGTACAATGTGACTATAATTTGTCATGGGTTAAGATACCACTATTGAGAAAAATTAATACAAGTTTGAGATTTTGGAGGATTTTCTGTATATTTCGTGTTTATGTAGAGCTAGATTTATTCAACTAATTTAGGTAATTTCTAGCAAAGGAAAGGAGCTGATCACATCCTATTACATGAGTTGATTGTGTACAAGATAAGAACAAAAAAGATAATCGTAATACCCCCTTACCCCCACCCCCCTCAAGTTGGAGCTTGAGGATCGATAATTCCAAACTTGCCTGAAAGAAAGAAAATTTGGACCTTTCTAAGAGCCTTGGTGAACATATCAGCTTGTGGTTGAGTCGTTGGAACATATTTGGTGATGATGGTACCGACTAGAACATGATCACAAACGAGATGACAATCTATTTCAATGTGTTTTGTTTGCTCATGAAGTACGAGATTAGCAGCAATATGAAAATTTGATTGACTATCACAGCAAAGACGCATAGAGGACTTGTGATGAACTCCCAAAGAGCGCATGAGAGCCTTCAACCAAACTAACTCACAACATGTAGAAGTTTTGGAGCAACATTCAGCTTCGGCAGATGAGCAAGAAATTGCTATTTACTTCTTTGTCTTTTAAGAGATAGGGGATGGGAGGTCATCGTCGCACCTCTCAAAGTTACAATTTATGAGCCCTAAATGCTTACTAAATAAAATTAAGTAGATAATGGCAAATCGGGGTCGTCCACGAAGAAGGGGAATTTTCCTAAGGTTTCATGCATATAAGGGTGGATACAAGCATATATATATATATATATAAGCAAGTAGAGAGCAAGACAACTAGCAAGGTCAAGTAACTATACTATTCATGTAACAAACTAAGAAAAAGGGATAAAAACTACAAAAGACAGCCTTGGGGGCAATTGATTTCCACTTCCAAACCTCTTATAGATCATATAATCATTCACTCATTCTATCACATTCATTACCTATGGAGAATGCTATCACTTCCCTTTTGATAGATAGACATCCCGTTTCTTCTAAATAGTAACTCACAAAAACGTTCAACGACCATTTGCAAACCTCATTAATGATCACTTTAGACGATCCACGCCATAAAGGCATTTCATCAATTGCATTATACACGAAAGAACCCTAGATTTGATAATAACTACAAACATTCTACCAAATGCCTAGCCATTTAACTAAACAAAGCATTCATTGGGCTAAACCTAGAACAATAAACATTCAAGATTCAATTTTCTAATGTTACATTAGGATAAATATGATAACAAACCACATTAAAATACTTATCTAGCAAGATTAACATCACATTACATAAAACAAAGTTCTAATTCCATGTTCTTAGATTTTCATGTCAAAGAGCTAAGAAATTGTGCACATCTCTAACCTCCTAACATTAATCATACCAACACTTCATATTCTCAAATAACCCATAGCATAAATGAAGCAAACATTCACATTAAGAACATAATAAATGCTAAATAACATATACTTCAAGAAAGAGTGAAATAGAGGTTCTTACTTCATTGGTTTAGAAGTTTCAATCGATTGCTCCCAAGTATAAAACTAGCCTAGGTAATCAAAACCCATAACATAGAACAAAAAAATCTAAAAAGAAAGAAGAAGAAATTGAAGGAAAAGATGAAAAACTAGGGTTTTGGAGCCCCCAAGTCGGGCCAAGAGAGTTCAGGAATGAGTGGATGAGATGTGCTATTTATTGTACAAGAAAAAGGGGAGTAAAAAACAAGTCGTAGGGTAATTTTCGCAACCTGTGATGCCTTTCTCAAGACTCGCAACGCTATAGTGTCAAAAAACCAAATCCCATTAAATTTGTATTCGCGAGTCGCGCACAATCTCGCGGGTCGCGACAGAAATCAGTCTAGTTTTGTCTTACTTCCTCTGGGTGAACCATTGATCCATTTTGTGAGTTATTGTAGTTGTTTTTATAGTACTCGCAAAGAAGAATCCAATGATGCTATTCATGGACACCAACTCTTCTCGGATAATTATCAGAACTCTGCTTCAAAACTTAGATCATTCTTCCCCCTCTATTTTGCTTTCCTTCTTCACTTTATCTTCTACCACTTTGTAAGTGGCCTTCCTTCTTCTACCATTCTTGTGAATGACCTTCTTAAATATTTTACCATCCATGTGAATGGCCTTCTCCAAAATACTTCGAAGTGCTTATGAGAAATATATGAATTAAGCTTACAAAAAGAAATCTATATGCTCGTAAGGACCAAAAATCCATTAGACTAAAAATAGATTGCAAAATGAATGATTCAGTTATAAAACCAAAAAGGGTTATCTAAACTTCTTATGATGTAAACCACCTAAAACTAGCAAATCTTCCAACAAAAAGATAACAAAAGAGATGTTAAACGCTTCAAAAAAAAATACATGCATTTGACGTCTCATCAGGGGATCTACCCAATATGTCCAGGTATCCAGTGAGAGATCGACCAAAGATAGGACGTGACGCTCACTCGGAATCACAAAAAGCATTAAGTTGTAGAGAACTCGATGCATAAATTAAAATCCTTGTCCAGGATGACCTTTCAAGTAATGAAGAACATGAAGAGCATCTTTCAAATGATCTTCTATAAGTTGCTGCTAAAATGAGCCAAGGTTTAAACTAAATAACACAGTTCTGGATGAGTGATTGTAAGGTAAATCAAACGTCTTATCAAGTGACGATAACGCTTGAGACTAACAAAGGATGGACTCACCGATATAGCAAGTTGATAGTGCTGCTCCATAGGAAACTCACAAGGCTTGCCGATTAGTAATCTCACTTTCGGATAGGATATTGTGTACTACTTTGAGATTAGAAAAAGGCCAGATGAAATACGAGCTATCTCAATACCAAGAAATTACTTCAAAGCGCCAAGATCGTTTATAAGAAAGCATCGACTAAATAGAACTTATAATGATCAATAGAATCTGATGATCAAGTCATCCACATACACCCAAACGTGTAGTGTGGCACCATGTTTCTCACACGAGAAAGAGAGTAGCCAGCTTTAATTTGATAGAATCTAAAATCGTATATGGCCAATGAGAATTTAGCAAACTAGTTCTGAGGGTCTTGTTTGATGCTATATAAAGGTTTGAAAAAACTACAAACATAGCCTGGAGGGATATCGATTAGTCCTAGCAGGGGCAGCATGTAAACCTCTTCATCTATATCACCATGAAAAAAGAGCATTGTGAGCATACATTTGATGAAGTTCCCAACCACGCACTGCAGTGATCGATAGAATATCTCGAACGGAAACCATCTTGGCAACAAGAGCAAAGGATTCTGCATAATCCACACCTTCAATTTGAAAAATTCTGAGGACTACTAAGCAGCCTTTGTATTGCTCATTAGCACCGTTGGAGTGGTATTTAATACAAAATACCCATTTACAGCCGATGGGGGTATTCCTAAACGGCAACTCAGAAAGGGTCCATGTACAATTTCATTTAAGGGTGTATAAAGATATGTTGTCATGCCATTACACCAAACAGGATATGTATTGTCTCTTTGAGGGAAGGATGTTCAACACCTGCAATGACAATAGCAAGATAACAAACATATGGATATGGACATTTAGTGCATGAAACCTAGGCAACTAAGTGATACTTCATACCCGAGGAACATGATGATAACGAGGGTGATGAAGAAGCAACATGGGGGAGGATAATTGTTGTACCGTGTTGCAGACATAGTCTTTCAACCAAGCATCACAATGTTGTGAACAAGTGTCATGGCACACAAAGAAGGGTTCTGGCTACAAAGAAGATAAATATGAGATAGTTGGTGCACTCCCCCTGATTATTGGCACTTGAATGACAGTAGGAGGATCATCATTTATTCCTAGTAAAGGTGTAGGGATCACATCGGAGGAGAACTCGAAAAGTGATTCAGGGAAAGGAAAAATTATTCAAAGAAAACCACATCTCTACTCACAGAGACTTCCTTAGTCTTGGGATCATACAAGCGCCAACCACGCTTTCTGACACAATAACCCCTAAAAATGCATTTCCGACTTCTAGGAGAAAGTCTTGAATAATGTATCCTTCACATAACTGAGAAGCATGTGATCGAGCATAATACATTCAAAGATTTTGTTCATATCTTTCATCCTAGAATCTTAGTTAACTTAGTTGCCTTTGTGCAAGACTTTTATTGTAAGTCATTATTCAGAAAACATCAACATTTTATATATAAATTTCTTATTGGAAGTGATTGCAGGGGAAACAAATATTTTACCTTTAAAATTAGGTTCAGATTGTTCAGTTACTTACTCATCTCTTTTATAAGTGTAGATGTTTTAAGAATTAATACAAAGTAGTGTTGGTTCTCAAAGAATTTTTTTTCTAGAAATTGATAAATGCATTTTGTTTGTCGTGATTTTGAAAATTGTTAAAAAATTTATGATCGGACCCTAAATATTTTTTTAAAGTGGTGATATAACCCTAGAAATAAAAATTAAGTGCTGATATTTCCCTAGAAATTAAAATGATAAGTGCTGATATAACCTCAGAAATAAATTTAAAAAAGTGCTAATGTCGTCCTATAATACTTGTAAGGTTCAACAGGTGAGGAGGATAAAATCGTCCAAAGTTTTTTTTGGAAAACTAATGGTATTTTGGTCATTACCGGGATGGTCAACACAGGAGATGGCGACTTTGGGTATAATTGCACAATTCTTGAATAAGTTAGGATAGTTTGGTACTTTTGGATTTGACAGGGTTATTTTGGCACTTTCGTGCAAAACATAGGATTTGATTTGTACATTTCCCTTTAAATTTCATCTTTTAATGTAAACTCATGTGTTTACATGTTAAATATTTGACATTTTATACATTTTGACACTAGTTAGTGTTATTTTACTATCTTAATTTTTAGTTTTTAACTTATACTTTCAAATTTTAATTTCAACATGTCGTTTTAAAAATTAATATTGATGTTTCTTTTTTCTAAATATTAGATTTTAAAATGTATATATTGATCTTTCAATAGTGTGAAATGGTTTTTTAATTTCAACACTAGTGTTTGATTTTTTTCGATATCAGTGTCACATTTTAGAGCACATTTTTTTAATGTTTTGACTAAAGTGCATCCATGTCCCCCGGTTCCTTGTTTAGTGCATATATACTCCTCAGCTTTTCAAAAGTGCACATATAATCCTCAATTTTTTGAAAGTGCACATATACCCCTCAGTTTTTCAATGCTGAACTCCGGATAAAGGGGTATATGTACACTTTCGAAAAACATGGGAGGAGAGGTATATGTGCACTTTCGAAATACATGGGGGGGGGGGGGGGGGGGGGGGGTTAATGTGCACTTTTAAAAAACTGGTGGGTTTATGTGCACTTTGCTCTAATGTTTTTGTTTGATGCTTAATTATTTTAGTTTGATGTCAAAATTTTATATTTGATGTTTTTCTTATTATTATTTGATGTTTATTTTAGTATGTTAAAGTATTTTTTATTTGATGTGTAGTTTTTGGTATTATGTTTAACCAATTGAAATTGATGTGTATTTTAGTGATTTTTTAAATATTTTACCATTTAAATTTAGTGTATTTCAAGTATTTTATATATTTTTTTAACTATTTCAATTTGATATGTATTTTTAGTGTTTTTATTTGATGTTTAATTATTTCAATTTGATATGTATTTTAGTGTTTTTATTTAGATATGGTCTCATGTGAGGCAGCCTAAACTTTAGGCAAGAAAGGACCTTTGTGCAATTTTTCACCATTCTTTTGCCCAGAGACCTTTCCCCAATTTTTGCCCATTCTTTTTCCCTTATGTTGCAATCTGCAACTAGAAAATTTAAATAAATCAAATAAATATTTAAAATATTGTAAAATATCAATATGATCTTCAAACTAAAAATCATAAACATCAATTACAACTAACAAAACATCAACTGAAAATCATAAAACATCAGCCACAACTAATAAAACATTAACATGATCATCAAACTAAAAATAATAAACATCAACTGAAAATCATAAAACATCAATGACCCGCACCCTACAGGGTCATTCTTTATACCAAGTTACCTACGTGATGCGTTTCAAAGATAATATTGGCAAATGTTTCTCCCGTACTCACGGCTAACTACTATAAGATAGCTTGTGCAAAATTCGGGGTCGTCCACAGAGACAATAGAATTTAAGAGTTATCTCGACACAATTCACAATCGGGTGTCACTCTGATTGTGTGTCATGAATAGCTAGTACCAAAAATAATTGGGTGGTTGTGACTAACAAACTACAATCATGCATCTAGCGAGAATTAAACTATGATTAACTAGTCTTGGGGGTATTTGCATAACATGACCGATTAAATTACTTTGATCCTGGATTCTATTACGTTAAGATATATAAACCTATTCTTATGCCTATGTCACATAGTATGGAGATGGTCGGGAATTCCTAATGTTTGTCACTCAAAGGTTCGGCTCCCTTAAAACCATCTCGCCACCTCCGTAATTAGGGATGCCCCCCAATCCTTCTGACTCCGCATTTCTTCCTCGTCATCTCACTCTCGGTGCTAACGTGCCCTGTATAAAGGATCTAACTCTTTCTTAGGTAGCAACTGTAAGATGCAAGAGTAAGGACAATACGTCTTGGTCACTCCACTATGGACACCAACCCTAGGCCTAGAGAGGCAAATGAATTGACATCTCGTGATGAATCTAGGTTTGATATAACCCTAGTTGCTACAAACTACAATGCTTATCTATCGGGGTAAGCCAAGATTTTCCCCTCATTAGGAGTTTTAATACAGCAACCCCCGGTCAACCGCTCCTAACATGCAACCACTCACACAGCTAGCCAATTAGAACTAACATTTTTCGAATTGGTACTAAGCAAGGTAGCATGAATGCACTCATCTTCCCGGTATCTCGAGCCTGTGAGATTGCTAATCTAACACTCCCAAGATAGCAGTTTTAGCTTAGCAAGATATTATTCTATACATAGAATTATAGATGCATCATAAAGCATGTCATAGCATAAATCATACATGAATGGAAAATACAAATCATACACAAATATTCATAGGACATAGGAAATAGGATAATATAGAAGTTCACAAAATTATAATTCATGTCATGAATACAAATACTACCCCAAGATTATAACTTCTCTAGAGACATTAAGCCCAAACCAATAATTGAATTTAATGTCATGAGGCTAGAACTAGAGAAATAAATGAAGAGAGGAGAGAGCCTCTACTCTTCCTACCTACTAGAATAGAAACTATAATAATGACCAAACTTTAACCCTAGAAGACTAAGGATATTATATATAGGATTAGGCCTTAAAAGGCCCAAAATGGAGTAAACCCTAGCAGCCACGATGGTAGGACTCGTACCGTAATGCACATGTCATCCAGCACTGCCCGCGCAATAACATAAGGGACATGGTCTAGAGGGCGTTCCTCGCTCTTTCTGATGGTACATGCCATGCCAAGTTGCACGAACTATCATCTGGAGTTGTTCCTTCGCTACCGAGTGCCCGGGAAATGCTTTATTACAAGACCCATTGTCTGGGGTCATTATGAGGTACTTCTGATGGCACGGGTCATGCCAAGTTGCACGACCCGCCGGTTGGCCTTGTGTTTTCTTCCATCTCCGAAGCACGGGTTGTGCTAGTTTTCCTGCCACGTATCCTTGGCTTCGTTCTTCTTGCACGCCTATGGCACGGGTCGTGCAAAGCTAAATGGCCCATGTCATTCTTTGACTTTTCCAGGGTTTGGTCTTTCCTTTGCTGCAATCCATCTACTACAACGTTTAGACTCGTGGCCTTCAATATTCTATCATACTAGTGAATGACCTTCTCTAAGCTATCTGATGTGTTTATGAGAAATCTACAAGTGAACCTCGCAAAAAGGATATAGATGCTCGTAAGGACCAAAAATCCATTAGACCTAAAATAGGTTACAAAATGAAGAATTTAGATAAAAGATCTGTAAACGATTATCTAAACACCTTATGATGTAAACCTACCAAAATCTAGCAATCTACCAACCAAAAGAAAATAAAAGAGATGTTAAATGCTTCAGAAATTACATGTATTTGACGTCTTATCCAATCCCCCACACTCAAACATTTACTCGTTCTCGAGTAAACAAGAACACAAGCAAAGATCTAAGTGTACAATAGCATGCAAAAGTTTTTCCAAAAGACCCAACATTTTATTCCTAGAATACCCTTGACCTCAAGATATAAGAATCTCTCACACTCTCACATCCCAAAACGTAAGATAATCTAAACAACCAACATACCATTCAAAGGTGGGGTTCAACATATATATGTGTGTGTGTGTGTTTGTGAAACTAGCTGATTGGGTTGATATTACCATATGTTTTAGGTTGTATTTGAGCTGATATGTTGACCAAATTTGTGGAAACTCATATTTTGATGATATTTTATTGCGGTTTAGAATTTTAAACTGAAATTGATGAGCTGCTGCAATTATCAGTTGGAATGACCCTACCAACCAGTTTTCGGACACATGGAGACATCAATATACATGGACGTTGAACCATACATGTGAGGCATGGATGGAGAAGAAAAAATAAGAAAATGTTTGTGAAAGAAAGCTTGACATTATGATGGAATATTTTGGTGGATTAATTTTGCCAAGTCCAAATTAGAAATAGAAATGGATTGCTTGAAGATTCCTAAATTTTAGGAGAAGATATTTTCTAATCTTCTTGAATTTTAAATAGACAAGTAAAGACATATTTTATTCCTTATCTATATTTTGGTTGTAGTATTTTATCCAGACTCTAGTTTTTTGCAGACACAGTCATACGCATGCATATTCATGCACAAACAGCCATTCACGCATAAGACATTATTCATGCTTTGGAGTTTTTCAGTATTCTATTTATAAAATTTTCATCATTTTTTTGTATGCTTTTGATTGTTAATTCAAGTTTTTCTAGCTAAATTCCTCTTTTCCGGTAAAGATCAAGGAAGTACTAGCGTCGATTATCATGAGGTCTAATTAGTTTTTATACTATGATTGCATGCTTGCATCTGTTGTTCTTGATTATAATGTTTATGATTGCTTTCATGTTATTGAGTAGTGGCCAATATTTTACATCATGTTAGTTAATCTAATACCAAATGAACCAATTATCCGTAATTTTGATTTAAGTTTGATCGGTGGTAGGGAACAATCGTCTAAATCTAACATTCCGGCATCCGAGTTTGTTGGTTATGAATTGAATCTTTCTCATTTTTAATGCTACTAGCATATTAAATCTATAGAGCATCTCTTAGGTCATATGTTAGTTAGAGAAATAGTTGGTGAGACATCCTCCTGATTATTGACAAGGTAAGGAAAGATTGGCTGCATGCAACTATAACGAATTTATGTGTATACATTTAGAGTCATCTTTGCATCAAGGATCAAGATATAAAGCCAGTACGGAATAGATCAAAACCAAAATTTTCCAATCATAGTTGAATCTTTTATAAATCTTTAACAATTTTCCATTATTTGTTCTCAATATTTTTTTATATTATTCATCACCATCAAACCATTGTTTTAGTTACAAAATTGCAGGTTAAGAATTAAGAAAAATCTCACCAATCTCTTGGGAAATGAACTTTCTCATTGTTGTACTAGTCAGGATGATCATCTCGATCACTGTATCGTGAATTTGGAATTTGGTTTAGAGCTAGAATTATTTTTGGTTTAAAACGACACATCAAGTTTTGGCACCGCTGCCGAGAATTGGTTTTAAGAAATTTTTTTCTTAAAATTTTATTTTCTTCTTTTTCCTTCTGGTATATGCCTCGTTCTTCTCGTACAGGAGAATTGATCTTTACTCCAGAGATTGAGAAACTTGCACGAATTTTAACGAAGCAAAGAAAAGCCTTGAAGTAATCTTCCTCATCTGAGTCAGCTGCTAGCAAAAACTAACTCAACATGGCCGATGAACAGAAATGGGAGAAAGAACCAGCACCTCGGCGGATAAGAGACATGGGGTGTTACCGACATAATCGCCCATTGTGAATTTTCCTTCCTGACATCAACCAAAACTCAGAATTCAAGCTAGGTTTTATAAAAAACCATGGATGAGGTGAAGGAGATCATTTTTTATATGGTCACCCAAGAGTATGATGAAGATGATGATAGATCCAGACCGGTGAAGGTGGCCAAAACTTCACAAATGGATGAGAAGTTAGATTCTCTCATATCATTGGTATGGGAGCTAGCTATGAAGAATTCACGAGGAGCTAAGTGTGAAATTTGCTCACAAATGGGACACTGATGCTTGCCCTACTCTTCAAGATCCTCAAACTGAACAAGCTTGCTTTGGATTTGAAGATGTCCCACCGAGATCAAGAAAGTACGATCCGTATTCTGATACATATAACCCAGGATGGAGGAACCACCCAAACTTCAAATGGAACCAGAAAGCCCCAGGAATGTATGCTCCAAGACAGCCGCAGACCGGTTGAGATGATCATCCCGCCCAGGATGATAAGAAAATCTCCATGAATGATGTTCTTAAGAGTATTGCTCAAGGCAATGAAATCGTGCAAAATTTATCTAAAAACACAAACTCTTTTCAACAAGAGATGAGGGCTTCTATAGGAAACATTAAGCAACACATAACACAAATGACAGCGGAGATAAATAAGTTGAAGTTAATCAATAGAAAACTTCCTTCCCAAACAGACCAAATCTAAGAGAGAATGCAAGTGCAGTGACCCTAAGAACTAGGAAGGAGTTAATTGATTCTGCACCTAAGGAAGAAAACAAGAAGAATGAACAAGAAGAAGCTAGGGAGACGGAAAAGGATTCCCCAAAGGTAAACACTCAACCTAAATCATCTATTTCTAACTCAAAAATTTCTCCACCATTGCCATCTAGGGTAGCTAGAAACAAGAAGGAAGATGATGAGAAGGAGATTTTAGATGTCTTCAAAAAGTTAGAAATAAATTTTTCCTTGATAGAAGGCATAAAACAGGTCTCAGGTACGCAAAACTTCTTAAAGAGCTTTGCTCTAAAATATGAGATATGGGAAAGATGCTAAAATTAGGTTAAGTGAAAATGTTTATGTTTTCATTCAACGTAAGTTACCACAAAAATGTAAAGATCTCGGGATGTTCTCTATCTCTTGCATAATTGGCATGATGAATGTTGAAAATGCCATGTTAGATCTTGGTGCATCAATTAATGTTATGCCCCTCTATGTGTATAATGACATGCAATTAGGACCATTGAAAGAAACTCGTGTTATAATCCAATTGGCGGATAGGTCAAATGCATATCTTGAGGGTGTAATTGAGGATGTACTTGTGAAAGTGAATGAATTGATTTTTTTTTCCTGTGGATTTCTATACCGTTAACATGGATGACTCATTTTCTGCTAACAAATCCCCGATTCTTCTAGGAAGACCATTCTTGAAAACGGAGAAAGCTAAGATTGATGTTGATAAGGGATTACTTAGCCTTGAGTTTGATGGAGATATAGTCACATTTAATATTTTCGATGCCATGAAACATGTAGATGATCCTGAATCTATGTTTACTCTTGATGTGATTGACCAATTGGTTGATGATTTTGTAGAAAAATATTGTAGAGATGACAAGCTTAAACATGTACTCTTCAATGGATGGGAGGACAATGACGCAATGTATGAGATTGACAAAACAATTCGTGAGATTATAATGAACTATATCCAGCCAAAGAGTACAGTTCCCAGAAAATATCAGTCGGGATTATCATCCCGACCGATCCGAGCCCAGAGAAAAAGAATTTTGTCACTCAGAAGTATCTGGTTCTTAACCCCAATTTGATTCTAGAAGATCATATTGGTAATTCTAAGTCGACATCGGTCGGGATGATTATCCGGACTACTCCTGAATGCACTCTTCCTTCGATTGAGAAAGCACCTTAGTTGGAATTGACAACATTACTTGGGCATCTCAAATATGCATTCCTTGTAGAGAATGAAACATTATCGGTCATAATCAGCAAGAACATGAGCCTGGAGCAAGAGGATCAATTGGTAAGACTCGTGAAGATACTCAAATCTGTAATAGGCTGGACCTAAGCCAATATCAAAGGTATAAGTCCTTCTATATGTATCCATCGTATTTTACTTGAGCATGATAGCAAGCCTTCTAGGAATCCTCAGAGAAAGTTGAATCATGTCATGAAAGAAGTTGTGCATAAAGAAATCCTTAAATTTCTAGAATTAATGATTATTTATCCTATATCTGACAATGTGTGGGTAAGTCCAGTGCATGTGGTACCCAAGAAGTTTGAGTTTCAATTGGTCAAAAACAAAAATAATGAGATGATACTTCTGAGACTTCAAACTGGTTGGTGTATGTGCATATTTTATACAAAATTGAATAGTGCCACTAGGAAGGACCATTTTCCCTTACCTGTCATTGATGAGATGCTTGAAAGATTGGCTGGAAAATTATATTTCTATTTTCTTGATGGCTTTTCTGGATATTTTCAAATTTATGTGGCTCAAGAAGACCAGGAAAAGACAACTTTTACATGTCTATTTGGAACTTTTGTTTATCGGCGTATGCCATTTGGTCTTTGTAATGCTCCAAGAACATTTCAAAGGTGTATGATGAGTTTTTTTTTCTAACATGCTTGAAAGTTGTATTGAGATTTTAATGGATGATTTTACTGTGCATGGTCATTCTTATGAAAAATGTCTAAGTAATCTAGATAGGGTTTCACAACGATGCATTCAAATTAACCTTGTTTTTAACTATGAAAAATGTCCCTTTATGATTAGGGAAGCCATCGTACTTTGACATGTGATCCCCGAGAGGGGGATAGAGGTTGATAAAGGCAAGCTAGATTCCATTTTTAAGATACTTTATCCTACTAATGTGAAAGAGATTCGTGCTTTTTTAGGCCATGCAAGTTTCTATAGGCATTTCATCAAAGATTTTTCAAAAGTCTCACAACCCCTAACAAGGTTGTTGCAGCAAGAAATGTCATTCAATTTTCATGGAAAATGCTAGAAATCTTTTAACCTTTTGAAGAAGAAGTTGACTTCAACCCCCATAATTCAACCACCAAAATAGGGAGAACCATTTGATATCATGTGTGATGCAAGCAATTTTTCCATTGGAGTTGTGCTTGGGCAAAAGAATGAGAAAGAGAGTCATGTCATTTATTATGCATCGAAGACTCTAAATCCTACCCAATGCAACTACACAACAACAGAAAAAGAGCTTTTGGCAGTTGTTTTTGCTTGTGAAAAGTTTCGATCTTATTTATTTGGTTCTAAAGTTGTTGTGTATTCTGATCATGCAGCTCTTAAGTACTTGCTCTCAAATAAAGAATCCAAACCCATGCTCATAAGATGGATCCTCCTGCTCCAAGAATTTGATTTAGAAATTAAGGATAAGAAAGGAGCCAAGTACAAAGTAGCGGATCATTGAGCAGACTACAGTCGGATCGATCGGGATGCCCATCCAAAACGATTTTCCTGACGAAAATTTTTTGGCATTCATAGAAAAACTCCCTGGTATGCAGATTTGGTTAATTTTTTTACTGCTGGAATTTTTCCTAAAGGTATGGAGACAGCTCGAAAAGATAAATTGAGGAGCCAAACTAAGTATTTCTTATGGGATGATCCATACTTACGGAAACCTGGGCTGATCAAGTTATCAGATTGTATCCCCGAAGATGAAACTCATTCTATCTTAGAGTATTGCCATGCTCACACGTGTGGTGGCCACTTCAGACCTAAATGAATAGCAATAAAGGTTCTTGATTCTGGTTTCTATTGGTAACCATATTTAGGGATGCTTTTCAGTTCTGCAAAAGTTGTGATCGATGCCAACGCATAGGTAATATCTCTTCCTGTAATGAAATGCCTCAAATGCCTATATTGGTATGTGAAATCTTTGAGGTTTGGGGTATTGACTTTATGGGACCATTCCCAAGTTCTTTTGGAAGCTTATATATTTTACTAGTTGTCGACTATATTTCGAAATGGGTAGAAGTAAAATCTACCCGGACTAACGATTCTAAAGTGGTTGTAGGTTTTCTTAAATCTAACATCTTCAATAGGTTTGGTGTGGCAAGAGCAATTATCTGTGATCGGGGATCTCATTTTATCAATAAAACTCTGGAATCTCTTCTCAAGAAATAAGGGTTTTATCATCGAGTGGCCACCGCCTACCACCCACAGTCGAACGGCCAAGCAAAGGCTTCAAACTGTGAGATAAAGAACATATTGAAGAAGACTATGAATCCTAGTCGCAAAGATTGGAGTGCATGCTTGGAAGATGCTTTATGGGCATATCCCACAGCACAGAAGTCACCAATAGGAATGTCCCCGTACAGACTGATAATTGGTAAGCAATGTCATTAACCAGTGGAGCTAGTCCACAAGGCGTATTGGGTTATTAAGTAATTTAGCATGGATCAGGATGTTGGGGGGAAAGAGAGAAAATATCAACTTCAGGAGTTGGAGGAATTGAGGTTAGAAGCTTATGATAGTGTTTCTTTCTATAAGGAGAGTAGAAAGTTTCTTCATGTGAAGCATATAAGAAGGAAGCATTTTGAAGTTGGCCAAAAAGTATTACTATTCAATGCTCGATTGAAGTTGATGCTTGGAAAATTGAAGTCCCGATGGACGGGACCATACGAGGTTGTAAAATTTAGCCCACATGGAATGATTGAAATTCGGAGCATGGACACTCAAAAGATTTTCAAATTTCAGTGAATGGCACTTTCATTGCCTTCATATGGCTGATCTGAACAAGCCAACCGAGTCTAGCCTAAGACGTTAAATAAGGGTGCTACTTGGGAGGCAACCCAATATTTTTATTTTTATTCTCATTTTTTTCATTTATTTTCTTTTTTTTTAAATCAAAAAATTATATTTATTCATCCTATTCATTTTTATTTTTTTATGGTTTTACTTCCAAGAAGATTTTCAAAAGATGAAGGAGGGTTTCCAAAGAAAACCAAATATTATTTGAATTAGCTCAAGGATTGACCCAGCAACTATCAGTTAGGACTGGTCAGGATGCTCATTCTGACCAAAATTCTAATATTGACCCCAAGACTAATTAGCATCCGAGTGAACATTTTCTTTTCTTTGTTTATTCTCTTTAGTTTCACTTGTAGATTATTTGCATGAAATCATATTTTCTTATTCATTTGCATATGCTATCTCTTTCTTACACAATGAGGATATTGTGTTTTATTAAAAATAATAATTTAAAAAAAACACAAAAAGATTTTTGTTTCTTTCTTTCATTATTTGAGTAAAAAAGGCAGCATTTAATTGAAAATTTGAAAGGTTGGAACTGAAATTTGGTTTGTGGTAAGATGGATGATTGTTTTCCTTTTGTGAAAAAAATCATGGATTCCTTATATGTGTTATTGGATGATGAATATGCCATAAGTCATTTTGATTTGAACAAAGATATATTGTTTCAGGCTTAAAGAGCAAAACCCAAAAAACAATATAGGCATATATGATTTTTTTTATCATAGGTAGCTCTTAATCTCTTTGTTGAGTGATTATATCTTAATACTTATTGCTTGGTTTGTGCCATGATTTTGAGACTATTTTTTAAACTTGAGTATGAAAATGATATAGGCATTTAGGAATGAGCCCTACTTAGCTTCTACTATATATTTCGGTCCTTACATTGATCCCCTAGTTTGTCCCGTTGAAGCTAGAAAACTCTTTCTTTGGTAATATCAGACACTAAATATTTATCCAAGGGCCTTAGCCTTTTCTTAACCCTCTGAGAATGTGTAAGTAATTTATTATTGCTTGGGATATGGATTGGAATTGCATGATGGGGTAGAGAAGGTTGAGCTATTGTGTTAATACATGTTGAAAGAATAGAGTGTTTGGGTTTTACATTGATATGGACAGTGCATACATAGTCTTAGCATGCTATTTTTTTTGTATGCCATAAAATGTTGTAAATACTAGAAGTGGGCAAAATATTCGAAAATCAAAAATTGAATTATCTGAATTCAAATAACCCGAACCGAATTTAATATACGGTTTTCAGAAATCCAAATTGAATTAATCGAATTTTGAATATGGTTTTTGGTTCGATTTTGGATATTAAAACTCAAACCAAAACCCGAACCGAATACCAAATTGTAATTAATAAAATAAATTACATATATAATAATTAATTAATTTTAAAACAACAAAATTAAATTTATAAATAAATTTAAGTTGGAGGGCCAATCTTTAAATTTAAAAATTTATCCTCAAACTCTAGGAGTGCTTGAAGGTGAATGACTGAACTTGAATGTGGAGTGCTTAAAGGCTTGAAGAATGTGAAACCTTTGAAGATGAATATTAAAATGAATTATTTTTCTTTAATCTTAAATTTAATGATAAAATTGTTATGGTTGAATTTGTATTCCACTTGTTGGATTTTTATTTTGAAAACTTGATTTTGATGATGTAGAAATTAGATTATATATTTTTATATGTTCTTTGTCAAGGAACTCAACGGCACTACGTGCGATTTACACACACTGATAGTGCGACTACCGAATCCATCTCTGATCTCCTTCAATCCATCTCTGATCTCTTTCAATCCACCACAATCGATCTATTGATCTATTCCTCTCGCTCCCATGGCGGCTCCTCCACCTGGAGGAAGCCCGCAATCAGCTTATGCCGATTGTCTCAAAACAAAGAGCAACCCAGCAAGCAAAGTGAACCCTAAACTCAAGAAACTTAACCTCAAACCTCAATTGTCATTCAAAGGGGAACCATGTTGCTTCTTCACGGAGGAGGAAATCGACCTAATCGCAGAGCCATTCAATGAAGCCCTAATCGGAAAATTCACCAGAGGCCGGCCAACCTTGGCATTTCTCCGGCACCATTTTCAGACAATTGGCTTCAAAGGGGATTACAAAATTACAGCTCTAGATGCGCGGCATGTGAGAATTACCTTCGACCTCGAGGAGGATCTGCATCGATGCTGGAGCAGGTACACTTGGAATCTTGGGGGAGCTGTCATGAGAGTTCTTAAATGGACGAAGGATTTTGATATTGATGAGGAGCCCCCATTTGCGCCAATCTGGATAAACGTCGAGCTGCCTCTGACTCATTTTTTCCATCCGGATGCTGTCGAAGGAATTGGTCAGTCTCTAGGTAAATTCCTATATGCTGATATCCCAACTGAGACTTTATCACGACCTTCCATTGTTAGAATGAGCGTAGAATTTGATCTAAGAAACCCCCTCCCAAGCAAGGTTAGGCTAGGGACCCTGAGAAAACACAAGTACTACAATATAGTATATGAGGACCCTCCACAGTACTGTAAGGAGTGTAAGAAACTGGGACACAATGTATCAACCTGCAGAATAAGATTAGGAAACTCAGCAGAACAAGCCGATCAGCAGGTTGGTAATGACACCAAGAAGATCACTGCAAAAGGTCAACTACCAAAAGGACAAGGTCCTATCCCCGCAACTTATAAGAAACCTCAAACTGTTCCTGAAGCTGGGAAGAAGCATATAGAGGTCTGGAAAAAGAAAGTGGGTGCTGGTCTACACATAACCCCTGAGGAGGAAGAAGAAGAATTCCTGGATGCAATAAACACGGATGAACTTCCCTCAGACAAAGGAAAAGGCCTGATGAGTAATGACTCCCCACCACCTGCTAACTCGGGGCCATCCAAACAAAAAAGACCCTGTGATGATCCCTCATCACCCAAGAGAACAGGTAATCTGGATAAACAAATTTTTCAATCTACTAACCGTTTTCAGCTGTTGGATGAGCTACAGGAGCAAGAACAAAACGCAGAGGACCTAGCTGAGGACTTGGAAATGGACTTCATGGAGGCCACTGAGGTGCTTCCTTCTATCCAGGTTCTCCCTTTCTCTACCACACACAAAACTAATATACTTACTGCCACATCACCACATGCTATGACTGTGATCGATTCTGGGAATGAGATTGTGAATCTGCTTGATGAGGTGCATGTAGACAAAGATATGCCTGACATAGAAAAGGAGTCTGTGTTGGAAAAAGTGCTAAATGCTCCTTCTAATGAAATATCTGATGATAATAGGATTGAAAAATTAAGTGAGGACCATAATGCTAACATCTCACAGGAGGTAAACAAACGAAATAAAGATCATATGGAACCTCTGCACCTAGGGGATAACTCAAAACTATTCCACTCTAGCACCATTAGCTCCCACTCAGCACCTCAGGTAACCGATGCCCCCAACTTGCTAGGTGCAGACCAACAATCTCAGTCTGGAAGGGTTGAGAGGAGGAAATCTACTTTCTTCACTCAACCAAACAGAATCAGCTCAAGGCTAGCAGCAAAACAGAATGTTATCCATGAATTGTAAAATCTTAGCATGGAATGTAAATGGTTTATCCACCTCTGTGGAAAGAATCAAAGAATTAGGTCTGGTCCATAAGCCTGATATTTTAGCCATTATTGAACCTAAGCAAAAACAAAATTCTCTTGAAGATTTCACAAAGACTTTACACTTTCATTCTGGTCTAGCTTCGGAATCAGGAAAGATATGGATAATGTGGAACAATAATATACAAATACATCTCATCCATAATGACCCTACTTTCACAATAATAAAAATTGACAATCAGGTGATAGGGAAAGACTGGTATTTAATTGTAGTTTATGCTGTACACTCAAGACTAGAAAGACAGGAAATGTTTGGTAGAATTTTAAATTTACCCTCAAGGCCATATTTCCTCATTGGTGATTTTAATGTTATCAGAACACTCTCTGAGTACAAAGGGACCTCTAATCCTGGAATAGATAGCATAATGGATTTTGATATATTTATTAATGCCATGGAACTGGAAGAACCCCACACAGTAGGAAACATCTACACTTGGGCAGGGTATAGGCTGAAAGGGAAAGAAATCAAAGTAAAAGAAAGAGTAGCTAAGAAACTAGACAGGGGCTTAGCTAATCAAAAACTTAGACTCATCTTCCCAAGCATATCTATACAGGTACTGAATAGAACCACATCAGATCATTGTCCACTTCTAACAAGTTTACATAATCTGAATAAAACCTACCCAAAGCCTTTTAGGTTTCAAAATATGTGGTATCTGAGAGAGGGTTTCCAGCAGGTCCTGAGGAACAATTGGGAGCAGCCTATAGAGAGTTATGGAATGTTAAGATTTAGTAACAAACTGAAAAGGCTAAAAATTTTTCTTAAACAGTGGAATAAGGATGTCTTCAAAGATGTTTTTCAGAACATTAAAGAAGCTGAGAAGGAGGTAGATAGATTGGAGGCTGAAAATGATGAAAATGATAATGCTTTAACCCTAGGAGCCCTAAACACTACAAGAACAAACCTCCTAATCAAAATTAAGGAAAGAGATACATTCTGGAAACAAAAGAGTAGGGTGAGATGGATGAAAGAAGGGGACTGTAATAGCCAATTCTTCCATAATTCTGTTAAGCAGAAACACTCCAGACTATCCATACAAAAAATTAAGGATGATAACAACCACTGGTTAACTGACCAGGATGATATTGGGAGTGCAGGGGTAAGGTTTTTTTCTAATCTTCTACAGGAAGAGAATACTGACATCAGTGGTGCAAACCTTGCCTTTTTTCTCCAAGACATTCCACCTCTGATCTCCCCCCAGACAAACACAGAGCTTCTGAAACCTGTAACTTCTGATGAAGTTAAAACTGCAGTGTTTAGTCTTAGTGAAAACAGTGCCAGTGGTCCTGATGGATTTCACGGACTGTTCTATAGAAACAGTTGGGACACTATTGGCAAAGATCTTACTGAGGCAGTAAGAGACTTTCAAGCAGGAACACCAATCCCCAGGGCTATGGCATCCACCCATATTGCCCTCATTCCTAAAAATCAGCATCCCTCAACTTTTAATGAGTTTAGACCTATAAGTCTCTCAAACTTTAGCAATAAAGTTTGTTCAAAGATTTTGATGGAGAGGATAAAACAGTTGATGCCCACACTTATATCACCTGAACAATCAGCTTTTCTTCAAGGGAGGGAAATTGCTGATAATGTGATCCTGATGCAAGAATCCACTAGATTCTTGCAGAAAGACAATGAATGTCTTAACCTAATCCTGAAACTGGACATGACAAAAGCTTTTGACAGGGTTTCTTGGACAGCTCTGAATTCTTTACTGCTCAAATTAGGATTTCATGGATCCCTGGTCAAAATCTTAATGTCTAACATAGCATCTGCATGGTTTTCAGTTTTAATAAATGGAGTAGCATATGGTTTTTTCAAGCCATCAAGAGGTCTCAAACAGGGTGACCCCTTGTCTCCATTTCTGTTTAATATCCTCACTGAGCTTATGTCTAGGAAGCTCCACACATTATTTGAATCTAGGGCATTAGCTAGGTTTCATCTTCCACAGCACACTACCCCACTAACTCATCTGATTTATGCTGATGACACTTGCATTTTTTTAAAAGCAACTGATAAATCCCTCAGAAACTTTGCTGCTTTTATCACCTCATTTGAAAAGGCAACAGGTCAGAAAGTAAATATGCAGAAATCTTGCTTTTACACTGGAAATAAATGCAGCAGAGCACAAAAAAGAAAAATCATTAACATTTTGAGCATGCAGGAGGGCAGTTTCCCCTTTAGGTATTTAGGGTGTCCTATATACAAGGGTAGAAAACTAAATGCACATTTTCATAGTATTCTGGAAGCAATTAGTGCAAAAATTCACACCTGGAACTCCAAATGGATCTCCAGAGGAGGCAGGATCATACTCATTAAGTATGTTCTCTCCTCTATTCCTCAACATGTGTTTGCAGTGCTACAGCCAACTAGTTTTATCCTAAGAAGAATTGAAATGTTGTGTTCTGATTTTCTATGGGGGGAAACTGAAGGCAAAAAGCACAAACACTGGAGATCTTGGGAAAGAATGTCTTTCCCTGAAGATGAAAATGGGATAGGCTTAAAAAACTTAGATTCAATAATTGATGCTTACTCCCTTAAACTCTGGTGGAAAATGCAGCAGGGAATAGCCCCCTGGACAAAATTTATTTGGTCTCTCCCAAAACATAGGAGGACTTCAGATGTATGGAAAAGAGTCCAATCAGTTTCAGAATTTGCAGAAAACCACACAAGAATTATTGTGGGAAAGGGAAATTGTAGTTTTTGGTGTTCAAACTGGACAGGCCATGGACTATTGATAGATAAGATAGGTGGAAATGCCCCACTGAATCCAGAACTAACTGTTAGAGAATTTCTCAAAAATAGGGCTCCATTATTATCTTTTCTGGCACCACATATTTCTGCTGACTTCTTACAGGATTTGCAAAGGGAATTCACTCTCACTGAGGACAGTGATATCATGGTTTGGACTTCTAGTCCACAAGGTAAGTTCTCGATTAAATGTGCTTACAAAAGTTTGAGACACAAACATAGAGAATCAGCATCATTGAAGAAGGTACAATCTCTAAACCTACCTGTGAAGATCACCTTTCTGACTTGGAGAATTCTAAATAACTTGATGCCTATGGATGATATGCTCACTGAATTTGGGATTGTCACTGTATCTAAATGTCCTTTTTGTGAGCATGAGGATACTCTGCAACACTTATTTAATTCATGCCCCTATGCCTCTTTCATATGGAAACAAATGCATGAAATCCTAGAATTACCACAGGATCAGTTTGCAAATTTATGGGATAGATTAACAACCTATTGGAACATTACAAACCTGTCAAAATTGCATAACTTCCTTTGTTACTCGCTGCCTTGTTTAATTCTATGGGAATTGTGGAAAGCAAGGGGTCAGGTGCTATTTCAAAATGTTAAGCAAACACCTTTACATACTTGGAAGCAGGTTAAGGCAAACTGTAGACTCATCTCTATAGTTAGGCCACTGATTTCAAGTAACCCCTCAGATAGCACATGGATCCAAAGAGGATTAATCTCACTCCTGAATCCACCCCCACCAATAAAACTGATCCCAATTAAATGGGAGCCCCCAGATACAGGATTTAAACTGAATGTTGATGCATCTTGCAATCAAAACTCTTCATCTGTTGGAGGACTCATTAGGGATAAGGGGGGAAGATTCAGACTTGGTTTCCACAAACTTACTACGGGTATTTCTCCTTTGCAGGTGGAGCTTCAGTCTGCCCTTCATGGCATCCAACTGGCAGTGGAAACCGGTTTTCATCAATTATCACTTGAGATGGACAGTCAGAATGCAGTGAGCATCATCAATGGCAAACTGAAGCCTCCATGGAACTGCCTTCAACTGGCTAGGCAGGTGGCAGATCTAATAAAGAAACATGGCATCCGAGTTAGCCACATCTATAGAGAAATCAATGGTGCAGCAGATTTCTTGGCAAAGTATGGACAACAAAGAAGGGTTCCACAACATTTCGCGGATCCTACATGCATCCCACAGCTAAAGGAAACACTTCTAAAGGACACACACTACTCTTGGAGAAGGATCAGGGCGTAGAACCGGAAATGCAAGGCTGGAGTGTACATCGACACGGGGGGTGGAGGTGTACATAAACAGAAGGGCATTTCCGGTTAAACGATTAGCTTATATGTAGGGCTAGTCGCCTTACTTTCCATGTACAGGTCTCTTTTGATATTGGCATAGATTATGCTGCATATATTGCGACAACTAGTGTCCAATTCTCTCTTGTATACATCTACTGGACTGGTTTCACGGGAATTAAATCCCAATCTGATGGTAAGGGGAGCCATAATAGAACCCCCCACCTACTGGTGGTTTCAATTAAAAAAAAAACTTAGCGTTGAGTGAACAAAAAAAAGATTATATATTTTTATTTAATTTAAAGTTAATTTATATGATTTTAGTAATTATTTTTTAAAAAATTAAAATCAATTCGGTTTATTCGGGTTGAATTCGGTTTCAAACCAAAACCAAATTGTGAATTCAGTTAGGATAATTTGGGTAATTCAGGTTATTGGGGTCGGATTGGATTTTTGGTTTTCTAGGGGCAAAACCGAATATACTGAAAACCAATTAAACCGAACCGACGCCCACCCCTAATAAATACTGTTGCCCTAAAAAATGGAAAAATGGAAAAAAGAAGAATTTTTTTAAAAACATTTTTGGTCAGTATGTATATTGGGCTGTAATTTTGGGAGCAGTATGGGCATGATTTGGTTTTTGGTAGTGATATTTATACTTCGATATTTATCAATGTTGCATTTTCATTTAAAGTATGAACATATATGAAGGTAATATTTAATTACTTGCACATTCTTGGATTATTAGCCTCATATTTTCTTTATCCTACCTCTTTGACCCTAACCCTATTACAACCTTGGATAAGACCTAATTGATTTGTGCTCAAGTTTTCAAATTATACAGTGGAGATAGTGCCATCCACAAACCTGTTCCAATGAATAATGAGTGTGATTTGTGTGCTTTACCTTATCATGATTTTGAGAGATATTGAGTGATCTTGGAGAGGCTGGACAGCCTTGCACATTTTTTATTAGAATAAAAGGATGAAATGGTTTTATAAGCAAAGGGGAATGGTTTGTGGTATGACAGTGGATTGTGTTTTGGTTCCAACCATGATGATTTTTTATTTTAGGGTTGCTATAGTTTTTTTTAGTCTTATGTTTACATTGATGATTTGCTTTTGCATATGCTCGAGGGATGACATAATCTAAGTGTGGGGGAGTTTGATTGGGTTGATATAAACATATGTTTTGGGTTGTGTTTGAGCTGATATGTTGACCAAATTTGTGGAAACTCATATTTTGATGATATTTTATTGCTGTTTAGAATTTTGAAATGAAATTGATGCGTTGCTGCAATTATCAGTCAGTATAACCATACCGACCAGTTTTCGGACACATGAAGACAACAATATACATAGACATTGGGACCATACATGTGTGGCATGGATGGAGAAGAAAAAATAAGGAAATTTTTGTGCAAGAAAGCTAGACATTATGATGGAATATTTTGGTGGATTAATTTTGCCTAGTCCAAATTGGAAATGGAATTGGATTGCTTGAAGATTCCTAAATTTTAGGAGAAGATATTTTATAATCTTCTTGAATTTTAAGTAGATAAGGAAAGGCATATTTTTCTTATGTATATTTTGGTTGTAGTATTTTTTTTTCCAGACTCTGGTTTTTATTTGTAGACACAGTCACACGCACACATATTCATGCGCAGACAGTCATTCGCATAGAAGACATTATTCACGTTTTGGAGTTTTTCATTATTCTATTCATACAATTTTCATCATTTATTTGTATGCTCTTGATTGTTAATTCAATTTTTTCTAGCTGAATTCCTCTTTTTCGGTAAAGATCAAGGAAGTACTGGCGTCGTTCGTGAGATCTAATTAGTTTTTATACTTTGATTGCATGCTTGCATCTGTTGTTCTTGATTATAATGTTTTTGATTGATTTCATGTTATTAAGTAGTGGCCAATATTTGATATCATGTTAGTTAATTTAATACCAATTGAACCAATCATCCGTAATGTGATTTAAGTTTGATAAGTGATAGGGAACAACAGTCTTAATTTAACAATCCGGTGTCCGAGTTTGTTGGTAATGAATTGGGTCATTCTCATTTTTAATGTTACTAGCATATTAAATATATAGAGCGTCTCTTAGGTTATATGTTAGTTAGAGAAATAGTTGGTGAGGCGTCCTCTTGATTATCGACAAGGTAAGGAAAGATTGGTCTCTTGCAACTATAACCAATTTGTGTGTATGCATTTAAATTCATCTTTGCATCAAGGATCGAGATAGAAACGCAGTACGAAATTGATCGAAACCAGAATTTTCTTATCATAGTTGAATCTTTTACAATTTGTAACAATTTTCCAATATTGTTTTTTCAATATTTCGTTTTTATTATTCATCACCATCAAACCACTGCTTTGGTTACAAAATCACAGGTTAATAATTAAGAAAAATCTCTCCAATCTCTTGGGAAACAAACTTGCTCACTGTTGTACTGGTCAGGATGTTCATCCCAATCACAGAATCGTGAATTTGGAATTTGGAATTTGGCTTAGAGCTCGAATTATTTTTGGTGTAAAACGACACATCACTAACTTACTATACCAAAGAAGATACCAAATAGACAAACCAAGAGAAACATAGAATCATTCAAATATCTCTCATTTACCCTAGGATTCATATCGGGTGTTCATCCTTGCTTCACACTTTTTTTTCCTTTTTCCACATCACTTGGTCTCTCATTTTTGCATAGGTTTTTCAACCAATCCAGGCTTTCCAATTTTTTCCTATGCCACCCTTTCGGGTTTTTGACTTAGCAGGATCTACTTTTTCAGTTGTTTTTGAGTGTTTGTTATACGATATTAAAAATACCCTTTATTATAGTTTTCTTAATTTATTATTAAATTAGGATTTTAAGAGGATAACAATATACTCGTTTTCCCACTGTAATTTTTAGTGGGATAGTGTGATCATTCTTATTTATTTCATTTTAGAATAAGGACCATCAACTTGGCCATGTTTGCGTTGGAAGATTTAATTTTGGCCATGCCTTTATTTTATGGTTTAGAATATTCAGTTGTGATTTGATTAGAATTAGATTTGGTAAGTTTAGATACGGAAGATTCATTCAAGAATTCAACCAATATTTGGATTGATTTACTTGGATAAATATGGTCATCATTTAGATTTAAATTAGGTATTTTATTTTTATATGATTTTAACTTCTTAAAACTGTCATAAGTTTTTCCAGTTTCTGACAGGAATTACCAAATCCTATCTTTTTTATGTTTTGTGTTGGCTAAACTATACCCTATAACGAGGGAGACCATCCACGAATTTTATAACATTGTTTATCAATCTTATATTTGTTTATACTCTTTTCTTGTTAAGCATTAAACTGTTGGGATTGTCCATTTAAAATTAGTGCTTAAAACTGTTAGGATTCTTTGTGTTAATTTTGGTGCAACTGGTACTTCAGTCATGTGGAATTCGACCCCTGTGTTAGTGAAGTTTTAAAGTTGTATTCTTGACAAGACTCCATTTGTTTCTTCTTGATTTCAAGAGGGTGCTTCGATCAACCTTCGTTAAGAGTGCTTCTCAAAATTTTGCAATTTAGAGTTTTCGCAAGGAGATTCATATCATTTTGTGTAGCACAAAATGCCCAAAAGTAGGCCTTGCACTACATGGAAAATAAAACAAACGTCACAGAATGTTTAACATCCCAATACTATAATCAAAAGGTTCCATCACACTTATAAAACAAGTGTTCAAAACAAGAAACAAAAATATTTTTTCTAAAACATATGATGGATAAGAACAAACAGGGAAAAAGTAGTCATCGTCAACAAAACAAGTAATGGAAATAGGTAAAGTGCCAAAGAGTGTTAGAACCCCCTCCCTCACACTTATTTGATGCATTGTTCCCAATACATGAAATCAAGGTAGAAAGGATGTTGGAATCACTCTAACTCTTAAATATGGCCCTCTATTTCTAGCTCAATGTCCATGTCTGCGCATACCAAAATAAAGATGGTCATCTCTAATGCCCGCAACTCTCATCCGCTCTGTAACCTTTGCCATACCGTGATGAAGGTATCCTACATCAAATCTCAGCTCGTAAACATGGTCATCTAAGCAGTTAAACCAACTAGTTGTCTCTGCCTCATGTTGATCAAACTTATCAACGAGGTGACTCACATCCTGTCTAATCCCAAAGATTGAGTCACCTCACTCCCACATCCACTAACTAGGGCTCCTGAGGTGGCGATTTTAGGTAGCAAGGATATCTGAACCCTGGTGAGAAATGCTCCTGGAGTGGGCTATACTACTACAACAAACAACACATATTACCTCGGTTTTCAGGCCTTTTTACCTTAGTTTTTCCCCTAAAATATCAAAGTAAATGTGGGTGAAGTAAAAGGGTTACCTATTAACTCGGTTTGAAACCGAGGTAAAAGGTACTTTTTTACATCGATTTTAGACCGACGTTAGCAGATTGTATGTGTGATGTTGAATTTAGTACTAAGACCGACACATGATACGATATTTATGACATTGTTTGAATTGAAGTCGGGATGTGAGATGAACAATGTCATCGATACTATCAAGACACACGATTGGAGAAGAATGCCTTCGACATCATTCCAATGATATCGCATCCAAATATCTACGACATTGCAGAATGGGAGGCAATGTTAATGTGGCCATGCTGATGTGGAACGGTGAACATTACGATGTCGTTTTGCATCTACAATGTCACAAATAAATTACAACACGTTGCATTTGTGTCGCAGCTCTTCCGTTAAGTGCGACGTTGCGAAAACATTGTGAAGATGACGTTTCAATAAAATAATATAATATATATAATATTTGATGAAAAAATGGTGTTTGTCGATCCATTACAATTTATTCAGTATTAGATTACTCTAGTAATGTTTAAATATCATACAACAACCAAATTTCATTAAAAATATAGGGGAAAATTAACAATGACATTTTAAAAACCTAAACCCTAGCTATAACATGTATTACAATTAAATGTTACAATATATAATAATACATAAGGTTGGTCAAATATTAAATGTACTGAACCTCCAAATTGACTACATTGTAAAGCATAAAGACCGTCAGGGCGACTAGTGAAGTGGCAAGTTATCCATCTACAGTCCATTCGTCGTTGTCCTATTACACCAAATACACAACAAACAAAATTTAAGTTAGAATTGCCATATTCAATTAAGGCCGACCAAAGTGCAAAGTCGCACATTTAAGCTGAGGCCGACCTAAGTGCGATGTCGCACATTCAATTAATTTCATGATTTTCATTGAATGTGCGTTGGCCGATAGATAGATACCAACGTCATACATTCATATCGTGTTCATACGAATAAATAATTGTTGTAGACAATGAGCCCTAACTTAAGCTTTTTTTTTTCATTCCCTGCAAACATGGCATTATCTATGGAAACAAAAACAATAAACAATACATAACATGTAACACAATCATCATACATTATGAAAATATACAAGCTTTGATCTGTGAGAAAAATAACACGTAGAAGGTACGGTAATTAAATAGCTAAACTAACATTGAACGTATTGAAAACTACCTCAACAAATTTGACCCCGGAGGTGCTCCATCATTGGGCATTTGTTTATGTGTGGGAAAAACAAATTGATTGAGCTCTTGAATTATTGTATTAAAGGTGTGGATGGAGAAGATGGTGTGTTGTAGCTAGGGATTGGAGAAAGTGTGTTATAGATGAAAAATGGATAATGATGTTGGTTTTAATGACTTGAATTTTGGTTGGGTTGTGTGTGTGTGGGGGGGGGGGATTTTGCTTCAAATTTTCGCTAGAAACTTTCATTTCCCTCTGGAAATTTTATTGTGACCGACGTCAGTAGCTGTTTGGCCTTGGATCAGTATTTGGTGACATACCTGCGACTTCGCACATGGAGGCAAATTGGTTTTTTTATGTGTCGTAAAATACTCCATGTTAAGAAAGGGGCTCCTTCAGTGAAAATATGAATACAAAAATGCTATCTACAAATTTTCATTTGGACTTCAACCACTTTCTTGGAAGGACCTACAGTGTAAATATTTAGAAGTTCACCGGTGTAAATATAATTAACCATCTATAATTTATTCTAGACAACGTACTAGTGCATTCTGAAATTTAAAGGACACAATTTTTTATATTTTATTTTAATAAAAACCCTAGAATGAGGAATTTCATTTGATTCTATGTGGTGGAAATCATCGTTCTGATAACGCTTACCCTAAGGGCATAAATGGAAATACTAATACAAATGACGGACGAATACCCTGTTTCATTCATCCGGTCATGCCTAAATCGGAACATCATGACATTGTGAATTGTATTAGGGTATCTCCATTTCAACATCTCCCACATTCGCAGAGGGACCTATGTTCAAAAATTTAAAACTTGACATATGGAGGTAAAATCGTGAACCGAGGAGGTAAAATCCATTCAAAACGTCCAAAAAGGGACCTATTTTCCATCCTCAATGAAACTTATAATCCTGAAAAATGATTATATACAGGCATAATCCCATGGAGACTTCTCCCGGTCAACATCTACCAAATAACCATTGTCTGCTTATAAGTAACCATCTATAATTTACTATAAACCACGTACTAGCGCTTTTTGAAGTTTGAAGGACGCAATTTTATTATATTTTATTTTCATAAAAACCCTAAGATGAGGAATTTCATTTGATTCTATGTGGTGGAAATCATCGTTTCGATAAGCTTACCCTAAGGGCATAAATGGAAATACTAATACAAATTATGGACAAATACCCCATTCCATTCATCCGGTCATGCCTAAATCGGAACATCTTGGTCATGACATTGTGAATTAGATTAGAGTATCTCCATTTCCACATCTCCCACATTCGCGGAGGGACCTAAGTTCAAAAATTTAAAACTTGATCCGTGGAGGTAAAATCGTGAGCCGGGGAGGTAAAATCCATTCGAAACATCCCGAGAGGGACCTATTTTCCATCCTTGGTTAAAATTATAATCCTAGAAAATGATTATATAATAGGCATGATCCCATAGAGACTTCTCCCGGTCAACATCTACCAAATAACCTTTGTCTGCTTATATGTAACCATCTATAATTTACTCTAGATCACGTACTAGTGCTTTCTAAAATTTGAAGGATGCAATTTTATTATATTTAATTTTCATAAAAACCATAGAATATGGAATTTCATTTGATTCTATGTGGTGGAAATCATTGTTCCGATAACGCTTACCCTAAGGGCATAAACGGAAATACTAATACAAATAACAGACGAATGCCCCGTTCCATTCATCCGGTCATGCCTAAATCGTAAAATCTTGGTCATGACATTGTGAATTAGATTAGGGTATCTCTAAATTTTAATTTCCACATCTCCCACATTCGTGGACGAACTTAAGTTCAAAAATCAAAAACTTGACCTGTACGTGGAGGTAAAATCGTTTACGATCGAAATGGACATTAATCAAATTCAGGGGCAATTATAAAATTCAATAAGTATTTATAATATACTATAGAGCATTTGTTAAGGTCAATTATATATTTTTTGGTCAAATGCGGGCACATATGAAATGCTAATGGGTTGAAATGGTGAGGGTCGTAGTCACATTTACCAATGTCGGTCATGAGCCGGAGATAATGTCAGATAGGGTGACTGAACTATAACATCGCCCTGGCCGATTTATACCTTATGTATGCAGCCCATCTATAAAATATAGAGCACATCTATTATACATTATGTCCAGGGCCCATCTATAATAACGCAATGTCGCGATGATATCGTTAGGCTATCGAATTCAGCATGACGGTACGAATTTGCACTTAACGAGGCAGACAACATAAGGTCCCAAAACGATATTGTTTCAAAATGGCTATAAATAAATGGTGCCCCCCTCCCCGAATCAGTTCAATCTCCTCATTTCCAGGTTTCCCGTAAATACCAAGAGTCTCTCCCCCTTTTTCCTCTTCTCCTTTGACAAAGGTATGAAATTCTACTCATGTTGTGCCTCAGTTTATGTAATTGTTATCTCACCTTGGATAATTAATCTATGATTTTTGTATAAGTTGGATTTTTGGTTATCTAGTTCTTACTCAGATTTGTTAGAGTGAGAAGTTTTCATACATGTGAACCTAGGTAATATGTTCTTCTTTGTGTTAGGAAATTTTTGTGTAATTTGTCTCCTTAATGCATGTTTTGTTATTGTTTATGTTTTTCCCCATTGCGGTCTTCGACGCATGCGAACTCGGTGTCCATTCGCACGTCATTCAATTTATGAATGCAACATAGCACATTATAATTTCAAGTTGCATAAGCCATTGGTGTTGTTGACCCACCTCCACCCGGGGTCGTTAATAGTAGCTAATTAACCAGAGTAGAGGCTTGTCCCGTGGGATGGCCAAAGATAAAATTTATAGTTCAGCACCCATTCTCACTGCTATACTACCTAGAAGGTAGGTAGCGGCAAGCCCTAGGTTTATCCACAGAGATGCTATCAAGTATCAACTAAAGAAACAACCTCGAATGGGTCGTCAATCTATACGAGTGAAAGGAATAACTAATGATTGAAAACAAAAAAAGGGTTTTGGATTTTTAGATTAAACAACTACGATGCATAAAGTAAAAAAGACAAGTACGCTAATTAAACTAAGCACTTGGGGAGTCAATGTAATGTTTCAATCTTCGATTCATTCACATGCAAGATTTACTAAACAACCTAATATTGTGTTCACAACACATGGTGTGGCCAATGGCATACACTTCCCCCTACCTGTCACGTCGGGTGCGCTCGTAACCCTCCACTGACACTGCCATCGTAATTAGGGGAATACAACAAGGTCTGACCATTGTTGTAGGTTTGTTTCTCCCCCGTGTGATTACACCCTGAGCTTCCACCAAGAATGCACAACTTCTCTCGGGTCCTATCAACTAGGCGCAAGGGTCGTTGGCACCTTGTCTATGATCTAGGGTCTCTCACACCCTAGTTTGCTACCTTTTAGCTATCTCTACATGCAACTTATCAAAAAAAATTACGTAATCAGCTAAGACTGGTGCAGTGGAAAATAAGTCAAAGTATGACTTAGGTCTCCCATGCACACACTCAAACAGACGCAGCGTACTCCCTTACCCATTCTAGCATCCAGGTTTCTCTTCCCAAGGGGGCATCAATAAATGCACCATACATGAAATCACCCAAAGTGTGTGCCGGTATGTGGTGTAATATTCATGCATTTAGAACATTCAAGAACAATCGTAATAATATCATGAACATATATAATAGGAGGAATCTAATGAATCTCACATAAACATAAAAGTTAAATCATGAGCTACATTTATCCCCAATCTATAAATCCACTCTAGAAAAGATAGATCCATGGAAAATATTGAGTTAGATGACATGGATCTATGAAAATAAGATGGAGAAAAGAAAAGAAAAAAATAAAAGATAAGGAGAGAGGAGAAAAACTCTTGAGAGAGCTCTCCTCTTTCTTCTACCTTGAGAGAGTAATAAACTCTACATTATGTCTACTTAGGATTTACTAGAAGACTAAGACTCCTATATATAGTAAAAGGGGATTGGGCCTAAAGATAGGCCCAAAATAGGCCAAAATTAGGTCAGAACCCTAGTCACTTTTTCCCTCTTGTGGCATAATCTTTCTTGAATAAACTGATCGATTCTGTGAACTTTGTGGAGCTAAGATTTAGTGTGTTGGATATAGCTCAGAAATACAAAGATTTTGATATATAGTAAAGGGAAAAATAATGACAATTGAGAGAGTTATGACCAAAATAATGAGAAGTCATAGTTCAGCCGCAGCCTAGCACGGGCCATCGCGGATGGTGCAGTCCACGCCAAGTACTTTGTCGCGGGATGAATCATCGCATGCAGCTGTGGTTTTTCATAGGCGCGGGGCGCTTGATCTGGTGCAGGGTTGTGGCGCGAGGCTCTGGCGCGAACTGTTGGCTATGGTGCTGACCGTTGGCTATGGTACGAGCATGGTCAGAAAGCACAGTTTGCTCAAAAATTTGGTGCAGAACGCAGACTTTGGAGCGAGCCAATGGCAGGTCTTGGAATCTTGATCTTGGAACGGCGCGGGCCGCCGTAAATGGGATGGTCCACGCCTATACTTAGCAATTTTTGGGCAAACCTTTGAACTTGAGCTGTGCTGATCGTGGCGTATGGTGTGGGTCACGCCATTGCCTTGTGCCAAATAATTTAGAACGAATCGTTGCCTTGTATTGGAACTGTTGGCACGGGGCTTCTCCTCTAGTGCGGGCCGTTAGTGCTTGACCATGAACGCGCTGACCCATGGTACCTTTACAGGCTGAACTTGTTTCCTTTGCTATGGGTGAACTGTTAGTCTGATTTTTGAGTTCTAGTAGTCGGTTTTATAGTGCTCGAGAATACGAATCCAATGGAATCAACCTTGAAGAATAGTTCTTCTCGGATTGTTCTCAGACTTTGGCACAACTCATCGGACCACGATTACCCATTTCTTCATTCACTACCACAGAGACCCCGCTCTAGAACCGGTTTTTAGTACCAATTTTTAAAATCGGTGCTAAAAATTTAAAATTTTCATTTTCCTGCCAAAGAAATAGCCAAAAATTTTAAAATAGCACTGGTTTTCAAAATTTTAGCACCGGTTTTTAAAAACCGATGCTAAATATTTGTAAAATTCTATCTTCCCGCTAGAAAATTTAAAATAGCACCGGTTTTAAAAACTGGTGCTAAAAATAAAAAAAATAGCACTAGTTTTTGTAAAAAAAACACCGGTTTTAAAAACCGCTGCTAAAAATTAAATCTTAGCACCGGTTTTTGTAAAAAATATCACCGGTTTTGTAAAACCGGTGCCAAAAATTTTCAAAATTCATTTTCCCACCAAAGAAATAGCCAAAAAATTTTATATAGCAACGGTTTTGGAAAAATTAGGACCGGTTTTTTCCTACCGGTGCTAAAAATTAAGAAATAGCACCGGTTTAAACCGGTGCTAAAAATTAAAAATAGCACCGGTTTAAACCGGTGCTAAAAATTAAAAATAGCACCAGTTCAAACCAATGCTAATTTTTTTTAATTATACCCGCCAAAGAAATCGCCAAAAAAATTTTCACGCCAAAGAAATTGCCAAAAAAATTAAAATTTAGCACCGATTTTTTAAAAAAATAGCACAAGTTTTGTAAACCGGTGCTAAAAATTTTCAAAACTCATTTTCCCGCCAAAGAACTAGCCAAAAATAAATAAATAGCACCGATTTTAAAAATTGGTGCTAAAAATTTAAAAATAGCACCGGTTTAAACCGGTGCTAAAAAAATTTAAATTTTAAAATTTTTCCTGCCAAAGAAATTGCCAAAAATATTTCTCGCCAAAAAGAATTTCCTGCCAAAGAAATCGCCAAAATTTTTTTAAAATTCTATCTTCCCGCCAAAACCTTCTAAATATTCGTCGAAATTTTTTAAAGTTCAATTTTTCCTCCAAAGAATTCAAAAAATTTGCCCAAAATTTCAAATAGTCTTCCCAGAAATTTCATGAGCTGGGAGCAGCTGCGCAGTCGCTCTAAACTTTTTTTTTAACTTTCAAAACTGTTACTTCTTTTGTTGACTTTAACTAATAACTAAGTTAAGTTAAATTAATCAACGATCAACCTTTACTGACCTAATATATAAAAATAAGAATAAAATTTGTTTACATTAACTAATTAACGTTAAACTCTTAATTGATTTAGTATACATAAATACAACTTTAACAAGTTAATGGTCAAACTTTACTTTACTTTCAATATATAAACACTAATAACTAGGCTGACTCTGACTAATCAACAATCAAACTATACTTGACTTTCAATATATAAACACTAATAACAAAGTTGACTTTAACTAATTAATAGTCAAACTTTATTTGAATTAGTATATAATAAATACTAATAAAAATGTTTGACTTTGTCTAATCAATGGTCAAACCTTAGTTGACTTTCTATATATAAATACTAGTGACTAAGTTGACTTTAACTAATCAACGGTCAAACTTTACTTGACTCTCTCCATACATAAACACTAGTGACTAAGCTGATTTTAACTAATCAACGGTCAAACTTTACTCATTTTTCAATATATAAACACTAATAACTAGGTTGACTTTGTCTAATCAATGGTCAAACCTTACTTGACTTTCAATAAATAAACACTAATAACAAAGTTAACTTTAACTAATTAACGGTCAAACTTTATTTGAATTAGTATATAATAAATACTAATAACTATGTTTACTTTGTCTAATCAACGGTCAACCCTTACTTGACTTTAAATATATAAACAATAATAACAAAGTGGACTTTAACTAATTAACGGTCAAACTTTACTTGACTCTCTCTGTATAGAAACACTATTGACTAAGATGACTTTAACTAATCAACAGTTAAACTTTACTCGACTTTCAATATATAAACACTAACAATTAGGTTGACTTTGACTAATCAACGGTCAAACTTTACCTGACTCTCTCTCTATATAGAAATACTAGTGACTAAACTGATTTTAACTAATCAACGGTCAAACTTTACTCGACTTTCAATATATAAATACTAACAACTAGGTTGACTTTGTCTAATTAATGGTCAAGCTTTACATGACTTTCAATAAATAAACACTAATAACAAAGTTGACTTTAACTAATTAATGGTCAAACTTTATTTGAATTACTATATATTAAATACTAATAATAATGTTTTACTTTGTCTAATCAACGGTCAAACCTTACTTGACTTTCTATATATAAATACTTGTGACTAAGTTTACTATAATTAATCAACGGTCAAACTTTACTTGACTCTCTCTATCTGTATAGAAACACTAGTGAATAAGCTGACTTTAACTAATCAATAGTCTAGCTTTACTCGATTTTCACTATATAAACACTAATAGCAAAGTTAACTTTAATTAATCCACTATCAAACTTTATTTGAATTAGTATATATAAATAAAAATTAAAAATGGCTGGAAATAAGTGAAATGACTATTATACCCCTGTGATAAAAAATCAAAAAGGAAACCCTGCCCTCATTTCTTCATTTTCTTTCTTTCTTCCCAAAATCCATCCTTTGCATTTTCCCCGCCGCTGCTCGACTAATCGACGATCGAAGGTGGTTGGATTGGTGTGAGCGCGGTGGTTCGATTGGAGATGAGTTAGCGGCGACGCGATGATGGTTCGACTGGAGCAGCCGCGGCAAAGCGTCCCGGTGTGGCGGGGGGGTAAAGTTTCCGGCAGAGTTAGGAGGTGGCGGAGCTAGGGCAGCGGTGGCACATGGTTCTTTCTGGTGGCTGGTGGTGCGGGTTTCTAGCGAAGTTAGGGAAGCGCTAGGAGGTGGCAAAGCTAGGGCGGAGGTAGGGGCACGGTTCTTTTTGGTGACTAATGGCGTGGGTTTCTGGCGGAGCTAGGGCAGAGTTAGGAGGTGGTGAGGTAGCAACACGGCGATGTGGTGACGCAAGGGTAGTGGTGGTGAGGCAGCGTGGTCAAGAAGCGACAGTGGTGATGGGATGAGGCGGATGTTGTGGCGGGACGAGGCGGCGGTGGTGGCAAACTCTAATTTGCTCACCCCCTAAAATAGGGCTTCATTCAAAATGGTAAGAACTCACCAAAAAGTCCTCAATGTTGCCTCATTCTTTACCTCTGATTCCCCTTATGGCGTTGCTTTTGTTAATTGTTTGAGATTTTGGGGTAAAATGTGCGAATGGTGGTGAATTTTCTAGGGTTTATATTCTTTTATGAATTTTTCTTTTTTTATTGTGATTTCTATGCTTGTGGAGATGTTAGCATATCATATGATCCAATAAATTCCTGGTTTTTGCTTGCTCATTTGAACAGGCATAGCAAAACTTGCTGACGAACTTTACAACTTGTCTGATTCATCCATGTTTTCACATTTCTAGAGAACAATTTTAGCTTTTATACAGTAATTAAGTAAGAGGCTTAAAATATTATTTACATAGCCTCTCTTTTGTCTCAGTCAGAGAACATTTAGTGCTTGGTTGATGTAGCACATGGTAATGGTTAAAAGTTGAATGATATGGTACCCTTCTTGATGTATTTCTGTGAACATTTTGTACTCATTTAGTCACAAGAATCTTTTGGCATATGTATGTGTTGTATTGCTATTAAAAAACAAATCATTGTCAAGCTACATCTTATTTTAGTTATGACCTCTCTTCAACTGATTTATTGCCAATAATTGAATGTATCCCTTGTAACCCGTTCTTCCACTTCTTGTTCTCCTTTGGACATGGTTCTTTATTCTTAATGTGTTCTTATAATTGACCAATATGGCATTACACATATGGCTTTTTCTTAAGAGTTCTGATACCAACCTCACCCGATTTGATATGCAGCTAATTTTTTAGAGATGTTTTCCTTCTTTTGTTTGCAGGTCTTGGATTATTGGTCTTCTTAGACATAGTTCATTCTTACGCTGCAGCAGATGAGATGGTTGGGTTATCGCTTTATGATGGTTCAAATGATTGCTATTTTCATTCTGGTAATCTAATAAATTGCGTTGACGGGTGAATTATGACTTGTTTAGATGCCACTGTATTTCTACTAAATTGTGTGTCATTCAACATTTGTAAGTGACTTGTCCATATTTCATAATATCATGATGTCAACAAGGACTAGTTTGCATGTAGGATGACTAGATTATCACATTGCTTTACCTTAGCATCAATGTTGCATTAATCGGGTTTATTTGTTGATTCGGCATATTGCAATTTTTACTACATGGGCCTGGTTGTATGCTTATAGCTAGTTAAAAACAAAAAATATAACATTTGGAGAACAAAGGTTGTAATAGCTCATAAATGGACTCCTATCCATTTCGTTGCAAAAATGTTTGTACGCACAATACTGAGAGTTTGGCCTGTACTATGATACTTCATACTTTATATCCATTCCGAGGATGTATAAATGTAATATCTTTTTGAGCAATTATAATATATTGTAGGTAAGTGAGGCAATCATAAATTCTGGGGTACGAGAATGTTCAATCATGGAGATCAAAATGTGTTGCACTTCCTTCTTTCAAATTTAAATTGGTAGCGTATCTGGCCTTCCTCAAGTCAGTTTAATAGTCTTTGGTTTTTGTCAGAAGTTGGTACTATAGTTATTTTTGGGTTAATGCCTCTCAGGTGGGTGGAGGATTATTATATTGATGGCTTTAACTTTCACTCACTTCCATCAATGATGTACACACACAATGGTTTTGCTTCATTTACGGGTGACATGGAGGAGTAAGTCCTTTAACTTATCAATTTAATTAAGCTTTTCTTTACTTTGATTATCATGTGGTTTATGTACTCATTACTTACATACTTTAAAGCTACAACTCTAGTATCACTAAAAAATTTTACCCCATCCTCACAGGCAGCTGTTCTCATTTGATAAGGTAAATATTAGTCCTGTAGATTCAACTTTGTGTTTTCTTTTTTAACTCCAAGTAGAAAATCTGAAATTAACATTGGAACTTGGGGAAGAGTACATACCTTGTTTTGCATTAGTTGGATAAGAGTAATGATAGAAATATCCGTTGTGCTATTAGACGCATCAACACTACAACTTATTCATGGAGAAGAGCATAAAACGATAGAATTGATGTGCTGACTGTTTCTTTACTATGGACTAATACCTCCAGGATATGATGAACTTGGATCAAACTGACAGAATTCTTTCAAGAGGTTCAGGTGGCTGTTCTAACATTCATCATATTAATGACTCTGCCATGGTAAAGTTTATTTATGTATCCATATTCATACTTCTGGCCTCTTGAGTGAGATTCATCACGCTTGTAAGTTGAAGTAGTTCAGTAGAAGTTATGACATGTGTGGTTTATCTTCACATCCCTATAGCAATCAATATAATATGATTGAATTGCTTTTTGCTTGTACTCATTTTGGATCTTCATGGGTGGTCGATAGTGGGTTACCAAACTTTGTAGTTCCTTAGAATTTTTTCGAAGTACTAGCTTGGCATCAATGCTTTCATGGATCCCTAGTCACGTAAATATTTTAGCGCCATTTAAAAAACCGGTGCTACCGGTGCTAAAATTAGCATTGGTTGAAAAATCGGTGCTACCAGTGCAAAAATTAGCACCGGTTGAAAAACCAGTGCTAACAAAAAAACTGGTGCTAAACTTAGCACCGGTTTAAAAATCGGTGCTAACAAAAAAAATGGTGCTATTGTTGTACATTATAGCACCGATTTAAATAACGGTGCTAACAAAAAATTTTGGTACTAAAAGTAGGGATTTAGCACCGGTTTTTTCCAACCGGTGAAACCATTTCATCGGTTACTTAGGCACCAAATTTTTTTAACGAAAAAACCGGTGCTAAAACAACAAAAAAAGGTGCGAAAAGGGGCTTCCTGTGATAGTGATTGGCCGCTTTGATCTCCGTTGCCGCCTATCTTTGACTCCATTATTCTACTACTACGATTTGATATATGTGGCCTTCATCTTCTACCATTCTAGTGTGAATGGCCTTGGATCTCTTCTACCATTTTTGGGAATGGTCTTCATTATCTTCTACTGCCCTTACGAACGGCCTTCTCATAAAATGTAAACAAAAAGTACTCATGGGCGACCCACTAAAGATGATCAAATAGAAGATGTAGGAGCATGTGGATACAAGATGTCCATTAGTACTAATTAAGTATACAAAATGCAGGATTTGGACAATAAAACCAAATATGGCCGTCTAAACCCCTTGTCACGTAAACTCGACTGATAGTAGCAATCCGCCCAACAAAACATGCTAAAAACTATGCCGGATGCAACGGTTAACGCACACAAAATGAAACACATCAGTTGTACCAATTTATACATCGATATTACCATTGTTCTAGTGACTTCGCATGTAGGCATTCTTCTTAACTGAATGTTTATTTTTGCAAGCTTGTTTTGTTGTTGGTTATGAAATCGGTCTAACCGGTGACCTTGGCCGCACATGTCGATGTTACCATCGGTTTAAACCAATGTATTCCTGCAACACAGTACCGAATTCGCAAGTTTTTCTTATAAGGATACTTTAACTTAAAGATATTGTTCACTTCATATACAGGACTAATGTTTGGCGAAGGATCCTCTAGGTGCCCATTTTTTGAGGTATTATACCATTTTACACAATATATATACTAATACATGTGCACAATATGCATTGTATATAAATTAATTTCTATTTGTATTAATTATACAATTCTCCGAACAAAAGAGAAACCATGAACCAATTGATACTAGTGGAGAGTGGTCAATTAAAGACTGTTTTATGGTACCAAAGAAGATACTTGATCCTGACTTTGATTGAAATCGATCAAAGATGGTTCCGAAAACCACCTTCTATCGGCTCTCGAATAGGTTCCTAAAAAAAGGCCGCTGGAAACCTAGGTTTCTAGTGGCCAAAGAACAAATATGGCAAAGAAGCTATAAAATCACGGCAATTACAAAGAAATTGCAATAACATTGAAGCAAAGATCTGACAAAGAAATAGAGAAACAAAGTTCATAGAAGCAAATCACTTATTCAAAACTATAAACAGAAAGAAACAGAGAAGTAATAACAAAGTTCAGATCCATAAACAAATCACCAAAAAAATCACTAAAAAATTCTGTAAATAAAGAAATGTCAGATTCAAAATCCACTACACAAATGACGGCAGAAGCAACTACCTAGCAATGGAGATGATGCGTCCGGCAGGAGGGCGGAGGTGACAAATCTAGTGGCCGGCGGAGGTGACACGTGTGAACGACAAAGGTGACGCCCGGTGGAGAGAGGAGATGAACTGGTGGCGGAGGGAGGAGATAAACCGGTGGCGGAGAGAGAAGATGAACTAGTGCGGGAGAGAGAGGGAGTGAGGCAGGAGGAAGAGTGGAGGGAGCGGCGTAGGGAACTGGTTGCGGAGGGCGGATGAGATGAACTGATGGCGGAGCAAGGAGATAAACCGGGGGAATAAGGTGAAAATTTTCTAAGGCATAAGGGTGTTAGGAGAAAATATTAAGGGAAGGAGAGAAAAAGGAGTATAACCCTAGCTGTTCATACTTGGGCCCAAAATGAAACAAAGTCAGCCCATTAAAGGCGGTTCTTCAAGAACCACTTTTAATCAATAAAAAAATGTCTTTAAAAATTCTGGTTGGAACTGCGGAGAGAGTATAGAATTTAGAACTCCTTGGGATCCTCATTATAGGCGGTTCCTCAAAAATCGCCTTTGATTGAGTGTCTTTAATTAAGAGCTCTCCACTAGTGTGTTCAACATTGAAGACCATACAATGGCTCCGGAAAACCCTCATTTCCACTGCACCTTGAAGCAGCAAAACTTTGAGAAAAACCCAACTTTGGTAAGGACTAAAACTTGTAAATAATTAAAATCATGAAATTATTTGATTTTCAGTTAATACTATTTATTTATAATTTCATATTATTATAATCATGGGCTTCTATCATAAAACCAATTTGTACTATGTAGAGGTGAACCATGATCTTATTGAACCACCGATGTGGGACTAACTCTAACACGCCCCCTCACGTGCAACTGTATGAATCATCGCGCAAACATGGACAGAAAGGGGGAACATACCAACCTTGGGCTCTTATACCATATTAGAATCATGGACTTCTTTCATAAAACCAATTGGTACTATGTAGAGGTGACCCGTGATCTTATATACTGAGTTATATGACTGTCAACCACCAATGTGGGACTAACTCTAACACATATATTTGTTCATAATGATTTTTTTTATTTCTGATTAGTACATCTTGATTGAAATTGAACCATTTCTCCCGAAGGCAAAGACCCTCTTTGTAATAAGGTGCTATGGGAAAGAGTGGCGCATAACATACTAGGACCAAGGGAAGATCAAGGCCCTGTCCCCGAAGGGTTTTTCTGAGTTTCTTTCCGACAACAACCTGCGCATTGAGGAGACCTTGTTCTTCGAGATCATAAAAGCTGGGGGGCCGATTGTCTTCAAGGTTATCATAATTTGAAAGGCTTGATTTTCTTGTAATCTCTATTCTAATAATGGTACTTGGACATGTATTATTAATATTTGAATAATTTTGTACTAAATAATTTGTAAGGAGATTTTTGTGAATAAGGTTCTTCTAATAATTTTACTACCTTTTTAGAACAATATGTAATTATCTCTATGTGCGTGATTTTGTAAAACACTTCCAACCATTCAAAATGAAACCGATGTTGTGGTTGTTTCTATTAATCAAACAACCATTTGAAATTGTAACATAACAAAACGGACTGTATTAAGTTTTTGAATAAGAAAAATTAACAAAACTCCTCGTCAATCCTACTCAATGATAACTTCTGAAAAATCTATATTTAAGTTTGTACGACGCCGGTCATACATCTCACGCTCTGTCGATGATGTCGACAGAACATGCAATTTTTGCGACAATTTTATTACATGAATGCGACTTTGCACAAACATTGGTAAGATTATTTACCTTATTTTAAAACCTTTTACTTCAGTTAAAATAATGACCGAGGTAAAAACCTGATTTTACCTTGTTTATTTATAACAGGGTAACTAATACCTTTTACTTCAAAAAAAGCGAGGTAAAAGAACTTTTTACCTCGTTTTTTAAGCTAAGCCAAAAACTGAGGTAAAAGGGGTGAAGTATCGGTTCATGTTCTTGTAGTGATTGTGGGTGCTACCATGACTAAGTACTAGACCCGGCCTAATCTCTGAAATAATCAAAGTGGGAAGAGATGCTCTGCCTCATCGGCTGAGAATGTTGACTCATGTGACTACTATGTTGCGGCAAATGCTATCCCAAAAAGCGATGCTCAAAACCCAGAGACTGATGATCAAGTGGCTGCTCTGGGAAGGTCAACTCAAGGGTACTCTAGTGCACTCTAGTTGTGTACTCTAGTGCAATCCAAGCATATGTTTTGATTTCATAACTCCCGCCGAGAGTGCAATAAAGTAAACAATGGAGCCATCGTATGACACTTTCGATGGCAGTTCAAACCCAATCGCCGTCAATAATACTCCCTCCGTCCCAGTTATTTCTGTGGAGAGAGAAACTGGAAGTATTTTTAAGGATATATTATTTTATGCCTTTGAAGTGGGGTATCCTGAAATTGTTTTCTTTTTCCCTTTATTTTGAATCTAATTTAGCCCATTATTTGGGCCACTAATGATTTACGTTGGGCCATAATTTTCAGCGCCTAAACACAGTTTTTTGGAGGGAACTCCAAACACTGTCTTGATTTCACTGGCAGAATTTAAAAAAGGAGGCACTAAACTTTTAGAGCCAAGAACATGAACAGTGATGAAAAATTGAATTTACAAACATCAAACCCCACTTCTACCCCACTATATATACATTTACATGGTCCAAAAGAATCCCACTAGCAAATAGAACACCTCTGAAATTCTTCATCCACATTCCCCTTTGCACTAAAATCCAATTCCCTCTGTCATAATCAAACAAGAAAGCCTAGAAACAAAAAGAGGATTTTTTCCCTTACCCTTAGGTTAAATGTCAGCATTCATCGAGCCCTACCAAGCCCTTGCGCACTGATTGCTCTCCTACTACCAGATCTTCCCTTCATCATCGGGTATTTGAGAAATATGAAGGGGGAGAAGAATATGACAAACCAGCAGAGGCAACATATTGCTGAGTTTCTGTTAGACAACAGTAGAAATGGGAAGATACTCCAGGGGAAGAAATCGAGGCAGCGGCAAAGTTCAATTGCAGCCAAAGAACCATCGGTTACATCTGGTAAAAAATCAAGCTCCAACTTTCAATGGGTCAACCGCTGGACATGTGAAACAGGATGTTCGGCCATCCGGGGTACAACAAGAAGGAAATTGATCTTGAGGCCTTAAGAACAATACCTGCAACCGAACAAAGAACAATCAGAGGGACAAGTGATAGATGGGGATAGGGAAGAGCACAATACAGCTAGCTGTGGCAGCAAAGGTCATCAAAAGCCATACAAACAGTATTAAGCCTGCACTATCATTTCAACACAAGGTACAAAGGTTGAAATTCTGCATATCTAAATTGCAACCCAACTTTCAATTCCAGCACATGGACAATGTAATTCACATAGATGAGAAGTGGTTTTACATGACTAAGCCAACTTTTCGTTACTATTTGGCACCGGGTGAGCCTGAGCCCTTAAGAACCACTCAACACAAGCCTCACATTCCAAAACTTATGCTTATGTGTGCTGTGAATATGCCAATTTACAGTCCTGATAGTGTGTTAATTTTTTATGGGAAGTATGGTGTGTTCTCATTCACTGAGAGGGTTGAAGCATAAAGAACCAGCATTAATTGTCCGAGGGGGACTATGGAAACTAAGCCTGTGGAGAAGATCACTAGACTTGTGACACGTGGAAAGATTATAGATGAAATCATACCAGCAATCAAAGCACGTTGGCCACCATTCACGAGCAAGCACATATATATTCAACAAGATAATTGCAAGTAACACATAAAGAATTCAGATCCTCAATTCCGGGCAGTAGCTGACTCCGACGGGTTTCACATCAACTTGGTATGTCAACCAGCTAAATCACCAGATCTTAATGTACTAGACCTTGGGTTTTTTTAACTCTATACAATCTCTACAACATGAAACCCCGAGCACAACACTGGATGGGTTACTTACAGCAGTGTACAATGCATATGACAGAGAAGATCCAGCAACACTCAATAAAGTTTTCCTCACCCATCAAGCTTCAATGATAGAAATCATAAGAGTCAAGGGATGCAACAATTATAATTTGCCCCACATGTCAAAGGATGCGCTGATAATGAGAGGAGAACTGCCTAGGATGCTAAGTTGTGATGAGGGAATACTTCGTGAAGGCTTGGAACACCTTATCACAATTCAGGAAACTCAAGGAATGAGGGACATGATGCAAGCCATGGGATATTGGGAGGCCGTCGGCGTACCTCTCAAAGTTAATATTTATAACCCCTCAATGCTTACTATCTACAACTAAGTAGATAGCGACAAGTCGGGGTCGTCCATGAAGAACAGGGATTTTCTCAAGCGTGTAAATGTAAATGGTTGATATTATGCTAGGAGTAGATATATATATAAAAATATAAAAGCATGTAAAAAGGGGGGGTTTGGTTTTTTGGTGGTCCTAAGCTATGAAAGTTGAAAGACAAGATAACTAGCAAAGTCAAATAACTATGCTAATCATCAAACACACTAAGAAAAGGGGTTTTAAAACTACAAAAACAAAGCCTTGGGGGCAATTGACATCCACTTCCAAACCAAATGTAGATCATTGAACCATTCACTCATCGTATCAAAATTTTTACCTATGGGCGAATGACCATAGATTTGACAACAACAAGTCTTCTACCAAAGACATAGTCATTTAATCAAACATAGCATTCATTAGGCTAAACCTAGAACAAACCACGTTCAAGGTTCAACCTTTCATTGCATCTATAGGATAAATATGAGAACAATCCACATTAGCATACTTATCTAGCAAGAATCACAACACATTATGCACAAGAAGTTCTAAGTTCGTGTTCTTAGATTTTCATGCAAAGGAGCTACGAAATTCGTTACTTTCCTAACTCCCTAACACTTAATTCATACAAAAACTTCCTATTCTCAAACAACTCATGGCATAAATGAAGTGAAACATAGCATTAAGAACACATGAATGCTAAATAACAAAGGCTTCAAGAACGAGTGAAACAATCTATTCACTACTTCGACTACTTGTTGTGAAGATAAATCTTCCATCCTTCTTAGATAGTAGTTTGCAAGAGTGAATTCAAAATCTCTTGTCAAACCTCACCAATGACTCCCTTAGCTGAAACACGAATAAAAGTATCCCATTGATGATATTGAGCACAAAGAACCAACAAGCTTGGCAACACTTATAAACACTACACCGTGTGTAAGCATTTAACCAATTCATGCATTTACACAAGATTAGTCAAGAACGATGGCCATTCATAGAATTCTCTCATTTGCTACCTAAAAAAAACATGACAACAAGTTCGACATCATCACATTCATGTAGCAATTATCAACACACCAACATCATTAAGAAGCTCTAACTCATGCTCCTGGATTCCACATTAAAAGAGGGGAGAATTAGCTACTTTCTCTCAACCCTAGCAAGTAATCATACAAGCAATTCATATACTCAAGCTTCCAACAACATCAATGCCATTAAAAATTCACATTCAAAGCTCAATAAATGCACAATAGTAAAAGCACTAAATAGATAGATATGGTTCTTACTACATAGATATGGGAGTTTCAATCCATTGCTCCCAAGATAAAAAATAAGCTAGATAATCAAAACCTATAACATAGAACAAAGATCTACAAAGAAAGAAGAAGAAATGGAAGAAAATGGTGAAAAACTAGGGTTTTGGAGCCCCCAAGTCGGGCTTAGAGAGTTGGGGAAGAAGGGGGTTAAAAGCTATTTATAGTACAAGAAAAATGGGAGTAAAACACAAGTTACAGGGCAGTTATCGCGAGTCGCGATGCCTCCGTCACGAGTCGTGACCAAATCAGTAAAATTTTGAGCTCTCAGGTCAACATTTCGCGAGTCGCAACAGAAAAAAGTCCCGTTTTGTTTTGCTTCCTCCGGGTGAACCGTTGATCCATTTTGGGAGTTCTTGTAGTCGATTTTATAGTACTCAAAAAGAGGAATCCAATGGTACCACTCTTGGAGGCTGATTCCTCTCGGAAAATTCTCAAAAAATCTGCTTCAAAACATAGATCATTCTTCACCATTTGGTTTGCTCTCCAATCTTCACTTTATCTTCTACCACTTTGTGAGTGGCCTTCCATCTTCTACCATCATTTAGAATGGCCTTCACTAAACCACTCCTAATTGCTCATGAGCAATCTACAAATTAATCTTACAAAAAGGAATCTAGATGCTCATAAGGACCAAAAGTCCATTGGACTAAACATAGGTTACAAAATGAAGGATTTAGATATAAAAACCGAAAATGACTATCTACCTAAATCTAACAATCTTAAAACAAAAATATGACAAATGATGTGTTAAATGCTTTGGAAAATACATGCACTTGAAGCCTCATCATATATCAACTACAACAGTAAGGGATTTTAGTATTCATATTGGGTTAGACTAGGGTAACATTTTGGAAACCTAAAAACATGTTTCTTTTGGTGTGAAAAATCAAGTTTTTTTTGTAACCCAATTCAAACTAATGCAGGTTTTTATTATCATTTTTGTATAATATCTTTTCAGGCCATAGAGAGAATGGGAATGCACAAGTATCATGATCTTCGTGAATGCACGTCAGGGCTCTTCCACATTCAGTGCCGAAAGAACATTTAAGTAGACAGCCAAGCAAGAACATGTACAACCACAGTAAAATAACATCTAAGTCAAAAGTCAAACAAGAACACTATCCGACAAAGAACAATCACATAACAGGTGCTGGCGTGCAGCCACCCAACACAAAACATCAAACAAGAAGGATAAAAGACGCAAACATGAACTAATATACTCCTTTTTTTGCTGTTTACAAGCATGTCCAAGGGGCTGTGAAAGGGAGATCTCCATTTTCCTGGAATAAAGATTAAGCACATTCAACTAAGCCATAGCAGATCTCAGACAATTGTGGCTCTGCAAGACAAAAAAAAAGTGGATAAAATCAGTAATTAAACATGGAAATCAAGAAAAATAGGCTATTTTATTAATCATAAACTGGTAATCATAAAAGCACAAGTTTATTACATTAAGTTGAATCCCAGGACTTAATTTTTACCCGTCCCTTCCCCTATTCTGGCCAAGAAGCTCCCTCAAACCCAGTATCATTATCTCAGCCACACGAAAGGGTGTATCGATCTGATCCAAACTCAGAGGTTTCATTTCTGGCATGTGGTCTGAGGGAGACCTGGACTTTCTCGCATACCAGGGAAGTGCTCGAATTGAAGGGATAGAAGAGAACTCTTTGTCATCATTTCCAGAACCAACAGTAGCCTCACAGTGACCGCGTTTCACTGCAGATTGGATAACGCAGGGATTAGCAATACATATTTCTTGGGGCACACAGCCGCACAAAGTGCAAGGCTCGCTAGATCTAGAAACAGAGGCCACAAGGCTGAGTTTTTCTTTCTCGGTGGTGGTGCCACCAACAGACTCGGGAGTTAGTTCCCCACTCCGGCGGGTGGGTAGCGCCACCTCCAATTAATTCCCTGAAATCAAAACAGAGGCTGCGTACAGCTCGATAGTGGTGGCACCGCCTATAAACCCGTCGGATCTGTAACTTTGAACACCACTCCGGCGGTTGGGCAGCGCCGCCTTGGTTCCTTCTACTCTGGCGTCAGGGTCTTTCAAGGCCAGACCATCATCCACCAGAGAGAAGCTATCAGATCGAGATGAGGAACCTGAATCTGAGACATAACATTACGAATAAAACCCACCACATTTAAACCCACAACCAACGAAATCGCCCCTTTCCATAACCTAGAAAAAATTGAAAATGAGAGACAAGAGGAAGATCTAGAATGGGAATACCAATTTGAGAGAAGCTGGGAAGGTGAGAGGGAAGATAAATGGGTGGGAAGAAATTATTGAGTCAGAAACTTTGATGGAGTAAAGGGATAAGCATAATCACAGCTTTTAAGAACATTAAAGAATCTCGATGCTGAAGACATTGGGAAGAAAATATCACATGCGTGTTTAAAGGGAGGAGAGTAATGAAGGTGGTTGGGTAGTTGAAGAGATTTTAATTCGGTGGGATAGGTTAGTGTTGGGTTTAGTTCAAAAAAGATTATGAGGGGTTATGAGATAATTTGGGCTAATATTGTTGGGTTAAGAATTCAGAAGTTGGGCCCAAATTGAGTAAACAAATAACAAAAGCAACCCATTTATGGCAAGAAATGAAGTAGTACAAAAATAGATGGGACGTCCAAAAAGGGAAAGAGTGCAAAAATAGTTGGGATGGAGGGAGTACTATTTTAGACGATGATTATTCACTGACCACTGTCTAATGGGCTTTTGATGTAGTTTATCATAAATCTGACTAGTGGAACACATGTTTCGAGTTTAGAGCTAGGATACACGGTTTCAAAGGAAAAAATCCATAACTGATGTGCATGAAACCGTTAATTACGATTTCTGAACTAGTGTAACTTTCACCTTTTGCCTTATCAGTTTAGTTAAACAATTGAAGTAGGTGTTTGGCAATCATTCTATTGCATGGTAAAAAGCCCATCCTTTCCAAAAGAAAAAAAATTCAAAAGAGTAAAAACAATTGTTGGTTGTTGCCTTTTGTTTTTGGATTTTTAGTTTAAATAATAATTATATTTTGCATCATACATCAAATTAATATTATTAATTATTTACCAAATACAATTTTAAAGCCAACCTACTGATATAAACAGCTAATAAAACACTCAGTCAAATCAACTAACAACTACAATATTACATCCATTCATCAAACTGAGCCTTTAACTTTTTGAATGAAACACACACATGTCTCACACATATTTAACTGTTAATATTTTTATTCTATATAATAAAATTTTAAAAATATAATATTTTTATAATGTGGATAAAAGAAAGCACAATAAAATTGAAACTGTGTTTGTCTTTGAATGGGAGGTTGACTGAATCATTTCAAGCAAGGAGAGGGGTTAAGTAGGGGGCCCTATTTCCCCCTTGTTATTTGTTATTTGTATGGAATACTTAACGAAAATGCTCAACAGGGAGTATAGAGATAGAAGGGTACATTTCCATCAAAGATGCAAAAAAGCAGGTGTATATGCTCTCTTATTTGCAGATGATCTTTTGTTATTTTGTGGTACTAATAGAAAATCTGTAGGGGATAAGGGAGTCTTTGGATAAATTTACGGTTGTGACAGGGTTAGATATAAATGAAAGGAAATCAAAGGTGTATTTTTCAAGGATGGATGAGGAGGAGAAGTATATGTTAGCCTTAGTGTTAAAGGTGAAGAAAGGAGAGCAGCCAATGAAATATCTGGGACTTCCTTTATCTACTGTGAAATGAAATAAGGAAGATTGTGAAAAGCTTGTTGAAAAGCTTGTTGAAAAGGTAAGGGATAGGATCAATGGATGGAAAGCAAAAAATCTTTCTTATGCTGGAAAGTTGAAGCTTATAAACACTGTGCTACGAAGTATCATGGGGTATTGGGAAAGTGTGATGAAAATCCCAGAAAGTGTTCATAAGAGAATCATGCAAATTTGTACAAGCTATCTGTGGGGAAGGAAAGAAGGAAGTAAAGGATTTACTGCAGCTGCCTGGAACTCAATGTGCAGAAGTAAAAAAAGAGGAGGCATGAGACTGAGAGATCCTTCAGGCTGGAACAGAGCAGCTTTGTGTAAACATCTGTAGGATGTGTCACAGGAAAAAGGATGTATTATGGGTGAAATGAGTTTAGGAATATTACCTATAAGGAGGGGATATAAGGGATTACAGGCATTCAGTTACTCAAAGCTGGTCCTAGAAGGTTCAGATGAATTTGAAAAATAGCCATCACTCAAAAATCAACAGATGTGTAAGCAAAGATGGGAAACTGAGTGTGACAGAAGTTTATGATGCTATGATGGGAGGAGAAGTGTCATATGGCATAAAAAAGTTCTACCAAAGCACAAGTTTTTTATGTGGCTGCTTGTAAATGGCAAATCAGCAACAATAGATAGGCTACAAAGCTTTAACATCCTGCAGGGAGTAAATATATGTAAGATGTGTGGTCTGGAACAGGAAACAACAGAACATTTGTTTGTTCACTGCAGATATGTGAAGGAGATATTTGAAGCAATGAAGGGGCTTAAATATAGAAGTCTAAGAGATTTGAAAAAGAAATTATTGTTGCTGATCAAGAAGAAGGAGGAAATTTTTTTTGCAGATGACGATGGCTGGGCTATACAGTTTATGGCAGGAGAGGAATAGTCGAGTTTTTACTGATCTGGAACTGAAGCCTGAGATCTTGGCTTTCCAAATTATTATTGAAGTGGAATGGAGGAGAAAATGTTGAAATTGAAAGAGATTGGAGGGGAAATGGTGAACCAGAATTAGATGAAGAGTTGCAGGAATGGAGATGGAAAAGGAGGAAAAGAAGATGGTGAAGGAAGAAGAGGTGCAGCCGGAGAAGAGGTGGTCGCAGTTGGAGGAGGCACCGTGACCAGTGGTAAGGACGGCGGAACTGTCGATGGAAAAGCTGGTTCAGTTTCCGTCGTGCAAATGATGTAAGGCGGCAAAAGAGATGAAGCTGAAACCGGCGCAGAGGTATCAATATCACCATCAGGATCAATAAAAGCCGAGACATCAAGGATAGATGCTGGAGAGCCCAAAGTCGAAGAAGTGGAAAAAGAAAAATATGTTTCATCAAATCGAGCATGGCGAGTAATGTAGACTCTGCCTGTGGAAGAATTTAGACGGCGAAAACCTTTGTACTGGGAACTGTAGCCAAGGAAGACGCATGGAATGCTGTGAGGAGATAATTTGTGATCCGCATATGGTCAAACAAATGGAAAAACCCAGCAGCCGAAAGGATGAAAATTTGAGTAGCAAGGATCCCGACCATATAGAAGCCCATAAGGAGAAAAACCATGCAGTACAGGAGTAGGCAATCGATTGATCGTGTATGCAGCTGCAGCAAAAGCATCATCTTAATAAGAGATAGGCATGTACAAATGAAATAGCATAGTAAGACCCATCTCGGCAACATGCCTATGTTTGCGCTCTGCCCTACCATTCTGTTCCAGAGTGTAAGGACACGATATCTGATGGTGAATGCCCTTAGTAGCAAAATGACTCCGTAGACGAGTGTTCAGAAACTCAGTACCACCATCACTCTGAAACACTTTAATTTTGGATGAAAAATGATTCTCCACAAATGCCTCAAATTGTAAATAAGCATCAAAGAAATCCGACTTACGACGAAGTGGATAAGCCAGGTGAAATGAGAATAATTATCCAAAAATAAAGCATAGTAAGAAAAACCGGTTGATGATAAAACAGGGGAAGGTCCCCATAAGTCATAATGAATCAAATCAAGTACATGCGTAGCACTTTTATGGTTCTCAACAAATGCTAACTGTTGACCTTTCTCCATAACACAGAGCATGCAACAGGTTTGGGCAACAAAGAAGATAAAGAAACTAGATCAGACTTCTGCAAACTAGAAATAACTGTCGACGATGCATGACCCAAGCGAGCATGCCAAAGCTCATAAGATGCTCGTCCTTTATTCTGTTGTAAATGCGAGAAAAATGCTGAATCACCTCTATCTAAAACATAGAGACCACCATCACTGTGGCCCCTGCCCACGACCGCCTTGGAAACTTTGTTCTGAATGACAAAGTTTCGATCATCAAAAATGACAAAAGCATTTAAATCTCTGGTCAGTTTACTAATAGACAGCAGATTCTTAGTAATATCAGGAACAACCAGAACATCATAAAGGCATAAATCATCAGAGAGTTTAGTGTCACCAATATGAGAGATTCGAATAGAAGCACCATTGCCAACAAAAACAGTAGAATTACCAGAATATGGAGCGACAGACTCTAAACCAGAGGCGGAGGATGCCATATGACTGGTAGCACCAGAGTCAATGAACCAGACAGAAGATCGGGCAGTAGGCTCTAACTGCAAGGATGACTGAAAACGTTCCGCAAATTAATGGAGTCTGTACGACGAGTCGGACCCTGAGAAGCAGTCTGAGCAAGCATCCTGTAGCAAGTCGCAGCATAGTGACCGGACGACCACACCAAGTGCATTGCGGCCGACCACGACCAGCCCCAGCCGAGGACTGAAAACTAGCTTTGCTGCCACGTCGACTGCCGAAACGGCCACCCCTGGCGGCGCGTGAGCCGTACGCGCCACCTCCCCTCGCCGGTGCATGATCCCACGCGCGGCCGGCCGAGGGAAATTCTGCTGATGTGAATGCGGCAGGCCAAGTGGCCGGGGCTGAATGGTCCTGTAAGTTTTTCAGAAAAGCCTCGTGGTTTTTGGCACGAGATAAGACATTGGCATACAAAGGAGTAGGAGATGAATTAATTAATGGTGCAGAAAAATCCTTAAACTCAGTTCCAAGAGCAGTCAAAAACCAAATAAGTTGATCATCATTGGATACAGGAGAACCCATCATAGACAACTGCTCAAAAATATCTTTAAATTGGAGATGGAGTTCATGAACTGTACCAGTCTTACGTATACCATGGTCAGCAGCACAAAGATGAAGGACGGATAAAGCACTACTGTCGTGATAAATCGACTGAAGATTGTCCTAAATTTCCTTTGAAGTGGCACAGTCGAGCAAAACCGCCAAAGCCTCCGGGGTGAGGGAAGAAAAGAGAAGACTACAAACACGTTGATCTTCATCAACCCAATTTTCATAGTCAGACTGAGCCTTCAAGTAAGCCTCCATGGGATCAGGCTTGGAGGAGGAGCCTCGAACTAGAGTTGAAGTAACAGCCCCTGCATCGGAGACGGAAGCGGCGGCCAGGGGGCGAGGAGGAACAGTCGGACAGGTCTTGGAACCATCAAGAAAACCATACAGCTTCTGAGGTCAGAGAACATAACCAGCTTGACGTTTCCACATCAAATAATTGGATGATGACAATTTGATAGTCATCATGTGGAGCAAGGTATTATAAGATAATTTATCGTCAGACATGATGAGAGGAGAAAACAAAAATAATTAAATTTTTGGGAGGTGAATAATGGCTTCGGATGAAAATTGAAAATAACAAAGCAAGTCTATGCGGATGGGATGTATTATTATGACAAGAGAAGCAGAGCAGACAAAGTCTTGTTGAATGGGAGCAGACAAAGGATTTTGGCGGCGGAAAAAAAATAAAGGCTGCGACCGAGACAGAGAGGAGGGTTTTAGAACCAGGTTTGCTCTGATACCATGATAAAGTAATTTCCTATAATGATTCTGATTAATGATGAAGAATATATATAGAGTACAAAGAAGACTAGTCTAAATATAACTCTAGTACTAGTCATTAACATGGAATAAAATATTATCTAATCATCTACTTTCTTTATTCTAACAAGGAGGAAGAAGGAAATTTTGCTTGAAAATTTAAAACCGTAGTGGTAGCTTAGTAAAGGAAGTGAAGTGTAGATGGCTGTGAGAGAAGGCTAAAAAACATTTTGTCATTGGTTTGATTTATAAATATACAAAGTTTACGAAAAAAATAATATTTTAAAAAATATAAGTCACAATGAATTTGATAAGATAATATATAATGTTGTTTTAAGAGAGAGACTAATGTGATACCATCCTATCATAACTTATGGTCAGACAATGTACAAAATGAAATTTTAAAAATTATAAAATGTACCTCATGCTATCTCTCATCTATAAACAATTGTATTTAGACTTTCCATCTCACCTAGGTGAGACCATCTCACCCAATATATATATATATATATATATATATATATATATATATATATATATACCAATAAAAAGTTTTAGTTAAAATTACTTTAAAATTTAAAATTTAAATGGAGTTACACATTCTTTAATGACAAAGACGGGGTTTAATATGGAAAGACGGGGTTTAATTAAAATAATAAAAGGTAAATGATCTAAGTTGCAATACTAAAAATTTATTATGCAACGTGTAACAGTAATAAAGTTTATAACCCGATTCATGCAACCTAAAAAAATTTTTATCTTATTTTTAAAACTTACACTTTAAACGTTAGTGTTTTCTTGACTTATAGAAAGAAGATGGACTCTTTTTTAATTTTGTTACAATAATTTTCTCATGTTTCTCCACTTTCATTTCTCCTATTATATCGATGATCTGATGTTCAGCGTCTACTTTTTTTTCCATTAAAACCATCCGAGGATGGGGGAAATTATATTAGGCCTTCCCAAGCCGTGTAAATGAGCAAAAACCAAAAAATAAAGAAGCCTTGGCTTAGTTTGATTTACAAAGGGGAGCCTAAGTTGATGAAGCAACCATTATTACTTCCAAAATGAGTAGTAGCTAAAATTAAAGAAAGGCAACCAAGATTTTTTGCAGATTTAGGAAGATATCAAACTTGTTAGTGAATCGAGAGTTCGAAACACAAGTCAGTCAGATATCCCTAAACTTGCATAGAATCCATCCTCTAAGTAAGAGAATCAAAAGAGTAGAGTAGAAACAAAATGTAATCTCCAAACAGCATCTGGTTCATCTCGATCATCCACTCAACCGTTCATCCATTCATCCAGGCAGCATCTCCCAAACCATGTAAGACCATATGAGCATCCGTGTGCCTCCATGTGTCTCCATATGTGCATCCGTGTGCCTCCATGTATCTCCCATTGTGCATCCGTGTGCCTACAAATATCATTTGATCAGTAGCATCCATTCAATGTGTAAATCTTAAGGAGGGAGTCCCTAATTGATCAAGCCTAATTAGCCCCTGAATATGATTAGGTAACATATGGAAAGAAAGCATGGATACACTTGTCTCATCTTTGAGACATTTCTTTGCTAGAGCATCCGCTACAAGGTTAGCTTGCCTCTGAATATGAGTAAGTTTGAAGTTTATCAGAGATTGCTTAATGTCATCCGCAAGTTGGAACAACTGCCAGGGAGCATGTAATGGATCTAGGACTGAAGAGACATCATTCATGCAGTCAGATTCAATGCAAACATTATCAAGGGAACCAGTGTATTTGAGTATAGCAAACATTATTGCCTTCATTTCCGCTTCTTGAGGGGAATTAGCAATTGTAAAGTTAGTATGAGCAGCAATAAAACTGCCTCTACTATCTCTTAAGATCATACCAATTCCAGTCAAGTTCAGATGACAATTCCATGCTGCATCGACATTTAGTTTGTACCCCCTAAATGGTTTAGACCAAGCAATTTTCAGTATTTTCGGCTTAGGAGGAAGCTTAATCAGAGGAAAAAAAGAGTGATCAGCAATATCTTTATCAACTTTTGCTCTTATGAAGACAGGTTTAGCAGTGAACATGTAAAAAAATTGTTCCTTGATGTTAGTTATCACTGAACCTGTTATAGGAATGGCTGAATCATAAATAATTTTGTTCCTCATTTTCCACAACTGCCAACAAGTTATAATAGCTGCAGATTTTATGATTTCTGAATGAAGGGCACTCAGGCCAGGGGAAGTCAGATAACAAGAAAGTCTCTCCCAAATAGAAGGGTAATCAACAACAGAAATTCCCATGAATGAGTGGACAGCTTTCCAAATATGAACAGCAAATGAGCAGGAGTTAAAAAAATGATCTAAAGAATCCTCATAATTATTGCACATACAGCATTTTGAGGTCAATGAGAAGCTCAATTTGCGCAACACATTATCAAAGGGAATAAAGGAATTCATCATTTTCCACATGAAAACGGAAACCTTTTTTCAATTCTTGTACTCCACAAATATTGGGCAGAGTGGACATTACCTCTCTGGTTTCTGAGCAGGAGGTAGGTAGCTTTAAAAGAAAAGTCACCTTTTATACCTGGTTTCCAAATGAGTCCATCCTTCCTACGTGGAGATAGCTTTGCTTCCTGTAAAATAGTGACAGCATAAGGAGGGAGAAATGTAGCAATTTCCTGAAGCAAAGAAACTTTGTTTGTGATAAAGTCAGAGACAGTACATGTATGAGGGATATTTACAATGTTAGAATCACACCAATCCTCAACCGGGCCTATGTCTAACCAATTAGAGGTCCAGAAATTACAGTCTCCTTTTCCCACTATAACCTTAGAATTTGTTTTGCCCAAGTATTAATACCACAGATTCTCTTCCAGTTTTGTGAGGTTCTCGAAGATAAAGGCAGTGATGCCACTAGGGAAGACCATAATGCCTCTGCCTTTTTGGAATTTCCACCACAACTTAACTGAACATGTCTTTATGATTGTAGAAATAGATCTAAAACCTAAACCATTTTGTTTAATGGGATAACAAAGTGAATCCCACTTTCTCCATGTTCTTTTTGGTCCCTGCTCAGTTGTGCCCCAGAAAAACCTACTGAGTATTTTCTCAATGGTTAGAATAATTTCATTGCTAGGTTTTAGGACTGACCAGATATGTTGGGGAATGGAGTATATACATGATTGGATTAAAGTAATTCCCCCCCCCCCCGTAGAGAGCCACCTATTCTTCCAACCTCCTATTCTGTTTTCAATCTGCTCAATCATAGGTTGGAAATATATTTTTTTGGCTATCCCTGTGAAAATTGGAACTCCTAAATATGTAAAGGGAAATCTACCTATTTTCATTCCAAGCACCCTTCTAATGTTGCTGACCCTATTAGCTGAAGCATGCTTACCTATATAGATATCACTCTTAGTGAAATATATCCTTTGGCCACTAACCTCCTCAAATTTAGTTAAGAAAGCTTTAAATCTAATCAGTGTTTGATTATCAGCTGTTAGGAAAACCACTGTATCATCAGCATAAGATAAATGAGAAACTGGAAGGGCATTACCTGGAAGTTGAAAGTATGATAACTTACCATTCTGAAAAATGAAAGCTAAACTCCTTGTGAAAGACTCAGAGAAAATATTAAAGAGAAAGGGGGAGAGGGGGTCTCCCTGCTTAATTCCCCTAGAGGATTGAAAGAAACCAACAGGCTTACCATTTATAAGGATTGAGAACCATGCCTGAGATAAATTCTTCATGATGATATAGATGAATCTAGCAGAAAAACCAAATCTGGCAAGAACTGAATACAGAAATGACCACTTAACCCTATCAAATGCTTTCTGAAGATCAAGTTTGACAATGCAATTAGGATCCCTTTTTTTTTGTTCAAAAACCTAACCATTTCTTGCAAATAGATAACATTATCCGAAATGTCTCTACCTTTAAGAGAAGCTGTCTGATGTGGTGAAATAATTCTTGGCATTATAGACTTAAGTCTTTCCATTAAAAGCTTGGAAAAGATTTTGTTTATAACGTTGGAAAGGCTTATTGGTCTATAATCATCAAACGAAATAGGTGTTAATTTTTTGGGGATAATGGTGATCCAGGTGCTGCCAATGCCCCTCGGAATATGATTGGCAGATAGAAAATCATTAACAGCAGACAGTAAATCCACAGCAATTATATCCCAAGATTTAATATAGAACTTAGCAGTAAAACCATCAGGTCCCGGACTGCTATTCTTATTTAAAATGAGCACAATATCCCTAAGTTCATTCAGAGAGGCTGGATGCACTAGCCTCTCATTGTCTTCCTGAGTAATCAGTTTAGGAATTTGGCTAAGGAAGTGTGTTTTGTACAGATTACAATCAGAGGAATTATCTTCAGCTAAAAGTTCTTGGTAATAGTGGATGGCCTCATTTTCAATATTCTGAGTACTATCTACCCACTGGCCATTGCTATTTCTGATTTTAGTAATCTTTAGTCTATACTTACTCTCCCTAACAGAGTTATGGTAGAAACTTGTGTTATTATCCCCTTCTTTAAGCCATTTAACCTTTGCCTTATGCTTCCAAAAACTTTTCTGCTCTATAAGTGACCTAACTAGCTTAGCCTTGGCTTCTTTTAATTTCACCAAGTTCAAAACAGAGTCATCAAGGTCATAATTTTGTTCATGAATGAAGAGATCAGCTTCTGCATTTGTAACATTATCAGTAATGTTACCAAAAATTTCTCTATTCCAAATTTTGAGCTCTTTTTTTAATCTTATCAGCTTAAGGAAAAAACCAATCGTTCCAGATTTGTGATGAGACAGTTCCCAATTTTGTTTAATCACCTGAGTGAAGCCTCTCCTTTTATACCATGTATTAAGAAACCTAAATGGCATAGGAGAAGAAAGAACATCACTGCCAATAGTGAGAAGCATAGGATTATGGTCAGAAGATATTCGATTCAGAATGTGTACTGATGAAGAAGGAAAATTAGAGGACCAGGAGGAAGTACAGAGGCCCCTATCTAGTCTTTGAATAGTTGGGGATCTAAGTCTATTATTACTCCATGTAAACATGTTCCCAACAGTGTTAATGTTTTCTAATGCCATAACATTAATAAAATCCTTAAAATCCTTCATACTGCCTAATTTAGGAGTAGATGGACCTTTATATTCATTTATTGATGTTATAGCATTAAAATCACCTATCAAGATAGAATTAGAGTGATGCAATGATCTTAAATCTGACCAAAGGGACTTCCTCCCAATTCTGGTCCTTAAACCATACACAAAGAAAGCATCCATGCTTTTATTAAGAGTTAGACTATTCACATTGACAGCAAGAAACTGCAGATTGTCACATTTAAGTGTCAGAGAAATGTTGGAGTTCCAGAAGAGCTAAATCTGGCCACTACTAGCCTACAGACAGTTTTCAAAATGTAAAGTCTGCCTGTAACCATCACATTGAGAATTATCATGTTTTGGCTCTAACAAGCATACTAGATCTAATCTGTGCCTATGAATCAGGTTATGAAGTCTCAACATAGATGTGTCCATTCCCCTAATATTCCAAACCAGGAACTTTATCTGAAGAGTTGTATTATTCATAGGGAAACATTGTTAGAGCTTTTTGATCTAGTCATGATAGTATTTAACTGAGTTAAATAGGTCTCATTCCTATGATTAGAAGCTATTTTTATATGTTTTCCTTTTTCAGTTTGGATGATCCTGAGGGGGAATTAGAAGATGTTACCTGATTATCCAGAGAAGCATCAGCTTCACCTCCAATTTCAGAAGATTCAGAAGTTGTGATGACAGCAGGGGAAGCATCTTGACTTGATATGTCCTCATATTCCAGTGGATGAAACCTGTTTTGCCTATGTTTCTGCTGAGAGAAAATAAAATTTTTTGCTGCAACAATTAGGTTGAAAGGAGAGAAAGGCTTACTCCGCTTACCTGAAATGTCATCCTTGGCAAGGCCTACCTTTTTGTTGAGATGAGGTGGAGCAGATAGTGATAGAGTGTTCAAAGATATAGGAGACCGAAAAAAGGTTTAGGAAGCGCATGAGATGCATCTTGGTTATCTTTAAGTTCAGTATAGTCATGTATACCCTCTGAGGTTCCCTGATAAGAGGTCAGAACGGGACTAGTCTGTGCACATTCAATCTCAGGGACAGATATGAAAAGGTCAGGTTGCTGAGTGTCATGGTTAGAGTTAAGTTGATTATCAGCCCTCTCATGAGTAGGAATTGTATCCTTTCTTTGACCAACATTGATTTCCTCAGTCTTATTATGGTCATTAATGTTAGTCTTTCTTGCTCTCTGTTTTGGAACATATCTAAGGTTCTGAGTAGGAAAAATTTTGGGTTTATCAGTAACCGAGAGACCAGAGCCCCCTGCCTTATTCTCTTTGTCATTTATCCGGTTAACTACATCTTGGTCCTGGTCATCCTGTATCAGTTGTTGTTCCTTAGACTTACCTAAGTCACTTAGAATAGGGGTAGGTTTAGCCATCTTAGGTATCTTTGGCTTCCTAAGTTCAGGATGTAAGTAAATGCATAGATTGTCTTCATGTCCTATGACTTTACAGTGATGGCAATACAGAGGAAGATCATCAAATTCTAGGTGAATTTTAGCCACATTGTATTCAAAACCATCCTCCTCAATACCCACTCTAATAAAAGCTGGCTGTCTTTTTTTTAGGTCAATTTCGACACACATCTTTACTGCAGATGGTCTAGTTAAGCCAGCAGTAGCCGAATCCAACTTAATAAAGTTTCCAATCTGATTACCCATGGATTCTAACATAGCTAGGTTATAGAAAAAGACCGGCACATGATGTATAGTGACCCAAACAGGAACTATAGATGATTCAACCTCAGGAGAGAAATCAGTTGTCCATTTTAGCACTTTCATTAGGGCATTATTAAAATTCCACTGACCTTTAATCCATAGACACTGGTAATCTTCCTTGTCCTGGAAGCGAATCAGAACATGTCTATAGTCTATGGATCCCAGCTGGAATTTTCCCTTGAATCCCACTGAGTTGAAAGCATCGTTCAGAGCTGCCATGGAGGGTTTCCCGCGAGCGAATTTCCCCACCAATGCATTTTGATAGTGAGAGGCTAGAATCTCAGCCTCTTTCCTAGTTACCAGGCAAGAGATCTCTCCTTTGTAGTTGGTTTTTGGGATTATTTCAGGGTTAGAGGGAAGGGAAACGGATAGGGGAGGTGTACGATTGCTTAAAGCTTGCAGAAAAGATTTGGCCGGCGCGATTCCGCCATGGCCAGGCGGAGGAGCCGCCATGGATGGGGAGGAGAGATCGCAAGAAATGACCGTTATCGTTGTTTACAGTAGAAAATAAAAAGAAAAAAGAAGAGGACGGTGAAAAGTGTGTGTATCGCACCAGAAAATCGCACACAGCTACAGTGTATCAGTTGAAAATCGCTGGTTTTCTGATAGAATGTGGCTTAATTTGATAGAATGTGTCTACTTTCTACTGTGTACACAATTTCAAGTGTTCCATTATTTGTTCCAAAAATTTGAGGGTGATTGATAATCAATTTTTAACCTGATTTTTTATTTTTCAGTTGTTATTTCGCTAGATGAGTTAAAATGTGTCATGTAGTTAATTTTTGAGTTATCTGAAAAGTCATCTTTCACTAAAATAAAAGGTAATAATTAAAGAAGTTTTAAAAATTTATTTTATACATTTTATCATTTGTTTTATTTTTATATAATAAATAGGCAAAGTATTGGGAAAGACTGTCTTTCCATTGACTTATGGAAAGATGGAGTTTTATCGAAATAATAGAAAGGGAATAGGTTTAAGTTGCAATATTAAAATTTGACTAAATTATTTGGTCCCCTACAAAGTATCTTTTACCATCTTTTGGTCTCCATTTGCCAAACAACCTTTAAACGGTGCCTAACAAATTCAAAACAATTTGTTTAATCCCCTAAGGTGGTTTTCAGGTAAGATTAATTGGTTTTTCGGTATAGTCAGGGGTATAATGGTAATTTTAATAATTAAAAAAATTAATTAAAAATTTAAATTTTAAAATTTTCAGATTTTCAACTTCATCCTGAGCACTCGAGCCCTCGAACCTCCTGTCTTGATCCCTCGAACCTCCTACCTCGAGCCCTCGGACCTCCTGTCTCGAGCCCTCAAACCTCCTCCCTCGAGCTCGAGCCTCCTGATGAATTTTTTCTTTTTCTTTTTATTTTTTAAACACGTGGGTATAATGGTCATTTTTCATATTTTGACCAATTTTACCGTTGACTTTCCCTGAAAACCACCTTTGGAGATCAAACAAATTGTTTTGAATTTGTTGGGTACCATCTAAGGGTTGTTTTGCAAATGGGGACCAAAAGATGGTAAAAGATACTTTGTAGGGGACCAAAAAAAACAATTTAGTCATAAATTTTGTTGTACAATGTGTAGTAGTTATAAAGTTTATAACCCGATTCATGCAACCCAAAATTTTTATCTTTATTTCTTTTAATTTGCACTTTAAACCTTGGTCTTTTCATGACTTATGGAAAGACCGTCTTTCAAGAGACGGACTCTAATAAATATATGGAATGGTCTCCTGTGAGACAGCCTAAAATTTAGGCAGGAGTCTTTTTACAATTCTAACAATATTCTAGCTCCAGAGACCTATATCTAATAATTTTACAGGGACATATCTCTAATTATTTTATAGGGATATATCGCTAATAACTTTTCATGGAATTTTTTGTCCAATTATTTTCTATCATTATCCCGCCACCTTCAATCTGCAAAAAAAAATCAAAAAAATATTTTCAAAATGTAAAAAAAAATGCAAAAAATTATTTAAAAAATGCAGCAAAAAATAGCAGAACATCAACTAAAAATCATAAAAAATATGTCGACTACGACTAACAAAAAATAAACTGAAAATTATTAAAACCTCAACAAAGCTAAATTATCATTTTTTTAAAAAAAAAACTACAAATATCAACTCCTAACAAGCAACAATTGAAGCACTTACAGGTTATAAAATAAGCACCTACAACCTACATTTGAAGCACTAACAAAAAAGCGCCAACGTAAGGAAAAAAACACTAAAAAAAATCAACTATATCATCAAAAAAGCTACAAACATCAATTCCAAGCAACGATTGAAGCACTTACAAGCAACGATTGAAGCACTTACAAGCAACTATTGAAGCACTTACAAGCAACTATTGAAGCACTTACAAGCAACTATTGAAGCACTTACAAGCAACTATTGAAGCACTTACAAGCAACTATTGAAGCACTTACAAGCAACTATTGAAGCACTTACAAGCAACTATTGAAGCACTTACAGGCAACTATTGAAGCACTTACAAGCAACTATTGAAGCACTTACAAGCAACTATTGAAGCACTTACAAGCAACTATTGAAGCACTTAAAAGCAACTATTGAAGCACTTACAAGCAACTATTGAAGCACTTACATGAAAAACGTCACCGTAAGGAAAAAACACTACAATAAATCAATCATATCATAAAAAAACTACAAACATCAACTCCCAACAAGCAACGATTAAAACACTTACAAGTTGTACTCTAAGCACCAATTTGTTGTCACAACACACACAAGATATTAAAATAAACACCTACAACCTACATTTGAAGCACTAACAAAAAATGAAAAACCTTAGCATAAGGAAAAAGACACTACAAACATCAACTCTTATTACCAAAAACAATAAATGAAAAATCAACCATATCATCAAAAAAGCTACAAGCACCAACCCCTATCACCTAAAACTCTATAAAATGAAAAATAACAACATGAGAGGAAAAAAACTAGCAACATCAAAAAAAACTGCGGTACCTCAAGAGTATAAATTATTCACTATGAAAATCATAAAACATCAACGTTTTTAAACTACAAACATCAACTCCTAACGCCTAAACCTCATCTGGACAATGAAAAACATCAACATGAGAAAAAAGACACTACAAACATCAACTCTTATTACCAAAACCTCAGGCAGAAAATGACAAACATCAACATGAGAAAATTTAAAAAACTACAAAAATCAATCGATATCACCAAAAACACCTACAAAGCCTTAACTCATATTATTTAAATCTCACCCGAATAATGAAAGACATCAACATAAAAGAATAAAAACTACAAACATCAACAAAAAGCTACGGTACCTCAGGAATAAAACTTCTTCAAAAAAAGGGGACTTGAAGGGATTTGAACCTAGGTCTCTAACCTCAAAGGTTAGAGCAATAACCACTACACTAAAGACACTTAACAAACATATACCCAGTCAAATAATATTAAACTCAACATGTATATAAAGAATATAAATTCTTCAAAAATAAAAGTCACGGGTGAGATTCAAACTCCAGACCTCAAACCTCAACAACAAGAATACTAACCACTACACCAAAGAACATTTATTGATAATGCACTCAGTAAAAAATTAATAAATCTCATAATGTCTTAAAATAAAATAAAACATGAAATTAAACCTCACCTTAGAAGCTCACCGTCCGACTTCGCCTCCATTTGTCTTCCGTTGTCGCCTTGCTAGCATGTGATGACACGCGCGAGTCATCCTCTCCATCCGGTGCGTGAATCTCAGCATAATTTTCTCTCTCCGTCGCAGTCACTTGTCTTCGTCGCCTCATCGCCCATCACCATCGCTTCATTGCTCGTCGCCTTTGCCTCCATCAACACAACCCTAGCTCCGCCACCGATCTACATTCTCGCTGTGCCGAAAATGTTTTCTTCTCACTCCGCTGGCAGAAGCATAGATCGTCGCCGGCGGAACTGGAAGCATCGATCGCCGTTCAAATACAGAGGAGAAGGTGGCGCCTACACCACCGTCGTTGATCGTCACGCCGTTTGAAGCAGATGCGCGATTCGCAGAGCGCCTTTGTCGCCAAAGCTAGGGAAAATGTCGCACTGATCTAAACTCTGTCATCGGAGCTAGGGCAACGGTTTCCGATCGGATTCCGAAAAAATGAAAATTTTTGATATTTTTGTGTTATATATAGTATTCAAATAATTGCACAGTAGGTCCCTGAATTTATTAGAAATATTTTTTAAAAATCTCACCTCAATTTCAAATTTATAATAATTGTAGAATAAACTACCACTTAAAATTTAGACTGCCTAAAGTAAGACTTTGTGTAAATATATTGCAACTAAAAATACTAATAAATTTTTTTAATAAAATTAACATAAATACTTAGTTAATCATGTAAACTAAATGCAGATTTGCTATTGTCATTTCATTTTCTTCATGTTGGTAACTCATGGCTCAAAAACACCCAGATAGCCCCAAAAAGCACCGCCCTAAATTCTCCGGCTGTTTTCCTGCCTGTTTCCGGTCCCCCCAAATCGCCCAAAAAAACCTGCAAAAAAGGTTCATGGCTCATTTATTGGTCCACAAAATCCCTTCGTTGGAGAAAAGATTGTGATCAAGAGGAAAGAAAGTTTTCGTGTTGCCAAGTTGGGTAAAAAGTTCTCAAGTTCTAATCGTGACCGGGAATCCCCTCCGACCGCAACTACTGGCGGCAATGCCGGCGATGGAGTATATGATATCAAATTAATGGAGGTATGGAGGATGGGGGAATTAATCTATATTGAATTTTTTTAAAGAAAATTTATACTCCATATATTTTATTATTTATGACACACTTATTATAAAGAGTCCGTCTCTTGAAAGACGGTCTTTCCATAAGTTATGGAAAGACCAAGGTTTAAAGTGTAAATTAGAAGAAATTAAGATAAAATTTTCGGGTTGCATGAACCGGGTTATAAATTTTATAACTACTAAATGTTTCATACTAAAACTTTAATATTGCAACTAAGACCTTTTACCTTTTATTATTCTAATCAAACCCCGTCTTTCCATAAACCTATGGAAAGACCGTCTTTCCCAAGACTTTGCCTATTATAAATAGATATTTTTTCTTTTATTTGATATTTTTTTCATTTTTCGTAAGATTGCTTTAATTTCATTGACTCATTTTACCTTTTACTTTCTAAATTCAATTTCAAATATTTTTTTCTTTGACTAAATCCAATCACATAAACTTATGGTGTCATAAATAAAAATACGAAAGGAGTATATGGATTGTGATCATTTTCTATTTGAATGTTTTCAAGATTTCCGAGGTAGCTAGACAATTAATTGAATCCAGTAACATATTACAGAAATTGAATCCTATGTTGGTTTGCGCTAATATGACCATGTGAAGTTGGAAAAAGTGCTATTGTAATCATGTGTTTTGCTTAAATGTACTAATATAATCCTGGATGCCTGAATTTGGCCAAAAATACATGAAATGACTATTATACCCCTATTTAAAAAAATAAAATTCAGAATAAGTGAAAGGACAATTATACCCTCATTCTATCTGCAATAGTATAATTAATCGTTTTCTGGAATTTTCTTTCACTCTCTTCTTCCTCTTCTTCATTTCTGGATTTCATTTTTGGATTCCAGGTCGGTGCAAACAAATAATGGGTTGCCGAGATCCGGGTCGGGTCGCACTGATCTCCCTCATCTTCCTTCTCGTCTCCTCCGCCCACACCTTCTATCTTCCCATCTTTGCTCCCCGTGATTTCTAGACGGTAAACTCCATTCTCTCTCATACACATCACACACACAAACACTGTACCAAAATGATTCCATCCAACTTCCTCATTCTTTCCGCTCCACCGCCTACACCTCTGCCACCGTAGTTCGAATCGCCAGAATGACCACCGGCTCAACGAGGAGTATACCATCACCATTCAAATTGATTCGATGCATTTTACTTTCATATCCAAATTGTTTGGGCGGAGTACGCCACCACCACCGCCGCCTCAATCCTAATTGATTACGCCAAACTGATTTACCTTATCAATCTCAAGTGCACCAGGGAGAGGTGGCATTTGCACCGGGGAGGAGAGGTGGCGTTTGTGCCGGGGGAGGGGTGGAGTTCTAGCAGCAGTAGCTAGTTTGAGAGGGGTGGCGTCGAGCTTCAGTGAGAGTATTCACCGGTGCTAGGGTTTGTCGGGGTAGTGGAGGTGGGGAGGCGGCAAGGTGAGGCAGCAGTGGTGGTAGCAGGACGAGGTGGTGGCGAACTCAAGTTTGCTCGCTAAATCTGGTATACTCCTCATTATTGTATGGTGATGGTTCATTTTCGTCAGCGATGGCGGCCGTGGCGGAGCAGCGATGGTGGCGGTGGCGGTGGACGTAGCGGAGCGGCGGCGGTGGAGGTGGTGGAGCGGCGGAGCAGTGGCTGTGTCGTGGAAAAGAAGAAGAGCTAGGGGTAATTTCATCTTTACATTTTTAGTTTTAAGACTAGGGTTATTTTGGTCTTTTTAGTTATGGTCAATGCCGTGAAATGTCAAGTCAATGCAGCAATAGTGCCAAAAGGTTATATCGGCACTTCTGATGCAAAACACATGGCTATAATAAAACTTTTCAACTTCACATGGTCATATTAGCACAAACCTACAAAACATTGGGTCATATCAGTATTTTTGCCCCAATTTGTTTTGCTCTTTTTTCATATGGATTAAGGAAAAAGAAGAAGAGTTCATCTCTTGAAAGACGGTCTTTCCGTAACCCATTGAAAGACCAATGTTTAAACTGTAAAATCGAAGAAATGAAGATAAAATTCTAGGGTTGCATGAATCGGGTTATAAACTTTATAACTACAGCACATTGCATAATACATTTTTAATATTGCACCTCAAAACTTTTACCTTTTTATTATTCTAATTACACCTTGTCTTTCCATAAGAATATAGAAAAATAGTCTTTCCTAAGACTTTGCCAAAGAAGAAAAGAATCAAGAAGAGTTTTTTCCCCAAAAACGGTAAATCCTTGAATCCGGCCAATAAAGAGAAGAAGGGATCATTTTCAGAAGAAACTCTTCACTGCCTGTGGCGAACAAGATTGGCCCTATTCTGTTGTAATCCACCTCTATATCGCCATCGATAATTATTGGTAAGCAGTCGATGGTTGCTACCGTGATTGGTGTCGCAAATGAAAGGAAAATTGGTACATTTGACAGTGTTAATGCCAAAATTTGTCATTGTGCTTGGCTTGGAGCTGGCTGTCCTGGGCTGGTCAGATCTGCTATGAGAGCTCTGATATGACGCCTATTTGGACATCCTTCCAGCATTATTTTGGCATAAATGGGTACCTGTAAAAGAACGCGAGTCACTCAGGGCGGCCTGTGGCCGTGCCGGTCCGATGCCCAAGTCAGATGAGGTAAAGGTAGTGTATAGATGGTGATGCTAGGCTGTAGTCAACTTACTTTCTCTAAGGGTTTTCTCCTCATTTTATAGGTGTAGGCTTTGGTCTTTGTTTCGGTTGGATGTTAGACCTTTGGGCCTGGTAAATAGGAATATGGGCTATAAACATATACATTATCAAGTTCCCCTAGCCTGATGTCGCATTGGTGAACAGCGCGGGGCATTGGGATAATGCATGTCTGAACATCGAGGATGCTTGTCGAAATGTCGTTGTTGGTGGACGTTTCTGTTCATCAAGGTATAACTCTGCATCTTAACTTCTCTCATGGTCATTGATCTGTTTTGTGGCCTTGCTGCTGTCACCCTGGATTCTGCCTTGTAACTCTGTAAATTTTCTTCCTGGGCCATATTTCACGGCCCCATTGCATTGGCCTGGACTCTGGATCCGGGCCTTCTAAATCATGACCACACGCTCATGCTTCGGCCTCGTTATTCTTCTGGTAGAACCATATTTTTCTGCTTGTTGAGTCAACTTGGACTCTGCATGGCAGCTCCTTAAAATTCTGCCTTGGTCGTGCATGGCGATCCTTATGGCGTCGGCCTGGTATCTTCATCTGGGCCCTCTAAGTCATGGACGAACTCTCTCATTTTGACCTCATTAAATTTTTAGGCTGAACCATAATTTGTTACGTGTTGCGTAAACCTGGCTCTGCACGGCAGCTCTTTAAAATTCTGCCTGGGTCACGCATGGTGACCGTTCTGGCATTGGCCTGGGCTCTACGCCCGGGCCTTCTAAATCACAACCGAACTTTCTCTTTTTCATCATCGACTCTGCTGGAAGCTCTGTAAAACTCTGCATGGATCACACGCATGGCGACCCTTCTGGCGTCGGCCTGGGCCCTACGCCCGGGCCCTCTAAATCAAGACCAAACTCTCTATTCTTCCGGAAAAACCATATTTTGCTGCGTGTTGTGTCAACCTGGACTCTGCTGGAAGCTCTGTAAAACTCTGCCTAGGTCACGTATGGCGACCCTAGCGTCGGCTTGGGCTCTGCGCCCGGGCCCTCTAAATCATGACAGAACTCACTTCCTTCGGTCCCATTAATTTGTCTGGAAGAACCATATTTTGTTTCCTGTTGCATCAACCTGGACTGTGCATGGAAGCTCATTAAAATGATGCCTTGGTCGCGCATGGCGATCCTTATGACGTTGGCCCGGGATCTTCATCTGGGCCCTCTAAGTCATGACCGAACTATCCTGCTTTGGCCTCGTTAATTCTTCTGGCAGAACCATATTTTGTTGCCTACTGCATCAACATGGACTCTGCATGCCAGTTCCTTAAAATTCAGCCTTGGCCGCGCATGGCGATCCTTATGGCGTCGACCCAGGATCTTCATCCAGGCCCTCTAATTCATGGATGAACTCTTTCGTTTTGGTCTCATTAATTCTTCAAGTAGAACCATAATTTGTTGCGTGCTGCATCAACCTGGACTCTACACGGCAGCTCCTTAAGATTCTGCCTAGGTCGCGCATGGCGACCCTTCTAGCATCGGCCTGGGCACTGCACCCAGGCCTTCTAAATCACGACCAAACTTCATTTTTTTCATCCTCGTTAATTCATTAAGCAGAACCATATTTTGCTGCTTGTTGTGTCAACCTAGACTCTGCTCGTAGCTCCGTAAGACTCTGCCTGGGTCACGTATGGCGACTCTTCTGGCGTCAACTTGGACTCTGCGGTCGGTAGGGGTGGGCATCGGTTCGGTTTATTTGGTTTTCGGTTTATTCGGTTCGGGTTATTCAGTTTTTTTCTAAAAATTCCAAAACCAAAACCAACCCGAACAACCTGCATAACCCGAATAAACCGAACCAAATTTGGAATTCGATTTTGGTTTGAATTTGGATCTAATCCGAATAAACCGAATTGAACCAGAATATTTTTAAAAAATATTAAAAATACATTACTTAATTCAAAATTTAAGAAAAATATTGAATATGTAATTTAAATTCTACATCACCAAAATCAGTTCTTCAGAATTAAAATCCCACAAATATAATACAAATTCAAACATGGATTACACTTAATATCAAGGATCAATAGTTTGTTTTAATATTTATCTTCAAAAGCTTCACATTTCTTCAAGACTCGAAGAACTTTAAGTTTACCCTAAAAATACAAAGAATTGAGAAGATTAAAACATCAACTAACATGAAAACAATGTACAGTTCAGTAGCCTTCAAGATTACATCAACCATTTTGTCAAGGTAACAGGAAAGTAAAATCAATCAAAATTTGTTACAAGGAGATTTAGTGGAAGTATAAATTTAGTTAATCAAACTCAGATCAGAACTAGTAAACATTGTTTCAAATTCAGTTAAAATGTGACTTTATTTGGAACATACAGATCGAGTAAAACTATAGGAAAAGCATCCAAAACACAAAAATCTTCCACAACATCCACTCCAAAATCCAAGCCCAATGCATTATTTCAACGTTATTTTCCAGGCTTATTACCGTCCTGATATCATACTCCGCATTTCATTAAATGATGGATACCAAATCAAGTTACAACCTAACAATAGCTAGAAGTCAAGTCCTCCAACCATAGTCAAACCAAACCTACATAGAACAGCTTGTACAAACACCAACTTTACTACGAATTCATATGTGAGAACATGTATGAAGAATCAGCACAGAAAAAAAAAGGCTCTATTCTGATTGATTAATTCCTTAATCCTTCCACTGAAACCTTCTTGTAACAAAGTAACAGGAAAGCAACATTAAGTAAAATCATAAAACTGCAAAGATTCTAGCACCGCTAGCATAACAGACTTAAGATGGAATCACACACATACATGCATTCAACCTAAGAGAAAGTTTCAAAAAATGTGTTTAAGAACTCATCAGAATTTTCTCATGCCACATTAACAGATATCATCGCCTAATAACTTGGAAAGTTCCGGTTCATTCAAATACTTGTCAACATGAGTACAAAAAACACAAAATCAGCAAAAAGGATAGAAAAGGCTCAGATTCCTTCAAACAAACTCACCTATAATCGCAAATTCAAACCTCTCCATCCTCTTTGCACACCAAACACCAATCCTCCAAATTTGTCTGCTTACAAGAACAAGGTTAGGATCAAAACTCCTAATCATTCAATCCCAAAAATCCATCCTTTAGATTAGGTCTATACAACATCTAAAGCAAAAGATGAAGAAACTACCTTCAAAATTCAAAAGCAAAGCTGGGGCTAAACATCCACAGTGGTTGACTTGTTAGATTTCTGCAATAAAAAAAACACACATTCAGACTAATTTTTAAAACCTATACTCTAACCTATAGATTAATTAGCAATGGAGAAGTAATTGATTAGCAAGAATATATTCTCTTCCTCAGAAAATTGAAAACAAACATATAAATGAAAAATACAATCACAACTACCTTTAAATAACCTTCAGGATCGTGGGTATCAATTCCTAAGAGGTGGCCAAGCCCATGAGGCATGAAAACAACCCATAATCTCATCGAAAAAACCATGGCATCAATATCGCTGGGATAATATTTGTAAAGTTATACACAACATACGCCTCCATGTTCTGTAATATTTACAAAGTTATTTCACTGAATTTCAGGAAAAAATCTCAATAATTCCAGGATTATAACACATAATAAGTTCATCACATCCACTACAATTATCATTTATTTCCTCACTCTCAATCAAAGGGAAAATATCAAGCAAAGCCAGTAACTAACCAAGAACATAAACAGTTTGACAACTTCATCCCATGTCAGTGACATGTTATGATGCTGAAGGTAACCCCTTACGTAGTCATTCATCCAAGATGAACACTAGTAAAGCCTAAAAAGAAAGACAAGCAACCCATATACTAGATTTAGGATCATGCTTTACTAATATCATTGTCGTCTGAAGGCCTAAGAGTGAGCTCTGTACCTCCTTTTCTATATGTTGTGCAAGCTCTCTTGTAGGTGCCAGTACCAATGCCAAAGGTTCATCACCTCATCTAACATGAGGCTGAGCTAAGCAATGATGTAGCAAATAAGAGGTAACTAGTATTACAAAATTTTCAATGATTATACATTCCAGTAAGAACAGATTATAGTGCATTTCATAAAACAATCAACAAAGGAAAACAAAAGGAGAGTTAAGAACCTGTATCATAGGTATGGAAAAGGCAGCAGTCTTTCCACTACCAGTTTCAGCACATCCTAGAAGATCTCTCCCACTGAGGGCAACTGGCATTGCTTGTGCCTGGATAAAAGTCGGCACTGTGTAAACATGAAACGATATATCCTTCATGATGCTCGGGTGCAAGCTCTGCACAATAGGTCAGGTCAAATCAACATATAACACACAATCATCAACTCAAAACCTAAATCTCCATAACTCATTCTCAACTAGTTCATCACTTTACCAGTTTACCATGTCCAAAAATGACTCAATAGGTGCCGGAGCTGGCGCCGCCTTCTCCGGTTTAACTACAACTTCCACGTTAAGCCTTGCACGAACCTCCTCATCTCTATCTACATGCAAACGTCAAAATACAAACTATTCTAAATAATATGATGAGATAAAATCAAAATTAAGCAATCAAATACGAAATAAATTAATAGCTAAGCATTTCCGGCATTTCGAGTGATTCTCTGGTGATGTCGGCGGGGTTCCACGGGGAGGCAAAACTGGTGCCGCTACTCCGGCGAGAGTGATGCGTGTGATTGCTACTGTTTGCAGTGGAGCTGAGCTTCGAGTAGAAGGAGGAGTCTGTGGCGGTGGAGGCGGCAGTTGCGGTGGAGGAATTACGCAAGTGGGGAGGCTAGGGTTTTCTGATTTCTCGTGATGAATAATTAAAGGACAGCCTCAGCTTCCTTTCTTTTGTTTTAACTTTTTTGTAGGGTTTCAATTTTATATAAAGGGAAAGGGCCGGTTCTAATTTTTTTATTTTAGGCCATAATTAATCTATGTTTGGGACATGAATATATATATTAGTTTTTGAGTTTGTGAGTTTGGGCCATGATATATATGTTATATAATTTATATTAATATTTTAGAATTATATTATTTAGTATATAAATATTTAATTTATTTTTTAAATTACAATTCGGTATTCGGGTCGGTTTTCGGGTTGAGTTTCCATATCCAAAACCAAACCAAAAACCATATTCAGAATTTGGTTTATTCAATTAGGTTATCCAAAAACCGTATTTTAAATTCGGTTCGGGTTATTCAAATTCGGATAATTCGATTTTCGATTCGGTTTTCAGTTTTTTTACCCACCCCTAGAAGTTGGGCCCTCTAAATCATGACCAAACTCTCTTGCTTTGGCCTCATTAATTCTTTAGGCAAAACCATAATTTACTGCGTGGTTCGTCAACTTGGACTCCACACGGCAACTCTTTAAAATTATGCATGGGTCGCGCACGACGACCCTTCTGCAATGGTCTGGGCTCTGTGCTCGGGCCATCTAAATCACAACCAAACTTCTCTTTTTTGGCCTCGTTAATTATTTAGGTAGAACCACATTTTGCTGTATGCTGTGTCAACCTGGACATTGCATGACGCCTCCTTGAAATTCTGACTGAACTTTCTCTTTTTTTCCCTCGTTAATTATTCAGGTAGAACCATATTTTTTTATGTGTTGCGTAACCCTAGACTCTACACGGTAGCTTCATAAGATTTTTCCTGGGTCCCGCATGGCAACCTTTTTGGCGTTAGCCTGGGCTCGGTGCCCAGGCCTTCTTAATCACGACCGAGCTTTCTCTTTTTCGACATCGATAATTCTTCAAGAAGAATCATATTTTGTTGCATGTTGTGTCAACCAGGACTCTGCACGGTAGCTCCTTAAAATTTTACCTGGTCGCACATAATGGCCCTTCTAGCGTTGGTCAGGGCTCTGCTCCAAGGCCTTCTAAATCACGACTGAACTATCTTTTTCAGTCGTTAATTCTTCAGACAGAACCATATTTCACCAGGTTCTGCGTCAATTTGGACATTGCATGGCAACCTTGTAAGATTTTTCCTGGGTCGCACATGGTGACCCTTCTGGCATCAGCTTGGGCTCCACGCCCGGGCCTTCTAAATAACGACCAAACTTTATCTTTTTCGTCCTCATTAATTCTTTAGGAAGAACCATATTTTGCTGTGTGCTGCATCAACCTGGACTTTGAACGGCAGCTTCGTAAGATTCTGCCTGGGTTGCCCGTGGTGACCCTTCTGGTGTCGGCCTAGGCTCTGCTCCCGAGCCTTCTAAATCATGACCAAACTTTAATTCTTTAGATAGAATTATATTTCATTGTGTGTTGTGTCACTCAGGACTCTGCACGGTAGCTCCTTAAAACTCCTATTGGGTCATGCATGGAAACCTTTTTGGTGTCGCCCAAGGCTCTCCGCCCGGGCCTTCGAAATCACGATCGGGCTTTCTTTTTTTGGCCTCGTTAATTATTTAGGATGAACAATATTTTTTTGTGCTGCGTCAACCTGGATTCTGCACGGCAGCTCTTTGAATTCTGCCTGGGTCGTGCATGGCGACTCTTCTGGCATTATCATAGGCTCTCCGCCCAGGTCTTTTAAATCAGGACCAAAATTTCTCTTTTTGGGCCTCGTTAATTCTTCAAGCAGAATCATATTTCGATGTGTGCTGTGTCAACCGGAACTCTGCACGACAGCTCCTCAAAATTCTTGTGTCGGCCTGGGCTCTTCGCCCGAACCTTCTAAATCACAACTGAACTTTCTCATTTTTAGCCTCGTTAATTTTTTAGGCAGACCCATATTTCTTCGTGTGATGCGTCAACTTGGACTCTACACGGCAGCTTTGTAAGATTCTGCCTGGGTCACGCGTGGCGACCCTTCTGGCATCGGTCTGGGCTCTGTGCCCGAGCCTTCTAAATCATGACCAAACTCTCTCGTTTCATCCTTGTTAATTCTTTAAGCATAATCATATGTCATTGCATGTTGCGTCAACTTGGACTTGGCATAGCAACATCGCAAGATTCTGCTTGGGTCCTGCGTGGCCACCCTTTTGGCATAGGCCTGGGCTCTGCGGCTGGGCCCTCTAATTCATGATTGAAATCTCTTGCTTTGGCCTCATTAGTTAATTAGAATAAACCATATTTTGATGTCTACTGCGTCAACTTGGACTTTGCACTGCAGCTCCGCTTGGAGAATCTTGGTGGGACTTGTACCTCTCTAGCTGCCAGCAGTTAGGGAGGCTTGTTATCTTCTTTCTGTTTAATGTTCTAAGGTGGAATGAATTTCGTCCTTTTTCAGGATTTTACTCGTATCATCTCCTTTTTTTTGCAAATGTGCTAGTAGTGAGAGCATCTGTCTAGCATAGTTTTTTATTGCTCTTCTTTATTTTGCTTGCTTGCTTTCTTTACTTTGCATCAGCCTAAGGAGGTTGGCTAGCATCTCCCTGGTTGTGCGGGTCGAGGGTGTTTTTCATCAGCCTTCGGAGGCTGCCTGCAGGTCTCTGATTGTCGTTAGCCCAGGGCTGTTTATGTTGTCTTATTGTTCTTGGCTGGCATGTCTGGCTGTCATAAGCTAGAGATGCTTATTTTGACCTGTTAGTTCTAGCCCGCAGGCCTCTGGCTGTTAGAAGTCGATGCTGCTTACTATGTCCTGTGGGCGTTAGCTTGCATCTCCTTACCTGCGTGGGTCAAGGTGTACCTTTTGTATTTCCCTGCCTTCGTGGGTCAGGTGTACTTTCATGTATCTCCTTATTTGCGTGGACCAAGGTGTGTTATTCTGTATCTCCCTGCCTACGTGGGTCAAGGCGTGTTTTTTGTATTTCCTTGCCTGCGTGGGTCAGGTGTACTTTCCTGCATCTCCTTGCCTATGTGGGCCGGGTGTACTTCGGCTTTATGAGACTGCCTTTTAAGACAAAACATTTCATACTATTGTGTTCCGACTTGGTGGATAATACGAACATGTGTTAGTTCAAATGACATTATAATGGGTTAATCAACGCCCTCCGTGAGCATGTTGAGGGATGATTATTGCCTTGCCATTTCAGGCTGGAGGTTGATCAGCTGGCTGTTTGAACACGACGTGGCTAAACTTTATTTGCCTGAGCCAGCTTATCTACCATGATGTCATGCATCATTTTAAGTGACAAAAGATATGCAAATGTAATTGACACTTGTATGAATTCTTGTCTTGAGTAGTCATACGCAGTGCCTTTATTTTTGGATTTCATGATAACAATTGCGTATGTACTATCCCAAATTTATTTGCTCACTAGTGTACATAACATTTTTGGTCATGTCATGCAAATGAACAATTGTATGTTTCTAACCTTGGTGGTTGATGATACAGCCTCCCTTGTTGGGTAGCTGTTTCATTATGTGCACGTGCTTTGCGTCTCGGTGAATTGTAGCATCGTGATCCGACCCGCAGTTCGCTGGCTGTCGTGAGCCAGAGCTGCTTGTTGCAACCTAGCAATTTGGCCTAGCACTCCACGACTAACATGAGTCGAAGCTGTTGATTTTGAGCACTTAGGACCGAGCCTACAGTTTTCTGGCTATCGTGAGCCGAAGCTGTTCATTGCGACCTAGCGATATGGCTTGGCACTTTGCAACTATGGTTGTGTCAGAGCTCTTCTCTTTGCCTCTTTCGACCCATCCTATGATCTACTGGCTGTTGGAGCCAGGATTGCAATGTTGGTATGGGTCACACTTATTACTCGATGTCTATGGCTGTGGCCAGAATTCTTTTTGCCTGTTTTAACCTGGCCTACGATCTGCTGGCTGTTGGAGCCAGGATTACAATTTTGGCCTAGGTCAGGCTCATAAATTGACGGCTATGGTTGTTGCCGAAGTCCTTCTGCCTGCTTTCCCCTGTAGAAATTCTCTTGGCTGTTGGGGATATAATTGCAACTTTAAGCCAGGGTCAGCTCATTTTCTCAACGGATATGGTTGTGGCAGGAGTCTTTTTACCTGCTTGCCCCTGGCTAGCAATTCTCCATGCTGACTTAAGCCAGGATTGAAACTTTCAGCCAGGGTCGGCTCATTTTCTCGACGGCTATGGCTGTGGCCAGAGTCTTTTTGCATGCTTTCCCCTAACTAGCAATTCTCATGGCTGACTTAAGCCAGGATTGCAACTTTCAGCTAGGGTCGGTCGTTTTCTCGATGGTTATGGTTGTGGTCAGAGTTTTTTTTTCCTGCTTACCCATGTCTAGCAATCCTCCTAGCTAACTTAAGCCATGATTACAACTTTCAGCTAGGTTCGGCTTATTTTCTCGATGGCTAAGGCTACGACCGGAGTCTTTTTGCCTGCTTTCCCCTGGCTAGCAATTCTCCTGGCTGACTTAAGCCAGGATTGCAACTTTCAGCCAGGGTTGGCTCATTTTCTTGATGGCTATGGATGTGGCCGGAGTCTTTTTGCCTACTTGCCCCTGGCTAGCAATTCTCCTGGCTGACTTAAACTAGAACTGTTTGATGTTGTGTTGTCGGACCTGTAAGACTAAATACTTCATTTCTATGCGAACAACGCCAACATGTGTTAGTTTAGATGACAACATAATACATCGACTTTTGCCCATAATGCTAAAATGTATCAAATAAATGATAAAAGCATGTAAATATAAAACATCACACACACACACACATATCAAGGGAGGATAAGCGACATATATAACAATACCATTCCTTTACTTCCTTCCCTTCTTTTTCTTTAAGGGGGTTACTTCATGGCCCTGCCTGAATAGGTCGAGCGGTTGTTGCTACCCTATCTAAACAGACTAAGGGTCGATCGTTGCCTTGTATGAACATGCTGAAGACTGAACTTTCTTCATTGTGGCGTATCAAGTCATGACCCTGCCTTTCATGGGGTTGAGGGTGCCTTGTTTACCGCTTTTACTATCAAGCCTACATAATCGAGCACTTCATGCAAACACGTCCCGCCTCTGCGGGTAACATAATACACCAGTTCTTCAATTTCATAGTGAGTGTTATTGTTTGCCCACATTTGACAAAGGTATATATATGTAGACAAAATTTGTATGCATAATTTCATAATTAATATGTACGATCATACCGCCTTTTGTTGAGGCTGTCATGTCTTTGCCCTGCCTGAACAGGTTAAAGGGGTTAAGTTTTACCTGTCGATAACCCCACAAAGCATTGGCCTGTTTGTGCAGGTTGAGGGGTGATCCTTGCTTTGCTTGAGCAAGCAGAGGGTTGATCAGCGCCCTGTCTGGTAGGCTGATGGCTAAGCTTTCTTTGTCCATTATTTTACTGCCCGGCATGTACAACTACGCATTTCATGCTAACGTGTCTCAATTAAAACAGACCACACTATGATGAATCAGTCTGAAATATGGTACAATGTATCAATTCTCTATCTTCAACCTTTCTTTAAACAATCACTACGAGATTCAGACTTTATTAACTATGTTATCATACATAAACTTAAATGACAAAGACATGTAGAACATAGCTGGCACTTGCATGAATCCTTTTTATCTTTAAGTAATCATACATAGTGTCTTTAGTTTTGGATTTCAACATGGAGATCACATACATGATTTCTTAAATTTATTTGCTTACCATCATGCACTAATAAAGTATTTGGTAGCGTTAGGTGAATAATAACTTCCATAGAGCTATGTGATTTTGCTCGAAACACTTTATGTATGCTTCTACAAAGAGTCATGTCAAGGTTATTTTTTAAGTAGAATAATTATATATTTCTAACATTGGTAGTGGCTTATGCAGCCAGCATTGCCATGCTCATGCAGCCAGCCTTACCATGCTCATGCAGCTAGTCTTGTCATGTGGGTGCTCCACCGTGTGACTGTTCTTTGAGCTTCAGCTGTCCGGTAGTGTGGCTATACTCTGTCTTGCTGCTTAGGTTCGGTTGAGACCCGTTACTACGACATATATTAACTCTTGGTGCCTTATCTGAAATAAGAATAATTAAATTGGGCAGACAAGAACATAATTGCCATTCTCCTTTCCCTTCCCCCTTTTTTTCTTTCTTTTTACTTTATTTTACCAGTAAAAAGACTCTTTTCTTTATTTTGAAATTTCCTTGTCAAAAAATCTTCCTTCTTCTTTGCTTCTATTTTTCTTTTATTTTCTTCTTTCTCCAGCCTGTTTCTTCTTTGTGGATTTCGCTGCCTATTTCTTCTTTGCTTCTTGTGTAATTGTGCTACCTCATGAAGTAAGTTTCACAGAGTCACCTTTGCCGAAAAAAACCTTCATCGTAGGAAAGAAGCGGTGAGCGCATCGACTCACCGGGAAAAGCCCTGGCATCGTGGCCCATCTCAAATGCACCGACTCACCGCTCCATGTCCACCGGTGGATCGGCTGAAGATGGTGAGCGCTCGTCCACTGGGAGGCCGTTATCGTGCCTCTCAAAGATAGTTTTTATACACCCAAATTAAGGACAACTACTAAATAGTAGCTAGTGGTAAGACGGGTTTGTCTATGAGGAAAGGGGGTTTTATCGAGTGTTAAATGTAGTTGAAAAGCACACGAAGGAGTCACTCTTTGCGTGTGGTAACCAAGTTGGAGGGGTTTTTATTTTGAAAACACTACGACTACTTCAATGACTAAATTAACCAATAATTAGAGCAAGCAAAGTAATTACGATCACAACTAGCACAAATAACTTAACTAAGATTATGATGAGTCTTGGGCGCATTTGGTTTACATTTCTAGTCATCCATTGATCATAGATTAACTATCCTATTTTTATGCATTAACCACATATTGTTGAGAACTTATCAACACTTTTCGAGTGTTGATATTTCTCACCTCTCCCCGATTATAGTTAGAGTGGGCGATCGGCACCACACAATAACCCTTACCCTTGGGTCACTCTAGATAATCGGCGTTATAGATTTCCCCGGTGATAGCAATAAACATGGAGACCCAATACAACTACCACAATGTCCTACAAGCATGAAACACATAGATATCACAAGTATATCTACTAACAACGACTACGAGGATCGACCTTCATGCTAATCGTAATTAGTGGGATACATTGAAAATTAGTCGAACCCATTCAAATTCATCCTAAGTCTAAGAAATTCCATCAATCAACAATAATAATTAGTTGTCACTCCTAATTATAGCCTAGCATTAACCAACAACAATCACATTGACAAAAAGTCAAAGTCTTCTGAGTTTGACCAAAAACCTAGCAAAGAATCAACCCATAATCATCAACTAGTTGATCATCCTAGCATAAATCATGCATTAATCACACAAGAAAGCACCAAACATACTTTATAATCAAAGCACAAAATAGGATAAACTAAAACTCACAAATTCATACTAGAAATGCTTGCCAATTGCTCCCAAGAGTGTATTATCCTAGATTATGAAAACCCACAACAAAATAGCAAGAATCAATGGTAAACATTGAGTAAAAGATGAAGAATAAATGCTCCCTAGGGTTTGGAAGAATATTTTTGGATGGAGTATGAAGAGAGGGTGTTTTGAGGGTGAAAAATGAAGAAAATAGCAGCCCAAACCCGTCGTTGCGGGCTGCAATGATGGCTGCATCCCACAAAGGTGCTGCTGCCCTCTTCTTATTTCCATTGCTATAGGTGAACCGCTGATCCATTTTGGGAGTTCTTGTAGTCGATTTTATGATGCTCGAGAGGATAAATCCAATGGTACCGCCCATGGATACCAGTTCATCTTGGATAATTCTTAAAAAATGGTTACAAAAACCCGGATCATACTTCCTCTGCTACTTTGCCTTCCTTCTTCAATCTATCTTCTACCATTTTGTAAGTGACCTTTAGTCTTCTACCATATTTGTGAATGTCCTTCACTAAACTTATCCAAAGTGCTTACGAGCAATCTACAAATTAACCTTCCAAAAATGAATCTAGACGCTCGTAAGGACCGAAGATCCATTAGACTATAAATAGGTTACAAAATGAAGGACTTTGATATGAAAACCAAAAATGGTCATCTAAACCCCTTATGATGTAAACCTGCCTAAATCGAGCAATCTTCCAATAAAATGATGACTAAAGAGATGTTAAATGCTTTGGAAAATACATGCATTTGACGTCTTATCATCCGTTGGTGGATCTGCTGACGGTGAAGATGGTGGACGGTTGCTGCTCGTCGGAGAAAACGGCATCCAAAGTGACGGCATTGACAAGATCCTCCCGTCAGTAGATAGGGCAAGGAACTCGTCCGCCTGGTTCGCCAGTGAATATGGTGTTCGATGGAGGAGATGGCGTCTACCGCTAGGCGGACTCGTCATCCGGAGTGGTGGCCATCGACATCAATGAGTCGGTGAAAGGGGCCGACGGATCTGGGTTAACTCGCCGGACCCATTCACTGAGTCAACTCGCTGAGTTGACTCACTAGGTTTGCTGGGTCTGCTCGCAGACATAATCATCCTGCTTTTCAGAAAATAGATGAACACTTAGGTCTGCATAATAGGTACATTTTTCCTTCTAGAAATGAAAATAACTTATTGAATGAACAATATATTTGCTTAGTTGTGCAGATGTGTTTGACCAGCTGTTATGCAGGTTCGTAAATGTAAAAGTTGCGTGAGGATCTCAACGTCGATCCCCACAGACGGCGTCAATGTTATTGCCAAAATTTTTCATTGGGCTTGGCCTGGAGCTGGCTGCCCTAGGCCTATCGGAGCTGCTATGAGAGCTCTGATTTGGCGTCTGTTTGGGCCTCCTTTGAGCATGATTCCAGCGTAGATGGGTACCTGTAAAAGGACACGGGTCACTCGGAGTGGGATGGCCTGTGACCGTGCCCGCTCTGATGCCCAAGTCAGATGTGATAAAGGGAGTGCATAGATGATGATGCTACAATGTCAAGATGATGATGATGCTACAGTGTCAGAGAGGCTGTAGTCAACTTATTTTCTTCAAGGATTTTCTCCTCATTTTCTAGATGTGGGATTTAATCTTTGGTTGAGTTGGATGTTGGGTCTTTGAGCCTGGTAAAAAAGAATATGGAGAATATGGGCCATAAACCCATGCAAACAACTAATTTGGATGTCATTAATAGTGGTCAAGTTGTTGATTATGGTAATCTGGGGTAAGGTGTGCGCAATTTTGTGCATATCTGCACGATTGTATTTCTACCTTAATATTCTCATATCCATCAAATTGGATCAACCAAAACGTACAAAATCACTAGAACTTGAGTCCAAAACATTGAAGAAGATAGTTGTTTTTGAGGGGTTTTTGGAGAGAAGTTATCATGGTTGAGATTTTAATTTGTTGGTTTTATTTGACCAAATTATATTCATAATGCATTTATTGCTCTATTTTTTGTTTTGTTTTTATTACTAATTTAATTGGTTCCCTTTTATTTTCAAATCTATGTTTGGTTTTGGTTCACGTTAAAATTGCTAATGAAGAGCCTATTGACTTTGACAAAATCTCTTTGGTATTAAGAAGTATGAAAAATTCATTTTAACAATCTCTAGGGCTCTGTTGTATCTTAATTATAAACTGATTTGCTTATAACCGAATCACTTTTTAGTTTTTGGTAAAGTGTTAAAAAGTATCTTACTTTTTAAGTAGAAGTTATTTTTGGGGGAAAAATGTAAGCTGGTCTCCCCCTTCTTTCAAAAGACTAAATTATTATTTTGGTCCCCAACATATGATGCAATACCATCTTTTGGTCCACAAGGTCAATACCACGTTTGTTCAGCAACTAACAAATACAAAATGATTGTTTGGTTCCCAAGGTGGTTTTCAAGTGATTTTGGGATCAAAAGATAGTATAAGATCATATTTTAGGGACCATAAAAAAATTTAGTCTACTGAAAACCACATTGGGGACCAAACAAATTATTATGAATTTGTTGGGTACTAAAAGGAAGCGGTATTAGTCTCGGGGACCAAAAGATTGTGTAAGATCATATGTTAGGGACCAAAAAATAATTTAGTCATTTCAAAATAACCTTATGAAAAGACGGAGTTTAATTAGAATAATAAAAAGGTAAAAAGTATTAGTTGTAATATTAAAATTTATTATGCAACTTGTAATAGTTATAAAGTTTATAACCCAATTCATGCAACTAAAAAATTTTATCTGCATATCTACTTATTTGTACTTTAAACTTTAATCTATCTAAAAATTATGTAAAGAACATCTTTTAAAATACAGACTCAATGCCCTTTTGAGTCCAAAAAAATAAAATAATCTGAAAGACGGACTCAATGCCTTTTGAGTCCTAAAAATAATGTATCTAACTCTTTCCTCCACTGGCCTTTATAGTTGTTAGGGGTGTCACGTGATCCTGATTGGTGGTAAGCACATGAAACGTAAATTAAGTGAAAAAGATAGAGAAGCGGATCTCAGTGTAATTAAGGATGAGCAAATTGCGGATATAATCATATATAATTGATAAAAATGCATATATAATCTTGCAATAATTGAAAGTGCAAATAAAATTTGTGATATTTAGATAATGTATAAATATAATATTTTCTGGGAAATTTATATTGAAATAGGGTGAAAAGTCAATTTTACCCCTATAAAAAAGAAAAAACAAACAAAAAAATTTTTAACCTAAAATCAGCCCACCGATATCAAGTCAAAGAAGTATTCTTCTCAGCCCCGCCGAAAAATCGAACGTCTTCTTCTCACCCCAACTTCTAAGATATACTTGCTTCTTCTCAGACCTCCGACGCAACAATCTAATCCCTCTAAAATCAGCCCCGCCGTTCGTTTCGTTGTCATTCAACTCCGATCTCCGCCATATCTGGTTTCATCTTCTTCGGCCACTTCATCTCTATCGTCCGGCACCTTTCTTCAACAAGCTTTTTGACCGGCGATAGTGGTCCTCTTACTCTTCTCGTGCTAGCGACACCCTTTCCGGTACGATGGAGTTCGATCGGCGGAGATGGTGGAGTTTATGGTGGCCGTCGTGAGGTGGTGTTCGTGGTGGTCATGGTTGGGTTCGTCCAATCGGCGGAAGTGGTGGAGTTTATAGTGGTTGGGGTGAGGTGGTGTCCATGGTGGTCGTGGTGTGCTGGAGGGGTGGGGTTTTGGTTGATGGCAGCGGGAGGTGGGAGATGATGGTAGTAGTGGCGCGTGGGGGGTGGGTGGTGGCTAGGAGGTGGTGAATCGGTGGCTAGCGAAAGCCCTAAAGTTGGTGGCCTGGCAGTGGAGATGGAGAGGTGATAGGCGGAGGCTATTTTTGTCTTTTAGATTTTCGTATTTGGCCCAAAGGACACTTTGGTCATTTTTGGTTGGTCAATGGCCAAAAATGGCTGGTCAATGCCAGAATATAGCCTTTAGGATTATATTTACACTTATGTAATGTAGTTATGGTTATATTTGTACTAAAAATTATCTCAGTGTTATATATGCACTTTCTCAATTATATAGAGTTATATCTGCATTAATGACTAACAATTTCTTGTTTAGTGCACATATATCCCTTAGTTCTTTGAAAGTGCATATATACCCCCAGTTCCTTGATTGTGCACATATACCCCTCAATTTTATAAACGCTAATCTTCAGTTATAGGGGTATATGTACACTTTCAAAAAATTGAGAGGAACATGTGCACTTTGAAAAAACTAGAAAGGGCATATGTACACTTTGAAAAAAAATAAGGGAGTATATATACACTAAACAAAAAACTAGGGGACATGAATACACTTTACTCAAAACAAAAGCATACTTGTATTACCGTTGTTAGTGCCAGCACAATGTGTTGAAAAAGAAATTCTTTAAAACTATTATTCTTAAACTATTTTATTTTTTATTACAATTATACTAACTGGAGTCCTATCACGCGTTGCGCAGTGTTCTTGATTAAAATATTTAATTTAATTAAAACTAAATTATTTTTTTGGTCCCCTACAAAGTATCTTTTACCATCTTTTGGTTCCCATTTGCAAAACAACCCTTAGACAGTACCTAACGAATTCAAAATAATTTGTTTGGTCCCCAAAGGTGGTTTTCAGGAAAAGTCAACGGTAAAATTGGTCAAAATATGTAAAATAACCATTATACCCCTGTGTTTAAAAAAATAAAAAAGAAAAGAAAAATTCGTCAAGAGGCTCGTGGCAGGAGGTTCGAGGGCTCAAGGAAGGAGGGTTCGAGGGCTCGAGGCATGAGGCTCGAGGCAGGAGGCTCGAGGGCTCGAAGCAGGAGGTTCGAGGGCTCGAGGGATTAGGATGAAGTCAAAATATGAAAATTTTTAAATTAATATTTTTAATTGAAAATATTTTAATTAGTAAAATTACCATTATACCATTGACTATACCAAAAAACCATTTAGTCTTACCTGAAAACCACCTTAGGGGACCAAACAAATTGTTTTGAATTTGTTGGGTACTGTTTGAGGGTTGTTTTGCAAATGGGGATCAAAAGATGGTAAAAGATACTTTGTGGGGGACCAAAAAAGTAATTTAGTCTTTAATTAATATATAATATTTACATGTCACATTTGAATTGAAATAAATAAATAAATTATAAGTATATTCATCTAAGAATAACTATGTGAATTGTAAAACAAATAATAAATTTGGTTGGAATTTATTAAATAATCAATAAGATAAAAAATATTATTTTTAAAACCTTTGAAGAAATAATATATTGCAAGTACATGAGGTAAGTAAAATATAAAAAAGAAACGTTGAACTTGTGTAAAAACAAGGAAGTGTGCGTATATGTGAACTAAACAATGAATTGGGTGGCATAAATGCAGACAAGTTTTTGTCACAATCATTGTCTATATGTTTATTTTGGAGAATTGTTGTCTATATACCAATATAATCTTATATACTTGGGAAAGTGCCGATATAACCTTCAATCGTTTGAAAGTTAGAAAAAAAACTACCTAATTAATGAAAGTGCCAATATAATCCTCTGGTAGACTTTCCGGCATTGACAGTGCTTTTCCAACTGTTGACCCACCCTAAAATGACAATAATGCCATCAGACCAAAAGCTGAATTTGGGTGGAGAATTATAACCTTACCCACAACCATTAAACCATCGTCGCTGCTGTCGTAACAGGTAGGGGTTATATCAGGATATTATGAATTTGATAGGGTTCGGGTTGTACTGGGTTGTAGTGGAGAAGTTCGAGTGGTACTGGGTTCGAGTGGAGAGGTTCGAGTGGTTCTGGGTTCGAGTGGTACTGGTTTCATGTGGAGAGGTTCGAGTGGTACTGGGTTCGTGTGGAGAGGTTTGAGTGGTACTGGGTTTGATTTGAGAGGGTTCGAGTGGTTCTGGGTTCGAGTGGAGAGGGTTCGAGTAGTACTGGGTTTGATTGGAGAGGGTTCGAGTAGTATTGGGTTCGAGTGGAGAGGTTCGAGTGGTACTGGGTTCGAGTAAAGAGGGTTTGGGTGGTGAGGTCCGAGTGGAGAGAGTTCGGGTGGTGAGGTTCGAGTGGAGAGAGTTCAAGTCAAGATTTGAGTGGAGAGGTTTGAGTAGTACTGGGATCGAGTAGAGAGGGTAAGAGTGAAGAGTTTCGAGTGGTACTAGGTTCGAGTGGAGAGGGTACGACATTCGATTGGAGAGGGTTCGAGTAGTACTGGATTCGAGTGGTACTAGGTTTGAGTGAAGAGGGTCGGGTGGTACTGGGTTCGAGTGGAGAGGTTCGAGTTAAGAGGTTCGGGTGGTGAGGTTCAAGTGAAGAGAGTTCGAGTCGAGATTCGAGGGGAGCTGGGTTCGAGTGGTACTGCGTTCGAGTGGAGAGGGTTCGAGTGATTATGGGTTCGAGCGGAGGGGTTCGAGTGATACTAGGTTCGAGCGGAGAGGTTCAAGTGATACTGGGTTCAAGCGGAGATGGTTTGAGTGTAGAGGGTTTGAGTTTAGAGGGTTCGAGTGTAGAGGGTTCGAGTGATACTGGGTTCGAGCGTAGAGGTTCGAACGATAGTGGGTTCGAGTGAATAGGGTTCGAGTGATAATGGGTGTGTGTGGAGAGGGTTTGAGAAGTTCGAGTGTAGAGGAATCGAATGGAGAGGTTCGAGTAGAGAGGTTCGAGTAGTGATGTTCGAGTAGAGAGGTTCGAGTAGTGATGTTCGAGTAGAGAGGTTCGAGTGGTGAGGGTTCGAGTGATTCTATGTTCGAGTGGTACTGGGTTCGTGTGGTAAGGTTTCGAGTGGAAAGTGTTCGAGTAGAGGAGGTTCGAGGCTCCGAGTGGAAAGGCTCCGAGTATAAGGTTAGAGTGGAGAGGGTCCGAGTGGAGAAGTTCGAGTGATGAGGTTCGAGTGGAGAAGTTCGAGTGATGAGGTTCGAGTGGAGAGGGTATCATCCACCCCTCGAGAGGGGTATACCATCCACCCCTCAAGAAGTTTGTTAACCACCCTTCGAGGGTACACCATCTACCTCTCGATAGATGCCCTCGAGGGTGTATTAGCCCTTGAGGGTGTTATAGTCCTCGAGGGCTGATACACCCTCGAGGGTGTTGTAGTCCTTGAGGGTGTATCATCCTCTGAGGGTGTATCATCCCCTGAGGGTGTGTCAGCCCCTCGAGGATGTGTCACCCCTCGAGGTGTGTATCAGCCCTCAAGGGTGTATCAGCCCTCGAGGATACACCACCCCTCGATAGAGTATACCACTGAGAGCGTCGAATCATCCACGTTATCTCTCGAACCATGACCCACTCAAGGCATATACCCCTGGAACCATCCACGACACCACCATTCGAACCACCTATCCCTCGAACACCAACCATCCATTCCTGGAACCATCACCCCTCGAACCATCAGTTCTTGAACATCCACCATGCCACCACTCTAACCATCCACCTCTCGAACGTCAACCATTCGCCTCGAGGCTCTCTACCACTCGAACCATCCACCTTTTGAACATCAACTATCCACCTTAAGAGGTGTTGATTCGAGAATCTCCACTCGATTCATTAACTCTTGAGGCCCTGTAACCATAAACCATCCCCCTCGAGGCATCACCCCTCGACTCAAACCTCTACTCGAACCCTCACCAATCGAACCAGTACCACTCGAACCCTTTCCATTCGAATCCTCTATTCGAACATCTCCACTCGACCCTCACCGCCCAAACGCTCACCAGTGGACCCCTCACCACTCGAACCCTCTCCACTCGAACCCAGTACCACTCAAACTCAGTACCACTCAAACCTCCTTACTCGAACCCATTACCACTCGGACCTCTCCATCAATTCATTAACCCTCGAGGTCCTGGAACTATCAACCATCCTCCTCGAGTTATCACCCCTCGATCCATCAACCATCTACCTTGCCACCACTCAAACCATCCACTCCTCGGACATCAACCATCCGCCTTGCCACCACTTAAACCATCCACCCCTCGAACATCAACCATCTGCCTCGCCACCACTCAAACCTCTCCACTCGAACCCAGTCTCGAACCTCTCCGGTCGAACCCAGTTTACTCAAACCAAGTAGGACTCGAACCCAGTACCACTCGAACCTTACCACTTAAACTCTCTCCACTCGAACACTCACCACCCAAACCTTTTTCACTCGAACCCAGTACCACTTTAACCCTCTTCACTCGAACCCAGTTCACTCGAACCTCTCCACCCGAACCCAGTACCACTCGAACCTCTCCACCCGAACCTAGTACCACCCGAACCTCTTCACTCGAACCCAATACCACTCGAATCCAGTACTACTCGAATCCACTTCATCAAGACATCAACCTCAGTAAAAGTGCAAAGAACACAGCACAACACATTAATACAAGTGAACCAAGTTATAACAGCACCCCGAGAGTTAGCAATAGGATACTATAGGAGTTACAAGGAATGTGGGACCTATACATAGCCGTGTGTCTACATGTAACCACATCGCTGTAACAACTCGTAGGCTTCTACTGGACCTCGGCTGCCCGGCTCGTGTTTCACAGACTTCAACTTTCCCCTGTCAATTTTGTGTAGGAGTGGGGTGAATATTTTCCACGCTTCCTATAGTTGATAACCAAAATGTTTCATTATATATTTTTTTCATTCATATGAAGTAATTAAGGAAATCACGACATTTTCTATACCTTTAACTTATCTCTACGCACAAAGTGCTACTGATCACCATGTATCCTGTACCAGAATCCAGAGAAGTCAATGATTCAAGAAGTGAAATTGAATGGCGTCTTAGATTTAATGTAAAATTGAATGAAAATGTTCATACGTGTCAAGAATCATGCGCTCATAGGCCTACTGAGGATGTAACAACAAAGATCAGAACAAACATGTACACAGATAAGAACAACTGAGAAGCGAAAATTAAAACACAGATCTGGGCATCAGCAACAGTAAGAACACCTGAATGTTCCTCACCTTTTGATCCTCCATTGATATTTTCCACTCCACCAAAATTCGTCTCCTCTAAGATACTGGAGTCTAAGGGTTTATACAATTGAAAGTCAGACAATCTCAATTGGTCGTGTCTATCAAGTAGCAACTTGTCTGGTTTAATATTTCTGCAGAAAAAGAAAAGGAATAGGTGAAACTATGAAATCTAAAAACATGTGAAAAACGGATATCATAATGACACATTGAAACTCTTGTATAGACTTATGTATATGGTTATGTCTATGAATAGATTTAATAGCCTAAATAGTCTCAGCAACAAGGAATCTCGCCTCATCCTCACTTATGATATCCTTTCTCAAATTATGTCATCGTATCGATATTCCATGATAAGATAGAGATACGCATAATCCTGGAAAGAATAGTACACTTTCACAATGCATCTGTTGTTCACCTCCGCACACATATTTCTTTCTGCTTTTACGTGCTCATCCTTTGATATAATCACCGTGCTAAGCTCATTGAAGTATAGAACCAAGAAACATAATGACAGGTTAGACAGTTTAAGGAATGATGATTAGGTTACCCGGCCTATAAGAAGCATTTCTAATTTCTTAAGCACTTTCATAACCTCCACATGCCCCGTTGTCCTTTCTCTACAAACTCTGAACTGTAGAGAAAATTAACCAAAAGTAAGTCAAATGCAATTGCACAGATTAGCACTCAAGAGCAATAACTTGATCCACTGGGAACCAACAAAGAGTATAACAAAGACGATTATCTTATAATGATCCGTACCTCGCCAAATGCACCCTTCCCAATCATTTTCAGTGACTTAAAATCGGCAGCACCCATTTTGTGCCTTTACAGATGCATATATTCCATTTCCCAAGTCTCCAAAAATTTCAACAGGTTACTTTGATCTTCCTGTGAAACATCAGCATTAGCCAACTTCTTTTCCAATAATATTCATCTGCTTAGAAAAAGAGAAAATTCCAAATCACTTTCAACAAAAAAATCAAACTAACTTCAAAAGTTACATATCAGTAAAAGTCTTCATAACTTGATGTCTACGAAAGAAATACAATGTAACTAAAAGTTAAAACATCATAGAGTCTTCACTACATCTGTGCAAAAGAAATGTAAAATATATATCGTTATCTTATCTCTTGTAATTTTTTCATATGTGCCATGTAGTGAGTTTTTATGAACTGCTTCGCGGCTACAACTCTTTGTTTCATTACATTCGAGGCTTATTCGGCCGATATACCACTTGAATCCTCTCTCATGCTGCTACCCATTAATTATTTCTTCTAGTTAACTAAATTAACTGACTGTGGAAAAACAACGATGGTGATGACCTTGAATTATTGCTACCCATTATGCCTACATATTAAACGAGGCTAACTCTTACAATGAACAACATCATCAAACCTGTTATCTCTAATCTCAATAATCACATTAGTATTCATTTGAGAAAGTGCAATCAAGCCACACCATATCAAAAACATAAATGAATTGATCATGTGCTATAGTCTAGCATAAATAAGCTTCTTGTTCTTTAAATGATAAAAACTGAGAAATATCCAATTGTTAGTTACAGAATCCTCAAGGATTTCAAGTGTGGAGATCACAAGTAAACGGGGAAGAACATGGCTCGCCATCTAATTTACAATCCAACACCCAGGGAAGCTCACTAAAGAGCATTACGATAGAGTAACATATAAAGTTATTTAGACAACAAATATATAAAGTATACATAAGTAGGTAATCTAAGATATTCACCATGTATATTCATTCTTCACTTCGAGAGTAACAATAAAGGACATAGTATCCAATGAAGATTGAAGAGCATTCTCGTATAGCTACACCAGATGCTTCAAAAGAGTCATAGCTAACAAATCCAAAGCCTCTTGAATTTCCCCTCATTCACAGATTTCAGTAGCATTATACAAGAGACTACTGAAAAAATCAGCTTCAATGTTGACAATGAGCTTAGATGGAAAGTATGTTGCCATGCAAGTACTTGATAATTATATAGTTTATATGGTTTGAGGGGTTTGTAAAAACACTCACACGCACAATGAACACGATTAAAAGGCAAAAATAGTGTGGGAAAAATCTGCACAGGAAAAACCAAAAACCAATTTTGAATTACAAGCAAGAATGAATACAACAGTGATTTACTTCCTCCGCTCCTCTATCAGTGACACACTTGCCTATTTGGGATTTTTTTATATTGCCACTTTCTAGTTATAGAAATTTAATAAGGTTATTACATCTACTCATTTTACTTTTTCTTCTTTCAATTCAATTTCAACCATTCATTTAACATCTCTTAACTTTAGGCGCCCAAAAATAATGTGTCAATCATAGAGAAACAGAGGGAGTGCTTTTTTTCCTACAACTTTCTTTAATGTTTATCATACAAAATCCCAGATCAATCTAAGAGCCCCTCTCAACAAACTCAATGCAAAATTTAAAAAACATTAACCTTTACTAACAACCAATACAAAAAATGAAAAACACAATACATGCAGGAGATTAGCAATGGTCTTAACAGTAGCAGTTTTGTTAATACCCACCTCATAGCACCTCGCAATAAATTTCTCCTTGTATGATATAAACCCTTACTGAATCATCCCCAGGAGCTAATTGAATCCCTAAATTTTTTTCATAGCTAATTGAAATCGTCTAAATCCTCCTCAGAGTCAGAATCCTCCTCAGGAGCCTGCCCTTTTTTAATTAGCTGAGAATTGAGATATACATCACGCATAAAAACTGAGTCCATTTCCCCTCTAAAGGAAACATAAAACATGTCCAGATGCCTAATCAGCATCTGGTGAACTTGTTGATAAAACCATAATTCATTACAAAAATGAGTCAAATGGTCAACAAGCGTTCTTAAGAGTGAGGCTCAAGATCTCATGAACAAAGGCACATGCGTGCTTTTCCTTCTATATTTTCCCTGGTCTCAAATAAGTGAAATCAGAATAAGAAATGAATGGAATGTCTCTAAACTGAGAAATCCTCATATTTCAACTAGCAAAAGACTAAGCCCCTTCAACATGTTCACTCTGTTTGACTTCACAGGCCGGTCAATGATCAAATCCCTCTCTTCCACTTCTCTCTTCCTACTTTCCTCTTCACCAAGCTCTACAGCAGACACAACAAGTTCTTATGCATATGAAACACTGGCACATACACGCTTTGCATGACTGCAATAAATGTTTGAATAAGCACCGATGGACAACCTGAGACCAGAATCCATGTAATCACCTAAAAGAACACGATAGAATAAGATTCAATCACAGCACATAGCAGAATACCGGGTAATATATTCCTAATACGACAATGGACGAATAACGACACACTTTTTCCATGACACCTCCAACAACTGTGCGACATAAACCAACAAAAACAAACTTTTCAATACAGACCAATAAGACCATGCACCAAAAATCTTAAGGATGTAAGCTTACTTCCATGGTTAGATAAACAACCAGAGCAGCTATCCTATTTACACTACAATCTATGACATATATACCTAATGCATCAATTAGTTAAGCTAAGACAAGAGAACCTAAGCCTAACCAAATTTCATGATCATATTATTTCAAGATGATAGCCATCATTCCTTTTGTGCATTTTACTTGTGATATATACAAAAAATTACAATAACCTCCAAGACCTAAACAAATATAGATAATCTTGATTCCCAAGATTAAACCTCAAGATCACATGTAGGATTGATCATGCATATGCAAAACCTAGTCCACTCTATGTAGTGTTCCAATTCAAATCTAGACATCGATGTGTGTTTTTCCACAAGGTAATCTTAATCATTTCAAAGAATAAATATTGGATGCATAATCCCAATTTTAAACTACAAACAGAACTACAAACCAATTTCAATTAATATTTAATTAATATAACCTGAGTGCATTCTAATCTTCAGACTCTAAAACAACCAAAATTCAGCCAATATAACAACAATCACAGAGGCTAAAAAATGATCATAACTAAACAAGAACTTGAAATGCACACCACTGTAACTAACAAGAGCATGAGTGTTCACCAAAAACAAACCCAGAAAAAATCCAAAAGGATCAAACTTTTCAGCAAAAACAGCAAAACCCAAATTAGATCTTCAATATATCTCCATGTCATAAGTGTTCACTAGGAACGGCAGCGACTCGATCGCGTTCGCAACAAAATTGGAACCGGGGCAACACCATCTGCGTCTTACCCTTGTCGTTGGAGTATAATAATGCTCCCTATGGTGTGGTCAGGCAAGATGGATTGCGGTGGAGAGGTTGAAACGGTGAGACGCGTTGTAGCGGTAGGAACGGTAAGGAACAATTGTGATAAAGAAGAAGATGAAAGAAATTTGGATGAAGATTGGGAAGAAAACAACTCCGGTGAAGAAGAAAGAGGGAAAATTTTTGCGATGGAGAAGAAGAGGAGAAATGCAGTGAATTAGAAGATGACAAACAATGTCATTTTTGTAAGGTAAAGAAAGTCAAATAATTACTCAAATACCCCTGATTGACAGACAAAAAATAAAAAATATCTATTATAGGATGTTTTTGCGATGGAGAAGAAGAGGAGAAAGGCAGTGAATTAGAAGATGGCAAACGGTATCATTTTTGCAAGGTAAGGAAGTTAGATAATTACTCAAATACCCCCGATTGACAAACAAAAAGCAAACAATATCTATTATAGAGTGCTTGGGATTAATAAATTTTTACTCTATAATTAAATAATAAGTATTATTGTAAGAATGCCTTAGCTATTAATGCAAATGTAAATGAATCTTCATTGATATTAAACTTTATGTGAAAAAAAAAATTATTGAAAAATGTTACTGAATGTTTTATTTATTTAGTACAATAGTTAAAATTTAATAAGCAGTGTAATGATATTTAAAGCAACCAAATCATAATCAAAATATTTTTTATTGGACAAAGTCTGATGTTAGATCGCCTAACAGTTACCAAACCCCTAGAAAACTCCATTTCTATAATTTTGGGATTTAATATAAAATTATTTTATTTTCAATGTCTTTATAAAATATTCCCAAAATTATAGCGACCTGAACGTAATAAAAATGGAAAAGGCTAAAACCTCTATCCCCTCTCTCATTCATGCATAATTTTTTAAATAAAATAAAGGGTACTTTTATTAATTAGATAAACTTCATTACATATTTGGCCAGCTCATGGATAAGCTCATCGGGGAACTTTTGGAAATTTGACATCCGAAAAACTTCTAGCAAGGTGGATTGCATTATGTACCTCGTTGAAGACACCTTGAGAAGGTTTATGCTTTCCTTGTATCATCTTAATTGCCATCTTTGAGTCAGAGCATATTGTTGCCTTGACCACTCCATGTTTGTAAAAAAATAAGGGTAATAATGTGTTTGTATTCATGAATTCAGGATACATTATATAGTAGTACAAGATACCTATACAAGTTAGGAAAAGGTAATAGAATAAAATTACATCTACAATTAAGGTAAGAATACAATTCTAATCCTAATTCCTTAACACTCCTCCTCAAGTTGGAGCATGGGGATCGAAAATGCCCAACTTGCCAAGTAAAGAATAGAACTGGTTACGTCCGAGAGCTTTAGTGAACAAATCCGCAGGTTGGTCTGTAGTACGGATATGTTGAGTAATTAGTGCACCAGATTGAACAAGATCCCAGACAAAGTGACAATCAACTTCAATGTGCTTGGTGCGTTCATGAAAAACCGGATTGGCCGCTATGTGAAGAGCGGATTGACTGTCATAAAACAATCGCACAGGAGAGGAGTGCGACACCCCCAAGTCCTTCAGTAAATACTTAAGCCAAAACAATTCACAGCAGGTAACTGCCATAGCACGATACTCCGCTTCAGCAGAAGACCGAGAAACAGTAGGTTGCTTTTTGGTCTTCCAGGAAATCGGAGAATCACTGACCATAACAAAGTAACCAGATAGAGAATGCCTAGTAATCGGACAGGCAACCCAATCCGAATCACAATAAGCAGTCAATTGCAAAGTACTACGTGAAGAGAGAAATAAACCTTGATCAGGATGACTCTTCAGGTAATGCAACATGCGAACCACAGCTTGCCAGTGAGGAACACAAATAGACTTCATGAATTATGCAAGAGTATGTAACGAATAACTAAGTTTAGGATGGATGATAGTCAAGTATATTAGACGCCCAACCAAGCGGCGATACTGCTCCGGGTCATGGTAGGCTGGACCTTCAACACGTGCCAAATCATGTTGTTGCTCCATCGGAAAATCAATTGGTTTAGAAGCAGATAAGCCTGTATCAGATAAGATGTCCAAAGCATATTTCTTTGAAGACCAGTTCAGAGTAGGCTGGCCTTACTCTGAACAAAACCAAATGCCCGTAAAACCTGAGACAGTTTAGCAAACCAATTTCTAGGAGCCTGACAAAAACCATAAAGAGATTTCTGAAGGCGACAAACCTGACCAGGTGGAACGGCGTAGCCAGACGGAGGATGCATGAACACTTCTCCATGCAAATCACCATGCAGGAAGGCATTATGAACATCCATCTGATGTAGTTCCCAACCACAGATAACTGCAACGGACAAAAACAATCAAACATAACTCATCTGTGTAATCGGAGCAAAAGTCTCAGTGTAATCAATTCCTTCAACCTGGAGATTACCAAGAACCACGAGGTGCGCCTTATGACGTTCAATAGAACCATCTGAACGAAACTTTGTCCAGTATACCCATTTGCACCCAATGCCGGCAAGTCATCCACCGCCCGATGCCGGTACACCCATACCGGCCTACCTTCGTCGTCCGATGCCAGTACTTTACCGCCAATTTCTGTCAATGCTACATCCTTAGTCTCTACTTTATCAGCTCCTCTGGTATCGGATGGTTCCGCTACTGAGTTGCAACCTGCAAGACAGAGTGTTCGATCTCGTCGTCCTCCATCGTACTTGGCAGATTACGACTGTGATGACCGTGCTTGTTCCCTTACTACTGAAGACCCCCCCCTTCGACTATTTACCTCATGTGTCGTCACTTTCCTTGGGTGTTCTCTATCCTCTTACTGATTATGTAAATTGTGATAATCTTTCTAGTATGCATTCTAGATTTTTGGGTGTTGTAACATCTAGTGCAAATCCCACTACTTATCAACCATAGATGTCTCATTGGTGGGATGCTATGGTTGAAGAAATTACTGCACTGGAGCGAAATCAGACATGGACTTTGTCTGATTTCAAAGCAAAATAAGCAGGCGCCACATTGAGTAAATGGCGATGCTTTCTTTCAACTCGACCATTATGTTGTGGAGTATCAACCATAGATGTCTCAAAAATGATCCTAGATGCAGTAAAGTGAGATCGCAGAGGCAAAAACTCAATGCCGTTATCAACCCAAACTCGTTCAATTTTTCTTCCCCACTGGTTCTTCACTAAGGCACTAAATTCTAAAAATCTAGAAGCTACTTCAGATTTAGCCACTAACAAATAAACCCAAATAGCTTAGGAATAATCATCTACTATAGTCAAAAAATAAAATGCACCACTAGAAGATGGTGTTCTATAAGGTCCCCAAACATCACAATGAATTAATTGAAACAATGCAGTAGCATTTGTAGAACTTAATTGAAAACTATGTCTAGTCTGTTTTGCTCTATAACATATAGAGCAGGGTACAGAATGTTTATTAATTCCAAAAGAAATAGAAGACAACATCGTGGATGATGGATGACCAAAACGTTAATGCCATAAATCGGAAGAAGATACTGAAGCAACTGTAGGAAGAGACTGCAGGACAAGATGGTAAACACGAGCATCCAGCAGACGAAGCCAAAACACCCCCCTTTTGTTCACCCACGCCAATCACTCTCCTCGTACTAATTGTCCGTAAAATGCAATAATTTTCAGTAAACAAAGCTAGACAGTTCAGGGTAGATAAAAATCTAAAACATGAAAGTAAGTTGCATCGCAATGTAGGGATATATAAAACATGCGGCAGAATAAAGCCACCAAAACAAAGAGATCCAAATTGCGAAGTTGATGATACTGAGCTATCAGGCAGAACAACATTCACAGAATCAATAGTAGTAGTAAGATCAGTAAGAGAACCTTTGTCACCAGTCATGTGATATGCGGCTCCCAAATCAAGTATCAATGGTAAAGTAGGCTTACCAGACTCATCGCTAATAAGAGAATTAAACAGATTAAACAAATTCAGGGTAGAGCTCCATTGGTCATCAGAAAGAGCAGGGCCAAACTCGGAACGAGCAGAGACACCACCAGAAGAGGAAGCCACCGCCACGGCGGAGCTTCCAAAACTGGCGGCGGTGCCTGATGGCCGGGAAGGTGGCACCGATTTCTTGCTTTTCTTGAACCAGTCTGGGACACCATGTATCTGGAAATAGGTATCTTTATCATGACATTTGCGACGACAATGAGTACAAACAAGATTCTTACGGTTGGCTGCAGAAAGAACAACTGGCAAAGAACTTGTATGTGGTGAACGTCGGGCAGCATACGCCATGGAGTTAGAAGAAGGCTCACGAGCTCGAATGATAGCTCTATGATTCTCTTCCTGAGAAACAAGGGCATACACTTTCATGACAGAAGGCATTGGATCAGTGCTCATGATGTGTGATCGCAAGGTGTGAAAACCTTCGTCGAGGCTAGAAATGAATTGGTAGATCAAATCCTTCTCTCTCTCTTAGAAGACTTTTGCGGCAAGATTACACTGGCATAATGCCTTGCAATCTTCACAGGTACAAACCAGGGAGGTCGCATGCAGTGATAATCTGCAAACAACTTCTTCAGTTTGGCAAAGTAGATGTCGATGGGCTGACCTTTTTGCCTGCAACTTTGAATGGCTTCTTGAGTCTGCAAAAGCTTCATACCATCAGTGAGAATAAATTGTGCCTTCAGATCATCCCATAAATCCTTGACTGTGGAAAATGAACTTGTAGAAGATCTCAACACCGGATCCAGGGTTTGCAAGATCCAGCAGACAAGAGTAGCATTAACCCCAGGACAAACGGCATCATCAGGATGATCATCCTGGGGTTTGGTAATGGATCCATCAATGAACCCAATCTTGTGCTTGGCCAGAAATGCGCGACAAATCACATCGGACCATTTAATATAATTTTCTTGACCTTTCAGCTGGTCGGTATAAGTTGTAAACCTGGACCATCGCCAGAACGAATGAAGTAAGGATCAGTCGACACACGACCAATCGGTAAAGTAGTACGAGGGCCAGATTGCAACTGCAGCTGCTGAAGTAAAGCTATTATCACATCATAACCACTCATGTCCTGAAGCTTTGAACCCTCAGGAGCATCAAAATGGGCATGTTCTTCAGAGCTAGACATATTGTAAAATTAGGTACAGATCATAATCAGGTACAGATCAGGAGCAGGTATAATAACTAGCGACAGATCGGATCAACAGGACACACCGGCACAAAACAAGCGGCGGCGCGTGAAGGCGGACGGCCGTGCTGTGGATGGCAGAGCAAACTTGAGCAGCGGACGGCGTCTTCGTGTGGCAGCGGAACTAGTGGATGGAGGCTGGAACATGTAGTAGACGGTGGCAGTGCGTGGGAATGAAGGTGGCAGCTCGGAAAAATTTAGGGCAACGGAAAATTTTTTTGTTTCAGGTTTCATAATTTTAGACTCTGATACCATGTAGAAAATAAGGGTAATAAAGTGTTTGTATTCATGAATTCATGATACATTATATAGTAATACAAGATACCTATACAAGCTAGGAAAAAGTAATAGAATACAATTACATCTACAATTAAGGTAAGAATACAATTATAAATCTAATTCCTTAACAATGTTCTTTGATATGCTCCAGACAATGTATAGTTGCAAAAATTTAAGCTTGCAGTGGATTTGGTGCCACACCAATCTAGTAAGCTTCCATTTACTATGTGAAATTTCCCATTTGAGCTGAAGGATTAGGATTTAGTAGAACCCAAGCTCCTGCGGAGACACTTTTGGATTGATTGAAAGTCGCGTCTGTGATGTATGTGGAAATTTCTTGCATATAATTTTGTACATCGGTGGAGTGTTGTAAATCCAAAGTTTGATTGCAGTTAAGAAATTCTTTCATTCCCAGAGAGCTATAAATTTTGAATAGCTCATAACCGTGATTCCATATGTCAATTGGATCTTTCGCAATGTTTGAAGTTTGTTGGTTCCAAATGATATTATTTCTGAAGATCTAGATTTCCCAAAATATGCATACTGACAAAGATAGATGTTCATCGAATGGTGCCTGAAGAACCCAATTTTGAAGCCAAGTCAGAAATGATCCTGAACCTGAGAAGTAAAATCCAAGTGAGTTCACTCTCCAAACCCTCCTGGTTGTTTCACGTCCAAAAGAAACATGAGAGATCGTTTCTGGCTCCTGCATACAAGTTTGACATATAGGAATATTAGTACAGTTTCTGAGAAAAAGCTCAGCAGCTACGGGAAGGGCCTTTGATTGTATTCTCCTCACAAGGAATTTGAACTGAGAAGGTAACTGAATTCTCCATACCCTCTTCCACATGTTTTTTTGTAGCATTAATACTTGGGAAGTCATGGGATCATTGGAGTAATCCTTATTGGCTTTAATATATCCCGTTTTAACTGAATAGTTTCCATTTGTGAATGTTAACCAAATGAGTATGTCATTGTCATTCTGTCTTAAGTATCCTGGTAGTATGATCCTGAATATGGCTTCTACAATGCATGGAGGGAAATTTGTTTTGACTATGCTCGTCCTCCATTGATGATTATAAGATGTCAAATCAGCTACCTTCAAATCAGCATGTTGAGTCCACAATGGATTATTTGCTAAGGAATTTGAACACTTGGAAATATTCGTGAATTCTAAGCTGATTACCGGTTCTAATATGCCATTTGAGTTTAGTCTTGAGAAGCTGTGCCCCCACAATGATAAACCTCCATCCCCATGACACATTCTGTTGTGTTTTATCCTTTAAGAGGCTATCATCTCTATACTTTGCCCCTAAAACTAAGGTAAATAAATAATGAATATCTTCCAAGCCTATTTTGCAATTAGTGCTTAGTTCATTCTCTTTATACTTTTGAGCCCTATACCACCTAAATGTTTGGATTGGCACAAATATTCCCAATTCTTCCAGTGCACATATCTTTTGTCCAACTTGCCTGGCCAAATAAAGGTCCTAACAATTGAATCCATCTTATCACTGATTGTGGATGGAATATTATAGATGGATATTTCATAATTTGCTACACTTTATAAAACTATTTTGGCCAATGTTATTCAAACATATACAGGTAAACCATTCAAATGCCTTTTTCCAAGCTCCTTTTGAGAGCAACAATCAGATTCTCAAACATTTGGCTTGTCCTTGGTGTGGACAATATATTCAGTCCCAGATAAGTATTAGTTAATCCTTCTCTATGAATGTTCAAAGCATATTTTGCCCACTGTTGCCGCCAACTTTGTATATTTGGACTATAGAAAATGGATGATTTTTCAAAGCTGATTAAATGGCCAGAGTATTTTGCATACGAATCAATGACCTTTGCCAAAGATCTAACATCTTCATGTCTGATTTCCAGGAAAATTAAGCAATCATCCACATATATGAGATTGGAGATTCTTGGTGCATTCTCTGCAATATTCATGCCTAACTATCTATCTCCCAATAGTTTAGCATTTAAGGCTGCAGAAAAAACTTGCTAACATAGTATAAACAGATAAGGAGAAAGTGGGCATCCTTGTCTAATGCCTTTATCAGGGAAGATGTAGCTAAACATAGATCCATTAAATGTAATCGTGTATGAAAAAACAAAAACACAATGTTGGGTCACATGTCTCCAAGATTATGGAAACTCTATTCTTTGCAATACTGCATCAATGAAATCCCAGTTAATTCTCTCGTATGCCTTATTCATGTCAAGTTTGATTGCTAGGAGTGATGGAAGTCCTTTTTTTCAATTCTTGATATGATCTGTAACTCCGTGAGCTAGTAGGATACTCTCTCCAATTTGTCTGTCAGGAACAAAGCCTTGCTAATTCTCATTAATCAAAGACCCAATAATCATCTTCAGCCTTTCCTGTAAAAGTTTTGCCAAAATCTTGTGTCCATTTTTACAGAGCCTAATAGGTCTGTAATCCTTGGCCACGGCTGAATTCTTGGTCTTAAGGATAAAAAAATTTGTCATTTGGTTCCATTCCTTGCTTATCAATTGCCAATTGGCCTTGCTGGAACTCCTCCACACATTTTAAAAGTGGTTCTTTAATTGAGTCCCAGTGTCTGATGTAAAAGCTTGGAGAAAATCCCTTTGAGCCGGGAGAAAACCATTGTTTAATCTTCTTTTAGTGCATTCCAGGCTTCATCTTCTATGAAAGGCTGTAGTAGGAAGAGTTTCTGCCCAGGATCTAATTTATTCACCACCAAATTGATCAATTGATCCCTTATGTAATGAACTTGAGGCATGTGTGGGTATGAATTCTCCTGCACATATATCTGCTTGAAATGATTAAACATTTATGCCTGTATATGTGCTTGATCCGTGATCCAAACACCAGACTCATTGTCTAGCTTCAATATTTTCTTCGCCATTTGTTTCTCTGTCGTCCATTTATGAAAAAAAGAGGTGTTTTCATCCCCATTTGTAATTATTGATCTCCGTTTCTAGTAATCAGCCTGGAACAGCAAGTTTAATCAGTTCCTTTTTTATTTCTCTTTCGTCCTGAGCTTGGTCTTCAAGACTTTCATTAGGTTGAATTCTTTTTGCTTCCTGTCCCATTTCAAATTGCACACTTTCCTCTTTTGTCAGTCCCCATCAAAGCTGCACACTTTTACTTTATTCCTTATTTAGCAAAAAATCAACTCATAAAAAGACTACATAAGATTTGAATATTACACATGATTTCTAATTTAAGCTGGGATGATTAGTAAATAAGCCCAATAAAATAATAACCCAACCCTAATTAATCTCTATATCTTAAAAGTGGGAATGTTGGGATGAACAGTGATTTTCGTCGTCGCTAAATCATTTCATTTTCCTTTTTTTGTTCCTCTTTCCCACATATTATTTTTATGCCCGTACACGCGTGATTCTTATCTATTTTAGGGTCGTACATGCGTCCTCCTACCCATATATGTCTTTTCCAGCCATCTTCCACACATCATTCCTACCATTTTCCTCTGTTACATCCAGACTTCTCTTCTTCCCACCCATCTCTTCTTTACCTGTATCTTCTCTTTTTTGGCTTCATGTCTATGTTTATATGTTCTCCATCATTCTCTTTTTTGGCTTCCATAAGATTTTGCTCTCAGATGGTTGGGTTCCCATCCTTGCACAATTCTACAAGGTAATTTCATAGTTTTCTTAACCAAAACTTCCCACCTTTTCCATCATCGTTGCTTCGATTTGTGTAATGTTTTTGGTATGCTTTCTGATGTGCCCATTTTATACGGTTATATTAGGACTCTTAGGATTCACTTTTGTACACTTTTGTGCTCTAAATGTGACATTTTGCCTTGAAGTTCTCTAAGGAGGGTTAAAAGAAACTTTTACGCTTTTGTTACTTTTCTAGAGAATTTTGTGTGACAAGGTAATTTGTTTAAAGACTTTTAAGAATACCTTTGAAGATTTTAAGATTTTAAGACTTTGAAGAATTGAAGAAGTGAAGAGAATAGGAGGATATGAAACAAAAAGGAGAAAGAAGAAATGGTGCTGGAAGTGGAGTCCGTCGCGAGGCCGTCGCGACTCGCGATGAACGAGTGGTCAGAATTTATTCTTTCTTTTTGTACTATAAATACTCACCTTATCATCTCCTCTTCAAGAACACGAATTCACCTTCTTCTTCATGTGTTTTTGTGGGTTCAAACCCTAGTTTTTCTTTCTTTCTTTTCTTAATTTTTGTAGGTTAATCATGTCTTTTAATTGTTTAGCTTAGTTTTATCTTGGGAGCAATGGATTGAAGCTTCCATTTCTATGTAGTAAGAACTATATATATATATATATATATATATATATATTTGGTGTTTTTGCTATTGTGCATTTATTGAGCTTTGAATGTGAATTGTTAATGGCATTAATGTTGTTGGGAGCTTGAGTATATGAATTGCTTGCATGATTACTTGTTAGGGTTGGGAGAAAGTAGCTAATTCTCCCCTTTTTTAATGTGGAATCCAAGAGTATAAGTTAGAGCTTCTTAAATGATGTTTGTGTGTTGATACTTGCTAGATGAATGTGATGATGTCAAACTCGTTGTCATGTTTGTTTCTTGTAGCGAATGAGAGAGGTCTATGAATGTCGATCGTTCTTAACGAATCTTGTGTAAATTCATGAATTGATTAAATACTTAGACATGGTGTAGTGTTTATAAGTGCTGTCAAGCTTGTTGATTCTTTGTCCTAAATGCCATCAATGGGATACTCTTAGTAATAAGGGAGTCATTGGTGAGGTTTGGCAAGAGATGTCGAATTCACTCTTGCAAACTACTAACTAAGAAGGATAGAAGATTTATCTTCACAACAAGTAGTCGAAGTAGTGAATAGATTGTTTTGCTCATTCTTGAAGCCTTTGTTATTTAGCATTCATGTGTTCTTAATGCTATGTTTCACTTCATTTATATCATGAGTTGTTTGAGAATAGGAAGTGTTTGTATGACTTAAGTGTTAGGGAGTTAGGAAAGTGACGAATTCCTAAGTTCCTTTGCACAAAAATCTAAGAACATGAACTTAGAACTTCTTGTGCATAATGTGTTGTGATCCTTGCTAGATAAGTATGTTAATGTGGATTGTTCTCATATTTATCCTATAGATTCAATGAAAGGTTGAACCTTGAATGTGGTTTGTTCGAGGTTTAGCCTAATGAATGTTATGTTTGGTGATAGGTTGAGTGAATGGTTCAATGATCTACAATAGGTTTGGAAGTTGATATCAATTGCCCCAAGGCTTTATCTTTTGTAGTTTTAAAACCCCTTTTTCTTAGTTTTTTTTATGATTTAGCTCAGCTGCTTAACTTTGCTAGTTATCTTGTCTTTTAATTTTCATAACTTAGGAACACCAAACAACCAAACAACCAAACCCCCCCTTCCCCATTTACTTGCTTTTATATGTGTATATATCTACTCCTAGCCTAATAGCAACCTTTTGTGCCTAAACGCTTAGGAAAATCCCCCTTCTTCATGGACGACCCCGACTTGCCGCTATCTACTTAGTTGTAAATAGTAAGCATTTAGAGCTTATAAATATTAACTTTGAGAGGCACGGCGAAGACCTCCAACTTTCAATTTCATAGTCGAAATAGAGTCCGATAGAATGTTATTTTGGCCTTTTCTCTGGGTTCCTAATGTTCATGTGTTCTTCTCCTTCAACCTACTGAAGTTTGATTTGTGAACACAAGGTGTTCGTTGAATTGCCTGACTTGTTTTGCTAATTGTTTTCTCCTTGTTTTTCCCTTCTTATTCGTAGAGGTCGAGCCACCACGATTCAATACAGCTACATAAATTGAGGGATTCTTTCTGATAGAGTTTGGTATGAAGGAGCCAATGGTTGCGATGGATTTTTCCAGGGGTTAGGAACCAACTGTTCAAGGCTAGAGTGGTGGATGGTTAGAGTGGTGCTGCGGTGATGGTTGGAGGGATAATACTTTGAGGGGTAATGGTCCTAGGAGTGGATGGTTGATGGTTCGAGTGGTGGTAAGGCGGATGGTTGATGGTTCCAGGGGTTCGATGGGTGATGATCTGAGGGTGATGCTCCCAGGAGGTGGATGGTTGATGTTCAAGGGGTGGATAGTTTGAGTGGTGACGAGGCGGATGGTTGATGGGTCGAGGGGTGATGCCTCGAGGGGGATGGTTGATGCTTCCAAGGCCTCCAGGGTTGATGAATCGAGGGATGGTGCCTCAAATGAACACCCATTAAGGTGGATGGTTCATGTTCGAGAGGGGGATGACTCGATTGGTGGCAAGGCGGTTGATTGATGGGTCGGGGGATGATGTCTCGAGAGGGATGGTTGAGCCAAAAATAGGTTCAATCACTCTTTCCAATTACACGTATAGTACTAGTTCAAGTGATACTGGGATCGAGTATTAATGGTTCGAGTGGAGAACGGTCGAGTGGAGAAGGTTCAAGTAGAAAAGTTCGAATGGAGAGGTTTGAGCAGTAATGGGTTCGAGTGGTGGGGGTCTCAATGGAGAGGGTTTGACTGGAGAGGGTTCGAGTGGTACTGGCTCAGTAGGTACTGGTTTCAGTGGTGAGGTTCGAGTGATAAGAGTTCGAGTGGTAAGGGTCGAGTGGAGAGGATTCGAATAGAGGTACGAGTGGTACTAATTCGAATACTACTGGTCCGAGTGGTGGGGGTTTGAGTAGAAAGATTTCAAGTCGAGATTCAAGTGGAGAGGTTCGAGTGGTACTGGGTTCGAGTAGAGGGTTCGAATAGAGAGGTTCAAGTGGTACTGGGTTCGAGTTGTAATGGGTTCGAGCGGTAATGGGTTCAAGTGGAGAGGGTTTGAGTCAAGATTAGAGTGGAGAGGTTCGAGTGGTACTGGTCCGAGTAAAGAGAGTTCGAGTGGTACTGGTCTGAGTGGTGAGAGTTCGAGTGGTGAGGGTTCGAGGGGAGAGAGTTCAAGTCAAGAGAGTTCGAGTTGAGATTCGTGTGGAGAGGTTCGAGTGGTACTGGGTTCGAGTGAAGAGAGTTCCGGTGGTGAGGTTCGAGTGGAGAGACTTCGAGTCGATATTTGAGTTGAGAGGTTTAAGTTGTACTAGTTTCGAATAGAGGGTTCGAGTAGAGAGGTTCGATTGGACAAGGGTTTCAGTGGTACTGAGTCCGAGTAGAGAGAGTTCGAGTGGTACTGGGTTCGAGTTAAGAGGGTTCGAGTGGTGAGGGTCAGGTGGAGATGGTTGGAGTAGAGGTCCGAGTAGACAGGTTTGAGTGGAAAGGTTCGAATGGTATAGGGTTCGAGTAGAGGGTTCGAGTTGAGAGTTTCGAGTGGTACTGGGTTCAAGTGGTAAAGGTTTGTGTGGTACTGGGTTCGAGTAGAGAGGTTGGAGTCGAGATGAATGGTTGATGTTCGAGGGGTGGATGGTTTGAGTCGAGGTGGATGGTTGATGTTCGAGGGGTGAATGGTTTGAGTGGTGACGAGGCGGATGATTGATGGATCGAGGGGGGTGATGCCTCGAGGGGGATGGTTCCAGGTTCCAGGACCTCGGGGTTTAATGAATCGATGGAGAGGTCCGAGTGGTACTGGATTTGAGTACTAATGGATTCTAGTAAAGAAGTTTGAGTGGTACTGGGTTCGAGTTGAGAGGGTTTGAGTAGTGAGGGTTCGAGTCGTGAGGGTCGAGTGGGGAGGGTTCGAATAGAGGATTCGAATGGAAAGGGTTTGAGTGGTACTAGTTCGAGTGGTGAAGGTTTGACTAGAGGTTAGAATGAAAAGGTTTGAGTCAAGGAATGATGCCTCCAGGGGGATAGTTGATGGTTCCAAGGCCTCGAGGGTTAATGAACCGAGGTGGATGATTGATGGATCGAGGGGTGATGCCTCGGGGGGGATGGTTCCAGGTTCCAGGACCTCGAGGTTTAATGAATCAATGGAGAGGTCCGAGTGGTACTGGATTTGAGTACTAATGGATTCGAGTAAAGAAGTTCGAGTGGTACTCGAGTTGAGAGGGTTTGAGTAGTGAGGGTTCGAGTCGTGAGAGTCGAGTGGAGAGGGTTCGAATAGAGGATTCGAATGGAAAGGGTTTGAGTGGTATTGGTTTGAGTGGTGAAGGTTCGAGTAGAGGTTAGAATGAAGAGATTTGAGTCAAGAAATGATGCCTCCAGGGGGATAGTTGATGGTTCCAAGGCCTCGAGGGTTAATGAACCAAGGGATGATGCCTCGAATCAACACCCCTCAAGGCGGATGGTTGATGTTCAAAGGGTGGATGGTTCAAGTGGTAGGGAGGCCTCGCGGCGTATGTTAGATGTTCGAGAGATGGTTGGAGTGGTGACATGGTGGATGTTCAAGAACTAACGTTTCGAGGGGTGATGGTCCCAGGAAAGGATGGTTAGTGTTCGAGGGGTAGGTGGTTCGAATGGTGGTTTCATGGATGGTTCGAGAGGTATCTGCCTCTAGTGGGTCATGATTCAAGAGTTAATGTGGATGATTTGACACTCTTAGTGGTATACTCTCTCGAGGGGTGGTGTACCCTTGAGGCCTGGTGTACTCTAGAGGGGGTGGATGTGTGACCTCTCGAGAGGTAGTGTACCCTCGAGAGCTGGTCCACCTCTCTAGAGACGTAGATGGTGTACCCTCGAGGGGTGGAAGGTATACTCTCTCCAGTGGTGGATGGTTTACCCTCTCAAGAGGTAGATGGTGTACCCTCGAAGGGTGGTTGACAAACTTCTTGAGGGATGGATGATACTCTCTGCAGTGGTGGATGGTATACCCCTCTTGAGGGGTGGATAGTACTCTCTCCAGTGGTGGATGGTACCCTCACTACTCGACTCTCACCACTCGTACCTCACCGCTCGAACTTCTTTACTCGGACCCTCTCCACTCTAACCTTATAGTCGGAGCCTTTCCACTTGAACCCTCGAACCTCCTTCACTTAAACCTCCTCTACTCAAGGGGTGATGCCTCAAGGGGGATGGTTGATGTTTCCAAGACCTCGAGGGTTAATGAATTGATGGAGAGTTTCGAGTGGTACTCGGTTCGAGTGGAGAAGTTTGAGTTGCAATAGGTTCGAGTGGAGAAGTTTGAGTTGTAATAGGTTCGAGTGAAGAGGTTCGTGTGATGCTGTGTTCGAGTGGAGAGGTTCAAGTGGTGAGGAGTCGAGTAGTGAGTGTTCGAGTTGTGAGAGTTTGAGTGGTGATGGTCGAGTGGAGAGTGTTTGAATAGAGGATTCGAGTGGTACAAGGGTTGAGAGGAGAGGTTTGAGTTGTGGCGAGGCGGATTTTTTATGGGTCGAGGTGTGATACCTCGAGGGAGATGGTTGATGGTTCCAGGGCCTCGAGGGTTAATGAATCGAGGAATGATGCCTCGAATAAACACCCCTCAAGGCAGATGGTTGATGTTGAAGGGGTGGATGTTTCGAGTGGTAGGGAGCCCTCAAAGTGGATGGTTGATGATTCGAAAGGTGGATGGTTCGAGTTGTGGCGTGGTGGATGTTCGAGACCTGATAGTTCAAGGGGTGATAGTTCTAGGAGTGGATAGTTGATGTTCGAGGCGTGGATGGTTCGAGAGGTATATGCCTTGAATGAGTAATGGTTCGAAAGCTAATGTGGATGGTTCAACGCTCTCAGTGGTATACTCTCTCGAGGGGTGGTATACCCTCGAGGGCTGGTGTACTCTAGAGGGGTGGATGTGTAACATCTCGAGGGGTGGTATACCTTCGAGGTCTGGTATAGCTCTCTCGAGACATACATAGCTTACCCTCGAAGAGTGGAAGGTGTACTCTCTCCAGTGATATGAAAGGTGTACTCTCGAGGGTACGCTATGTATGTCTCGAGAGAGGTGTACCAGTCCTCGAGGGTATACCATCCCTTGAGAGGTTACACATCCATCCCTCTAGAGTACACCAACCCTCGAGGGTATACCACCCCTCGAGAGAGTATACCACTGAGAGCGTTGAACCATCCACATTAGCTCTCGAACCATTACCCATTTGACGCATATACCTCTCGAACCATCCACGCCTCGAACATCAACTATCCACTCCTGGAACTATCACCCCTCGAACCATTAGTTCTCGAACATCCACCAACCACAACTCGAACCATCCACCTTTCGAATCATCAACCATCCACTTCGAGGGCTCCTACCACTCGAAACATCCACCCCTTTAACATCAGCCATTTGCCTCAAGGGGTGTTTATTCGAAGCATCATTTCTCAATTCATTAACCCTCAAGGTCATGGAACCATCAACCATCTCCCTTGAGGTATCACACCTCGACCCATCAAAAATCTGCCTCGCCACCACTGGAACCTCTCCTCTCGAACCTTGTACCACTCGAATCTCTCCACCTGAATGCTCATTACTCGACCCCTCACCACTTGAACCTCTCCACTCGAACACAGTACCACTCGAACCTCATCACTCGAACCTATTACAACTCGAACTTCTCCACTCGAACCCAGTACCACTCGAACCTCTCCATCAATTCATTAACCCTTGAGGTCCAAGAAACATCAACCATCCCCCTCGAAGCATCACCCCTTGACCCATCAATCATCCACCTCGCCACCACTCAAACCATTCACCCCTCGAACATCAACCATCCACCTCGACTCAAACCATCCACCTCGACTCAAACCATCCACCTCTTGAACATCAACCATTCATCTCGACTCAAACCTCTCTACTCAAACCTAGTACCACTCGAACCTTCGCCACTTGAACCCAGTACCACTCAAAACTCTCAACTCGAACCCTCTACACTCGACCCTCGCCACTCAAACTCTCACCACTTGAATGCTCACCACTAGATCCCTCACTAGTCGAAGTCTCTCCACTTGACCCTCACCACTCAAACTCTCACCACTCGAACGCTCACCACTCGACCTCTCATCATTCGAACTCTCTCCATTCGACCCTAACCACTCAAACTCTCACCACTCAAATGCTCACCTCTCGACCCCTGACCACTCAAACCCTCTCCACTCGAACCCTGTACCACTCGAACATATTATCACTTGAACCCTCACCGCTCGAACTCTCTCTACTCGAACCTCCCCACTAGAACCCTCTCCACTCGAACCTCTCTACTTGAAACCTCTCCACTCGAACCTCTTTACTCTAACCCTCTCCACTCGATTCCTCATCACTCGAACCTCACCACTATAACCTCTCTGCTCGAACCTCTCCACTCGAACCCAGTATCACTCAAACCTCTACTCGGACCCACTCTACCCAAACCCTCTCCACTCGAACCTCTCCACTCGAACCCACTCCACTCGAGCTCCTATTATGCCTCACTACTACTTTATTTTTTTTTATTTTTTTTTAATTTTTAATAAATTAACGACTAAGTGATTTCATAACCCGTTGTCGACGGCCTACGTTTTACGCGGGCTGGAGACCCCTAGTAACCCATTAAATACATTAACCCTCTCACTCTTACCCCATAAACAACATCCCTAATTTTCTCTTACCTCTCTCCCAAACCAAATCTACTAGTTTCCATCTTCGTCAATGGTTGCAAGCTTAAGTCAGGTCTTCATCCCATTCAGCTTCTTCTTCCGGTGACCTTCAACTCATCTCTCATGATATTTTTTTTCCAATAAGGATTTTGTTTCATTCCTCTCTGACGAGTAACTGGTCAGAACCACATCTAGTAGACCAAACCTAGCACTATGAGCCCGCCAATGAGAATTTTTTGTTGATTAAGGTGACGATGGTCTCCTTCTCATCGGAGCAGAGTCACTGGGGGTTTGCACGATGAAGTCGCCCGCGGTTTGAACTTGGCTATGTTTGTAGGTATAAATTTAGTTATGTTTGTATATTGGATGATTGGTGATTTAGGGAAGTTGTAAAAACACAATTGGAGTTTTGAATTTTGGACTTAATTTCCTGGGTTTCTTCTCAATATTTTGGTTTTGGGTTTGTTTCTTTTTGTGACAATTTCAAGAGATAGATTTGTATGGGAGTTGAGTAGCGGGTGAGTAATGTATGAGAGTTGAGTAGTGGGTGAGTAATGTATGGGAGTTGAGTAGTGGGTGAGTAATGGGCTTTAAGTTTGTATTAATTCAACATTGTATTGCCTATAAATGGCTAATAAACTCACACCTCATGATGATGGAGGTTTCTCTCATTCACATGGTATCAGCCAGTGCCTTTTGGCTTTCTCTCTTCCTTAACTGACGCCTTGCGTCTTTCTCCCTCCCTCCTTCTTCGATTTTTTTTTCTTTCTCTCTTCTTTCGATCATGGCAGAAGATAAACTTTCTTATAGAAATATGATTCATCTGTTGATGATAAAGCTTGATTCATCCAATTACATTATGTGGAGGAAGCAGGTGCAGGTTCTCTTTTGATCTCAGAAGTTGTTGGGGCATCTTGATGGTTCCACTTCGTTCTCTCCATTGCCGATGCCGCCCACGTTCCTCACGGCCACCTCTACCTCGGGTTCTACCCCTAAGCGTGAGGATTATGACAAGTTGAAGGCTTCCTATGATCAATGGATTGCTGATGATGAGAAGTTGTGTTGTCTCCTTCTCTATTCGGTCTCTGTTGAGGTAATGTCTGAAATCTCTGCATGTGAGACTGCTGCTCAAATTTGGGAGACTCTTGCTACTATTTTTTAGAATCTTAGTAAGTCTTCTATGTTAAGCTTGCGTGTGCAAATCATGAATCTTCGCAAAACTGGTTCTGTGCATGATTTACATCTCCAGTTTAAGGTTTTATTTGATAAACTTGCTGCCATGGATGCTCCTGCTACGAATGATGATATGGTGTTATGGTTTTTGCATGCTCTTGGGGCTTATTATAGAGATTTTAGTGCCCCGTCGTTGTCTCGTTCTCCGACTCCGCAATATGTTGATGTTGTTGCTGAGGCGGAGAATCAAGAGGCTTTTTTGAAGAATTTGCAGATTTTTGGGGGTACTGAGCAACCCCTGTTGCCTTTCTGGCAGAGGCAAAATTTGGTAGGAGTGGTGGTGGCGCGTGGAGCCACACCCGCGCGTGGTGGCGGCGCGTGGGCCTCACGCACCGACTGGAATGGCCGCTTTGGCGGCGGGGGTCGCGGCAGTGGACGTCCTTCTTCCTCTGGTGGCTCTGGTGGTCCCAGTTCTGGTCGCAATGATATCACTTGTCGTTATTGTGATAAGCCCAGCCACACTGCTCAGACGTGTTTCAAGCTTTTTCCTCCGCGTCCTCGCCATGGTGAATCTGCCCTGCTGGCTGAACAATTCCAGCACTCGCTTCACATGGAGCCTTCTCATGTCACCTCTGATTGGTACATTGACTCTGGAGCAACCAATCATCTCAGTTCTTCCGCCTCTGCCTTGGAGAGTGTCACTCCATACTCTAGTAATTCTCAAATTACAATTGGTAATGGTGATTCTATTGGTATTCATTCCATTGGTGATTGTCAGCTTACTCCTTCTTTGCGACTGTCTGATGTTTTATATGCTCCAAAAGTTTCTAAAAATCTTTTGTCTATAAGTCGTCTTACTAAGGACCTTGATGCATTTGTGATATTTGATGACCAGAACTTTATTATTCAGCACAAAGTTACCAAGGGGATTCTGGGAAGAGGCCACAGTGAGCACGGTCTCTATGTGTTAGACAAAGAAGAAGCTGCCTTATTGTCTTTTATTTCTCAGAATAAAACTTGAGCGTCATTTGATTTATGGCATGCTCGTCTTGGCCATGTGGCCCCTAGCATTATTTCTACTTTAATTAAGACTGGTGTTTTGTGTGCTTCTTCCTTATTACCTAAGCCGGGTCTGTGTACTCCCTGTGTTATGGCTAAAGGTCAAAAACAATCTTTTCTTGTTAATCCCAAACGGGCTTTGAAAGTTTTGGACTTGATTCATTGTGATTTATGGGGGCCTACCCCTGTTTTATCAAAAAATGGGTTTTCTTATTATGTCATCTTTGTGGATGATCATTCTCGCTTTACCTGGTTGTACCCGCTTCACAGAAAATTGGATTTTGTAAACGTTTATATGCAGTTTGAGGCTCTTGTACAGAACAAATTCTCTACCACTATCAAAACCTTCCAGAGTGATGGTGGTACGGAATTTCTCAATCATCGTCTACGCTCCTATTTTGCATCTAAGGGCATTCATCATCAGTTATCGTGCTCCTATACTCCGGAATGGTCGTGCGGAACGGAAGCATCGGCATATAACTGAAATGGGGTTGGCTATGTTGTTCCATTCTCACCTGCCCTTGTCATACAGGGACAATGCTTTTGCAGCTGATGTCTACACCATAAACCGATTGCCCACTCCTGTCCTTGATGGTGCTTTCCCTTACAGTCTCTTGTTTGGTCAACCTCCAGACTACTCAAACTTTCAGCCTTTTGGCTGTCGGGTTTATCCCTTTGTCCGACCTTATACTGATCATAAGCTCTCTCCTCGTAGCATCCCTTGTATCTTTATTGGTTACAGTTCTCCGTATAAGGGGTTTCGCTGTCTGGATGGTGTCACTGGTTGAATTTATATCACTCGGCATGCTCATTTTGACGAGACGTGCTTTCCTTAGCTAATGGGAGCACTGAGCAGGATTTTTCATCCTTTGATGTTCTTACTTTTCTGAATCCTGAGCTGTCGACTTCTGAGCCGATCTTGTCCTCCTCGGCAGTTTCTGGTCCTTGTACTCTTTGTGATCAGTCTCCATCCTCGGCTTGTCTATCGCCTCATGTGATTCCGAAGGTCTCGGTTACTCCTTTGATCCCTTCACCGTCAACGTCGGTTTCTCCATCTTCGAGTTCCTCCACTTCCTCTGGGTCCACTTCTGATTCTGATGCTCCGCCGCAGAGGGTTCATCATATAACCACCAAAAATCAGGATGGTACTCGTCGTCCTACGTCTCATCCTGATTTTGTTCCCACTAGTCTTCTAGCTGCAGTTTTAATTCATTCTGAGCCTCGAGATTTTTGTACATCTCTTAAGGATCCGAAATGGGTTAGTACAATGGATGAAGAGTTGAATGCGCTTCGTCGACAGAACACTTGGGAGTTGGTGCCTCGGCCTTCGGATGCCAATGTTGTAGGTTCGAAGTGGGTGTTTAGCCTAAAATACAAATCGGATGGGACTATTGATCGTTACAAGGCTCGTCTGGTTGCTCAGGGTTTTTCGCAGATTCCTGGTTTCGATTTTGATCACACCTTCAGCCCGGTGGTCAAGGCTGCTACAGTTCGGACTGTTCTTTCTATAGCTACGCTTTGGAAGTGGCCGTTGCATCAGCTTGATGTCAAGAACGCCTTCCTTAATGGTGTTCTTGATACTCCTGTTTATATGGCTCAGCCCATCGGGTATAAGGACCCTGCTCATCCTGATTATGTTTGCCGTCTTAAAAAGGCTATTTATAGCCTTAAACAGGCTCCTCGGGCCTGGTTTGAGAGATTCAGTTCTTATCTATGTCAGCTTGGTTTTCTTTGCAGTTCTTCAGATACATCCCTGTTTGTTTTCTCTGGGGGTTCTACGCTGCTGTACCTTCTGGTCTATGTTGATGACATCATCCTTACTGGCAATGATGCGGGTGCAATTCGTCAGTTTATCACCAGAACTGATCAGGAATTTTTGATCAAGGACTTAGGTTCTTTGAACTATTTTCTTGGTCTTGAGGTGTCTTCTTCTCCTTCGGGTATCTTCCTTGGACAGGCCAAGTATGCTCGTGATATTCTTTCTCGAGCTGGCATGACTGAGACTTCTCCAGTCACCACTCCGTTTGTACCGCTTTCTCAGCTTTCTCGTAGCTCCAGTGCTTCTTTTGGTAATCCGACTCTTTATCGCTCGCTTGTTGGTGCTCTTCAGTATCTGACTATCACTCATCTGGATTTGGCTTTTGCCGTTAACTCGGTTAGTCAGTTTCTTCAAGATCCCCGGGAGGATCATTTTGCAGCTGTCACCAGGATTCTTCGATATGTGGCTGGCACACCTCATCTGGGTCTTACTTTCCGCTCGAGTGGTTCCTCTGATGTTTGTGCTTACTCGGATGCTGACTGGGCTCGTTGTTTGGAGATGCGTCGTTCGACCTACGGCTATGCGGTTTTCTTAGGTGGTAATTTGGTATCCTGGAGTGCCAAGAAGCAACCCACTGTCTCGCGCTCGAGCTCGGAGTCGGAGTATCGTGCTCTTGCAAACACAGCGGCTGAAGTGGTTTGGCTTTCTCATCTACTACAGGAGTTGCGTTTTCCTTTGGATGGTTCACCTTTGTTGCTGTGTGATAACAACAGTGCGGTCTTCTTGGCTCAGAATCCCATTGCTCATAAACGGGCAAAGCACATCGATATCGATTATCATTTTGTTCGGGAGCTGGTGGCTTCTGGCAAACTTCGTGTTAGTCATGTGCCTACTTCCTTACAGCTTGCAGATATCTTCACCAAGGGGCTACCTAAGCCATTGTTTGAATTTTTTCGTTCTAAGCTCTGCATTTCCGTCAACCCGACGCTTCGCTTGAAGGGGTATGGGAGTTGAGTAGTTGGTGAGTAATGTATGGGAGTTGAGTAGTGGATGAGTAATGTATGGGAGTTGAGTAGTGGGTGAGTAATGGGCTTTAAGTTTGTATTAATTCAGCATTGTATTGCGTATAAATGGCTAATAAACTCACACCTCATGATGATGGAGGTTTCTCTCATTCACAATTTGTTAATATGCCAAACATCAGTGTATTCTGTAATAGATTAGGATATATGAATGAGTTAATGTTTTCCAGTTTATGGTTAGATGTGAAAGGTATATCTCTTGATTCTCTATTTTTCTGGGTTCTTTATGGCTGGATGATATTGTTGTTAACTGACGAAGAGCACCAGTAGAGATAATCTGTTTGGATGAATTATTTACACTTTATCTGATAAAGGTGTCATTTTCCTGGAAAAGACATTGTTTAAAATTTTAAGATGTATTTTCTCTTTCTGCATTTCTAAGTGGGACAGGGGGAGTAACTTATTTTCTAGTAGCCTTATTTTACGATCCTGATTACCATCCGGAGACATGTGCCAATTTTGTAAATGTATAATTTTTAACTCCAACCATTTTGAGACAGCATTTGCAGGATCCAACATTGCTTCCTCCTGAAAAGATGGTTTAGCTACTATCCATATCTTAGCAACAATCACATTTACTGTATGATTCTTGTACCAAAATGATTCATATCTCTGAATTGCTTTGAATATTTTTCTCTTGCTTTCTGTATTAAGCAGTAAAGCTCCATGATCCAAAAGGGTGGCACGTGGATCTGCCGTTGGCGCTGACCTCGGCTGAGATGGTGGTGCATTTTCAAGCTGCTGCGGTGCGGCTGGTATGGTGGAGACTTGGATTGGCTATGTTGGTGAGAGGTGGCACGTGGGAAGTTCGCCTGAGGTGATGCCACTGAGCTCTGGTTTGGGCGGAGCTTAGCCGACTGAGCAACACTACTGCGGTGGTTGTGGAGACCTAGATCAGCTGAAGCGCTGATTGAAGCTGCTGATGTTAGAGGTTATCGCTGCAGGTTTTAGGTGTAGAGCTGATCGAAACTTTTCCAGCTATAGTGGTGAGTAGTAGCACTCTGGTGGTTCTTTGAACTCCATCGGTGCGGTTGGAATGGTGGTCGGCTGGAGCTCCATCGCGGATGAGTGCTCCCCGATGATTTACTCAGTTGGACAAGTGGCATTGGAAGAGAGCTGGAGGCGGAGAATATGCAATTGGATTTGCTGTGATGAAGGTGAAGATGACTTACCCTCCAAATTGCCTAGCGTAAAATTGTGATTTTAATAAAATCCGGACTCAAACTACCGAAAATGGTAAATTTGCATATACATAGTGATACGCCAACTATCTAGGTTATATATGAACTTTCTATTATTAAAATATTATGTTTGCACTCATGTGAATAAGATAAGGTTATATAGGGTGTGTTTGGCAGGTCTTATAAGCTGCTTCACTTATAAGCCCAACCATTTTTTTTGTGTTTGGTAACTTGTAATAAAACAGCTTTAAAGAAAATGTTTGAGTAAATCACGTTTCTAATTAGATATTGATTGATTCTGGATAAGTCATGTCGACAAACCAGAGTTCTACTCATATTATGTTTCCTTATTGTACTCTATATATTCTTGTTAGCAATACAATAATTGATAACGGCAAATACATCTTATCATGGTATCAGAGCAGTGTTCAGATTCATCTTCCAAAACCTAGATTTTTTTTATTCTGCCGCCATCCTTCTTCTTCCTCTAGCGGTTGAGCCTCTCCTCCATTCTCATCATGGTCAGTGAAAAATTATCGTTCAATACCTTCTCCAAATGATGCAAATTAAGCTCAATAAGTCCAATTTTCTTCTCTGGAAATGTCAAATTGAATAAGGCACTTAGAAGCTTTTTGGATATCTCGATGGGTCGACATCATGCCCACCTCTCCCCACTCTGCCGCTGACTGGCTTATCGTCTTCTACTTTTGTCGCCGCACCCCACGCTCCTCCCACTGACCGTGCGGTGGCTTAGGTGGCTTACAAATTGGCCAAGAACATCTATGACCTTGGGATTGATGAAGATCAGAGGGCCTGTAGTCTGCTGTTCTCCTCTCTCTCTCTCCTGAGGCCCTTTCCAAACTCCCTGCCTCGTGTGTGACTGCCAAAGACATCTGGGACAGTTTTTGTGCCACTTTTCAGAACAGTAGCACATCCACCATTCTCCGCCTTCATGCAGATGCTCACGGTATACGTAAGAGTGGTACCGTTCATGAACTCCATTTACAATTCAAAGATATTTTTGAGCAGTTATCCCTTATGGGCTCTCCAGTTTCTAATGATGATCAAATAATTTGGTTTTTAACTGTTCTCGGGTCTGACTTCAAAGATTTTTTTGCCCCCCTGATTAGTTTTTCCCCTACACCGCTTTATGATGATGTTTTGTCACGTGCTAAGAATCATGAGGCATTTTTGAAAAATCTCCAAGGAAATTCAGTACCTGCGTCTGACCCAATAGCGTTTTATGCAGGAGAGCAGCCCCCAGTCGGGCGCGCATGGGATTACGCACCGACTAGGGGCAGCAGAGCATGGGGTTCACGTGCCGCTAGAGGTGGCCTAACTGGTGGCCGCAGAGGCGGTCATTTTTGTTCTGCTCCTGGTCAGTTCATGGATGGGGCTAGTTTCGAACGCTGCCATCCTCATTGTACTTGGTGTGGTCACTCGGGCCATTATGCTGCTACCTGTTACAAGATGTTAGCACAGACTCGTAGTTCAGACCCCACACACTTGGCCAAAAATTTTCAGACTTCCTTGCAGATAGAGCCAACTTCTCGCGCATCCGACTGGTATGTTAATTCTGGTGCTACCAGTTATATGGCATCTTCAGCCTCTGGCCTTGACAGTGTCGCACCTTATTCTGGTAATTCATGTGTTTCTGTTGGTAATGGTGCTTCTATTCCAATTTCTCACATTGGTGATTCTCAGGTTTCTGATACCTTGACACTGTCTGATGTTTTGGTCGTTCCTGCCATCACTAAAAATTTACTGTCTTTTAGTAAACTGACCAAGGATTAAAATGTAATTGTTACTTTTGATGATCGAAACTTTGTGATTCAGAACAAAGTTTCCAAGGCAGTCGTGGGTAGGGGCCGTAGTGATGGAGGACTGTACGTGTTAGACAAGGGTGATGCGGCACTAGTTTCCTTCTTGCAGCAGAATAAATGATGGGCATCGTTTGAGCTTTGGCATGCTCGACTGGGGCATGTTCCAGCAACTACCATCTCTAGTTTACAGAGGTCCGATCTTCTGTCATTTTTCTCTTTACTACTTAAACCGCACACTTGCGCTCCTTGTGTTATGGAAAAGTGGCAGCGGTTTGCCTTTGTTGAGAATCATAAGCATGTTGCGCACGTCCTAGAATTGATACATTGTGATTTGTGGGGGCCTTTCCCAGTTTTGTCTGCAAATGGTTTTTCTTATTATGTCTTGTTTGTGGATGATTACTCTCGTTTTACCTGGTTTTTTAAAAAAATGAGTTTGTTGACACTTACTTGCAGTTTGAGACCTTAGTCGAGAATCAATTTACATCTAAAATAAAAAAAAATTTCAAAGTGACGGTGGCACTGAGTTCTTAAATATGTGCCTACGATCCCATTTTACCTCCAAAGGCATTCATCATCAAGTTGCGTGCCCATACACCCCGCAGCAAAATGGCTGGGCCGAGCGCAAACATAGACATGTTGCAGAAATGGGCCTCACTATGCTTTTTCATTCGCATCTACCCTTGTCAAGATGGGATGATGCTTTTGCCACTACAGTTTACACTATTAATCGGCTTCCCACTCCGGTGTTACAAGGGACTTCTCCTTATGGCCTTCTTTATCACCGTGATCCGATCTACTCATACTTCCATCCTTTTGGTTGTCGAGTATTTCCTTATGTTTGTTCTATGGCCCCTCATAAGTTATCTCCTCTAAGAATTCCTTGTGTTTTCATCGGTTACCGTTGTCACTATAAGGGTTTCCGCTGCCTTGATCTTTCCACTGCCAAGATTTATGTCACCCGTCATGCTCGTTTCGACAAAGGCTGCTTTCCTTTTGCCTCTTTGGCTTTGGCCACTGCATCTGCTCTCTCGAACTTTGATGTTTATGCTTTTCTGGACACTGACGGTAGTTCTGGCCCGCCACTCTCGACTCTTGATCAGCCGTCACCTTTGCCCTGCACTATTTGCTCGTCGGACTCTGATCTGCCGTCTATTGACCTGCCAACCCCTCCACAGTCACCGGCGGCCAGTCCTACTTCCCTTGCGGCATCATTACCAGCCACCTCGGTCATTCAGTCCCCGTTTTCCTCTCCGGCTCCTTCTCCCCCGACCTCTTCATCGCAGCGTCGTACTTATCGTATGGCCACTAGATCATCCACTGGAGCTATTCAGCATTGAGACTATTCTGGTCTTGTGGCTGATGGTCTTCTTGCTACCCTTCTCGCCAAGTCGAAGCCCACCGATTATCATTTGATGTTGATGGGCCCGTCTTGGGTTGCTACTGTGAATGAGGATATTGCTACTTTAAGGGGGAAACACACTTGAGATCTTGTTCCACGCCCTTCTGGTGTTAACATTGTTGGTTCCAAATGGGTTTATAGACTGAAGTATCGTCCTGATTGTACAGTTGATCGTCACAAAGCTTGCCTTGTTGCGCAGGGGTTCTCTCAGATTCCGGGTTTCGATTTCGATCATACTTTTAGTCTGGTGGTCAAGGCCTCCACTGTCCAGACCGTTCTTGCCATTGCCACTATGTGCTCCTGGCCTCTTCATCAGTTGGATGTCAAGAATGCCTTTCTTAACGGTATTCTTGATACTCCGGTCTATATGGCACAGCCATTTGGTTACAAGGACTCTCTTTATCCAGATTATGTTTGCCGCTTACAAAAGGCCATCTATGGTCTTAAGCAAGCACCTCGAGCATGGTTTCAGTGGTTCAACACCAATCTATCCTAGCTTGGGTTTCGGTGCAGTTCTGTCGACACTTCCTTTTTCGTTCTCTCCCGAGGCTCGTCATTGCTCTATCTCCTAGTCTATGTCGATGATATTATCCTCAAAGGCAATGACTCTGGGTTCCTTCAATAGTTTATTGATCGGACACGTCGGGAGTTTGCTATTAAGGATTTGGGTGCCCTCCACTTCTTTCGGTCTGCTTCTTGGTCAAGCTAAGTATGCTCGGGATATTCTCGCTCATGCGGGTATGTCTGATGTGCCCCCGGTCTCTACCTCTTTGTTCCTCATTCGCAGCTACACAGCTTCACTATTCTGCCATTTTAGAATCTGACACTGTATCGATTCCTTGTTAGTGCTCTACAGTATCTGATAATTACCATACCTAATATGGTATTTATGGTTAACACCGTCAGTCAGTTTCTTCAGGATCCTTGTGATGACCATTATGCTGCAGTCACTCGAATTCTTCGCTACGTCAGAGGCACTCTCCATTTTTGCCTCACTTTTTGCTCGGCCAGTACTCCTGACGTCTTGGGGTATTCGGATGTTGACTGGGCTCGTTGTCTCGAGACTCGCCGCTCTACATATGGCTATGCAGTCTTTTTTGGTGGAAATCTTGTTTCCTGGAGTACCAAGAAGCAGCCTACCGTCTCTCGTTCCAGCACTGAGTCAGAGTATCGAGCTCTTGCCAACACAGCCTCGGAGATGGTCTGGATGACTCATTTGCTTCGAGACCTTCGTGTTCCACTTTCGAGCTCCTCATTGTTGTTATGTGACAACAGTAGTTCCATTTTCTTAGCTCAGAATCCGGTTACTCACAAGCGGGCCAAGCATATTGACATCAACTATCACTTTGTACGTGAGTTGGTGGCTTTTGGCAAGCGGCGTGTTGCCCATGTCTCCACTGGTCTTTAGATTGCTGACATCTTCACCAAAGGACTTTCTCGTCCACTGCTTGAGTTCTTTCGATCCAAGCTTTGCGTCGCTGAACATCCGACGCTTTGCTTGAGGGGGGTGTTAGAGTAAATCACTTTTCCGATTAGAGATTGATTGATTCTGGATAAGTCATGTTGACAAACCGGAGTTCTACTCATATTATGTTTCCTTATTGTACTCTATATATTTTTGTAAGCAATACAATAATTGATTATGGAAAAATATATCTTATCAGAAAAGCAGAAACTGATTTTGTGAAAAAAGCAGAATCTGGGGTAGACCAGCTTCCAGAAAAGCTACGGAGTCTTTTATTAACTATTTTTCATTATTTCCTCAAACACCCTCTCGCCTTCTCCACCCTACCCAATTGACGTCACCTTCTTCACTCGATCATCTTCCGTTGATTCTTCACTTCATCTTCCTCGGTGTTCTTCGGTAACTTTCTATCTTTTCATCGCGGTAAGTTTGATCTATTATCACTTCTTTTTCTCTTGCATCGATTAAGCAGAACAAAATTTTGTTTATCAAATTTCAATCTTTAATTTTCCCTTTTGCACTTTTAATTGTGATTGATTGTTACTATGGGGTGGAATTTGGTTAAAAAAATCATTCCTTTTGCTTAAATTGAAATATCGTTGGAGCTCTGTTTTCACCTCTCTTTCTCAGCAACTTCTTTCCCCTCAGTTTTCACTATTTGTGATTAATATTGTTGTTTTGTTTCTCAGATTTCTTATTGATATTACATCTCCGTTTCCCCTCATTGTTCTCTCGGCTCTGCAGTACAATGAATCATATCAATCAAGGTTGCAACCACGTTTGTCCCTGTGGTCATTTTTTTCTTCTGGAAAGAGGTTTGGTTTAGTTTTTAAAGTTGCTGTAAACTAATTAGCTTTATTCTCTGAGGAAATTCTGGTGAAATTTGAGTGATTCATTCCATTGGTAATTATAGTTACAAGATTTATTGTTAACTCACACTGAAATCATTCCTTTCTGGAACAATTTATGCATGCCGTCTTGTTTGTTTTGCATCAATTGATGGCTCTACTAATGCAGCAGCTGCTCACCAGATTGCTTAGCAATTAGCATGAGTTTAGACTCTGTCAAGAACAGAGCGGAGTGGTTAAGTGTAGTATACTGTTTTGAGACATGTCTTTATATAGCAGAATTGCTTAGTGCATAAATGCTTTAGTAATAATATCCTAGTAATCTTGAAAGTAAGCTTTAGCAATTATTGTGAGTTTGTGACCCTTTCTTGATAGTAATGTGACAACTCTGAATACAAAAATAAACATAATTGAATTTCTCATTCTTCCAATCAAAACTTGTTTGGATGGCTTGGATGAACTTAAATCCATAAACGTAATTGTAAGTTTGTATACCGGCAGGCAGTGTACCATAACAAAGCAATCATGAAAATGGAGGTGAAAGAGGGAGACTGCCATGCGGTGCTCTCGAGCAATAGTGTGTCGAATGGAAGTACAAATTGTACTTAGAGCTGAAGGACAAATTTTTTCATAAAATGAAGGAGATAGCTATGCTTGGCACTGAATGTTGAAAACAAAGAACAACAATAAAACAACAGTTGCTGCATTAGTAGAGAGGTCCACTGATGCAAAACAAACCAGACTTCAATTAATTTGGGAATAATTAATGTGAACTTGTTTAATTTCTAAAATGAAACTATTGCCATATAGAGAGACAGATGATTTGTAGTTTATGAATTAAGATGTAGAGATGGCTGGATAAGTATTTATAGGGACTAGGGAGAGTGCGAGACGGTGTCTTTTCTAGTATGCATAAATATTTCTGTCCTTTTATTTGAGGAAGTTGAAATTTCTTCAAACTATCATGCTTTTGTTGCATTCACAAGAATGTTAGCAAATTGAAATACATGTCTAAAATAGTTATTTTGTAAATAAAAAGCACTTTCATTTTTAAATTTACCAAATACTATAATCGCTTTTAACACTAAAAAAAAGCACTTATAAGCCAATTTACCAAACAATAAAAGTACTTTGCTTTTCAGCTACTTATTCTCACAGATAAGCATAACCTAGCTTTGCTTATAAGTCCAACCCTGCCAAACATAACCATACTTCCTCCATCCCAGATTAAGCTTCTCAGAATTCCTTCATGCCAGATTGTTTACTACGATGAATCCAACAATATCAAATTTTGATGCTATTGACTTTAAAATAGTAAAATTGGTATGAAATTTGGACGGTGTTACATCACTAGTCCTCTTGGAAATCAACAGACAAAAATCACTTCTTCACGGCCAAGTATCCCTTGGACTAGGTTCTGAACAAAAATCAGTTCTTCTCAAACAAAAATCAGTTCTTCTCAAACAAAAATCCCCTTCGACGTGCGCTGTTCTTCGATCTCCTCTGAATTCACGACCACCGTCACCCCCTCGGCCTCACTGACATGTCATTCTCTCTGGTTAACGCCACTGTCACCGTCCCGTTGCTTCACGCCACCGTCACCGTCCCGTTGCTTCACGCCACCGTCACCGTCACCGTCCCGTCGCTTCCTGATTTCTGAAAATTGTTTTGGGAAGCATTGTTGAGGTTTCCGCCGGGGCTGTCTGAACTTCTCATTCTGCATCGCCTCTTCTACCCATTCTGTTAGACTGTAACCTCGTGCATCGCCCCTTCAACTCGTATTCGGTATGTTCGCATTTTTCATAACTCAAAGCTACCTTATATTTGAAAAAATATATCCCACGTGAATTTCTTAAACCTATGGGTTTTGGGTCATCTCCACCTAATTGGTTTTAAGATAGAATCCAAAATACTTACATTGGCTGCATAATTTTTCACGGAACGGAGTCTTCTTGACGTTAACCAGTTTGTTCAGGAGGGTTTTTCTTTCCTCCAAGCTTCCGTTTTTTTCTGCTAAAGAGTAGGAAATTACATGTGGGTTTTGTTTGATTTTGATATCTGTTGATTTATCATGAGGGCGTTTTTGAAATTACCGGTTTTTAATGTTCAAGTTATTTTGACTGCTTACGTAGAAAGTTTCTGTCTTGGAGTGATATTTATGGGCTGCTCTTGTTTGGAACATCTTTTTGCTTATATGAAAAAATAGATAATCTGTTCTGTTGTTGGTTTGAGCTTTAAGATCTATCTGTGTGCATATATTTTGCCCTCTGTTGTTTAGGATTCTACTATTGTGGTTGTAGATTCCATCCAATGGAATTAGGGGGGAATTCCTTACCATCTGGACCAGATGGGGTGAAGAGGAAAGTGAGTTATTTTTATGATCCAGAAGTCGGAAACTATTACTATGGCCAAGGTCACCATATGAAGCCTCACAGAATTCGCATGACTCACGCTCTTCTTGCACACTATGGATTGCTGCAAAATATGCATGTTTTGAAGCCAATTCCTGCTCGAGATAAGGATCTTTGCAGGTTTCATGCAGATGACTATATTTCTTTCTTACGTAGCATAACTCCAGAAACTCAGCAAGATCAGCTGAGGCAATTAAAGAGATTTAATGTTGGGGAGGAATGTCCTGTATTTGATGGTCTATACTCCTTCTGTCAAACATATGCTGGTGGCTCCGTTAGCGGGGCAGTGAAGTTGAACCACGGACATTGTGATATTGCCATAAATTGGGCTGGTGGGTTGCATCATGCAAAGAAATGTGAGGCTTCGGGTTTTTGCTATGTGAATGACATAGTACTTGCCATATTGGAACTTCTCAAAGTACATGAGGTAGGTTGAATTTATTATTTCTGTACTTCCAGTACGAATGTTGTGACATGTGATGAAACATATGTTGTTATATGTTAACCACCAGTGTTATAGCCTTTTGTACTCATTCATGCCTTGGATAGTTTTGTGCAGTCAGGTTATATTTAAAACACAACTGTTAATAGAATCTTTGCCTCTTCCGTTAATTGTAATAATAATGAATGAGGCGAAATTCAAACTAGACCAGCCTTTTTGCCAGTATAGGTGGCAAATTCATACTCAAACTCAACTCTTTTACTTTAACAGTGTTGCAAAACTCTTATACTTAGCTCTCTTACTTGTTTTCCACTTACATATAATATTGTATTTTGTATCTTACATAAAACATATCCACTTGATTTTTGTACTGCCTTATTGTTCTCATAATAATTTATTATTGCAGCGTGTTTTGTATGTGGATATTGATATTCATCACGGTGATGGCGTCGAAGAGGCATTTTATACTACAGATAGGGTCATGACGGTGTCATTCCATAAATTTGGGGACTACTTTCCTGGCACAGGGAATCTCCGTGATATTGGATTTGGAAAGGGAAAGTATTACTCTCTTAATGTTCCGCTAGATGATGGAATTGATGATGAAAGCTATCAATCATTGTTTAAGCCAATAATGGGAAAAGTTATGGAGTTTTTTAGGCCTAGTGCGGTGGTCTTACAATGTGGTGCTGACTCATTGTCTGGAGACAGACTGGGCTGCTTCAATTTGTCAATAAAAGGTCATGCTGAGTGTGTAAGGTATATGAGATCCTTTAGTGTCCCTCTATTGTTGCTGGGTGGAGGTGGCTACACAATACGAAATGTTGCTAGGTGTTGGTGCTATGAGGTACTGCATCACATCCTCTGTACTAGATTATCCTGTTAGAAATGCTTGCTTAAAACTTTTCTTCTAAAATATTTCGAAGGTAACTGTTTGTAAGGACAGGAAAGGGTTTATGTTTCTATCATGTTTTTGCTAGTGCGCTACATTTACAAAATAGGGTGGCTAAGATGGCAAGCGTGGGGAACCAAATTAATGTTCTGATATACATGTTGATATGGCTCTTTGTGTGTATTGCATGTCCTTGAACAATAGATGTTTATGATTTTTCTTCAGTATGTGCAGACTCTCACAGTTAAAGAGTATATCTTACACATGACTAGATAAGGGAAGGGAGTGATTGAGACAGACTAGTAATAGTCATAGAGAGCAAGATAACTCCTCCATCTAAAATTGCTGACTTGAAAGTGTTGGAAATACATTTTTACATGTTCCCCCTTCTGTGGGAGAAATTCTCTAAGCCCTGGAGGGAAATCCATTTTCATTTTTAGCAAATATGGAATTGATAGTTATTGGGGGGACTACATGATTCCTTTTGTTTTTAAATCTTCCCATTTATACAATGGCCCTATGTTCTTCAGCTGTTAGAAAGGGAAAGTTGTATCAGTTAGTGACATAGTTGGAAAATTGGGACACAATTTGTGTTTTAAGTGTTCAACTTATTATTTTTTAGACATGTGACAATAGATGTGTTTACTGCATATATATGAGATCATATATATAAGCCTGCTCATTTGTAGTCTTGCACACGCATATATATTATGAAAAACAATAATTTCGTGTCACCAAACTTAACGATTTTCTATACCAGTCATTTAAATTATGCATAATTAGGTTTGATGTATAATAGGAGTTCATTAAAACAAATATTTATTAGTATGTAAAGGGCTGTACTACCGTAATTAATCTTTATAGTTTTAAAATCAGTTAAAATCATTATCCCTGGAAAATGAGAAGTAGATTGTTAGCCAGAATGATTATTTATAGATGTTCCAGGGTCAATTGGTCCCCCCCAAAAAAAAAGCTTTTAGTTGATCATTAAAATAAATAAATAAGTCAAGCTTTATAAAATTTCAAGTTCTTTAAGTCCATATTTGAAAAAAAAACTCCCATGAGATATGTTTATAATTACTCAAGTCAATTACAAAATGATTACAGTTGATTATCATTTTATGGCTTGGATCTCACTAATTAGGTTTTCCTTTCTGTGCAGACTGGGGTTGCACTAGGGGTTGAGATTGAAGATAAAATGCCTCAGCATGAATATTTTGAATATTTTGGTCCAGACTACAATCTTCATGTTGCACCCAGCAACATGGAAAACAAGAATTCTCGTCCGACTTTGGATAATATAAGAGCAAAGCTTCTTGATAATCTCTCAAGACTTCAGCATGCGCCTAGTGTGCAGTTCCAGGAGCGGCCACCCGATACTGAACTTCCTGAGGTTTTTTTTAAATCCATCTCTCTATTTCTACACCTGTTTTTCTGGGCTCACTAGTTTATGTCACTTCTTTTGGTAACATAGTATAGATTAGCTGGGGAATGGAAATGAACTTGCAAAGAATTATATACTTTAAAATATAATTAAAATGAGATAGTCGCGGTGACTGATGCTCTTTAATTGAAAGTAGGTGATAATATTGGACTGCCTAGACTGAATTATTTAGGACACAGCCAGCATTTTTTTTCCTATTGCTGGAAACTGGTATTTTCAGTTTGATTGAACTCAATTTCTCTTGTAATTTGTTCTCTTTTCACGGTTTTGTGAAGTTATTTGTTTAATGATTCTTTGAAGAAAAGTTATTTGTGAAGTTTACTGGAGCTCATGGGCATACATATTTAATGTCAAACTTTGAACTGGTTGCAAACAGGTCTCAACAGACTAGGGATGGGCAATATTATATGATATAGTATAGATTACCAGTATGAGTTTATGAATGAAAATTCATGTTTCTCTTCTTTTTTACTTTAGGCTGATGAAGATTGCAATGATGAAGATGAAAAGTGGGATAATGATATAGATGGAAACATATATGCCAATGATCGGTAAGCTTTCTTCATTTAGTAAATGTGATGTTTCATGTTCTCCATCAGCGTACAGTCAAGACTTAATCTTTCCCCTTACAGGGCTCCTTTGTCTAGTGGAGAGAAGAGGGAGATTGTTGAGCCTGAATCAAAAGATATGGTATAATCTTGTTACACTTTGCATCATTATACTACCTATTTTGAGTGTAAAATGTTGTGGGGTGACCACATATTTCTTTATTGAGCAACTATGTTCCCCTTTTGTTGGAATACACATGCAGGAGGCAATTTAACATTTCATTTCTATAGATTTTCTTCCTAGGAAAGCCGCAGCTTATGGAAAATGTGTTGAATGATGAATGGAATGTGTTTAAATTTCTATTTCTTTATTTGCGACAGTGTGCAGCTGTAGTTATACAAACATAACAATTTTATTCATGTAATATGGTTGCCTCAGATTTTGTTGTCCTTTTACGCTAGATAATATTGCCATTGTGATTACACGAATAGCAACTAGGGTGTCGAATATCACTGTCTGTAGATCTGTTAATACTCACAAAATCAAGGGGATGCATTTTTCTGTACTTTATGTGTCTTTTCCTAGATGAATGGAATGGGGAGAGCAAAGACTTATAGATATTCTCCTGCACCATCATCTAAGAAGTGTTTAAGTTTGTTGCATGTTTTGGTTTATGTGGAGATTGTTGTTTGGACAAACCTCAACTGAGCTTTCAGTGATGTACTTCGTATCACACTATTATAGGGTGAAAGGCTTAGGCATAGCCCTTTTCGGTTATGTATGTACTCCCTCCGTCCCACTTAGAGTGTCTCATTTCCTCTTATGGCAACCTCTTTTCTCATCCACACATTTTTATTTCTTTCTTTTCACTCTCTCCACGCATTTCCTTCCACACATTTAGATCTACCTTAATTCTAGGGCCAATAGCAAAGGAGACACCTTTAGTGGTACATTGGGAGAAAATGGTTTCTACCTGGTTTTGTCAGATCCCTTTTATTTTAGCAAGCTAGATCTGTTCTGATGCCTTTGAGCTAATAAGATATGTTATCAGAAGCAAAATTGGTGGGAATTTTAAGTTGAACCTAATGTCTACTTTGATGTATAATGGGACCAAAATGATAGTTCACTTTTAACTGCACATGCGCTACAAAAGTTTCAGTTCTTGTGGTTTAGGGTGTCTGTTGCATGCACACGACTTGTAATATTGTCCAAGCACACCAGATGATTATGGACTCAGCAGCCAATGTAAAAATTAATGGAGATAATACAGGAGTGGACATTTTTCCCCTCATTGCTGTGACGTTGAGTTTTGGATAGGAAGTAAGCACGGACAATGGGACCAAAGTGATAGTCAGTTCTACAAACAATCACTAATAACTTTCTTTATGATGTGATCTTAATATGCCTATTTAGTTTGGTACAACTTCCATTTTGCTGAGTTCAATGACAGGCTATGCATGATTTATGGAGTTGTAAGAAATAACGAAATGTAGACATATCTGAAAGGTCTCTGAATAGCTTTAGGAATAGGTCTCTGAAGAGTACAATGGATTCTAGCAATTGTCTATTGTTGCACACATTATTTGATACGTCACATGTTCTTGGGGGGGGATTTCCATTTTTAAGTTTGCGTTAATTTCAGAGTACTTGAGACTGGGCTTTCCCTGTTCATTCCTTAATTGTTAAAAACTCAAATTTTGTAGTCTTACTGCAACGATGAGGCATCTAAAACTAAATTATATTCTTCCTGTTTTTGCTAGTGCTCATTATGGTTATGAATATCTGATAATAACAGTTATTCAGCTTTTAGTAGCAGTTGAAATAACATTATCTTCTGTGGATTCAAATTTAATCAGGATTCCATGGAAGAAGATTAGCGAACAAGGGAAGGGGACTCAATGGCCATTGACATGGCTGGCTTATAGGTATAGCCCCGGGCAACCACACCTATTTATAAAGCAAGCAAATCCATATAGAATTCCAATAGTTACAGCTTAACAAGTTTTTGCATGAATTTGGTTGGGTAGGTTTCAAATTCATCATCAGTTGCTGTTAGTGATGATGAAGTTCTGGAGTTGCAGCATGAGAGAGCTATGATTTTGTCCAAGTTTAGTACATTAATTTGTTAGTGAAAAACCGATGATAATTTTATCAGATTCATTGCACATATTCTCTTGATGTTTACCGCAAATATTCATTGTTATCCGAAGTTGGAATTCTTGGTGGTGATTGTACTGCAATTTATGCATACCAGATGCTATTATCTACCCAGACAAATACTAGAAATTAGGGTGGTGAAAAAGGACATTTTGGGGTATACAATTCCTCTCGATGAGCAGATGCAATGCCGATGGTATGCAAATGTTGTTTTAGTTGAAGTTAAGGAAATGACTGAATTTCTTGACGAACATGGGGTGCCTGCACAAACTAGAAAGATGAATATATTTTTTGGACTGAATACATCAATAACTGTCATTAACATTGTATATGTTCTATGGAAGAAATATTGAAACCTAGAAACTTGGTCAATATTAACACGGAAATCTACAAGATGAGAAATGTTATACAATTCAGAATAGGGTCGTTCTTCCTATTGCAGCTTTCTTTCAAACTAGTGTGGCTACACCGCGCGTTGCGCGATGAGCTTGATAAAAAATTATAGAAATTATATAGGAATGTTAAAAGAGTTGTAATTGAACCTATAAATGTACCCCTTCGCCTCTTCGAAGGCTGAGAGCTGAACCCCTTTGAGGGCTAAGAGCTGAACCCCTTCGAGGGCTAAGAGCTAGACCCCTTGGAGGGCTGAGAGCTGGACCCCTCGAGGGTTGAGAGCTAGATCCCTTGGAGGGCTGAGAGTCCATCCCCTCGAGGGCTGAGAGCTGGACCCCTTCGAGGGCTGAGAGTCCATCCCTTCGAGGGCCGAGAGCTGGACCCCTCGAGGGCTGAGAGCTAGACCCCTTCGAGGGCTGAGAGATAGACCCCTTCGAGGGCTGAGAGTTGGACCCCTCGAGGGCTGAGAGTTGGACCCCTTCGAGGGCTGAGAGTCCATCCCTTCGAGGGCCGAGAGCTGGACCCCTTCGAGGGCTGAGAGCTAGACCCTTTCGAGGGCTGAGATCTAGACCCCTTCAAGGACTAAGAGTCCATCCCTTCTAGGGCTGAGAGCTGGACCCCTTCGAGGGCTGAGAGCTAGACCCCTTCGAGGGCTGAGAGCTAGACCCCTTCGAGGGCTGAGAGTTCATCCCTTCGAGGGCCGAGAGCTGGACCCCTTCGAGGGCTGAGAGCTAGACCCCTTCGAGGGCCGAGAGCTGGACCCCTCGAGGGTTGAGAGCTAGACCCCTTCGAGGACTAAGAGTCCATCCCTTCTAGGGCTGAGAGCTGGACCCCTTCGAGGGCTGAGAGCTAAACCCCTTCGAGGGCTGAGAGCTAGACCCCTTCGAGGGATGAGAGCTGGACCCCTCGAGGGCTGAGAGCTGGACACCTTCGAGAGCTGAGAGCTGGACACCTTCGAGAGCTGAGAGCTGGACCCGTTCGAGGGATGAGAGATGGACATGTTCGAGGGCTGAGGGTCCATCACTTCGAGAGCTTAGAGCTAGACCCCTTCGAGGGCTAAGAGCTGGACCCCATCGAGGGCTGAGAGCTGGACCCCTTTTAAGACTAAGAGTGCATCCCTTCGAGGGCTGGGAGCTGGACCCCATCGAGGGCTGAGAGCTGGACCCCTTCGAGGGCTGAGAGCTGGACCCCTTCGAGGGCTGAGAGCTGGACCCCTTCGAGGGCTGAGAGCTGGACCCCTTCGAGAGCTGAGAGTTGGACCCCTTGAGGGCTGAGAGCTTGACCCCTTCGAGGACTAACACTCCATCCCTTTGAGGGTTGAGAGCTTGACCCCTTCGAGGGTTGAGAGATGGACCCCTCGAGGGCTGAGAGCTAGACCCCTTCGAGGGCTGAGAGTCCATCCCTTTGATGGCTGAGAGCTGGACTCCTTCGAGGGCTGAGAGCTAGCCCCTTCGAGGACTAAGAGTCCATCCCTTCGAGGGCTGAGAGTTGGACCCCTTCGAGGGCTAAGAGTCCATCCCTTCGAGGGCTGAGAGCTGGACCCATTCGAGGGCTGAGAGCTGGACCCCTCGAGGGCTGAAAGCTATACCTCTTCGAGGGCTGAGAGCTGGACCCCTTTGAGGGCTAAGAGCTAGACCCCTTCGAAGGCTGAGAGCTGAACTCCTCGAGGGCTGAGAGCTAGACCCCTTCGAGGGCTGAGAGCTAGACCCCTTCGAGGGCTGAGAGTCCATCCCTTTGAGGGCCGAGAGCTGGACCCCTTCGAGGGCTGAGAGCTAGACCCCTTCGAGGGCTGAGAGCTGGACCCCCGAGGGCTGAGAGCTAGACCCCGAGGGCTAAGAGTTGGAACCCTTCGAGGGCTGAGAGCTAGACCCCTTCGAGGGCTAAGAGTTGAACCCCTCGAGGGATGAGAGCTGGACCCCTTCGAGGACTAAGAGTGCATCCCTTCGAGGGCTGAGAGCTGGACCCCTTCAAAGGCTGAGAGCTTGACCCCTTCGAGGGCTGAGAGCTGGACACTTCGAGGGCTGAGAGCTGGACCCCTTCGAGGGCTAAGAGCTGGACCCCTTCGAGGGCGGAGAGCTGGACCCCTTCGAGGGCTGAGAGCTGAACCCCTTCGAGGGCTGAGAGCTAGACCCCTTCGAGGGCTGAGAGCTAGACCCCTTCGAGTGCTGAGAGTTGGACCCCTCGAGAGCTGAGAGCTTGACCCCTTCGAGGGTTGAGAGCTGGACCCCTCGAGAGCTGAGAGATAGACCCCTTCGAGGGTTGAGAGCTGGACCCCTCAAGGGCTGAGAGCTAGACCCCTTCGAGGGTTGAGAGCTAGACCCCTTCAAGGACTGAGAGTTAGACCCCTTCGAGGGCTGAGAGCTGGACCCCTCGAGGGCTGAAATCTTGACCCCTTTGAGGACTAAGAGTTCATCCCTTCGAGGGCTGAGAACTTGACCCCTTCGAGGGCTGAGAGCTGGACCCCTTGAGGGCTGAGAGCTAGAACCCTTCGAGGGCTGAGAGTCCATCCCTTCGAGGACCGAGAGCTGGACCCCTTCGAGGGCTGAGAGCTGGAGCCCTCGAGGGTTGAGAGTTGGACCCTGCGCAAGGATGACACGCACAAATCGAGAAATTGACATAAGGCTTTCTAGATGATTTCATGATTATAATTTTTTAAAATTTGATTTTTATATCATTATTGCTAGTAAAAATACATTTATTAAAATTTCAATCTTTTATTAATACGGTAAATTATCCCAATTATATATTTATCTTGGATTTTTATTTTTATGTAATTATGTAAAATTGGTTCATATTAAAATTTGACTTTCTGAATTATTTCATGATCATAATTGTTTAAATTTGATTTTATATTAATATTTTTAGTAAAAAAAATTTAATTGTAGAGTTTGAGTGATCACAAATTTCTTTAATTTTACTTTTATACTAATATTATCAATAAAATAATTAAATGTAGAATTTGAATGGCATAAAATCAAATTCTTTAAAGGGGTACACCATTGTTCCTTCTGCAGCCGTTTAGGACACAATTTTAAGGTTTGCAAGCCCCGACTTGAGGCTATCGAGTCCCTGGGAGACAAGGAAGTTGCTGAATTCCGGGAAAAGTAGGGCTTCCGCCTCCCAACCCAACCTTTTGATCAATACACGTAAGATTTTCGATGATTGCAACCTTGCAGATGACAAGAAATTGTGGGTGAAGACGACATTACTCACCTGGTTAAGGGAAGTTAGGGTTAATTTTGTATTTTCTTAGTAAAAAACAACCTACCTTGTTTGATGCCCTTTGTCTTTATTCATAGAGTCTGGGTCATGTGATCGTGATCGACATATTGTGTTCACTACTGGAGGGTACCCCTTAGTCACCGGTATTTCACTGAATAAGTGCAAAAACAGAGTTACATAGGCACCGGTAAGTGGTGCCGGTGCTAGTATTTGTATTCCAGCACTGGTATGCACTATCTGTGCTACAAATGTACATTCCAGCACCACCCTAGTTGGACACCGGTATTTCAAGTGGTCGAAATACCGGTGCATATGATCACTTCTACTGGTGCATATGATCATTTGTATCGGTGTTAGTATATAGGTGATCAATAAAAAATAATCTGGTCAGTGAGAATAAATTCACCGGTCGGAATATGAAACCCAGAAAGTCATATAAAGAACAAAACAAAACAAAAATCCATAAGTTCATGTAAAAAACTTGAAAATTCATAACCACAACCCAGAAATTCATTACATATATCTGATTATACATAAAAGCTCATAATTCATTAAACAAACTAGACTTCAACATAGATTAACAACATTAATTATCATAAAAACTAGAACCTAATCTCCAAAAACCCTAGATAACATCAACGAACCATAATCGTGAAGGTGAGGTCAGATGCAAGAGCTGAGGCGAGGTGGATCAGAGCTAAAACAGGCAATTTTTGTGGAGCTCGCGACTCCCACCAGCGACTGGAGTGCAGGGAGATAGCGCATGGGCTGGTCCGGGAGAATGCATCAGGGATGGTGCGCTGCGGCGGAGGAGACAATGACCGGAGCGGAGGAGATAGCACAAAGGTGAAACGACGGCGATATCGCGCACGAAGAAAGGGTCAAAGGTGAAGCGGCCAGAGAAGAAGCGTCGTCCACAGCGGTGGAGGATCTGGAGGAGCCTTTGTGGATTATCAGAGAGGGGGAAGTGAGGGTAATTGGGAGAGAAAGGTTTTATATGAATAGGGCTTGGGTGCTCTAACTTGGGCCAAGTTGGGTTTTTTTTAACACCGTAGCACCGGTATTAATACCGATCCTCTCCCAATACCGGGGCTAATACTTTAAAGAGAAGAAAAAAAATATTCTAAGTACCTAGCACCGGTATGAAAATCGGTGATTGGTGCTAGGTACTTCAAACGCAGCTGCGTGATTTTAATTTTTTCTTCTTCCCAAGAGCAAAGAGAAGAAAATTACTCTTAGTACCTAGCATTAGTAGTCTGACTGGTGCCTATGATGGTGCTACCGGTGCTCAAAAAAATCCCTCAAAAATATTGGACGAAAGTTCAAAATTTTCATTTTCCCGCTACACAATAGCACCGACATTATTGAAAATAGTTCTGGTGCTAGTATATTTTGCCTCTAAGTTAACTTTTTCATTTTTACAATTATGTCCTTGAGAATAAATTTGGAGGAGGTGAATCACGAAATCGGAGAAACCAAAACGCAATTAAAAAAAAGGGACAATTACGTTATTAAAAATTGGGCTACAATGGGTGAACGGAAGAGCTTGTAAACAATTCTTGGAAAATCACATTTTGGCCTAAAATTGTATTGCCCTATTACCCATTGCTCCAAAATACATGATTTTGGTTATTCTTTCCTAATTATAGAAATATAAAATAAATATGTTTTTGGTAAAATATTGAAAAGTGCTTGTACATCTTCTAGAGTAACTTATGGTTGATTACTTATAAGTTACAAGTAGAAATCGGAAAGGATTATGATATGTTTTTGTGCTCAATTATTGATAAATATTTCCTTACATACATGAAAAATACAATGGGGGTGTATTGGGTAGCATCACATTCGAGCGGATTTCAATTCGGAGTTAAGAGTAAAGTTTACACTTTTTGCACTTAGGTCCCTCCAAGAAAGTTGGAGTCATCGAATCACGAAATTGGCAGAACCAAAATGCAATTCAATAATATATTATCAAAACTCTACAATTTAGGCATGTTTGTGTGAACGAAATGGTCTCGAAAGTCAACATTGATTACTTCTATAAATTCTTGGAAAATTATACTGTGGCCCAAAATCATGTTACTCCATTACCCATTTCTCCAAAATACATGATTTTTGTTAGAGTCAGTCTCTTGAAAGACGGTCTTTCCATAAGTTATGGAAAGACCAAGGTTCAAAGTGTAAATTAGAATAAATGAAGATAAAATTTTTGGGTTGCATGAATTGGGTTATAAACTTTATTACTACTACACGTTGCATAATAAATTTTTAATATTGCAACTTAGACCTTTTACCTTTTATTATTCTAATTAAACTCCGTCTCTCCATAAGCCTATGGAAAGACCGTCTTTTCCAAGACTTTGCCTTTTTGTTATTCTTGCCTAAATATAGAAATATAAAATAAATATTTTTTTGGGTGAAATATTGAAAAGTGCTAGTACATGTTCTAGAGTAACTTATGGTTGATTACTTGGAAGTTACAAAGTGAAATCAGAAAGAACTATGGATATGTTTTTGGCTCAATTTTCGATAAATATTCCCTCAGAGACATGGAAAATACTATGGGGGTGTATAGAGTAGCATCACATTCAAGCGGATTTTAATTCAGAGTTATGAGTAAAGTTTATACTTTTTGCACTTAGGTCGCTCCAAGAAAGTTGGAGTCATCGAATCATGAAATTGGCAGAACCAAAATGCAATTCAATAATATATTATCGCAACTCTACAATTTGGGCATGTATGGGTGAACGTCCCGAAAGTCAATATTGATTACTTATATAAATTATTGGAAAATTATATTGTGGCCAAAAATTGTGTTACCTCATTGCCCATTTCTCCAAAATACATGATTTTTGTTATTCTTACCTAAATATAGAAATATAAAATAAATAATATTTTGGTGAAATATTGAAAAGCGCTAGTACATGTTCTAGAGTAACTTATGGTTGGTTACTTAGAAGTTACAAGGTGAAATCGGAAAGGATTATGGATATGGTTTTGTTCTCAATTTTTGATAAATATTCCCTTAGAGACATGGAAAATACAATGAGGTGTATAGGGTAGCATCACGTTCTAGTGAATTTCAAGTTGGAGTTATGAGTAAAGTTTTTACCTTTTGCACTTAATTCCCTCCAAGAAAGTTGGAGTCATCGAATCACGAAATTGGCATAACCAAAATGCAATTCAATAATATATGATTGCAACTCTACAATTTGGGCACGTATGAGTGAGCGGAAGAATCTCGAAAGTCAACATTGATCACTTCTATAAATTCTTAAAAAATTACATTGTGGCCCAAAATTGTGTTTTCCCTTACCCATTGCTCCAAAATACATAATTTTTGTTATTCTTACCTAAATATAAAAATAAATACATTTTTTGGTGAAATATTGAAAAACGCTAGTACATGTTCTTGAGTAAATATTGAAAACCCCATTTAAAAAAAATTCTATGAGCACCGGTATTATTACCGGTGCCATTCCTCAACACACCTGTGCTAGCTAATTTCCACCCAAATTTTACATGACAAAATTCATAGGCACCGGCTTTAGGCACCGGTACACTGAATATTAGTGCTGAATTTATTCATAGGCACCAGTTTTTTGTGTACCGATGCTGGATTTATTCATAGACACCGGTATTTTGGTTTTGTAGCACTGATAGTACTAACATACCGGTGCCTATGTACCTATTTTCTAGTAGTGGTTCCTCTCTCCCAAATCGTTGTTAGAGCGTTCGTGGTGAGTGGTGTTTTTCCACTGCTTTTGGGGTTGATTACTCTTGGTGGTACAAATGCCATCTTCCGTTTTAGTACCATACAACGCCGCCCTTGCCGCCAATACATTTCTATATGTTTCGATGAATGTACTTCCGATAAATTAGAAAAGCTCGGTACACTGTTTTATCAATTTGATTTCAACAAGCCTCATCATAATTGGGATGGACGCCTAAAGGTTTTGGGTCACTTTGTTGATGATTCTTTTGTGAGACACTAATTTAAAGTGTTTTACATTGTTTCTATTCTCTACATGAAGGGTAGTATTGTGTGTTAAATGTGGTGGAAGTTGTTTTTTAGGATGTTAGTCAATCAATGCAATTGTTATGAAATACATTTATGTAATGGTTCTTACCCCTTGTTAAGGTTTACTTTTTTATCAGTATGTTCTAAGTAAAAAATGACCTACCTTGTTTTTTTCCTCGGTCCTTATTTATAGAGTCTGGGACGTGTGATCGTGGTCCACGTTTTGTGTTCCTTCCTCTCAGATCGTGGTTGGGGCGTTCGTGGGGAGTAGCGCTTTTCCACTAATTCTGAGGTTAATTACTCTTGGCATTTCAAATTCCATCTGCCGTTTCAATAACATATGCCGCCAATACATTTCTATATGTTTCGACGAATATACTTCCAATAAATCAGAATAGGTTGATACATTGCTTTATCAATTTGATTTCGATAAGCCTCATCATAATTGGAAGGACGACAAATGTTTTGGTATTTTTGTTGATGGTTCATTGGTGAGACATTGATTGAAGGTATTTTACATTATTTATATTCTCTGCAGGAAGGGTATTATTGTGTGTTAAATGTGGTGGAAGTTATTTTTTAGGATGTGGGTCGATCAATGCTATTGTTATGAAATACATTATGTAATGGTTATTACCCCTTGTTGTGTGTTGATCAAGCAGTAATATGCTATCTTTTAAACACATTTGACACTCATTTTTAGTGTTTTTTTATTGGTGGTTAGCTAGTAAATTAGGTGTTTTACCAAATAGGGGGTTAGAATCAACTTGCATTGTTATTCACCCTAATTTACCTATTTTGTAAGCATGTAGTTGTCTAGTGTGTTTTCCTCTATGATTTGGTCATTATTAGGAGATTTTGTGTGCTTATCGGAGATTAATCAAAAGAGAAGGTCATTCACAAGGATGGTAGAAGAATGGTAGCTAGAAGAAGGAAGATCTCTTACAAAGTGGTAGAAGATAGATTAAAGAAGGAAGGCAAAGTAGCAGGTGAAGAATGACACGTTAACTCCCCTTGTTAAGGCAAGTTAGGGTTTAAGTTGCAATTAACCTTTACATTTCATCTCTCCTTTTAAATCTAGGCTATGTAATTATCTCTTACATACTCTTGCTTTCTTTCGGATTCAATAAGGGTCAGGGGACCCTAAGATACACCCGTCCATCTTAAAGATGACTTAATATATTTTTTATATTAAAAAAGGAAAGTTAGGGTTACTTTTCTTTTCATTATTTTCTTAGGAAAAAATGACCTACCTTGCTTGCTTTCCCTTGTTCTTATTTATGGAGTCTGGGCCATGTGATCATGATCCTCGTATTGTGTTCCTCCCTCTCAGATCATGCCGGGGCCTTTGAGGTGAGTGGCGCTTTCCCGCTGCTTTTGGGGTTGATTACTCTTGGGCGAGGTTCGATGTATATCTAGTGAACTGGTTCCTTCACTACAAGAAGCAATATATTTTACCTCGGTTCTATAGGGGTTTTTACCTCTGTTTTCAACCATAAATAAATCGAGGTAAATGTGGGCGTAGTAAAAAGTGTATTTGTTAACCTCAATTCAAAACTGAGGTAAAATTTATTTTTTTCTTCGATTTTTTAAGAAAATAACCGAGATAAAATGTGTGAACGACCGAAAGTGGTGCGACATTGCACCAAACTTTTTAGATCGTAATAAAAAAAATGAAGACCAATCCTTGTGCGATATTGCAAGGTATATTTCTGGAACTACAAAAATTTAGCAAAAGCAGAACCAACATCGATTCTGCTTTCGGTAGTTCATAGACAACCATAATTTTTTGCCAAATATCAAACCTCATTTCACAGCCTCAATATTGAAAAACAGTAGTACGAATTTCATTCAAATCAATACATCAATATGATGTACAAACAATAAACAAAATACTTCAGTAGATCTGTAAATGGTACACACAAATGTGTTATACAAACACATTTATCAATTGGCGGGCGACGTTGTGGCAGCAGCGTGGACAGAATGAGCAGCGATCGACCAGGATGAGCAGTGGGCAGGGTTGTGAGCAGTGGCATGGATGTAGCGAGCAAGCGGCGTGGCCACGAATGGAAGAGAGGGGGAAGGGTGAGAATCAACGGAGGGGAAGGTGGGAAGAGAGGCGGAGGCGGTGGAATGAAATGAGGAGAATTAGATAAAGGCGGTCAGAGAAGAAGGAAAGGGGGTGGAAGTTGCTTAGATTAGGGTTTGTATATTAATAGTGGTAGGGTTTGGGTCATGGCCTGAATTTGGGCTGAAATAAGGCATTATAATTTGCATTGGGCTTAATTTAAAAAGTTATATAGTTAACATTTTGCATTAAAATTTAATTTATAAATTCAAATTTTTGAAAACCTATGTCAATAATAAAATTTTAAAATTATTATTATTATATTTATATGGAAATTTTTCATTAGTGTTCATACATGGAAAGTCAAGTAAGAGTTGACCGTTTATTAGTTAAGGTCATGCATTTATGTTAGTGTTTATATATGAAATGTCAAGTAAGGGTTAATCGATGATTCGTTAAAGTCAAACCATTTCATTAGTGTTCATATACGGGAAGTCAAGTAAGAGTTCACCGTTTATCTGTCAATGTCAAATCATTTTATTAGCGTTCATATATGGAAAGTCAAATAAGGGTTGACCGTTCATTAGTTAAGGACAAATTATTTTATTAATGTTTATATGTGGAAAGTTAAGCAAGGTTTGACCGCTAATTAATTATGTTCTAGCCATTTCATTATTTTTTTTAGAGTAAAATGCCCATATGACCCTATGTTTTGGTCATATATGCCAATATGACCATGCAAGATCAGAAAGTGCTATTATAACCCTATGATTTGCTTAAATGTGCAAATATAACCCAGGAGGCCTGAATTTGGCCGAAAAAAATGAAATGGCGATTATACCCCTGCTATAAAAATAAAAATTCAAAAAATGTGAAAGGACAATTCACTTTTAGAGGATACCCTTTATCCATCAGTTTCCTATCCTTTTTCTTCCTATCCCTCTTCTTCATCTTCAATCCCCTAAATTTGCAGTTTATATCCTTCTTCTTCATCTCCACTTTCCGGCGCTTGGTTGAGCGGCACCGGAAATGGTAGCAGAGGTGAATCGAAATGAGTGGTGGAGGTGAATTGAAGTGGTGGAGCGCGGTGTCGGGGATTTTTGTGGTGGGCCTAGGGTTTCCAATCAGCGTTCTAAGGTGGTGGTGGTGGTTGGGCGAGTGGTGGTGGGCGGTGGCAGGGATTATTGGTTGGTGGTGGTGGTGGCGGGCATTCTAGGGTGGTGGTGGTGGTTTGGAGCGCAGTGGTGGGGATTGCTATGGCGGGGATTGCTAGTTGGTGGTGGTGAGTACAGTGACAGGCGTTCTAGAGTAATGGTAGTGGTTGGGAGTGTGGTGGCAGGCTTAGGGTTTCCAATCGGCATTCTAGGGTGGCGGTTGTTGTTGAGAGCGCGATGGCGGGGATTGCTGTGGTGGGCCTAAGGTTTCCAATTGGCGTTCTTAGGTGGTGGTGGTGGGGTGGGTGGTGGTGGTGGTTGGGATGAGTGGTGGCGGTGGCTAGGGAGAGTGATGGTGGTGGCAGATATGGTGGCTGGCGGTGGTAGAGGTGGTGGTGCTGAGGTTGCGTTCTAAGGTGGTAGTGCTGGGGCGGGTGGTGATGGTGGTTGGGACGAGTGGTGGCGGTGGTGAAGGTAGTGGTGCTGGGGCTGGTGGTTAGGATTGGTGGTGGTAGGATGACTAGTGGTGGTAGGAGGGGAGGTGGTGGTTGGTGGTGCTAGGGCGTACGGCAGGTGGCTGTGGAGAAGCGTCGGGTGACAGTGGCGTCGGGCGGCGGTGGAAGTGGCGGAGCAGTGGTGGGAGTAGCAGTGGTTGTGGAGCTGAAGAAGAAGAACTTAAGGATATTTTTGTCATTACATTTTTTATTTTAAGACTAGGGGTAATTTAGTCTTTTTTATATTTGGTCAATGCTAGAAACTACCTAGTCAACGCCAAAATAGTGACGAGGTTATATCGGCACTTTTACTGCAAAACATAGAGTAACACTTTTTGATCTTGCAGGGTAATATTGGCACATACGAGCAAAACATAGGGTCATATGAGTATTTTGCCCTTTCATTTATGTATGGAATATCAAGTAAGGGTTTATCGCTGATTCCTCAAGGTCAAACCTTTTCACTAATGTTATGTAAGGAAAGTAAAATAAGGGTTGACCGTTGATTAATTAAGGTTAAACCATAGTTATTAGTGCTTACTTATGTAAAGTTAAGTAAGGGTTAATCGTTGATTAGTTAATATCAAACATTTTCATTAGTATTTATGTATGGAAAGTCAAATAAGAGTTGACAATTAATTAGTTAAGGTCAAACATTAGTTATTAGTGTCCATGTATGAAATGTCAAGTAAGGGTTGATTGCTAATTAGTTAACGTCAAACCTTTTCATTAGTGTTTATGTGTGGAAAGTCAAGTAGGGGTTGATCGTTGACTATTAAGGTAAAACTTTAGTTATTAATGTTTATATGTGGAAAGTTAAGTAAGGATTGACCGTTGATTAATTAAGTTCTATTATGTATGGAATGTCAACTAAGGGTTGATCGTTGATTCCTCAAGGTCAAACCTTTTCATTAGTGTTTATGTATGGAAAGTCAAATAAGGTTTGATCGTCGATTAATTAAGGTCAAACATTAGTTATTAGTGCTTGCCTACGTAAAGTCAAGTAAGAATCAATCATTGATTAGTCAATATCAAACATTTTCATTAGTATTTATGTATGGAAAGTCAAATAAGAGTTGACAATTAATTAGTTAAGGCCAAACCTTAGTTATTAGTGTGTATGTATGAAATGTCAAGTAAGGTTTGACCGTTGATTAGTTAAAATCAAACCATTTTCTTTGAAAGTCAAGTAAGGGTTGACTGTTAAATTCAAACCATTTTATTAGTGTTTATGTATGGAAAGTCAAGTAAGGGTTGCCCATTGATTAGTTAAAGTCAAACCATTTTATTAGTGCTTATATATATATATATATATGGAAATTCAAGGATTAACCGTATATTAGTCAAGGTGAAACCTTTATACTCCCTCCGCCCTAGCCCAAATTACAACCCAATCATTGCACACAGTTTGAGACACATGTTTTACCGTTAATATGTTTAGTTACGTATAGTAACGACAAACAAAAAGTCACTTTCTAGAAACTACTTGTTACGACGAATTCAACAATATCATATACAATAATATTATATCTCATATATCTATTCAAATATGCGGTTAAACTTTGATAGAGAATAATGTCATAAAGTAGGTGAGTAACTTGGGCTGGGACAGAGGGAGTATTAGTATTTATGTAAGAAAGGCCAATTAAGGGTTTACTGATGATTAATCAAGATCAAATTTTAATTATTTTTATTTATATATAGAAAGTTTAGTCTTAGTTATTCATATATTAATAATTAAAACAATAATATTAATAATAAAATACAAAGGTTGATTATGAATTAGCGAATGTATAGGTTTGACATTTCATTTATAACATTGAATATTATTTTTACATTGTATATATAATATTTTAAGATGTGGAGGGCCTAAAATGTTATTATTTTATGAAATGGTTGTAAGTGGGAATATGGCCTATATCTACGAGACAGACTTGTGATGTCGGTCACAAAAACAACAGACGTGGGTAAGTGAGAGAGGTGTGCGACCTCGACCATTTCATGTCTACGAGAGGGTCGTGCGATGTTGGTCACAAAAACAACCGACGTCGGTAAGCGAGCAAGGCGTGCAACGTCGGTCATTTCATGTCTGCAAGAGAGTTGTGCAACATCAGTCATTTCATGTTTGCGAGAGGGTCGTGTGACATCGGTCACAAAAACAACTAACATCAGTAAATGAGAAAGACGTGCAACTTCGGTAATTCTTGTCTGCGTGAGAGACATGCGACATTGGTCAAAGAAACAACGATATTGGCAAGTTAGAAAGACGTTCGACGTCGGTAATTTTATAATTTTTACCTCATTTTTTTCACAATCAAGGTAAAAAGAGTATCCTTTACCTTGTTTTTTTAAACCAAAGTAAATAAAAAAAATTACTTCATTTTTTACAATGGCCGTGGTAAAAGAACTTTTTACTTCAGTCATTTGACCCAAACAAAAAAACTGATGTAAAAGGGGCAAAGTAGTAGGTTATTTTTCTTATAGTGTTTCATGCGTAGTGATTATTGTGATTCTATATTTCGCTTGACTGGGACCGGGTGAGTTATGTATATACCATTACTACAAGAAATATAACCTTTTACCTTGGTTCTAAAGGACTTTTTACCTCGGTTGTTAGTCTTGGAAAAACTGAGGTAAATACAGCCAGAGTAAAAAAAGTACCTTTTACCATGGTTTTCAATCGACATCGGCAGGTTTTGTGACCGACGTCAATCGAAGCTACAAGGCTAACCAAACGAGATCATAGATGTGGCATTGTTAAGGCTGATGTCGGCATCCACATGCATGCGACGTCGGCCATAGCAAGAAGCAAGGCGATGGGAGAGGAAGTACTATGACGACGTCAAAATCGACGTCAAAATCGACGTCAGTCCAAGTAAGAGCGATATCGTAGACCATTGAAAGCGACATCGTACGTTGTGGGGCACCCACGTCGTGTGCCCACTAACGTGGAACACTGAAAAATACGACTTCGTTTTCAATGTAAAAAAACAACGCCGATTTATGCGACGTTGGTAAGGTGATGTTTTGGCACCAGTTTGTGCGACATCGCAGATGAACCGGTTAGACATCATTTATCGTACAGTTTTATAATATTTAATATTTGATGGCACAACTAATTGTTTGTCGATAGCCACTACATGTTATTTAAAATGCGATAAATTGTGAAATGGTAAAACAAATGTCATACAACAATCAATTGTTGTCATTTAATGTGGGTAGGAATGATGTACTCAAACCCAAAAAAACTATAACATATAATAAAAAATACATGTTACAACATGTTTTAATACATAAGGTTAATATGAAATTGAAAAATTAATTGTATTGAACCACCGGTTTCTATGTTATACGGCATTAAGGCTGTCAGGATGACTAGTGAAATCACAAGTCCGTCCATCTACATGCTGAAAGTCCATCGATGACCCTCTTTGGTCCTATTACAACCAATACATGGTAATCAAAATTTATGTTAGAATTGGCCAGTCCTCAATTGAAATACACATAATGTAGTCAAACATAGATGACATTAATCTCAATTTGGAAAAAAAACTGAACTGGTTTAAAGTGACGTCGCTTGAATGAAAATTGATGTCATAAAGACCGATTCATGAGCGATGTCGGACATTCATAAACTTGTCAAAAATTTCACGATCTATGCAACGTCGACTCTAGTTCGGTACCATTTCGCATGGCCCGATGAAATGTGACCAAAGTCGCACATTCAAACTACATTCATATAAATCTAAGCATCTTTGTCACTCTTTACAAACATGACTTTATCTTGGAAACAAAAACAACATACATTATATAACATGTAACACAATCATCACACCTCATGAAATTTCAGAATCTTTGATCAATGATGAAAAAAACATATAGTAGGATCATCGCAAAATTGCTAAATGAACATGGAATGGATGGAAAACTACCTCAATTAATTTGAACCCGGAGATGCTCCATCCTTGGATCTTGTTGATGTTTGAGAGAAGCAATTTGATTGAGCTGTTTAATTGTTGTAAATGTGTTAATGGAATTGATTGTGTGGAGTTTGGGTTGTAGGATTTGTGTTGGAGATGGGAAATGGGTGTTAGTGTTAAGCTTTATTGACTTTAAATAGGATGGGGGAGGGATTTTTGGTCCAAAATTTTGGCTTAAACTTTCAAATCCCGCTAAAATTTTCATATTGACCGACGTATGCCCTTGTTCGGTTTTAGTTTCATTCTATGCGAGAGGACTACGACGTTGCACATAAGGTCCATAGTCTAAATTCTTAAAAGTGTCATAAAATACTCCATTTTAAGACTAAGGCCCTTCTGTTGACCTGCTTGTGCCCAAAACAGAACAACATTGTTGTCAAAATTTGAATTAAAAAAATGTTATCTCCAATTTTACATTTTTACCTCTCCCACTTTCTTTGAGGGACCTAAGTATAAAAATTAAAAAGGTACACCGGTTTTCCCAAACTCGATTTCAATCTTCTAGAAAATAAAGTTTGTCATCCCTAGTCGAACTTATAATCACCCATAGTAATTAAGAAAATGGTCTTATTCCACATTGATTTCCACAAGTTCTTCCGAATGACCCATGTATACTTATAAGCAATCATTAATAATTTACTCTAGACAATGTATTAGCATTTTTTCAAATTTGATGGATAGAATTTTATTACCTTTTTATTTTTAAAAATACCAAGAGCGTGAATTTTCATGTGATTATACGTGGTTGAAATTATCGTTCTCAGAACTCTTATAGTAAGGGTATTAATGGAATACTAACAAAACTGACGAACGATTACCCATGTTCGCGCCTCTCTTAGACAGTACGCATAAGCTCCATATCAAACATTTGTCCTACCATTCCACTGCAGAGTTCTGATGCAAGGAGGTTTGGGGCCTAGTGTAACTTTCGCAAGGTTTCATCATACATTGTCTGAGAAGATTTTGGTCCTGTTCCATTGACCCGCCCATGACCAAATTAGAATATCGTGCTCGTGACATGGTGAATTAGACAAGGGTATCTCCAATGTTGCATTTTGTCCTACTCCACCAACTTGGAGGGACCTAAGTGTAAAAATTAAAAAGTACAACAGTTGTCCCAAACTTGATTTCGATCTTCCAGAAAATAAATTTTTCATCCCTGGTCAAACTTATAATTGTCGGGAGTAATAAAGAAACTAGTCTTATTTCACATTGATTTCCACAAGTTTTTCTCGAATGACCCTTGTATACTTATAAGCAACCATCAACAATTTACTCTAGACAATGTACCAGCGCTTTTTCAAATTTGATGGACGGAATTTTATTACCTTTTTATTTTAAAAAAACCAAGAATATGAATTTTTGTGTGATTATATTTGGTGGAAATTATCATTCTCATAACGCTTATAGTAAGGGTTTTAATGGAATACTAGCAAAAATGATGGATGATTACCTAGGTTCGTGCCTCTCTTAGACAGTACATACAATCTCCATATCGAACATTTATCCTAACGTTCTGGTGCAGAGTTCTGATGCAAGGAGGTTTAGGGCATAGTGTAATTTTGCAAGGTTTCGTCATACATTGTCTGAGAAGATTTTGGTCCCGTTCCATTGACCCGTCCATGACCAAATCAGAACATCGTGCTCGTGACTTGGTTAAGTTAACAAGGGTATCTCCAATGTTGCATTTCGTTCTCCTCCACCATCTTGGAGGGATCTAAATGTAAAATTTAAAAGTACACTGGTTGTTTTAAAATCGATTCCAATCGAACCTAACGTTAATAAAGTTCATGGACAGTTATAAATTTCAATTAGTAGTATCTAATATACAATTAACCCTTGTTTTGGTCAAATGCAGGCCCAATTGCTATGCTAGTGGGCTGAAATCGTGAGGCCCCATTCAAGGTAAGCCGACGTTGGTCCAATGTCAGGAAAAAGTTGCTAAACTAGAGGGACATGCAACATTGCACATTCAGTGGGACAAATAAAGGCATATTCCTTTGCTAGTGGGCTGAAATGGAGAGATCCACATTTGGATTAGCAGACATTGTTAAAATGTCGGTTATATCGACTGATATGCGACGTCACATAGGCCGGGGAAAAATTCACAACTATTCAAAACGAACATATATATGGAGCCCACCTTATACATCACTTCAAACATTCATCTTTCCCTAGAATTTCAAAAGTCTCTATGTCCATGTTCTCAAAGGTATGGTTTCTACATGTGGTTTTATTATTTTTTATTTTGTATTCATTCTTGAAATTGTTATGTATATGGTGTGTGAATGTGTTTTTTTTTTTCATTTTGAGGTTTCTATAGATTAGGGTTCTAGGATTAGGTTCTAGTTTGTTAGAATTACGTTTTTATGTCTTCCCCTGTTAATGTGGCCCAGTGTTTAGGTTTACGATCTTTCTTTTTGCTTATTTTCTGCTGTTGTTAGTTTATCCACTATGCTTGAATGCGATGTCGTAGGTCCGTTGATCATATTTCTAATAAAGTGATCCATATGCAATGTCGCACATTCATACTTTCTACATTTGATATTTTATGTGACGTCGCACATGTCTCGATTAACTATTTGGTTATACCGAACGATGAGAGACGTTGCTTTGAAGACATCGAATAGGTCATTATTTTGGATCTACTAGTCTGCAAAGTTGATCCAAGAATGTCGGCCGGTCAAGTCATTTTTAGGATCGACGTGTATGTGCAATTCCTAGCCGACTAAAAAGATTAACTGAATGGATTTCTATCAAACCATTTTTAATCTATCATAATATTGAACATATGTGAAAATATGAATTTCATGAATCATGGCTAATAATGCTGGTTTGAGTCGTTCCCCGATTGAGGTAAGCAATTTTTTGTTTAGATTTAAATTCCTTTATTTTATTACTTATATTCTAATTGAATTTATAATAATTTCATTGACCAATACAGATCGGTAGCGATTCGGATGATGACCGTCGGCGAACTACATTTGGTGATGTCATTCCACATTTTGTCCCCATCTGACCCAAACGAACTTCAGGTCAATTCCAATTCCGTAAATCCTCCTTGTTACACATGTAATATATTTTTTATTAATATTTTCCATAGATTTCTTTCATATATACTAGCAAAGGTTTTTTGTTCATAATCCAGTACATCCCTAGCCAGGTTGTGGAGCTCCTACCGTTGTACAAGTTGGATGTTGTGCTCAGGTGCAACGGGAGGGAGTGTAACATGCACTACTCGGGGAGCAGAATGCTCAAGACCTCCTGACCCTGAAGGGGTTTAGCCAGAGGTACTCAAGGTTGGTGACACCCTCTACTTTGAGCTGCTAAATGGCGTTGGGCCTATAATAGTTTTTCATGTTATCATTTTTCCATGCAGACATTAGATGTTTAGCTTAGATTTGACATGATCATGTATTTGAAACAAATTTATTCATGTTTGGAAGAATATTTATTTGGACATATTTTATATCTGAAATCTTTAAGTGAAATCCGTTTGTTTGATTTTATTTTTATGCTATTAAAGCTTTAATAGTTAACCTAACATATGAACAAAGTATTAATATAAAGATCATTTAGAAAAATATAAAAGACTTGCGTGTAATGACTAATTTGTTTCAATTATTCAGCAACTAGCAAATATTAGTTACGATCAATTTTTTTAATAAATTCGAACTGTTGACCAGGTGGGTGGTGGGATGAAATTGTTAGACCCATATACACATGCGACGTTGGTCATGGGCCAACATTATTTTTCTTTAACCGACATAGGTGCGACGTCGCACAATGAGAGGCGGCATTCACAAGGAGCCAAAAGGACATTGTTTTGAAACAGATATAATAATGGGAACCCACTTTCAAACAGTTCAAGCTTCTCTTCACAACTTTCCCGCAAATTCCAACAATCTCCCTCCCCTCCCCCATTCTCTTCTCTCTTGGAAAATGTATGGTTTTTTTAATCTTCTAACACCTAATGTTTGTAATTGCTACTTTACATTGTTCGATCTGTGGTCTGCAAATGTGTTCTATTTTTTTTAGGTTTTCTAGTTTTTACTCAGAATTTTGAGAGTAGGCACTTTCCTCGATTGTAAACGTAGGTACTATGTTTGTGTTTGTGCACCTTCATTTTTTTTGAGTTTATGTATTTCTTCCTGTACCTTCCACTGATACTTGCAACGTCTGTAAGTGGTCTATCACAAATTAGTTTATTCGATTAGCATGTAAGGTCACACATCCTAATTTCTAGTAGCATGTTCTTCAGCATTAGACGCCGCTCTCATGTTGGTCTGGCCTTTGATTTGACCGAATTGTTACCGAAGTTGCATTTTGGAATTTTGGTTTACTTTGCAATTGCATATGCAACTCTGTTCTTGTGCTGGTCTTATGTTTGGTTTTACCGACTACTTAGCGATGTGGTTGATACATGTCGACCAAGCCAGTGTTTTGGACTGACATGCAGGGTGTGACACATTGGTGATGTCACACTGTGCATTTCATAGGCTAGTTCCCACTTAACTTTTTCATTTATGATTCAGGACTAAGGGTTGGCGAAGGATCTTTAAGTCGTCTGTTTTTCCAGGTCTTCTACCATTTCACAAATATATTTATTTATACATCTTCAAACTTTATCATGATTAATATTTTTTTCATTTTCATACAGTTCTTGGCTTAACGGAGGAACCTAGAGCCTCTTGTGTTCGACCTTGAACATCATACAACTGCGGTTGATAGCCCATGTTTCCACTGCACTTTAAAGCAGCCGAACTTTGGGAAAATCCAACTTTGGTAAAACATTTTAAATAAATTTTATATGTTGACAATTGCGCACACACACAGAGAAATATATATATATATATATATATTTATAACCAATATTTTTTTTCTGTGACTTAATACATCCCCGTAGTGCTGAGGTGCTACGGGACAGAGTGGCATATGAACTACTTGGGGGGTGGGATGATCAAAAAACCTTTCCCCAAAGGGTTTTAGCGAGTTCCTTAAGGGAAACAACCTATGCATTGGGGACACCTTGTTCTTCGAGGTGATAGAAGTTAGGGGGGGGGGCGAATCGTCTTCAAGGTCATCATTACCTGAGCTGATTGAGTTTATTGTAATTTCTGTTATGTTGGAACTAAAACAATTCTTATTCGAATTTATGTACTATTTGTAAGGATATTTTCACGATTACCGTTTTTCTAATAATTTAAATATCTTATTTGAACATTATATAATTGACTATATATGTGCAATTTGATCTGTGCATGATTTTATAAACCATTTTATAATCTTACAATTAAAAACCATTGAACAAAGGGGGTACTGGACGTGTACGAAAGATGAGAGGATTTCTATGGTGTTTGTAGCACAATAATTTTTAGCTACTGTAGTGCCTAATTATCATTTTACATTCCCATAAATTAATCGTGATGATGGGATATTGGGAAGAGAGAGATGCCAAAACGGGGAAAAGTGCACGGCCCCCATTTTCCCCTTCTTTTCTATTACGGTCAAATTCTTTACTTTAACTTATCTTTTACATATCTGCGACGTCGGTGGTCATTCGCAACACATGCTGGTGGAAATGGCATTAAATGCGAAATCAGACCGTCTTTTGAAAGAACATATGCGACGTCACATGCTATTTGGTACCATTATTTACTTCATTTTTTTTAAACCTTTTACATTGGTTCATATAATAACCGAGGTAAAAAAGAAATTATTTTCCTCGGTTTTTTTTGTAACCGAGGTAAATAATATCTTTTACTTAAAAAAAATAAATAACCGAGGTAAAATAACTGTTTACCTCGGTTATTTGACATTAGCCAAAAACTTGAGGTAAAATGGGCTAAATAAAAGGTCATTTTTCTTGTAGTGCATCTATTATTTGATTTGAAAAATATTTGTTCATTTTAATAAAAATATATTTATCACTCTCTTCCATATATTTCCTTTACACATTTTTTCTTTGAGTCCGTCTCCTGCGAGGCCGTCTCATGGTAAGACCAATGACATAGCATTGATATTACAGTAAGAGTGTGTCTCCTAACAGGCGGCATGTCCTTAAGTTTATGAATAATCCACTTATTTCTTATCTTATACAATACATTTGTTAAATTACATACAGAATATAATTTTTTGAAAATAGTTTTTCATATCATATATTTTTATATTTTACTTTTAAATACATATTATTACATGTTTTAACTTATAAAATACAATATTTAAATTTTATTAAAAAATACAACATTTAAGGTAAATGCCCATGTGGACTGTCCATAAGTTTATGGAAATGCCATCTTTTCCTGAGACTTTCTCCTAAAGTAAAGTCTTTCAAATTCGGGGGTTGGGACATAGTTATTTTTTAAATCGGGGTTAATTTAAAATAACTAATAAAACTTAAGGACTAATAAGCAATTTAACAAAAAAATTAGAAAAATTTGCAACACGACTCCGGATAGTTCCCCGACTACGATTCAGAGTCAGATTTAGCCAATAGGTAGTGGGTGAGGCACATATTAGTTTATGGTTTCAACAGGGTTCGTCGGAGATGACAGGGAGATGGTTGGAGGAGGAAAACGCAAATAAACTGAAGCTCATACAGTTGGGGCAAACCATATGTGATAAAATATAAAGGACTTTATTATGGTGCACTAATATTAATCAATAACACACCTCATCAATCATGGAGATTACAATATATAGGCCTACAACAAACCAAAGTCTAACAGAAATAGGATTATAAGTTTATAAGTAATTACCATCAATAACTAATTCTATAAGGAAACTAATTCTATAAGGTAACTACCATTTATAACCTTTCCTACAAAGAAAGGGTTTCTATTTCCTTAACACCCTCCCTCAAGTTGGAGCATGATGACAAGAATGCCCAACTTGAAAAAAAGATTATGAAATTGCTAATCATTAAACTTCAATAGAGGTAGAAGTAGCAGCAACAACAGTAGCATTAGCAACAGTTGAGCAGTATTCAACTTCATTAGCGGTAGTAGTTCGACTTCAGTAAGGCAATTCAACTTCAGCAAGAGCAATTTTTGTAGGAGACCATTCAAAGTAATTCTCTTGACCCTTTAGGATGATGGGTGCAATAACCAAACCAGATCCGTTAGAAGAGCCAATGAAGTAGGGGTCAGTCAAGAAACGATCAACAAGTACAGGAATCTTAGGGCCAGATTGCAACTGCAACTGTTTAGTAAAGTTGCAATTACCTCATAGCCATTCATGTTCTGAAGGGCAGTAGCCTCAAAACCAACATCAGTACAGGCATGTTCTTCGGGATTACTTCTAAAGGCAGACATAGTGCAAAATTAGGTATGGATCAGCAGCAGGTGCAGCAACCGGCGGCGGATCGGTAGCGACGTGTGATGGGAACGCGGCGGTGCGTGAGCTTTGGGATTAGCTCGTGTGGCTTAACACATGGACCGATCAGATCAAGAGAGGCGGCGCATGGATTACCAAACCAGACAGTGGTGGTGGCGTTCAGCAAAATGGAGCTGACGGCGACGGCTGTGCGGCGGTGCATGGATCGACGCACGGCTTGACGGCGGCATCGGTGGCTTGGAAAGGCAGCAAAATATTTTCTTAGGGTTTCAGTATATTAGGCTACGATACCATGATAAAATATAAATGACTTTATTAAGGTGCACTAATATTAATCAATGACCCATCTCATCAATGATAATAGTTACAATATATAGGGTTACAGCAAACCAAAGTCTGACAGGAATATGATTCTAAGTCTATAAGGAAACTACTATCTATAACTAATTCCATAAGGAAACTAATTCTATAAGGTAACTACCATTCATAACCTGTCCTACAAGGAAAGGGTTTCTATTTCCTTAACACCCTCCCTCAAGTTGGAGTATGATGATAAGAATGCCCAACTTGCAAAGAAGATTATGAAATTGCTAATCATTAAAAAAATCTTTTAAAAAATATCAATAGGGGTAGAAGTAGCAGCAACAACAGTAACAGCAGCAGCTGGTAGAGCAGTATTCAGCTTTATTAGCGGTAGTAGTAGTGGTAGAGTAGTATTCAACTTTAGCAAGAGCAATATTTGTAGGAGACCATTCAAGGTAATTCTCTTGACCCTTCAGGATGGTGAGTGCAATAACCAAACCAGATCCGTTAGAAGAGCTAATGAAGTAAGGGTCAGTCGACAAATAACCAACAAGTACATGTATCTTAGGGCTAGATTGCAACTGCAACTGTTTTAGTAAAGTCGCAATTACCTTATAGTCATTCATGTTCCGAAGCGCAGTAGCTTCAAAACCAGCATCAGTATGGGCCTGTTCTTCGGGATTACTTCCGGAGGCAGACATGTGCAAAATCAGGTATGGATCAGTAGCAGGTGCAGCAACTGGCGGCGGATTGGCGGCAACGTGTGACGGGAATGCAGCGTCGCGTGAGCTGCGTGTGGCTTAACACACGGACCTATCAGATCAGGAGAGGTAGTGCACGGATTACCATGGCCAGACGGTGATGGTGGTGATTGGTAGAACAGAGCTGACGACGGCGGCTGTGCGGCGGCGCGTGGATCGACGCGCGGCTTGACGGCGGTGGTGGTGGCTTGGAAAGGCAGCAAAATATTTTCTTAGGGTTTCAGTATTTTAGGCTCTGATACCATGATAAAATATGAATGACTTTATTATGGTGCACTGATATTAATCAATGACCCATCTCATAATGATGAGGGTTACAATATTCAGGGTTACAATAAACCAAAGTCCGATAGAAATATGATTTTAAGTCTATAAAAAATTACTATCTATAACTAATTCTATAAAAAAAAATTTAATTTTATAAAGTAGCTACTATTTATAACTTGATTTGGATTCGATCGCATCAAAAGTAAGGAAATTAAGTGGCGGAGTTCGCAGTGGAGTTCATAAGGGCATTTTTTCCACTGTAATTTTTCACGGACCCAAGCCGTGAGTGGAATTGCTGGCTGAAAACGTGATTACCAGCGTTTCCACGTGAATGGAATAAGGTGGCAGAGAGAATTGCGTGACGAAGCCATCAAGCCGGATAGGATAACTTGCTCACACTCCTCTGTTTCGTTCCATTGCTCCTGGATCTTCTGGTATCGGTTCATGAGCCTAAAACTAGAAATACTCAACTTCAATTAAATTTATTAAATTATAAAATTAAGGCAAACCCTTGGGAAAGACGGTCTTTCCATAGACTTATAAAAACACAGGGTTTAATTAGAATAATAAAAGGTAAAATGTCTAAGTTGTAATATTAAAAATTTATTATGCAACGTGTAGTAGTAATAAAGTTTATAATCCAATTCATGCAATCTGAAACTTTTATCTTCTTTTCTTCTAATTAATTGAAAGACCGTCTTTCAAGAGACGAACTCTAAAATTAATTATACATCAAATAAAAATGGCAAAGTCTTGGGAAAGACCGTCTTTCCATAGACTTACGGAAAGACCGTCTTTCCATAAACTTACAGAAATATGGGATTTAATTAAAATAATAAAAGATAAAATATCTTTATTGCAATATTAAAAATTTATTATGCAACTTGTGAGTTGAGATACACGGGTTATTTATTCAATATGAATAGAAGTATAGAAATCACTAATGAGTGAATAGGACAAGCACAACAGAACATACAGTTATGGGGTTTATCAAGCACAAAATACATTCTAGCCATGGGCGGAACCACCTTTAGGCGGGGGCAGGCGCGCGCCTGCCCTGAGCTCCGTCGGCCAGGCGGGAGCTACTGCTCCCGGCCGACGGATCGGTGGTTTCCGCCTACGGCGGCGTAGGCGCGCCGCCCGTTCTCGCCGGAGGAAGCTGCAGCTTCCCTTTTTTTTTCCTAATCTCTTCTTCAGCTTTCTCTTCTTCAGCTCCTTCTCCCAGTCGGCAGTCTCCCTCTCGGCTCCTCTCTCAGTTCGCCGCCGCCACCGCCAGTCATCCGCCACCCGCCACCGCCGTCCGCCACCACCAGCACCGGCACCGGCCTCACATTTCAGCCTACCCTCACATTTTTTCCTGGTTCCGCCACTGATTCTAGCATCTAATCCACTGAAATTGAGTATCATATTCGTACTATGTACTTTGCATCAATAAGTGGATAATCACAACCACCACCTCAATGTCATCCCTTGCAGTTACAATTCGCAACACTAACCATTCAATACAGCCAAACCGTTCCACTAATAGTTGAAGCTTCTGATTCTGCCAGAGTATTAAACGGAGACAAAATCAACGTGGAAAAATCACCAAGCAGGAGAGTTATGCATGTTGTTCCATATAAATAGTTTAAAAAATACGCGTCTAAAACAATTAGGCCAGTTAAAGAACAATGAATGAGAAAATTCAGCAACAAGAGAAAGAAATCAATACATTCCATATCATTGAACACATAAATAATCTACTACCTCCGTCCCAGCTGAATCTGCACACTTTTTTGTCAACTTTCTCAAGACATATTTGACCATAATTTTTAACTAGTATATAGACACCAATATCATCATGTGAGATATTGCTGGATTCCCTGCATGATGTATTTTTTAAATATCAAATTTTAACATACCGTTAATATACGTAACTAAAGTTATCGTTGGTCAAATATGACCTGACAAACTTGACCAAAAAGTGTGCACATTCGACTGGGACAGAGCAATATATGATGTATGGGCATTGTAAATCCAAAAAATAGCCCATTGATCCGTATCTGGAACTTACACTGGTCTAAGTGGAATAAAGACATCTGGAAAACACTAATCTTCGTAGAAAAGCATTCTAGATATTCTACTAAAGTCACGGAAAAATGTCCACAGCTACAATCTAATTCGACGTCACCTAAAAATAAATAAATGCGGAGAATTGAATTGTGGCTGATCCAAAGAATTGCCCCTGACACACTCGAACCTAAATAACCTCTTCAACATTCTGAGCATTCCATGATTATCATTAATATCAAGCCATTAACCTAGCAAATTGTTTGCCCTACTCAGTGCTCAGAGCCCTCACGTGAGACAAATTACGCTCAAAGCCAACCTGGCTACCAACATTACGGTCGTGTTTGCATTTGCATGTTGTCCAGGATCTTGCAAACAACTGGCAAAGTGATTTTAAACACAATTAATGGAGTAGCAATGGGATAATGGTGGAGCTCACCTAAATCGCTGCTAGTGATGACGAACAAATCTTTGAGGCAATATAACTATTACTTAAAAACCAAAACTTCCCCCAAAATTGCATCAAATCTCATGCCAATTCAGCGGCACGATTGTCATATTATGAATTGCACAGAAAAAAAATATAATTTCTCTTAAAACCCCTCTCATAAAAACCAAACCTCAGCCATACATTGAACATATAAAATCCAAAACCAGGCGAAAGGAAAAGGCTTGGAATTTGAACCTTTAGCATAGTAAAAGAAAATTGAGGACCGGCGATTGGAGAGTAATTGAGGCCCAGCGACTGGCAACTGGTATAGACGGTGTGCGCCTTTGACAGAGTTAGAGGAAAGCGAGGGGAAGCCGAAAATGGCGACCTTAAAAGGCAACTTGGGACTGGCAAATTGTTGTTTACCTGGAGTAACCGGTGGGGCAACTTAGCAATTGAGGAAGAAGCAGAGAGGACGAAGCAGACAAGAGGAAGGGGAAGCGAAGGGTAGCAATCGGACACCGGGAACCTGCAGCGTACCTGCAATAGCCGGTGGGAAAATCGCAAATGACAAAGGAAGCAGAGAATGAAGCAGGCAGAAGAGAACGAAAGGTGAGAAGGTGGAAAGTGGCTACCGTACCTAAACCTGTTCTGAGAAAAAGAACTCGGCTTGTAGCCAACAAATTTCAACCAGGCATGAGCAGAAATGGTGCGTGTCCAAACGTCTTTTTGACTGCCAAAACTGATGATACACTCTATTTGTGTAAGACTTTACAACTAGGCCCGTCAAATGGGTTAATTGGATAAATTCATTATCCAAACCCATTGGATCATTATTTAATGGATCATTATCCAATTAACCCATATATTAAATGGGTCATAATGGGTTGGGTCATAAATGAGTTGGGTCATTAAATGGATAACTCATTGGATAACCAATGAGGTATTCATATGACTCAATGGGTTAAAATATATTATCCAATAAGTCATTATCCAATAAATCATTATATAATTAACCCAATAAGTTATCATTAAACATTTTCTATCGATTTGGGTTACAAGTTGTCATTATCCAATGAGATCAAGTGTTAAATGCACATTATTTTTAGGATTTGGGATAAGAATAATTATGTTAATGGGAAATTTTGATCTCAATGGGTCCCATATTATGTTAACGGAACATAACAAATGCCCAATAAATATCCAAAATTTCCCAATTAAATGCATGTGTAATATTTAACATAAATATTCACTATAATTCACAAATTATACAAATTATAATTCACAAATTATTCGAGTTCAATATCGTACAATATTCGAGTTCGTACAGTATTCGAGCTCGTACAGTATTCGAATTCAATCTCGTACGGTATTCGAGTTCGTACAAAATTCACACTTAATCTCGTACAGCATTTGAGTTCGTACAATATTCGAGTTCAATCTCGTACAGTATTCGAGTTCAATCTCGTACAGTATTCGAGTTCATACAATATTCGAGTTCAATCTCGTACAATATTCGAGTTCGTACAATATTCGAGCTCAATCTCGTACAGTATTCGAGTTTGTACAGTATTCGAGCTCAATCTCGTACAACATTCGAGTTCGTACAATATTCGAGCTCAATCTCGTACAGTATTCGAGTTCGTACAGTATTCGAGTTCAATCTCGTACAGTATTCGAGCTCAATCTTGTACAGTATTCGAGTTCGTACAATATTCGAGTTCAATCTCGTACAGTATTCGAGTTCGTATAATATTCGAGCTCAATCTCGTACAGTATTCAAGTTCGTACAGTATTCGAGTTCAATCTCATACAGTATTTGAGTTCGTACAGTATTCGAGTTCAATCTCATACAGTATTCGAGTTCGTACAATATTCGAGCTCAATCTCGTACAATATTCGAGTTCATACAGTATTAGAGTTCGTACAGTATTCGAGCTCAATCTTGTATAGTATTCGAGTTCGTACAATATCCGAGTTCAATCTCGTACAGTATTCGAGTTTGTACATTATTCGAGTTCAATCTCGTACAGTATTCGAGCTCAATCTCATACAGCATTCGAGTTCGTACAATATTCGAGTTCGTACAGTATTTGAGCTCGAGCTCGATCCCAAGTAATATTGTTCGTTAGTTTCGTCGAGTTTACAAAGCCAACATATTATATATTTTTTATTTTTATTAAATATAATATAATATAATACATAATATTATATTACATAATATAATATTATGACCCCGAATATGAACAAAACGTAAACCGATTGATGAACAAAACACGGACTGATGAAACAAAACGCAGACTGGGAAGTGAGAAGTGAGAACTGAGAACTGAGAAAGAACAAGGACTTGATGGGTAATTCACGCTTCACCCAAATAAATGACCTTTACCCATTGGGTCATTTAGTTTGATTCAATGGATAATTAGTGTAGACCCAGTGGATGATTAGTGTAGACCCAATGGATAATTAGTATAGACCCAATTGATAATTAGTTTATACCCAATGGATAATTCAGTATATACTTAATGGATAATTGGTATTTTCAACCATTTAAACTTTAAATGGATAAGCCACGTAACATTTTACTTGGAGTGAAAAATTACGATTAACTCTAATCATTTTTTGATATAGGCTGAATCGTGTACATAACTACAAAAGAGGAAATATTTATTCGAGTGGCAAAATGTGGGGATTTCATTTATTATTTTCTTATGTTCAAAAAAGAAAATATTTTTAAAAATCTTCATATTTCATGGAGGAGATTTTTCAAATTTAGTAAAAGTTTCTTAAATACTACTTCTACTTCTTTCATCAAGATCTTTTATCAATTTTTAATTGGTTCAAATTAAAATTGATTAAGACATGAACCGAAGTCGATAAATATGATAAATCAAGAATTTGATCGTTTCTAAAATGATTATACGTGTTGGGGAAAAATTAAATCATTCGTAATCAAACTTGTGAAAATTTTGTTATCTTATGATATGAAATTATCCACGGGTCACCCGTTACCCAACCCAACTCGACCCACCCAAAATTATCCAACGGATAATCCATTATCCAACCCAACTAAACCCAATAACTACAACCCAATAATATCCATTAACCCAATGGGTCATTATCCAATAAGTCTTATCCAATAAATGAAAATAGTATATGGATAACGGTTATCCAACGGATCACCCAACCTATTTGACGGGCCTATTTACAACTAATACTTCATTTATAGGGCAAGAGGACTGCTACATTTCTTGCCCAAAGAGGTTGGAATAGATATAATGAACCCAACTCATCAGTAAATGTCACTAATTGTCGTTGGATGATGTGATTGTACCACACCAGAAGTCTAAAAAATCTATCAAATTGTTTCCATACCAAAAGGACCCAATGAAATTTGCCTCATCATAAGGTTGTTTTGCTGAAATAGACCATTCAGTAAACCTTTAAATTGGATAAGACCTCAGTAATGACTGTGGTGTTGGTGCGGCTTGGCCATGAGGGCGAGGGTAACACCTTTTTTAAACTGGATAAGGCATCATGTAATTGTTGATGTCTAGGGTTGTGGGTGCGGCACCTAGTTACATGCACGGCTCTCAATAACTACAATAGAAAAGAAACTGTATTTTCTTTCATGATCCAAAACAAATGAAACTACTGTATTTTAGAACCAAGAATTTCCTAATGACTTTAGGGATCAATGAGAAATAGTGGCGGAGATAATGTGTACAAAAGAAAATGATACATTGAACAATATAATTTATATAAAATTAGTTTGGATATATTTAGGAAGTCATTTTGATCAATCGTTTGATTTTATTTTTGGGTTTTTAGGGTTTGGTTTAAATGTTTGAGATTGATATTGTATTGTTAAAGATGGTGTGAGATTGTTATTTTCTAGGGTTGGTTTGTTGTAAGATTGACGATGTTGGTTTAATGTTTGTTATTCGTCGCCTCTGTGATGTGCTCTTAAATGTTTTTTTATAATCCCTGATACATGTTCCGAATTTGTTGAATTTGAACCCCCAAATAGAGGCAAATTGTTAACCGCTTTTGATCATTGCACAATCAAAGGCGGAGGTAGAGAAGACACCTGAAAAGTGTCTTCTGTGGTTCGATAGAACTGCCTTTAATCACCCATGTCTCCACTAGTGACTGGAAATTTATAAATTTTGAAATCAGAGACTTGGATGTTGGAACTTGAATGTAATACTCCACATATCTACGTGAGATCTCTAGCTTTATCAGCTCGGAAAAGATGGGAGCTACACCATCTTAATGTTAAGTTGGTATTCCTCAACGGTGAGTTGTATGAGAAAGTGTTCATGAGCCAACCAAAAGGCTTTGTGGTGAAGAGCCAAAAGCACAAAGTGTACCGCTTAACAAAGGCATTGTAAGGATTGCGAAAAGCACCTCGAGCATGAAATGTTCGACTTGATGGGAGCCTTAAAATTCTTGGATTTAGGAAGTGTTCTAAAGGAAAAGTTGTGTACACAAGGGCAAAAGAGATTCTAGAATGATTGTTGGAGTTTATGTCGACGATTTTATCGTAATCGGTGAAAATACAGATGAAATCAAAACGTTCAAGGAGTAAATGATGAATGGGTTTGAGGTGGGCAATTTGGGTTTACTCTCGTATTACTTGGGCATTAAAGTGTAGCTAGAGAGAGTACATCGCTTTGAAACAACCAACCTATGCAAAAATAATTCTATCTCAATTCGGCATGCAAAAATGCAACCCAATTGATATGTCTCAGACTCGCCTAGGATACACCGTGAGTTCACTAATCAGAATCTGGAAGAAAGAGCCCCTGGAGTTATCCGTCGGGGGGGGGGGGGGGTAGACTCTTTGATGATAAAGTTAGGTTCTTTCATAGAGAGTAGTAAATAGTGAATGAGAAATTAGATTAATAGTTTACTTGTAGCTTGTTTATATATGACGACCATCTCTCTAGATAGAGTTAAGTAGGGCTAAAATTTTATTTTCTTCTGGAGCAAGTACTAGGGTTCCCATCATGATGGGCTGGCCCAACATGTATTTCTCAAAGGATAATACACATAGGGCCAGTTTATTACCTATGGGGTAATGGGCATTTGGGCCTATATTAATAGTGCACTATCAGTAAGTCGACAGAAAGTTAAAGGGTTTGTCTTGAACCCTCGAACTTCGATCGGCTGTTTGATGCCTTTGAGCTTTGAACGTTCGGTTGTTTGCGTGAGCCTTCGAGCTTTGACCAATGGTTCGGTGATGGCAGCGACCTTTGGCTTTCTCTTATCTGAGGTAGAAAGCATCAACCATGGGAGCGGGAAAGACGCGTGTAGCCCAGTGGTTGGGAGTTGGGTGGGAGTTGGAAGAGTCCCGGGTTCGAAGCTCGGCCGCCACCATGTGGGAATGTCCTGAGTCAACTTGGCCTTCGGGCCAAGGGGTGCTTGGGCTTCCTGGTGGGCACCGAGTGTGGGCTGCCCCAATGATTCTGATGCTGGGTTACCATGACTTACCTCCCACATGATGGCTGTGATATCGGCCGATGTGAACTGCTGAGGGCGAGCAGTGATCGCCTCTTGGAAAGACACGTGGCGCATGTCACACACCCACCCACGGGGTGAGCTGCATTAAATGGGGGTGTTATATGTGCGTCCAATAAAGTCAAATGAGAGAAAAGATTCCCTCATGCGGACACATTTCCCCATATCTATATGTTTTCCCAATTCCTCTTTTCGGCTGCCCAAGATAATCTACTAATCATTACCTCCTATTTTCTTTCTATATAAGCTGCCACCTTAGGACTTTAATTTCTTTTTCCATATTTTAATCACGGCAATAATTAGAGTTTTCCCTCTCTCCCTCTCTCTCTCTCTCTCTTTGGAGTCCTCGTCGTACACTCTCTCCCAGAGCTAATTCCGCCTAACCAAGAGCTTAGAGTAAGTTCTTCATCCCCTTCTTTTTCACTTTAATCTGTCCTTTAAAGTATGTCGCAAACATCTTCTGGGGTGAGGGGAGGATTCCGTCCTACGTCCCGGCCATCTCCAACCACAATACCACTGCTAGAATGGATGAGAATAATACTAGAGCTACAAATATTCAAGATCCCCATTTCCAGGATTCCGGCGCCATTTTGGCTTCCACAGTAGGCTCAGACCCCACCAGCCAGGCTACAAGATTGAGGAATGAACCCAACTAGCCCACCCGCACTCTACACGGCCGATTTTTCACCAAAAATGGGTGGTTTCAAGGGAGAGGGTCCCAAAGGGTGTATCTATGGAAGAGGATGAGGAAGGGAAGTATTTTTACTGGGAGGTTCTCAAACCATCCATCGAAAACCCTTATCGAGTGCCCGAGGATGTTGCCAAGACGCTGAAGACCATTCCTGCTCATTTTTTAATCCCTTCTAACATCCGGCTGGAGCCTTTTCGAGAGGACTAAACTCCCAGCAGCCCTTGAGTGGGGAGGTGCGTTATTTATGAGCGCTACGTGAGTATTGGGCTATGCTTTCCACCCCCTCTATTTTCCCAGCTCCTCGAGGAGCACAAGGTCAACCCGAGTCAGATTCACCCAAATGTGGTTGCCTATGTCTTGCCTTTCATGACTCAGTGCCAGAAACTCAAGGTCGTCCTCTCCTATGAGATCTACCAGTCTCTCTACTATCTGTCTCGGAGCAAGGCAATCGTAAACAGAAAGCAGGAATCCTAAGATATCTTTACCATCAGCGATAGGTCGTCGGACTATCCTATCAAAATATCCACCAACTGTAAGGGTGGAACCTGACCCCCATATACACCTTCAAGTGCAAGGTGGACTGTTGTTGGGTCCCCCATTGAAACCTCAAGCTGAGGCTCAAGAAGTTTAATGAATACTGTGTGCCCGGGGGCTTGGTTGGGGACAGGGATAAATTGTTAGGAGCTTTGTTGGACGTCAGGGGCTTCAGGTCGCAGTTAAGTGGCTATATTTATGACCTCCACCTTTATGTTGGCTTGGGGGTGGTATACGCTGGTTAACTTTTGACCGATCTTATACTCCTTGCACCAGCTCTTGAATGGATTGTTGACAAACTAAGCACCATTGTGGGTGATAATGTTCAAGGGATTCCAAACCGACAGATAATTTTCTTCCAGAGGTGATCACCGCATTGCCTTTCACGTTTGTCAAGGCTTCAGCTTCAACCCAATTCGTGAAGTAATCCAATGCGACAATGAGGTATCAGAAGTGCCCAGGGACCTTAGGAAAGGGATCCACCAGATTGATTCCCCTCTTGCCAAATGGCCATAAGCTGTGTATGTTTGTCATTTCTTCTTGAGGTGCATGGGTGATAGATGCATGTGTTTGGCACTGATGGCAAGCCTGAATGTGCATATTAACATCGTCAAACATTTTGGGCCAGTAATACCCTGCCAAAAGGAGTTTCTTCACCACTGATCAAGGCTGTTGATGGCTACTACATGCTCCCTCATGGGTTTCACGGGTCAGATAGTCAGATTCATGGAGGGCTACGCATAGAAGGAGTGTCTGCAAGTGACCTCATCGATAGAGCACATCCTCGTGGATCACATACTTGGGAGCCTTCAACCTTATTTTCTTGCCTCTCGGGAAGGGTAACATCTCGAAGGTAATTTATGATTGGTGTGATCCAAGAGTTATCCTCATTCACCAACATTACTTACTCCTCTTCGAAGCTATATTTGCTCAACATCTCCATCAACAACCGCTTTTGAGATCACAAGTCGAGGTTAGAAGAGGCCAGTTTTCTTAAGGTATCAGCCTTATGGTTCATTTTCGAGGAACCTGCATCAAGTTATGGTGGCAAAAGTGCTCCAAAAGAGGCTTCACCACCTTGAGGTGCAATGTAAGCTCCGTTCCCTGGCTTCATATTCCCCCTTAACTTGTTGGACCAAAATTTGGGAATCACTAAATATCTCCAGATCTCGAACATTAAGTTCCTTGGCTAGCTGAAGAGATGTTATTAGCGCTTCATATTCAGCCTCATTGTTTGTGGCCTTAAATTCAAAGTGCAGTGTGTATGGGTAGTCCGTTCCTTTGGAACTAGTGAGCAATATACCTGCCCCACTTCCTCCCGAGTGCGAGGACCAATTTACTTAGAGTTTCCATGTCTCATCGATCCTTTGCTCTCCTTCAACCTCGAGTACTTCTGTGGTCTCCATAATGAAATTTGCCAAGGCTTGGCCTTTAATTGCCGTACTTGGGTGGAATTTGATGTCATGCTCTCCCAGCTCAATTGCCCACATCATCATTCAACTTGATGCATCGGGTTCGAGGATTATTTTTCTGATGGGGTGGTTGGTAAGCAAAACAATGGTATATATTACTCTGGAATCAAGGTTAAATCCGTCTTGCCGTATGAACAAGGGCTAAGATTAGCCTTTCGAGGGCAGTGTACCCAGTTTCTAGTCCCTGCAGGACCCTACTGATAAAGTAGATAGGGTGCTCTTTCTCATTTACCAAAACTGCACTAATTTCTGGGGAGGAGGCAAAGATGTAGAGATACAAACCTCTCCTTTCCCAGGCTTCATCAGAGTTGGTAGTCTTCGTAGATACCCTTTCAAGTCTTTGAAGGATTCTTCGCACTTCTCAGCCCAATTAATTTTTTTTAGCTTTTATAAGCACATCGAAGTATGGCAGGTGCTTTCAGCGCCATTCGAGAAGAAACAACTTAGTGCAGTCAGTGAATCGATGAGCCGCTGGACATTTTTGAGCATTTGAGGAGGGTTCATGTTTATCAAGGCCTCGACCTTTTCTGGGTTGGCATCGATCCCCATCTCAAACACCGTGAAACCCAAGAACTTGCTAGCCCCCACTCCGATCACACACTTAGCTGGGTTTAACTTCAAGTTCGATCCCTGAAGCCTCTTAAAAATTTCCTCCATAGCAGACAGGAACTAGTTGTGGCTTCGGCTTTTACCACTATATCATCTACATATATCTCCATGTTCCTTTCTATCCGTTCTTTAAAGAGCTCATCCACCAACCTTTAATAAGTTGCCCTAGAATTTTTCAGGCTGAACAACACCTTTCTATAGAAGAATGTTCCAATGTCTGTAATGAACGATGTTTTTTGTTTTTCTTTCTGCGCCATGAGTATTTGGTAGTAGCCATTATGGGCACCGAAGAAAGTGAGCACCTGATCACTCGTTATTGCCTCAACCAACATGTCGATGGACGGAATAAGGTAGTTATCTTTGTGACAACATTCGTTAAGATCTGTGAAATCAATGCACATGGGCCAAGCAGCATTGTGCTTGGGAACCATCACGGGGTTAGCCAACCATTTAGGGTAGAACACCTTTTCAATAACTTCTGCTCAAATGGATTTCTCAACTTCCTCTTTTATGGCTTCAGCCCTCTCAGGGGCTAATACATTTCTCTTCTTCTTGTTGGCTTTTGGGACGGGTTGACATCCAGTTTGTGGAACATCAACTGTCATTGAACCCCTATCAGGTTGGAGGTGTTCTATTAGAACATGTCTGCTTAGCTATCGAGCGAGGATTTTAGTTTTCCCTTTGTAATAACTGGCATATGCTTTCCCATGACAAGCATCCCTAAGGATTGATTAGGAAGTAGCTCGGTGTCCGTCGGGCTAACCTTCCTCTGGACCGAGGCTACATTGTATCCTTTCTTGGCTTCCATCAAGGCTATGGTCATGCAGTTTTGAGCTATTGATTGGTCACCCCTAATAACCGCTATCCCTTTACTAGTGGGGAACTTCATCATCAGATAATAGAGGGACCAAATGGACCAAGCTTAGCACATCCATGGTCTTCCTAAAATCACATTATATAGAGAGATGACATCCATAATAGCAAAGCTGCATTTAACGATTGCTGCCCGATCACCATCCACAACTCGAATAGGCAAGGTTATTACCCGTAAGGGGAGTACTTTCTTCTCCGTGAAACCTGACAAGGATGAAGCGGTTCTGTGATGCCCTGATCCTAACTGGTCAAAAAAATTGGAAAACATGACTTTCACCCCATTGCCATCATCCATGAATACTCTTTTTTTACATATGAGTCTTCAATCATTGCATGGATTTACATAGATCTACGTGTGAGGTCTGATTAGGCACAGGATCTACATTTGAGAAGGTTATGGTTTCATCAGGTTG